>OY829537.1:49811103-51064103 GCA_963691705.1 Viola odorata | reverse complement strand
CTCACCGTCGGCCGCCGATTCCGGCCACTCTCACTCCCAATCTCGGCACACCGACCTAGGGCTAAAAAATGAAGAAGCTACCAACGCCGGCGAACCCTCCAACTATCAGCCGCCGTCCAATGAAGACCTAGAGGTTACCGGGTCTAATCCAGTGACCCACACCATCACTAAATCCGGCTGGTCGGTCCAAAAGAACCCGGACTCCAACATCTACAAGTCGTTGGCACCGACGACTGAGCCAGCAACCACCGTCGAGCACGAATCTGCGTCCAAAGAAGAGGAAGAAATAATCTTGGTCAGGAGGAAGCCTAAACCACCTCTGTCGGTCAAGGTGAAGGAGATCACCATCGACGCCGGTGAACCATCTGCTCCGGCGAGTAAGAAAAGAAAGGCCACCAAGAAGGAAAAAGGTAAAGCAAAGATCACCACCAGATCTACAACACCACGCGCCACTTCACCCACGCCAGCTTCAAATCAGGTTACATCTGAACTCGCCGATCTTAAGGGTTGGCTTACTTTTGATGATAAACCCTCTCTTGATAGACTTGTTGCTTTTCACTCGAAAGGTGTTAACCAATGCGTGCGCCTTGATCTTGTGTTTTTGGACCAAATGGGTATAGGCTCTCGAGTTTGAGAGCTTGTAAAAGGTATTGGGTGGGAAGCTTTGTTCTTCCTGGAGCACCCGACTTTTTTCGAGCTCTCACTTGAGTTCTATTCCACATTTTGGCTTGCTTCGGACCAACTCAAGCCTAAGGGCAAGACTGGTCCGTGCCTATCAGCCCCGATATTGTTCATTTTAGGCTGATGGGAAAATGGTCTAAAATGTCTGTCGATAAACTGAATTGTGTGTTGGGTGCTGTGAATGTTGATGAGTTGGAGTCTTCTACTTATAGATCTGCCCATACCGTGTATCCTAGTGATTTTGATGCTGATGTTGCCTTTTAGGAGTTGACCGGTAATGAAAATACTGAGTTCAGCCCTAAAGTTTCCAAAGGACATGAAATTTCTGACCCTGCTCTAAGGATCTTGCATCAATATCTGGCCCTTACCTACTCGGGCAAGTTTCATTCTTCTGGCTAGTTATCGATGCAAGAGTTATTTTTCTTGTGGTGTATGAAGCATGAGATTAGGCTTAATCTTGGGGTCATTGATCACTAGTATCTCATAGTCCTGTTATGGGGTCATTGATCACTAGTATTGCCATAAACGACAATTTTTTTAATTTGGTTTTGCCTTGTAGAAATCTGTCTGCACCTCTTGATTTTAAAATGTTAGACCTCAGAACCCTTGATGGGATGGGGCATTTGTGTGTTTCACAGCGTGTCTTAAGGTTTAGTGCAGGTTGTACACCGATGAAGGAGCAAGCTTTCGGCACTAAGCATGGAGGAAACTTCACTTATCCGAATGTTGCCCAGACCAAACATCCAGGCCAAACCAGTTCTGCCCCAGATGCTCCAACCTAGCTCGCCCAAGACGAGCCGCCTACTTCTCAAGCTGCCCAAGACGTTCATCCTACCCTCCTTGCTGCCACTGAATGGGGTGTCGAATCCCTTCAAAAATAAAATTACAACTTATCACTAAGCAACAAAAAGGATTGTGCATAGCGGCAAGAGGATCGATCCACAGGGATTGTCGGCCTAATGTTTATTCCCCTGCAAACAACCAAATCAAACAGAAGGAAACGAAGGGTGAGATCAGAATAGAGCAAGAAAATAAAAGACAAGAAAATAAAAACAAACCAGGAGACAGGGTAGCTCCATCCCTAGGCCTAGGGATGGATCAGCCATGCTCCAGATAAAAACAGTAAATAAATAAAGGATAAAAACGTGAAATAAGGAGAGTGAAATGATAAGAGAAATACTCCTGGTAGGAGATCTGTTGAGGTAACAATTCCAAGTTGTAAATCATTGACAAAAACATTTTCAAAACGATTTCATAGAGATGTTATAGAGGCCAATGGCACATTAGACCTCCAAGTCGCCCCTTAATTGGTCATTTAAAAGAGGCACTCTATTCAAACGACCCAAACCCTCCTTAACGATCCTAAGCGTACTGGTCCACCACCCCACTGGGTTGCAAGGCTGTCACCCAAGAAAACCAGCAAAGGAACCAGCCCGCTTGTAGGACTGCTAGGCGGTTGATTAAGATCCGGGAGACCCATCCCAAGCCTAAGGATGGACTTACTTTCTGCTGCCACCACAACCCAGGTCTTATTCTTCCCTTCCCCTAGTTTCAAATGACAAGTCTTATGTCTATTATCCACTAGTTGTCTACTCATGCTTCCCTTAATGTAGGATAAACACTAACATTAGAGAATTCTACTGTAATTACTCAAGTCAAAACATAGCCTAAGCTTAATTCCAACAAGAATAAATTGGCATTAAAATGAGAAGAGGAAGAAATACGAAAATCATTTATATTAAGAACAACAAAGTCTCAAAACATATTGGTCTTGTAAACCTCTCAATCCCTACCAGGAATTGGAGGAATTAATTACAAACCAATCAAAACAACAAACTTGAATAAAATCCGAAAATACAAGAAAAAGTAGAAAACAATACAAAGGGAGAGAACTAGCTTCTCTCTTCCGTTCCCCTCTCACTCTCTACGTGCTGAACTCCCTCTCTTCTGTCCCATCTTCTTCATTTAATGGCAGCCAAGGGGAGAAATACAATAGATTAAAATATTATCAAGTTAACAAATCCATAAATGCATAGTCTTCAAGGCATTTGTAACTTGTAAGCATGCTAAACATTCTCCTCCCTCTTGTCTCACACGACAACCACCTCTATCTCAACCAAAGCCTCTCTCTTCTTCTTCTTCCCAAGGAGCTAACACTCAAGAATAAAATAATGGTAAGCATGCAGCTCCAAATACAAGGAGGGGACAAGAATATATTCTTGCTAAGAACTAAAAAGAGATGTTCCTAAGCATGACTTTGAAGTCTCCAAGACATTCTTGAGCCAAAGAAATGAAGGAACACGAGGTTGGGGAGCTGGGAAGTTGTCTGGCACGGCTAGGGGACAAGAAAAGCACTGAGAAATATTTAATTCCTTGGCACGGAAACTCATGGTCGGACTGCCCAGAAATCTACAAGCGCAGGTGATCCATCCCTAGGCCTAGGGATGGATACGGGAAAACTTCTGCAAACATCCTCCAAAATCAGCCATGATTGGAAATGCTCTATCTTTCACCGATTCTACTCCTTTTCCTCCCCAATGATCTTTCAAGCCTGAACAAAGGAAAAGGGAAGTAAATGGCCAAAAGAAGCAAATAAATACTCTCAATCCACAAGAGAAAGAGAGTATAAAACACCAAATATAAACAACCAATCAAATCCCCCACACTTAAACCATGCTTGCCCTCAAGCATGAACTCAAGACACACAAAACACAGAAAACAGAACACCCTTTATACAGAAAATCAACCCCTAGACTGAACTCATATGAGCACTTCAAAAATCAACTCTTCCAAGCAATGCTCAAACACACCAAACATCACAAATGTGCAAATATTCAAATAGTGGTATAATAGCATGTTGTTCAACTAGGAAATAAAGCCCTAGAACTACGTCTTCTCTTCCTAGACACAATCCAAATGCAGCTGCTACAAACACAAAAATACACAAGCGGTCATGCAACAAAAATACAAGCAACAAAATTAAAGAACACCACCAAGCTTTCCTCTTTCCCTTCTGCACATTTTCTTTCTTTTATTTAGGCCTTCGGCCTCTTATACCTCCTTTATTTTTTTCTTTTTTCTTTTCTTTTTTTTTTTTTCTTTTTTTTTTTTTTTTTTTTCTTTTTTTTTTTTTTTAAATAGGCCTTCGGCCTCTTATACCCCCTTTCTGCCACGATCCCAAAACATACAAACACACACAATCATACAAAGAATAAAAAGACACTAACGCAAAGCAAAAATTAAAAACTTGCAGCAACATTATGGACGGGATCTTCATCCCTAGGCCTAGGGATGAGAAGACAGTACAATTCTAGCAAAATATTTCCTAGGACAGCACCACTCATCATACAACCATGTGAATAAATGTACAAATTGTAAGGTCAGAAGTATTTAGCATCGTAAGACAGAGTTGAATGATCAAGTATTCACATAAGTCAAGTTTTTGAGATTTCATTTATACAAGGGGTGAAAAACAGAAAAAGAAAAACACAAAAACAACAAAAATATGCCCAAAAACACAATAAAAACATGAAAGTGACTCCCCCACACTTATTGGACACAATGTCCTCAATATGAACGAGCACAAACAAGGGCAAAAAGACAGTAACAAAGAAAGATAAAACCTGGGGGCGAAGTTGATGGAGTAGGTGAAGGGGTAGCTGGTGCAACACATCCGCCTCATCCCTAGGCCTAGGGATGAGTCAGCCAAAGTGTTTCTGGAGCTGCACTAAAAAAAAAAAAGTGCCAAGAAATCAGCAATCAAAGAGAAAAACAGAGAGATAGATCAAGAAGGAAAAAAATGACAAGAAATAAGAAAGGAAAATAAATCCGAAAGAAACATGGGTTGCCTCCCATGAAGCGTCCATTTTTATAGTCTTGGGCTAGACTCAGTTATTCATCATTTGATTTGGTCATAAACATATAAAAACAAACATTAGTTCAACCAATAATCCCCGGCAACGGCGCCAAAATTTGAATGGGGTGTCGAATCCCTTCAAAAATAAAATTACAACTTATCACTAAGCAACAAAAAGGATTGTGCATAGCGGCAAGAGGATCGATCCACAGGGATTGTCGGCCTAATGTTTATTCCCCTGCAAACAACCAAATCAAACAGAAGGAAACGAAGGGTGAGATTAGAATAGAGCAAGAAAATAAAAGACAAGAAAATAAAACAAACCAGGAGACAGGGTAGCTCCATCCCTAGGCCTAGGGATGGATCAGCCATGCTCCAGATAAAAACAGTAAATAAATAAAGGATAAAAACGTGAAATAAGGAGAGTGAAATGATAAGAGAAATACTCCTGGTAGGAGATCTGTTGAGGTAACAATTCCAAGTTGTAAATCATTGACAAAAACATTTTCAAAACGATTTCATAGAGATGTTATAGAGGCCAATGGCACATTAGACCTCCAAGTCGCCCCTTAATTGGTCATTTAAAAGAGGCACTCTATTCAAACGACCCAAACCCTCCTTAACGATCCTAAGCGTACTGGTCCACCACCCCACTGGGTTGCAAGGCTGTCACCCAAGAAAACCAGCAAAGGAACCAGCCCGCTTGTAGGACTGCTAGGCGGTTGATTAAGATCCGGGAGACCCATCCCAAGCCTAAGGATGGACTTACTTTCTACGGCCACCACAACCCAGGTCTTATTCTTCCCTTCCCCTAGTTTCAAATGACAAGTCTTATGTCTATTATCCACTAGTTGTCTACTCATGCTTCCCTTAATGTAGGATAAACACTAACATTAGAGAATTCTACTGTAATTACTCAAGTCAAAACATAGCCTAAGCTTAATTCCAACAAGAATAAATTGGCATTAAAATGAGAAGAGGAAGAAATACGAAAATCATTTATATTAAGAACAACAAAGTCTCAAAACATATTGGTCTTGTAAACCTCTCAATCCCTACCAGGAATTGGAGGAATTAATTACAAACCAATCAAAACAACAAACTTGAATAAAATCCGAAAATACAAGAAAAAGTAGAAAACAATACAAAGGGAGAGAACTAGCTTCTCTCTTCCGTTCCCCTCTCACTCTCTACGTGCTGAACTCCCTCTCTTCTGTCCCATCTTCTTCATTTAATGGCAGCCAAGGGGAGAAATACAATAGATTAAAATATTATCAAGTTAACAAATCCATAAATGCATAGTCTTCAAGGCATTTGTCACTTGTAAGCATGCTAAACATTCTCCTCCCTCTTGTCTCACACGACAACCACCTCTATCTCAACCAAAGCCTCTCTCTTCTTCTTCTTCCCAAGGAGCTAACACTCAAGAATAAAATAATGGTAAGCATGCAGCTCCAAATACAAGGAGGGGACAAGAATATATTCTTGCTAAGAACTAAAAAGAGATGTTCCTAAGCATGACTTTGAAGTCTCCAAGACATTCTTGAGCCAAAGAAATGAAGGAACACGAGGTTGGGGAGCTGGGAAGTTGTCTGGCACGGCTAGGGGACAAGAAAAGCACTGAGAAATATTTAATTCCTTGGCACGGAAACTCATGGTCGGACTGCCCAGAAATCTACAAGCGCAGGTGATCCATCCCTAGGCCTAGGGATGGATACGGGAAAACTTCTGCAAACATCCTCCAAAATCAGCCATGATTGGAAATGCTCTATCTTTCACCGATTCTACTCCTTTTCCTCCCCAATGATCTTTCAAGCCTGAACAAAGGAAAAGGGAAGTAAATGGCCAAAAGAAGCAAATAAATACTCTCAATCCACAAGAGAAAGAGAGTATAAAACACCAAATATAAACAACCAATCAAATCCCCACACTTAAACCATGCTTGCCCTCAAGCATGAACTCAAGACACACAAAACACAGAAAACAGAACACCCTTTATACAGAAAATCAACCCCTAGACTGAACTCATATGAGCACTTCAAAAATCAACTCTTCCAAGCAATGCTCAAACACACCAAACATCACAAATGTGCAAATATTCAAATAGTGGTATAATAGCATGTTGTTCAACCAGGAAATAAAGCCCTAGAGCTACTGTCTTCTCTTCCTAGACACAATCCAAATGCAGCTGCTACAAACACAAAAATACACAAGCGGTCATGCAACAAAAATACAAGCAACAAAATTAAAGAACACCACCAAGCTTTCCTCTTTCCCTTCTGCACATTTTCTTTCTTTTATTTAGGCCTTCGGCCTCTTATACCTCCTTTATTTTTTTCTTTTTTCTTTTTCTTTTTTTTTTTTTCTTTTTCTTTTTTTTTTTTTTTCTTTTTTTTTTTTTTTAAATAGGCCTTCGGCCTCTTATACCCCCTTTCTGCCACGATCCAAAAACATACAAACACACACAATCATACAAAGAATAAAAAGACACTAACGCAAAGCAAAAATTAAAAACTTGCAGCAACATTATGGACGGGATCTTCATCCCTAGGCCTAGGGATGAGAAGACAGTACAATTCTAGCAAAATATTTCCTAGGACAGCACCACTCATCATACAACCATGTGAATAAATGTACAAATTGTAAGGTCAGAAGTATTTAGCATCGTAAGACAGAGTTGAATGATCAAGTATTCACATAAGTCAAGTTTTTGGGATTTCATTTATACAAGGGGTGAAAAACAGAAAAAGAAAAACACAAAAACAACAAAAATATGCCCAAAAACACAATAAAAACATGAAAGTGACTCCCCCACACTTATTGGACACAATGTCCTCAATATGAACGAGCACAAACAAGGGCAAAAAGACAGTAACAAAGAAAGATAAAACCTGGGGGCGAAGTTGATGGAGTAGGTGAAGGGGTAGCTGGTGCAACACATCCGCCTCATCCCTAGGCCTAGGGATGAGTCAGCCAAAGTGTTTCTGGAGCTGCACTAAAAAAAAAAAAGTGCCAAGAAATCAGCAATCAAAGAGAAAAACAGAGAGATAGATCAAGAAGGAAAAAAATGACAAGAAATAAGAAAGGAAAATAAATCCGAAAGAAACATGGGTTGCCTCCCATGAAGCGTCCATTTTTATAGTCTTGGGCTAGACTCAGTTATTCATCATTTGATTTGGTCATAAACATATAAAAACAAACATTAGTTCAACCAATAATCCCCGGCAACGGCGCCAAAATTTGAATGGGGTGTCGAATCCCTTCAAAAATAAAATTACAACTTATCACTAAGCAACAAAAAGGATTGTGCATAGCGGCAAGAGGATCGATCCACAGGGATTGTCGGCCTAATGTTTATTCCCCTGCAAACAACCAAATCAAACAGAAGGAAACGAAGGGTGAGATCAGAATAGAGCAAGAAAATAAAAGACAAGAAAATAAAACAAACCAGGAGACAGGGTAGCTCCATCCCTAGGCCTAGGGATGGATCAGCCATGCTCCAGATAAAAATAGTAAATAAATAAAGGATAAAAACGTGAAATAAGGAGAGTGAAATGATAAGAGAAATACTCCTGGTAGGAGATCTGTTGAGGTAACAATTCCAAGTTGTAAATCATTGACAAAAACATTTTCAAAACGATTTCATAGAGATGTTATAGAGGCCAATGGCACATTAGACCTCCAAGTCGCCCCTTAATTGGTCATTTAAAAGAGGCACTCTATTCAAACGACCCAAACCCTCCTTAACGATCCTAAGCGTACTGGTCCACCACCCCACTGGGTTGCAAGGCTGTCACCCAAGAAAACCAGCAAAGGAACCAGCCCGCTTGTAGGACTGCTAGGCGGTTGATTAAGATCCGGGAGACCCATCCCAAGCCTAAGGATGGACTTACTTTCTGCTGCCACCACAACCCAGGTCTTATTCTTCCCTTCCCCTAGTTTCAAATGACAAGTCTTATGTCTATTATCCACTAGTTGTCTACTCATGCTTCCCTTAATGTAGGATAAACACTAACATTAGAGAATTCTACTGTAATTACTCAAGTCAAAACATAGCCTAAGCTTAATTCCAACAAGAATAAATTGGCATTAAAATGAGAAGAGGAAGAAATACGAAAATCATTTATATTAAGAACAACAAAGTCTCAAAACATATTGGTCTTGTAAACCTCTCAATCCCTACCAGGAATTGGAGGAATTAATTACAAACCAATCAAAACAACAAACTTGAATAAAATCCGAAAATACAAGAAAAAGTAGAAAACAATACAAAGGGAGAGAACTAGCTTCTCTCTTCCGTTCCCCTCTCACTCTCTACGTGCTGAACTCCCTCTCTTCTGTCCCATCTTCTTCATTTAATGGCAGCCAAGGGGAGAAATACAATAGATTAAAATATTATCAAGTTAACAAATCCATAAATGCATAGTCTTCAAGGCATTTGTAACTTGTAAGCATGCTAAACATTCTCCTCCCTCTTGTCTCACACGACAACCACCTCTATCTCAACCAAAGCCTCTCTCTTCTTCTTCTTCCCAAGGAGCTAACACTCAAGAATAAAATAATGGTAAGCATGCAGCTCCAAATACAAGGAGGGGACAAGAATATATTCTTGCTAAGAACTAAAAAGAGATGTTCCTAAGCATGACTTTAAAGTCTCCAAGACATTCTTGAGCCAAAGAAATGAAGGAACACGAGGTTGGGGAGCTGGGAAGCTGTCTGGCACGGCTAGGGGACAAGAAAAGCACTGAGAAATATTTAATTCCTTGGCACGGAAACTCATGGTCGGACTGCCCAGAAATCTACAAGCGCAGGTGATCCATCCCTAGGCCTAGGGATGGATACGGGAAAACTTCTGCAAACATCCTCCAAAATCAGCCATGATTGGAAATGCTCTATCTTTCACCGATTCTACTCCTTTTCCTCCCCAATGATCTTTCAAGCCTGAACAAAGGAAAAGGGAAGTAAATGGCCAAAAGAAGCAAATAAATACTCTCAATCCACAAGAGAAAGAGAGTATAAAACACCAAATATAAACAACCAATCAGCCACCCAAGAGACCAACACTCTTCTTCAATCCATTCTAAAGCAACTACAAGACTTGATCATAGAAGTTGCTAGGCGTAACCTTTCGCCTATGTAGCGTTCCCTGACAATGCACCACCGCCCTAGGCACTCAACTAGGCATTTATAGCACCTTGTGAGCATTTGAGCCTAAACAGTTATATTTTTCATGTGTGATTCAATGCTTAGCTAGGCACTCAACTAGGTTTGCATGAGACCCCTGGGTATGGGCACCATCAGTGTTTTCGTTTCTTTTTCTTTCTATCCTTCCTCTCTTTTTCTTCATTTATCCCTCGACACCCTTTTTCATTTAGCCCTCGACATCTTCTCATTTCCTTCTCATTTTTCTCTCTTCTTCAACCACTTGTTCTCACTTTTCTTGATCCCTTTTCCTTGGCAGGTGAGCGGTATTTGTCAGAGGTGGCGGGCTAGATGATCAGCAGAGCCCAAGTGTGGGGGAGACCGACAAGAAGGTGTAGATGCCGAAAAAGGCCTAAGGCAAAGTCATCAAGCCCTAGCCGAAGTAAGTTGGCAAAATCCTCGAGCTAACTCAATCTTTATCAGCTGAAGTTTGTCAATTTGGTTTTCATCAAAAATAAAAAAAAATCAATCAAAAAAATTCAAAACTAGAAACAAAGCAAAGAAAAGAAAGTCTTATCTGGTTTCAAAAAAAATAAATAAGAAAAGCGAAAAAAGGCAAAGGCACGAACAAGAAAAATGAAGTATTGTCAGCATGGCTCCCAAGAGAAGAACTCCCCCCTAGAAGAAGAAATTCATCTAGCCCTCGACTATCTACCCTTGACGGATACTGCCTCACCGCTTCATCTCCATCCGGGTTTTTCGTTCTATTCTCCTTCTCTTTTCCTTCCTCTGTTTGCTCTTTGTATATAATCTATCCTCTTGCTTTTCCTATTTTCTTTCTTTCTTTCTTTCCCTTTTCTCTCCATATTCTTCATATTCTCTATACACCTTTCCTTTCAATCTTTTTTTATGGTGCAAAGTTCATTTCTGATTGTTGATTGCCTAAGCATGTGGATTTTAACTCGGGTTGATGTGCATACTATGTTGTGTGTCTTGTTAATTTGCATACTTGAGTGATTAAACACCGAGCCTAGTTGAGTATGAGTGCAAACACTTTCCCAGTGAGGATTGCTGATGCCAAGTCTGATGTGGTAAAGTTTCTTCATTAGGGTCGTTATCCTAATGATTTGACACAGAGTTATCTAGGCGGAGTATGCCTTGACATGGTCAGGGTTGATTGTTTGGTTTGTGAATTCTTGTGCTATGGTTGGTTGTGCCTGTCTATGTCTTGGGGTGTGTTTTCCTTTTTGATTGCTCAAGGGCGAGCAATGGGCAGTGTGGGGGAATTTGATATGATGCCTTTTTATGCATGTTTTCCCCTCTCTTTTAGGTCTAATTTCACACTTGATACTACTAATTTGGCTTATTTTCCAACCACTTTGTAGATTTGGACTAAAGGGAGAAACTTGCCGAAAAGCGCGCCATTTGGATGCATTTTTCCTATCTTACATCGTCGAGCCCTAGATGCAGTTTTGTCGTCGAGACCTACCATCGGGACCTACACGAGATCTTATGTCCAGGCCTAAATGACGCACGTGCATGTTTCTTTCCGGATGATGCTTGACCAAAGATGCTAAAAAGATTCTAGTGGGATTCCATGTGCAAATCATCCAGCTCAGCATAGAATATTCCTCCCTGTCATTTTGTCCCCTAGTGGGGTTGTTAGGCTATATATAGAACCTTAACTTTAGGTTAAAAGGAGGCTACACTTTAGTATATTTTCCATCTTTTTAGGGTTTTCAATCATTGTAGCCACCTCTCTAACATTGGGATCTGTTCTTTCTTTATTTTTCTAGAAATTGGAGCCCCAAGCTCCAATTAGTTTTTAATCCAGATTTTCATTTTCATCTGCACCTCTTCTCTATTTATGTTGCTTTCTCCATCTATCTTGTGCATGATTTCCAGCATGAGTGGCTAAATCTCTTAGTCTTGGCAGGGGTGTTTTAAGGATTGCAAGAGGATAGTTGGGAGGTCAAAGTGTTCTTAAAACGTGTTCATTGTTGTATCCGCTTTCTTGCCATTTTATTGTCATTTCGTGTGAATTTGTTGGTAGTTTGATCACCTATTTGCATGTTTCTCATGAATATTGTCATTTCCATGGTAATAACTAATGTGAGGCCATGGAATAGAGTAGGCACCTGGTCCAGAGTCACCATGTCGTTTGGTCCAATCTGGCTAGGGCAAGAAACCGGTTAGGGCAGACTTCTCAGTGTCTAGTCCTAGACATGTCTTCTCTCCACTTCACGGGCCTGCGTGTATGACACATAAGCGTACCTTGGGAGTGACTTCTTTTAAGAAGAGAAGTAGGGAATCCACGTGAAAATAGGATTCCTATGGCACGTCTATGGCATGAAAACAGTCTATCCTTGCACCGATGACCGACTAGCCCTCGATGCAATCCGTTTACCCCCTGCTAAGATTTCTCCCTTTATCTGATCTATTATCTTTACTTACTTTGTTATTATCTTTATTACACTTGTTAGTCTTTACCATTTTTATTGATATTCTCTTGCTTTATTTTCGTTCACTTTTTATTTAATTATTTCGTTTGTCTATTATTACTTGTTATTTGCATTTTTATTCTCTGTCTCAACATCAACTGTCATCATTGGTTAGATTCGTCTACACCAACCAAAACCCCCCTGTGTTACTTTTATGTCCATTGCATTTTCATCCTCGTCATACATTTAGGGCAAGATTAAATCTAGTCCTTCATTTTCCCTGTGGTTCGACCCTGACTTGCTGCTATATACATTAATTTGTGTATCTAGCCTATCAGGACTATTTTATTACTATATTTGATGCATGTTTCGACGGCGCATCACACACAATATCCAAAACTGTCCCAAGGCGGGGAATGGGAAATATGTGGTCTAGGTACGGGCCCGAAGTAGTAGACGAGTAGCCGTGGGCACTGTGGATGGCCAAAGGGGCGGCGGAAGGAATCCGGGACCCAAAAGAGGCCGAGAGGCTAAGTGAATGCGCCAAGGTCGGAATAGAGGGCGCTCGGTCCACATACCCAAAACCAAGAAGGAACGGATCTATCAAGTCATGTGTGGGCACACTCGGGATGATGGAAAACTCACTACCAAAGGACCGCAAGGTGCGCTGATGTGCTAGGCCAAGGAGGGCTTTCGCGTGTCTGCCCGAAGGGGCCTCTAGAGAGTCATCCGAAATGGGTGGCAACCCCTAGTCCAAATCCTCCAAAGTAGCCCTCGAAACCACTAAATCCGAAGACACCAACTCCAAAGCAACACCATCCGAGAGGAGCTCAACTAAGTCCACCTCCGAGGGAGTCAACTCGTCCAAAGGAGCACGTAAGACCACCAAATCCGAAGACCCCATAAGTGCCAAATCAGAGGGTACCAACCCCCTATCAACACCATCCGAAGGGAGCTCCCGTAAGTCCATATCCAATGGCATCAATTCTCCCTCAAAAAGTGATGGCACACCGGCCAAAACCACACTAGGAAGAATCCCATACTCTATATCAATACTATCCGAAAGGGGCTCAAGCAACGCCTTGTCCAACGGAGTCAACCCAACTAAAGTAGCACCCGAAAGCACCAAGTCCGAAACCACCAGAAGTGTGACATCCGTAGTCACCAAATCCTCAACACTACCCGGAGCCACTAATCCACTAAGGTTCGCATCCTCAATTACTGTGGTGGTAGAAGTGATACTCACCTCCTCAAGGAGCTGGTCCCCATTAGGCTCACATACGGAAAGAGTAGAAGGCGCCAATGGAGGCAAAGGGGCGCTAGGCTCCATGCTCTCTAGGCGCTCCCAAGGACGATCCAAGGCAGCCTCATGTATAGGAGGAAGTGTATGCGTGTCAACCCGCAGTTGGAAAGAGCTAGGTGTCTCCCAAATGGCCGCCTTGTGTTGCTGGTATCTCGCCCATTGGCGTTGCAATTCAGCCGTGCTATCCCTCTCATAAGGATGATGTATACTAACCGCATTAGAGCTACCTTCCTCATGACTAAAGACACGATGAGCAACCGGCCTGTCCGCCACATAAGTGCGATGACAAGGTTCCTCCCTAAGGTGAGGGGAAGCCAACCTAGCCGCCGGTGGGGTATAAGGAACAAAAGTACTAGGTTGCCTTGCATACGGTCGTTGAGGAGGTCTCCGGACCGAGGCATAGGTAGAGGCGCCAAGGTTGTGGTAGGAACCAAAGCTTCGGCCATGGCGTGGGGAAGAGGCAGCCTCGGTGAAGTAGTCATGGCTACGGTTCCCATGCCTAGATGACCCATCAATGAAATCCCCGTGTGCATCATAATCATCCCCACGATCCGCACTAGAGGCATAACCAACGGCATGCCGAGAAGGCTCATGAAGATCATACTCTAACCGAGAAGAAGATGATGTGGGCCAAGTGTGGATGCCACGGCTGTCAAGCCCATAAGAACTCCCCTCATACCGTGTCGCATGCGCATCTGAATAAGCGTCCCCATCACAAGAAGGGAACCGGTCACAAGAAACCAAGGAATAGGCCGCACTAGGAAAAGAGGCAGAGGTAGGGGTGCCACGGCTTGATGAGCCCGGAGGAGGTCCATGGTCATGGCGAGATGATAACACCTCATGATAAGGTGGGGTGCAGCGAGGAGGTGCACTAGAATCCGGCGGCGCATAAGATGGCCCATCAAGGAAGTCCTCACTTGTATAATAATCATCTCCACTGTCCGTACTAGAGGCATGACCAAAAGTTTGCCGTGAGGGCTCAAGAAGATCATACTCCACCCGAGAAGAAGAGGTGGCACAAGAGCGGCTGTCTAGGCTGTCCCTATCATAAGTCCAAGAATCAAGCGATGCCTCATGGTCAGCAATGTAGCTTCCCTCATAACACGACGGGACTTGGCCACTAGGATCCATAGAATAGGCCGAAGTAGAACAAGAGGCAACCTCCCAATTGGTGGCACGAAAGCAACAAGAATCCTCCTCCCAAGAGGACCCAATGTCATCACAAAAGGAAGACATACTAAATTACCTACAAAAGGAAAACAAACGCAATTAATATATAATCAAAGGGTTAGTCCCTCCCTCACGTGTTTCTCTCGTGTTTCACACTACACTCTAATAATCTCACCTCCTCACCCACTCCAATCTCCAAGAAAAACCAAGTAATGTAGCTTAGCACAAACTCTAAGACACATAGCAGCACAAGGAAATGCAAAGAAAACAAGCTTAAAAAGAAAGGTAGAGAAAATCAAAAGGTATGCATGGATTGGATTGAAATGCACACCTAATTGACTTAGAGTAGAAATAATGATGGAAACAAGAAGGATAGACCAAAGACTCAAAACAAAAGCTAGCTCAAATGAGAAGAGAAAACAAAATTGACAAGAAGGACTCAAAACTATAATTTCGGGTGAAAACTGCACACTGATTTTGATTTAGGGAGAAGTATACGAAAACCACAGAATTAGGAGAAGTCTTAAACATAAGAGTTGTTACACTCAGGCTGAAGTTTAATCTGTCAAAATTTCAGAATTTTCTGGGTACAAAAACTCTCACAAAAGGCAGAAATGCGAAGGTAGTCACACGGGAAATCTGAGCAAGATAACACAAATGGAAAAACAAATCCGAAACTTGTGTTCATCCACTAAGACACTACAAAAACAAAGTAATTCACTTCAATGCACATACACAAGAAGCTTCTTGCTTATGACTCCTTTGCTAATCTCTTTTTTTTTTGAGATTTTAGGAACTTGATCAAATTTCTTTTCTTTTCTTTTCTTTTCTTTTTTGTGATCAAATGTTTTAGTTCCCTTCTTTTCTTTTCTGTTTTGCAAAGAGTGAAGAAGACTCACTTGGATGACAAGTATTTTCAAAGAAGAAGTGAAAGACAAGTAGTTTAGCTCTTGCAAATATTTTCACTAAATGCCAAAAAGTGTGATGTGGCAAGTGAAGATGGTGTCCTAATTGTGTGGATGACCTAGCGAGTGATGTGGCATGTGAGGTGGACGTGTATGACAAACATACAATGTGTAGAGAGGCTAAATTAGGGCCGGCTAGGTTGGAGAGCAAGCTGAAATGCTTGGCTCACAATTGAAGCAAAATACTAGGCTCACAATCAAGGTGATGTGGCCAGCTAGGGTTGGACAAGCAATTTCGACACTTAGCAAGAAAACAATCAAGTCCACATGGCTCTCATGGCCACCATAGGAAGCTCCAATAACTTCAGCAGCAAATACACATTTAAGAAGATGATTTTTCATCCATTTTGATGCACACAAACACAAAAAAAGTTCAGCAATTGTGTTCTTCCAAAATTCAGCACACTAAAAGACAAGAATTTCTCAAGAACACCAATTTTTTTCAAATGAAGTAAGATTGATTCCTATGGTAGAAAACAATGTTTAAACCATAGAAAACAAGAATCAAGGTGTTTGAACCGAAGAAACTCAAGGAAAATCAGTTTTAGCACTTTAGTGGAACGGGTGTGAAAAAGAAGAAAAACAGAAAAATTTCAGCACAAAATTTTCGGCCAAAATGGATAAACACACGGTGGAAATGATGAATCCAGCCGTGAGAAGGGAATTTACCAACCTAGAAGACGATTTGGAGCTCCGCTACCACATGATAACATTCGGGCTTCTCTTGAAGAAAGAAACCGTGTTCTTGAGCTTGAAGGATCTAGTCTCCTTTGGGAGGATGGTAACTCTCGGATGTATGGTGATTAGATGGATGATTTGAGGTGTTTAGTGGAGAGGATAATGTCACTAGGAGATAGCGGATTGTGCAGTGGATTAATGGATGAAAAGGAGAATGATTTGATGAACAAACAATATACTAACTTGTATTCAAATGATTACAAAGATCGATAATTGCAGCCTTCCCTTAATTGTTCATACAATGAACAAGCCGAAAGGAATTAATTAACTAAAAGAAAACCAGGTTTAAGACCCCTAAGGCAAAGCCAACTAATTGGTCTTGAAAGGAGATAAACTCAACAAAATCAAAGACAAGCTATAAAAGAGGCTATCTCCTTCTATTTATAGCTTGGGCATTAATACATGGAAAACCCTAAAATACCCTACACTTAGACTAAGGTGCGGGCTTGGGATGATAGGTCTTGAGGAGCTCTAGAAGGCTACTGCTAGGGCATGGGCTAAGGCGCGGATGACTAGCGCATGGGCCCAGGCGCGCGCGCGGGCTTGTGCATAAACTCGCGCGCACATCCTCATGGGATACTAGGGTTTGGCGCGGCCTCGGGCGTGTCTCCTCATGGGTTGTTCGGTCATCCCATGAGGTCTTGGCGCGGATACAAGTTAGACCCCTCAAGTTCGTATCAGATCACCACACCAATCATTGTTCCATGTTGCAACCAGCGACAACAGAAGAGATCACTGCTGATTTGAATGCTGCCTATGGTTAGCATCAAAACCAACAGAACAGATACCCTCTAAATAACAATCCTTACTCAAATACCCACACTCCTAGATGGGGGAATCACTTTAATTTTAGTTGGAGTCAAAATCAACCACAAAACAAACCTCTCCACCTACCTGCACCTCCTCAGCAATTGCAAATCGCTAGTCCCACATGCGATGATGTAATTGACAACAAATTTTCTCAACAAGGTGTTATGTTAGAAGACATACAGAAGCAGCTGAAGTTACTAATGGAGGACAGGAAAAAGCATAATGTTAGTGCAATTAGCTTGAGAAGTGGTGTAGATCTTTCCGAAAGAGAAGAGATAGTGGCATACGAGAAAGAGAAGGAGAAGCCAAGACATAACAATTGGCAGGAAGTGATGGAGATTGGAAGGAAGTAAAAGTACAAATCACTAGAATAAATTAAGAAAGAAGAGGCTGAGGAGATGGAAGAAGCAGAAAAGATCCTATCGATACAAGATGAACCTTTCTTGACCAAGCAAGATATCAAGCGTGAAGAAATGGCCAAGAAAGCTGAGAGGGAAGCAACCAAAGCAGAGGAAAGTGCAAAGCAAAATGAACCAATAGATGATGCACCTCCACCTTTTCCACCTGTACCTGCAAAGATAAAAAATGAGAAGGAAGAGAAGGAATTTATGGACATATTTAAAAAAGTGGCAATTAACATGCCTATGCTTGAGTTGATTGCTAAAATTCCTAGTTATGCTAGATTCCTTAAAAGTTTATGTTCTAACAAAAAGAAACTTGTAGGGATTGAACAGATAAGTTTGACCTCGAATGTCTCCTCAATTTCCCAGTCGAAACTTCCAGAGAAATGCACAGATCAAGGCACATTTGACATTCCTTGCAAGATAGGGAACAAGATGATAGAGAAAGCCTTATGCGATCTAGGAGCTAGGATCAATGTTCTGTCACTTGCAGAGTATGAGAGGTTGAACATTGGGACCATAAAGGATACCAGAGTAGTCATCCAACTTGCAGATCGATCGATTATACACCCGAAGAGAGTCGTTGAGGATGTTCTTGTCCAAGTCGATGATTTCATATACCCTGTTGACTTCTACGTTATCGACATGAATATGGACTTTTCCACAAACTCCACTGATGTCCTTTTGGGTAGACCCTTCTTGAGAACTGCAAGAGATTTAATTGATGTTTATCATGGTTGTCTTTCACTTGAATATTGTGTAGAAACTATTAAGTTTAATATGTATGATGCTATAAAGCACCCAAGCGAGATGCACAACTTAAATTTTATGAATGTATATGAACCCCCAGCTGATGTGGTATATGAACTTAATGAGACTGGCCCTCTTAACTATGTTGTTACTAGGGGAATGGAAGGAGAAAAACTGGAGAGGATGAAAAAAGAGCTAACCATTGGCAATGACTTATTAGAAATTGTAGAAGAGCTTAACGTTTTAAGACCTTTGTTTAAGGACGAAATCAACTCAGAGCTTCCACAGGTCTATAATAAACTCTTACCTTCTATTGTGCAGGCACCAGATATCGAGCTCAAGAAGCTACCAGATCATCTCAAGCACGCCTTTCTTGGTCAAGAATCCACACTGCCAGTTATAATTTCCAGTAAATTGACCAAGGAAGAAGAAAAATGATTGGTAGATTTGCTCAAACAGTACAAAGAAGAAATTGGATGGACGATAGCAGATATCAAAGGGATATCATCAACCTTCTGTACCCATATAATCCACACAGAGGAGGACAAGAAAACAATTAGACAACCACAAAGGAGGCTCAATCCTCCTATGATGGAAGTAGTCAAGAAAGAAGTCCTCAAATTGCTAGATGTAGGAGTAATCTATCCAATTTCTAATAGCGTTTGGGTTTCCCCTGTGTAGGTAGTTCCAAAGAAGACCCAGATAACTGTGATAGAAAATGAAGATGACAAGCAAGTGCCAACTAGAGTACAAAATGGATGGAGGGTCTGCATCGACTATAAACGCCTCAATAATGTGACCAGGAAAGATCATTTTCCCTTGTCCTTTATTGATCAAATTCTTGAAAGGATAATAGGTAAATCTCATTATTATTTTCTCGATAGTTACTCAAGATTTCATCAAATTCCTATGGCACTTGAGGATCAAGAGAAAATAACTTTCACTTATCCTTTCGAAACATTTGAATACAAAAGAATGCCCTTTGGTTTATGTAATGCTCCTGCCACTTTTCAAAGATGCATGGTTAGCATTTTTTCTGATTTTGTAGA
Source organism: Viola odorata (assembly GCA_963691705.1). Classification (NCBI taxonomy): domain Eukaryota; kingdom Viridiplantae; phylum Streptophyta; class Magnoliopsida; order Malpighiales; family Violaceae; genus Viola; species Viola odorata. The sequence goes on along the minus strand of OY829537.1, from coordinate 51,044,797 downwards.
AAAGAGTATAGAAGTTTTTATGGATGATTTCACCATTCATGGAGATTCTTTTGATCACTGTCTTAAAAACCTTGAAGCAATTTTGAAGCGATGCATTAAAACTAATTTAGTTTTAAACTTTGAAAAGAGTCACTTCATGGTTGACCATGGCATTGTTCTAGGCTATGTGATTTCCAATGATGGAATTAAGGTAGACCAATGAAAGATAGATGTTATCAAAGACTTGCCTTACCCCTCTTCTGTTAGAGAAGTTCGTTCTTTCCTTAGCCATGTAGGGTTTTACAGGCATTATATTAAGGATTTCTCCAAGGTGGCATAACCCATGTGCAAACTACTTTAGAAGGATGTGGAATTTGATTTCAATGATGCCTGCAAAGAAGCCTTTAACAAGCTGAAAGAGAAGCTCACTACAACGCCTGTGATTCAGCCACCAGACTAGAGTTTACCCTTTGAAATCTTGTACGATGCTAGCAACTCAGCAGTTGGAGCAGTACATGGCCAAAGGAAGGGAAAGGAATCACATGTGGGAAGAAAAATGCCTATAAGGTTTTAGAAGCAGGTTTCTATTGGCCCACTTTATTTAAAGATTTAAAAATAGGTAATATTAGTGCTAGAAATCAAATGCCTATGAATCCTATTATGTCATGTGAAATATTTAATCTCTAGGGTATTGATTTTATGGGACCTTTTCCTAATTCTGGAGGTAATTCCTACATTTTGTTAGGTGTTGATTATATCTCTAAATGGGTAGAAGCTAAAGCCACTCAAACAGATGATGCTGAAACTATTATATATTTTTTTCAAATCTAACATCTTGAGCAGGTTTGGAGTTCCTCGTGGGATCATTAGCGATCGAGGAACCCACTTTTGTAACAAGATAGTTGGAGCTCTGTTCAAGAGATATGGAATCACTCATCGAGTGTCCACTACTTACCACCCATAGATAAACGGCCAAGCAGAAGTCTCAAACAGACAGATCCAATCCATATTGGCCAAGACAGTCAACCCCTTGAGGAAGTACTGGAGCCATAGGTTGGATGAGGCACTCTGGGCCTATAGAACCGCCTACAAAACACCCATTCGGACGACTCCGTTCAGAATGGTGTATGGTAAGGCATGCCATCTGCATGTTGAGCTTGAACACAAGGCATATTGGGCCATCAGACGCATCGACACAGACATAGAAGCAGCTAGAGAGAAGAGGAAGCTAGATATCCAAGAGCTAGAAGAATTGAGAAATTAGGCCTATGAGAACTCAGAGATCTTCAAGGCAAAGACAAAAGCATACCACGACAAAAATATTACCAAGAAGAAATTCTTTATCGAACAAAAAGTTTTACTTTATGATTCTAGATTTAGAATATTTTCTAGAAAATTAAAAACTAAATGGAATGGACCTTTTATAATAACTGATATTTTTCCTCATAGTGTAGTGAAAATTTAGAACCCTAAGACAGGGGTTGACTTTAAGGTAAACGGGTAGAGACTGAAGCCCTACTTGGAAGAATTGCAATCCCACATTGTGGAAGAAGAAATGGTGGAAGAGACTCCACCAAATAAGGAGTAACAAAGTCAAGGAACTCCTATGTCTAGCCTAGGACAATAACTAAGGGCGCTGCTTGGGAGGCAACCCATATTTTTTTTTCTTTTGGTTTTGTTTAAATTAAAACACTGATTTAATTTGATTTGCTCTTGCATTTTCTTGTCAGGAAGTAAGGAGAGGTCAAGGATGCCCGTCTTGGTCAAGAAACAAAAACGCTCTTAGCCAAGAGAGTCGGTTTTTGCCGTGTGGCCTGCAAAAAGTATAAAAGAAAAAAGGAAACAGAGCACCACTCCCACTACTCCCACAACTCTCAAACCCTTAAAACTCTTCAGAAACCTCTCGTCTCCCCCTACTTCCAGCAGTCCTCTGATATGCCATGGCACGACCCAACCCATCCTCCTCCACCCCTCTGACTAACCGTCTGAGCAGCCCTCCTGGTCTGTCGATCCTGCTCTTGAACGCCTGCCCTATAGCTCCCACAAGATGCCAGTCGGGACGATCTCTCCGCAACCAAGTGGAGGCCTATGAAGAGCTTAGCATTGTGGCTTTCAGCACTTTGGGCACTCCCATGGGTCAAGAGCCACAAGCTCCACCGTCGGTCATCGAAAGAGAGATACTGGAGGATAGCTGGGACGCAGACCGATCCCCTCACTATGTACCAGCGACGTCAGGATCAGGACCAGGGTACCAAGCCACGCCTACAAAATCATGGATACCGGTGGACACGGGTGATGCAAAGACCGCTCTTTCTCTATTCTAAAGACTCCTTAAATGTCGTTTCGAGACCCCGACGTCGAGGGCAGCCGAAGAGAGACGAAGAAAAGAGTAAAGAGGATATGCCTCAACCATTCCCTCAACCCTACTTGACTAGGACTACTCCTGTCTTGGCCCATCCCATGGGTTAAACACCTGCCACTCTAATTCCTGCCACCACCATGACAACAACAATAACCATCACTGCCGGACCTTCCTCTTCTTCTGACGCCAGACAAAGAAAGGGAAAGGCACCCATAGTAGACACCGTCCCACGGTCAGAACCATAACCCCATGGTCAGCTGGAGCCCCCCTCTAACTCTAGCTCAGGTAACAGACTAACCCTCTCACTCTCTCAATATGGGGGATGGTTAAACTTTAATTCAGAACATGGCAGGGATATGTTTTCATTTTACCTGAATTATGGTGAAATCACATCCTGTGTTATCCTTGATGATGACCTGATGTATAGATTAGGACTGCATGCTAGGCTTAGAAAAATGGTTAATAATATAGGTTGGGGGTCTTTCTTTTTCCCTACTGACCCTGTTTTTTATGAGCAGTGTTTGGAGTTTCACTCCACATTCCATTTTGACTCTTTCTCCCTGGATGCAACATCACGGGAACTCCCCAACATTCATTGCGAGGACATTATTAAGTTCAGTTTGTGTGGGAAGTAGCATCATTTGAGTCTACATGAGTTTGATGTCATGTTAGGATTTGTACATAATTACAAGGACCAACCTAGCTAGTATCCTAGTACATTATATGAGATTCCTGAGAACTAGGATGCAACTAGAGTTTTTATAACTCTTACCAATGACCCTTCTGCAATATTTAGTTCCTCGTCAAAAGCTTCCAAGCTTGTTTGGAAAGACTAGGAACTCTGGAGTCTTGGAAAGGTCAAAGTTGTTCCTCCTTTGGTGTCTGCAAAAAGGGTGAGTTTGGCTAGAAGTTTAGTTCTTATGGGATGCATATGATCTTAGGATCCCTGATTACTATGCTTGTATACAAGTTAGGGAAATTAGATGCTGCCACCAAATTAAATGAGTTTCCTGGAAGAAAAATGCTTAATTTACAAGCCTTTGATCGAATGGGGATTTTCCATTTAGAAAGAGGCATTGTTTGTGTTGCTACCCGAATTTTGATTTTTCGTCACAACTTTTTTGCATTTTATCGTTTATCACACTATTAGCCCGTTTAAATCGAATTTCTTCCGATTTTCAATCTTTGGCTCTTTATTTTAATATTTCGCTCCATTTCGACTCATTTTAGTTTTTTTTGTATTTTTTACTATCTTTTCGCTCGAACTTTTGTCGGTCTTGACCGAATTTCCTCGGACCGTAGATCGAATGCTTTCTTTCTTTAACTCAAAATTATCTACTCTTATTTTATTTCGCGTCATCTCTTTTTATTTTGTTCAATTTACTTGGTTATATTCGAACATCTATTGGTTTCGAGTGAGCTTACTCGAGCCATAGATCGAACTTTTTCTTTATTTACTATTTACTATTTATCTTGTCACATATTCTAGTATTTTTTTGTTCGGACTTTTATTCATTTTGAACGAGTTCGCTCGTACCGTTTGCTCGAACCAAATAATTGAACTGTGCAGGCCCTTCATCATCCACCGTTGATCTGTTGACCAAGCAAAGTCAACCAAGATCAACGGCCGAGATAAATCAAGGCCATGCATCTTCCTCTCTTCATGGTTCTTGGTGCAACCGACTCCAAAATATCCTAGTGGGCAGCAGCGTCCGAGTGGAATTAACAGTTACATTTTTGTACCAATATCCTAGTGGGCAGCAACATCCGAGTGGAGTTGAAATCTATATTTTTGCAACAATATCCTAGTGGCCAGCAGCGTCTGAGTGGAATTGACAGTTATATTTTCACATCAACATCCCAGTAGGCAGTAGCGTCTGAGTGGAGTTGACATCTACCTTTTCACATTAATATCCCAGTAGGTGGCAACGTCTGAGTGGAATTGACATTCACATTTTCAGCACCAACGTCCGAAGAGCAATAGCCTCGCACGGACACACATTTACATATTCCACGTCAACGTCTGGAGAGCGATAGCCTCGCATGGACACGCATTTACATTTTCCACGTCAACGTCCAGAGAGCGATAGCCTTGCACGGACACTCATTTACATTTTCCGCATCAACGTCCGAAGAGCGATAGCCTCGCACGGACACGCATTTACATTTACCGTATCATTGTTCGGAGAGCGATAGCCTCGCACGGACATACATCTACATATACCCGCATCAACGTCCGAAGAGCGATAGCCTCGCACGGACACACATCTAAATTTTTCCACATCAACGTCCAGAGGACACACATTTACATTCTCTACACCAACGTCTAGAGAGCGATAGCCTCGCACGGACATACATTTACATTTTCAGCATGAACCTAGACTAGAATTTACCGATCCAACCACTCTCCATTTCAGTTCGCACGGTAAGTTCAAGGCAAGACCTGCTTTCCACATACACCTTGTCTTTTAAATTTGCGTAAGCAGTTTGTCCCCACGCCTTGTCTTTTCAATTTGCGTAAGTGGTTCGTCCCTACGCCTTGTCTTTTCAATTTGCATAAGCAGTTCATCCCCACGCCTTGTCTTTTAAATTTGCGTAAGCGGTTCGTCCCCACGCCTTGTCTTTTCAATTTGTGTAAGCGGTTCGTCCCCATGCCTTGTCTTTTCAAGTTGCGTAAGCGATTCGTCCCCACGCCTTGTCTTTCAAAATTGTGTAAGCGGTTAGTCCCCACGCGGCAATTTACATTTCAGCAATATTATCTCCTCCTTGAGCGACTATGATTTACTTTTTTCGTAAAAGCGTATGGACTACGAGTGCTACCCTCGCCCTACGTGATTTACATTTCTGCAATAATGTACATTTTGTGAGTGCTACCCTCACCCTACCTGATTCACATCTTCGTCATTGCGTTTATCCCGTTATCAGGGAAGTCGTCATTTATATTTCCGCAATTTACGTTTTTACTATCAGAGAAATCTGCATTTTACACTACATGTATTTATTTGTTCCCAACAGGTTATGCTGCATTGAAAACGTGGTAATGGTTGGGGCAACCGTCTTTACTGCTTATCAAAAATTTCAATTACACTGTATTTTTGATCAGACAGAAAAGAGGGGGCAACTGGTGCTACCCAAATTTTGATTTTTCGTCATAACTTTTTCGCAATTTATCGTTTATCGCACTATTAGAGCGTTTAAATCGAATTTCTACCGATTTTCGATCTTTCGCTATTTATTTTAATATTTTGCTTTATTTCGTGTCATTTTAGTTTTTTTCGTATTTTTTACTGTCTTTTCGCTCGAACTTCTGTCGGACTCAAGCGAATTTCCTAAGACCGTAGATCGAACGCTTTCTCTCTTTAACTCAAAATTATCTACTCTTATTTTATTTCGCGTCATCTCTTTTTATTTTGTTCAATTTACTTGGCTATATCATTTATTTTTCGTTCGAACTTCTATTGGTTTCGAGTGAGCTTACTCGAGCCATAGATCGAACTTTTTTCTTTATTTACTGTCTACTATTTATCTTGGCACATATTCTAGTATTTTTTGAACGAGTTCGCTCGTACCATTTGCTCGAACCAAATAATTGAACTATGCAGGCCCTTCATCATCCACCGTTGATCTGTTGACCAAGAAAAGTCAACCAAGATCAACGGATGAGATAAATCAAGGTCATGCATCTTCCTTTCTTCATGGTTCTTGGCGCAACCGACTCCAAAATATCTCCCTCGTCGACGTTAATCATCATCACGAACCTCCCATCAAGAAGCTTCCATTTTCCCTCAGCCACACAACCAAAACTTCATCATCACTTCTCTACCTCGTCGACGCGTCATGATCATCACCGGCTGCCTCGTCACCACTCACGCGCATCGTGCTCTCCAAGTTCACTCGCCGCTTTCACCCCTATAAAGACCAAGCTCAAGACAACTGGAAAAAGGGGGACCAATTCTTGCTCTCGTCCCCCTTTTTATTCATGCTCTCGCCCTCTCCTTTGCTTTCAACTTATTGTCTTTCAATTATTTAAACTGCCTCTGTTTCAATTTAAATCAATTGCTCCTATTTTATTTTCAATTAATTGTTACTCGTTCTGTCAATTAATTGTTGCTACTGTTTTAAATTAATTTTGTTGTTTTGCTTCGTTGAATTGCTTGTTATTTCGGGTTAATTTAAAGTTTATTTTAATTAATTTTGTTTGCTTATTTACTTAAAATTGCCCATTGTTTTTAATTAATTAATTTGTTGTGTTTGCTTGGTTGGATTGTTGCTAATAAGAGGGTCATTTTGGTCATTCAATTTCTTATTTCTATCGCTAGTTTATTCCTTGGCCGCCAGCAGTGGCACCGACGAGCCAAGGAAAAAGACGAAGCAGAGCGGGAAAGGAAAAAAGAAAGGTTGGGCTGTTTTAATTAATTGTTTGGTCATATGCCAAGCCCAAACGGAGGGAAAAGAAGGAAGGAAGCTGGGCACTTGACACAGCAAGAAAGGAAAGGAAATGGGCTGGCTATCCCAGCCCAAAAGACTGTTGTAATTTCGTGAGGGGTGGCCCATCTGCTGGGCCCGGCCCGCGTCGGTAATTTGGCCCATCGTAATATTCAGCCCATGCATTCGTAAACGTGTGAATAATCATTTTTGCATGCTTTCAATTGTTAATCAACTTCCACTTGCTTTTTAATTGTTAAATCAATTGCTTATTGTAATAAATTAGCTGCTAGTCCTGACCCAACGAAAAAATGCTAAAGAAGCAAATTCCTTTGAGGGTCAATTACGTGCTTTTAAATGTTTTATTTAAACACCTCTTTCTTTTTTACCGGTAACCTTTTTAGGATGAGACTCGGGTTCCTAACACCTTCCCGAGTCCATAATACGACCTCGAACCATCGTTCTAGGGTTTAGACCCTTTTGCCTTAGCTTTTTATTTTTATGCCATGACTTTAGGTTCCCTAAACCTAGAAATAAATAGGGTTGCGACTTCATTTGCATTATGCGAAGCATCCATTTATGCTATGCATCCATCCCGATCCTAGAAAGGAGAGAATTTTTGGAGGAAACTCGAAAAGGAGGTGTGACAATTTGTTATAACACAGGTACAACACCTAGAGAGGAGAGAATTTTTAGAGGAAACTCTAAAAAAGCTTACCAGCTAGTCCCTCTGAGGATCTACCCAGGACCTGCAGGACCAGGAGATACAGTAGGACAAAGCGCCTCTGCCCCAGCACCTACACAGGACCTGCTGGCAGCTCTCCTAACTAAATAAAGGAAAACCAACTCCCTTCTCTAGGCCATACACGAAACTCAAGACCAAGCCTTCACTTTGAACCAGAACATCCTAGATTCCTTGCTCCTCCTGCATAACAAGTTTGATGAATCCCATACTCCAGTACCTCCAATGCCCTCTGGACCTACCCCCTAAATCCCCACTGACTCAGACTCAGAGTCAGAATGGCTGCCCTCAGGTCATATCTTTTCTTTTTATATTTATTTCTATTTTTATTTTTATTTTTTGTGTTGCTGCATGATTTTTTGTTTTCTGTACTGCCTCTCTCACATTGAGGACAATGTGTCCAACAAGTGTGGGGGAGGGGTTTTTGATGTGAATTTTAATGTCTTGAGTGTTTTAATTGTTTTTGCATGAGTTAAATTTAATTTTTGCAAACTTTAGTTAATTTTTTATGCATGATTCTCTTTGGATTTTTGTGTGTTTTTAGGAATAGACACTTGCATGAGTTGTGTTTTTGCTGTGACTGCATGAAAACCAAACCTATGATCTTCTTGAAATTTCACTTCAACACTCAAGATACTTAGACACTTAGCAATTTTGATCCATGCTTAATTAACAAGGCAGCCCTTGTGTAACATGTTTAATGCTAGAAACTCTCACTTCTCACCATAGAACCATGATCGGTTAGATTAAAACTTGAGATGATCTTTGAAGGAACTTTCTTGGTCAAGCAATTGACCAAGATGTTATTTTCTGTCTTGACCAAGTGAATAATTGATCAGTCCAATTAATACAAAGATTTGCTAGTCTGCACTGCCTGTGGAGTCTTTACTTTTCTGCATGTTTTTGCGGACACTATCTGTAACCAACGGGGTTGCACGGTGTTAGTGATTCGGCACCATCACCCCTTAAATAGGCGAAACTCACCGAAGTGTATCTAGTTAATCCCTTACAACCGGGCTGGACAATCTAGGTCGGGGTGTCCATTACTTGAGCTTTATGTGTTTATTTTATGCAAGAAAGGGAAGGAAAAGAAAATAAAAGAAAACACTGCAAAAGACTCCAAAGTGGGTAAAGAAAAGATCTCAATGCAGATATGACATGGCCACAATCTGTGCTCACATATTTTATTTTCTGTTTAATGTGTGCGCACTTGCTTGTGTTAGCAACTCTTGTATCTTTTGGACTTGTGGATAGGCACAGAAAAATCAAATGAATGTGTTCCTCCACTAATTTCTTTAGTCTTTAGTTAATTGTTCTTAGTTTTGTTGTGAAGAGTGAGGTGTTCCTAGGCATTGAACAGACCTTGTTAATCTAGGATGGATTGGAGGAGTTGAGTGTCTATGTATTTTCCCTGCTGAGATGATCCTTTGAGTTGAACATGGGTTGCTGGTTTAATTTTTGTTTTTACATGTTATTGTATGTTTTATGTGTTCTATGTGCTTTATGCTTGAGGGCAAGCATTAGGATAACTGTGGGGGGAGGGGTTGATTGAGCTCTAATAGTAGTGGTTTGTACCACTTATTCTCTTGCAATTTTGAATGGTGTGCTATTGATTTTGTTGTGAATCATTCGATTATTGTAGGAAACAACTTTGGAGAGGCAAGGAGAGAAAATGAGGAGAATTAGGCATGATTCTGGGCGGATTTGGAGTAGGTAGACTCTTGGTTACATTCTTGACCAAGACTAGACATGAGCATCTCTCTTGACCAAGACAAGTTACGCTTGGCCAAGCCTCACTTGGAGAAATCTTCGGCATAGACAGCGGATTAAAGGTGCTGGCAGATGATTTTCCTGCCCTGACGATTGAGAGCGTTAATCACAGACAGATTAAAGATGCGCCCTGTTGTTTTGATATGATAAGATCTTTTTGTAAGGAAGAGATAAATTCAAATACAATTTAGAGTCAATTAGGATTTCATTTTCCAGGAATTACGCCCGCGGCTTTTTTTAAGAACTATTTATATTTTTCCTAAGTTTTTGGAGAGGGGGGTTGGCCGTCACTGGTTAGGGACTTCTCTCTCTGATTTTCTATCACCATTTTCATCTACACTTTGCTCCTTCGGCAACGAAGGATTGTTATTATATTTTTCAATACATTATTTAATTTTGCTTTCAATTATGAGTATGAGTAGCTAAGTACATCTTTCTTAGTGGAGGCACTTAAGCATGAGCATGAGTATACAAGAAACCTGAGCGATCTTATTAATCTTTGAATCTGTATTTAATCAATTTCGTAATTATTCTTAACATATTTCTGTTTGATATTAGACCTGACCAATTTAGTGTTGAATAGATAATACAATAGTCATTTCTCTTAGCCATGGATTATTGACTAAGAGGATCGAAGTAGACACCTACGCGCTAGTGGATGTCCACGAAACGGTAGGGAGAAAGGTTAGTCAAATCCTGTCCCGATTGACTCCCGAGGATACTAGTCTGGAGTTGTCTTCCCCTAGTCGTTCATCAGCCAACTCAGTAAACCCTTTAACCAGCAAGGTGCTGGTTGGTTAGGCATCATCTCTAAGCGTACCTGAGGTGGTGTTGATATAAGAGGGAAGTAGGGGTCATAAGCATACCTTGATCCTATAGAAACTTTATAGATTGAAGATGAATACCTCTGCGTCGATGATTGTATCTCATGTCTCATAGTTGCTGCCTCTACTAGGAATCTGTCTCCCATTTGATTTCTATCTCTGAATCTTCCGTCTGGACCAAGGACATCATTCTTGGCCAAGACAGTTACTTGCTTTATTTACTTTTTCTCGTTTTAGTTTTAATACAAACCCTAATTTCACCTAAGTGTTATTTCAATTATTACAAGTTCTAACAAAAGTCATATCATAGGTCCTTGTGGATCGAGCCTCTTACTGCTGTTTACAATTCATTTATTCTTAGTGGGAAGTTGTAACTTATATTTATTTTTGATAGGTTCGACATCCATCAATATGGCTGCCCACATGGCTCACCAGCAGATGATGATGCAGGAAGAGTAGGAAAGGCTATCAGGTGGTAACGACGATGATGATGATGATGGAGAAGATATAGAGGATGATTTGATTGATCATAATTAATGTATATGAAGATATTGTTGAACCTTATTTGTATAGTTAATTAATTAACTTTAGTTTGTATTTATACTCTATTTCTTTAATTTCAAAATTTAGAAAGTGCAATTTTGATATAAAATAATAATAATGTTATTAATTATATACGTATGAAAATATAATTAATTACAATACTATATATAATTTTCCGTCAAAAACTTTAAAAAAAATTATTAATTTCCGACCGAATCCAGTAGGAGCTTTCCAAAGAAATAGCTTATTAGCCACATTAGCAGCGCTTGGAATGATTTTAGGGCCGACCTATTCCCTTTGGCTATATAATTGTGTGGTTTCTGGAAATTTAAAACCCGATTTCCTCTATAAATTCTCCTATTCAAATGGCAGAGAAGTTTCCATATTTTTACCTTTTCTTGTTGGAGGGGCGTGATAAGGCCCTAGCTCTTTTTGGGAGGATTTTAGCCACTGGTTTGTGTAGGAGCCGGATCTAGTCTCTTCGAGAGGTCAGCAACTTGTTTCAATCAGATAGAAAGGATGGTGCGGTTAAGTATTTAATGGAATGAAGGAGTTATAAGCAGTGGATGAAGATGGATGAAAAGCAAAGGTGTATTTATGATTAACAAAACAGAACTTAGTTCTTGACAAACCCTCTCAAGATGATCTTGAGCAACCTTGCCGAAAAAACAAAGGATCTCTAACCTATTCGACCCTCTCACCAAAAGAGATGAGCAACCCGAATTGGAGAAGATAGTGTGCTGGTTTGAAGAACCCTAATTAGCTAGCTAAGAGTTTGGTCTATGCTGAAGTTTATCATAAAAATAAAGACAAGTGCAAATAATGAACTAAATGCACTTTAAATACCTTAATCTATTTACAAGGGGAAAATACCCCATTACCCTTAGACATAAGGGGGTGAACGGCCGGCCTTGGAGTGTTGTAGAAGGGCTCCTGGTTTACTAGGGTTAGGCGCGGTAAAACTCACGACTTCCGAGGGTTTAGGTGCGCGATTCTTCATGGTTTGGCCGAGCAAGGCATGAACACATGTAGTCCATTGTTCCCGTGGCTTTATGTCACTTTCTTCGGCTCTAAGACTCTTCAAGAGGGTGGGTGCTACAACCTTGCTCCGAGTGAAGTATCTATGAGCATTGGTGCTCATATCATCCCCTCCCCCTTTGAGTGGATTCGACCTCGAATCCAATGGCTGCTCCTCCTCAACTCCTTCGCTATCACCTACAAAATAAGGTGACAAGTCATTAATATGGAACCAAAAGAAATAGGGATATCGAGACGATAAGCATTGTCGCTGAATTTCTCCACAGTGAGAAAAGGTCCATCTCCCCGTTGGCTAAGCTTTCCCTTGCATTGAGTGGGGAAACAATCCTTTCTCAAATGCAACCAGACCCATTCGCCCACTTCAAAGGATTTGATGCGGCGACCCGAGTTGCGTTTTTCCATTAGCTTGCTGTTCAAGTCTTCCATTCGCTCCTTGGCTTTCTCATGTAATTTTCGGACCATGGTTGCTTTCTCCTCGCCATCTAAGCTTGCACAATCAGTGAGAGAGAGGGGCAGCAAGCCTATGGGGGTGAGAGAGTTAAACCCGTAGACTAGCTCAAAAGGAGAAAAATGAGTTGAAGAATGCATTGCGCGATTGTAAGCAAATTCAATAAAAGGGATACAATTGTCCCAAGACTTGGAATATTGCTGAATCATAACACGCAACATAGTGCCTATTGTCCTATTAACTACTTTAGTTTGGCCATCCGTTTGAGGATGACATGAAGTGGAAAACAGCAACTTAGTTCCCAACTTTGCCCACAACACACGCCAAAAATGACTAAGGAATTTGCTATCCCTATCACTAACAATCGTGCGTGGCATGCCATGTAAATGAACAATTTCATGAAAGAAAAGAGAGGCAATGTGAGATGCATCATTTGTAGTGTGACAAGGAATAAAGTGTGCCATTTTAGAGAAACAATCAACAACTACAAACAAAGAATCCTTCCCCCTTTTGGTTCGGGGTAGTCTAACCACGAAATCCATAGAGAGATCACACCATGGATGAGAAGCAACAGGTAAAGGCATGTAAAGACCATGATTAATACATTTAGACTTGGCACGTTTACAAGTAATACAAGCAGCCACAATATCAGCAACATTTTTCTTCATGTGAGGCCAAAGAAATGCTCTCTAAGTGTGCTAAGAGTCTTATCTACCCCAAAGTGTCCCATTAGACCTCCCCCATGCGATTCTCTCACAAGTAACTCACGTGTGCTACAACGAGGTATGCACAATCTACCCTTACGAAATAGAAAATCAGCATATATCACAAATATGCCATGTGCACCATTAGAGCATTCAAGATAAGCATCCTTAAAATCCAAATCAACAGCATATAACGAAGTGATGTGTGCGAAGCCTAGAAGGCGTGAATGGAGAGAAGTGAGAAGGGCATACCTACGGGATAGAGCATCCGCCACTACATTGTCCTTCCCTTTCAAATACTTGATGTGATAAGGGAAACGTTCGATAAATTCCATCCATGCTGCATGGCGCTTGTTGAGTTTCCCTTGTCCCTTGAGGTATTTGAGGCTAAGGTGGTCCGTGTGCACCATGAACTCCTTGGGCAGCAAGTAGTGCTCCCACACATTGAGGGCTCTTATAAGTGCGTATAACTCTCGGTCATACGTGCAGTAGTTTAGTTGAGCTCCCTTCAATTTCTCGCTAAAATAAGCCACCAGTTTCTTCTCTTGCACTAAAACAACACCAATTCCTATCCCACTTGCGTCACACTCCACCTTAAATGTCTTATCAAAGTTGGGGAGAATGAGGATCGGGCTGGAAGTGAGCATGTCCTTGAGTGTGTTGAAGGCCACCTCTTGCTATTTGGCCCAAAGGAAAGGCACATTCTTTTTGGTGAGAGCATTGAGGGGGGTGGCGATGGTGGAGAAGTCTTTGACGAAACGGCGGTAGAATTCGGCCAGCCCATGGAAGGAACGCACGTCTCCCAAGTTGGCTGGTGTAGGCCATTCAGCAATGGCTTTAATCTTCTCATTGTCTACCTTAAGGCCGAAGGTACCTACAATGAAGCCAAGGAAGTGCACTTCCTCCAAATAGAATTCACACTTGGATAACTTCGCGAAGAGTTGATTCTTGCGAAGGGTAAGAAAAATCTGGTGCAAATGGTCTAAATGAACTTCTAAACAGGTGTTATAAATCAATATGTCATCAAAATAAACAACCACAAATTTGCCGATAAAAGGCCTAAGTACATGGTTCATTAGACGCATAAAAATGCTAGGAGCATTTGTAAGACCAAAAGGCATAACAAGCCATTCATAAAGACCAAACTTAGTTTTAAAGGCTGGTTTCCATTGATCTTCCTCATGCATCATAATTTGGTGATAGCCACTCACTAAGTCAATTTTAGAGAAGATTTTAGCACTACTCAACTCATCCAGCATGTCATCCAAACGAGGTATGAGGTGAGAGTACTTTACCATGATTTTATTGACGGAACGACAGTCCATACACATGCGCCAACTTCCATCCTTCTTAGGCACGAGGATCACGGGGACAACACAATGGGAGAGGCTCTCCTGAATGAAACCCTTGTCCAGAAGAGCGTCAATTTGCTGCTGAAGTTCTTGTGTTTCTTTCGGATTGCAGCGGTATGCCGGGCGGTTTGGGAGAGTTGATCTGGGGAGTAAATCAATCTGATGCTCAATTCCACGCACGGGTGGGAGGCCATTGGGGATTTCTTCCGGAAACACATCCTTGAAATCTAGCAAAAGAGGAGACATAAGAGGAGGAAATGAAGGATTAGTGTTAGAAGCAACAAGAGAGTGTTCCTTAAATCTGATTAGGATGCAAGGCTTGCACATGATAAGAGCATGCCTTAAATCTCTACCTTTAGCCATTAAACTCACTTTGCTGCCCATTTTCACTCCACTCAAAGGCTCACTAACTTGCTTACTTTTTTTCAAGTCGTGTGTTACCACTCAACTCACTCGCAAAGCTCATATTTTTCTCTCCACTCGACGCATGCTCACTTTTTTCATGTAGGGCTGATTAGTTTGCACATGTGGTTGGCTTGGAGGATGGGGAAAGACGACGCCATGAATGTCCACCAAAAAGTTGCTACAATTGTGTTCAAGATGTGGAGGCACGGTATGGTGAGTATTGTGGCCTAGGGCTTCCTCATCGTGGCCAAGATGGCTGGCTGTTCTAGCCCTATCCGTATGACCCTCTACGTGTGGCAAGACATAGTAGTCTAGACTAGTAGGGTCATGTGGCCAAGTAGCTTGGTGGTAATGGGCCGATGGTGTGTAGTTTGGGGCTGGTGTATAATTTGGGGGTGGTGTAAAATTGGGGGCTGGTGGTGAAGGCGGGGGTGGATAATTTGGTGCCGGAAGGTGATGTTGAAGTGGTGGTGAGGGTGTAGGAATTTCTGCCGCTAAGGCAGCAATCGCAGCCAAGATGTCGAGATTGGCTTGCTCTTACCTTGTGGCGTGTTGTTGCAAAGCAGCCACATATTGTCGAGTCTCTCCCATTTGGACCGTAATAGATGCCATGGCCAGGTTTAGAGGAGAGGACTCATCCGAACTCTCACTCAAATGTGCTTCGTGGTTAGACATAGAGAACGTACCTGCAAAAAGACACAAACGCAATTGAAAATGATAAAGGGTTAGTCCCTCCCTCACGTGTATCGCTCGTGTTTCACACTACACTCTAATACTCTCACTATCTCACCCACTCAAGCTTCAGTTCCAAACCAAACAAAATAACTAGCAATGACTCTAAGACTCAATGCGCACAAGGAGACTCAAAGACAACTAGGGCAGAAATGAAAGGTAAGGAAACCGAATTAGCGTTCAAGGGAAATTGCTTGAGTTTGAACACTAATTGGGTTAGAGTATATATTTATGTAGGAATCAAGTGAATAAAATTCAAAGACATAAAAGGAAGCAAGCTCAAAGGACAAACACTAGAAGAAAATGAGGGAAACTAGAACAAGCTTAAAAAAATCAAAATTTGCGGCAAAAGGAAAATACTTGATAAATGCACTTTTGAACTTGATCGAAAACACTTCAAATGCACACATACATTTTGGCTCTTGCTTTGACTTACTTGTATTCTTTTTATTTTGATTGAGGGATTTCTTTCACTCTTTTACTCCCTTTCTTTCTCTTTTTTTTTATTTTTTTTACTTAGGGATTTCTTTTACTTTTTTGATCCCTTTCTTTTCTTTACAGTTTTTTTTTTAGTGCAAGAGAGCTTCAAGTAATGTATGCCATTAGTTTTTGATAAATGAAGTGGAAAATAATTAATTTTTCAAGTAAAAAAAATTTCACGAAATGCCGAAATGTTTTTGCTAACATGCACTGAAATTTTCCACTAAAATAAACCAATATTTTTCACTTAAAATTCACCAATATTTTTGCTAAAATGCACCCAAGTTTTCACTAACATGCACCCAAATTCGTCACTAAAATGTACCACAATTTTCACTAAAATGCACCAAAATGTCTGACAATGAGCTTAGGCAAATCAGATTGTATGACAAGGAGTTGATGCAAAGTGTATGACAAACAAAGGGGGGCTAAGTTAGCTGCCCTAGGGTCGGCTGTGTGCAAGGGGAAATGATAATACTAGGCTGAAAATAGGGAGATGTGGCCGAATAGGAAGAGAGAACAAAATGTGAAAGACTTAGCTCAAACAAAATCAGTCCACATGGCTCTCATGGCCACCATAGGATGCTCCAATAAATTCAGCAGCAAATATTGTCGAGAAGATGAAGAAATTCGGTCACCAATGCCACAATAAACACAAATTAGTTCAGCCAAAGTGTTTATGCAAGATCAAATCACTAGAAATGAAATTTTTTGACCTAAAATCAGAAATTATTCGGAGTGATAAATGAATGATTCCCACGGTAAGAAACAATGTTTCCACCGTGGATATGGAAGGAATTTGTGTTTGAACCATGGGAAATGCAAGAAAACAAGAAATTTCAGTTTAGGGGAACAGTGATGAAATTTGCCCGAAAACAGAAAAATTTCCAGCCGATTAAACGATGAAAATGATGAAGTTTACCAACCTAGAGCACGGATTGGAGCTCCGCTACCACTTGATAAGGCCCTAGCTCCTTTTGGGAGGAGTTTAGCCGCTGGTTTGTGTAGGAGCCGGATCTAGTCTCTTCGAGAGGTCAGCAACTGTTTCAATCGGATAGAAAGGATGGTGCGGTTAAGTATTTAATGGAATGAAGGAGTTATAAGCAGCATATGAAGATGGATGAAAAGGAAATGTGTATTTATGATTAACAAAACAGAACTTAGTTCTTGACAAACCCTCTCAAGATGATCTTGAGCAACCTTGCCGAAAAGAACAAAGAATCTCTAACCTATTCGACCCTCTCACCAAAAGAGATGAGCAACCCGAATTGGAGAAGATAGTGTGCTGGTTTGAAGAACCCTAATTAGCTAGCTAAGAGTTTGGTCTAGGCTGAAGTTTATCACAAAAATAAAGACAAGTGCAAATAATGAACTAAATGCACTTTAAATACCCTAGTCTATTTACAAGGAGAAAATACCCCATTACCCTTAGACATAAGGGGGTGAACCGCCGGCCTTGGAGTGTTGTAGAAGGGCTGGAGCGGCTTGGTTAGACGCATTCCAAGTGGCCAAGGGTTAGGCGCAGACGCTCATGGTTTACTAGGGCTAGGCGCGGTAAAACTCATGGCTTCTGAGGGTTTATGTGCGCGATTCTTCACGGTTTGGCCGAGCAAGGCATGAACACATGTAGTCCATTGTTCCCGTGGCTTTATGTCACTTTCTTTGGCTCTAAGACTCTTCAAGAGGGTGGTTACTACAGCCTTGCTCCGAGTGAAGTATCCATGAGCATTTGTCCTCATATCAAGGCGATCGTTCGTTAAAATACCAAAGAAAAAAGGGTAAACCCATGTGATCATGACATTGTAGGTGCTTGCGATGGAATGGGTTCGACTTCCCTCAGTTGGTTTGGGTGGCATAGCCCGTTGCAGAAGTCTCCCTTTTTTTTATCCATTTCTTTAGTCTTTAGGGAGCCAAAGCTTGACTTTACTAATAACTAATAAAATAAGGCTCGCTCACGTTTTTTAGCTAAGCCCTATCTTCGAAAACTAAAAAATATTGTTTTCCGACCGAATCTCTGTCGAAAATTTTAAGAAAAAAATTGATTAATCAAAATGACATCGTTTTGATTATGAAAGTGATGACGTATTGGCTTCGGCGCCGATAATCTAAAATTTCACCCAACTACTTTCTGATGGAAGTTCCGTCAGAACAACGGGATATTTTCACGGACATTCCGTCGCAACTATCTAAAGTTTCTGACTGATTTTTTGTCGAAAATGATGTCAAAAATACCACCTCAGCTACGGAAGGCGCAAAACAAGCCTTTATATAGAAAGGTTTGGCAAAATCTAAACATGAATTGTATCCTCGATATGAAAGTACAATGACCCCACAGATCCTGCATACCTATTTAGGATCATTCTTTAGGACGTGTCTGTCTTGAAGAATGATCCTGAATAAGTACGCAAGATCGTTGTGGTCATTGTTCGATATTGAGGATACAATTTTTAAATAGGTTCAATTCCCCCCCCCCCCCCCCCCCCCCCCCCCCTCCCCCTCAATTTAGTTCCGACGAAATTTTCGACAGGCATTTCGTCGCAATTATTCAAAAAATATCCACCAAATTGCCATCAAAAATTATGTCAAAAATACCACATCGGTTGGGAAAGGCGCAAAAGAGGCCTTTATATACACCCGAGTCCCCAAAAAATGGACATTTGTTATTTCTTCGCTATCATAGTCTGACCACCGAGTATATTTGACATGTGTATCTAAGGTCTTACCCTCATGCAATGGTGATTGATAGCACTGTCTTTGGATATGATAATCTCGAACATGTTGGCCGAATATACGGGGTGTGATACGATCCTTGGTCACGCGAGGCTCGTAGCACGTACCTTTGATCTAATTCTAGGCTTGGACTTTTGATGCGAAAATAGATAGGCTCGATCTTGAGTGTTTAACCCTCTTAGCAACCCATGCTAAGCAACCTAAATGTATCAAGTGAAGTTCTTGAAACGATCCCTAACCCTATATTCAACTTGTGAATATCAACCTAGGAGAATGATTTCAATGGATAGAACTTTTGGGTTTTACTTGCAATCTAACCGAGCGTTCAGACTCAATTAGGAACAAGGTTCACAATGAACAATTGAGGAAAATTCTCTCTGAATTTGATTGAAAATAATAACGTGTTTTACAATGAAGAGGGCGACTCCTTCATATAGGAAACCCTAAATCCTACTAGAGTTATACTTGCCTTACAAGTCCTCCTTCTAATTAAACTTCTAATTAATTAATTAAACTAATTATAAATATATCTAAAACTAATTTAATAAATTAAAAATATGTCATTGCACAGCTGGGCACTTAAACTCTATTTAACGCAATCCAAAGTGCCCACATTCCAGTAGCTAGCGTGATGACGCTAAGCTCTGCCTCAATTTGCCCAAATTGCTTGATTTTGCTCCTCCGTTCCAGTTGTTAGTGTCATCACGCCAAGCACTATTTTGATTGTGCTTTGAGCCATAAGGAGCGCCACAAGACGCGGGTTTTTCTCACATAACACAGCTTCATCAATGTTATTCTCACATTGTAGCTCCTTGTAGATAAGTTGTGATAGCTTCGCTTGTAACTCGTTGCTCCTCACGCGAGTCATCGGTCCGGTTGGTGGTAGAGACATGTTAGGATTCGCATCATTCCCTCCCCCTTCGAGAGGATTCGCCCTCGAATCAGCTAGGGGTGTAAGAAACCGGACCAAACCGGAACCGGAAGATTTTGGCCTAAACCGGCCCGAACTGTAACATTCAAGTTCATTCCGGTTCTATTCCACTAGAACCGGAAATTTCCAGTTCGGGTTCGAGTTTGTCGAATATAAAACCCATAACCGAACCGTAGAACCGTTTGAACCGAAATTTTATATATATATATATATATTAAATATCAATGTTTAGTTCTGCCTCAGTGGATAAAATTTTAATTGTCTTTCGAACCCCTTCCCCTTAAAATCCTTTTGTTTTAGTTTTTTACATTCATTTCATTTCTCATTCAATTTCAAACTCAAAGTCAGAAAGTCTTGACCTAGCTTCTTCTTCTTCATCCCTCTCATTTCATCGTCGTCGTCTCACCTCACCTAGCTTCTTCTTCATCCCTCACTGTCTTCATCCCTCTCAGTCTTCATCGTCATCTCACCTCCATCAAAAACTATCACCTCACCTCATCTCGCTATTTTCATTCTTCGTGATTCATCTCTGTCGACGCCTCGCCTCGCCAATTGTCACCTCACCTCGCCTTCATCACCACGATGACCACCAACGGTGAATCCATCAATGTAAGCCACATAATATTGTTGTTTTGTGACTTCAGTTTCAGGGTTTTGAAATATACAATTGGTTTCCTCCTTTTTGATGTCTAGACTTGAAAATTGGGAAATTTTGCCACTAACAATGGTTGATGATAAAAACATAAACTATGGTTCATCTCTTTTGAGTTCTATCGCACCCCTTTTTTGATTTTACTCGAGTAGGTTCGGGACGGATGTGGAGCATAGATGGATGCCTCGAATAATGCAATGAAGTCGCCACCCTATTTATTTTCTAGGTTTAGGGAACCTAATCGTCATGGCATAAAATAAAAAAACTAAGGCACAAGGGTCTAAAGCACAGAACGAAGGTTCGAGGTTGTATTATGGACTCGGGAAGGTATTACGCACCCGAGTCACATTCTTAAAAAGGTTACCGGTAAAAAGGTGTTTGGAAGGAACAAAAACACATAAGTTAGCCCTCATAGGAAACGTCACATTAGTATTCTTAGGGTCGGGACAACTTCGGGATAAGTCGGGACAACTTCGGGATAAGTCGGGTTAACTTCGGGACAAGTATTTCTACTTGACGGAATGGCTACCGTTTTCTACTAAAGTGAGTGATTCGTTATTATCATCAGGCCATGCATGATTAAATAATTACTATGTGATTTTATCATGGATAAAACTAGCACAATACCAATTTAATGAATGCAAATAACCGTGTGGGATCGAAGCCACCATGCTCATGTGTCAAGGTAACGTAACGATTTTAATTTGTAACAATTTTAAATATCATGCATACGATTATGATATGAGTTTTTAACATTTCTAAATAGGATGCATACGAATAATGTTTGCAGAAAACATTGAAAAAATAAAAGAGACTAGAAGGGCGTACTTGCGAGTGAAGACTTAAATATTACCTATAAATTGAGAGTGTTAGCGATAGTCCGAAAAATAATAAATAATAAAAATGCATGCAAATAGTTATTTAATTTATAACAAGCAAGCAATTAATTAAATAAACATGGAATAATTAGTAAACAAATTATTTATAACATGCAAGCATACGAGAAATTTTACGATAATTAAACATGGCATAAACAAATCGTCATACGAAACATGTGAATATTTCATACGAAATTATCATGGCATAAAGTAAGCAAGCCATCATGTGAGCATACGAATAATTTCATATGAAATTATCATGGCATAATTTACCGCATACAAGACATCACACGAAAACAAAGTAAATAAATATATCGCATGTGCACATTTGAACAATTGCATACGATATTTAACACATAGAATAAAATAAACATATCGCATACAAGCATGTAAAATTATTGGATACGATATTTAACACATAGAATAAAATAAACAATTTACAAGCATGCGAAAACTATACAAGAAATTAAACACGAAAAATTACGAAAAATTTAATCGTATGCATACGAAAATCAACCCATTACTCTTGTCAAAACCACGGCTGGGCTTGTGATGAAATCAAGCCCAGCAATTCATTTAATCAAGATGGACTTGTGATAAAATCAAGCCCATCACCTTTCCTCTCCAGATTCCCGCCCAAGCCTTTCTTCTTCCCTTTCTTCTTTTTCCTTGCGTCGCCGGCGCCATGGACGACGACCAAGGTACAATCTGACCATGAAACTCACCCAAATTAGCACAAATAAAACCAGAAGCACAACAGCAAGGTAACTCAACAAAAATAGCAAGAAATTTGACATAAAACAATGACAATTTCAAGGAAAACGAAAATAAACGATTAATGCAACAATTTCTCAATTAATTAACCAAAGCAAGGAATAATTAAATTGAAGCAAGCGTACTGATTTTGACTTAAAAATAGAGCATTTGAGACAAGTTTTAGCAATTTAATTAACTCACTAAGAGCATAAACGAAAATTAAGAGAGAAGCTAAAGTGAGAAAGTTGCCTTGCCGAGAGAGCTTATACCAAGAAGGAAGTGCAAGAAATTGGGAGTGAGAGTGAATTTAGATACCCTTTTCTTGTTGTTTGATGGTCTCTATTTATAGGAAAAATTGGAGTCGATTGAAGGTGTGTGAGCTTGATGAGCAAGGGAGAGTAGGCATCGCGGACATGAGGACCAAGGGAGAGTGAGGATGAGAAGTTCAGCGATGGGAGGTTCATGATGATTATTTGCAGTCGGTTGGGCGGGTGATGATGAACGGGCTTAAATGGGTTTTAATTGGTGATGGTAAGGGTTGAAAAGGGGAGGGAGCCGTTGATCTTGTTTAAAAAGGGGTCAAATTATGGTCAACGGCTGTGATGAAGGCTACAATTTTATGCATTAATGCATATTAATTGTGGCACGAACGGGATATTTTCAGTTCGAGCTACTGACTCGCTTGAAATGAAAATAAATCCGAACCGAAAGGACTAAAAGGTTCAGAAAAACAAGACCAAATAACTAGTGTACGGGGAATAAATGCATGGTTCGGTTTAACGTATTTATTTTCTTTTTCGTAAATGTCAAAAGTTCGGACGTAAAATAAATGCCATTACGGTAATAATTGAAAAATAGTAGGTAATTATCAACTAATGAGATAACGTGCCCAATCTGCGGTCCGAGGAAACTTACTCGGGGCCGATAGAAGTTCGAGCGAAAAAATAGTCGAAAGTATGAAAAACTAAAAAGACTCGAAATGACGCGGAATATTAAACAAATAGCCCACAATCAAAGAATCGACTGAAATTTGACGTAAACGGGCTTTTAAATGTGACAAGCAATAAAATACGAAAAAAGTTGTGACGTAAGTCAAAATTCGGGTAGCAACAAGTTCATACCTATGAGTCCTTTTCAAACGACTAAAATATCCATTTTTATTTTGTTTTTTATTATATATCGCCATTTAGCTCTAGGGTCAAGTGCTTGTTAATCTTCCCTTATAGGCTTGCCTAGTAGCTTGTTTCATCAAGAATTATTTTGTTTTGGGATTTATGGCTGCTTTATTTGGATGGTTTTAATGGCTGTTTTGGGATTTATGGTTATTTGTTTAGATTTTTCTTGCTTCCCATTGTGGCAATTTGTGCCTTATGGGTAGAACTGTGCTTGTGCTTGTGTTTGATGTGGTTGTTTCTCTTCTTCTATTTTGTATAGATGATGGAGTCGGGGTCTCCTATGATTGAAAGTGGAAGTGCACAACTACAGCCTGAGACTTCATCTACACAACAGGAGATATGACCACAACCAACTGTGGGGACAGACGAAGTGCAAGGCAGTCAAAAGCCACAAGAAACCGAGCCAAAGAAAAGAAAAGAAAGGCCATTCGTGTGGGATTATGTCATGAAGTTTACGACTCATAATAATGAGCTAAAGGTACGATGTATTTTTTGCAAAAAAACTGAGTATAAGTATGCTCCTAATAATTTGGGCACAACTGCAATTAGGAAGCACTTGTTTAAATGTCAGAAAGGGCCATTTTTGAAATCAAAGAAACTCCAGACTGATGTGTCAAAGGGTCAAACTCAGTTATATTTTAATCCGAGTAAGGAAACTGTGTTAGCTGTATGGAAATTTGACCAGACCATGTCTAGGAAAGCACTGGCATACATGATTATTGTTGATGAAAAGCCTTTTAAAATGGTTAAGGGGCTAGGTTTTAAGCACTTTTGTTCTATACTGCAACCGAAGTTTGTAATACCTTCACGAGTTACTATAGCGAAGGATTGTTATGAGATGTTTGTGGAGGAAAGATTGAAGCTGAAAAGTAGTATGTCATTTAACTGTAGGAAGGTCTGTCTTACTACAGACACATGGACTTCCAATCAAAGGATTAATTATATGTGCCTCACTACTCATTATATTGACTCTAATTGGAAGTTGCAAAAAAGAATTATAAATTTCTGTCCAATTTATAGTCATAAAGGTGAGATCATTAGTAAATTGATTGAGAAATGTTTGTTGGAGTGGGGTATTGATAAGGTTATGACTGTAACTGTTGATAATGCTAGTTTAAATGATGTTGCGGTGGGGTATTTGAAAAAAAAAAGTCAATCATTGGAAGGGTAATGTTTTGAATGGGGAGTTTCTACATATGAGGTGTGTTGCACATATAATGAATCTAGTGGTTAGTGATGGGCTAAAACTTACTACTCCTTCAATTTTTCGAGTCCGAAATGCAGTTAGATACTTGAGGCAATCTCCGCAGAGATATGAAAAATTCAAAACATGTGTTGTGGAAGAAAGGATAGGTAGTGAAGCTTTGTTGTGTCTTGATGTGTGCACCCAATGGAACTCGACTTACTTGATGTTAGAAACAACCTTAAAACTACAATCTGCTTTTGATAGATATGGGGGGTTGGATTCTAATTTTTCAAGTGAAGTTGGCCATGATGAAGAACTTGATTGTAGAAAGGGGATTCTCGAGGAAGAAGATTGGGTTCATATCAAGAACATGGTTAGGTTTTTGAAGTGTTTCTACATGCTTACTTTAAGTGTTTCAGGTACTAAATACACAACTTCAAACATTTGTTTGAATAAAGTGAGTGAGGTTGATTTTAGGTTGAAAGACATGTGTAACAATGTTGATCGTGAGGTGGCTGGAATGGCATTGCAAATGAAAAAAAAGTGTGACAAATATTGGTGCGATCCTGAAAAAATTAATGTGATGTTGTTTATTGCGGTCGTGTTAGATCCAAGGTACAAGTTGGATTACGTGAATTTTCTGATTAACAACATGTACGAGTTTATCAGTGCAGTGGTATTAGTTGAAAAAGTTGGAAGGAAACTTAATGCATTGTTTGAAGAGTATGAAAGGGAGAATAACAACTCGACTGTCAATGCGGTTGTAGGAGCTTCTTCTTCCTTTGGTGTTGAATCAGTGACACTGCCATTAGATTTAGATGATATTGACGGTGAATATGGATCAGTTGCATGTGCCTATGAATACAAGTATCGAAAACAATTGGCTCAACGACAAAGAGGAGGACCAAAAAAATCAGAGTTAGATTGTTATCATAAGGAAGAGACGATATCTCATTCATAATCTTTTGACATTTTGGAGTGGTGGAAGGTTAACAGTGTTTGATTTCCTACTATCTCATTGATAGCACGGGATGTGTTAGCTATTCAAACTTCTACCGTCGCATTAGAATCTGCATTTAGTTGTAGTGGTCGCGTCCTTGATGGTTTTCAAAGCTTTTTGTCTGCAAAAGTTGTAGAGGCGCTGGTGTGCACTGAAGATTGGTTGAGAGCACCAAGTTATGAATATCATTGTACGACTGAAGAGATGCTCAATGATAACAATAGACGTAACGTCAGGGGCATTTTCATCCTTACACCTCATGATTAGGGGCAAAAGGTTGTTGTCCCTACCGGGTGGACAACCTCGAGGCTATCGCCTCTCGCGGTATAGTGAGCGCTGGGATGGTCGACATCAGTGGGAGGGTCTCACACGGTTATCTAGCCACGGCGTTTACCCATCCCAGGCAAGGCATGACGTCTCTTGAGGAACGTGGGCGTTATCTCGCCTAGATAACGCCCACCCCCTAGGTATAACGCAACGATAGCATGCTTCACTAACGGGGAATTCCAGCCACCTGTCAGACCTGTTATCACTCCTAAATAATGTGATTCTCCCAGAAAATACTCAATATTCCGCCTATAAATACTCCAATGATCAAGGAAGAAGGTAAGCCTAAGATCGTTGGCCAAAGCTCTGCTATTTTCACTACCCCTACTGACTTAAGCATCGGCGTGTTCACGCCGGAGACCCCCTCCGGCACTTTGCAGGTACATCGGACGGCAGTGAACAGCGAACCCAGGAAGTTATCTTCCTCATCTGCCCTTCAGCAGAAAATCGAATATTATAAAATTGGTGCTTTCGTTGAGAGCTTTGGTTCTATTAAGTGAGCGCCCTTAATAGCCAAGCTCTGTGTTTCTTGAAGATCGAGGAATCATGGCTTCCGATTCAGATGTTACACTGTCCCAATCTTCCAGTCTTCCTTTAGCTACCCGTAGGACTCTTTTTCCTTCTGCCACTTCTGGCGTTTCTACCATGACGCAGGAAATTCCCCAAGGAACGTCAGATCTCTCCTTTGGACAAACAACAGGAAAACCCGTTTCCCAGATGTATAGTTCCTCCTCTCAAATGGCAGGACCTAGTTATTCCACTCCCCTTGTAGGGGGGTTCGCGACGGATAGTGCAGGCAATCCTCTCGTAAATTCAATATCGACTCTTCATGCTCAGCTAGACCACCTGACTGAGTTAGCTGCGGGATTCACACCCCATATTTCAGGACCTAGCGTACCTTCTCAGATAGTTTTTACTCCTCCTATTGTCACCGATCGACCGTTATCGCCTCGGCAATCTAGGGTCATTCCATTAACCTTACCTGTGACATCGATCCCTGTCAGTTTCTGCGCAGTACACGAGAGAAATCCCTATTTCCGAGGGGAACGATGGCATGATGAGTACAGAGATCATTGGGATGACAGGCAAGATAAGACGTTCAAAGACCCATCTCCTAGACACAGTGAGAGGTCGAGTAGTAGAAGATATCGAACCTGAACACCCAAGAGTCACAGTCGATCTCCCAAGCGGCATCGCGAGTATGACCCACAAGACCAAAGGCACCATGGAGAAGTTTCTCCTCCCCGTCGACCTCGTGGGATTCCCGATGATAACGCTGGTCACCCGTTCAGCTACAGCATAAGACATCACAGGGTCAACCGACACGTAAAACTTCCTACAGATCGTATGATGGCACAAAGGATCCTATCTCCCACCTCAATAAGGTGAAAGATTTTGTACAGTTTCAAACCCATAGTGACGCGGCATTATGTCAGATCTTTGTCATGACACTGTCGGGTGTAGCGCGTCTCTGGTTTGAGGGACTCCCAGCAGGGTCTATTGATAGTTTTTCTCAGTTGGAAACTAAGTTTCGGAGCCGATTTAGCACGACTGTCCCTATCAAGAAATCTGCGGCAGTATTATTCGATATCCATCAAAAACCGCAGGAATCCTTGAAGGATTTCCTGGGCCGCTTTGATCTTGAGATGTCATTAACACCAGGTGTTACCATCGATTTCGCTGTGGAAGCCTTAAAGCGTAATTGTTGTTATAGGAAGTTACGAGACACATTAATGGTAGACCCCCCACCGACTTTAGACGTGCTGAGACTGAAAGCTCATAATTATGCGAGGATGGAGGAGGAGGAAAATAGAGAGAGAATTCGGAACATGCCCCAAGACACACATCCCACTCCTAACGCTCATACCAACGCGACTCCCGATACCCGCCCAAGCAATGACTATGGCCAGCGAAAAGATCGCATCCCTAGGGCCTCTAATTGGCAGAGGGGCAATTTTTCAAAAGGGAGACCTGGCAATTCTCCTACCGGAAGACAAGCGGATCCACCAAAGGGCCGAATATACGACCCTGACCTTCCTTCCCTCATACTTCCGAGAGTGGAAATTTTAGCGATCGTCCAGCAACGGAACCTACCCATCCATTATCCGGCTCCTGTGAAACCAAGAGTACCATGGGAGGAAGGGAAAATTCCTTTTGTAAGTTCCACAAAGTCAAAGGGCACTCTACAGATGTATGCAGAGAATTAAAGCTACCGATAGAGCGTTTGGTTAAAGAAAGTTACCTCGGAGAGTTTGCCACGAAAATGAAGGAAGAAGCTAGAAGCAACTCGGCAGGTAAAATTCCGGATAGCAAACAAGCACCCCCGCATCCCCCGAGAAACAATGATATCCCTGGTGGGAGAATGAGAGAGACGTTAACAGTTCATGATGACGACGTTCCCATGATCAATATTATCGCGGGTGGAATGTCGTATCTTGATGAATCCGTGCAACTAACGCCCAGCCTAGGAGAGAAGCATAAACGAGAGAGCACGTTGGTAAAAAGTGAGGGGATAAGTGCTTTGGACCGGATGGTATTGTCCTTCTCGGAGGAAGACGAGAAAGGAGTTATTTTCCCACACAACGACGCATTAGTGGTTACACCCGTCATTGGCAATCATGGAGTTAGGAGAACCCTTATTGATAACAGGAGCGCGGTAAATCTATTCTCACTAGAGGAGTACAATCTCATGAAGCGTCCTAGCAGCGATCTAACGCCTTAAAAAAACCAATAATCGGAGTAGATGGGGTTCCAATCCCCATGACGGGAGTCACATCGCTACCAGTATACTTTAGAGAGGATATGTCCAAACGGTCGGAGGAGTTATTGTTCTTGGTTGTAGACCTAACACTGCCCTATAACGCTATACTCGGGCGGCCATTCCTCAACCGCTTCAGGGCAGCAATATCTCAAAAGCACTTAAAGATGAAATATCCCTCCTGGGATGGAGTAGTGTCGATTAAAGGTGACCATAAGCTAGCCACTGAATGTTATTTGCTCATGACCCAGAAGAGTTGTGACCATTACGTATGCGTAGCGGATGATCCCTTCGAGGAAAAAGAGGAAAAATGCACCCAACCGGTGGATAAGATGGTGCCAGTTCCCGTTAGCGGAGTTGAGGAACGAACTTCCTGGTCAGTGAAAAGTTAAGCCCAGAAGAGAGCGTTCAGTTAGCTCAATTATTAAACAAGTGCAAGGGAGAACTCGCATGGAAACCCGTAGATATGCCTGGAATTTCGCGAGAAGTTGCAGAACATTGACTAAACGTCGACCCTAACGCTAAGCCTGTTCAGCAAAAACGTCGAGCCTTCTCTACAGAAAAAGTGCTAGCCATTGAGAAAGAAATATCAAAACTCATGGATGTCGGTTTCATCCGAGAAGTTCAGTACCCGATGTGGTTGGCTAACCCCGTCCTAGTTCCAAAACCTAACGGAGATTGGCGCATGTGTATTGATTTTACCAACCTGAATGACGCCTGTCCCAAAGATTGCTACCCCCTTCCCCAAATCGATTAATTGGTCGATCAAACTGCTAGGTATGCCTACCTGAGCTCATTAGATGCCAATTCTGGATACCACCAAATCCCCATGGCCGTTGAAGATGAAGAAAAGACTGCCTTCATCACTCCGAAGGCTATTTATTGCTATACGGCAATGCCGTTTGGATTGAAAAACGTTGGAGCAACCTTCCAGCGCATGGCAAACAAAGTCTTTGAGAGGTAGACTGGAAAGAACGTAGAGGCCTACGTGGATGATATATTAGTCAAAAGTCGAAGCTTCAAGGACCACTTAGCTAACTTGGAAGAAGTCTTCAGTGTGATGAAAGAATACAAGATGAAGTTGAACCCCTGTAAATGTATGTTTGCATTCCAAACAGGTAAATTCTTAGGCTACGTGGTCAGTCAGAAAGGCATCCAACCTAACCCTTCGAAAGTGAAGGCTATCCAGGATATGATATCTCCTCGAACCGTCAAAGAAGTGCAGAAGCTCACAGGGTGCATCATTGCTCTAGGACGGTTTATTTCTAAGCAAGGCAAAAGATGTTTACCTTTCTTCAAGGTTATTCATAAGAAAGCCCC
This sequence comes from Viola odorata, assembly GCA_963691705.1. Classification (NCBI taxonomy): domain Eukaryota; kingdom Viridiplantae; phylum Streptophyta; class Magnoliopsida; order Malpighiales; family Violaceae; genus Viola; species Viola odorata. The sequence goes on along the minus strand of OY829537.1, from coordinate 51,015,280 downwards.
TTTTGGATGGACAAAAGAATATGAGGAAGCATTTGCTGGCGTAAAAGCCTACCTTTCATCTGATCTGGTATTGACAAGACCCGAGCCAGGTGATACCTTATATTTGTATCTGGGCGTCGCTGACGAGGTGGTCAGCGTTGTCCTCGTGCGAACCGATAGGCATGTTCATCGCCCCGTATTCTTCGTCAGCCATGTACTGAAAGATGTCGAGTTACGATACACTCGCATCGAGAAAATAGCATTTGCACTAGTACAGGCAACGCAGAAGATAGATTGGTACTTCCAAGCCCACCCTGTCATAGTACTTACAGATCAACCTTTGAGAAAGATTTTCAGAAAACCCGAGTCTTCAGGAAGGATGCTAATTTGGGCAATTGAACTGGAACAATACGGATTACAGTACAAGGCTAGACCATCCATAAAAGCTCAAGCGCTAGCAGATTTTAGCAGAATGCACATTCACACAAGATCAATCGACGGACTTACCGGAAGAGGAAACAAATGACATGGACCTTTCGTCCCCAGAAACATACACAGACTTGTGGGTTATCCACGTGGATGGGGCCAAGAATCAAGAGTTAGCTGGAGTAGGAATCTTCATGGTTGGGCCGAATGACATACAAATACGGTACGCTATCAGAATTTTGCAACCATTGTCCAATAACGCGACAGAATATGAGGCATTACTAGCTGGACTCAGAATAGGTAGAAGTTTCTCTGCCGAAGCCACACACTATACCAGAATGACGTGTGGTTTGCAACTAAAGATATGTGGAGATTCCAAACTGATAATAGACCAAGTCTTGGGAAACTCCCAAACCAGAGAACCCATCATGATTCAATACCTCTCTAAAGTGAAACGTGAGCTGATAGAAATACAAAAAAAGGGCATGCAAGTCAGCTTTGAGCATATCCCTCGAGAGGATAACACTGAGGCTGACAATCTTGCCAAAATGGCAGCCAACCCGAAAGCCTCCATACCTAAGGGCGTGTACTATGGAGAGATATATGTACCTTCTTTCATGGAAGAACAAGTATCTCTTTGCATTGTGATAACAATTGAGACAATCCCAAGGACATTGCAGTAATTATGATCCTTGCTGAGGGCGGAATCCTGTAAGCCTTATCGGACATCTAAGCTATCGCCACTGGATTACGAGGTGTTCTACGGGATGGTCGACATCAGCGGGGGGGGGAGGTCTCACGCGTCTCTGGGTGCAAGGCATCATCCCATCCCGGCACCCTCCTCAGAGGTATCGCCCCCGGCACCCTCCTTAGAGGTATCGCCCCCGACACCCTCCTCAGAGGTATCGCCCCCGACACCCTCCTCAGAGGTATCGCCCCCGACACCCTCCTCAGAGGTATCGCTTGTGACGTCGTCCAGAGTGCTATCTTTCCGGATACCCTCTCTTTACTCAAGTATCGCCCCCAGCGGCCTATAAATACCTCCTTGATTTTAAAAAAAAGGTAGGACAAAAATTACCAACTAGAACCTCTGCTATTTTTGAACCGCTTACTGACTTAAGCATCGGAGTGTCTACGCCGGAGCCCCCCCTCCGGCGCTTAGCAGGTGGATCCGATGTCAACTACAGCAACTCCGACCAACAGTAGTCATCCTCTCGATCATCTCGAAGATCGAATCTTATCAAATTGGTGCTTTCATTGAGAGCCTTGGTACATTAAGTGAGTGTCCTTAATAGCCAAGCTCTGTTTTACCCGGAGATCGAAGCGATCATGACTTCTGAATCGGAGCCGATGCGACCCTCATCCTCTAGTCTCCCTTTTTCGATTCGTAGACAGTTATTCCCTTTTGCTACTGCTGATCTTTCTGTGACAGCGCAACAAATCAGTTCAGAATCCCCGGATCTGTTGACCAGGTCGGCAGGGGAAGTCCTCTCCTCGCAAACGACCGTCTTGTTATCCCAGATGGTGGGATCTAGCTTTTCTACTCCTCCTCTAAGGGGATTTGTGTTAAACAGTACAGAACACCCTTTTGCGAGTGAAATAGCGGCCCTTCGTTCTCGGTTGGACTATTTGACTGAAATGGCCGCCAGAATCACACCTGAGATTTCTGGATCGAGTGTCCCTCCCAGTGTCATGTTCACCCCGTCTATTGTCACCGAGCGGCCCTTGTCACCATTGTTATAGGGAAATCTCCAGTTAACTTTACCCGCAATAGATCCCCCGATCAATTTTGTGTAGCTCGCTCAAGGACGAGTAGAACCTTATGTGCCGCAAGTACCTCAAGGTCCCATCCCTCAGGAGGATCGACACCTCGAGGGGGTGAGGAACCGTTGGGATGGTCGAAGAGAAGGAGCGAATAGAGATTTATCTCCTGAGTACAGCGAGAGATCTAGTAGCAGAAGACGTAGAACTTGTTCACCCAGGAGCCGCAGCCGGTCTCCTAGGCGACATCTTACACCTGAACCGCGAAACCAGCGGCGTCATGAGGAAATATCTCCCCCGCGCCAGGCGCGTGAAATCCTTGACGACACATCGGGTCATCCTTTTAGCCGTCGTATAAGACGACATAAGGTCAGTCGGCATGTGAAGCTTCCCACTGAAACTTATGACAGAACCAGAGATCCCATTTCCCACGTCAATAAGGTGAAGGATTTTGTTCAATTTCAGACTCACAGTGATGCAGCGTTGTGCCAAATATTCGTTATGACACTATTAGGAGTTGCGCGCCTCTGGTTCGAGGGCCTCCCTGGCGGATCTATTACTATTACCCCTTTACAAGAATACAGCTGGAAAAGATCTTGAAATAATACGATAGAAGGGGACTCAAATTCTTTAATCGGCATAACACCAGAAAAGCATAGACAACGCAAAACGCGTTAGGACTCAGTTGGGCTGGGTTCAAGTCAAATTCGATTAAAAACTATTTTCCCAGCGGGTCAAGAGGAAGCCGAAACCCGTAATTGAATAATTTGGCATACAATATCCTACTATTATCAGGTAGTTCGATGTTAAGGCGAAGTGACTCAGAAGCAACTTGAACCGAGTAGCCAACAGGAAATCGAGCATTGAACTCGGCTAACCCACGATGAACCATGGGCAAGGTGTAAAGAGAAGTGGGGGTGTTTTCAATCTTTTCTTCCCCAATAGATTTTTTAGAACGACGAGCTTTTGCCATAGTTAAACGAAAAAGAAAATAGTAAGAAGGAAGAGGTACGTGTACCTTCGCCAAAGAAAACCAAGAATTCCAGAATGAAGAAGAAAGAACGACGCAAGTTGTTTTTCAGAAGAAATAATGAGTGGAAAAAGAGATAAAAAAGAAAAGAGGAGGCGGGAGAACATTATAAATAACCCTAAAGAGGTCAAAAGACGCGACCAGTGGGCAATCGACACATGGTAAAATGGCGTGCTAGAGAGACATGACACGCGCAAGAGATGTAACTTTTGAAAACGGTGAGACGCTTTAGTCCTTACACGCCTCATTAGAAGAAAGACACGTGTCTTCTCTCATCATGACTCCTTTGATCGCATTAATGGGGAGGTCTGCAGCATTTTATGCTCTGAAAAGAAGCACCAGCTCTGACATGTAGTCTTAAGAAACATTATGATAACGAGAAGGCGCTAGCAAGGTGCGAGAAGGCGTTAACAATAAAATACATCAAAACTCAAGATCCAAGAAAAGAAACGATAACGGTATTGTAGCGTCTGCATTATTACAAGATGAACAGTGTTTAATGGCCTTACGGTACAATTTCCTGAAGAATAAATGAAAATTAAATCAAACTTGAAGCGGAGATTTATGAGTCCTTGGTGGCATTCGAGTCATCTAACAGGGGGGATCGCTGCGCGCTACCGCCATCATCGTCACCTGTATCCTTTTCCCCTAGAGAAAGCGAGCTTCCTTTATTCCCGTCAATCTTATTCATCACGGCAGAGGTGTAGTCAGCAATCTTAGCCGGATCAAAGACCTTCATAGTAGACTGCAAATCCAAAATTGAAGGCCTCCATGACCTTCCTCTTCCACCACTCCATCCTTAGTGGAACTCTAGCAAGTTCCTCGTCTCGAGCCAGCATTTCTTCGTGAAGGAGAAAGTTCTTCTTCTTTTCTGTCGCTAATTCAACGTCCAAAACCTCAATTTTCGCTTTCCCTTTAGATCTCTCTCTACTCAGCTCTTTTTGTGATTCGTCTTGAAGACGCGTTAACAACTTCACTTGACCTAACGCCCGATCAAGCTGTACTTTCTGAGCGCACATAGCACGAGAAAAATCCCACAGTTGGTTGTCATAAGCCTCGACTGCATAGTCCAGAAAGCGGAAGGCATCTAAAGAATCATTCATAATGCATGTGTATCGAGCCTTTTCAGAAAGTTGCAGAAACTTTTCTCTCTCTTGGGAAGAGCTCATCATCTTTCCTATTAAGGGCGGCGTTAATTCGTCTCCTGAGAAAGGGTTTGGCACCCCGGCAGCCCGAAGATCGTTGATTCCAAGCCCTGTCAAATCTAGGCGATAGGATGGGATCCCCTTAGGACCTTGAGGAGAGAGATTGACCATCAAGCTCGGAGAAGAATCTCCAGCACCTACTTCAGAAATAGAAGTAAAAAACAACCGTTGACGAACCTTGGGCGACATATCAGGAGCCAGACTCACATGAGAAGTCATTTTTGTCACATCTGGAATACAACAGGAAATTAGAGAATCAGGGGCGTTAACTGGCGGGGTAGAATCTGCCACTAACGGAATTTCAGTAGCGGTAGGAAGAACGACAGCTGGCGCTTTGGCAGCTTTCACCGCTTGAGAAGTACTCGGAATAGTAGAAATGTTAGGCATCACGGTAGGTACCACCAATGTTGTCAGAAGAAACCCCAGTAGCCTACCCATCTATTCTAAGTTTCTTTCGTTGAGATAAAGAAGCATGATGGAGGTCTGCTTCGGTATCCGTACCCTCGTTGTCGCTGTCAGTTATTCTAGTCATGGGACGACCCAGATTTATCCCTCCGCGCCGAACCGGTAGCCAATTCTCAAGAAAGCAAGAGGATCGAATAGAGATGCCACACCCTCCCCTTGTGCTGTCTTAGTTCTTCCCCTCTTTGGTGGAGTACTTCGAGGGGGAGAGGCTGGTAGCGTTTGGAGCGGCACCACGTTCAAGGGAGCGTTAGCCCCTCCGGACGACTGGCCATCAGCGTCTCCTATCGAGGAAACATGTTAGAGTAGTAAATAAGTCAAAGAGAAAACACGAAGAAAGACAAACTCACCCATAACGCACTCGGCTAGAAGCCTATACAGATACGGTAAGGCGTATCTATATCTTGCAAGGCGTTAGCCTGATCTAACTCGGTTCTGGATAACACCACTAGGTTTACCCAGACGGCACCGATAAGTTCTCGATTAAAGCCCAGGCGCCATAAATGGGAAGGTAGCTCAAGAATGAAGAAACTGCTCTTCCAGTCAGCCACAGCCTCCTCAAAGCCACGAAACCTCTGCCAGAACGACTGCACGAACGCGTCATTCCACCTCGGGATGATATCGATTAAACAATTACGACAGTTCATGCTAAGGAATTTGCGAATTATATTGACAGACGGAGTAAAAATACGCTTCATCTCGCAAGCACAAAGAAAGGCATAAATCCCACACCAAGAAGAAGGGGTTATCTGGGCAAGATTGAGGTTATGCTCGCGCAACAGTTTTCCTAGTGAAGTATGGATTGGGAAACGAAAGCCATAAAGGAACATTTTAAAATAGACCAGCTATAGTTTCCCCATAATGGATCGTGAAGCCGTATATCACCCTCGGGAACGATAGGGACATATCCAGGGGGAAAAGTGATACCGTGACTCTCTAATTCAACCCTTAGAATCGTCTCACATGAAAAATACTAGGTGTTCATTCGATTTCTGGATCTAAAGGTCTCTGAAAAACCCCAGCAGCCCTAGTCCTATGCATAATAAACCAGCGAACAGAAAATCTGAAAAGATGAAGGGGAGTACCTTGAAAGGAAAGATTCACATGCGAGTCGGCGAAAGACGACGGACGAGCAAGAAGTTCTTCAGGAAAAAGCAGAAAGGAGAAGAGAGAAAATTTGAAACGAGGGCAAAAAGAGCAAGAAAGAGAAAATGGTCCCTTCTTAAAGGACTAAGTGCCACCACATTAACTGAACCACCAGTCGTACGAGGACGCGTATAAAAGGAAGTTGGCCACATGGAATCGTATTAAAGAAGGATTTAAAATCAAGCAGTTACTCGGGGCGGTTAATTTTGACCAATTCAAAACAATCGCAGAACGGTTACTTCGGAATGGTTAACGCGTTTGTGTTAACCATCAGCAAGGCCAAAGAGCTAACGAGAGGACACAAGAACAAAAGAAAGAAAATAGAGAACATTATTTTATTCGTCAAAGGCCATACGGCATCTACAAAGAAACATAATGCGCGAACTCAATCCTCGTCAAGCTAGTAAGAGGGCCAGTAGAAGTCATCCCCATCCGAAGACGACCACTCTTCGTTAACAAAAGGGAAGGGCTCATCAACCCTCTTTCCTCGAACTAGCCCTGACGAGCTCAACTCTCCCTTAGCGGTAGCAGCCGTTTCCTCAGAGCCAACGGGGTTGGCGGAATCTTTTTTCAAAAAGCGACTAATATGGGGAAACAGTTCATCGTCTTTTCGTATAAGGGGCACATAGAAATCAGAAGATGCGTTAACCATTTTAGAAACCTTCTTCTTCAACCCTTTTTGACCCTTGTGTTGAGGGAGTCGTCTCTTCAGACGAGGAGAAGAGGGTGGATCATCAGAATCTGGAGAAGTTGGAGGAGCCGGTGGAGGGTCGCGTTTGGCAATCTCCATGGAATACGAGTCGGCCATGAGATTATAAGCAATCTGGGCAGAGAAATGAGAAGAAGAAGATGAACAAGAAAAAGAAAGGTAAGTCCCATTAAATAGCCGTGACAAAAGATACTCCGGCCTTTTCGTATGCCCTTTGAAGACAATTAATGCACCTGGAGAAGAATAATCATAATTACAGAATCTGATCCAGCGTGATCACGCCTGCTAGAAAATCGCGCCAATCAAAGGGCGCCGAAAAACCGCCCAATCACCCATCACTGGGAATATGGCAGAAAGTCAAGTACGAGAAACGGTTGAGCAAAACATTTATTATCAACTCTCAGAAAATGAGCGCAAGCACCACAACACTATGTCCCGCAAAAGAGTCATTTTCAGTTGGGCCAACAACCGCATCCAACTAGCATGACAGGTCACGCGATATCAAAAGTGGAAGACAGCAAAGGAGAATAACCAAAAGGACATTTTTTTATTTATTTACGGCCTGTACGGCCTAAGCGCCTGAGCGCGTACATAGAAAGCATGAAAACAAAGAGACGGCGGCCGGCGGTCAAGCATAGGACCCAACGTCATCCTCCCATGGCACCAAAGGGATCTCCCTCAGGGCATCCGCAATAGAGGTCAGATCAGAGGAGCAGACCCTCATCCCCTTCAAGCAACACCCCAGCAAGTCTTTCCTGTGCCGCAACATGGTGATCACCACCTCGATGTGAGAGAGAGTGGCGGCCAACTTTGTCACGCTCTCTAAGGGGCTGAAGTCCTCCAGGGAAGTTGCGAGTTGCCTGGACAGGAGAGGGGTCGTCATCCCCCGAAGCTCCATGATATCCTCAGAGGTCTTCCTTATCATGGTTTCCAGGAAACCAATATCAGCCTCAGTAAGATTCTTCAGAGTGTGCGCCTTGGAGTTCAAAAAGTTCATAGTAAGTTATCTATGGTGAAAGTGTCAAGAAAAATGCAAGAAAATTGTGAAAAAATCAGCACGGTAAAAGGACAATTTATAGGCCCAGAGGAACGACGGTTGAAAGGGCCTACCTCTTGGCCAGCGAACCACCCCATCACCTTAAAAATCGTTAGGCAGACAAGGCCGAAAATAAAGCGGTAGCCCTTAGTAAACACTAGGACTCGTTTTCGGTTGGGCTTATGATAACAATAGACGTAACGTCAGGGGCATTTTTGTCCTTACACCTCACGATTAGGGACGAAAGGTTGTTGTCCCTACCGAGCGGACAATCTCGAGGCTATCGCCTCTCACGGTACAGTGAGCACTGGGATGGTCGACATCAGCGGGGGGGACTCTCACACGGTCAATTAGCCACGTGCACGGTGTTATCCCATCCCAGGCAAGGCATGACATCTCTTGAGGAACGTGGGCGTTATCTCGCCTAGATAACGCCTACCCCCCAACGATAGCATACTTCACTAACGGGGAATTCCAGCCACCTGTCAGACCCGTTATCACTCCTGAATAACGTGATTCTCCCAGAAAATACTCAATATTCCGCCTATAAATACTCCCATGACCAAGGAAGAAGGTAAGCCTAAGATCGCTGGCCAAAGCTCTACTATCTTCACTACCCCTACTGACTTAAGCATCGAAGTGTTCACGCCGGAGTGCCCCTCCGGCGCTTTGTAGGTACATCGGACGGCAGTGAACAGTGAACCCAGGAGGTCATCTTCCCCATCTGCCCTTCAGCAGAAACCCGAATCTTATCACTCAATAAGGTTGAGGAGCTTGAGAAAGGTAATATTTAAGGTTAAATATTTTTAGCTATGAATTGGTTATTTGCTATGTGATTAATTCTAATTATCTGTAAATGGAAACCTTCGCGGACATTAAATTTGCACCTTCAGTGGTAGATATCATCTCATGAGGATTTTAATTGATGGTTGTAGGTTAGTCAATTTCTTATTTAGTTTTCTTTCTCCTTTAGGTAATGAATTTGACAATTTGATGTTATGCAGTTTGTTAATTGCTATGTGTTCTTTTCAGATTTCTCAGAAGAACTACAATGCGGGAAGGCGTTAAATAATTATTTCATAGGCATTTAAACTTTGAAGTAGTAGTAGTATTTTGTATTAACTACTTACACCTTTTGCGATGGCAACTGTTGAACATCCAATTTATCTTATTTGACTAGCTGACTTGGTTGTTTGGCTTCTGGGTCATGCGTGTTGTTGATGTGTGTGTGGATGTTTACTGTGCTATTTTGATCAAGTCATAGGATCTGGCTTTTGGGTCATGCGTGTGTTGATGTGTGTGAGAATGTTGTTGTTGACAATGATGATGTTGAGAAGAGGCTCTAAACAGTGTTAATACAATAGCTAGTGTTCCTACTATTAGCTACTTGGTTAATTTTTATGGAAACCTCTATTAGTGTTCCTACTATTAGTGTTCCTACAATAATTTTCATGGATTATTGGCGAGTGCATATGATGGAAGCTTATACACTTCTATGCTTTATCTAGAATCTTTTGATAGGCTTGTCATTGGCACAGGAAATGGCTCCCTTAGGTTAATTCCTATGGTTTCATTGAGAATTTCATCTTTAGCTGGTGTAGAGGTATACATTTCCATGTGTAGGCAAGCAATAAGTAGCTTATAATAACCAGAATAATTCGAAAGAAATGTGGTTATTAGACAATTTTTTAATTTGTCAAAGGTTGTATGGTTGCCATTTCCTAGCTGGATCCGATCAATGTTTATCAACTTCAGATGAAAGCTTTCCTAATAAGCAGTACTTATGTCCCGCCTAAAGCCTCAAAACCCTGATTATTGCACAATTGGAATGGGGAAATATTCAATACAGTTGCAAAACAGCATAAATGGAAACTAAACACCCCTTCACTAAAAATCAATACAAATACTCACTTGAATTTTCCTAATTGTTTTAAAATATTCAATCATGATAACAAAGAAATATTTTTTTTGCATGAATAAACAGTAATTTTCCTAATTGTTTTAAAAATTATAAAAATTATTAAAAATATTAATTAAAAATCAGAAACCGAACCGAACCGGAAATTCCGGTTGGGGTCCGGTTTTGGCATACCAGAACTGGAATTTTTCAGTTCGGTCCGATTTTAGCCCCAGAACCGGACCGAACCGACCCGTTTACACCCCTAGAATCAGCACCATCATCATCACCTACATCAAACAACGTTAAGTCAGAAATGTTGAAAGTAGCACTCACGGAACCATACTCACTAGGCAAGTCAAGCTTGTAGGCACTGTTGTTAATCTTCTCCACAATCTAGAATGGACCGTCACCTCTTTTGGCCAATTTTCCACGGTGTTGGGCTGGAAACCGTTCCCGGCATAAGTGCGGCCACACCCAATCACCAACGTTGAAGGAAACCGTCTTCCTTCCTTTGTTCCTCTTAAGCGCCAATCTCGCGTTCAGTCGCTCTATATTGCGTTTGGCTTGCTCATGAATCTTCTTCACTAAATTTGCCTTCTTGGCACCATCTAGACTAGAAACATTACTTAGAGGCAAAGGAGTCAAATCCAAAGGTGGCAATGGATTAAAGCCATACACAATCTCAAATGGTGAATAGTTAGTACTGGAATGAACCGAGCGGTTATAAGCAAACTCAATAAATGGCAATTGATCAACCCAAGTAGACACATGCTTATTAACCAAAGTACGCAATAAAGACCATAATATTCGGTTAACCACTTCTGTTTGCCCATCGGTTTGTGGATGATAAGAGGTAGAATATAACAATTTGGTCTCTAACTTCTTCCACAAAACCCTCTAAAAATGGCTAAGAAACTTACTATCACGATCGCTAACTATACTCAAAGGTACTCCATGTAGGCGCACCAACTCTTTGAAAAATAGGTTAGCAATGTAAGTTGCATCGTGATAAGATTGTACCTCGGGTAGGGAGAATCCTGGAGATCTTCACTTCTGAAGGGGTGGTCCTCTTCGTCGCTACTACACCTGCAAGGCGCCGGAGGGGGTCCCCGACACAAGTACTCTGACGCTCAAGTCAGTATAAGTGATAGATTGGAGGATAAATAGGAGTTTTAAGGAGTAAGAGAGAGAGTGGTGAGAGAGAGTGGCCACCCAAAAGTCCTTTCCTTTCTACCTAGGGGGGTATTTATAGGGCATTTAGTGGGGGGCATTATCTATAGCCTAGATAACGCTTATTGCTTACCGGGTGTGGGAATAGGAGCCATACCGTATCAGATGGGGGGGCCTCACTGACGTCGACCACACCCCAGTAACAGGGGGAGCAGGATACCGGGTAGGTGCTACAGTGGCTGAGGATGACGGTACCCCATGTAAAAACTAAAATGCCCTGGAGGGTATATTATATTTATCATAAGCCCAACCGAAAACAATCTCAAGTGTTTACCAAGGGCTCCATTCTCGGTATCTGGATGAGTGTTATTTCCTCCATGTTGCGGCAGGCTTGTAAAAATCTTCAAGTTGCTCTGACTCTTTTGACATTTACGCCATAAATTCTTATTCCCGGTATTTGCTAAATCTCTGTATCTTCGAACTAGTTGTATCAAGTATACGCTAACGGAGTAGGTAATATGAGCCAATAGCTTGTGATAACTGTTGGACACGAAGGAGATGACGACCAAATTGATAAAGTGACAATAAGTGATGCTTCTGCCGATAGCTTGCTTCTCGATAAGCGGATTCCAGTGGCCCTGCATGAAAATAGGGTATATGCGGTATGGTGGAGGCGACCGACATATACTATTACATGTGTTGCTAGGAATGCAAAGAATGCTACTAGCTTGACAGTGCGAGCACAGGTGACAATTCCAAGATGTTGATCTACTGACAATGTTTCTGAAACAGGATGTTTTCTTGGAAATATCCCCGGTATAGGGACCCATTCGTCGTCAAGTGACCATTTCTTGTTAAGTGCCAAAGAATGAGCTGGTGATGCCGCTAGCTTGTTAGAAGCCATTAAGTGCCATTCTCGTTAAGTGGTATTAGCTTGTCGGGGTTGTTAACTATGACTAGAAGATTATAAGCTTGACGAGGCCGTTAGATTGTCGTTGACACTGACAAACTGTTATTGATACCGCTATTCTTCCCCGATGAATCTTAGCTTTTTATGCCACAACTGTTACTGTTGTAGCTATTTTATTTGTTATGGGAAGGTGTGGTAAGGATAAGTATGGCCCTGGCGGTTCCTGAAATTGAAGTTGTATATGGCCATAAGGGCCTATGGTGGTGGTGGTGGTCAACCCTTGCTTTTGGCGAGACGATGAAGTTGATCGCAGCAAGACGAAGATAGATATGATGGTGGTGTTATTTACTTTTCTACTTCTCTTTACCGTTAGCTCTGTGCATGTATGTCCGATAGGTCGCATGCGGTATGTTGTAGCTCGTTAGCTTACTGGGGCAACTTGGTATAGCCGAGAGATGAGCTGGTAGTTCCCTCAACCTGATAGTTTTCTCGACCCGATAACTAGTTGCTTGTGTTGATAGGTGGGTACCGATAGCATCATGTTCTGCTTGCCAGGCCAGGTGTGTGACGGAGCGGATGTGTAAGGTGTGGCCACGGTGGTGAAGATGAGTAAGGTACTGTTGTAATAATGGTGGAGATTGACGATGATGCCACCTCTTTGTTAATGATGATGATGATGGGCGGCAAGATAATTCTTCTCCTTGGTTGTGTATAACAATGATCTCGTTTACGGCTTGAAGAGGTGATGGGCCGATTAACCAGTTAGTATAGATGTAGGTGACATAGCAGGCAGTAAATAGATCTTCAAAACTAAATATGCCCACAGCCCAACCGAAAACGATCCCGGTATGTAATGCCGATAGCATGCCTCCCATTTGGCATATTCAAAACTTGATTTCAGAATATACTAGACAAGTCGTTACTGCTTTCAGATGATTGCCACATTACTTTCTCATATGAGTATCTGACTACTTCCAGGTTGCTTCACACGCATTTTGTTTGTACAACCTGCAGAGAGACAGAGAAAAGCGAATACACTAGAAAAATTATTGGGAATCTTTTACTTACAGGGGGTTTTCGGATAGTGACTGTCAGATAATTCTTAGATGGCAAGCATTGTATAATACCTTCCGGAAAATAAGCAGAACCACTCAATTGCAACAGTGCAAAAGATGGATGATAGGAACTTCTGTATACTGATAATTCGGTCCAATTCCCTTAATGAATCCAAAAGTAATATTCTCACTTAATGAGATAACGCCATTCAAGATATAATTCCAGGAATAAGAGGTCTCACGATAATGCTCTATTGTTGTAGATATTTTCCATTGCTGACAGAAGATGCCATGTTAATAAATGTGGATGTCTTCTTCTTTATAAGAAGGGATATCATGGAGATGTAATATCACAAGATACATATTCCCATGCCGAGGAGAGAATAATATGGCGATAGGCAAGGACTTTTCCCAATATCATGAGCAGAAGATACTGCAATGTTGTCATTATCACTGAAGATGTATTCCCTCATTAAGAGTAAAAGATACCTTATAGATATCTGTAGATTTTTGCTTCTTCCTCAAATAGGAGATATCATATCTTCAAGAAAATATCTTTCTTGTATGTAATTTCATGAAATTCCTAAACATACTCACACTTGCTGATAACATAATTGTAGTTGCTCAATGATTTTGCCGCATTCGTAGGCATTGATTGCTCTATTATTTCAATGTTTCCGCGATCTTTTCGGATTGCTTCCCGCGATCTTTTCGGATTGCTTCCGGGTTACTTTGCGCCTCGTGTAAACTGCAAAGAAATAGAACACAAGCAAGTTCCTTCTTCTTATTAACGCAACCTGCAATATTGACGCAGTTTTACGTCGTAAGCTACCTACAATTTGTGCAGTTTTACGCCGTGAGCTACCTGCAATATTGACGCGGTTTTACGCTGCTCTGAGCTACCTGCAATATTGACGCGGTTTTACGCTATAGCTACCTACATATTGTGCGGTTTTACGCTGTAGTTACCTGCAATATTGCACTCTTTCACATTCCCCAGAATTTCAATAGCTTCTGCAATATTGACGCGGTTTTACGCTGCTTGGAGCTACCTGTCATCTGATATATGAGAGTTGCTTTATTTATAAACCTGCAAAGAAATAGAAAACAAGCAAATCTCCTTCTTCCTGTGCAGCTTAAAACGCATAAGATAAATGGTTATGATAATATCAATAGAAAATTCTATTAATTGCATAATCTGGAATGTGCCTCTTGTGCTAATGTCGTCGTAGAGACCAACATCCTTGCAAATTCTTGCTTCTCTGTTAACGTTCCTAAGCCATACTGTCTGATTCAACAAGAACGAAATGGTCTTTGTAAACTTTGCTGGACTTGTCAGGTTCTGTTAGCGTTCCTAAAAGCCTTGCCACCGTCTTAATTAAGGATCGGAATGGGCTTAGGAAAACCGTTAACCTCTAACCGCCACTGTCTAACTTAAGGACCGGATCGGGCTTCGACGGTCTTCCCTGACTTCATTAAACTTTGCTGGACTTATCAGGTTCTGTTAGCATTCCTAAAAGCCTTGCCACCGTCTTAATTAAGGACCGAAATGGGCTTAGAAAAACCGTTAACCTTTAACCGCCACAGTCTATTTCAAGGACCGGATCGGGCTTCGACGGTCTTCCCTGATGAAGTTACCAGCGTTCCCATGCAATGGATGGGTGGCCTGATGGGCCATATTAGAATTATCTCAATGAGCCATACCACCGTCTGTCTATCAGAACTAGAACGGACTTAGGAAGCTTTATATGATTTATCAGGCTCTTGCTGATGAAGTTTGTAGGTTTGTAATTTGTACTCCATTTGAGTATCTGCATTGTTAGCTATACAAATACACTAACAGAGTTTGCTAACTTTTGTTAGATTCCTCTAAGAATGTTAAGGATAACGAAGATATTAAAAATAGAGGTAAGGAGAGAATGATAATATTAAAGATAACAGTGATACCTTAAGGGAATAAACAAGGAACTCGGCCGTTGTTTAATTCCCATTCAATTCCTTGCATTTACGAAGAAGAATGACATATCGTTGGAGGCCGTTGCGATGATGAGAGGATGGCCACATGATATTATGAGGGCTTTTTCAAATGGGGTAGATATTCACCCGATAAATCATATAAATATTCATTCGGGGTAGATATTCACCCGATAGATAGTATTCTGAATTAACTTTTGTTTCGTAACTGTAGTAGTAGCTGAAAACTAACGATAGATAAATAATCAGATATAAAGCAGGACTATGTTGCAACCAGATAACTACTGGATAATCAGACTAACTGTAGCTAGAAAATCAGGCTGTAGTTGAAGAAGTCACATTGTGACTGAGGAATCCGGCCTGATACAGAAGTATAAATTCACAGAATTACCACGTTCTTCAACCTTTCCCAAACCAGTGGCGTTACTTTGAGGCTCAATAACGCCTAGTTAACGTCAATATCTCACTTAGATGTCTTCATAATAATTGTATCCCCTTCAATTATCTTCAAATCGAGCTATCATACAGAAAATTCTGAGCACGTATGAAGAAGATACGATTTTTCTCACGAAACTTGATATAACTGTCCAATTTTCCCTTTCTGGGTATTGTTCACCGGATCCTCATTCTGTGGCACTGTTCACCGGAAGCTTTATCATTCTGGATTAACTACTGTCTTTCCTGACTCATAATGACGTAGGTTGGTTGAGCTCGCTTGCCAGGAGCGACATCAGGAGCGGTATCTTGCTTGTTCCCAATATCATGTTGTTGCTGGTATGCCTTCCTTTCCTGTTATCTTACTCTCCCGTTAACTTACTAAACACTGCCCCATTAACTTAAAAGGATATCTGACCCATTATCTATCCTTTTCCCGTTATGTTGTTTTCTCCTCCCTTTGACTTGGCCTTTTACTTTCCCGTTAACGTCGCCTGTAAGCTTGCTTCCGGTGTGCATGTCGTTACTGCACTTGCAATGACATCTGGTTGAGGAATTTGGCTGAACAGGTGGACACCGTAGTCTCACTTTGATGACTTGCAATAGATAACTGGAATTAATGATAACCCTGCGGTACTTGGATACCGAACCCGCTAGTTTAATTACCGGTTGATTGACTCCATTCATTATCGCGGCAGACAAACGTTTACACCACTTGAATACCAGGAGGGTATAGTTGTCCAAGAAAACGAGTCATCATGGTAGTTATAGCTATCTTTGTCGTAGTAATGATCACGACACAAATTAAAGGGACTCCCTAACAAGCCTCAACAATGCTAGGCGCAGCTGAAGTAGGCCCCACATAGGAAAGCTTTACAAACATCGTAAAAGGTGATCCTGCCCGTTAAGAGCATGTAACGGGTGATGAAAATTTCACGCAACTCAGAGAATCCTCTCCGTCTTTGTCCAGTGCTTGAAGGATGGAATAGTCATCGATGCACTTGAGGGTAACGGGTAACACGCCCGATATCCCATGGATATCTAGATTTATTTGTTTATTCTACTTTTTTGATTCTTCCGTCAATCTCAATCTCTCTCTGCGCGTCCTCCTTTTTCTCCCTCCTTCCTTATATGAAGCAGTGATCACCAATAATTAATGATGATGGCCACAACAACATAACCTTGCTCCTTAATCGTGTGACAGTGGCGGCTCAAGATTGGAGACGAGCTTGGCTGTAAAGAATGATGGGTCTCAAGGCCCAAATTTACCAAGAGAGCCCTTCTTCTTCATTCTCCTGCTCTTTGATTCATCCACACCCTTTGCTATTTGTTGTAGTGGTGATAATAATTGACTATGGTAGTGATTATTGTTGGTTGCATACAACAAAGATACCTTCCTGTTTGATTACTCCCAACATTCTCCTGTTACCACACTATGTTTGCTTTTAATAGTACACCGCTACCGGTACGCTCTCCTTTCACGTTATCCTCTTTCATTGTCATCTTTCTTCCCGTTATCTCTACTTTCACGTTATCTGGCTTTCTGTTTTCCTGTTAATTAACCCATTAAATGCAAATAACGAGGGAAAGGATATACCGCTAACCCGCTGGAAGTGTTACTGTAGCCGCTTCAGACGAGGACGTCAAAATGTTGCCATCTTCCTCTAACGCACCCGATAACACGCCCGATACCATACCCGGTAGCCTACATACAAAAATGTCAAACTCCTATCTTTCCCCCAGATAAGAAAACGGTGTAGAAGTTTCCTCTAATTATGAATCTTGATTTTTGGATTCCACTGCTGTTGCTGCTACTGCTTCTACTTCTTCTACTGTAATCTCATAGACCCATGACGGCGGTGTAGAGTACAATTATAGTGGTCCTCGGTGGTTGCAGAAAGATGACGATGATGATCCCAATAAAATCAAATAAGAAGATAAGTAATGATAGTGAGCACAACAAGATGGTTTTGTTCCATAATCACACTCGGTGGTGATTGGCTGCCTCAAGTTGAAGAAATGAGGATGGGTCTCTAAATTCAAAGCCCATTTTCCAAAAGTAAAAAGATCCTTGGCATAGATCTTAATCTTGACGAAGACGTCATAAGGTTGATGATGATGTCATAGATTTGTGAAATACGACGACAATGACCATGACTTCTCTCCCTCTTTTTCTTTCTTTTCCAGATCTGGTTGTTCTTTTTGGTGTACAATAATAGACTTATCATATAAATTGATATCATCAGATCCAAGCAAGACTTAAATCATGTGATGAACCCATAACTAGAAAAACTAGCAGTGACGATGGAGCTTAATAGATATTGATATAGAGAGGAGAGCCTTCAGATCTCAAGGGACTCACTTGACGATCTAAATGCTCTCAATGAAAGCACCATTTTGATAAGATTGTACCCGGGGTAGGGAGAATCCTGGAGATCTTCACTTCTGAGGAGGTGGTCCTCTTCGTCGTTGCTACACCTGCAAGGCGCCGGAGGGGATACTCGGCGCAAGTACTCCGACGCTCAAGTCAGTATAAGTGATAGATTGGAGGATAAACAGGAGTTTTAAGGAGTAAGAGAGAGAGTGGCCACCCAAAAGTCCTTTATTTATAGGGCATTTAGTGGGGGGTGTTATATATAGCCTAGATAACGCTTATTGCTTACCGGGTGTGGGAATAGGTGCCATAACGTATCAGATGGGGGGCCTCGCTGACGTCGACCACACCCCGGTAACAGGGGGAGCAGGATACCGGGTAGGTGCTACAGTGGCTGAGGATGACGGTACCCCATGTAAAGACTAAAATGCCCTGGGGGGTATATTATATTTATCACATTGTTAGTTGTGGCACAAGGAATAAAATGTGACATTTTTTAGAATCGATCGACTACCACAAAAATACTATCCTTCCCTCCCCTAGATTTAGGTAACCCTATGACGAAGTCCATGGACAGGTCGGTCCAAGGATGGGAAGGTACGGGTAATGGTATGTACTCACCATGGTTGGCCACTTTAGATTTGGCCTTTCGGCATACTAGACACTTAGCAACGACGCGGACCACGTAGCGCTTCATATGGGGCCAATAAAAATGCTCTTTAAGCACATCAAGAGTCTACCAAAATGCCCCATTAAACCACCACTATGCGACTCTTGCATAAATAATTCTCGTAATGAACAAATAGGTATATACAAGCGCTTGCGCTTAAATAAATAACCCTTATGTCTATAAAATTCAGATTCGGCTCCAATCATGCATGTGTTATATATCTCACCGAAATCAGGATCAGTAGGGTAAAGTTCAATAATGTGTGAAAACCCAAGTAGCTTAGCACTAAGAGATGATAGAAGAACATACCTTCGCGATAGTGCATCGGCTACTACATTGTCCTTACCTTTCTTGTATTGGATATGGTAGGGAAAGGACTCAATAAATTTCATCCAAGTCGCATGGCGCTTGTTCAACTTGCCTTGTCCCTTGAGATACTTCAAGCTAAGGTGATCTATGTGGACAGTAAACTCACGCGACATCCAGTAATGCTGCCAAACCTCGAGGGCGTGCACAAGGGCGTAGAGCTCCTTGTCATAAGTCGGGTACCGAATTTGAGCGTCCTTTAACTTCTCATTTAAGTAGGTTATGTGTTGCTTCTCCTGCATAAGAACAACACCAATCTCGAGCCCACTCGCATCGCACTCCACCTCAAACGCCTTGTTGAAGTCGGGTAGGGCTAAGATGGGCGCCGAAGACAAGCGATCCTTGAGCATTTGAAACGCGTCTTCTTGTGGTTGCTCCCACTGAAAATGAACATTCTTTTTAGTTAGCTCATTTAAAGGCACAGCAATTATACTAAAATCTTTAACAAGCCACCTGTAAAAACTCGCAAGGCCGTGAAATGAGTGCACCTTCATACCTTCTACACTGACAATGAAACCAAGAAAACTAACTTGTTCCAAAGCAAAGGAACACTTACTTAGTTTAGCATATAATTGTTGTTCACGCAATGTAAGTAAGACCTTTCTAAGATGCGTTACATGTTCATTAATGGATTTGTTATAAATCAATATGTCATCAAAATAAACTATAACAAATCTACCAATAAAATGTCTAAGAACATGATTCATTAATCTCATAAAATTACTAGGTGTGTTAGTTAACCCAAACAGCATGACCATCCACTCATAAAGTCCATACTTAGTTTTAAAAGCCATTTTCCACTCATCACCCGCTTTCATGCGAATTTGATGATAACCACTCATTAAATCTATCTTAGAAAATATTTGGCTACCACTTAATTCATCTAACATATCATCTAAACAGCGTATGGGGTGTCTATACTTTATGGTGATTTTGTTGATCGCACGGCAGTCAACACACATGCGTTATGTTCTGTCCTTCTTAGGAACTAAGATCACAGGAACGACGCACGGTGATAGGCTCTCTCTCACGTAGCCTCGGCTAAGAAACTCATCTACTTGCCTCTGTAATTCTTTTGTCTCCTCGGAGTTGCTCCTATATGCTGGCCGATTAGGGATAGTTGATCCGGGCATGAAATCGGTTTGGTGTTCAATTCCACGAATAGGCGACAAACCCGGAGGCATCTCATCGGGCATCACATCCTTAAATTCCTGTAAAATATCAGCAATACCAACATTCAAAGAACTTGAAGGATTAGGGTTAGAAGAATTTAGGCAAAATGCTTTAAAGCGAAGAAGAATTAGGGGGTGGCTCGAGCCAAAACTGGATTTTTGTAAAATCAACGCTTGCCTCACTTCTCTCCCTTTGGTGAATATATTCAATTTCTTTTTCTTACCTTCACCCACCTTAGCATGCTCACTCTTTTCATGTGTGTGTTTTCCTCTCACATGCTCACTTTTTTCATGCGGGCTTTTTATCTCACAATCGCTCTTCCTATGCTCACTCTTTTCATAGGGGTTGTTTTTGCTCTCTTTTCCTATGCTCACTGTTTTCATAGGGGCTATTTAGACACTCTTTTTCTTTTCTCTCAAGTTTTCTCATAATCTCAAATTCAGCATATGATTTTTCTAACCATTGTTGGTCCTCAAAAACTTGACTCGGTGTTAAAGGAGCAAGTGTGAATTCCTGCCCATCTTTCACAAGCTTGTACCGATTGCTCCTACCTTTGTGATTAGCCTCTCTATCAAACTGCCATAGCCGTCCAACCAATATATGGCTCGAATGCATTAGAATGGCATCACAACGTATCTCGTCCTTATACCTACTAATGGAGAACGCTACTAGGACTTGTCATGTGACCTTCAATTCGCTCCCTTCATTCATCCATTGTAGTGTGTACGGTTTCGGATGCTTCACAGTTGGTAAGTCCAACTTATGCACTAATAAGGTACTCGCACAATTTGTGCAACTCCCATTATCAATGATTAGTGAACAAACCTTCTTGGCGACCACACAACGGGCATGGAACAAATTCTCTCTTTGTTCCTTTTTGCATACTTCAGTCTTGGCTTGAACGCTAAGGTTGCGCCTAACCACTAATGACAGCCCATGTTCCATTGGTTCACCCTCATCCGAATTCTCCTCTCCAACTTCCTCCTCCGCTCTCTCGGACTCCTCAATCTCTTGGTCATCATTTGAATCTAGCTTACCATTTTCCTGAATTAACATGACGCGTGCTTATTAGGGCATTCGGCTTGCCTATGACCTCAACCGACACACTTGAAGCAAACAATATCCTTGGTTGGGACTCTATTGGCTCGAGTAGAGGAAGGATTATTATTGTTGTTATTTCTAGAGGGTGCTTGAGCGCTTGTCGCACCCTTGGTGCCATAATTGTACGATAGTACCTTAGGTGGCTCTCTTGCTCCCTTACTATCCTTAGCCCACGGTGTCTTTTGCCATGGCGTGGTTCTTGAAGTCGAACTTGTATAAGAAGGCCTCGTCTTTCATTTCCTCTCTATCTTGATAAACATGTGTAGCATCTCTTCTAATGTCATATAATGTGTTAGCTCTAACGCATTGGCTATCTCTCGGTTATGGCCATTAAGAAATCTTGCCATTGTAGCCTCCTTATCTTCAGTCACTTGCACTCTAGCTAGTGCTATCTCCATCCCATTGAAGTACTCACTCACACTCTTACTTCCTTGTGTCATGGTTTGCAAACGTTGATGGAGGTCGCGGTGGAAGTAAGCGGGCACAAAGCGTCTCCGCATTAGGGTTGTCATCTCCTCCCAAGTCAGAATCGAGCCCGCTCCAACCCTTGCCCTTGTATTATTAAGTTGGTCCCACCAATGAATAGCATACCCACTGAACTCAACTGAAGCTAACTTAATTTTCTTGTCCTCCGAATAATTATTTTTCTTTCCCACGATAAGTAAGCGTCTGGATCATCCTTGCCTTCCATGGACGGAATCTTCAACTTGATACTCCCCAAGCTGGAGTCAAGTCTCTCGTCAACTCTAGGTTGCCTCTCATCAAACCTACGCTGCCTTTCATTAACTTGGTCTCTCTCCCCCCCCCCCGTGGTCAAAATCCTCAAACTCACGTTCCTCATACCAATGCTCATGAGGCGATTGGCGTACTTTTCTAACCGCAGTTCGTAAGTGGGGTTGGCGTCAAGGTGCGCGCGGCTGATCCGCACCACCACTTATTGGTCCAGTCATGAATCTCGTGTCCTCATCCCCTACGCCAACATAACCTTCAGGCAATCCTCCAAACAAACCCCTGGTGTTCTCTTTTTACTGAGGGATATCATACATATGCTCAGCGTTTCCCGGATTGAGAGTTTGGGCAAAGCGCTGAGTGGGTATTTCCTCCTTCTTCCCAAAAGACTCCCTCAAGTCATTCGTTATGACTTTCCTCCATTCATCTAAGGCATCAAACCTCGCAGTGAGATTCTTGAGGATTGTAGCAAGGTCCTGATTCTCAACTCCCTCCGACCCTCCTGACATTCCTAAAATTCACAACAAGAACAACGGCATAAAATTGTACTAAACCTAGCACTCCCTCACGTGTTTACTCTCATGTTTAAACTCTCTATTGAACTCACAAATCACTCACAATATTCCTGCAATTGTTCAACGCAAACGTTAGTGACTCAAGAGTTTCAAGAAAGCTTCCAATAAGACTCGCAAGGAAAATTGGCTCGGAAATAAGTTTGGATGCAAAGCAATTGAGTAGTCACAAAAATCAATTAACTAAATAATTACTTTACTGGAGTAGGAATCAGTTTAAGGAATCAAGAAAAGTTCAAGTAGACTCGAATTACTCAAACAATCCACCAAACCGTGAATGTTGTGTGTGCAAATTAGGTTTTGCGATTTGCAAGTTGGATATCTCTTGATTCTGACCACCAAATTGAATGCTTATTTTTGCAGTAGTCTTGAAATAACTTCTAGTATTTTGTATTTTCTTTTTTGTTCTATTTTGATTTTATTTTATTTTACTCTTGAACGAAACTAAATAACAATTAAATTAAAGACTCCTTTTGGTATTTTTGACACTTTTTGTGGACAGAAACTAAATAATTTAAAGACAATGATTTGTTCACACAATGAAACAATCAAGATCTAGAACCCTAGATCAACTTGACACACAAATAACTAACACAAGCACGTAAGAAGATTGGTTTTAGAATGGGGTAGAAAAGGAACCAATCTTAACAAAGAAAACTGAAACGTAAAGGATAGATTACCAAACCATAGAACGCCTTTGCTCCACTACCAACTGATACGATCGTTAGTCACCCGTGGCTCGTAGCACGTACCTTTGATCTAGTTCTAGGCTTGGACTTTTGATGCGGAAATAGATAGACTCGATCTTGAGTGTTTAACCCTCTTAGCAACCCGTGCTAAGAAACCTAAACATATCAAGTGAGGTTCTTGAAATGATCCCTAACCCTATATTCAACT
This sequence comes from Viola odorata, assembly GCA_963691705.1. NCBI lineage: Eukaryota > Viridiplantae > Streptophyta > Magnoliopsida > Malpighiales > Violaceae > Viola > Viola odorata. The sequence goes on along the minus strand of OY829537.1, from coordinate 50,992,200 downwards.
TGTGAATATCAACCTAGGAGAAAGATTTCAATGGATTGAACTTTCAGGTTTTACTTGCAATCTAACCGAGCATTCAGACTCAATTAAGAACAAGGTTCACGATGAACAATTGAGGAAAATTCTCTCTGAATTTGATTGAAAATAATAACGTATTTTACAATGAAGAGGGGCTCCTTTAAATAGGAAACCCTAAATCCTACTAGAGTTAGACTTGCCTTACAAGTTCTATTTCTAATGAAACTTCTAATTAATTAATTAAACTAATTATAAATATATCTAAAACTAATTTAAATAATTTAAAATATGTCATTGCATAGCTGGGCGCTTAAACTCCGTTTGACGCAATCCAAAGTGCCCACATTCCAGTAGCTAGCGTCATGACGCTAGCGGCTTAGCCTCATGATTACTCAATTTTTCTCCTCTGTTCCAGTGGTTGGCGTCATGACGCTAAGAGAGAGATCGTTGTTGCCAACCAGAGATGAGAAAGAGAGGTCGGCGGAGATGACAGCTAGAAAGGAGAGACAGAGAGAGATAAATTGAAATAAATTCATAAGCAATTCTTTAATTTGACACCAAGAGCACAACCCATAAGAGAAGAATTAGGTAGGATATCTTGATTACTTACCTCATAAGAGATCGAGGTCGTTGTCGCCGGCCAGAGGTGAGAAAGAGAAGAGGCCGAAGATGAGAGCTAGAGAGGAGAGACAGAGAGAGGTAAGAAAAAATGGGTTGTGCGGTGGCCATGTGAGCTTAAACAAGCTCACCTTTCCGACGGAACTTGCTACCGATATTCCCTCGAAAAGGTGTTGGGGGGGATTTTAATTTTCGCCAAATTTTGGCTGACCATTCCAACGGAACTTCGGTCGAAAAATTCATCGGAAATGTTTTGGGTGGAAATTTTGATTTTAGCCAAATTTTGGCTCGCTACACTAGTTGGAAGTTCCAATTTTGACTCAAATTTCTGATGGAGTCGAAAAATCCGACGAAAATATTTGGAGGACAATTTTTCACATAAAAATTACTTCTCCAATATCGAAGATCAACCACCCTGATGCGAATCCTAGCGTGCCTCAACCACCAACCAGACCAATGACTCACGCGAGGAGCAAGGAATTACTCGCACAACCCATTTTTTCTTAACTCTCTTTATCTCTCCTCTTTAGCTCTCATCTTCGGCCTCCTCTCTTTCTCATCTCTAGCCGGTGACAACGACCTCGATCTCTTATGAGGTAAGTAATGAAGATATCCTACTTAATTCTTCTCTTATGGGTTGTGCTCTTGGTGTCAAATTGAAAAATTACTTATGAATTTATTTTTATTTATCTCTCTGTCTCTCTTTTCTAGTTGTCATCTCCGATGACCTCTCTTTCTCATCTCCGGCCGACAACAACGATCTCTCTCTTATGAGGGAAGTAATCAAGATCTTAATTTTTCTCGTATGGTTATGTTCTTGTTGTGAAATTGAAGAATAAGGCTTATGAAATTGAGATGAAAGTTTCGACTAGATGTGATTTGGTTGACTGTGAAGAATTCAAAATTAGATGTTATTAATTAATAATATACATGTTAAAATAGTTAAGATTGTTATAGAAATGGTAATTAAAAACTTTTAAATTTTTGGGTACATATAGTAGGAATTCATGCGAAATATGTGTGTGAAACTAAATGAGTGGTAAATTTAGGTGTTGTTGTAGGTCGGTGATGTAGGAAATGATTCTGGAAATTCTGGAAAAAATTGTAAGAAATTAATTACAGTTTGTTCCCTTCAGTTATGAAGATGAAGTTTAGTCCTAAAATATTTAGCGTTTACAGATTAGTCCCTACGGTAGGATCAGTTTTGAGAATAATATTAATTTAGTTTATTTACTTTCAATCAAAAATTCATTTTTATTTAGTAGCTGATTTTTGGTGTTTTCATACAGAAGTAGAAACAAACAGATGAGGAATGTGGTAGGAATTGCAAGCCGAGTTGGTAAAGAATGGTCAAGTGGTTTTCTTCTTTTAATTAGAAAATTAGTTGATGTAATGGTTTTAAATTTTATTTTGTTCCTTGTACCTATTTATTGTAATGTACCTATTTTTTATTCGGTTATTTTTTTTCAATGGTTGTTATTTAGTCTATATATATATGGCCCCTCGGAATTGCTTGTAAAATAATTTATTTTATACTATTTAAGAGAATTGTATCGAATGATTCTAAAGGAATATATTTTATTTTATTTAGTCCTCAAATAATTTATTATTAGTAAATATTAAATCAATAACTTTTACTAAATGCTGAATAATATTAAAAAACAATTTTCACATTCCGACGGAGATATATTAGGTGGCAACATAAAATATTTTCGATTGAAGCTCAGTCGGAAATAATTTATGCTGGAAAAATTATCCACCGGAAACCTTTTCAGTCGAAGCTCGGTCGAAAATTTTTGCGTCAAACTTTTCGATGGAGTATTCCATCGCAAAAAGAACAATTTTTCGACCGAATCTCGGTTGAAAATAGTTTATGATGGATGTATATTCCATAAAAAATATAATCTTTTCGACCGAAACTAAATTAAAAATATTTTCACGCAGAAAATTTTTCAACCGGAACACTTTTCAACCGATACTCGGTCGAAAACATTTCGCGATGATATATACTCGCAGCGTTAGCTTCATATATCGCCTCGATAGCTTGAAAATACTTTGATATTTTTGACGGAGTATCGGTCGGAAGATATAGCAACGAAAGCTTTTGGCCGCAATAAGATTAAACATATAGTTCGAATAGCTTGAAATTATTGGTCCAATAGCTTGTAATGAGCTTCATATTTTCGTCGGGCATCTGTCGAAAAAGTGTAGCGAGGGACATTTCAGTCGACCGATTGTCTCCGTCGAAATGTGTTCCAGAAATCCTATTTTTTCCGATAGTGTCTCCGTAGCAATTTCGTCGCAATGTGTTTCCGACCAGCTTTTCGGTCAAAAAATTCCATTTTCATCGGAAATTAGCAGTTTTTTGTATTGTGTGGTATGAAGTATGGGATTTGATGATAAAATATAATTTTATTTATATTTTGACAAAAACATGCTTAGTCACATTAATTAATGTAATTTAGAGTTTTAATTAAAAATATTTTCTATTTATTAGATTAGTGTGCTTAGTCACATTAATTAATCTAATTTGAGTTTTAATTATAAACATTTTCTATTTATTAGATTAGTGTCATAAAAGAATATTCTGCTTACTCTCTTTACAAATATAGCTATCTGAAATAAATATGTAAAATAATTAATTATTTAAAATTATTTTTTGTTAACTTATATTTATATGAACATATAAAAATGTAATTAATTATTACTTTAAAATATGGAATTCTAAAAAAATAATGAGAAATAAAAAGACAAAATGAGACTTCAGTAAAAAGAATGTATCAGTGTTGTGTTGCAGTAGAATTGGTCGCGTAAGCGAGATCTCAATGTACCAGGTTCGAATCCAGAGAGGAGCGCCCGAGGGGGAAGAGTTGTTCTTGCCTACTGTCATGCGTGAGACATGTCACACAGAGCACACGCGTGTGATGCCTGGCCGAGCTCTGGAGCTCTTGGTGGGCTTCGTTCCACAGTTGTGTAATGTATGGTGGCGAGGTTCACTCCTAAAGTGTTAATAATTTTCAGAATAAAACTTTACATTGAGAATAATAAATTTGCAAGTTGCAACGGAAACCTTCATCGAAAATACTAAATATTTCGGCTGTTAAAAAATATGTACAACACGCCAACTCATTACGTCCATATTTTCTGTCAGAAAAGAGGAGCTTCGACCAGCTATTTACCGACGGTATATTTTTATCGGAATTCCATCGAAACATTTTCGGTGAAAATTGTCGTCGGTACTTGCCAGGTCTTTTTAGTGACTCTCTAAATCTTGTGAAAAAAACTATCATTACCATCAGCATCACCATGCATAGTTTTAAAAATCGGACCGACCTGATGGTCGGACCGGTGAACCGGTGACCCGAGTAGGATTTCGGGTCGGTCCAGCTATCTTACCGGAATTGCACTCTGACACGAAAAAACCGACCGAACCGGCCGATTTTTATAAAACCGGTGACCCGGCCAGTCTGCTATCAAACCGGCTAGTTCAATATCAGCAACGATACGACGTCGTTTTGGGCGGATCTTATCCAACCAAAATCGCCGAACAACCAAACCCAAACCACCACTGCCCAACCGCATCACAGCCGCACCAATAACCCAGTCGCGCCAACAACCTCACGGTCCTCACCACAAAACCAAATCCCAACCCCAAGCCAACCACCTCGCTGCAAAACCAAAATCAAACCCAGCCCTAGGGTTGTACAAGAACCAGCCCGGACCGGGAACCGACCCGGAACCGGCCTTTTTTTTACCCGGACCGGACCGACCCGGGGCTTCTTTTTTTTTGACCCGGACCCGACCGGACCGGAACTTCCGGTTCGGTCCGGTTCTCCACCCCTCTAAATCCGGGAACCGACCCGGAGAACCGGTAGAACCGGAAGTATATATATAAAAAAAATATAAATATATATATATACAATAATATCAAAGTTTCCATTTGGTTCAATGGTTAACTCATCACCTTTTGTATTAAAGGGGAGAGGTTCAAATCCTCTTGGCTCCCACTTTTTTTTTTCTTTCTAAACTTAACTCATTCTCTTTCTTTTTTCCTTCTAAATTATATTAAAATTTCTCATGTATGTATATATTTTTTCTAGTAATATAATTGTAAACTCAATTAAAAATCCTCATTTTTTTCTTTTTATTTGTTATTTTAAATACAAAATTGTATTAAGGATGTTATATGAACTAAGAAATAAATTTTTAATAGCCATTTATATAGTTAAGATGACACATACTAGTAATATATTATTGTAAATTGTAATAGCTATTTATATAGTTAATGTGTATAAAGTAAGACCATTAATTATTAATAATATAGTTTAGGGATTATTATTAATTGTCATAAAATTAAAATTGACTAATTGTTTAGAGTTTTATGCTTTTAATTTAAATTGTATTAATGTTTAAATTACTAATGTATTATGCATTTTTTCTTTTTTTCTTTTAAACTCAATTAAAAGTCCTCATTTTTTTCAGTTCTCCAACCTTTAAAATATATATATGCACAATGATATCAAAATTTCCATTTGGTTTAATGGTTAACACCTCACCTACCATATTAAAGGGTAGAGGTTCAAATCCTCTTGGCTCCCACTTTCTTTTTTCCTTCTAAACTTAACTCCTCCTCATAAATACGAATACAAAAAAAAAAAAAAAAAAAAAAATTCCGGGTCAAAACCGGAACCGGCCCGGTCCGACCCGGAAAATTCAGAACCGGCCCGGCCCTGACCGGAAGTGTCCGGTTCTGTCCTGGCCCAGAACCGGTAATTCCGGTCCGGTCCGGTTCTAGCCCAAGAACCGACCCGAACCGGACCGTGTACACCCCTACCCAGCCCCGACCACACACCACCTCAAAACAACCATCTCGCCCCCCTTCACCCAATCCAAACCAGTAAAGAAAAGAAGAGAGAAATAAAGAAAATAGAGAAGAGAGGGTTGCGTGCTTGGCTAGAAAATTGGAAAAGAGGATAAGTGTGTCAGTGAAAGTGTGAAAGAAAATAATGAAGAGAAAAGGAGAGGGAAGGGGCGGACCCCAAGGAAAGAAAGGAAAAGTGGGCTGGCCAAGAATGAAAGAAAAAATAAGGAAAAAATGGGTTGCGGCCAAAGAGTAAAAATAAATGAAAGAAATGGGTTGTGGCCTAAGGAAGCATGAGAGGGGAATGGGCTCGAATTTTTGGGCCTAAAACTTGCGTAAATGGGCTTTTAATTAAATCGTGAACTAACTTCTCTTTTTTTCTTTTATAGGTATCAGACTCGTAATTATCATCCCTATTGAATGCTTTGCCAACTTTGACATCGGTGAAATTTTTCTAAACTCGAGCTTTAGAGCTCCTTCCTCCTTTATTAGAATTATTAATTTAATTTATTATTTATTCGTATACATGAATAGTAAGTTGGCTATATATTTATATTCATGAATAGTAAGTATGTATTTATATGCATTATGCACATCAAATATGGATATATTTATGTGCATCAACAATATATTTTATTATATACTCATAATAACTGTCGACTAACTTGATCGTCGGAGTGTATACGTTTTTTTCATAGTTTCTCCGATGTTATTGTGGTTGCTTTATTCTTATCTCCATGGAATTAACAATTTTATAATTTGGATATTTAAGTGTGTTTGAACTTTGAATATCATTTCATTTGAATGATGGATTGTTTCTTTATTTTGTAATTTGGAGATTTAAGTGTGTTCGAACTTTGAATATCATTTCATTTGAATGTTGGATTGTTTCTTTATTTTGTAATTTGAATATTTAAGTGTGTTTGAACTTTAAACATCATGTCATTTGAATGTTGGATTGTTTCTTTATTTTTAACTTTTGATCTACTTGATATTTTATTTTGATGTATTATAAAATGCTACCTCCATTAGATAGAAAACCAGCCGGTTCAATCCGGTTCGACTATCTAAGATTGAACGGTTCGATGTGTGAGCGACCCGAAACGATCCAACGGTCAATCTGGTCGAATCCCGGTTAAACCCGGTCTAAACCGTCCAACGGGTCGCTCCGCTCCGGGTCGGTTTTTAAAACTACGTCACCATGTCAGTCGAATAATAATTGTGATAGTGATTAATGAAGAAAAATTGATTAACAAATTGAAAGTAAACTGTTTTTACCAACAACAAAAAAAGGTGAAGGTAAATTGTTAGAGATTTTATGTATTTTTTTAAAATAAAAACATCAATCATAAATAATGAACATTTCATTTCCTTTTATAATTGATTTATCATTATTCCAACCTTAACCAATTGATATTTTTAACGGAACTGATTGATTTAAATGCACCTCAATTTTATACAAAATTGAGAAGAGTCAGATTAAAAAAATGCCACTAATTTTCAACGGCTGGTTTTTTCCATTTTTAATAGTTAACAAAAGAAATTTACCTTTAAAAATAATTATTAGTCAAATTATTTAGAAAGTAAGCATTTATTACTAAAACTCTCGTAGTTTATAAACTGTTAAAATTTTATGTTTCCAATTTTACTTATTCATTTCAATTTTATTTTAAAATCTCAATATTGAAAACCTTGCTTGTAACTTTATTCTTTGTTGTTAAACGGTGCACGTAGTTCATGCCAGTGATGGGATCATGTTCATGCCTCATGGTTGGACTCGTTTTGTCAGCCAAATTTTTTTATGCGGTGTAATGTATTCTCGTCCCCCAATCATACATGGATTTTGGTCCCGTATAAAATTCGGGTCGGGACTAGTGATTGAGCGCTAAAATGTCTTATTTTCATCATTCTTTTACGTCTATTTTAGGATAATGATACTGTTAATTCTCAGATTTTTCACTCCTTTCATGCAAAACATGTTGCTGAAGAGCAATTCATTCATTTGGAGTTGAAACTACCTATTAAAGAGCAATTTCTGGTGAAAGAGTGCAAAAGCAGTCCTTATCCCAGGCCTGGGATAAGGCGAGTCAGATATGGGCAGTTTTGACCTGGGACGCGTCTGCCAGCTGTCCCTTCTAGAAGAATTAAACTAGAGGAAGCCCACTTCAGCTAGAAGTCCCAATCTCCTATTTTGTTGCAGAGGAGATTAAAACAATTATTATCTAGTCGGATTTTATTTGTTTTTAGATTTAAAAACATTAAAACTTATCGGATTGTTAATATATAGCAACCGACTAGTGCTTTAAACTCTGTTTGCTTTTCTTCCCTTTTAATTAATTAAATTGTTTATGCTTTCAATCTTCTTTATTTATTTATTATGACCATGCTAGGCTAAATTCCGATTTCCTTGTAAGGATTCATTGCCATGATTATCTAATTGTTCTTATTAAATTCCAGCTTATATCTCTATTTGTTTTGGTTGAATGTCAAGTTAATCTTATTTCTATTAAAGCCTGATCAACTACAAATAGGATTTGATTAATTACAGTCTTCTCTTAATACTTTGGAGTATACATTGTAGAGAGGGATACGAAGGCAACTACCTGATCGATAGATCAGAATAGAAAATGAATAGAGTCTGGTTTATAGGAGTAGACACTTCTCTCTCCTGGACCTGGGAGGGTCTCTCATAGTGTATTTATCAGCCCACTTTCTTAGACTTGATAGAATAACTTCTTCAAGCCAGTAAGTAAGTTTGGAAATTTTAATAGGTGAAAACCTTTATTAATCTTGTATAGGTAGAGAGTAGGAGATCTAGGTGAAAACCTGGTCTCTATAGTCGCCTATAAGCTCGGTCTTGAAAATACTTGAATTTATGATCAATCAGTATAATGCATGAGCACAGTCGAATCCTTACTGGGAATTTTATCACATCTGAACACACACAATTATTCTCTGTTTATTGTTTTATGTTATTTCTATTCCTTTACTTTAATTGCATCAAAACCCCCATTTATTGGTATTTACCACCTGTTACTTTTCTAGTCGTTTACAAAGAATAATTAATTTGGTCCTGAAATCTCTGTGGAACGATCCTTTTACCACTTGCTACAATTTTAATCAAATTCGTGCATGGTGAATTGTACTTGTTTATTTTTTACGGTTTCGGCAACCATCAACTAGACCCGATCAGTCTCGGGTTTTGACCTGGTGAGATTCGGACCCGGTCGAGTCTGTCCCGACGAAAAATGGTCCCGGCTTCAAAATTATTCAATAATTTAGGGTTTCGTCTTTTGTAGTCGTACCCTCATTCTCTTCTCTTCTGTTCTTCTCCTCATTTAGTCATTTTCTTCTGATTTTCTCTTTGCCGCCGCCAGTCACTCTTCTCCATTCTCCTCCGTCGTCGCCGCTCACTCTGTTACTCCGTCACAACAGCCCTAACCTTCTCTAATTAAGGTTCGTTTTATTTCTCTTCTACGATGGTTGGCGGCGGTCATTTGGGTGTGGTTGTGGAGGAGTTTGGCCGGAGGGATTGGTCAGAGGCGATGCTGGTTGGTTTGGCTGGGTATTGAATAGAATTAATTTTGCAGGGGATTAGAATTGGAATTGATTTTTTTGCAGGGGGATTGGTTCTACAATTAATTTGCAGGGGTTAATTGGGATTAATTTGTAGAGGATCGAATTCATTTTTATAGGGGTGAGGCGATGGGTTTTTGAATTGCGGTAGTTCGGCGAGACCAGTTTGAAGGAGAGGGTGGAGGAGGCCGGCCGAGGAGAGGGGTGAGATGAGGGCGATAAAATTGACGATGGAGATAAAGATGGAGGAGGCCGACCAGGTCCAGTTTTTTCGGGTCTAGTCCCAGACCCAGAACTACTAGACGGGTCGGGACCGGGACCATGATTTTGGTCCTGTATAAAACCCAGGTTAGGTCTAATCCCAGCCCGTTCAGGGTCGGGTCAACAAGGGAGTTCTATACCCATACCCGTAGACCCGAATTGACACCCTAAATTTAGGCTACATGGGACTATATTAATAAAGAGTACGAAGTTTGAGATTTTATATGATAGAAATATATACCTATATTTTAGTTAAAAAGATGTTTAGTCGCATTAAAAACATTAAAATATATATATAATTTAGTTATGATAGAATATTTTACTAACTTTTTTTCTAAAGATTGTTTTTTACCAAGTGTCACTTTTTTGTGGCGTTACTACTATTAAAAAATATTGTAATAAAAAAAATAAAGTATAAAAAAACTAAGTTTATTTTTGTTATCAATTGTTAACACCTAATATAAAATAAATTAAGTTGAAAAAATGGAAAAACAAAAAATTTGAAGAGAATAAGTAAAAAAGAGGAAGAATTGCAGGCCCACCAAGGTCCGAATATCCTTGGGCGCGCGGATGTGGAATTTGCAAGGTTTTGAGCAGCGCGCGTGACTAGGCACCCGCTGGCGTACTCGTGTGACGTGTCAGGCGTGTGTTGAATGTTTGGTGCGGGTGGTGGGGTTCGCTTCCAAAGCTTTGCATGGTGCGGGACCCACTCCAAAATTATTTTAATAATTTTCGGATAAAACTTTCCACATATTGTTTCCATAGAAAAAGAATTCGAAAATATTAAACTTCCGATGGTATATTCCGTCGATAATACCTGATATTTCGACAGAAATGTTCCATATTTTTCAATTTTTTTATTTTTCCACAGAATGACTAAATTTTCTTTGCAATTCCCTCAAAAAATATTAGTGAGAAGTAATTTGGTCGAAATAATTTGTTTCGACAAGTTGTTTAGTGAAGGAAAAATAGGCTTTTACGACGGAAATTTTTCATACTGCAACGGAAATTTTACAAAAAAATCTTATTATTAAACGACAGCTTTTTTATAATATTTGATTTATATGACTATGGTTAAAAAAATAACTTTTAAAAAAGAAAGAGAATATATCATAGCCACCCACGTGGTTAGTTAGTGGCGCTTGAATTTATCTTGTATTATTCTTAAAACTGAATTCTTTCTTATGATATCAGCATATTTCCTCATGAGGTCATGACCCACCCCAAAATTAATCCTTGAAAGTCAAGCATGAGAGTGAAGGGAACTCATTTATTATTATTATTATTATACTTTACAAAAAGAGCATGGTGAATCTTTGGTGCACCCAAAGCCACCAACCAACCTTGATTACACATTTCCATCAATGGTTCAACCACGCTAACCAATCTCCTTCAATTGCATATTTTTTAATTAGCTCAATCTTCACCCATAAAAAATCCATTTTTCCCAGATCAATCAACCCAACCCAACCCTTTTGGCTTTGGAAAACACCAAGATCATCATTCCCCGATGCTCTCCCATGATTGAAATCATACAACCTCTTCAGCATTTCGATAATAATTGGTAAGTTTTTTATGAAGACAGTGATGAGAGAATTAGGAATGATTACTAGCATTCGAGCGAGGCGCGTATTTTTGGGCAGTTACCATTTCTCTGAAGAGAATCCTGGGTTTAAGGAGAAGTTGAGGAGGTCGATGAAAGAGGCAAACAAGAAAGTTGTGGCAGCTTTTTGGAACATCGGAAAAGGCTTATCGGAGAGAAGGGTTGTGGTTAGACTCTTTAAATTCACTCTTCATTTCCCATCTCTTGCTCTTGTAAGTGTCACGTTTCACTCCCTGGATTGTCAAGAAAAGAAACTTAACACATTGAATCTCTCTACTTCTACGAATCCTTGTGTCAATTGAGTGGCAACACCCTCATTATAAGTAATTTCTTTCAAGTTTTAGTTTGCTATGATTCTCTCCTTTTTTACATAAATAGGAATTATAAATAAATCAAATGGAATCCGAGTCTTTTGACCTTCTTACATTGTAGAAAATATCATTAAACTAAAAGTTCAATAATTCAATCTATGTACTAGTTATTAGGGATGTACACGAGTCGGGTCGGGCCGGTTATGGGCCAATCCGCCAAATATTTAGCAGGTCGGGCCAAATCGATTTTCAGACTATAACCGCCGATTGACGGGTTGAGCGGATCGGGTCGGTTAACCACAGGTTGGTGGGTTGGATTTTCAGGACCTAAAATAATGGGTCGGGCCCTCCACCTGGGTCGTCCCATTAACCAAACTCATTCAAAATCCATTCACAAATAAACTAATTAAACAAAAATGCAAGTAAACAATAAATAACAAAAGGGTCAGATGGGCCAAGCCAACTTGGCAACCCATCCCACTTCTCCCTTGCCATCCAAACTAAATAAATAAAAGAGAACCAAACACAACATCTCATCTTCTCCATCAAAATCCAAACAAGTAACCAATCTGCTTTACTTTTCCTAATTCTCCAGTACCTTACTTCTTGAACTTGTGTGGCGATGTGGTCGGCTTTTGTAATTGAGATTTGAGAGTGATGATTGATGAGGCCGAGAGGGAGAGATGAGGGAGTGTGACTGGTGGTTGGTGATGAGGGAGAGATGAGCAGAGAGGAGGGATATGGTCGGGACTCGGGGTGTGACGGTGGTTGGTGATGAGGGAGAGGAGGGAAATGGTCGAGGAGAGATGGGCGACGGTGACAGGATGTGAGGGAGAGTCGTGAGTCATGACTGTGTGGTTGGGTTGGGAGGGAGTCGAGAGGTAGAGGGTGTTTGTTGGTTTGGCGGGTTAGGGTTATAAGAGATGCTTATATAGTTAGGGTTAATTGGCGAGTCGGGTCGATTATAAGCGGGTTTCAAAAATTCGACCCGTTATCCGACCCGATCCAACTATAACGGATCGGTTATATACCCATTAACCGCGGGTTAGACAATTTTGTTCTTTTGACGGGTTGAATCGGATTGATTATACGGGTCAAGTCGGTTTTTTGTACACCCCTACTAGTTATAGCATTGTTAATTAGTAAAGAATAATTTTGACGTGACATTAGGAAAGAAAAACCAAAAGGTGCAACACTTTTTCACTAAAGCGTTTCTGCTGTCAATTCTCCACAGCAAGACTAACCAAGCAAAGGTCCTCTATCTTAGTCGGTGGCCAAGCTAGCTAGGGACCAAATAGTATGTTCAATCTTTTGGGAGATAAAATATAATATATTAATATGGAAATTTTGAAACTTTAAGGATCATTATAAAATAATAAAAAATTGGTGGACCAAATAGGATCATGTTTTTTCAGGAGGAAAAATATGATTTATTCACAGAAAAGTTAAAATTTTAAAGGACATTACGAAATAATGTAAAAATGTGAGGGTTCCAAATATGATACCTTTTTAAAAAATTAAAATTTTAAGGGACCATTATGGCAAATCCTGTGTTGTTGATGCAGGCACTGAAATTCTCAAATCCTGCCCGTACAGTGAAACCGCCATCATTTCGTATTATTACTGCTTTTTAAAGTACTCCAGTGAACCATATTTCAGCCAAATCGACACTCAGAACAAGTTCCATCAGCTGAATGAGAGAAATGCTAGTGATCCATACACATTTAATAAGAAAACAACGATGCTGCTTATGAAATTAGCTAGTGAAACAATTTTCACGGCCAAATTTTACACAGCTGGGGAGATGGAGCTAACAGACAACCATCAAGATCAGTCCAAGAAAGTATATGGTATGGCTCAATGCAGTAGGGATCTTTTGACAAGTTATTGCAAGGAGTGTCTTGATGACATAATTGCTACATTTCCAAGCTGCTGTGACATATCATCAACATAAACTAGTTGGGTTTTCAACAAAATGGTCCAAGATAAAGACAGTGTAGGATGTTGATGAGTATTGGAGTGATGTAATCTTATAACGGTAACAAAGAATAGGATCCATTAGCGAACAAGCAAATTTAACGAGAATGCTTCAAGAATTTCAAGATGGTTGCCTGATTAAAAGATTAAAAAAAAACTGGAAGGATTTTACATGGACGAGCCAATCAACCATGAAAACACCAACATCTAAAGAAGGACACAAACTATGAACAACGTCTCACAGACCAAGTATTCTTCAAACTTGTTAATCACAGACTCAACGGAAGAGAGGATGCACAGCAAAAATGCAAGACACAAATAAAAGCCAGTAGCATTTTCCAAACAATAAGATCCATATAATTCAACAAGCCATTGGCATTTTTAACGATGGTCCAAAATCCATACACAATACAAAAATTATGACTGATGACACTGCTACAGAGTGCAAACCTATATCTCATTAACTCCTATGGGTCGATAAGCCCAACAACTTCACTTTCCATTTGGAATCCTAGAATGCATCAACAAAACTTCTGCAGAAGAAGAGAACACAATCAGAGAATTCCAGTGACTCCCAGAAATAACAGAAGCTGATTAGCTTAGGAAGGAAAGTGAAATGATAGATGCAGCAAATAAAGGAATAAAAGGACAGCATGATGCCTAGTTTTTAAGTTGATGGTGCAATTAGGAGGGGAGGTTGGTTTTAACTAAGTGGCCAAAATAGTCGGCTAGGCTGGTCTGACCATTTATATTTGTACTTTGAAATGAGTGATAAGAGCAAGACTGTCAAAACTATACAATAAAATCTTTCATTTGATCTATCTGAAAAGGCTAAAACCTTTATTTCAAATCTAGTTCCACCTTTTCTTGGAAACAGAGTTCTAAATAATCAAGCAACTGAGGGCAGCAGTAATCACAGCACTCACAACAAATAACAAAATTCTACCCATGCTTGATGAACTCAACCCCAAAATGTAAAGCATGCATTAGCTTAATCAAGACAAAGCATGCTCTCGGAGGCATCACATATCAAAGCATTGATTTTGGTAGAGTTAAACTAAGATTCTAAAACACAAAAGAAATAGCATGTTATCTTAGACAGCAGACACTATCACAACGACCAGACAATACTTGGCCCATAGCATACACAAAATTGAAGGCAAATAATTAAACAAGGCACCTGATTCAAATATATACCTCATATGTTGCTGGGGAACATGAAGACTCTAACACGAGCACCCTATCAAACACAAAAGTTATAAAGATCAAGACTTGCTGTCACAAAGTCAAAAAGTACCATCAAGACAATGTTCTAATTACCATGGACTTAGGAGGGAGGTTTGACTTGAACTGGGCGCGAACAACGCCACTGTTACCATGAGGCCTAATGACTTTACCCCAAATGCAACGATAGTGAGTGTCATTCTTCATCACCTTAGCCTTGTATACATAGGCCAAACGCTTCCCCTGGTACCAAGCTACCTCCTCCTTAGTGTTCACTCCTTCAATGTGAATCAAGGAAGTGGTTGGATACTGGTTCGACTTGGATCTAAAAGCAAATCCCACAAACAACAATTAACAACTCGATACAGAGCATAAACAACCAGTTATCAGTTATCAGTTATCAGTTATCAGTTATAAGTTATCAACCAGGTTTAAGAAAACGAGGGAGAGGGAATATATATTACCTCTTGTATCCGAGAACGGTGCCTCGCACGTAGAGTCTGTGCGATCAAAATGAGGAAACAAAACAGCAATGATTAGAATTGCTCATGAAATAAACGACTACATAGATAGATAGGTTTAAAAGATGCGATAATGGACCTGACACGTTCTCCTTGGCGCCCCTTCACCATTTTTTTCTTTTTGCTTTTCTGCTCTGTTTACAGCTTCACTCCCTTTCTTTCTCTGGCAGCGGCAAACAGAAACCCTAGTACCAGAAGTGAACTAGAAGCGTGTATGTATGGGTTATTGAAAAAAATGGCAGCTGTCCAAGAATTAAATGATAGATTTCATACCTCATCTGTTTTAAGTATTTAAAAGATACCTGTACAATAACAAAACGTCACATTTGGTACTTCCGATTCACGTCGTCCAACAATCACCATTAACTGTCCTACGTGACACGACATGTCGGATGCCACGTATGATGCGGCTGATGTGGCGTGCCACGTAGGACAATTTTGACCCAGTTCTTTGCCCACGGGTCGGATAAGTGGGTTTTCCCCATCGGATAGAAACGACGCGTCGTTCATGGCAAACGACGCGTGACTGGCTTCTTAAAACGAGTGGCACGTCGTTCAGGATTAAAATGAACGATACGTCGTTCATATTAAACTTCATCATTCTCCCATCAAGTGAATTCCGAGAATCGAACTCGGGACCTCTCGCACCCTAAGCGAGAATCATATCACTAAACCAAATGCCTTTGATGTTTTATCATTGATTACTTGGGTAATAAGCAGATGTGGTCCGTTTAATAATTTTAAAATCATTTATTTTGAAAATATAAATATGCATTAAATTTATATTTTAAATTTTAATACTATTTTTATATATCTGATTAAGTTTCAATAGTGATAAAGTGATACCAATGGGAAATGAATGACAACTTTATGAAAATTTAGGATAAAAAATGTGGATAAATGAATTTTAAATATTTAAAAAATTACTTATTTTGAAAATATAATTTATAAGAATACAAATATTGATACAATATAATACGACAATTTTTGAAATTGTAGGATATAATACGTCGATAAATATATGAACTTTTGATATTTTCATGTATCCACATCTTTTATTTTAGGAATTGATTGTTTCTATTGGTTTTCTTTCTCTGTTTTTATTTTTTATCTAAAAAAAGTTCTCAATATCACAACCCCTCCTTTCATTTTCTCCACTGCAACCATCTCTCTCTTTAACACACCACCGCTACCAACTCTCTCTCCTCCACCCACCACCTCCACCGCATCCTCCATCATCACTGATCCTCGTCCTCCACCCGGCCTCCCACAACAGTCCATCACCGGTGTCTCTGCTACATCTCCCGTGACCGTAGAATCCCGCAGATCTGCCATACCAATCTTCAGAAAACCCATCTCCGCAACACCGAGCGTCGATAAACATCTTAGCGACCACATCACTACATCCTCCCCTTTACTTTAATTTTCGATGTTGCTGTAAAAAGAAAAGAAAAAAATAAAATAAAAACATAATAGGGCACATTTAGATCTTCGCTGTGGATCTGGTTGAGGAGAGTAGATCAGAGATGTTGTTAGGAATATAGTAAATTTCAGCAAGCCATTGAAAGGGAAACAAGTTCATGCAATTGCAATGAAGTTGGGCCGAGTAGATGACATGTTTGTTGGGTGCAGTGCATTTGATATGTATGCAAAAACAAGGTTTAATTGCGATGTGTATAAACTGTTTGATGAAATGCCCCAAAGGAATGTTTCTATGTGGAATGTGTACATATCTAATGCGGTTTAATGGTAAAACATCAAGGGCATTTGGTCTAGTGGTATGATTCTCGCTTCGGGTGCGAGAGGTCCCAAGTTCGATTCTCGAAATTCGCTTGATGGGAGAATGATAAAGCTTAATATGAATGAAGTGTCGTTTATTTTAATCCTGAACGACGCGTCACTCGTTTTAATCAAATGAGAAGCCAATCACACACGTCGTTTCTATCCGACGGGGAAAGCCCACTTACCCGACCCGTGGGCAAAGAACCGGGTCAAATTTATCCTACGTGGCACGCCACATCAGCCGCATCCTACGTTTGCGGCTAACGTGGCGTGCCACGTAGGACAGTTAACGGTGATTGTTGGACGGCGTGAGTCGGAGGTACCAAATGTGACGTTTTGTTATTGTACAAGTATCTTTTAAACGATTAAAACAGATGAGGTATGAAATCTATCATTTAATTTTTGTACAGGTACCATTTTTTGCAATAACCCTGTATGTATTATTAGTAGATAGCGTCGGAAAATTATAACTTGACAATCTCGGTGGGCTTTATGATCCTCATGCAAACCAGCCCAGCCCAGCCCAGCCCATCCATTTGTTCTTTATGCTTGCCTAACATACTTCTAGACTATTTTTATTTATAAAAAAAATTGGTAATTTAGGTTGTGTTAAATATCATTTTTTATTTTTTTATATTAAAAAAAATTGAAAATAAAAACACCAGAAAAAGCTGTTTCTGATTTATTTTAAATTTTTTTAGAACATTTATATTATCACTATTACTTTTTTCAATTACTACCATAACTTTGTAATTATTATTGTACACACAAAAATCTTCCTGAGCAGGAGAAAATTACACGTGCCAAATTACAAATGATGAATGTAAAATAAAGTGGTTCTTCTTCTCTTAATTCCTTTGATTAATGAATCAATCTTCACTCCGGATCTAGGTTTGAACTTGAGTTTGATGGATGATGGGCTGCCTTTAATCAGCTTGTACTCCGCGGTTGATTTGAGAAGAAACCGACCTTGAATCAGCTTGTGGCTCTCCTTTATTTGATTTGATTTGCTTGAGAGAAAAAACTGGTTTTAATTTGACTTATAGTTTTTCTCTTTCTTTCTTGAGGATGATACGCTTTAGTTCTTGATCTTTGCAGCAATTTATCTCCAAAAATCTCCTCCTTTCACCTTCTGATGAGGTCTCTATTTATAGGCTCATAAGGATAATTTTGAATTTGAAAGATGACATGTGTCTTCATCCCATTGATCTAATATCTAACAAAAAAATATTTGATTTGATTTAGATTTGATCTTGATTTCAATTCAAACTTGACTTGTATTTGAATTTTATTTTAGAAATTTGAATATTAATTAATTTGATATTTAATCAAATTAATAAATATGAATTGAGATGGGTTTTGACCAAATAAACCTCATAAATTTGAATAAATGGGCTTCGTGGATTTTTATAGACTGGGCCGAATATTTTAAGATGGGCCGAAATTTCAATATCTACAATTATCATTAACTTTACTTTTTAAAAAATATTGGCTATATTATTAGTTATCAATACAATATTAGGAATCAAATCCATAATCTACATCGTAAAGACAACATGCAGTAACCAATTAAAGCGTCGGAAAATTATAACTTGACAATCTAGGTGGGCTTTATGATCCTCATGCATACCAGCCCAGCCCAGCCCATCCATTTGTTCTTTATGCTTGCCTAACATACTTGTAGATTATTTTTATTTATAAAAAAAATGGTAATTTAGGTTGTGTTAAATATCGTTTTTATTTCTGATTTTTTCCTCAATTTAGTTTTTTTCTATTAAAAAAGATTGACAACAAAAACACCAGAAAAACTTGTTTATGATTATTTTTTAATTTTTAGAACATTTATATTATCACTATTACTTTTTTCAATTACTACCATCAGCACTAATACCATAACTTTGTTATTATTATCATTAACTTTATTTTTTTTAAATATTGTCTATATTATTAGTTATCAATAAAATATTAAGAAACGAATCCATGATCTACGTCGTAAAGACAACATGCACTAACCAGTTGAAGTGTCGGAAAATTATAACTTGACAATCTAGGTGGGCTTTATAATCCTCATGCAAACCAGCCCAGCCCAGTCCATCCATTTGTTCTTTATGCTTGCCTAACATACTTCTAGATTATTTTTATTAAAAAAAAATGGTAATTTAGGTTGTGTTAAATATTGTTTTTGTTTCTTATTTTTTCCTCCATTTATTTTTTTCTATTAAAAAAAAATTGAAAACAAAAACACCAGTAAAAGTTGTTTCTGATTTTTTATTTAATTTTTTAGAACATTTATATTATCACTATTACGTTTTCCAATTACTACCATCAGCACTAATACTATGTTATTATTATCATTAATTTTTTTTTTAAATATTGGCTATATTATTAGTTATCAATACAATATTAGGAATCGAATTCATGATCTACGTCGTAAAAACAACATGTACTAACCAGTTAAACTATAATTTCGTGCGCATTATCATTAACATTTATTATTAATATTATAATATTATTATTACTATCTCTTTACTGTGTGACTTTATTAAAATTATTATTATTATCCCTATTGCTATAAACCAATATTAAAAGAGAAGAAGTCCTATTATTTTTAGGTAATTAACCCTATTAGATAAACTAATGTAATTAAGATGGTTGATGGTTGATGTTGTAAATAAAAGGAAAGGTTGGATTGTTTTATCAAATTTATTTTAATGTAGGTTTACTTTTGTGTCTTTATATGTTGATTACGGAGAATGGTTATTTTCTTGTTGTACACGTGTTCATGGTTACTGCTGATAAGTGGCCTTTTTTTTTACCAGCAATCTTTGTTGTCTGCGGAGAACAAAACTGTTTGCTCATTTCTGATTGTCATTGTAGGTGACCTTTCTTCTCTTTGAATTTTACATGTCGTTGATTTTCCTTTTTTGGTTGGCTTCTCCTGATTTTATTTTTTTCTTTGTTTTCTGCAGGGATTATTTGTTCTCCAGTTGTTTTGGCTGCTTGTTAGGGTCTGCTGTTGAGTTGCTGTGGAGATGTAGGTGGGTTTTCTTTTTAAAGTTATCCTTTGTTGGTTCTTTTATGGTGTCAGATTCTACATGCATGCATGTAATTTATTTGTGTTTTGTAGATTGGGTTTTGTTTTATTAGTTTTGATTTTTTGTTCTTTTGGCTTTTGGCTCTTGGCTCATGATGTACATAGAATACCTATTGTTCTCTTCTAGATTTTTGAATTGTGTTTTGTTTTGTTGTTTATGATTTATGTATTTGTGTCATTTAATTAATGTTTGGGGATTATTTGTTTTAGACATTTGTCAGGTTTGAGTTTTTTTTAGGGATTTGTGCCTTTTTTTTGTTTGTGATATCTATGCCTCGGTTTGAAGTTGTTGCTCGGGCAGTAAAAAAGTCTAGGTTTTACCAGGGCCCTGAAGTCAATGTTGGCTGTATTGATAGTAGTGGTGTTTCAAGCACTGATAAATTGAGGGCTTTATATGGTGGCCAATTGCGAGCGTTCTGGGGGCAATCATTGGCAGGCTTTTCCTTTCATACGACTAGCGTTTCTTCCATGAGAAGCCCTCAAATAGGCGGTTTTTGAGAGCCTATATTGGCTGGAAATGCATTGTTGTTTTGTCAGGTCATGCGTTATCAGTGCCTGATAGAATTGGTTCTTCAATTCAAGCCATCGGAATTTGTGGGCAGCCTAAGGATGTTGTACTTGATGTTTCGGGTGTCGTCCCTAATTGCCCGTTCGATGGTGATCAATTGCCTTTTCTTTGTTTCGTAGAGAGTGCTGGAGGAACTGGAGGTATTTTTTTTCTTCTTAGATAGAAGACTAATTTCTTTTTTTACTATTTTTAAAAGG
Organism: Viola odorata; assembly: GCA_963691705.1. Lineage (NCBI taxonomy): Eukaryota > Viridiplantae > Streptophyta > Magnoliopsida > Malpighiales > Violaceae > Viola > Viola odorata. The sequence goes on along the minus strand of OY829537.1, from coordinate 50,971,592 downwards.
TAACGAGAATTTCTTAAGCTTTGGTATGCTTGTTGTGGTGTGTCTGTTATTATTTGCATGGCAGAGCATGTGGTTGGCCATATTGAGAATTCAGTTTGTGGTAATTCTCCATCGACGTCCTTTAATAGCGATATGGTTCATGCATTGCGGTCAGCACAAAAAATGTGATCATATAGTTCAAAAAAATAATGACATAAATTGGGCATGTTTTGTGAGGGCAATTCTTCAAAGTTATTTTGCCTTGGTTTGCCAAGGTTATTGTCATCGTATGGTCATTGTGCTTCTGTTATGTTTTATACTGGTCGGCCATCTACTAAACATGTAAACATACAGTTATTGATTAGTAATAGATTTGTACCTGATCCCGATCTACATTCCAACCATAGTTAACAGCAGTTTTTACCAAACACTATAAATAACTTCTGATTTCTCACGGTACTTTTAATAAATATTTACCAAACAACATATTAGTTTTTTCAGAAATGATTTTCACACAATACTTTTTCCCATAACATTTTTTCAATCAGAACTGAAATGTAAAACAGGCTCTAAAAGTGCGTGCAGGAGACATTAATCATGAATTACATAGTCCAGAATAAACAGACACCAAGTACTTTTGCCAAACACACCACAGCCACACATTTGTATACCCCGTACTGCATTGCTGTAACTTCCACACTTGTTGCTTTTGATTCGCAAAAGGGGAAATAGCTTGAAGCACCCCTGTACTATCCGCGAAAACCAATAACCTCCCCTATCCTTCAAAAATGCCTATACACCTCCCCTGTACTACGTTGACCGAGCAAAGCGTGGTCTCCGTCCATTTTGACCAACGGACCGTTAGTGTTGACCGTTGACTTTAATTAAAAAATTCAGAAAAAATGTAAAAATTTCAAAAAAAATATAAAAATTTCATAAAAAATATAAAAACTTCAAAAAAATCTTTAAAAAATGTAAAAATTCACAAAACATATCAATTTTAAAAAAAAATATATAAAAAGTATAAAAATTCACAAAAAACATCTAATTTTTTTATAAAAAAAAACTAAAAAATGTAAAAATTCACAAAAAATTAATAAACCTAAAAATCAAGAAAAAATGTAAAAATTCTTAAAAAATGTAATAATTCCAAAAAAAAATCTAAAAATTCCAAAAAAGTCTAAAAGTTTAAAAAAAATATATAAAAAATGTAAAAAATAAAAGAAAAATAAAAAATTCACAAAAAAATGTAAAAATTCAGAAAAAATGTAAAAATCCATAAAAATATAAAACATCCTGAAAAAATGTAAAAATCGTAAAAAAAATTTATGTTGATTTCTTACATTTTTTTGGATTTTTAGGTTAATTAATTTTTTTATGAATTTTTATATTTTTTTTGGATTTTTATGGTTTTTTTTTATTTTTACATTTTTCTGATTTTTTTGTGTATTTTTTCATTTTTTTAAAAAAATTATATTTTTTTGTGATTTTTTACATTTTTATGAATTTTTACATTTTTTTAAAAAATTTTAAGATTTTTTCGCAATTTTTATATATTTTTTTTGAATTCTTACATTTTTTCTGAATTTTTTAATTTTTTTAGATTTTTTTAGATGTTATTTGTGAATTTTTACATTTTTTAGATTTTTTTTGAAATTTTTATATTTTGTTTAGAATTTTTACATTTTTTCTGAATTTTTTAATTAAAGTCAACGGTCAACACTAACGGTCCGTTGGTCAAAGTGGACGGAGACCTTACTTTGCTCGGTCAACGTAGTACAGGGGAGGTGTATAGACATTTTTAAAGGATAGGGGAGGTTATTGGTTTTCGCGGATAGTACAAGGGTGCTTCAAGCTATTTCCCCTTCCCAAAATCGAAACTCCAACAAGCCTTATCCTCCCTTTGATACTCCACCAATCAATCACTCCTCCCCTTTCTGTCCACAGATTCTCCTTCCTTCTTATTATTACTTGGCCCTTGATATTTTCTTCTCTTGGCATTTTTGTTCCCGTTCAAGATTTCTGAAACACACCCCTCTTGTTGTCTTCATTCCTGCAAGTTTTGATCTTGAGAACTAAAGAGACAAGATCTTGATTACTGTATTCTGTAAAGGAAATAAAAGAGCATGAAGATTCAGTGTGATGTGTGTGAGAAAGCTCCAGCAACAGTGATTTGTTGTGCAGATGAGGCAGCTCTCTGTGCCAAATGTGACATAGAAGTCCATGCAGCAAACAAGCTCGCCAGCAAACATCAGAGGCTTCTTCTCCAATCCCTCTCCAACAAGCTGCCTCCTTGTGACATATGCCAAGTAATTTCGATCTCTTCCATTCTATACCACAATATCTTTAATTTTCAACTTTCTTTTGTTTAATTTTCAAGTTTGCTGGTTATATACTTTCCCCAATCGATCTATCTTAATTTGCTTTAGTTAAGGACATGATAAGTTTTTTTCACGCACAAGTAGCAGTTCCTCCTGACAGTAGTGGCATTCTGATTGTTGGAGAAAGAAACTATTATTTAGTGACTGAAACCATTAAACCCTTTCTTTGGCAATGTCTGCTATTTGAATACTTGGGGTAATTCATCTTGATCTGCCTTCTGACTTTGGTAGTTGTGGTATTGTGTTTCTTACAGGAAAGGGCAGCTTTCATTTTCTGTGTTGAAGATAGAGCCCTCCTTTGCAGGGATTGTGATGAACCAATCCATTCACCTGGTAGCCTTTCTGCTAACCATCAGCGGTTTCTAGCCACTGGAATTCGAGTAGCCTTAAGCTCTAGCTGCAACAAGGATACCAAGAAGAGTTGTTTAGAGCCACCAAATCAGAGTGCACAACAAACGTCAATTAAGTTGCCTGTTGCCCAAACATCAAATTTTACCTCTCCGTGGGCTGTTGATGACTTGCTGCAATTGTCTGATTTTGAATCGAACAATGACAAGGTTGGAACAAATTCTTTACCTTACTCCTTGACTTTAGTCATTGTAATGTTCCTCGTATGATAGCTGGATCAATGATACAAGATACCACCATCTAGAAGAGTATAATGTGGATAAAATGTCATTGTTGTTTCCAATAAAGAACCAGATTACATCATCTTGGTAAAAAAAATTGGCATGCTTTACCTAAAACTGTGTAGCAAATGTGATCAGTATTTTCCATTATGTTACAAGCTTTGAGTACATGTTGCCATTTATAAACTCATTCTTCAAGCTTCCTTCCTGTTTCTTACTAGAAGCATAGTATTGACATTCTTGTTTTCCTTACTAACCTTGTGCAGAAGGAGCAACTTGAGCTTGGAGGGTTTGAATGGCTAGCTGACATGGGTCTCTTTGGCGAGCAGCTTCCTCATGAGGCATTGGCTGCAGCAGAAGTTCCTCAACTACCAGCTCCAGCAGCTATGAACCCCCACTCATACAGACCCACCAAGTCCAACATGCCCCATAAGAAGGCAAGGATTGAGATCTCAGAAGAAGATGACGAGTTCTTCACCGTGCCTGATCTTGGGTGAAATCAGTATGAACACATTGCTGTGTAATTTCAACATTCGTGCACTCCATTGTGCCCAATCTTGGCTGAACTCTCTATGTAGTTAAACATGAAGAGTATGTGATGAACAGAACATATTTTCATATGTAGAAATGAAGGTACATCATGCATTTGTCTGTATTTACACTCGAATAGTATTCATATGCCTCGTATTCGTATGTATGCTTCGAATGTTAGATGGCATCAAAACATTTCATAGTTTTAAGTGGAACATGAACTTTTCGCTAGATTAAAGAAAAGAAATATATATATATATATATATGCTGTTTATCACTTCTTTGGTGCCTGCATGCGTTTATTATCGTAAGCTAGTTTTTGAAAGAAAGGTAGTTGACTGAGATGATTAACGTGAAGTTCCATATATAGATAGATGAAGCAAATTTCTAAATCACTTTTGAACCAATGGCCACACCATTGTTCTCCTTCCTCTCATCATGTCTACATCTAGCAGCTGTATGGTTTTGGTTCAAGTTCATTCATCTACTCTCGAGTCTGACATTGAGTTCTTCACACGATTTAAAGACTCCATCGATCCCATGTCAGCTCCCTCCGATTCCTTCATCTACAGCTGGGATTTCTCATCGGATCCATGCGAATACACAGAAGCATTTCTTGGGATCTTATGCAGATTTCCCCTGGACAATTCAAGCAGTTGAATCATGGCCATCGATCTCGATGGCATTGGATATGATGCGTTCCTGCCACCATCGATTGCAAACTTAACAGAGCTTACCACACTCATCCTGACCAAAAACAGTTTCAGAGGACCAATCCCAGATTCGATAGGCAGTCTACAGAAGCTCACCAGGCTGTCCCTTTCTAAAAACCAATTCACTGGAAGAATACCCGATGCCATCACCAGTCTCAAGCAACTGCAGTTTCTAGACCTGTCACGAAACCATTTCCAAGGCTACATCCTTGTCGGTCTTGCTACAGTTAGGAGCTTGACTCACATTTCCCCATCAAACAATGAACTGTCAGGCACAATCCCACATCTATCCGGATTATGGCAACTAAAAAATTTGGATCTCAGTAGCAACCACCTGAGTGGAAATCTCCTGAGATTCCCTGCAACCTTGAAGAGATTGATTTTGAGGCATAGCATTCTTTCAGGACACATCACACTCTTAAGATCCCTTCATCGAGTCACTTCGTTAGATGTGAGCAACAAGTTGTTCTTATCTAGCAAAAGCTGGTTGGCATTAATGTTTCAGCTAATCTGTTCACAGTACTGAAGCCAATCCAGTTTCCTGCAGGCGAGGTGCAGCTTCAAGTCCTGGATGCACATTCTAACCACTTGTGCTGTCATTTGCCCATCAGTTTGGTTGGCTTGAAGAATTTAACCTCAATTGACCTTTCCCACAACCAGTTCTTTGGTTCAATCCCAAATGAATATGGAAATAAAGTTGGGAAATCATGGACAAGGTTATTCTTAGAAGACAACTTTCTAATAGGTAATCTTCCCCCACAACTCACCAATACACCAGCAACAATTGGAGGAAGTTTTGCAAACGACTGCCTAAGGTGTTCACCAACATTCCGTTCTGCCGTGGATGGCAGAGGCCAAATGCAGAATGCATCCACCAGAATGCTGGCCACAGGTGAGAACTGGAAAGTCGACATGGCTATACAGTGGATGATACAGGAAAAGAATGAACATAACTAAGTCTATTAAAAGTAAGTGGTAGAGTGATAAGTTCATTTACCACACTGCAGGAGACCACCCTAATTTTCAAATGAAAATGACATTCAACAACACAAAAAAGATGTAATGCAATAAGCTACATTAACCATTTATGCATTCCCAATGTTCACTTTCTCATTTTATAGGAATGACTAGCACAATACTTCAACCCACTTTTACTCATTTTCTATGGCATTAGAGGAGTCTAACAAGTTGTTTTTAACTGCACGGCGAATGAATACAGTTATATAAAACTCAACTATCAAATGTTCCCAAGCCACCAGAAAAGTGGGAACTGAACCAAAGCGATGCCAAGCAAGAGATAATGGTGTCCGCTAGAATCATAACTCCGCACCTCTGAGAAGAGGATTCTCTTCATCGTCTTAACCAAGAAAATTCCCATGCACAAGCAGGTTGATGGCATAAAAAAGTAGTAGGAGTATTGGGAGAATATCTTCCCAAAGACCGCAAAACACATCCCTGTGAAGGTATATCCAGCATATGACACAATGTCTAACAAGGGTGCCTCCCCACTACCCAACGATAGCAGTGTTAGTTTGAGCAGCGCAACCTGAAAGACCCATCCAAGCAATCCCCTGACAAACAGCCAATTGAGACCTTCTGGGCTAAATCTAGAATCAAATGAAATTAAGAGTAAAGCAGGTTAGCCAAAGAGAAGAGAAACATAAAAGATGAATAAAAGAGAGAGCACAATTACAATTACACTAGTTAACTGCAAAGCTGAATAGCAGACAAATATGCACTTCTATCTGTATCAAAAATAAATCCACAGTAATAACAACACCATTGACAGATAAAAAAACTCAAAATGACTACATGTAGAAAATGTACTGCTAGGTATATCTATTGTATGTTTACAGTTACATCAATCCACACAATGGTATTTACATAAGTGAGTAAAAATGAAGAAACATCTCAGGAATTACTGAAAATAACTTTTTGGAGCATTTTACTGCTTTAGTATCATTTTGAAAGAAAAAAAGGAGAGTATTCTCATGTATGGAAACATATACACACAGATAAGATTCAGGGTTGGGGGTGGAGCACTTAGGTTATGGAAATAATTAAGCATCTGCAATAGCTGCCACAATCATCTCCATTGAAATAAGCAACATCTATAAGCTATGCTATCACAAGATTCATTAGCATGTTAAAAAGAAACCTAATGCTAAAGATCTGCCCACAATTATTGCACCTCTTGGAAAAGCCAGGACTGACCAGAAAATGTAGATGGACAAACTACTAGTGATTTCCCACCCTTTTTTTTTTTAAAAAAAAAAAATGCCATAAAAGTGTCACCAGACTCACCACCCCTCTCTTTTAATAGCAGGAAACAGTAAAGCCTGTTTAAGTAAAAGCTAAGAATGCATAACGTTCACTTTACCACATTTTTAGAACAACAATCTTAGAGCCAATTGTAATGGCCTTTTGTTCTAATCCACGATTGGAACTTTTGATATTGCGAAATTCATATCTCAAACCAGTGCTGAATAGCTAGTGAAAGTACAAAAAACAAATTTGAAATGCTAAGGAGCTTTTGAGTGCATAATGTTCCTCATTCAGATAGTTAAGTGCTTAATATGTGCTAGTCAAACATTCTTTCATGGGTGTAGATACAAAGGCCACGAAAGAACTAAACAAATTTAAGGATGCCTGCTGTTTTCCTAAGTATTAAGTCTGGACATGACAGTTTTGCACACCAATATGATGGGAAAGGAACAGAAGGCTAAAAAAAGGGAGCAAATCATGAAGCAGGCACACTTACTGTCCACGAAGTCCTATTGAAAAGCCAGCAAGAACGACATATGTAGCGAAAGCCATGAATGGAATGTACAAGTCGGGTGCATTTATGTCATAAATTGGAGGTTTATAAGAAAGCCTGCCCCCAACTGGTTCAGTTATTCGTGTCCAGTGACCCTGAGAGAAAGTGAAAGAAGAATATAGGGTCACTACAAGAAAAAGTATTTTCAAACCAGAAGAAAGCACTAGATTAACGCTTACCCTATGCAGGAATGGGAATAGGACCACTTTCAATTTGTTTCTCACATACTGGTCATTCACTTGGAAATAGTATTGGGGATCAGAGAAAAATCTGCTTATCTGCTCATCCAAAAAGAAAAGATCACCAAAACTAAACAACAAAATAACCCATCAAAAAGGAAATGGCACCTTGAAACAGGAAAGCAAAGCACAGTTCAAGGGCATTATGGCACCCAGCAGCTTACATCAATTCTGACCTAACCTAAAAACCCTCAAATCCAGTACTAGACAACATGAATAAGTTTTATGCAACATTCAACAGGTGTCAATTACTGTAAGCACACTAATTTGAAGCTTCCTCTCAGACTCACATAACAGCTCTGCACCAAGTAACCATAGCAAAGTTCAAAGGTTTACCACCAATTCAAGTCTGCAGAATCCATAATATGCACTTAATGCATGAAATAAAGTCTCTACCCCAACTAACCACATCAAAGTTCAAATCATTCACAGTCAAAATCAATGAAACACCTAATGCAGACTTAACATTCGCAATAGAGCCTCAAGTGTAAACTAATTGTGAATACCTTCAAACTTAGACCATAAATGGATAAAAAGCTCGAGGCACACAGAAGAATTCACTTACATTGCTTTGGACATACTCAGAGCTGGATCCAAGAATTTTGCCTCCATAGGCTCCTAATCCACCTCTAATAAGCCCAGAACCGGCTCCATAAAAAGCATTACCGAAGGGAGTTTGTTGAGCAATAGGGTTTTCCAGCCCCGGCTGCTGTCCCACGTTATTATTGTACATTTCTGGAAATTCACATCCAAACGAAGGGAAACAAACAAGGTTACTAACAGAAATGAAAGGTGTAAAAAGCAACAATCGGCATGGATGCAGATGAGTGCGCTTAAGTGTAAGGAGGCAGAGAGAAGGATCGGAGGGTGTGACCTGCGGCGTCGGCGAATTTCAGAGGAGATCTGAAAGCGGCAGGTCGAGGGGAGATGAATGATGGAAATTGGAAAGTGGAAAGAAAGGAATTGAAGCGAAAGCAGAGAAGAAAAGGGGTCAATATTAAATTAAATTTATTCATATAAGTGGTGGAAGGCACGTGATCCCCGCGTGCCTGAGTCCAAGCGGCGTGGATTCTTCTTTTTGTGGACTCAACATGTTGAATCTTGAATCTTGATTACTTGGTTGGAGAGATTCCTCTTTGGCATCACTGGACCAATGAGAGTGAAGATTAGCGTTCATAATTAAAAAAATGAATTTTTAGATCATTAATTTGTTCTATTTTTTAATCAAAATGTTAGCATGTATCAATTATTACTATTAATCTAACCATTAACAATTATAAATAACATTAGATTTCTTTTCTAAGAAAAAGAGAAGTTCATCAACTAATATTTTTTTATAAGTTATTATATTTTTTACCAATGTTCAACCAATATGAATAATAAGATCTATTAAAAATTAAATTTTATTAGTATTAATATTAATTTATAAAATTAAGATTTTATTCACCTACTACAATAAACTTCAAATGAAAAAAATATTTTATGTTAATTATTTATTATTTAAATAAATTCATAGTTTAGAGGAAAAATATTTGATGTTAATATTTTTAGGGTAAATTACATTAAAAAAACCTTATAGTTTACAAAATATTCCACTTAACCTAATCCCCTATAGTTTAAAATGGTGCAATATAAACCTTATAGTTTCCTAAAAGTTGAAATCTCAACCTTTTAAATACTTAAAAAATTCAAAAGAAACAGTAAGAAAATGCAAAAAAAATTATAAAATTTGGACAAAAAAATATTTTTTGCATATTTCAATTAATAAGAAGTTAGAAGTAATTATACTAAATACGCAAAAAAATATAGAAAGTGCAATATTTGCATAATATTAATCACATTTGCATAATATATATCACATATAATTTATATGAAACAAAAGTTCTACGATAGGAGAGTCAAATGGCCACTACCTATAGTCGAAGGTCCCCCATGCCCACCATATTTTGTATCCTCTCAAGTTGAGCAAGAATATGCACTTGTGTGTGACGGTATTCGGAAAATTGTGTCTCTGCCTCTGCCCTTTGTATCTCTAGCAACTTTATTTGCTCTGCCTAGCGTCAACTTTTCTCCTCGTGCCGAAGTTGCTCCTCCTCAAAGGCCGTGACAATCTAACAACCCCTAAGGTACGGATATAAGGATTTAGCCAGACTGCCCATGAAGTGGGGGAAAGACTCATCTAGGGCAAGACAAATAGTATGTTTGAAACCTTTGACCATAATTAGTTATTTATCTAACCAGATTGGACCAACGATATGATGACTCCGTATTAGGGGTCTTCCAGCCTCGTATAGTGGCTAAGTTGTTAGAATGACATTAATAGCTTGGGTAAGACATAAATTGATCAGACCATAAATCAAACACAAACAATATTGGCATTTAAACAATAAATAAATAAATACAAGCACAAGAATATATTAAGCACAATCAGATCTCACGGTTGAATGAATCAAAAACCTTCAATTGTGTTTACTAAAAAGTAGAAATTAGTTCCACAAAGAAAACATAAATGAAATAGTAAAATAAATATAAACATAAGGTTAAGAAGTATGCTGATATATTAATTACTTGGCAACAGGTAAATATTTTAGGGATTTTTCTGTATAAGAGAAAGGTAAGATAAAGAGTGATTTTAAGTATTATGTTCAGGTTGAGCCTTATTTATGGAAAATTGGCACCGATAAGATGCTTAGGAGATGTGTCTAAGAGCATGAAATACCCTCCATCTTAAGATTCTGCCATCCTTATGCTTGTGGAGTGCATTTTGTTGCAAAGAAAACTGCTTTGAAAATTCTTGAGTCTAGATTTTATTGGCCTATGTTTAAGAACAAATTTAGTTTTTGTAAAATTTGTCCCGAATGTCAGAAAATAGGCAATATAAGTTCAAGAAATCAGATTTCAATGAAGTATATTGTGCCATATGAGATTTTTGACCTTTGGGGTATTGATTTCATGGGTCTATTTTTCAACTCCTGTGGTAACTTCTATATACTTTTTAGATGTGGATTATGTATCTAAATGGATATAAGTGAAAGCCACTAGGACAGATGATGGTAGGACTATTATTTCCTTTATCAAGTCTAACATTCTTAACAGGTTTGGAGTCCATAAGGCAATCATCAGCGATCGTAGAACCTATTTCTGCAATAGAATAGTTGAGTCTCTACTAAAGAAATGTAACATTACCCATAAAGTTTTTACTGCATATCACCAGTAGACCAATGGCCAAGCAGAAGTATCAAATTGAGAGGTGAAACCTATCTTGGCCAAGATAGTCAGCCTAGAAAGAAAAGACTGGATTTAACGTTTAGATGATGCACTTTGGGCGTATAGGACAGCTTACAAGACACCAATCGGCATGACCCCATATAGATTGGTGTATGGTAAGGCGTGTCATCTACCCGTAGAGATGGAATATAGAGCCTATTGGGCTATCAAGTAGTGCAACATAAATCTAACCACGACTGGAGAGCAGAGGAAACTACAAATTCATAAGCTAGAAGAATTGAGGAATCAAAGCATATGACAATTCAATAATTCTCAAGGCCAGAACGAAGGAATACCATGACAAAAGAATTATAGAAAAAACTTTCTATGTTGTCTAGAAAGTTCTTCTTTATAATTCTTGATTTAAAATATTTTCTGGAAAATTGATAACAAAATGGGATGGACTATATATTGTCACTAATATTTATTCTCAAGTGCTATTGAAATCCAGAACATGAAGACATGCGTCATTGTTAAGGTGAACAGACAGAGACTGAAACCTTACTATGAAGGATTCAAGGAGCACAAGGTGGAAGAAGAATTAGTGGAGGCGCCACCTCCATAAGAGTGAAAGAGATTGACATGTCAAGCCTAGGAAAATAAATAAGGGCGCTTCATGGAAGACAACCCAGGTCTTCTTTTGTTCATTTTTAATTATTGTAAATAAATTGTGATCTTATTCTTAATGTACACTTATAATTTTTTTATTTGTTACACTAGATTTGTTGATATGGTCAAGAATGATTTCTTGACCAAGAAAGCAAAGGTAGTCTGGATCATCTTCCGGGCCAGTCTCTTGGCCAAGAAACTTATACCAGACAACACTGACATATGGTGAAAAAGAGAGAAACATAAGCAGGCTTTTAAGAGGGAAAATCATTACTTGCTCTGCCACAACTGTAGTAGCCTACTTGTTGATACCCAAATTTTAACGCCATTTTAAATTAATTTTAGCATTTCTGTTATTTACTTAATTTACTGTCATTTTTAGTTAATTTACTGTCGCTAGCATTTTTTAAATTTTCATCGCATTTTAGCATCGTCGGCTTTCGAAATCGTGTTTTATTTTTTCGTCACGTATTTTCATTATTATTATCATTATTATTTTTAGCCTTAAAATCATATTTTTGACTATCCGGCAGTCGTTTGCTACTTTTTTCTTCGTTTTAGGTCATCTCATGATTTTTAGGATTTTTAATATTTTAGCGCATTTTTTAGTATTTTTTTATTTTTTATTATTATTTTCGTTCGAGCTTTCATTGGACCCGAGTAAGTTCGCTCAGACAATAGCTTGAATTTGAAATGTTTTCCATCAACTAGTTCCTAACTTTTTTTCCGTTCACAACGGTCTACAGCGTTTCGTGTAATTTTCGGCGTAACGTTATTATTTTTCCGTTCAAACGTTTCACATTTTTGAATGAGAAAATAAACACGTTAAACGAGAAATTCTTGTCATTCGCTGTAGACGGGTAAACCCATCGTATTTTTCTCTACGCGCTGGTACCTTCGGCTCGAAAAGTCATAACGTTTGCTCGCAGGATACGGCTCGAGGCCATTTAAATAGGACTTAAAGGGCCCTTGATCACAACCGTTGATCTGGTCAACCAAGGAAAGTCAACCAGATCAACGGTTGACAAATTAAATAGCATGGCACATGAACAGTGCAGACACGAGCAAAACAGCAAAGTCCTCGCCCGAGCCACCTGCTCCCATCGCGTCCTAGCCAGCCCATCGCTTCCTGTCCCTCCGCCATCATCACGGCTAGCACCCTAGCTCCACCACCTCGACTTCCGGCCAAGCCACGCGCGTCCCTCGCGTCCGGCCACCACGCGTTTGCAGCCTATAAATACGAGGCTCTCCTTCGGTTCAAAGGGTACCAAAATTGGCAAGAAAGCCTTGCTTCTCCTCCCTCCTTGACAGATCGCTCACTTAGAGCGTCAGTCGCCATAGTCTAAGCTTTTGCTTCGTAAGTATTTTCCGGCCACTTTGCTGCCATTCCTTTCTTTATTTTTTGCTTGCATTTTTTATCAAATTAATTGCTTCTTTTTATCCTATTAATTCATACACATGACGTAGATAATTTCCAGGCTTTTAATTCGTTGATTTATTGGTTAAGAAGAGTGAATTTGAGGTTTTTGTTAATTATCAGTTTTTGACGTTTTCTCGAAATTAAACTATGTTCGGACGGATATTAAGTTCTGATTCTTGCATGATCACGTTGGGAAGGGGAAGAGCTTTCCTCGGAGCTCAAAACCAGGCGATTTGGCCGCCTGGTAGGAGCTCCCCGCCGCCGGCAGTGGCGCCGACGACATGAAGAAGACGAGGAACAGTGCCCCCCTTGGGCTTGTTAACGCGGGAAGGGAAAGAAGGGTGATGGGCCGAGCCCATCACTACTAAAAATTGGATTCTTGGGCCAGGCACTATTCCTGGACCATTTCTTGGATTTTTCCAATTGGGCCCAGCCCATTGTCATTTTCTTCGCAATCTCGGATCGTTTTTTTTCGTAAAAATGTTCGTGTATTTTGCATGATTATTTTTTGTACTATCAACTGTTTAATTTTCTGTACTTATCAACTGTTTAAATTCTTCGCATTTTAATTTCTGCAATTTACTTTCTGCAATTTAAATTCAATACCGCCTACATGGTCGGTCGCATTTTAATTTTCGCAAATAGCAACTGCTTTAATTTTTCGCAAACTGCTGGAAATTCTTCCGCAATTTATCAACTGTTTATTTTCTGTACTTATCAACTGTTTAAATTCTTCGCACTTTAATTTCTGCAATTTACTTTCGGCGATTTAAATTCAATACCGCCTACATGGTCAGTCGCATTTTAATTGTCGTAAATATCAACTGTTTTAAAATTCTCGCAAACTGCTGGAAATCCTTCCGCAAATATCAACTGTTTTATTTTCTGCAAATATCAACTGTTTATCTTCTGCAAATACCAACTGTTTTATTTCCTGCAAATATCAACTGTTAATCTTCGGTACCTATCCACTGTTTCATTTTCCGCAAATATCAAACTGCTTTACTTTCTTGCAAATATCAACTGTTTAATTTTCTGCAAATCATCATTTAATATTCTTGCAAATCTGCTGTCATCATTTAAAATTCTTGCAAATCAGATGTCATCATTTAAATTCTCACATGTATCAAATCAGCCTTTAATTTTCGTATGCGTTAAATCCATCATTTCTCGCATGCAATCAACTCAGCAGTTAATTTTCGTATGCGTTAAATCCATCATTTCTCGCATGCAATCAACTCAGCATTTAAACTTTCGTATGCGTCAAATCCATCATTTCTCGCATGCAATCAACTGTCATCCTTTATTTTCCTGCACTTATCAAACTCAGCATTTAATTATCGTATGCGTAAAATTCATCATTTCTCGCATGCAATCAACTGTCATTTAAATTTGCGCGCTCATAAAATTGCTTATTTATTTCTCGAGCTATCGCTAACACTCTCACTTTGTAGGTTTTAATTTCAAGCTTCGCTTGAAAGTACGCCTTTCGATTCCTTTTTATTTATTCGATGCTTTCTGCAAATATCAATTGCATGCATGATATATAGAACTGCTAGAATTAAAATCAACCCACATGAACAACGTGTTTAAAGATTGCTTAAAATGCCATGTACATGTGATTTTAAATTCTCGCTTATATTGACTGCATGTACATGGGGACTTTCGATCCCACATCAGTTTATCTTTTCAAAAAACCTTTCATTTAATCTGTACCCTGCTAGCTATCCATGATAGAATCACGTAGTAAGTAATTTAATCATGCATGGCCCGATGATGAAATAAGAGGGCGCTCATTCAGTCTTACGGAAAATTCAGTCCCATCACGTTGCGGTCAGGAATAATCAATCAATCTCGATAAACGGTAACCCTGTCAGAAAGATTTTTTAATTATCCCTGAACGATCACGATCATAGAAAAGACTAAAGTGACGATTCCTCTGAGGGCCCTCTTTTTCAAAACGCATTTTATCAAACACCTTTTTAAACACCTCTCTCATCAACCGGTAACCGTTTTTGGATGTGACTCGGGTGCCTAACACCTTCCCGAGACCATAATACGACCCCGAACCTTTGTCTGGGGTCCAGACCCCTTTTTTGTGCCTTTAGTTTTTTTACTTATTATATTTCTTATGCCATGACGATTAAGGTAAACCTAGCAACCAAATTAGGGTGGCGACTTCATTGCATGCTGCTAGGTGTCCTTTTACGCCGAGCATCTGAAGGTCCCAAATTTCGTTGCACACTCGCAAAGGACTCTTTTGTTAATTTTCGGGGCGCGACAGTTTGGCGACTTCACTGGGGACTTTAGGGTCGGAGCCGGTTTTATCTTTTTAGAGAGGTGTTTTGTTTGTTTATTTATTTATTTGCTTTGATCAATTGCTGGTCTGTTCATTTATTTGCTTTATCAATTGTCATATGCATTTCATAGCGCCCTACACCCAGGGGACAATTACCAAAATAGGAGGGTAGTAGTGACGCCCTAGGACACATGTCCTGGGTAGTGTTCACCAATCCCAACTCGGATGAACCCCTAAAGCCAGTCGAAAGGTTACACGATTTCGCAAGAAATTGGGACACTGGACGACACTTTAGGGACCTTTTCATGGTATCATCCGGGAACCGTTCAAGCCAGTTAGAGGTGTCGGAATCAGAGCCTCAACATGTGCATCATGATTATACCTGTTTGTCGTGGCTCTATTTGTCTTTTTGGCATATTGACGTGATTTTTTCTGTTATACGAACTGCGGATTTCTTACACGTGCAGGTTACTTTGCATTTAAAATTTTATTTTTGTCCCATAAGACCCATCTTGCTCATTCGACATGTCGGCACCTACACTACTTTCATTTAATATTTTCGGGGGACGAAGTTTCGAGGAGATCTGTTGGAACGTGGGTTCGCCCCTGACATCACCACTAAGATCAAAGTAGAAGTCGTGGACTTCGACTTAACTAGGATTCAGATGTTGAGAAATGAGCTGACTGAAGACGAGGAGACACAGTTTGAGGGTAGTTATGGAAAACTACTGACCCTAGTTGACGTAAAGACTGATTGGGGTTGCATCCGGGCAGGCCTAAAATTTTGGGATCCCTATTATCGGTGCTTCTCTTTCGACAAAGAGGTAGACTTGACTCATACGCTAGAGGAGTACTCAGCTCTGATGTGCTTCACCTCTCCTATATCGGCCATATACCAGAATGTTCGACTCGACTCCTCGAGTGTCAAAATAAGGCTTGATAAGTTGTTAGGAATCACTACTCGTGTCAGAGAGGGTGACTACTTCTAGTGCTGGTCAGATATTGAGGCACGCTTTCGATTGTCCAACAGAAAGAAACGCTTAAGGATTCTAGCTTTCGCCATTGTAGGATTTGTCCTCTTTCCAAAAATGAGGAATGCCATCGACTTTGCAGCAACCAACATCTTTTACGAAATGGAGACAAATGCCATCAATCCTACAACAGCCATTTTGGCCGAGACCTTTCGCTCATTGGACTCTTGTCGAAGAAAAGGGAAAGAGAGACTCACATGTTGCACCCAGTTGTTGACAGTGTGGTTGGTCAGCCACTTCAAACAGGTTCCTGATCAGACCATTTTCTTTGCAAGCTACATAAGGTCATGCCCTCTACTCAGGGTTATCAACGCAATGACCACAGATAGATGGGAGATGGAAAATAAGGATGTCTAGATCGACCGATTCATAAACCTCTCAGAAGAAGACTTCAGTTGGCACGCCAAATGGCTGCAGACTTCCAATCCCATCGTCTGCTGCGGACACTTACCTTGGGTTCCTTTGATCGGAGCATGGGGATGCACTCACTATTGCCCTGCCCTCGTCCTCAGACAATTCTGCATCACGCAAATAATTCCTGTGACATTCGGCATGACAAGATCAGACCTGCCACACACCGGAGAAAATCAGAACATTCAGTTGTACGCCTAAGACTGGGCCCACCCTTTTTGTCTCAAAGGACACGGCATCCCTGCAACCACAATACCGAAATATCCACAATGGAGGTCGAGATGAGTTAATGGCAATGTCTTACCTCGCCCTGAAAATCAAAAACCGATGGAAGAAGAAGGGGAATCTCAAGTGAGCAAAGGAATGGATGTCATGGCTTACGCTCAAGTGGTAGAACAGATGCGAGCAGCACAAGAAGAACGAGATCTGATGATAGAGGAAAGGGATATGGCCGAAGCTCGTCAATGTGGCTTAGAGGTCCAGATGAATGAGTTAAAAAGGCGTAGTAAGGACATTCTCCACATACAAGCAGTAAAACAGAAAGTGGCCCTCAGGGACTTCGAGGAATGTCTGAACAGCGAAATCCGCAAGAAAGAAGCCTCCAGTGCCATAATTGAAGACAAAGATTCGACGATAAGGGTTTTGACTACTCGCGCAGACTTGGGAGATAGGAAAAGCCAGGCACTGCAAAGCCGAATTACCGCCTTAGAGGCTGAGTTAGAGATGAAGAAAGGGGAGTTGGTTTCGATGGAGTACCTTTGGCAGCAAGACTCTAACGTCCAGGATTGATACCTTCATAGGAAGGCTCGAATATCGGCAACCCCTTTTTTTCTTCTTTTTCATGTAACTAGGACCGCTGATTTCATCTATCTTAGCCATTTTTGATGAATTTAGGAAGTTGGCAAGTTTACCATATTTTGTAAACACTTTTTAATGAAGTCGTACTCTTTTGGATATTTATTAAATCGCCTCAACTTTTCCATATCAATTATCCATCCAAAGTAACTCAAAAGACCATCACGAAAGGAAAGAGATAAACACAGTCGTTTCACCAAAAAAAAAAAACCAAAAAAATCATACCAAACAGTCGAAAAATCCGAGTATTGCTCACTCAAGGCCATGTCCTCTTAGCTTATCTAAAAACTCCAAGTTCATAGCATAGATCATCGTCTCTCCCCTTGGCTGGGCTCACCAGGCATCAGGCCTCGCATCATTGAAAGCATAGTGTAAAAGAGATCTTCTTAGCATGGCGGCATTGGTTACCCCTGCTAGTTTGGGTTTCGCAGATAACATCTCTGATTGCTTCACATCATTGGAATGAATAGAGGCTTCCTTCGTATCGTGCCAATAGCTGGGATATCTCGCCTCTCTGACCGCCCTAAAAATATCAAGTGAAAGTGTAGCCGGAAAAGCGAATGAGCAACGTGGAGGCCTCGAGATTGCACATCACCTGCATATCCTCACTTGTACTTACTCTTTTCTGTATTTTTCCTTTTTTTAGGTTCACGATAGCTCCTCGAAAGCAAGCTACTCCTCACGGGCTCCCCCTAACTAGACTTCAAAAACAAAAAATGACTGAACAGGCTAAGGCTGATGAAGTACTAACGACCAGAATAGCAGTACTAGAAGAACAAGTTCGAACTTTACAAACTGAAAAGGCATGGGGTCTTTCATCAACACAACCATCTTCTGTCCAGTGGAAGTGGCAGGATCCCTACATTAGTCCTAACCCTACAGCTGCAATAAGTACAACCAGACAGTATTCCCACCCATCTCAGGGCCGTTCTACCCAAGTCGCGATTTTTGGACCACTGGAAACTAAGCTTCCGGGAAGCGATCCGACACGGCCACAATCCTCTCTTGAATATTCACCGACCATAGGTTTTGGCACCATTAGTGCGAAAGGGTCCAGTATTGATCAATTGAGCCCACGAGAGGAAAAACTAAGGGTTGTTGAAAGATATGATCCTAGGGATCCCGCTGATAAAAGCATGATGCTAGGAACCACGACGCCTCGGAAGTTCAAGATTCCACGATCCGAGAGGTACACGGGGATTGAACGCCCCAAAACTCGCCTCAAAATCCACCACAATGAAACGTTCGAACGGTACAAGGTCGATACAGAAATCACACCTAACCGTTCTGATTTGCAAAATCTAGAGAAAAGGGCCAAGGAATCAGTAAAAGCTTATGCTCAGAGATGGAAAGAACTAGCCGCAAGTATTTCTTTTCCTTTAAAGGATAGGCAACCTTTCCCATCACCCCCAACACAAATACCACAACTTACACAACCTAGACCATATAACCCACCAAACAAACCAAGAAATCAAGATAACCATTGGGATCGGAGGCCACTGCCACCGCTTCCCATTCCTTTGGGGGAGATTTACGAGCATCTTTTGGCCGCTAAACAAATTGCACCTACCCCAATCCAACCTTTACAGCCTCCTTACCCGAAGTGGTACGATCATAATGCTAGATGCGAGTACCATGCCGGAGCTCAGGGTCACACGATAGAAAATTGCTCTGCCCTAAGAGGAAAGGTTCACCACTTGATCAAATGTGGATGGATCTCTTTCGAGGACTTAGCCGAAAGACCCGCACAACCCATGCAACCTAAGCCATATAACCCACTAAAGGACCCAAATAACCAAAACACGTCAAACAAACGGTGGAACCGAGAGCCTTTACCTCCTCTTCCTCTCCCCGCGAGAGAAATCTACAAACATCTCTTGGTAGCCGGACAGATCGTACCAGTTCCAGCTCAGCCTCAAATGCATCCTTACTCGAAATGGTATGATCTCAACGCAAGGTGCGAATACCACGCTGGAGCCCCGGGTCACACTCTGGAAAATTGCTTCGCGTTCAAAGCAAAAGTCCATCACTTGATCAGAAGTGGATGGGTATCTTTCGAAGGGTTAGCAAAAGGACCCAACACATCCACCAACCCTCTCCCCAATCATTCCCAAGGAAAGGGAGAGGTGAACGTCATCTCAGTAGGAGAGATTGATAATTCTCACCCTTCAGTGGAGGAAGTACCCAATGGAGAACTGTTCTTCACATTAGCTAACAACACATATCTACTATTCCCGGGGAATAATCAGGCCCAATGCCTATTCTGCCAAGGGGAAAGCAAGCACGACATCCAGGATTGTAGACTTTTTTGGCAGAAAGTCAAGCAACTCACAACATTCGGGATCATTCAAACCGAAGGGAAAACCCGAGGAGCAATCAATGTCATCGAGGACAACTCTTCAGCACCATATTCCTTCAAATATGTGGCCCAAATAGGGGATGCAGCCACGACCCCACGCAAAGTAGTGTTCACACTTGCTGTGAATGCTCATAGCCGAGAGTTGCACGCGGTCCCATTCAACTACGGATACACAGTGGTCACCACCCCTCCTGCAGTCACACCAACCAGACTCGCTATCGGTGAAGCCTCTCACATCGGGGGCATGACCCGCACTGGAAGATGTTACATCTTGAAGGAAGTAGAGAAGCAGCGACAGGCCAAAGGAAAAAATCCTGTGATCCATGAAGAGATAGTAGAAGAGACGCAAGGCTCGAGCAAACCTGTAACCGAGGACGAGACAATTGAGTTCCTCAAGATCATGAAACAGAGCGAGTTCAGCATCATCGAACAGCTAAAGAAAACCCCGGCTCGCATTTCCATCATGGAGCTGATCCTTACTTCAGAGCCTCATCGCCAAGCTCTCTTAAAAATCTTGAGGCAAGCCTTCGTGACTAAGGATATCACCACAGAAGGAGTGGAAAACCTTGTCGGAAGGATCCAGGCCCTAAGCAGCATTTCCTTCTCTGAAGGAGAGATCGACCCCTCGGGAAGAGATCACAACAAGGCCCTATACATCACAGTAGAATGCAAGAGACATGTCATAGCAAAGGCCCTAATCGACAATGGGTCCGCATTTAATGTCATGCCCAGGTATGTCCTCGGACAACTGCCGGTCGATTTCTCTCACATGAAGCCTAGCAGAATGATGGCTAGGGCTTTCGACGGAACCACTCGAGAGATCATCGGGAACTTTGATTTGGATATGGTCATCGGGCCCCACACTTTTACCTTGACGTTCCAGATCATGGAAATCCAGCCCGCTTATAGCATGCTTCTAGGACGGCCCTGGATCCATTTAGCAGGAGCCGTCCCCTCTTCCCTGCACCAGTGCCTCAAATACGTCAAGGACAATGCCCTTGTCACGATAAAGGCAGAAGAAACCTTGATCTTGGCCAAGCATGCATCCGTGCCTTACATCAAAACTGCTGAAACCTTAGAAAGTTCTTTCCAAGCCTTCGAAATTGTCAACGCGGATTGGATCGAGGAAGGATCCCCCGTTTGCGAAGCCTCAAAATCTGAGATAGCCGAAACAACCACTAAGTCAATACTAGAGGGAAGTTTCCAATTGGGAAAACGGCTCGGGGCTGAGTTACAAGGATCAAAAAGTTGGGCACCTCCGAAGAGCTTTGGAGACTGCTTTGGGTTAGGGTACCAACCCAGCAAGGCCTATTTCTCCAGGATTGCCCAAGAAAAGAAAGAAAAGCAGCTGGCTAAGCTATTTGGACGTTCTGCGCCAGAGGGCAAAATGCCAATACCCCATGTCAGAACCACGTTCCCTTCGCGGCCGAAACCATTATTGGAAATCCGATCAGGGTATCAGACCTCCGTATCTGCACTCTAGGAGAAGAAGAGTCGTCGCCTGGTTCAGTCATTTTTGTAAAGAAGTCAGGGGAGTCTGTGCGCAACTGGACCATCACCATGCTTCCGGATATCTCTCCGTAATTTCTCCTTTTGAAAAATATATATGTTTTTGGCACGTTTTCTTACGAAAATGTTTTTGTAGGGACTCATGTTCCCTTTTGTTAAAAATCAATACATATGCAAACTTTCATTTTACGCATCTCTTTTTTCCGCCCTTTTAATTTCAGGGTGAGTGTTAGTTCGGATTGTCTTGATAAAACCTATGTCTTTACTGGTGAAGAAATCATCGCTACAACCGAAGACAAGGCCGAAGTCTCCGACGAACTGGCCCGTTTACTAGAAAGTTCAGAAAAGGAAATAACCCCCCATCGGGAGGAATTGGACGAAGTGAACTTGGGGGCAAGCAACGAGAATCAAAAACTGGTCAAGATCGGAACTACCCTGGATATGACTCAGAGAGAAAGGTTGATTTCTCTCCTCAAGGACTACTCCGATGTATTCGCATGGTCATACGCCAACATGCTAGGTCTTGATCCCGGGATAGTTGAGCATCGTATTCCATTAAAACCTGAGTTCAAGCCTGTCAAACAAAAGCTTGAAGAAAATCATCCAAAAATGGTAGTCACTCACAGAGATTGGCATGACATGCTTTCTTTCACACTGCATGCTTACCGGATAGCAATCCGTACATCCACATGGGGCAACTCCCCTACGGCATGGAAGCCATAATTCCTCTTGAGGTAGAAATCCCTTCTCTCAGAATCCTGGCAGAGTCTGAAGTGGAAGAGTCAGATTGGGCAAGAGTGAGGTACGAGCAAGCTGAACCTCCTTCCCGAAAAGTGTTTGGCCACTATCTGCCATGCACAATTATATCAGCAAAGAATGGCCAACGCTTATAACAAGAAAGTGCGACCTTGCAAGTTAGAGGTTGGGGATTTAGTGCTGAAGAAGATTCTCCCTCATCAGGAGGCTAGTCAAGGAAAATGGCCCCCCCATACCTCGGGGCCGTATCTGGTCAAAAGTACATTCTCAGGGGGTGCCCTAATGCTAACCAACATGGATGGAGACGATCTCCTAAGACCGGTAAACGCCGATGCGGTCAAGATATACTTCGCCTGAAAGCGTCACGAACTGAGCGTTCGGCCAGACCAAGGACATAGGGTTTTATCATGACAATCTAGCACAGACATTTGTCCTGAAATTAATAAAAAAAGTTTTTTTTTCAGGAGATGCTTATTGTTTTAAAATTTGTTGTCCCCTTTTTCTTAAAACTTGTGAGATGACAAAAGGAGGCATGGCATAGATGGCTCCCCAGGAGTAGCTCGGGACGTAAGACGCATCACTTAGACTAACGCCACTAATCAATCTTAAGTTTTGTAGGAGCGTAAGGTCTCACACCTCAGCTCGTCGTCACAATAGAACCAGGGAGTTCCGCTCGTAGCAGCTCTTGAATTGCCGCAGCAGGCCACCTCTAAGAGCGAATCAGGAAAGATTTTAAGGCAAACCCTCACCATCTAAAGAGAAATTTCTTTTCCTCGCAGTGCTACCAGCACAACCGGCATCGCAAACAACCGGTCTCAAAGGACTAAATGCTGGACCAAGGTCACAAAGCCCATCCTATGCCGGCCGAGCTGTCGGAACAATAACAACATCGGCTCCCATCTCTGATTCACCTATTCGGAGGGGCTCATCACCAAAATGCCATGGTCGCCCAGCGCACCCTTGCAAGCAACAACTCTAGGAAAAAGCACGACAAAAAGCTGTCCTCCTAGGATCACCATCAACATACTTAATGCGGTCTTGTTCAAGAAGTTTCCCAACATCCGCACCATGATCAACACGGTGAAGGTCAACCCTTTAGTTGAGGGACAGCCAGGCTGCAAGCATCACCCAAGCCAAAGCAGGAGCTGCAGCAAAGCATCTAACAGCAAAGCCATCGTCAACCAACATCCGATGCCAGTCACGCTGCAGTGACCCACGGATGGCCCGTCCAAAAGGGAGAGCTTAAAACTTATCAATCACATTACTTTTGCTAAGAATTGTCCTGCATTTACTCCTCATTTGTTCTCGCCATATCTTTTTTAGGGACTGGGTCACCCCCATTTGTTGCCTGCAGAAGAACGGTAAGCATACGCCCTTGCAGCCCCGTTGCACATCACGGGGACAGAGGGTTATCCCCGAGCAATCACAAAGCCAATCAGCGAAGGTCCAGCAGGACCGACAAGCAAATAAACCGAATGCGGATCTCGTCCTCGCTACGGCTTGGATCGGCAGTTCCCGCAAAGCAGCTGAAAAAGAAACCAATCAAAGCAAAACGTCCCAGAACAGGGACCACGTCGTAGGCACCCTCGAAAAGTCGGGTTAAAGGAAGGGAGAATCCCTGAACTTATCTCATTTTCGTTTTCAGATTAATTTCCCTTTCCGCTCTGTTGTCCCCTCTGCATCTCACAGGGACTTGAAGCATCTCGCTGTAATCCGCGTGGAGCTTGTGGAAGATGCCCTTGCAGCCCCGCTGCACATTTCAAGGGAGTCCATCTTTCTTTCCCCTTATTTAAATTTGTTTTCATTCTTGCTTGCTTTATTAGCTTTAAGTCGAGTACGGTCGTCTGGCCCACTGGGGGCAACCTTAGGTTCTCGTTAGAACTTTGCAAATAAGTCGTCCCCCACATCCTAGCAATCAAACCACCAAGCAACCAAACCATCAAGCAATCAGACTATCAATCAATCAAACCATCAATCAGTCAAAAAATCAAAAATCAATCAAAATCCCTTTTAGCCCGACTAAAACAAAAACATACTACTCTCATAAGCATTTTCGTGCATTGCATAGGTCGGGAATGTCCAATCCCTCTATCAAAAAAAAAAAAAAACATCCACCTAAATGACGTGCCATGCATGATATCACTTGTTTGCTCTTATATCCGCGGTTTGCTCCGACGTAAGCAGTCATAGACAAATCCCGGTAAGCATCTTTGAGCCATCGCGCCTTATCCTTCATGAGTGTAAGAGCCTGACTAGGTACTAGTTAAGTTCGCATAATATCCAGGGTACATGCGCCATTAGACATGGGATAGCTATAAAATGACATGGGACTTTTACGATCTTCTTCATTTTTTTCGTTTTCTTCCCTCTTTCCACCATATGCCATCACTCCTACCAAAACCTTCACTATCACTCATACCCCGGGAGCCAAGGAGCAGTCTCAGCTAAGACTGCCAGCCAGAAGTAAAAGCACGCCAAGTTCAAGATCACGACGAAGGAGACGGAAAAGGTCACCGAAAGATCACTGAGAGCCATCACCGAAGAAAGACCAAAAACCCAAAGATGAAGGTCGAAGCCTTAAGCCAAAACGAGAAGAGATCAAGACAAAGGCTGTGCTTGCTCTACTCAGTTGCATTTCAAATCAAATAAAAAAGGGGGGGAATAGAAAAAAAAGAGAAAAAAAAAAAAAGAAAAAAAAGGGAAAAGAAAAAAGAAGAAAAAAAAAAAAGAAAAGAAGAAGAAAAAAAGAAAAAATGAGAGTGGAAAAAGGGAAAAGAAAAGAAAAGAGAGAAATGCTCAGAGACCGTCGAAGAATACAAACAATCGAAGAGCCGAAGCAAGCACAGCCCGGGGACAACTAAACTCGAGAAAACTCGAAGAAAACATTCCACAGTAAAGACTCGAGAAGAAGGGCCCAAGGCTAAGTCGAGAAATCTCAAAGCAAGCATCCCTAGTGAGAACTCAAGAAGAAAAGGGCCCAAGGCCAACTCAAGTAGTAAGTCGCAAAAGAACAGCGACAACACTCCCCAGTGAAGACTCAAGAAGAAAAAGGCCCAGAGCCAACTCAAGGAATCTCGAAGAAAGCATTCTCCAGCAAAGAATTGAGAAAAGAAAGGGCCCCTGGCCGACCGGAAAAGCATCCCTAGCAAGGATCCAAGAGCTCGTGCACTCTATCAAGAAAGCATCCCTGGCAAAAGCGAAGGAACTCGTACACCTCGCCCTCATCCGGGCCAATTAACAAAGCATCATTCATCAAAACCCTTCCAGCAAAGCAATCTTTCCCAAAACAAACTCCTTTCCGGACTTTTCATGTCCTTTCATTCTTTTCCGTAAAAGTCCCATCGATTATTAGAACGCCCATGCATGTGCATCTTCATTTGAAGTCTATTCACTCGGATTGACATTGCGAATTGAAAATTATGTATCATGTTAGTTGCATTTTTATGAGCGTAAAACACTTAGCCTTGTTTCAGAGCGTGAGTGCAAACACTAATATCAGGTGAGGACTGCTTACGGCTGCAAATCGTGGGAAAGTCTTGTCCTTGGGGTCGTTACCTCCTGAACAAGATGCAGATGTATTCTAGGTTCATATCAAGGTCGCTGGTAACAAAAGCATTTCTCTCTTCCTCGAGTGATCATTTGCATTTTTTTCCTCCTAGAGTGACATCATACATTCCCTCCTCCTAGAGTGACATCATTTGTATTCCCTCCTCCTAGAGTGACCTTAGTTTAATTTCTGCACCTCGCGTCTTCTCCTACGGGATTAAACGTCATTTAGATTTCCGCATTTATATTTCCTCCTCCTAGAGTGACAACTTTATATTTCCTCCTCATAGAGTGACACCTTTATATTTCCTCCTCATAGAGTGACAGCTTTATATTTCCTCCTCCTAGAGTGACCGCTTTATATTTCCTCCTTCTAGAGTGACAACTTTATATTTCCTCCTCCTAGAGTGATAGCTTTATGTTTTCTCCTCCTAGAGTGACAGCACGTATTTCCTCCTCCTAGAGTGACATCATGCATTTCCTCCTCCTAGAGTGACATCATTTGCACTTCCTCCTCCTAGAGTGACATCATCAGGACAAATCATTCGTATTTCTGCGAACCACGCATTATCCTCCCAAAACAACGCCCGTTACGTGTCAAACACTTATTCCCCCCAGTGTGGCCGACATCTACATTTTCGTAAAAATTACCTCTCATTCCTATCAAAGTAGTCGTCATTTACATTTTTGCAACTTATGTTTCTCTCAATGCTCGAGTAGATCTAAGTTTACATCTTTGCAGGACATCTACAACAATATCTCCTCCCAGAGTGACATCTACAACAATACCTCCTCCCAGAGTGACATCTACGACAATACCTCCTCCCAGAGTGATAGCAACGACCTGCCTCCTCCCAGAGTAACATCAATGAACAACATCGGCAAACTACCTCCTCCTAGAGTGATAGCAACAACCTGCGTCCTCCCAGAGTGACATCAACGAACAACATCGGTAAACTACCTCCTCCTAGAGTGATAGCAACTTACCTCCTCCCAGAGCGACATCATCACTGTAAGCTTAAGGTAAGACCCGCGGTGTCGCCAAAATTCGGATATGTAGGGGCAACTGTCTTTACTGCTTATCAAATACTTCGATAAGACAGTAAAGAGGGGGCAACTGTTGATACCCGAATTTTGACGCCATTTAAAATTAATTTTAGCATTTCTGTTATTTACTTAATTTACTATCATTTTTAGTTAATTTACTGTCGCTAGCATTTTCAAAATTTTCATCGCATTTTAGCATCGTCAGCTTTCGAAATCGTGTTTTAATTTTTCGTCACGTATTTTCATTATTATTATCATTATTATTTTTAGCCTTAAAATCACATTTTTGACTATCCGACAGTCGTTTGCTAGTTTTTTCTTCGTTTTAGGTCATCTCATGATTTTTAGGATTTTTAATATTTTAGCGCATTTTTTAGTATTTTTTTAATTTTTATTATTATTTTCGTTCGAGCTTTCATTGGACCCGAGTAAGTTCGCTCAGACAATAGCTTGAATTTGAAATGTTTTCCATCAACTAGTTCCTAGCTTTTTTTCCGTTCACAATAGTCTACAGCGTTTCGTGTAATTTTCGGCGTAACGTTATTATTTTTCCGTTCAAACGTTTCACATTTTTGAATGAGAAAATATACACGTTAAATGAAAAATTCTCTTCATTCATTGTAGACGGTTAAACCCATCGTATTTTTCTCTACGCGTCATTCACTAGAGCGTCAGTCGCCGTAGTCTAAGCTTTTGCTTCGTAAGTATTTTCCGGCCACTTTGCTGCCATTCCTTTCTTTATTTTTTGCTTGCATTTTTTATCAAATTAATTGCTTCTTTTTATCCTATTAATTCATACACATGACGTAGATAAATTCCAGGCTTTTCATTCGTTGATTTATTGGTTAAGAAGAGTGAATTTGAGGTTTTTGTTAATTATCAGTTTTTGACGTTTTCTCAAAATTAAACTATGTTCGGACGGATATTAAGTTCTGATTCTTGCATGATCACGTTGGGAAGGGGAAGAGCTTTCCTCAGAGCTCCCCGTCACCGTCAGTGGCGCCAGCGACATGAAGAAGACGAGGAACAGTGCCCCCCTTGGGCTTGTTAACGCGAGAAGGGAAAGAAGGGTGATGGGCTCGGCCCATCACCACTAAAAATTGGATTCTTGGGCCAGGCACTATTCCTGGCCCATTTCTTGGATTTTTCCAATTGGGCCCAGCCCATTGTCATTTTCTTCGCAATCTCGGATCGTTTTTTTCCGTAAAAATGTTCGTGTATTTTGCATGATTATTTTTCGTACTATCAACTGTTTAATTTTCTGTACTTATCAACTGTTTAAATTCTTCGCACTTTAATTTCTGCAATTTACTTTCGGCAATTTAAATTCAATACCGCCTACATGGTCGGTCGCATTTTAATTTTCGCAAATAGCAACTGCTTTAATTTTTCGCAAACTGCTGGAAATTCTTCCGCAATTTATCAACTATTTATTTTCTGTACTTATCAACTGTTTAAATTCTTCGCACTTTAATTTCTGCAATTTACTTTCGGCGATTTAAATTCAATACCGCCTACATGGTCGGTCGCATTTTAATTCTCGTAAATATCAACTGTTTTAAAATTCTCGCAAACTGCTGGAAATCCTTCCGCAAATATCAACTGTTTTATTTTCTGCAAATATCAACTGTTTATCTTCTGCAAATACCAACTGTTTTATTTCCTACAAATATCAACTGTTAATCTTCGGTACCTATCCACTGTTTCATTTTCCGCAAATATCAAACTGCTTTACTTTCTTGCAAATATCAACTGTTTAATTTTCTGCAAATCATCATTTAAATTTCTTGCAAATCTGCTGTCATCATTTAAAATTCTTGCAAATCAGATGTCATCATTTAAATTCTCACATGTATCAAATCAGCCTTTAATTTTCGTATGCGTTAAATCCATCATTTCTCGCATGCAATCAACTCAGCAGTTAATTTTCGTATGCGTTAAATCCATCATTTCTCGCATGCAATCAACTCAGCATTTAAACTTTCGTATGCGTCAAATCCATCATTTCTCGCATGCAATCAACTGTCATCATTTATTTTCCTGCACTTATCAAACTCAGCATTTAATTATCGTATGCGTAAAATTCATCATTTCTCGCATGCAATCAACTGTCATTGAAATTTGCGCGCTCATAAAATTTCTTATTTATTTCTCGAGCTATCGCTAACACTCTCACTTTGTACGTTTTAATTTCAAGCTTCGCTCGAAAGTACGCCTTTCGATTCCTTTTTATTTATTCGATGCTTTCTGCAAATATCAATTGCATGCATGATATATAGAACTGCTAGAATTAAAATCAACCCACATGAACAACGTGTTTAAAGATTGCTTAAAATGCCATGTACATGTGATTTTAAATTCTCGCTTATATTGACTGCATGTACATGGGGACTTTCGATCCCACATCAGTTTATCTTTTAAAAAAACCTTTCATTTAATCTATACCCTTCTAGCTATCCATGATAGAATCACGTAGTAAGTAATTTAATCATGCATGGCCCGATGATGAAATAAGAGGGCGCTCATTCAGTCTTACGGAAAATTCAGTCCCATCACGTTGCGATCAGGAATAATCAATCAATCTCGATAAACGGTAACCCCGTCAGAAAGATTTTTTAATTATCCCTGAACGGTCACGATCATAGAAAAGACTAAAGTGACGATTCCTCTGAGGGCCCCCTTTTTCAAAACGCATTTTATCAAACACCTTTTTAAACACCTCTCTCATCAACCGGTAACCATTTTTGGATGTGACTCGGGTGCCTAACACCTTCCCAAGACCATAATACGACCCCGAACCTTTGTCTGGGGTCCAGACCCCTTTTTTGTGCTTTTAGTTTTTTTACTTATTATATTTCTTATGCCATGACGATTAAGGTTCCCTAAACCTAGCAACCAAATTAGGGTGGCGACTTCATTGCATGCAGCTAGGCGTCCTTTTACGCCGAGCGTCTGAAGGTCCCAAATTTCGTTGCACACTCGCAAAGGACTCTTTTGTTAATTTTCGGGGCGCGACACTACTTTTCCGCACACATTCTCCCTCTCCTTTCCAGTAATACTCTCTCCACCACTCCACCTTGTTCAACGGTTGGAACAAATTAATGATGGAAAGAACCAAGTCCAGAGGCAGAGAAACTCCTCTTTCCCCTATATTAGGGAGCCCTCTGATAGTGTGTATTTTGTATATGATTCAATCCCTATTTTCTGCCTATTTTAGATTTTGATGCCACCGATTGCTGTCTATTTCTATCATATTTGCAAATAAGGGCATTAAGGAGAGTTTTTATAGAATTACATGTTATCAGCTAGGTTTTGACGAGTTAGTTGTTGTCTTGCCCTCGCCGTGTGTCGCACCCCCTTTTTGGATTTTCCTAATGCGACGCGGGTTTGGGACGAGATGTGAGACGAAATCAGACTCATCTCACATAATGCTAATGAAGTCGCCACCCTATTTTTGTTTCTAGGTTTAGGGAACCTATTGTCATGGCATAAAAATAAAAATAAAAACTAAGGCAAAATGGGTCTAAACATACGGATAAAGGAGGTGTTTAAATTATGTTTAAAAAAATAAAAAGTCCTAATTTAGGTGATCATGCCCAATAGAAATATTTTTTAACAATTCTGAATTATTCAAGCATATTTATAAGAAAAAATGTGAGAAAGGTGAACATGTTTGTTTGGAGGAAGGAATGGGCAGTTTTCCCTTTTTGATGAACATTTTGTGTATTAGTGATCGATATTATATGCGCAAAAATTATTTAAGCATATGGATTTTACAAACATTCGAACAATAATACAAGCACGCAAATACATATTTATCCTACGCAGGCAAAGTAGTTACTTTTTGATAACTAAATGCGGGTAGAATAATTATTTAAATGTTTAAAAGCATGCAAAAGTAATTAATTACATGGTTCGAGCATGTGACTAATTGATATCAAAATTATTAAACAACATAAATGACTTAACCATTAAACGTAAGCGAAATAATTAATTTAAACATGTGATAGCATGCAAATATAATTAATCACAGTACAAGCATACGATTAGCTGGATTTTCCTAATGCGACGCGGGTTTGGGACGAGATGTGAGACGAAATCAGACTCATCTCACATAATGCTAATGAAGTCGTCACCCTATTTTTGTTTCTAGGTTTAGGGAACCTATTGTCATGGCATAAAAATAAAAATAAAAACTAAGGCAAAATGGGTCTAAACCCGTGAATAGTGGTTCGGGGTCGTATTATGGACTCGGGAAGGTGTTAGGCACCCGAGTCACATCCTAAAAAGGTTACTGGATAAAAGAGGTGTTTAAATTATGTTTTAAAAATAAAAATTCCTAATTTAGGTGATCATGCCCAATAGATTAATTTTTTAACAATTCTGAATTATTCAAGCATATTTATAAGAAAAAGTGTGAGAAAGGTGAACATGTTTGTTTGGAGGAAGGAACGGGCAGTTTTCCCTTTTTGATGAACATTTTGTGTATTAGTGATCGATATTATATGCGCAAAAATTATTTAAGCATACGGATTTTACAAACATTCGAACATTAATACAAGCACGCAAATACATATTTATCCTACGCAGGCAAAGTAATTAATTTTTGATAACTAAATGCGGGTAGAATAATTATTTAAATGTTTAAAAGCATGCAAAAGTAATTAATTACATGGTTCAAGCATGTGACTAATTGATATCAAAATTATTAAACAACATAAATGACTTAACCATTAAACGTAAGCGAAATAATTAATTTAAACATGTGATAGCATGCAAATATAATTAATCACGGTACAAGCATACGATTAGCTGGCACGCAGAATGATGTATGCATGCGAAATAATTAATGTTGATGATTGAGCTCAAGAAGGATAATTAAACATGCGGGAGCATAATGAATAAACAATACAAGCATACATGCATACGGAAAATAAATAAACAGTACGAGAGCGAAAATAAATAAATAATACATGGGTGCAAAAAAATGAATAAATAAATAGATAGTACACGCAATGCGGGAAAACGATGGGCCAGAAAATTGGACCCGACCCACTAGGCTGGGAATGGGCCATCAGCAAGGCCCAAGACTGGGCCGAGGGCCAAGCCCTCCTCTCCCTCACGCTGGGCCTGCGCGGCCCAACTTTCCTCACGCTTGGTGCACAGTGCCAAGCTTTCTTCTTCTTTCTTTCCTTTGCTGGGCCAGCGGCCCAACTTTTCTTTTACTTGGGCCAGCCGTGCACAACCCATGACCAAATAGATGATGTTGTTCATCATCTTCTTCCTCCGACCTCCAACACAGTAGTAGTAGTGGAGCGCAGCAACGTAACAGCTCCGGCGGTGACAGCGGCAGCTCCGGCGGCAACCACCAGCAGCAAGGCGAAGGCAGCTCCGACGGCAACCACCAGCAAGGCGACGACAATAACTCCGGCAGCAGCTGTAAGGGAACGAGGAAAAAAATTGCAAAAAAGAACAAGGTAAAACACATTAGAGCAAGCGATGGGTTTAAATGTCAGGAATAAAAGGGAAAAGGAATTTCTTGCCTTGGTGCTTGGTGGTTGCCGAGAGAGAAAGAGAGAACATGAGAATTTTTGTTATGTGTATTTGTCTCTGTATTGGTGAAGAGAAATGAGGAAACTTGCTTACTATTTATAAGGAGTTAAGTCAGTGATGAGCAAGGGAAAAAACAATTGTGCAGATGAAGAGCAGCAGAAAAAATACAAAATAGAGTGAGGTGGTGAAAAAAGGCAAAACGAATATGCATTTGCATTTGGTGTCAGAGAAGAGGAACATGCATGAATCCTCATGCTTAAATTGGGAGCCATGGGATGAGGAGAAAAAAGAGGTCAACACTTGATCAAGGGCTAAGATGAGTTGACCTTTGAGAAATGTTTGATATTTATTTAATCGGTTCGAACTATCAACACGAGGAATCTCGTTTGAAACGAATAAAATCCCGAACCAAAGATACTAAAACACGCAATAAAATGCAACAAAATAAATAGTAATCAGTAAATAAAGAAAAAGTTCGATTTAAGGTCCGAATTTACTCGCTCGGAATCCTTAAAAGTTCGAACTAAAAAATAAATGCTATAGCAAAGTAAATTGGATAAAATAAAATGAGATGACGCGAAATAAAAAATAGTAGATAATTATCAATTAAAGAAAGAATGCGTTCGATCCACGGTCCGAGGAAATTTATTCGGGATCGATAGAAGTTCGACCGAAAAAATAGTAAAAATACAAAAAAATTAAAATGACACGAAATGGTAGGAAATATTAAAATAAATAGCCTAAGATTGAAAATCGATAGAATTTCGATTTAAATGGGCTAATAATGCGATAAACAGAAAGTGCGTCAAAAATCGGGTAGCAACAGTTGCCCCCTCTCTACTGTCTTATCAAAAATCCGGTGTAACCGAGATTTTTGATGAGCAGTAAAGATGGTTGCTCCCGAACTAGCAAGGGTTTTGAAAATGTGTTGAGAGTAAAAATGCAGCTCCACTCGGATAATGAGGAAGAATGTAAAACGTAGAAACTTAAATGACAACCTCCCTGATAATGGGGTGAATGCATAATGACCTTCCTGATAATGGGGTGAATGCATGATGACTTCCTTGATAATGGGGTGGATGCATGATGACTTCCCTGATAATGGGGTGGATGCATGATGACTTCCCTGATAATAGGGTGGATGCATGATGACTTCCCTGATAATGGGGTGAATGCCTTCTCGGATATTGAAGAAAGTGGTCTTCTCTGACTTTGAGAAAATATTTTGATTGCAGAAATGTAAATCAGGTAGGGCGAGGGTAGCACTCGTAGTCCGTTGTTGTTGATGCAAAAAATTAGACTTCAGCTCCGGTGAGGGTAGCACTCGTAGTCCGTTGCTGTTGATGCAGAAAAGTAAACTCAGCTCTGGCGAGGATAGCACTCGTAGTCCGTTGCTGTTGATGCAGAAAAGCAAACTCAGCTCCGGCGAGGGTAGCACTCGTAGTCCGTTGCTGTTGATGCAGAAAATTAGACTTCAGCTCCGGCGAGGGTAGCACTCGTAGTCCGTTGCTGTTGATGCAGAAAACTATGATGGTAACGTAGCTTTGCTCGGGCGTTGTTGCCCCCTAAGACATTGATGTGGAAATTGAAATGGAAAACCCCACTCGGACGCTGCTGCCCGCTGGAGGTTGCTATTGAAATCCTTCCGGACGCTGCTGCTGCCCGTGAGATGTTCTTGAAATGAAAACTCCACTCGGACGCTACAACCCATTGGGAGG
The DNA here is from genome assembly GCA_963691705.1 of Viola odorata. NCBI lineage: Eukaryota > Viridiplantae > Streptophyta > Magnoliopsida > Malpighiales > Violaceae > Viola > Viola odorata. The sequence goes on along the minus strand of OY829537.1, from coordinate 50,937,922 downwards.
TTGATGCGAAAATTGAGAATGAAAACTCTACTCAGACCCTGCTGCCTATTGGAGGTTACTGTTGAAAATCCTTCCAGATGCTGCTGCCCGTAGGATGTTGATGATAGTGGAGGAGCGTGATCCTGTCACAGGAAGTTGATTGCGGAGTGGTAACGTGCTCCATTCGGATGCTCGGATAGTGGGGGAACGTGATTCGTCACACAAAGTTGATTGGGGAGTGGTAAATGTGCTCCATTTGTTGGTGGAGATTCCACTGAAGCATATCTATATCCTGCAAATAGGGAGGAAACAAACACGAAGCAGTAGTGGATGGAAAAAGAGAGAGCAATTAATAAATGGGAAAACAATGAGATCAAATCATATATGATGTATATGAAAGGATTCCATACTACCTTAAGGTTTGCCCCCTAGCATTTTATAAAAACAACTTCCCTATCAAGAGAAGGTTCAACAAGTTTATGCATTTCTGGAGAACATGTCATCCAGTTTCTATCATATAAGCATGCTTGATACAAGCCTAGAAAAGCATCTGCATAGGAGATAACGACCTCAAGGACGAGACTTTCCCACAACATGTAGACGTAAGCAATCCTCACTGGGCATTGGTGTTTGCGCTCACACTCAGAATTAAGGCTACATGTTTACTCTCATAAAAATGCAAACAAACATAGCGCAAAAATTAGATTTGCAATGTCAATCCGAGTGAATAAACTTCAAATGAAGATGCACATGCATGGGCCTTCATATAATCGAAAGGACTTTGCTGGGGAGGAGAAGTGAATATTTTTCTCAATGAACAGAGCCGGTTGATTAGCCGCGGTGAGGGCAAAGTTCACAAGTTCTTCAGTCTTCATTGGGGATGCTTCTTCCCGCAATCACTTTTGAGGGCACTGTGCCCAAGTTTTTTTTGAATCTTCACGGGGGTGATTTTTTGATGGAGTTTTTAAGAGCTGACCCTGGGACCCCTTTTGCACTTGCTTCTGCTTTTGTTTTGTTGTGTTCTTTGAACGCTTTTGATTTTTTCTCTTTTTTCCTTCTTTCTTTTGATTTTTTATTTTTTTATGCAATCCTATCAACATCCATGCTTACTGGCTCACCAATCAGAGGGTTGATCTTCACCGTATAATTTTTGTGCATGTGGGGGAGATCTTGTTTGTGATGACCAAATTCAAAACATGAGAGATTTGACCATATTTGAATTTTGAATTTTTTTTCTCGAACATAATACACATCAGCAAGCAAAGCAAGTACAATTTTTGTGCTGACTTTCTTCTGTTCTAGTTTAAGGCTGAGGCCTCCGTCTTTTGTTTTTGTTCGGCCTTCTTCCAGCGCTGGCCATCAACAATTCTTAGAACTTTCGCATCCCTTCTTGCGCAAACCGAGTTCGCTGTGCACCCTTCCTCTAGTTAGCCATCTCAGTCAAGCACTGCTCATTGTCTTATTGAAAAAAATAAAAAAATGGAAGAAAGAGCAAAGTCCAATGTCATTTTACTGCTATCCCATGGCTAATGGTGCATGTACCCTGAATATTATGCAAATCCAACTAGCACCTAGTTTGGTATTTGCACTCATGAAAGGAATAAGGCGTGGAGGCCCAAAATGCTCACAGGGATGTATGTATGATTGCTTACGTCTAAGCATGTTGCAGATATAAGAGCAAGCAGGCGAGATTATGCATGTCATACGATTTCGAAGGGATACACAAGTTATCCATAATGCAATAACATGCTGAACATGCTCAATTTAAGGAAGGTTTGAAACAATTTGAGGGTAGTGTGGATTTTATTCAAAGAATCTTTATTCACAGTTTATAAAGTTCAACAAATTTTAACAATTTTAAAGACAAAATGTTAGGGCATGACCTCTCACGAAAATTTATGAACAATTTAAAAGAATTGCCCCCAATGCGGGAATGAATGCAGAATAATTGTACAAAAATTAAAGAGGTAGGGAAGAAAGTGGACTTCTCTAGATGTGTGTACAGCAAGCGGCAACTAAATGACTTGACAAGATCCCCAGCAAGGAATCGGCTGTATGATTCTGATCCAGCATCATCTGCACTAAAATTGGATGATAGTGTTGCTGCAAACATTTCTAGCGGTTCTATCATAGCTTGAGACTGGTTGTTTGCAAATGCAGTATCTTCTGCAAGGAGGCTAGCTCATTGTAGCAGATGAAGAACCATCTTAAAATATTTCCTGGTCCGCTCCTTGACCACTCTTGGCGGGGAGACATCTTCTATGCTGGGGAATAACCAACTTGCCGATGATTTGATTCGTTTAAGAGGTATGGCTTGAACATCATTTTGAGTGATGTAAGAGGATTCCTAGTTAACTGGAGATTCAGGTTGCCATTGGGGAAGCTAACCAATCGTTTCTTTGCAGGGAGGCTTCAACACTTCGACTTTTGCAGCATGGGATTGCGGATAAAATATGTGAATGCAATCAACATCTCTGCTCACCAGTCAGAGGACTGATTTTTTACAGTATCGTGTCCGCACATGGTGCTCAAATTCAAAACATGAGAGATTTGACCATGTTTGAATTTTGAATTTGCAATTGAGGGCCTTTTAAATGTCGTTGTAGTGGATTGGGACCCCTGAAGAACGTATATCTATCATTGTTATGTTTTTTCACCAAGATGAAGAACTGCTTGCAAAGGGCACTTAGTGACAGTAATATTTTGATGGTGAGACTTCCCGAGGAGGATCGCTCAAGAGTTGATAGGAGGAGGGTTCCCCTACACCTGCTACAACGATGGTATGAAGGCAAGGGTAGGATAGACGTAATGAGTTCTTTGTGGTGAATTACCGCCCCTGAGGTCTTGCCCCCCCGGTGAAAATGTACTCGATTATTGACTTTTTCTGGTCATCATTCACCTACTTGCCCTCTAGTTTACAAGTCTCGTTGTACCTGAAATAAAGAGGGAATAATAAGTCTAGAGGGAAGGATATCCCAAATTCTGGAATTAAAAATTGAAATTGACAAAAATTCAAATATTTGAAAAGAACATGTGGGTTGCCTCCCACGAAGAGCCCTTGTTTATAGTCATAGGCTCGACTATGGCGAAGCTTCCTTTCATGCCTTGGTCCTGTGAGTAGGAAAGAAAAGAAATGAATCAGTAGCATCTAAATCTTGAATAGATGGAAAATTAGGACAAGGATTTAATAAATCAGGAGAGTAAAATATGGATAATAATAGCAATAAAAATCGCAAACATGGAAAAATTGCGGAGAAAGTTGCAAACAGGGAAAAGTTGAGGAAAAATCTGAACACGGAAAAAATTGCGGAAAAATTGATGCACATGCCAGATTGTGGAAAATTTGCGGGAAAATTTGATACGCGTTAAAGACTGCGGAAAATTTTGAAAACGTGAAAAATTAGCGAAGACATTTGCCACGTGGAGAATTTACGATTTTTTTGTAAATGTGGAAGAATTATGGAAAATTTTGTAAACAGGAAAAAATTATGGAAAAATTTGAAAATGTAGAAAAATTAAAGGAAAAATTTGTAAATGTGAAAAAATTTGCGAAAAAATTGTAAACATAGGAAAACAATTGTAAATGTTGAGAAATTGCGAAATCAATTGTAAGTGTGGAAAACTTTAAGAAATCATATGAAAAAAAATGAAACAAAGTCACAATATGTGCATTTCAATATGATGCATATGCTCGGGTGACATCTACTACTTCTAACTGGCTGGAAGGTTCCCGGACGATACCGTAAAAATATGGTCCCTCAGTAAATGGATGATTGTCTGTCGAACCATCAAAAGTTCTAGGCGCTCACTCATTTAAGTGTTCGAGTCGGAGTTTGGGGTTCATGAAAACTACCCAGGACACGTGCCCCAGGGCCTCACTAGTACCCACCTATTTCTATTTAGAAAAAGGCCCGGCGATAGGGCATTATGTATGAAATACATATGAATGACAGTTTATCAAAGTAATTAGCAAATCATGAATAATCACGCATAAAGAATCATGTGATAATTCAACAATTTATCATATCAATGAAAAATAATTAATCATGCACAAATTCAACAATTTATTGAAAAACAAACACCTGAAAAAAAATCCGGCTTCGACCCTATTAGTCTCTAGTGAAATCACCAAACTGTCGCACCCCTTTTTGGATTTTCCTAATGCGACGCGGGTTTGGGACGAGATGTGAGACGAAATCAGACTCATCTCACATAATGCTAATGAAGTCGCCACCCTCTTTTTGTTTCTAGGTTTAGGGAACCTATTGTCATGGCATAAAAAAAAAAACTAAGGCAAAATGGGTCTAAACCCGAGAACAGTGGTTCGGGGTCGTATTATGGACTCGGGAAGGTGTTAGGCACCCGAGTCACATCCTAAAAAGGTTACCGGATAAAAGAGGTGTTTAAATTATGTTTAAAAAAATAAAAAGTCCTAATTTAGGTGATCATACCCAACAGATTAAATTTTTAACAATTCTGAATTATTCAAGCATATTTATAAGAAAAAGTGTGAGAAAGGTGAACATGTTTGTTTGGAGGAAGGAACGGGCAGTTTTCCCTTTTTACGACGAACATTTTGTGTATTAGTGATCGATATGATATGCGCAAAAATTATTTAAGCATACGGATTTTACAAACATTCGAACAATAATACAAGCACGCAAATACATATTTATCATACGCAGGCAAAGTAATTAATTTTTGATAACTAAATGCGAGTAGAATAATTATTTAAATGTTTAAAAGCATGCAAAAGTAATTAATTACATGGTTCGAGCATGTGACTAATTGATATCAAAATTATTAAACGACATAAATGACTTAACCATTAAGCATAAGCGAAATAATTAATTTAAACATGTGACAACATGCAAATATAATTAATCATGGTATAAGCATACGATTAGCTGGCACGCAGAATGATGTATGCATGCGAAATAATTAATGTTGATGAATGAGCGCAAGCAGGATAATTAAAAATGCGGGAGCATAATGAATAAACAATACAAGCATACATGCATACGGAAAATAAATAAACAGTACGAGAGTGAAAATAAATAAATAGTACATGGGTGCGAAAAAAATGAATAAATAAATAGATAGTACATGCAATGCGGGAAAACGATGGGCCAGAAAATTGGACCCGACCCACTGGGCTGGGAATGGGCCATCAGCAGGGCCCAAGACTGGGCCGAGGGCCAAGCCCTCCTCTCCCTCACGCTCGGCCTGCGCGACCCAGCTTTCCTCACGCTTGGCGCACAACGCCAAGCTTTCTTCTCCTTTCTTTCCTTCTTTTACTTGGGCCAGCCGTGCACAGCCCATGACCAAATAGATGATGCTGTTCATCATCTTCTTCCTCCGACCTCCAACACAGTAGCAGTAGTGGAGCACAGCAACGCAGTAGCTCCGGCGGTAACAACGGCAGCTCCGGCGGTAACCACCAGCAGCAAGGCGAAGGCAGCTCCGGCGGCAACCACTAGCAGCAAGGTGACGACAATAACTCCGACAGCAGCGGCAAAGGAACGAGGAAAAAAAATGCAAAAAAGAACAAGGTAAAACACATTAGAGCAAGCGATGGGTTTAAATGTCAGGAATAAAAGCGAAAAGGAATTTCTTACCTTGGTGCTTGGTGGTTGCCGAGAGAGAAAGAGAGAACATGAGAATTTTTGTTGTGTGTATTTGTCTCGGTGTTGGTGAAGAGAAATGAGGAAACTTGCTTACTATTTATAAGGAGTTAAGTCGGTGATGAGCAAGGGAAAAAACAATTGTGCAGATGAAGAGCAGTAGAAAAAACGCAAAATGGAGTGAGGTGGTGAAAAAAGGCAAAACGAATATGCATTTGCATTTGGTGTCAGAGAAAAGGAACATGCATGAATCCTCATGCTTAAATTGGGAGCCATGGGATGAGGAGAAAAAAGAGGTCAACACTTGATCAAGGGCTAACATGAGTTGACATTTGGGATATGTTTGATATTTATTTAATCGGTTCGAACTATCAACACGAGGAATCTCGTTTGAAATGAATAAAATTCCGAACCAAAAATACTAAAACACGCAATAAAATGCAACAAAATAAATAGTAATCAGTAAATAAAGAAAAAGTTCGATTTAAGGTCCGAATTTACTCGCTCGGAATCCTTAAAAGTTCGAACGAAAAAATAAATGCTATAGCAAAGTAAATTGGATAAAATAAAATGAGATAAAGCGAGCGAAAATAATAGTAGATAATTATCAATTAAAGAAAGAATGCGTTCGATCCACGGTCCGAGGAAATTTATTCAGGACCGATAGAAGTTCGACCGAAAAAATAGTAAAAATACGAAAAAACTAAAATGACACGAAATGGTAGGAAATATTAAAATAAATAGCCTAAGATCAAAAATTGATAGAATTTCGATTTAAATGGGCTAATAATGCGATAAATAGAAAGTGCGTCTAAAATCGGGTAGCAACACCGTGAATTTCTACTAGTGACTTGAAGTCTAATCCGGTTATGAAAAGTCTGATAGTGCTGCGGTTTCTTCTCTCATATGTCCAGCTCATCAAGTAGCATTAATTACATGCCTAGTTCATTTAGTAGTAGGACTTTTAGATTTTACTATATATTTATTTAGACTTTTAGGGTTTTTGTAAAAAGTTTTCACCTAGCAAAGTTTTATTTTTCTTCTTCTCCAACCCCGGACCAGTTCTTGTAGCAACTTTGGAGAGCCGTTGCATTTAGCAGTGTCTCCTTTTCTTCTCTTATTCTTAATTCTATTTTACGATTTATTTTTATATTTGTCTTGTTTATTTAATTATGATTATGAGTAGCTAAATTCCCTTTTCTTACTAAAGATCATCAAAGGTTGTGATTGATTAAATTGCAAGGTCTAAAATATTCTTCATAAATTCCAGAATTCCTATTTACTTGTTTATTAATTGAAATGTCATATTATTTACGCTTGATTTGCGGTTAGGCCAACCTAGAATTATGCATGGATAATTTTTGTAAGAACTTTAATTCGATAATCAATTAGGATCTTGACTTAAAACCTGATGCGCTCCGGCTCGTTGTGAAATAAGCCGTAGTGCATGGAGGCTCTTGGTTAGGATCTAGCCCTAGAGATCACACAAACATTGACATAAAATAAGTATAAGTACAGACAAAATGAGAACTCAAAAACGCAGCGGACGGGAGGAAGATAAGACACAAAGGATAAGAGGAGGTTACTTTTGGAGTGAAGACGGACGGAATGGATGAAGTTGAACATGACGAATAGTATAGAACATACAAGAGACTTGAAGAACACAATGTTGGGAAACGATAGGTGATATGCACATATATTTCTTACAAAAAATAGCAATCAACGAGTACAAGGTTTGATTTCCCGAAGAGAGATAGGGAGGAGTACTCTCAACTCAAGCTATCTCTCTCAAGGAAGATAGGGTGAGTTTAGAGGTCAAAGGGGAGGAGTATTCTCACTCTACAATTTCACTCAAAGTCTAAACTAACTATAAAATGAGAGGGGTGACCTATTTATACATCGTTGGCCTTACAAAATAAAGTACAAAATCTTTTTAATCAAATTGGGGAGGTTAACAGTACCGTTAGGGTACTTATCGGTAGGTCGTTAGCTCGAGCTTCCAAAATATCCAAAACATCGTGTGTGTGAAACCATCAGGGAGGTTATCTCATTGATACGATCCTTGGATTTTTTGTATTTTGTATTTTTTTTGACTCTTTGAAGGAAAGTAAACAACAATTAAAAGAAAGACACTTCGGATTTTTGTGACTCTTTTTCTTGACACTTTGGGAACATTTTTTATTTTTTTTTGTATTTAAAGGATTATACAAATCACACAAAGATTTGCACACACACAAGGACGCAAACAAGATCTAGAAATCCTAGATCGACTCGACACATAATTAACTAACACACGGGATGCAAGGAGATTGATTTTAGATTGGGTAGAAGAAGAATCAATCTCAACAATTGAAAACAAATAAAAACAGTAAAGGATAGATGGATAGATACCAAACCGTAGAACGCATTTGCTCTACTACCAACTGATACGATCCTTAGATCACCCGAGGCTCGTAGCACATACTTTTGATCTAGTTCTAGGCTTGGATTTCGATGCGGAAGATAGATTACTCAACAAGACTATTTAACCCTGGTAATATCCTGTATTAGCCAAACTAAACCTATCAAGTGAGGTTCTTGAAACGATCTCTAACCCTTCTAATATCCTATATTAGCCAAACTAGAGCTACAAATCAATGGGGTTGAACTTTTGGGTTTTACTTGCTATCCTAATCGAGTGTTCGGACTCAATGAGGGACAAGGTTAACGCATGAACAATTGAGAGAAACTTCTCTGGGTTTTAATTATTAAAAATAGTTTGCTTTACAATGAAGAGGGTGGCTCCTTTAAATAGGAGAAACCCTAAAATTCTTACACAAAATTGGACTTTCCTTATAAGTCCTAATTCTACTTGAATTTCTAATTAATTAATTAAACTAATTATAGAATAAATCCAACTAATTTAATTAATAATAAAATAAGTAACTGAAAATAAGGGAAAGTCCCAAAATTCCATCTTTGCACAAAACTATCAATTCACGGGCGTGTTCACATCCAGGATGGGCGTCATCGCGTCGAGCTTCAGCGCCAAAAAATTCGAGCTTCTGATATGGGTGTCATCACGTCGAAGGCTCGACGTCATCACGTCGGGGCTGGCGTCATCACGTCGAAGGTTGGCGCCATCACGTCGGGTTTGGCTTCATCACGTCGAAGGCTGGCGTCATCACGTTGAAGGCTGGCGTCATCACGTTGAAGGCTGGCGTCATTACGTTGGGGCTGGCTGGAACTCTCTGATATGGGTGTCATTACATCGAGAGTGGATGTGATCACGCCGAGGCCAGTCTGGGTCGTATCATTCCCTTCTTCTTTGGAAAGATTCACCCTCGAATCTTGTTCAACGCAATCTGTCCAAGAAAGTCTAGCAACTCCACACTTAAGGTACACTCGCCATCTCTTGCGCTTCCTTGGTTGCCAAAGGGTGTAATCCACAACACACACAATTTGTGGACACTTGAACAAGAGTGACCCTCCTAAGGGCAATTCCTAGGCAACCCGCTCGGCTTGAAGAAGAAGGAGAAAGGTTTGAAGAACCCTATTTAGCTAAACTAGAGTGTTGGTCTTAGATTGGAGATAATCACAAAAACAAAGACAACCCTAAAATTAGTCTATCTCCTTCTTTAAATACCTAGAACTAAATACAAGAGGAAAGGACTTTCACACCCTTGGACAAAGGGGTTGCACCGCATGTTGTAGTTAGGCTATCGGACGCTATGGTGAGCGTGTGGATGGGCCGAGCACTTGGGTGAGCGGGCGCGTGGCCGAGGGCGTGGGCGAGCCGAGGCGGATGTGTTCATGGGTTGCTAGGGCCCATGGGATGCTAGGGTTGGCGCGGGCGTTCCTCATGCTTTGGCCGATGAATCCATGAGGTTCCGCGGTGTGGCCAAAGCCTTGCTCCTAATGAAGTAGCGAGGAAGTGTTGTTCTCGTATCACCAAAGGTGGACAGATCCAGGCGGTAGGAAGTAACTCCTTGAGGACCCTAAGAGGAAAGATTGGCGATAAAGGGAGGAGAGCAATTTTTAACGGAATCACTAACTCCTGAAATAGAAGAACAGAATAATAGCGGAAGGCCATTCGGCAGAGGGTCAGGAGTAGCGATAGACTCAGGGTTTGGAACAGCGACATCAGGAATGAAAGAGGAAATAGGAGAGTCAGGAGCAGTAGGTGGAGGAGGCGAGTTGACCACTGGCGAAACCTTGGAAGCATCAGGAGGAATTTTGGTTAACGCCTCAATCACTGTTGTCGTTTGGGAAGTACTCGCACCACCAAGGGTGTCAGCTCAAGCGGCAGGAGTCTCATTAACCTTCTTTGAAGCCGCCACCGCGACTAGATTGCTATTTCCTGTTCTAAGCTTCTTCCGCTGAGCCGCGGAAGCAGGACGAAGACCGGAGTCGATATCCAGAGTCACTCCCCTATTCCGAATTGGCAACCACCTCTTAAGGAAGCGAGAGGTTCGGTTGGAAATGTCGCGCCTGGCAACTGTCTTGATTCTTTTTCTCTTCGGTGGAGCGGCAGGGTGACTGGAATTCTCAGGTGAAAGAGAAGGCGGTAGGGATTGAAGCGGTTTCACGTTCAAAGGAACGTCCTTATCGCCTGACGACTGATTTTCAGCGTCACCTATCACAAGGTGTATCAGAACATTGAATAGCCAAAGTGATAACGGGAGGAAAGAAACTTACTTATAGTACACTCCTCTATAAGCCTGTACAAGGCAAACTCTCGAATGCGAAAGGACGAACTCAGCTCTAGTAGCGTGTTCGTTTGGCGAAGCTCTTCCTTGGATAGTACTGACGGGTTTGCCCAAATGGAATCAATAAGACACCGATTGAAGCCCCTTGGCCACGGGCGGAAAGGCAGTTTCACGATGAAGAAACCGCTCTTCCAATCAGCCACAGTCTCTTCAAAGCCCTGGAATTTCTTCCAGAATGACTGCACTAATGCATCATTCCACCTCGGGGTGATATCTACCACACAGTTGCGGCACTTGAAGCTAAAAAACTTGCAAAATAAATTGACAGGCGGGATAAAGATACCCCGCAACTCACAAGCACGAATGAAGGCATGAATCCCGCACCAGGAGGAAGGTGTAATCTGAGTCGGGTTAATGTCGTAATGACGCAGTAATCCTTTCACCGCTTCGTGAATGGGAAAGTGAAAATCGTAAAGGAACATACTAAAATACACTATCCTATCGCTCCCCGATAGAGGGTCGTGAAGCCATTGACCAGCCTCAGGAATTTTAACAGAGTAACCAGGAGGGAAAAAGATACCGTTTTCCTCCAGCTCAACCTTTAATACCGTTTCATCAACAAAAATACTGGGAGTTCTCTCGATTTCTAAATCTATGGGCCGCTGGAGACCCTGAGAAAACCTATTTGTGGTTGTAGGCTACTGAGTATCCTTGGGAATCCTAGACGTGCTCATAATGAATCAGTAAGAAGAAAATCTGAGGAAGATGAAGTAAAGTACCTTGAACAACAGGCGGTAAGCAGACCGACGGCGCCGACGAATGGTGATCATAACTTCCTTTGAAATAAAAATGAAACTCAGAGAGAGAAGAAGGAGAAAAATTCCAAAGCGTAAGCAAAGAGTATTAAAAGAAAGCAGTTGCTCCCCTTTAAAGGCTAAGTTCGAAAATTGAACAGCCTGTAAAAATGGGACACGCCCCAAAGTAAAAGTGACACGTGGGAAAACCTCTAAGGATTTTTATGTCTAAGCATTTATATCCTCTGAGGGGGGCAGTTACTGACAATCAGTTGAGAATGGTTGCATTGAAGCGACGGTTAGTCTCTCGACGATAACTATCCATCAAAGGAGGAGCTAACGCCTGAGCATAAAAGACTAAAAAAGGATTGTCAGGCCAGTAAGAGGACCAGTAGCAGTATCCTCCATCCGAGGACGAAAGTTCCTCATCAGCGAAAGGAAGAGATTTGTCGACCTTTCGCTTCAGATTTGGCACTAACGGGTTGGATTCCCCCTTCATGGCGGAAGATGTAGCCTTTACGACGGTATCGCCTGGAGGAACCAGGAAACAATTCCTTGCCCTTACAAGCAGGAGGGGTAGAAAAGGAAGAAAACCAGTCAGTGGTCTTTGAATTTACTCTCTTCTTCAACCTTTTCTGACCTTTGCGGCAAGGCAATCGCCTCTTCAGGCACGACGGTGAAGGAGGATTGTCAGAATCCGGTGTAGTCGGGGGGGGAGGGGGTCGGACGAAACTCTCGCTCATCAAAGACCTGATCATATGAATCAGCCATGAGAAATGGAAATTACTAGTAACAGAAGAGTACAAAGAAGAAGATGAACAAGAAAATAAAGAAGAACTCCCCATAAATAGTCAAAGTGGTGAGACTCTTCAGATTTGTTTTCCACACGTGATTGGAGGATAATTCAATGCATCTCGAGAAGATCAACCATAACAGCAGAATCAAATCCTTTGATCACGCCTGTTGGAACTTCTCAATAATCAAGAAACACCAAAAAACTGCCCAATCAGTTAATACTGAAGAGGCGGCGCGAGATTAATGCAAAGCGGTTCGCCAAAGCAACCGTCGCCACCTGGCAGACAAAGAAGAACAAATGCTACAGGAGTCCGACTAATGGCAGACTCGTTTTTAGTTGGGCTGACACTACCCTCAACTGAAGCAGGGGCTAACGCATCAGAAAGGGAAAGAAATCGCAAGTCTGATAACCGAAAGCAACCTTCATTTATATACGGCCTGACGGCCTAAATATACATCCGCATACTCAATACATACAAAGAAAATAAAAAAAAGAGATATAGCGCAAGCACTCAAGCCCGGGACCCTGCGTCATTGTCGTCATCCACCAGCAAAGTGGGGATATCCCTCAAGGCCTCCACCAAAGAGGTACCTCTCATACTCTTCAGGCAGCAGTTTAGCAAATCCTTTCTCTGCTGCAGCATGGCGATGGCTACCTCAATACGGCAGATAACAACGGCCAACTTGGAGATGTTCCCTATGGGATTGAAGTTCTCCATGGAAGCAGCCCCAATCCTGGATTGAATAGGGGTCATCATCCCCCGAAGCTCCAGCACGTCTTCACCAGTCTTTGTCAGCATGTTCTCTAAGAAGCCGACATCACCCTCATTGAGATTTTTGAGGGTTATGGCTTTGGAAGTCAGAAAGTTGGGCCATCCCGTTACCCTCAAGTTGCTAGGGAGAAAGGCTAAAGCGGAACCCTTGGTGAACACCCAAGATACTCAAGTGGAGTACAAACCGAAATCCAGAAGAATATAAACCGCGTCAATATTGCTGGTGACTTACAGCAAGGCTGGATCCAACAGGCTTGTATATGAAAAGCGACATCAACAACACTGATCGTCACTCAAAAGTAATATTTTCTGCTAGCAATATGCACAATAAATGTGTATAGGGCAAATCAGAGTCGAACCACAAGGATTAAGGGTAATATTCTGTTCATAGTGTATGTCCAGGCCTACACAGTGACAAGTAACACTAGGGGGGGGGGGGGGGGGGGGTTTGGGCAGCGAGATCTGGAGACTAAAGCTAACAAGTGGACTAAATAAAGTAAAAATTATCTAAAGGCAATAAAACAGTATCACAAGAGGGGTAAATCGGATAATAGGAAAGAGTCTTAGCAAAGGGATTCTGCGGGTTGCGTCTAGGCCTAGTTGGTCATCAGCTCAAGGATATTCTACTCTCACGGTGCAGACGTGCTATAGAGGCCAGGTATGCTTAGGCCTCCTGTCTACCTTCGTAAGAGAAGTCTCGCCCAAGGTACGCTTATGGGAGAGACCTTGACACTCCGTCCTTCCCCAAGGTTCGTTTATGGGGAGATCCAAAGGCCCATGAAGTGGAGGAAGACACGTCTAGGGCAAGACGTTATCAGATCCACCCTAGTTAACCTCCAGCCCTAACCAGATTGGACCAGCAACCTGATGACTCCGGGTTAGGTGCCTACGGATTCTAACGAAATGGCAGTAATTACAAAGGAAAATACAGCAGTTGATCAGGCTTCTATAGATCCGGTGCAATATGACAGTAAAATGGCAAGAGATTAAATACAAACATAAGAGTTTAGGAAGAACATTAAGGCTTCACAACTACCCTTGCAACCCTTGGAAAAACCTTTGCTAAGACAAAAGGATCTAGCTACTCATACTCATAATAACATAAATATAAATAGATTCGATAGCAAGCATAAAAGGAAAATGAGAAAATGGGAAGAAAACTATTAAATACCGGCCGGAGCTAAAAAGCTCCGGTGAAAGAGTAAGGCTGGCCGGCGGCTACAACTTGAAGATGGAGGAACAAATCCCCAAAGAAGACTGAAAAATAGAAAGTATGCTAATTTCTGCCTCCAACCAATGTTGCTTACCCTAAAAACCCTCAAGTTACTGTTTATATACAACCCTAAGCTATCTAGAGGACAAATCCAGCTAAGGGTAGAAGACAAAATGGGAGGAAAGGGACAGCTGGGCTGTAAAGCATGTCCTAGGAAGAATATTCCTAGGACGCTCAAAAGGGATCAGAGAGGAATCTTGCTGGCGTCTCTCTTTGTGCGCTCCAAGGAGGATTGCAAGCACGTGCGACTTCTGATCGAGGGCAAAACGCAGCACTTTTCGGCTTCACAGATAGTCCAGGGCTGGACACGAATGCGCGCATCTAGGGCTCGACTGAGGAAATACGTCTAGGCCGCGACGAAGACTGGGAGACTTCCAAAGCTGCTCAATTCCATCCCAAAACGTGTGCTTTCTGTCTTTTTCTCCTCCAAGACTGGATATGGCAAAAAGTATTGAAAACAGAGCAAGTTAGTAGCATCAAGGAGGGGAAAACATACAAAATTAGAGAGAAAATATCTAGAAAACACACGCATATCAAACACCCCGATATGTGCGGGTGAAAGCCTTTAAGGGAAAAACGATGAAATATCATCTTTAGAACGATATTTGGAGCTACGAGGAGGTAACGCCGTAAAGTCCTACCTTGCCAATATTGATCATATAAAGTATGACGAGGGAAATACCAACGTTATCAGTTTGGGTGTATCGTCGGCGTTATCAATTCTGGTTTATGACCGGCGTTATCGCTACAACATCATCACTATCAACTTGGTCGACATCCTCTCTGTGTCCAATAGTTATCGCAAGCAATCGGTTTACGATGCCTACTTCGCTATCTTGTATCTGGTACAAAGATGCCGAGTTTTGACAGATATCGGGGATGAAACTGCGTGGTTTGATTGTCAAAAAAGTCAGAGAAACTCGAAGATCCTCACGAACTTGCCGCGATATGAAGGAAATAACACTCTTCCAGAAGCCGAGAATGAAGCCCTTGGTAAACACTCGGGCTCGTTTTCAGTTGGGCTTATGATAACAATTGATGAAACACCGGGGGTACATTCGTCTTTTCACCCCAAGTCAAGGTTGACTTGGGGTAGCCACCCAGCTACCACCCCGTGCTGACTGAGGAACCCTGGGATTGTCGACATCAGCGGGGGGGGGGGGGGGGAGCACACGGCATCTATTTCCGCGCCCAGCATCCTCCCATCCCAGACAACCTTGGTCATATCTCATTGGCGATACATCATTGGCGGTATCTCATCCAGCAAAACGCCTGCTGACGTCATCTTGGGCTTCATCTTAACGCCTACCCCCGTGGGTAACGCCCTCTCTTTTTGTCTATAAATACCACCCCTTCCCAAATCAAAGGTAAGCCAGAATTGCTGCCCAAATCTCTGCCAAATTACACAGTCATACTAACTTAAGCATCGGAGTGTCTACACCGCCCACCCCCCCCCCGGCGCTTTGCAGGTATGATGGACTGCCTCCACCGTGACTCCGGCCAGCCATAATCTCTACCCCACTTTCCCAAAAGTCCTAATCTTAACAGTTGTCTACAAATCAGACAAGGGACGCGCTTGTAGACAAGGACTCCTAGCGTGCGTTGGACAAGGAGTCCTCGCGCCGCGCACCCGGATTAGGGTTTGCGCGCACCTCCGCACCCTGGATTAGGGTTGGGCCTATCTTCCAAACACCTTGGGCTTTTCCGATGAAACTTGGGCTCATACTCCTTGACATGTTGTAGTACATGTCGAACTCAATTGATGGACAAGGACGTTCCATCTACGCATTGATCTGCTGCTTAGAAGAATCACCGTCGTATGTCGTGATGGTGAGTAGGTTGACCACGCGTGGGACCTTCTCTCGAAGCGCAGCCTCCTCAAGTGTCATCTCGCACTCCAGCTCCTTGTGAATAAGAGATGACAACTTATCTTGAAGCTTTCTAGCTCTCGCACGCGTCATTGGACCAGAGGGTGGCAAAGGTATGTCGATGCGTGGGTTCACATCATTCCCCCCCCCCCCCCCTCGAAAGGATTCGTCCTCGAATCCATGACAGCTCAATCATCAACGTCATAGTCGTCTCCTACATCAAACAAAGACAAGTTAGAAACGTTGAAAGTAGAGTTAATGGTACCATACTAACTAGGTAACACAAGTTTGTAAGCATTATTGTTGATCTTCTCAACAATCTGAAATGGTCCATCTCCTCTCGGGGATATCTTGCCACGATGTTGGGCTGGAAAATGTTCCTTTCGCATGTGCAGCCACACCCAATCCCCTACATTGAAGACAACTAGTTTCCTCCCTTTGTTCCATTTAAGTGCCACCTTCTCATTCATTCGCTCACTGTTCTATTTTACCTTGGCATGTAATTGCTTCACGAATTTAGCCTTTTGTAAACCATCTAGACTTACAACATCACTCAAAGGTAAAAGGGTTAAATACAAAACAGTTATAGGATTAAATCCATAAAAAAGTTCAAAAGGTGAGTAATGAGTAGTGGAATGGACAACGCGATTGTAAGCAAACTCAATAAATGGTATGGTAAATGATCAACCCAAGTGGAAACATGCTTACGAACCAATGTGCGCAACAAGGAACCAAGTGTACGATTCACTACCTCTGTTTGTCCATCTGTCTGTGGGTGATAAGAAGTAGAATAGAGTAATTTCGTACCAAGTTTCTTCCATAAGACACGTCAAAAGTGGCTGAGGAACTTGGTATCTCTATCACTCACAATAGACAAGGGAATTCCATGTAAATGAACTACTTCACGAAAAAATAAATCAGCAATTTGAGTCGCATCATAAGTAGTTGAACATGGAATAAAATGTGACATCGTAGAGAACCGGTCTACCACAACAAAGACACTATCCTTCCCGTTTTTGGACTTGGGATGCCCTACAATAAAATCGATGGACAGATCAGTCCAAGGATGGGAAGGCGCAGGTAATGGAATAAACTCGCCATGATTGGCTGACTTAGATTTGGCTCTACGACAAATTAAATAACGAGCAACAATGTGTACTACATCACACTTCATATGAGGCCAATAAAAATGATCATGTAATACATCTAAAGTCTTAGTCAAGCCAAAGTGACCCATCAAACCGCCACTATATGATTCATGCACAAGCAATTCACGTAATGAGCAATGGGGAATACACAACCGTTTATGCTTGAATAAATAGCCCTCATGCTTATAAAATTTAGAACCAGCAACAGACACACCATGTTTGTAGATATCACCGAAATCAGCATCGAGAGGGTATAGCTCAATTATATGCAAAAATCCAAGTAACTTGGCATTAAGAGAAGTAATTAACGCATACCTTCACGATAGGGCATCGACGACTACATTTTCTTTACCTTGTTTGTAATGAATGTGATAGGGAAAGGCCTTGATAAACTCCATCCATGTAGCATGCCGTCAGTTGAGTTTGCCTTATCCCTTGAGGTACTTCAAGCTCAAATGGTATGTGTGTACGATGAATTCACGCGGCATGAGGTAATGCTGCCACGTCTCGAGTGCGCGCACAAAGGCATAGAATTCCTTATCGTAGGTCGGATATCTCAGCTGTGCGTCCTTGAGCTTCTTGTTGAAATAGGCGATGGGATGCTTCTCCTATATAAGAACAACTCCAATCCCTATTCCACTTGCGTCGCACTCGATCTCAAATGCCTTGCTGAAATCTAGGAGAGCTAACACCGACGCTTCTTTTTGGTCAGTTCATTCAAAGGCATGACGATAGTACTAAAATCTTTGACAAAATACTGATAAAAGCTCTCTAAGCCATGGAATGAGCGCACGTCGCTTGCGTTCTTTGGAGTCGGCCACTCCTTGACTGCTCGGATCTTCTCCTCGTCAAATTTCACGCCATATACACACAATAAAACCAAGAAAACCAACTTGTTCCCTTGCAAATGAACACTTACTAGGCTTAGCATATAACTGTTGTTCACGAAGCATTAGAAAAACTTCTCTAAGATGTGAAACATGCTCATCAAGTGATTTTCTATATATTAGGATATCGCCAAAATATACGACAACAAATCTGCCTATAAAGTGCCTAAGGACATGATTCATTAATCTCATGAAAGTGCTAGGAGTATTAGTTAAACCGAATGGCATAACCATCCATTCATACAAGCCATATTTGGTTTTAAAGGCTGTTTTCCATTTGTCACCTTCTTTCATGCGAATTTGGTGGTAACCACTCATCAAATCAATCTTAGAAAATATCATGCTACCACTTAATTCATTTAACATATCATCTAAATGAGGTATAGGGTGACGACACTTTATAGTGATTTTGTTGACTGCTCGACAATCAATGCACATGCGCCATGTCCCATCTTTCTTTCGCACTAGGATCACGGGAACGATGCATGAAGACAGACTTTCCCTCAAATATCCACAGCTACGCAACTCGTCCACTTGCAGCTGCAACTCTTTTGTCTCCTCCGGATTACACCTATACGCTAGTCGGTGGGGGATTGTGGATTCACGTAGAAAATCGATTTGGTGTTCAATGGCTCGGATTGGAGGCAATCTGGGAGGCATCTCGTCGGGTAGAACATCCTTGAATTCCTGCAAAAGAGATGAGATACTAATAGGAGTAGAATTCAAAGAGTTAGCGTTAGAGGTATTTAAACATGAAGAACAAAAATGAAGTAGGAGTAGAGGGCGGCTTGCGCCAAAACAATTTTTTTTGTAAAATTAGTGCTTTCCTCACTTCGCTCCTCTTGGCATATACGCTCAAACTCTTTTTATTTACCTCTCCTTTTGATCTCTTTATGCCACTCTCAGCATGCTTACTCTTTTTGTGCGAATGTTTATACTCACCCTCTGCATGCTTACTCTTTTCATGCGATTGTTGAAAGCTCACACACTCAGTTTCACTCTCTTTATTTTTGACACTCAATCCTTCTTTTTCTCTCTCGATTATTTTGGTAATCTCATATTCAGCATACGACTTAGCTAGCCATTGCTGGTCCTCAAATACTTCAGCTGGTGTCAACGACGCTAAGGTGAATTTTTTGCTATCTTTCACTAACTTGTAGCGGTTGCTCTTCCCTTCATGATTCACCTCTCTATCAAACTACCACGGCCTTCCAAGGAGGATATGACTGGCCTGCATAGGCACGACATCACAAAGTACCGCATCTTTATACTTGCCAATGCTGAAT
Source organism: Viola odorata (assembly GCA_963691705.1). NCBI lineage: Eukaryota > Viridiplantae > Streptophyta > Magnoliopsida > Malpighiales > Violaceae > Viola > Viola odorata. The sequence goes on along the minus strand of OY829537.1, from coordinate 50,918,807 downwards.
TAACAAGTACTTGCCGATTCACCTTGATCCCACTTCCATCCGTCATCCAATGTAATAGATACGACTTAGGATGCTTCACGATTTGTAAACCTAGCTTGTGAACCATTAGCCAACTCGCACAATTTGTGCAGCTACCGTTATCAATTATGATTGAGCATCCCTTTTTATCAATCATACCGCGAGTGTGAAATAAGTTATCTCGCTGCTCTTCATCGCACACTTCTTCCTTTGCTTGTGCGCTTAGACTTCTACGCGCTACAAGCAAACGAACTTGCTCACCCATTTGGTCCTCATCATCTGAATCGGTATCATCTTCTTCATTGAGTTTGGATGTCTCTTGATCCTCATCCGACTCTTGATCACCATTCTGCCGCAAGATGAACACTTTCTTGTTTGGGCAGTCCGCCTTCCTATGTCCTCTCCCATTACACTTAAAATAATTGATGTCCTTAGTCGCTGGTCGGTCTATAGTTGGAGTGTAAGGTTTATTACTAACCATTTTAGGAGGGGCAGCTGTACTAGAATTGCCTTTCGAAATGTAAGGCAACGCTTTCGGTGTTGTAGTCACACTTTTGTCATCCTTAACCCATGATGACTTCTTCTAAGATGACGAATTATTACTCGCTGGACTCGAAGCTTTGTAGGAACCCTTAGCTTTCCTATGCTTCTCAATCTTAAGAGCCATGTGGAGCATCCCCTCAAGAGTATTATATTGCGTTAACTCTAATACGTGGGCGATCTCTTGGTTCAGTCTTCTAGTGAAACGGGCCATAGTTGCTTCCAAACTCTCGTTGACTCGTGCTTGAGCCAAGGCTACTTCCATCTTATTAAAATAAGCCCCAACACTCTTACTTCCTTGCGTTAAGTCCTGTAGCCTTTGGTGAAGTTCACGGCTGAAGTGGTGATATGATCCGGCCTAGTGTAAGTAAGCCGAATGATATGTGGAGCTTGTGGAGGATCTAGCCAAGGGAGTTATCTAGTACAACCATGGATGAAAATGGAGGAAACACAAGACACGGATATGCAGCGGAGAAAGAAACATGAAAGAGCGATGGAAGGATGGGAGTTACCGGGAATTAGAAGATGGATGGAAAGGACGGGGATGAGCACACATGAAGTAGCGAAAATCACATGAACGATTGCTTGATAAAGATATACACCGAGGGCCAAGATTGAGACTCGTTTCTATGGATGATCAAGCAAAATGGACATATATTTCATTCACACAAAAATCGTCAAGACGATTACAAACATAGATTTCCCGGAGAGAGATCGGGAGGAGTGCTCTCAACTCAAGCGATCCCTCTCAAGGAAGAAGTGAGCTTACAAAGTGTATAAGGGAGGAGTGTTCTCACTCAACAAAATACACCCAAAGTCTAAGCTAAGGAGGAAAAATGAAACAAGAGAACTATATGTAGTTAGTGTACAAATTGGGCTTGAAAAAGCCCAAAAATCACATTGTTTCCCATGTCTGGCGGTATACCGCCTGGGAGGGTTGAGGGCTGGTGGTATACCGCTAGCCTCGGCTCTTGGAAGCTAAAATAATTCATTTTCTGGTGGTATGCCGCCCCAGTCAGGGCATTCCTGGCGGTATGCCGCTAGACTCGCTCACACTGCGCGCTAAAATGTCGACGAGCATAACTTTTGATCCACCCGTCCGATTGGCCTGAAATTTGTCCCAAACGGAAGCTAACATCTTGAAGTTTCCATCAAGCCTCTGTTCTCTCAAATCGGACTCCATTTGCTTGTCCATCTGATCATGATGATTGTTCCTCTTGGATGGAGAATTTGTTGACGAGCCTTGTTGCGAGTTGAGGAAGTTCGGCTTTGCTGGAGGTCTTGGAGTGGTGCGAGTGTCCTTGAGACTTTCTAGGGCTAGACGTGCCTCTACATCATGGCTTGCTCGGCCAGCTTGGGAGTTCGGTGTGTCTAGACCTAGGTATGGTGATAATGGGGCACTTGGTCCTCGTCCTTGGGCATGAGTTACGCTCGTTTGCAAGGCTCCATTGCCCATGAACGATTCTCTTGGGTCCGCGTCCAGTTGCTCTACTTTGAAGGAGGTCGGGATCAGATCATCACCTTTCCCTTTGAAAGGATTCGTCCTCGAATCCATAACCTCAATCTTCTCACCTACACACTTAAAAATACTTGAAAACAAAGGTGAGAAACCAAAGGGGCGCAATCGCGCATGCTTGTGCACAGGTTGGTCCAAGGAAGAATCAACAATGATATTGGCACATCGGTGCACATCGTTTCTTAAAATTTCATGCAAAGCGCGGATGACATCACAAATGGTAGAACAACAGACAAGATGAATCATTTTCTCTATTCGGCTCACAATGACAAGCCAAGAGAATTGAGCACTACTCACAGGCACAATGCACTTGAAAATACCAAACAAATTCCGCAAGAGGGAACACAAATTTTCGTAAGAATTAAACCAATTAATTCTTGACAAATTCGGTCCAAGAATTTGTGTTCTCCTAACACGTAACATATCCATAGTATTGAAGTGCATATTATCCACAATTAACTTATGTAGGCTACAATTGTCAAGACAAAATTCATCTAATTCAAAAGCACGCACATTCCTTTCATATTTAAGCACATTGGTCATCAAGACAACATTAAGGAGGTGCATGGTGTCACGAATTATTAAACATCGTGGGCGGTGGTTCATTTTCTCAAAGCGGCTCACAAGGATTAGCCAAGAAAATTGAGCCACACACCCGCGCACAAAACACATTGAAAAACCAAGCAATTGACACAAAAGGAAACACAATTCCTTGCAGCAATTAGGCCGAGAAAAATTTAACAAGTTCGGGCAAAAGAATTGTTTCCATGCTTCATGCAGACTAGCCATGGATTCCGAATGAAAACAACATGTATATAAATTATACATACTATCCAAAAATTTACAAAAGTTAGCACGTTTGAGCAAGAAAGGGTCATACTTGATGAAATGCAAATGGGGAGTTTTAACAAATACCCCAAAATTTTCACACAAGTAATTTTCATGCTCAAACCAAGAAGGTTCATGCTTGACGAAGGGTACGGAAAGGATGTTGGTGCATGCCATAAAATTTGTACCCAAGTGGTTTTCAAAAACACGGGCAAATGTATCATGCTCAATGAAATGTTCATGTGAGTCAAGATGAGTGAAATGAGCATCCTCAACCAATTGAGCATTCAACAAGGGAGTGAAAACATACCCGTTGGGCAAAGCGGGAAGATGGAAACGGTTTACCTCAAGGCCTTGCCATTGCGAGCACCATTGTTGAGCAATTACACTCCCGATACCTCCTAGGATGGATGGTTTGAACCCACCCTTGCTCCTTGGAACATTCGGGCGCGGATGGTCATGGAAACCCACTGGAAGTTCCTGCAAGAAAGACACACGAGCAGTAGGAAAAGAAGTGTCAAGGTTAGAACGAGCTAATTGACCCTCATTGCTCAAAGGCACGCTCATTGGATCAATAGCTCCCACAATTTCTGTTTGCTTCTTTTCCTCACTTTCTTCTATCAATTTTCCCTCTTGCTCACTTTCTTCTGTCTCATTTTCAAGTTCAAACAACGGATTGTGAAAATCGAGTTCAAACAAAAGGTTGTCGAAAACTTGAAATTGATTTGGCTCAACGGGCTCACTCAACTCATTCTCAAAGGTGGGGTTGCACTCACTCTCGTTGGCATGCTTGCTATTTGCATGCCGTGCATTCTCCTCATCTCTTACTTTCTTCTCTCCACACTCTCTCTTTTCTTTGATCTCTTGCTCACTTCTTTTTCTCTCTTTCTCAACCTTACATTTTTCTCTCTTCCATTCAACAATAGCTTGAAGCTCAGTCACATGCCTTTTAAGCGCGTCCAAAAGGTCAGTCATCGAACGGGATTCAAGAGATTAGGATGGAGTGGGTTGGTTAGGTTGGACTTCTTCCAAGGTAGACTCGAGGGTTGAGCCGGAAAAAGAGTCTTGCATACTTGGTCGACCTTGGTGAGGTCGAACCCTTGGAGGAGCATGAGGAGGCGTTCGGCCTTGGTGGGGTCGAACCCTAGGAGGAGGCGGAGGAGGTGTTCGGCCTTGGTGAGGTCGAACCCTACGAGGAGGAAAATGAGGAGGTGCTCGACTGTGCATTCCCCCATGTTTAGTTCGGACTCGTACACTTGAGGAGAGGAAGTGTCTTGGTTCGGGGCCATGGCCAAGGCTTTGGTATGCAATGGAACCGAGGCCATAGCTTGAGACATGAAGGCTTGGAAAATCTTCGTCGTCGTCATCCTCGCTACAACTTGAAGTTGAGCCACGGATGAAGAGACGAGGACTTGAAGTCTCTTCATGGTCTTCATCCTCACTACAAATGCTATACTCATCGCCGATTTCATCACACGGTTCAAAATTTTCATCATCATTGGAGTAGCAATTAACATCACCGTATGATTCATAACCACTATTGTCATTGCATTGAGAGGTATCATCGTCATAGTACTCTCCTTGGTCACAAGATTCACAATCACTATCTTGCGACATTGTGACTAAAAAATTGAACAAACTAAGATATATATATATGTTAGTAAATAGTCTCTCCCTCACGTGTTTAAACACTCTTGTCTAAGGTGTTTAGGTCACTCGAAAAATACGTGCTCACAAACACTCAACTTCGCGTTCTCCGTGTACCTGCACACTTAAACAAGGGTTAGAAAATAAATCTCTCCCTCACGTGTTTGACACTCGTGTTTAATCACTCGCAAAAGATAGCCTCACAAATCGCTCGAGAAAACCCCACAAAGCTTGCTCACCACCCAACTCTTGCCGCAAACAAACTTGTGATTCAAGCCAAGCGTTTCATAAACAACTACCTTCGCAAGTGCTCAAGAGATTAGAAAAGAAAAGGAAAGACTCAACAAAGGACTCAAGAAATTACAAAGACTTAAGGGTAAGCTGAAAAAAATATTTCAGAATTCCAAGGAAATTCAAAATTTTAATTTTGGGGAAAATTTTGAATTTTCCGTTGGAGGGAAGGAGGCTGGAAAAATATGAGTTAAAGGAGTAAAAGACTCAAGAGAAGACTCAAAGATTTGTTGAAAAACACTTGGAAGTTTAGGACTTAAGAAAACTTAAGTTTAGGACTCAAAAAAAAATTTAAAACTCAAGTTTAGGATTTTAGTGGTTTGGGACTTGAGTTAGGACTTTGTTTAGGACTTGGAAGAGACAAAAGGACTGCTGGACTCTAAGAAGAAGAAGAAGACGTGCTGGACATTGGAAGAAAAAGGGTCAACTTGGTTGGAATAATCCTTTAAAAATTGGAAGTTCATTGTCTAAAAATCAGACAAGGGACGCGCCTTTAGACAAAGAGTCCTCACGCCGCGCACCCGGATTTGGGTTTGCGCGCACCTCCGCACCCTGGATTAGGATTGGGCCTATCTTCCAAACGCCTCGGACTTTTCCGATGAAACTTGGGCTCATACTCCTTGACATGTTGCAGTACATGTCGAACTCGATTGATGGGGGAAGGACATTCCATCTATGCGTTGATCTGCTGCCCAGCAGAATCACCATCGTACGTCGTGATGGTTAGTAGGTTGACCACGCGTAGGACCTTCTCTCGAAGTGCAGCCTCCTCAAGTGTCATCTCGCACTCCAGCTCCTTGTGAATGAGGGATGACAACTTGTCTTGAAGCTTTCTAGCTCTCGCACGCGTCATTGGACCAGGAGGTGGCAAAGGTATATCGATGCGTGGGTTCGCATCACAAACCCACGTATGTAACTCGAAGGATTCGCTCATCCTTCCAAGATTCTTCTCAAACGCCATCTTGACATTCAAGCGCGCACTATAGCGCTTGACTTGTCCATGGGCTATTAGTATCACCTCGATCTCCCTATTGCTACCTATGCTAAGTAACACTTTCAAGGGCAGCAATATCAATCCGAATGATATCATATGAACCAAGCTACACATGAGTTTCAACAAACCAAATATAATGACATGCGTAGATAGGTAGTAAGTCAAAAAAATAAACAGAAGACATTTCTCCCATGTAAATTCATACTTACAAACCAAAACATGCCACGAGGACCCACGCGTCCGTTGATCCACTATGCTTGAAACTCCGAATTGTGGTTGATAGGACGTCCATCTTGGCAGCTTGGCGCTCGGCTTATCCCACAATGCCTCCCATAAGTCGCTAAAGGACTTTTCCCGTCGCTTACTAACAAGATTCCAAAGAACAACATATAAAAGTATAACATCCCTAAAGGATCTTCTAGTAATAGTTGTTCTATGATGACGCATCAAACCATCGTTATATGACCAATACACAGTCAAATTATATAACGAACTACACAACCAAAATATGATCTCCTTTATGAAAATAAAAATCAGATTGATTCTTAAATAAATGACCATTATATACTCCACAAAAATCAAATTCATTAGCATAAGGATTAACCTTAAGTATACTCTTAAGCGACTTTTCACCAAGTGACTTTTTATCAATACTACCAATAAGACTCAAAGGAACACCATGTGACGACACAACATTCCAATAAATTAAATCACAGTAGCTCGTAAAAAAATCATTAAATACATCATGCTTATCAAAATTTCACAAAAGATCATGTGACTAATATAAGCGATTGCGTCTGAAAAGAGCTCCTCTAAGTCCTGTCGACTTAAACACAAAATTGTCATGAAATTCACACTTGGTAGAATAGTTATTCAATGTAAATGTATGTGAAAATCCAATTAAACTTTTATTAGGATAAGAGGGATACACATTACCTTGGCGGTTAGTATCGATCAAATCGCTTATCGAATGGACACCTTGTGTAATCCTCTTAATTGGCAATGGGATATGGGTTGTCTTCTCTGGAATTAAATCATTAATTACCTACACAAGAGAAGAAAAAAATAGGAGAAGAAACAAATTCATTAGGGTTAGAAGAATGAAGGCACAATGGCCAAAAATGCGATTTTGAAGGGCTTGCGCCAAAACAAGTTTTGCGCAAACATAATGCATCGCTTTCTTCTCTCCCTTTGGCATAAACACTCAATTTATTTTCTTTATCCTCTCCTTTTATCTCAAAAATTCCACTCTCTACATGCTCACTCTTTTCATGCATGTGTTTTCTTCTCGCATGCTCACTCTTTTCATACGGGCTGTTTTGCTCACTATCTCTTTTCCTATGCTCAATCTTTTCATAAGCGTTGTTTTGATTACTCTCTCTTTGCCCATGCTCTCTATTTTCATGGGGGCTGTTTTTTTCACTCATTATCTCATTTTCAACCCTCAATTCCTCTCTTTCTCTCTCAAGATCTCTAGCGACTTTCTATTCGGTATGAGACTTCCCTAGGTATTGTTGATCCTTTAGGATTTCAAGAGGCGTTAGTGGAACTAATGAGAACTTTAGGCCATCCTTTACCAACTTGTAAAGGCCTTTCTTCCCTCAATGAGTGGCTCTTCTATCTTGCTACCATGGTTGACCAAGAATGATATGACTCGACCAAATCGGTATCACATCGCAAACGATTTCATCCTTATAACTCTCAATAGAGAATGAAACTGAAACTTGCTTAGTTACCTCCCACTCTCTACCATTGTTCATACATTGCAGGAAGTAGGGTCTTGGATGCTCAATAGTCAGGAGGCTCAACTTGTCTACAAGCAATGCGCTTGTATAGTTCGCCGAACTCCCATTGTCGATAGTTAATGTGCACCACTTTCCTTCAACAAGGCAGCGAGTGTGAAATAACCCTTCTTTTTGTTCAACAAACACTTCTGCCTTTCCTTGTACACTCAAGTGACTCTCAGTGACCAGCGTTCTAGCATCATCACGCTCTCTGAATCCTTGTGTATAAGTCACTCGACTATCATGCACCGTATCACGCCTTAGGGCCTTACGCATTGGATTATGCCTAGGGTTCGCCTCGGCAACCCTTGACTTATACTACTCAGTGCTGCAACCTTAGTGACCTTCCTCCTAGTTAGATCCTTACATGGAACCTTATTTGTATTTTCTAACCATGGTACAAAAGGTGCAAGAGAACTTGGAGTATTCCTTTGAATCTAAAGGTCAAGCGCTACTCTTGACCTAGGCGGTTCGGCCCTAGGAATCGGCTTGAACTCCTTCGAGAACTCACTTTCCCTTTTCTCCAACTCATCTAATCTTGTGATAAGGTTTTTAACAGCCATGAGTATTTCTCGCTTCTTCACATCACCTGGCGATGATTCGACATTATTCCTGAAAGTCACAACACACAAAACAAACAAAGCGTAAAGTTGTCCTAAAACTAGTACTCCCTTACGTGTTTACTCTCGTGCTTAATCTCTCTAATAAACTCACAAAATCACTCACAATTTACTGTAATTGTTCACATGTGAACGTTAGTGACTCGAGAATTTCAAGAACGCTTCCAATAAGACTCGCAAGAAAAACTAGCTCGGAAATAATTTTGGATGCAAAGCAATTGAGTAGTCACGAAATCAATTAACTAAAAAATTAATTTATTGGAGTAGAAATCAGTTTAAGGAATCAAGATAAGCTCAAGTTGACTCGAATTACTCAAAACAATTCACAAAATCGTGAATGATGTGTATATGTGCAATCTAGGGTTTGCGACTTTGCACCTTTGATATCTTTTGAATCTGACCACCAAATCCAATGCTTCTTTTTGCAATCTTTCCCAAATACCTTCTAGTATTTTGTATTTTGTTTTTGACTCTTTGAAGGAAACTAAACAACAATTAAAAGAAAGACACTTTGAATTTTTGTGACTCTTTTTCTGGACACTTTGGGGACAGATTTTTTGTATATTTTTTTGTATTTAAAGGATTATACAAATCGCACAACGATTTGCACACACACAAGGATGCAAACAAGATCTAGAAATCCTATATCGACTCGACACATAATTAACTAACACACAGGACGCAAGGAGATTGATTTTAGACCGGGTAGAAGAGGAATCAATCTCAACAATTGAAAACAAATAAAAACAGTAAAGGATAGATGGATAGATACCAAACCGTAGAACGCCTTTGCTCCGCTACCAACTGATACGATCCTTGGATCACCCGAGGCTCGTAGCACGTACTTTTTATCTAGTTCTAGGCTTGGATTTTGATGCGGAAGATAGAAAACTCAACAAGACTGTTTAACGCTGCTAATATCCTGTATTAGCCAAACTAAACCTATCAAGTGAGGTTCTTGAAATGATCTCTAACCCTGCTAATATCCTGTATTAGCCAAACTAGAGCTACGAATCAATGGGGTTGAACTTTCGAGTTTTACTTGCTATCCTAATCGAGTGTTCAGACTCAATGAGGGATAAGGTTCACGCATGAACAATTGAGAGAAACTTCTCTGGGTTTTAATTATGAAAAATAGTATGCTTTACAATGAAGAGGGTAGCTCCTTTAAATAGGAGAAACCCTAAAATCCTTACACAAAATTGGACTTTCCTTATAAGTCCTAATTCTACTTGAATTTCTATTTAATTAATTAAACTAATTATAGAATAACTCCAACTAATTTAATTAATAATAAAATAAGTAATTGAAAATAATGGAAAGTCCCAAAATTCCATATTTGCGCAAAACTGTCTATTCACGGGTGTGATCACGTCCAGGATGGGCGTCATCACGTCGAGCTTCAGCGCCAAAGAATCTGAGCTTCTGATATGAACGTCATCACGTAAAAGGCTCAGTTGTCATCACGTCGGGGTGGCGTCATCACGTCGTGGCTGGCTGGAACTCTCTGATATGGGCATCATCACGTCGAGAGTGGATGTGATCACACCGAGGCCAATCTGGGTCGTATCACTCAGCTTCTGTACAAGGAACTTGAGCGCAAGACACTGATTGAAGAGGTTGTTCTGCACGAGAAGAACCCGAGGTTAGTAACACTACTCGTAGCCTCACCGGACGCAACAGGTGCCACTGTCCGAGGCATTTCATAACAATGAGGTTTGAATTAAGGCGCAAGATGCTATTTCTGGTATTTTTGGATGTTAGCTTTCGTGTGAATCAGTATTGAGGCCATTCGCACGAGCGTATCAAAAGTTAGCCTAGGTTGACATTCTCGGACTCAAAGTGATGTTCCCAGCACCACACGACTTGGAGACTCGACCCATTTCAAGGCCCAACCGTGCGACGACTTGTTTTACACTTCCAGAGCTTATTAATTATGTTGGTTTTTACTTTAAGTAGGATATTAGGGTAAAAGCATGATAAAGATATTTGTTAGACTTAGTTAGGGTTTTGTGTTATTTATAGAGCTGCTAGTGCTCATTGTTAAGAAGCTTTGATATTAATAAAAAATTGAGACTTTGTCTTGTTCAAGAGTGGACTCTCTTGTGTTGAAGGTGGACTCCTTCGTGTCTTGTTTCTTCCTCGAGTCTGCAAGCTCAAGTCGTTAGCAAATAAAACCTAAAATTGCGCACCCCTTGCTTGTCTCCTTAGGTCGGTTCTCCCCGTGTGCGAGTTCACGTATAGGAAATTCCAGCAAGAACCTTACTAGACATCGGCCGGCCAGCTTCCAAGCTCTGCCCAAGCTCACCCCTAGTGAGTCCTATCTTCCGCGTCAAGCAAAAACATGTAGAACTAGATTTGAAATGTCGACATACGCATCCTTGGCATGCCTAAAAGCATTGTGAGTGATAGGGACACTAAGTTTTTAAGTCACTTTTGGCAGGCTCTATGGACGAAGTTAGGTACTAAACTCCTCTTCTCCACCACATGTCATCCACAAACGGATGGGCAAACGGAGGTGGTGAATAGGACTTTAGGATCACTACTTCGAGTAATGGTTACTAAGCATGGAATGAAATAGGAAGGTTGTCTTGCATTTATTGAATTTACCTATAATCATGCATACCATTCTTCCATTGGATTTTCCCCTTTTGAGGTGGTCTACGGGTTCAAACCCTTAACCCCTCTCGATCTCTTACCTTTGCCTATGAGTTCTCTTAAGTGTGTAGATAGGATCGTATCAATGAACACATCATCTCCTCCTCCTTTGAAAGGATTCACCCTTGAATCCATTTCTTGAGCGTTCGCGATGCCTTCATGGCAAAGAGATAAGTCATTAACATTAAATGTATTGCTTATTGACCCATACTCACGTGGGAGGTCTAGGACATAAGCATTGGCGTTGACGCACTAGAGAATTTGGAAAGGACCATCGCCTCGGGGACTTTGTTTGTCTCGCCTTTGGTTAGGAAACTGATCCTTGCGCCAATGAAGCCAAACCCATTGGCCAGGCTCAAAGGAGGTAGGTGTCTTTCCCTTGTTAAGCTTGGCTGCCTCACGCATGTTCATGCTTTCGATATTCTTATGGACTTGCTCATGGAGCTTCTTGACTTCCACGACTTTGGCATTCTCATCTACACACTTAAGATAACTGATACGATCCCAAGATGTATCACGCGACTACATGGATAAAAATGTCAAGACATGATGGAGCAGATGGAGTCCGATCAGAGCTCCGAAAGGCTTGATGGAAACCTCTATGTGTTATATTTATTGTGTCCAAGGTTTAGAGCATTCAGACAAGTAGATCTCAAGGAGATTCGAGATGACAATCTCGCACACAGCAGTTCTAGGCGCAGACACAACAGGCAACTTCGTCGGAACGTAGCCGGCTCTGTACAAGTCCAAATCGGGTGATCGACCACTCGTTGGAAACTTCAGGATGTTATATTTCCTTTGAGACAATATTCAGCTCATTTTGCACAGTGGTTTAAAAGTTATCTAAGTTGACATTATGGTGCGCAGTCTGTGCGCGAGACAACATACAACTTGAGGTTTCGGCCCAAACCTTGGCCCGATGATGGAGAACATGACATGGGTTGCTGGAATGTATTTAAATATATTTATATTTACTTTAATTAGTTAATTAGTTAATTAGTTTCCTTAATTAATTAGTTAAATAATGGCAGCAACTTCTGTTTCCATTTATTTAATTAATTAGTTAATTAGTTTCCTTAATTAATTAGTTAAATAATGGCAGCAACCTTTGTTTCCATTTATTTAATTAATTATTTAATCAGTTTATTTAAATTAGTTAATTAAGTCAATTACCTTATTTAGAACTCCTACTTGCAATCCGATTAGGGTTTCTTGTATAAAGACATGGTTTTGCCTCCTTTTGAAGGTTGGCTGTTATTTGATAAAATTGAGACTTCTCTCTTCAATCTCTACCCATTGTTCATCAATTGAACCTTGTTCCTTCTGAAATCCGCAATACTCGAGTTGTCAAACAAGTAAAATCGAAATTATATTATTGTGTCTTTTGTCTTAGTGCGATTCTCACAATCGTTGGGTTTAGTCCTAAGAAGCTGATACAAGATCCTTGACGTGAAATTGACTAGAACTCTTAGCATTCAGTTGGCGAGGTAGTCTACGTTCGCACGAGTCAAGTTCTCTATTCCGCATTGAAATCCTTCTTTGAACAACGATCAAATTTGGTGCTACGCATCCTAAGCAACTAGGATCGTATCAGTTGGTAGCGGAGCTTAAGGGGTTCAAAGATTGGTAAGTGACCTAATTTATTTCAAGTTTTCATTGCTGAAATTGGAATTTTCTCTTACTCCATTCAAAACCGATTTCTTTGCTGTGTTTTGTTCGTATATGTGCAATTTTCTGTCAAGTCGAAATCGATTTTAATATATAGCTATTGAAGTCTGATTTTGGTGAGAAAGGTCTTGTTGGGAAGTTGCACCTGTTAGGTTTCCGAATTAAAAAGAATCAAGTGATTCGGACACCGGAGTCAAAAGCTATAGCCAATTTACTAAATTGTATTTTCTGCCAAATTCTGCACAATTTCTGTCAAGTCAAAAATTGTATTTTAATATATGGCTACTGAAGTTAGATTTGAGTAAAAAGGATCTGTTGGAAAGCTGTGTTTGTTGGGCTTCCGAATGAAAAAGAATCAATTGTTTCGGAGTTCAGAGTAAAAAGTTGTAATCAAAACACTAAACTGTGTTCATAGTCAAAGAAAAAAAAGGAAAAGAAAAGAGAAAATTCCAAAAAAAAAGAAAAGAAAGAAGAGGAATTCAATTCTGCAAATACAAAAATATATAGAAGTATTTGCGTCACAAAAGTTAGATTTATCAACGAAGTGAATTGAAGTGCGATTGGATATTAAAATCAGAACTGCAATTGAATTTGTTTGAGTCCTTTCGAGTCAATTGAGCTTTCTTTGATTCCTTGAAATTGCCTTCTACTCTACTTGCTATTTGTTTGATTGGTTGTTCTTGCAATTACTCAAATATCAAGTGTCACCACTTATTTTCAGTGCTAGTTGTCTTTGAGCGTCTTCTTGGAAGCCTTTTTTCTTTGAACTCTTGAGTCTCACTAACACTTGAACAATTACAGGGATTTTTGAGTGAATTTTGTGAGATTAATAGAGAGATAAACACGAGAGTAAACACGTGAGGGAGTGCTAGGTTAGTGCAATTTTACGCTTCCACTTTCTTGTTGTGACTTTCAGGAACTTCTAAATGTCTCAAGAAGGAGATATTGCAACTGTGCTTGCAGCTATCCACGAAGAGTTGAGGACCATGAGAGAAAGGCAGTTGGCCTCTGATGTTGAGATTCCAATAGTAGCGGCACAGAAGTATACCCACGCAAACCTAGGGAGTAAAGAAATAAGACTTCCACCTTTTGAAGCAGTGTACAATCCGAATGCTTACTTGGATTGGGAGCGAGAGGTACAATCTATTTTTCGCTGCTATGATTATTCAGAAAGGAAGAAAGTAAAGTTAGCATCAGCTGCATTTGGTGGGTATGCGGTTAATTGGTGGGATCAGATCAACCTTAAACGGGCTGCCATGGGGAGCCTTCCAATTCTGAATTGGGAAGTGATGAAGAGGGTCATGAGGAATCATTTTGTTCCCACTCACTTCAACCATGAGCTTCCCCGAAATTTGGAGACCTTGACACAAGGAAATAAGGGTGTTGAAGAGTACTTTAATGAGATGGAGATTGCTTTGGAGAGAGCACAAGTCAAGGAGACCGAAAGGGAGACGATGGCAAGATTCTTCGAAGGCCTCAACCGAGAGATAACTGATCCACTGTATTACACTGAGTTCTTCTACTTAGAGGATATGTTACAAAAGGCGATCAGCATAGAGAAACTCAATGTGAGATGTGATGAACTCGTGCGAGAACAGCAAGCTTGGGATAAGAACTTTAGAGAACTAATCGAGAGGTTTATTGGTGGTGTACCATGGCTAGAGGATATCAAGAATGCTACAACGCTTGCTATTGAGCGTGACTTGAGTGTCCAAGGGAAAGCAGAAGTGAGTGAGCGAGAAAAAGAAAAGGGCTTAAAAGAACCCAAAGTCTTAAAGAAGACGAATCAAAACAGCCCCCATGAAAAGAGCGAGCATGGGAAAAAAGATGAGAGTTTAAAACACTTGCATGAAAATAAAGAGCATGCAGAGAGTGGCATCATTAAAAAAGGAGAGATGTGTGTTTATTCCAAGAGAGAACAAGTGAGGGATGCATTACATGTGCAAAAAATCTATTTTGGGGCAAGCCACCAAAAACTGAATTTTTGGCCATTGCGCTTAGATTTTCCTAACCCTAATCCGATTGGTTTCCCTTCTATTATTATTTCTCCTAATGTGCAGACCAAGAGAAGTGTATTGGAAGAAGAGAAGCCTCTTACCTTACCACCAAGAAGAGGGAAAGAGCCTTGCGCATCCGTGGTGCCTATTTCGGCAAACCCTAACCGAAAGGGTATGGTACGGTTTTCTTTTCCTAAGTCTAATTTGGTTGATTATACTAACCTTCTTGATTTGTATAAATCTGATTTTAATTTAATTGATGATGGTTATATGCAAGAACCAAAGGTCAAGTCATATACCTTTAAAATTTACTCGCGAAAGCGAAAACAGTTTGGTATGTTGGCTAGACCGAGAGACATGGATTGTGTTGTCTCTAACACAAATTTAATTGGATTCTCACATGTTTTTACATTAGATAACTATTCTTCAAAGTGTGAATTTCATGCAAATTTTGTGTTTAAGTCGACAGGATTTGGAGGAGCTCTTTTCAGACGCAATCTCTTATATCAGTCGCATGATCTGTTGCGAAATTTTGATGAGCATGATGTGTTTGATGATTGTTTGATGAGCTGCTGTGATTTAATTAATATTACTGGTTTAATTTATAGGAATGATATGTCTTCACATGATGTTCCTTTGATTCTTATTGGTAGTATTGATAAAAAGTCACTTAGTGAAAAATCGCTTGAGGTTACACCTAGGGTTAATCTTTATGCTAATGATTCTGATTTTTGTGAAGTCTATAAAGATTATTTAATTGACACAAAATCTATGTTTTGTATGCATAAAGAATATCATAGCAAGCATGAGCGCTTAATTTGGTTGTGTAGTTCGTTACATGATTTGACTGTGTATTGGTCATATGATGTTAGTTTGATACATCAATATAGCACAACTATTACTAACATATTCTTTAAGGATGTTATGCTTTCACATGTTGTTCCTTGGAGTATTGTTAGTAATCACAGGGAGGAGTCACTTAGCGACTCATGGATGGAATTGTGGAGAAGGCCGCGCATGAAGATGCTAATTGAGACATCTTGTCAACCACAATTTGGAGTTTCAAGCAATGTGGATCCATGGGCACTTGAGTCCTCATGGCATATTTCGGTTTGTAAGTATGAGTTTACATGGAAGCAATGCTTTCAATTTATTTTTTTACTTACTTCCTTTCGGTACATGCTATTGTTTGGGAATTATTGCTTAAACTCATATATGGTTTCATTCATATAACATTATTCGGTTTAATGTTGCTGCCTTTGAGTATATTGCTTAGTATAAGTGGTAGCAAAGAGATCGAAGTAATGCGGATAACCCATGGACAAGCCAACCGCTATGGTGCGCGCTTGGGTGTCAAGATGGCAACTTTGGAAAACCATGGAAGGATGAGTGGATCCTTCAAGATAAGAGCTTGGGTTTGGCAGCGCTTACGCCGGAGATGGTCCCTAAACCAAGTTCAAGCAAGAGTAGCCGCTTGGAGCAATAATCTTACTCGACGCATTGACATGTTCAAAGACGTTGCTGCCAAGTTGAATTTACAAGGTCTAGGTACAGATTCGAGGTCGAATCTTTTCGAAGGGAGAGGGAATGATGCGAATCCTCACACATACCTTAGCACATCAAGCGTCTTACCCTTGAAGCGCAAGAGATGGCAACTAAGGAAGCACAAGAGATGGCGAGTATGCTTTGAGCATATAATTGTGAAGCTTTCGTGGGCAGATTATGCTGAGCAAGATTCGAGGGCGAATCTTTCCGAAGAGGGAGGGAATGATACGATCCCAAGATGTATCACGCGACTACATGGACAAAGGTGTCAAGACATGATGGAGCAGATGGAGTCCGATCAGAGCTCCGAAAGGCTTGATGGAAACCTCTATTTGTTATATTTATTGTGTCCAAGTTTCAGAGCATTCGGACAAGTAGATCTCAAGGAGATTCGAGATGACAATCTCGCACACAGCAGTTCTAGGCGCAGACACAACAGGCAACTTCGTCGGAACGTAGCCGGCTCTGTATAAGTCCAAATCGTGCGATCAACCACTCGTTGGAAACTTCAGGATGTTATCTTTCCTTTGAGACAAGATTCAGATAATTTGGCACAGTGGTTTAAAAGTTATCGAAGTCTACATTATGGTGCGTAGTTTGTGCGCGAGACACCATACAACTTGAGGTTTCGGCCCAAACGTTGGCCCGATGATGGAGAACACGACATGGGCTGCTGGAATGTATTTAAATATATTTATATTTACTTTAATTAGTTAATTAGTTAATTAGCTTCCTTAATTAATTAGTTAAATAATGGCAGCAACTTCTGTTTCCATTTATTTAATTAATTAGTTAATTAGTTTCCTTAATTAATTAGTTAAATAATGGCAGCAACCTTTGTTTCCATTTATTTAATTAATTAGTTAATCAATTTATTTAAATTAGTTAATTAAGTCAATTACCTTATTTAGAACTCTTACTTGCAATTCGATTAGGGTTTCTTGTATAAAGACATGGTTTTGCCTCCTTTTGAAGGTTGGCTGTTATTTGATAAAATTGAGACTTCTCTCTTCAATCTCTACCCATTGTTCATCAATTGAACCTTGTTCCTTCTGAAATCCACAATACTCGAGTTGTCAAACAAGTAAAATCGAAATTGTATTATTGTGTCTTTTGTCTTAGTGCGATTCTCACAATCGTTGGGTTTAGTCCTAAGAAGCTGATACAAGATCCTTGACGTGAAATCGACTAGAACTCTTAGCATTCAGTTGGCGAGGTAGTCTACATTCACACGAGTCAAGTTCTCTATTCCGCATTCAAATCCTTCTTTGAACAGCGATCAGATTTGGTGCTACGCATCCTAAGCAACTAGGATCGTATCAATAACTCAGTTAGACAATAGGAATAGAAGTAGGAGTTCTAATTAAGGAAAATAACTTAATTAACTAATTAATCAATTAACTAATTAACTAATTAAATATAAATTAAGGAAAATAAGCCTAGCGCATCGAGCGCTTCAAGGGCAAGGCGCTCGATGCGCTAGGGTTGGTATGAGGATTCACATTAGTCAGCTCAAATCATTGAGTGTGTTTGTAAAGGGGAGGGATGTGAGGCACGCATTGCATTTTAACAAAATGTGCCTTGTACTTAGGTACGAAGCACATTGCTTAAATGTTGACTCTCATCTTTCTTCCCTACCTAGTCCAATTGTCTCACTCTTGTAGGAATTTGATGATGTGTTTCGAAAGGAGATGCCAAACGGCTTACCTCCCGTCCGAGGCATTGAGCACAAAATCGATCTATACCCTTGTGGATATAGGCTTAGTGATTCGACAAGGATTCTCCCTTGTTCGGACTTAGGTTGGCTGGTGCTTAGCGATCAGCAGGCTTACATTGTCTAAGTGAGTTATCTTCTTCCGCATCGAAATCCATCTTTGAGCAACGATCAGAATTACGTGCTACGCATCCTAAGCAACTAGGATCGTATCAATTAGTAGCAGAGCTTAAGGCGTTTAAAGATTGGTAAGTATCATTAATTGTTTTCAAGTTTTCATTGCTGAAATCGGTTTCTTCTTCTACTCCATTCTAAAACCGATTTCCTTGTGTGCCTGGTTCGTTACTTGAATGACAATTGATTACATTTTCAGTCCAGATTTGTTGTGTTGAAATTAGCTAAATTACTTGCATTTTCTACCAACAAAAAGGTCACGAAACACAAAGGAAAATCTGTTCAATTTCCGTCAAGTCAAAATTGTATTTCAATATACACCTATTAAAGTTTGATTTTCGTGAAAAAGGATCCGTTGGAAAGTTGTGTTTGTTAGGAGTCTGAATAAAAAAGAATTAGGTGATTTGGAGCTCGGAGTAAAAAGATGTGATCGAAACACCAAACTGTGTTCATAGTCAAAAGAAGAGAGAGGAGAAATTCCAAAAGAAATAAGAGGAATCCGATTATGCAAATACAAAAATATATAGAAGTATTTGCGCTACAAAAATCAGAGTTATCAGTTTAAGGGAATTGAAGTGCAATTGCATATTAAAAATCAGAACTGAAAATTGAAATTGCTTGAGTCCTTTCGAGTCAATTTGAGCTTTCTTTGATTCCTTGAAATTTCCTTCTACTCTACTTGTTATTTGTTTAATTGGTTGTTCTCGCAATTAATCAAGTACCAAGTGTCAACAATTATTTTGAAGCTAGTTTTCCTTCAAGAGTCTTCTTGGAAGCCTATTCTTGAACTCTTTAGTCTCTCTAACACTTGAACAATTGCAGGGAATTTTTGAGTGAACTTGTGAGTGCATTAGAGAGTTTTAAACACGAGAGTAAACACGTGAGGGAGTGCTAGGATTAGTGCAATTTTATGCTTCTTTTTCGTGTTGTGACTTTGAGGAAAATTTTAGATGGCTCAAGAAGGAGGGCAGCAGGATGTGATGACCATGCTCACGGCTCTTGCCGAACAAATGAGGGTGAGCGCTGAAAGGCTAGCGGCTACAAGTGCCGAAGTAGTAGCAAGACTTGCAACCCTTGCGCCAATAAATTCGAATCCTAGGGCGAGAGGAGAACCTACTAGGCTTGGGGCACTTACGGCCAAAGTCAGATTAAGGGATAAGGCCGAGGAGCCACCTGATGGCGTGCCCTTTGTGCGCTGATACGATCCTGGTTCCTTAGGATGCGTAGCACCAATTTTGATCTTTGTTCAAAGATGGATTTCCTGCGGAATAGATAGAATAAATAGAACTCACTTGCACAATTAAGACCTGCTGAACGCTAAGCTCCAGCCAACCAAAATCCGAACAAGAGAGGGTCCTTGTGAATGATAAACTTGCACAACTAAGACCTGCTGAACGCTAAGCTCCAGCCAACCAAAGTCCGAACAAGAAGATAAACAACAAGTAGGATGCAATTCCAAGATTTACTTGTATACGACTCAAGTATTGCGGACTCAAGAAGAACAAGGTTCAACCAACTTGAACAAGGGGCGGAGATTGAAGAGATTAACTCAATTTATCAAATAACAGCCAACTTAATAAAGTAGCCAAGTGGTTCCTTATATAGGTTACAAACAAACCCTAATAGTAAACCAAATAGGAATAGAAGTAGGACTTCTAAAATAGGAAGATAACTTAACTAATTAAAACTGTCTAATTAACTAATTACGCTAAAATAATTAAAGTCAACAACTTAAACTTCAGTCAACGCGCGCTTCTGGACACGCGAAACGGGCAGGAGCCGTTTTGAGCAATCGGCACGCGAGACAGATGAGTGAAACGGCAATGGCTGAGTGAAACGGTCAAGTGCCGATTTAAGCGAAACGGACAAGGGCCGTTTTGAACGAATCGGACAAGAGCCGTTTTGGTGACAAACGGTCAAGTGCCGTTTCTGGCAGAATCATCTTCGGGCATTGTGAATGTAAGGAGATTCACAACTCTTGGTGTCTTCTCTCTAAGTGCAGCTTCCTCACTTGTCCTCTCACATTCCAGCTCCTTGTGAATGAGAGATGACAAACGGTCTTGAAGCTTTCTAGCTCTGGCTCGAGTCATTGGACCAGCTGGTGGTAACGGTAGTTGGATGCATGGATTCGCATCATTCCCTCCCCCTTCGGAAGGATTCGCCCTCGAATCCGAATCGGCATCAGCTGAAAGTCCATACTCGTCATCTGCATCAAACAATTCTAAGTCAGAAACATTAAAGGTAGAGCTAACGGCACCATACTCACTCGGCAACGCCAGTTTATAGGCATTGTTGTTGATCTTCTCGACAATCTGGAACGGTCCATCGCCTCTAGGAGATAGCTTGCCGCGGCGTTGGGCAGGAAAACGCTCCTTGCGCATATGCAACCAAACCCAATCGCCAACCTGGAACGTCACTAGCCGTCGGCCATCGTTCCGTTTCAGCATCAGCTTCTCATTCATGCGCTCAATGTTCTGCTTTGCCTTAGCATGCAATTGCTTGACAAAATCAGCCTTCTGGGCACCATCTAAACTCACAACATCACTCAAAGGAAAAGGAGTTAAATCCAAAACAGTTCTAGGATTAAATCCATACACTAGTTCAAACGGTGAGTAATGAGTAGTAGAATGAACAGCACGGTTGTAAGCAAATTCAATAAACGGTAAATGATCAACCCAAGTAGAAACATGCTTACGAACTAGGGTGCGTAAAAGGGAGCCAAGAGTCCGATTTACCACCTCTGTTTGACCATCCGTTTGTGGGTGATAAGATGTAGAATACAATAACTTAGTACCAAGCTTCTTCCATAAGACACGCCAAAAATGACTAAGAAACTTAGTATCTCTATCACTCACAATCGTCAAAGGGATACCATGCAAACGAACTACTTCACGAAAGAATTAATCAGCAATCTGAGTAGCATCAGAAGTAGTAGAACATGGTATAAAGTGGGACATCTTCGAAAATCTGTCCACTACAACAAAAATACTATCCTTTCCGTTCTTAGACCTAGGCAATCCTACCACAAAATCCATAGATAAATCGGTCCAAGGGTGAGAAGGAACAGGTAACGGCATGTATTCTCCATGACCAGCCGATTTAGACTTGGCTCTACGACATATTAAACATCTAGCAATAATGCGCTCAACATCACGCTTCATGTGAGGCCAGTAAAAATGATCATGCAATACATCCAAAGTTTTAGTCACGCCAAAGTGACCCATTAAACCACCACTATGGGCTTCATGCACCAGTAATTCACGAAGAGAACAATGAGGAATACACAAGTGTTTACCTTTAAATAAATATCCCTCTTGTTTAAAGAATTTAGAACCAGAAATAGAAACGCCATGCATATAAATATCACCAAAATCAGAATCGGCAGCATAGAGTTCTATAATATGTGAAAATCCAAGTAATTTGGCATTTAGAGAAGTAATGAGCACGTACCTTCGAGATAGTGCATCGGCAACAACATTCTCTTTACCTTGCTTGTACTGAATGTGGTAAGGGAAGGCTTCAATGAATTCCATCCAAACGG
This sequence comes from Viola odorata, assembly GCA_963691705.1. Lineage (NCBI taxonomy): Eukaryota > Viridiplantae > Streptophyta > Magnoliopsida > Malpighiales > Violaceae > Viola > Viola odorata. The sequence continues at coordinate 50,897,272 of OY829537.1, read as the reverse complement.
CATGTCGCCGATTCAGCTTCCCTTGACCCTTTAGGTATTTCAAGCTCAAATGGTCTGTGTGGATGATAAACTCTCTCGGCATTAAGTAGTGTTGCCATGTTTCCAACGCTCTGACAAGAGCATAGAACTCCTTGTCATAGGTAGGATATCGGAGTTGAGCATCCTTGAGCTTTAGAACGGCGCCGATTCCTAACCCGCTGGCGTCACACTCTATCTCAAACGCCTTGCTGAAGTCGGGCAGTGCTAGGACGGGAGCGGCACAGAGCCGATCCTTGAGGGTAGCAAACGCCTCTTCTTGTTGCTGATCCCACCTGAAAATAACATTCTTCTTAGTTAATTCATTCAGAGGAACATCGATGGTGCTAAAGTCTTTGACAAATCGCCGATAGAAACTCGCCAAGCCATGGAATGATCACACATCACTAACGGACTTCGGCGTCGGCCACTCCTGAATCGCGCGGATTTTCTCTTCATCCACTTTAACGCCATCTGCACTCACAATAAAACCAAGAAAACCAACTTGTTCCATTGCGAATGAACACTTACTAGGTTTAGCATATAATACCTGTTCACGAAGTGTTAGAAAAACCTCCCTAAGATGTAAAACATGCTCATCAAAAGATTTGCTATAGACTAAAATGTCATCAAAATAAACTACAACAAATCTGCCAATTAAGTGCCGAAGTACATGGTTCATTAACCTCATAAAGGTGCTAGGGGCATTAGTTAAACCAAACGGCATAACCATCCACTCATACAAACCATACTTAGTTTTGAAAGCAGTTTTCCACTCATCCCCTTCTTTCATGCGAATTTGGTGGTAACCACTCATTAAATCAATTTTAGAAAATAATTTACTACCACTTAATTCATCTAACATGTCATCTAATCGAGGAATAGGGTGGCGATACTTTACAGTGATTTTGTTGACTGCTCGGCAATCAACGCACATTCTCCAAGTGCCGTCTTTCTTTGGGACTAGAATGACAGGAACGACACATGGAGACAGGCTCTCCCGAACGTACCCACGCGCAAGCAAATCGTCCACTTGCCGTTGCAGTTCCTTTGTCTCCTCAGGATTGGATCGGTAAGCTGGCCGATGTGGAATTGCCGATCCAGGGACAAAGTCAATCTGATGTTCTATGCCTCGAAACGGAGGTAGGCCAGGCGGCATCTCTTCGGGTAGAACATCGGCAAATTCCTGTAAGAGAGAAGAAATTCCAATCGGAACGGCATGTGCACGATCCGTTTCATCAGATAGCAAACAGTAAGAGCGAAAACGGATTAGAAGGAAGGGACAGCTTTCGCCAAAACCGTGTTTGTACGAAATCAGTGCTTTCCTCACTGCACTCCCTTTGGCATATACACTCAATTTCTTTTTATTTGCCTCTCCTTTTCTCTCAATGCCACTCTCAGCACGCTTACTATTTTCGTGCGAATGTTTACTCTCTCCCTCTGCATGCTTGTTGTTTTCATGCGAATGTTTTTCTCGCTCACACTCACCCTCTGCATGCTTACTCTTTTCATGCGAATGTTGAAAGCTCACACTCTCAGTTTGGCTCTCAATTTTATTCACACTCAAACCTTTTGTTTCTCTCTCAAGCTGTTTCGCGATTTCATATTCAGCATGTGACTTAGCAAGCCATTGCTGATCTTTAAACACTTCAGCTTGTGTTAACGGTGCCAAGGTGAATTTTTGACCATCCTTTTCTATCTTGTAAAGATTTCTCCTTCCCTCATGATTTGCCGCTCGGTCAAACTGCCACGGTCGCCCAAGGATGATATGGCTCGCTTGCATCGGCACAACATCACAGAGAACTTCATCATAGTACTTGCCGATTCTGAACTTTGCAAGTATCTGTTTGGTTACCTTAATACCGTTGTCATCCGTCATCCAATGTAGAAGATATGGTTTCGGATGCTTTACCGTTGGTAAATTCAGTTTATCAACCATCAACCAACTCGCACAGTTGGTGCAACTGCCGTTATCAATGATAATGGAACAACTTTCTTGTTTATCACGCCTCGGGTATGAAACAGATTGGTCCGTTGCTCCTCATCACAAACTTCTTCTGTGGTTTGTACGTTGAGGTTCCGACGCACAACAAGCAAGTTCACCTGCTCCCCTTCCTGTCGGTCATCATCTGAATCGGCATCGGCATTTCCCGATTCCGATTCTTCCCGTTCATCATCCGATTCCTCCTCTCCATTCGGCCTGATGATAAAGACTCTTTTGTTAGGGCATTCTGATTTCTTATGCCCTCGGCCGTTACACTTAAAACAAACAATCTCCTTAGTAGCTGGCCGATCCACTGGTGGAGTATAAGGTTTGGTAGTTGCCGTTTTAGAAGGAACAACAGCACTGGCAGATCCCTTCAAAATGGCAGGGGCCGTTTTGTCATCCTTATTCCAAGACGTCTTCTTCCAAGGTGTCAACCCAGTAGACTTATAGGAACTCCTAGCTTTCCTATGTTTCTCAATCTTTTGAGCCATATGAAGCATCTCCTCCATAGTGTTATATTGAGTCAGTTCCAATGCATCGGCAACGTCTGCATTCAAACCAGCAAGAAACTGAGCCATCGTTACCTCAGTTTCTTCAGTAATCTTCGCTTGAGCCAAAGCAATTTCCATCTCATTAAAGTATGCTCCAACTCCCTTGCTGCCTTGCTTCAAGGTTTGAAGCCGTTGATGAAGCTCACGGTGAAAGTGGGCAGGGACAAACCGTTGTCTCATCGCCTCCTTCATCTCTTCCCAATTAGCAATCGGACCAGCTAAGACAGCTGCCCTTTTCAGATTGAACTGCTCCCACCAATGACTAGCATACCCACAGAATTCGACTGCGGCGAGCTGAACCTTTTTACTCTCCGAATAATTGTGACATACGAAGATGGCATCGACCTTTCGTTCCCATGTCAAGAATGCATCAGGGTCGTCAGTACCCTCAAACGGAGGTATTTTCATTTTGATGCTGCTGAGATTAGCATCCAAACGGTCAGCCTCCCGTTCTCTCCTACCATCACGACGGTCTCGTCTCTCTCTCCTCTGTCCATCCCTTGTATTTATCCAGCCTTCTCCCCCATCAGGTTCTCCTTCCAAATCAGAATGTGGTAATTGTGGACCACGTCTGGCAAGCCGCCTAGGAGGGACCAAAGCAAGATTACGCCGATGATTCACATCACGTGGTCTACGGGCGTTGTCATCTTCTTCGGACAGATCAGTCAAACGGCCATCACGTTGGTTATTCGCGGCTATAGGAACTGGATTAATGGTATTTAACGCTTCCACCCTAGCCAGCCTTGCATCGGCAGTTAGCTGCCGCTCATTAGCAGTTAATTGTCGTTCATTCAATGTTCGGAGCTGTTCCGTCATTATGGCTAGTATAGCCGATAGATCGGGTTGTTGTACTCCCTCTTGAGACATCCTTTACCTTTCCTGAAAGTCACAACACCAAAGAAAACGTAAAATTGCACTAACCTAGCACTCCCTCACGTGTTTACTCTCGTGTTTAATCACTCTAATAATCTCACAAAATCTCGCAAAATTCCCTGCAAAGTTCAAGAGTTAGTGAGACTCAAGAATCCAAAGAAAAGCTTCCAAGAAGACTCTCAAAGAAAACTAGCACTGAAAAGAATGGTGACACTTGATATTTGAGTAATTGTAAGAACAACCAATCAAACAAATAGCAAGTAGAGTAGAAGGCAATTTCAAGGAATCAAAGAAAGCTCAAAATTGACTCGAAAGGACTCAAACAAGTTCAATTTCAGTTATGATTGTAATACCCAATCGCAGTGCAATTTAATTCCTTGATAAATCTGGTTTTTATGGAGCAAATACTTCTATATATTTTCGTATTTGCAGGATCGGATCCCTTTCTTTTCTTTGGGAAATTTCCCTGTTGTTGTTTTTTTTTATTTTTTATTTTTTTTTATTTTTTTTTTGACAGCAAAACACAATTCAGTGTTTTGATCAGAACTTTTTACTCTGAACTCCGAATCGACCGATTCTTTTTGATTCGGAAGCCCAACAGATTCAGCTTTCCAACGAAACCACAATTACTAAAATCGGACTTCAGTTACTATATATATGAATACAAATTCGACAACTGAAGTTACTGATACTGAACAGATTTTTCTCTTGTATTTTGTGACCTTCTTGTGGGTAGAAAACGCAAGTAATTTAGCGAATTTCAACACAACAAACTGGACCGAAACACAACCAATTGTATTCAAGTAACTAACCAAGCACAGCAAAGAAATCGGTTTTGAATGGAGTAGAAAGAAATACCGATTTTAACGATGAAAACTTGAAAACAATTAAGATACTTACCAATCTTTGAACGCCTTAAGCTCCGCTACCAACTGATACGATCCTGGTTCCTTAGGATGCGTAGCACCAATTTTGATCTTTGTTCAAAGATGGATTTCCTGCGGAATAGATAGAATAAATAGAACTCACTTGCACAATTAAGACCTGCTGAACGCTAAGCTCCAGCCAACCAAAATCCAAACAAGAGAGGGTCCTTGTGAATGATAAACTTGCACAACTAAGACCTGCTGAACGCTAAGCTCCAGCCAACCAAAGTCCGAACAAGAAGATAAACAACAAGTAGGATGCAATTCCAAGATTTACTTGTATACGACTCAAGTATTGCGGACTCAAGAAGAACAAGGTTCAACCAACTTGAACAAGGGGCGGAGATTGAAGAGATTAACTCAATTTATCAAATAACAGCCAACTTAATAAAGTAGCCAAGTGGTTCCTTATATAGGTTACAAACAAACCCTAATAGTAAACCAAATAGGAATAGAAGTAGGACTTCTAAAATAGGAAGATAACTTAACTAATTAAAACTGTCTAATTAACTAATTAAGCTAAAATAATTAAAGTCAACAACTTAAACTTCAGTCAACGCGCGCTTCTGGACACGCGAAATGGGCAGGAGCCATTTTGAGCAATCGGCACGCGAGACAGATGAGTGAAACGGCAATGGCTGAGTGAAACGGTCAAGTGCCGATTTAAGCGAAACGGACAAGGGCCGTTTTGAACGAATCGGACAAGAGCCGTTTTGGTGACAAACGGTCAAGTGCCGTTTCTGGCAGAATCATCTTCGGGCATTGTGAATGTAAGGAGATTCACAACTCTTGGTGTCTTCTCTCTAAGTGCAGCTTCCTCACTTGTCCTCTCACATTCCAGCTCCTTGTGAATGAGAGATGACAAACGGTCTTGAAGCTTTCTAGCTCTGGCTCGAGTCATTGGACCAGCTGGTGGTAACGGTAGTTGGATGCGTGTATTCGCATCATGCGCTACGCAAACCCTAAGCGTAAGCCCTATGTGCGCACAACAGCAACCGAGCGCCAAACACCTTACACGCCATGTTTCGAAGAGCATGAACATGCTAAAATACTTTGTAATGAGCATCCTTTAAGTGTAAAAGGAATGACAAAAGTGAATGAGAGGGAGCAATGAGAGAACTTATTTCACACTCGTGGTGTGATTGACAAAAAGGGATGCTCAATCATAATTGACAACGGGAGTTGCACAAATTGTGCGAGTTGGTTAATACACAACCTGGGTTTGCAAACCGTGAAATATCCAAAATCGTACCTCTTACAATGGATGACCGATGGTAATGGGCTCAAGGTCAGTAGACAAGTACTTGTTAAATTTTCTATTGGCAAAATACCATGATAAAGTACTTTGTGATGTAGTGCCTAAGCAAGCGAGCCACATTCTCCTAGGAAGACCTTGGCAGTCTGATAGAGAAGCAGTCTATGACGGGAAGCGAAATTACTATAAGTTAGTGAAAGATGGAAGAAAGTTTACTTTAGCACCTTTGACACCAGCCGAAGTCATCAAGGACCAGAAGTGGCTAGCGAAGTCCTACGCCGAGTATGAAGTTTCCAAATAGATTGAGAGAGAAAAAGAGGGTTTAAGAGTGGAAAAGAAAGAGGGAAATTGTGAGTAGAACATCCCCCATGAAAAGATAGAGCATGGGAAGAGGGATAGTGAGAAAACATCCTCCATGAAAAGATCGAGCATGGAAAGAGTGAAATTGAGTGTGTGAGAAAACATTTGCATGAAAAAAGTAAGCATGCTGAGAGTGGCATTGAGAGATCAAAATGAGAGGCAAATAAAAATAAATTGAGTGTATATGCCAAAGGGAGAGAAGTGAGGAATGCATTATATATGTGCAAATTCGTTTTGGCGCAAGCCCTTCAAAAATAATTTTTTGGCCTTTGCGCTTTCATCTCTCTAACCCTGATTTGTTTGAGCCTTTTCCTATTGGAGTTTCTTCTCTTGTGCAGGTAATTAAAGATATATTTACAAAGAAGATGACCCCTAACCAATCACCAATTCGGAGGATTGCATACCACACAAAGTGTGTGATCAGATCGGTTAATCCTAGCTGCCAAGGTAGCGTGCGTTTTTCTTTTCCTAGCACTAAATCACTTGAATTATCACCTATATTTGCACCTTATATTCATTCTGTCATTGGTGATATTCATATTGATTATGTGTCTCAGTTCACAGAATTTGAGGGAGCTTATTTCAAGTACAAGCGCTTATGTACGCCGCATGATCCATTGCGCCTAGCTTTTACTAACATTAACACTTTCATTTTCTCTTCTAGTGTTGTGTGTTCTCAAGTGCAGGGAAAGAATGAATTATTGGCAGCAATGGAGTACAAATTGTTTGAGCCGAAAGGAAAAAAAGGGACTTGTGCATCCATGGAGACTAGCTCGGTTAACCCTAACCGAGGAGGTAACATCTGTTGCGTCTTTCTTTCCTTAGATCTGATTCGTGTAAGTATGTGGACATCATTGATTTAACTTATTCTGAAAATAAATTAATTGATGATGGTCATATGCAAAGGTCGAGGGCTAAGTCATACGCCTTTGAGGAGTACTTGCGAAAATGCAAGAGGTTTAACGTTTGTACTAGACCAAATGATAAGTTAGTTGTACCTAAAGCTCATTGTGATGATTTATCTCACTATTTTGGTACGATTTATGTTTCTAACAATGTGGATAAAATGAAGTTGGGTTCCTTATGGCATGATTTGGTTTGTAAGTATGCCTTTACATGGGAGGAGTGTCTTCCGTTTATCTATTCTACTTATAACCGTTGTGCGCATGCTGATTCTAAATTGTTGATGAAACTTGTGTATGCATTTGCTCATACGATACGATACAATTTAATGTTGCTGCCTTTGAGAGTATTGTTTAGCATAAGTGGCAGCAAGGAAATCGAGACGATGAAGACAAACCAAGTTCAAGCAAGAGTAGCCGTTTGGGGCGATGATCTTACTCAACGCATTGTTCAAAGACATTGTTGCCAAGTTGAATTTATGAGGTTGGTATAATTCATTTTATGATTATTTTGATGAGTCTAACTTAAGGTATTATACTGCAGGTCTAGGTATAGATTCGTGGATGAATCTTTTCGAAGGGAGAGGGAATGATGTGAATCCTCATACCAACCCTAGCGCATCGAGCGCCTTGCCCTTAAAGCGCAAGAGATGGCGAATAAGGAAGCGCAAAAGATGGCGAGTATGCTTTGAGCACATAATGGTAAAGCTTTCGTGGGCAGATTACGTTGAGCAAGATTCGAGGACGAATCTTTCCGAAGAGGGAGGGAATGATACGATCCCAAGATATATCACGCGACTACATGGACAAAGGCGTCAAGACATGATGGAGCAGATGGAGTCCGATCAGGGATCACAAAGGCTTGATGGAAACCTATATGTGTTATGTTTATTGTGTCCAAATTTTAGGACGTTTGGACGAGTGGATCGTCCAAAAGATCAAGCCAATATTCTCGTTGACAGTAGTCTTTCGCAGACAAGGATTCTAAGACGCATCAGGTGACTTTGTCCGAACCTAGCCGACGCTGTACAAATCTGAATTGTGACATCGACCACGTTTTGGAAACGTCAGGTGTTATCTTTCATCTAGAATACATTTCAGCCTATTTGGCCCAGTGGTTTGAAAGTTATTCAAGTCGACATTATGGTGCGTAGTGTGTACGCGAGACAACATACGACTTGAGGTTTCGGCCCAAACCTTGGCCCGATGTTGGAGAACTCGACATGGGCTGTTGGAATGTATTTAAATATATTTATATTTACTTTAATTAGTTAATTAGTTAATTGATCAATTAGTTAATTAAGTTATTTTCCTTAATTAGAACTCCTACTTCTATTCCTATTAGGGTTTGCTTGTAAACTCTTTATAAGGAGCCGTTTAGCTCCATTATTGAGTTGGCTGTTATTTTGATAAAATTGAGACTTCTCTCTTCAAATCTCTGCCCATTGTTCATGTGATTGAACCTTGTTTCTTCTCAAGTCCGCAATACTCGAGTAGTCAAACATGTAAAACTGAAATTGCATCCTACTTATTCGTCTGCCCTAGGTTGATATCCACAAGGGATATAGGCTTAGTGATTCGACAAGGATCCTCCCTAGTTCGGACTTAGGTTGGCTGGTGCGTAGCGATCAGCAGGCTTACTTTGTCTAAGTGAGTTATCCTCTTCCGCATCGAAATCCATCTTTGAGCAACAATCAGAATTACGTGCTACACATCCTAAGCAACTAGGATCGTATCACTCACCCTCTCAACCATGCTTGCTCTTTTCATGGTGTGTGTTTTGCTCACTTCTTACCTTTTTCTCTCCACTTTTTTCCCCTCGCAATTGCTCTTGCTCACAACCATTACCATGCTTATTCTTTTCATGGTGTATTTTACGCTCTCGACTTACTTTTTTCTCTCCACTCTCATCTCTCAAACTCCTCACTATATGGAATTCAGCGCTAGCCTTTGCCATTTACCTTTGGTCCGTACGGACTTGAGATGGTGAAAGAGGTGGGATGATAAACTTCTTACCGTGGTGTGTAAGATGAATTCTACTGGTGCGTTGTTCCTATCAAATTGCCATGGGCCAACGAAGAGGAGATGGCTAGCGCCCATCGGTACAACATCACACAAACACTCATCCTCATATCCACCCATCTTGAAACTCACAAGAACTTGCTCCTTGACCTTAACCTCCCCATCATCATTAAACCAATGGAGTGAATAAGGCTTAGGATGTGGTGTCGTTGGCAAATTCAGCTTGCTCACCAAGATATGACTTGCGACATCTACCACACTACTGTTGTCAACAATCATAGACACAATATTGCCACGTACCTCACAACGAGAATGGAAAAGGTTCTCCCTTTGCTCATCACATATAACATCCAACTTGGCATGTGCATTCAAACTCCTCCTCACAACTAAGGTCATCGTCGAAGCTGGGATAATCTCCTCTTCATCACTACTCATTGCCGCTTTCTCCTCTCCATAATTTCCTCACTAGGCAACTCTTCTCCCTCACTATCAGTCTCATACACCCCTTCTCTAATAACAATCACACGGTGGTTTGGGCACTCAGATGAAATATGCCCTCTCCCCCGACACTTGAAGCATTCAATATTGGAAGAGTGTTTTCTAGGTGATGGATTGGAGGTGGGATGGTTGGACGGTTTCGGTGTAGGATTATGAGGGTTAGGCTTAGTGAAAGATGTGTAAGGCTTTGGTATAGAGGGGGTTGTTTTGGTGTAAGGTGGGGGTCTTTGGGTGGTCTTTTTGGTAAGGTTTCCACGGTAGTTTAGAAGAACATGAGTAGGTGTTGGAGGGGTTGGTGTTTCGGCTAGGGAAAGTTTTCCTTTTGGTGGCTTCGTGTGCTTCTACCTTTAGAGCGTAGTGTAGCATAGGTTGTAAACTTTCAAAATCCTGTAACTCAAGCTTGTATTTAGTCTTCTCATTCACACCATTCAAGAAATGAGCCATAGTTACCTCTTCATCTTCATGTGTGTCTGTTTGTGTGAGAAGAGATTCAAGCTCCTTGTAGTAGTCTCCCACGGACTTCGTCCCTTGCTTAAGACCTTGCAATCTATTTTGTAAGTCTCGCTTGTAGAAGAATGGCACAAATCTTTCCCTCATTACTTGTTCCATCTCTTCCCAAGTTCGGATGGTTCTTTCCCCATACCTCTCCCTACATACTTTCTCCCACCAACTTAAACTCCATCACGACAAGCTTCACCTTCTTACCCTCCAAATATTGGTGGCAATTGAAAATACGCTGAATTTTGCTCTCCTATTTAATATATTCCAAAGGGTTGGTGGTTCCCCCAAAGGTAGGAATTTGTACCTTAATGCTATTCAAGTTGTCATCAAACCGTGGTTCTTGAAACCTTCCCCTTCTTCCCCTATTCAACCCCTTTCTCTCCTCATAATCATCAAAATCATCATTAGCTTCTTCACATAAATCCTCATAAAACTCTCGATCATGGTAAGGAGTAGTGCGGCCTTGTATGTGAGGGGCTAAAGTTCGATCGTTAGAGGTGGAAGTGCCTTGGCCTTGGTGAGGCACTCGCTTACCAGTAGCTAGCGGCATGCCGTCAGAGGCTATCAGCATACTGCTAGTGTGTTGAGGGCCATGGCCCTACGACGGCTTGGTGGCTTGGTTGTTATGGCATTGAGCATTATAGCCTTGGGCTCGGAGGTCTCTAAGCACAAAGGCATGTGCTTCGGCATTAGCAAGGCCTTATCCTCGGGGACCCGTGGTAAGGATGTTGGGAAAGCCTCGGTTGGCCGTCCTTCTATCTCTTCCATATTCATTATCGCTATCATGATCCTCCGACTCAGTCTCGTATGTAACACGATCCTTGTTTAGTGCTCCGCGTGGCTTAAATGCCATGGTTTTAGAATTCACCGGTCCTATAGGAGCCTCGGCGGGCTTGTCTTGTGCCAATATGAAGGATTGAAACATCTCCCTCAACTCAACTTGGCCACGTTCCATTGCCTCAATTTTAGCCAACAAAGAATGACTCGCCTCATCGGATTTGGCGTTATTGTTTCCCACCACACTTTCGTTGGACATAATGAAAGTTGTACCTGCACAAGTAGTAAACGTTAGTGAAATTCTCTCCCTCACATGTTTTTCCTTGTGTTTAAGCACTCTTCAAAGTTTTCCTCACAAAATCTCTCAATTCTTGGTTCCAAATTGGTGCTTACAAGTTATGCGCGTAAGGTTGCGCGATTCGAAAGTTCACTATCGATCATTCCTTTTGTCTTAAATAACCACCGCAAGACTCAATAAAAAAAAGGTATATAATTATGAGACTCAAGGAGGCAAAAGAAGGAAAACCAAAAGGAAAACAAGACTCAAGAAATGAAAGTTTAAGTTGTGTTTAATAACAAGAAATAAATCAAGAATAAATCAATTTAATCCTTTTGATTTGATTTTCTCACTTTTCACTCACAAGAGACATTTCCTTTGCTATTTCTTTTCTTTTCTTTTCTTTTATTCTTTTTCTTTCTCTTTTCTTTTCTCTGCAACTGTCACTTGCTGCTATAACGAAAGGAGAAAAAAATGCAGCAACTCCCTTGATAACTCTTCTTATATATTACTACAAGAGGTAAGTTGTGTAAGTGAGTGAGTATAAAGGAATAAAAATGTTTGTTGTTTATTCTATAAACACGATTAAACGAAAACAGATGACAGGAAAGGATCAGACACCAATTTTTCCACTACCAGCTCAAGAATTTTCAACCAAGGTGGAATGAAATACTCTTGACTCTAAACACTTTGCAAGACCCAGCACAACAAGTTTCAACCAAGAAGGAAGATGAAAATTCGGTTGAAAATCAATGAAAAAGTTGTCAGCTTGATGATCACCAAGAACACTAACATTTGGAAATTTACAACTTTCAAATTCAGTGCTAAAATGGTTTAGAACTTCACCAATAGCTCAGCAACTCAAGACAAACGTTGATCACACAATAACAAAGATTTTCTGACAGAAATTTCGCAAAGATTTTAACAGAATTTAAAAACCCAAACTAGTAACTTAAGGCGGCAAAGCTCCGCTACCACTTGATACGATCAATGCTCATTTTAATGTGTTGGAACATATGAGCTTTGCGAATTGGACCTAGATCGAGTTACCCAACAAAAGCCAATCAGTTGCAAACAAAAACAAGGGGAATCGCGGAAGGAAAAGGGAGGGAGGTTGTAGCGAAAAAAGAGAATAACGAAGAGCAGAAAATGAGCTCAATAACGATGGATTTTGCAGTTAGAAATTCAATCCGGAATTATCAAACAACAATAAACAATCAAACCTAACTTGTAATCAATCATCCACCAACGAAAATCCAGGATATTCAATCAATACACAAATACCCAAAAGTTCTTGCCAATATCAATATTAATAGCAAACCAAAGCTTGAAGACGAAGGGTGTTTTACTTGCAAGGAATCAAGGAGTCTCCTATACTTGATTCTTATAAGGTGACTTTAAAGTGTTTAGAGAGAGGAGTATTCTCAATTCTAGCAATAAACACTTAGACAAAAACTGACTAAAATGAGAGGAAAGTTCATTATTTATATTAGTAAGTATAAATGGATCCGTTAGAGGAGTGGCTGGTTGTCGGTACCCGGTAGCTTCCTAGACGATTTGATCTGTTAGAAGTGTGGGTGGCTGTCGGTACCCAGTAGCTTCCCGGACGGTTCTTGATAAGTACTTACTGGGTTGTTGGCTCCCGTTAGTTCCCTTACAGTTCTCGGCAACTACCTTCTCCTGATAGGGTACTCATTCCCGATAACTCCCTTGAAGGTTTCTTGTAGTTGATCACTCCTGGTAGGGTGCGCATTTTCGATAACCCCCCTGAAGGTTTTCGGTAGTTGATCGCTCTCGGTAAGGTACTCATTCAACTCTTGGGTTCTGCTATGATGTTTGATCACCATCAAGGTTCGTCTCTCAGAATGGGGAATTTCTGTATTCATCTCTGCCTTAATCCATAACGCCAGTTTCTTGGCCTTGCTACGAGTTATCGGTCCTGATAATAATTGGAGAGATTGTACCAGGGGTAGGAAGGATCCTAGAGATCTTCTCCTCTGAGGGGGTGGTCCTCGCTACTGGTATACCTGCAAGGCGCCGGAGGGGGTCCCCGGCGCAGATGCTCCGACGATCAAGTCAGTATAGTAGTAGATCGTATGGTAAAGTAGAAGTATGAGGGAGAGAGTAGTGAGAGAGCGTAGAGAGAGAGAGTAGTGTGTCTAGTGAGAGAAAGTCCCCCCCCCCCCTTTCTACCTGGGGGGGTATTTATAGGAGATTTGGTAGAGAGCACTATCTTGGGATGCTGACACGTATGGCCTACCGGGTGTGGGAATAAGCGCCATATCGTACTAGATGCCCCCCCCCCCCCCCCCCGATGACGTCGACCACCCCCGGTAGCAGGACTAGCAGGAGGCCAGGCGGGCCCTACAGTAGCTGAAGATGAGGGTACCCCCTGCCAGGACTAAAATGCCCTGGGGGGTATGTCAATTATTATCACAAGCCCAACCAAAACGAGCCCGAGTGTTTACCAAGGGCTCCATTCTCGGTATCTGGATGAATGCTATCTCTTCTGCGTCACGGCAGGCTTGTAAAAATCTTCGAGTTCCTTTGCGTCCTTTGATGCCCATGCCATAGATTCTTATTCCAGTACTTGCCAAGACTCTGTAGCGGATAGGTGTTATCTCTGACAGATAACGCTAAGGTCCTTTCGAGTGGCGTCAGGCATGACCTGGGATGGGATAACGCCGATTGTAGAGGTAGGTGTCACGTGAGAGCCCTCCCGCTAGGTCGACCATCCCAGGGCTTGCCGCCAGGCTAGGGGCGGCATGGACAGCGTCGAGTGTCCAAGGAATGAGTTGGAGATGCTGCTAGCTTGCCAGAAGCCGTTAGGTTGTCATGTTTGTGGATTGTTGCTTCGTTAATCTGGTTGGCTTGCGAGAAAACGCCAAGACATAGCCGCAACCAAAGTAGAAAATGAAGATTCGTTCTTCATGCAGAGAGAGAATATGGCGGTGATGGACCAGAGGTGACGAGAGGACAGGCCCCAAGACTCAGAGCCCAACCAAAAATTGTTGACGAAATAGGCAAGAACTATGTGCCCTCAGCCCAACCGAAAACGGTCCTGGTATGCAATACCAATGACATGGAGGCAGCTGCTGACAAGGAGGCACCTGATACCATGGCGGCACCTGACAAGGAGGCCGCTGATGACATAGAGACATGCTAATAACATGGCGACACCTGACAAGGAGGCTGCTAATGACATAGAGACATGCTGATAACATGGCGGCACCTGACAAGGAGGCCGCTGATGACATAGAGACATCGGTCACATGGAGGCATCACTCACATGGAGGCACTCACTCACATGGAGGCATCACAAATCACATAGAGGCATCGCTCACATGGAGGCACTCGCTCACATGGAGGCCTCACAAATCACATGGAGGCATCACAAATCACATGGAGGCACTCGCTCACATGGAGGCATCACAAATCACAGAGAGGCATCGCTCACATGGAGGCACTCGCTCACATGGAGGCATCACAAATCACATGGAGGCATCGCTCACATGGAAGCACTCGCTCACATAGAGGCATCACAAATCTCATAGAGGCATCGCTCACATGGAGGCACCACAAATCACATAGAGGCATTCGCTCACATGGAGGCACTCACTCACATGGAGGCACTCGCTCACATGGAGACATCACTAACATGGTGGTATCACAAATCACATAGAGGCATCTCTTATATGGAGGCACTCGCTCATATGGAGGCATCACAAGTCACATGGAGGCATCGCTCACATGGAGGCACTCCAAATCACATAGAAGCATTCGCTCACATGGAGGCACTCGCTCACATGGAGGCATCACTAACATGGCGGCATCACAAATCACATAGAGGCATCGCAAGTCACATGGAGGCATCGCAAGTCACATGGCGGCACTCGCTAACATGGAGGCATCACAAGTCACATGGAGGCATCGCTCACATGGAGGCACTCGCTCACATGGAGGCATCACAAATCACATAGAGGCATCACAAATCACATGGAGGCACTCGCTCACATGGAGGCATCACAAATCACATAGAGGCATCGCTCACATGGAGGCACTCGCTCACATGGAGGCATCACTAACATGGCGGCATCACAAATCACATAAAGGCATCACAAATCACATAGAGACATCGCTCACATGGAGGCATCACAAGTCACATGGAGGCATCGCTCACATGGAGGCACTCGCTCACATGGAGGCATCACAAATCACATAGAGGCATCACAAATCACATGGAGGCACTCGCTCACATGGAGGCATCACTCACATGGAGGCACTCGCTCACATGGAGGCACTCGCTCACATGGAGGCACTCGCTCACATGGAGGCATCGCTCATATGGAGGCACTCGCTCACGTGGAGGCATCACAAATCACATATAGGCATCACTCACATGGAGGCACTCGTTCACATGGAGGCATCACTCACACGGAGGCACTCGCTCACATGGAGGCATCACTAACATGGCGGCATCACAAATCACATAGAGGCATCGCTCACATAGAGGCATCGCTCACATAGAGGCATCACAAATCACATGGAGGCATCGCTCACATGGAGGCACTCGGTCACATGGAGGCATCACTCACATGGAGGCACTCGCTCACATGGAGGCATCACTAACATGGCGGCATCACAAATCACATGGAGGCATCGCTCACATAGAGGCAATCGCTCACATGGAGGCATCACAAATCACATAGAAACATCGCTCACATGGAGGCACTCGCTTACATGGCGGCATCACAAATCACATAGAGGCATCGCTCACATGGAGGTACTCGCTCATATGGAGGCATCGCTCACATGGAGGCACTCGCTCACATGGCGGCATCACAAATCACATAGAGGCATCGCTCACATGGAGGCACTCGCTCACCTGGAGGCATCACAAATCACATAGAGGCATCACTCACATGGAGGCACTCGCTCACATGGAGGCATAACAAATCACATGGAGGCATCGCTCACATGGAGGCACTCGCTCACATGGAGGCACTCGCTCACATGGAGGCATCACAAATCACATGGAGGCACTCGCTCACATGGAGGCATCAACCTCTTCACTATTTCGATATTTCATCAACTTTCATATCGGGGTGTTGTTGATGTCGGTTTTCCCATCCAAGCTCGTTGGATCTGGCCTTGCTGTGAACCGCCTGCAATATTGACCCAGTTTTACGCCATAAGCTACCCACAATTTGTGCGGTTTTACGCTATAGATACCTGCAATATTGACGCGATTTTAAGCTGCTCGGAGATACCTGCAATATTGACGCGGCTTTACACTATAGGCCACCTACAAATTGTGCGGTTTTATGTCGTAGATACCTGCAATATTGCACGCTTTCACATTCCCCAGGATTTCAATCTGTACTCCACTTGAGCACCTGCATTGTTAGCTGCACAAATACACTAACAAAGTTTGCTAACTTCGGTTAGCTTCCTGTAAGAATGTTAAAAATAGAGGTAAGGGGAAAATGATAATCTTAAAGGTGATAGCGATACCTTAGGGGAATAAACAAGGAACTCGGCCCTTGTTTAATTCCCGTTCCCTTCCTTGCATTTACGAAGGAGAATGACATGTCGTTGGAGACCTTTTTTGATGATGAGAGGATGTCGACATGATATTATGAGGGCTTTTCAAACGGGGTAGATATTCAGCCGATAAATCATATCAACCTTCATCCATGGTAGATATTCACCCGCTAGATAATATTCTAAATCATCATTTATTTCGCCCACCGTCGCTATAGGGGAAAGCCAAATTAGTGGCGTCACTTTGAGGCTCAATCGTGCCAGCTAAACGTCGATATCTCGCTTAGATATCTTCATGAGAATTATAGCCCTTTAAATTATCTTCAAATCGAGCTATTATCCAGAAAATTCCGAGCATGCACAAAGAAGATACGAATTTTTCCGTGAAACCCGATATAGCTGGAATCACGAATCTTAAACCCAGATTTCGAATCACAATAACGCCCAGTTGACCTCAATATCTCACTGAGATGCCTTGACAAGAATTGTAGCCCATCGAATTGTCTTCGAATCGAGCTATCACACGCAGAATTCCGAGCACGTATGGAAAAGATATGATTTTCCCCGCGAAACCTGATATGACTGGCCAGCAATGCACTTTTCTGGGCGCTAACGCTGAAAGTCCTGAGACTTCTGATGACATGGCAAGGGCGACAACGGCAGGGGCGAAATCTGATAATGAAGCGACACCCGATAACATAGGGCAACATCTGATAACGAAGCAACACCCGATAACATAGGGCGACATCTGATAACGAAGAGACACCCGATAACATAGGGCGACATCTAATAACGAAGCGACATCTGATAGGGCGGCAACAGCTGCTAGGGCGACACCCCATAATGAATTCACGCATGACGTCACTCCGTATGACGTCACCTCATATGACGTCACTCCCTAGCACACAAGCGACATCTTTCGTCTTTTTCCCAGAAACTCAAATATCACCTTTATTCGTTTCCTCCTTTCCATATCTGATTTTCTTAGCACACAATAATAATACCACTGTTTCTCTCCCTCTTTGTTTTTATTATCCAGATCTGGTCTCTTTTGGTGTACCACAATAATAATTAATCATATAAATTCATCTCATGGGATCCGCACAGAACTTGAGTCATATGGTAAATCCATAACCATAAAAACCAACAGCAATGATGGAGATAAATATGCATACGAAAAGGAGAGCCTTTAGATCTCAAGGAACTCACTTGAAGATCTAAATGCTCTCAATGAAAGCACCATTTTGATAATAATTGGAGAGATTGTACCCGGGGTAGGAAGGATCCTGGAGATCTTCTCCTCTGAGGGAGTGGTCCTCGCTGCTGGTATATCTGCAAGGCGCCGGAGGGGGTCCCCGGCGCAGATGCTCTGACGATCAAGTCAGTATAGTAGTAGATCATATGGTAAAGTAGAAGTATGAGGGAGAGAGTAGTGAGAGAGCATAGAGACAGAGAGTAGTGTGTCTAGTGAGAGAGAGTCCCCCCCCCCCTTTTCTACCTGGGGGTGGGGGGGGTATTTATAGGAGATTTGGTAGAGAGCACTATCTTGGGATGCTGACACGTATGGCCTACCGGGTGTGGGAATAAGCGTCATATCGTACTGGATGGGGCCCCCCCGCTGACGTCGACCAACCCCTGTAGCAGGACTAACAGGAGGCCAGACGGGCCCTATAGTAGCTGAAGATGAGGGTACCCCCTACCAGGACTAAAATGCCCTGGGGGTATGTCAATTATTATCAGGTCCTTGTGGTGTTATGGCTTCAATATTAGTGATCGGCCCTCCTAGCGTCATATCTTGCTCTTCAAGCTTTAAGGTAGGTGTGAGCGCATCACTCATAATCTCTGCCATGATTGCTTTTGTCATGGCGTGTATTCAACTATCCTCTTGACTTCCTCTCTCTTTTATTTTCTTGTGTGCTACGCTCACACTCTCTCAATGTACCATGCTCATTTTTTCATGGTGTGTTTTCAACTCATGACTCGCATTTTTCACTCCACTCTTTTCCCTCATTTTTCTCATCAATTAAACTCGGCACTTGCCTTTTCCATGCGCAATTGGTCCTCATGGACTTGCACGAGTGAGAGTAGAAGAATGTTGAATTTCCTCCCAAGGTGAGTAAGGTGAAGTTTGTTGGTTCGGCCATCATGTATCACCCACAAACTACCAAGGGCGACCGAGAATAAGGTGACTTGCATCCATGGAAACCACGTCACACAATCTCTCATCTGCATAGCCACCTAACTTGAAAGCAATAAGAAATTGCTCTTCCACCTTCACTTCACCATTGTCATTAAACCAATGCAAGGAATAAGGCTTGGGGTGCGGTAATGTAGGCAAACCAAGTTTGTGCACTAAGAGGTGGCTCGCCGCATCTACCACACTTCCATTATCTACAATAAGTGAAGCCACCTCACCTTTGATCTCACACCGATAGTGAAAGAGATTTTCTCTTTGCTCTTCACATGCAGCCTCCTCTTTGGCTTGAGCACTCATGCTCAGCCTCACAACTAGTGTCATGGCCGGAACTAATTTTTCCTCACTACTCTCGGCTCCTTCCTTCTCCTCTATATCCTCATCATCAATCATCTCATCTTCACTCCCGGTTTCATAGTTCCCCTCTTGGACGATAATTACTCGCCAGTTGGGACATTCGGAAGAGATGTGGCCTCTTCCGTGGCACTTAAAATACTCAATGTTAGATGAGAACCTCCTTGGTTGACTCGGGTTGGTAGTAGAGTTATGGGCTTATTTTGGTGGAGGGTTAGAGGGGTTGCTTTTAGTGTAAGGTGTGAATGGCTTTGGGTTGGATGTCATGACTTTGGAGGGTGGAAAGTGTTTAGGGTCCTTTGGGGAAGGTTGGTCTTTTGAGTAAGGCTTCTATGGTGTCTTAGTGGATGAGGAATATGATTGTGATGCATTTTGGCTTGGGTAGGTCTTCTTATTTTTGGCCTCCTGCGCTTCCACCTTTAGGGCATAGTGAAGCATAGGTTGTAAATGATCAAATTCCTTTACCTCAAGTTTGTACCTAATCTTTTCATTGACACCATTGAGGAACCATGCCATTGTGATCTCTTCGCCCTCATTGGTCTCGGTCTTCGTGAGAAGTTCCTCTAGGTCATTGAAGTACTCACCCACGGACTTGGTGCCTTGCAACTTGTTTTGCAAGTCCCGTTTGTAGTGCGAGGGCACAAAGCTTGCTCTCATAACCCACTTCATTTCTTCCCAAGTATGAATGGCATGTACCGCTCCTCTTTCCTTACACACCTTCTCCCACCAACTAACGGCATAGCCATCAAACTCCATGGCCGCTAGTTTGATCTTCTTACCCTCGAAATATTAGTGACAATTAAAAATGCATTGAATTTTCCCTTCCCATTTAAGGTACTCCGAAGGATAAGTGGTGCCCTCAAAAGTAGGAATTTAGACCTTTATACTACTTAGGTTGTCATCAATCCTAGGCTCTTGCGGCCTCTCAAAGTGCTCACCAAAATGTGGCGCTTGGCCTCGTTGCCGCCTTCCTTTATTTTGCCTCGCAAGTTCATCAAAGTCATCATTAGCTACCTCATAGAGATTCTCATAGAACTCATGTGATTGGTAGGGTGTGGTGCTTGCATGGTAGTGAGGAATTAGGGGTTGTTTGTTGGATGCGGGAAGGTCCTCTTGGTGCCGCATGTCACTACCTACGGCCAACGACACACCGTTGGGAACTAGCGACATACCGCTAGTTATGGGGTCTTCATTCTAGCGTAGGCCATGACTCTATGGCGTCCTAGTGGCGTGGGCCTCATGCGGGTCCTACCATCGGTTGCTTGTGGCGTACTTATTCCGGATGACTTGCATTTGGTTCTCAGATATGACAAGGTTAGGAGGAGGGGCTTGCTTTTGGAGCGCTGTGGTGAGGAAGTTTGGGAAGCCTCGACCGGCCACCCTATCTTGCTCTTCTAGTTCAGCATCATTGTCCTAACCTTCCTCTATGGATTCCTAAGTAACATGATCCTTATCCGGCTTGGCAAGGGCGTTGGGAGCCACGGTCCTTGGAAGGGTAGGACTTGTGGAGTCCCCAATGGGGGCATTTTAATTCAATACAAGGATTCACAACATACTCAATATATCCTCATGTCTACGTTCCATTGCAACTTGATTGCACTCTATGGACTCCATTCGGGAATCCATTTTGGCTAGCGCCGGACTAATGGATTCGTCAAACTTGGCATCATTGTTGCCAACTACGCTTGCGTCAGACATGGTTTGTTTGGTACCTGCACACTCACTTAAATGTCAGTAGATGATCACTCCCTTGCATGTTTTAACACTCGTGTTTGGTCACACGTAAAAGATAGCCTCACAAATCACTCAAGAAAACCTTACACAAATTGCTTGTAAACCGCGTAATCTTTACCGCAATCAACCTTGTGGTTCAAGTTAAGCGTTTGTTCACAACTGTCTTCACCAGTGCTCAAGGAATTAAAATAAGATAAGATAAAGATTTTAGAAGTACAAGGCTTGGGAAAAATACTAGACATAAGTGGGAAAAGACTCGAAAGAAGGTAAGACTCATGACACAAGACTCGATAGGACTCGATTGGAGGTTTGAGTTTGAGGTCCGAGCCAAAATCTTTTTGGTTGGAGAAAATCTTATGAAAACTTGTAAGAAGTAAGGTAAGAGATTAAGGTGAAATTTTTTGGTCAGGTGGTGATGGAATGGAATAGTTTGGTCACTAACTCTTGTCACTTTCTAGCTAGCCAAGTTAGGGTAGGATACATTTGAGTTTTCGTGTTGAACTTTTTTTTTTTTTTTTAGAATCTCTTCAGGTTTTAGCTGGATAGAAGAGAAGGATTGAAAGGCTAGATGCTAGATGTACTTGGTACCTTGCCACACTAAACATCTTCTAGCTAGCTGAAGGGAGAAGTAGACTAGGTGTTGGTTGAGGAAAAGGTGAGGTGAGAGAGAGGGCGCCGCTAGCTTGCATTCAATGCTAGGGATGGATGTGTGATGGCTGAAAATGGAAATGAAAGGATTTTTTTAATGGTAAACAAAAACTTTTAGGAAATTTGAAATGTTTTGGATCAAAATCCCTCACTCTCACTCAAAGGTTGAAGCTCTCGGATGACCCAGATGAACACCATGTGACCATCTTTCTATTTCTTTGATCTTTTGGACTACAAAATGCTGGAATAAAATTCACCACCTTGTATCAAACAAAACTAGGATGAAAGGAAAACACGTTAGACGCAAGAAATATAGGAATTGATGGAAGAAAACTCAGATGACACTGTTCACCAGATGAACACTCAAAGATGGAAACTTTTACACTTCTCGGCAAAGTTGGCCCAAAAGCATAAAAATTTCAAAGACTCAACGAGAACTCTAACAAGGAAAACATTTAAGACACTTTATGTAAGGATTTTACACAGACAATGGAAGCTTTTTAGTGGGAAGATTAAGACACAAGAACGTGAACTCTAAGGCGCCAAGAGCTCCGCTATCACTTGATGTGCCCCGGCTCATTGTGAAATAAGCCGTAGTGTATGGAGGCTCTTGGTTAGGATCTAGCTCGAGAGATCACACAAACATTGACATAAAATAAGTACAAGGACACACAAAAGGAGGACTCAGAAATGCAGCGGATGGGAGGAAGATAAGACACAGGATAGGAGGAGGTTACCGTCAGAGTGAAGATGGACAGAATGGACGAAGTTGAACACGACGAATAGTATAGAACATACAAGAGACTTGAAGAACACAATGTTGGGAAATGATAGGTGATGTGCATATATATTTCTTACACAAAGTAGCAATCAACGATTACAAGGTTTGATTTCCCAAAGAGAGATAGGGAGGAGTACACTCAACTCAAGCTATCTCTCTCAAGAAAGGAAGGGTGAGTTTAGAGGTGAAAGGGAGGAGTATTCTCACTCTACAATTTCACTCAAAGTCTAAACTAACTATAAAATGAAAGGGGTGGCCTATTTATACATGGTTAGCCTTACAAAATAAAGTACGGAATCTTTTTAATCAAATTGGGGAGGTTAACGGTATCGTTAGGGTACTTATCGGTAGGCCATTAGCTTGAGCTTCCAAAATGTCTAAAACATCGCGTGCGTGAAACCGTCAGGGGTGCAGGTGGTTATTGGGATCCCGATAGGTGCATGTTGGCCCATTGTCGCCTAGTTCTTCGGGAGCTTCCGGTAAGTGTCCTCTCCCGGTAATGTGCGTGCTCCTGGTAACTTCCTTAGAAGTTTCTAGTAGATGTCCACTCCAGATAAAGTGTTGCTCCTAGTAATGTTCTTGGGCCTCGGTATGGTACGCGATAAGTGTCAAGGTCCAGTTCTTGGCTTGAGAGGCTTCTTGGGTCGTTGTAGCCTCAATCCAAAGCGTGAGCTTCTTAGCCATGCTACGCATGATTGGCCCCTGGGGCATGATGTCTTCGGCTTCTAGGTTAGGCATGGTCATGAACACATCTAAACCTCTAAGTTCCTAAACTAACCTGTGTTTAGAACCCTAGAACGAATTAGACGATCAAGAAAAGATTGTTTTACTTAATCAAAACTAAATTCCAATCAGTTATGCTTAAGACTTCTTCGTTTGAACCAAAGATGAGACACTTCACAAAAACTTATTTGTCAATCAATGTCTAGTTTTTATTCGACGGTTATTACATGAATATATATAATAAAACAACTTAACCTAATTAACCTAAAAAAACTACATGGACTCAGAAATTTAAAAGGAAAAAAAGGACGTGTGCGGCAACTTAAAACCCACTGCCGAAATTGGACTTAAAAGTCCTTTACGACGCGACAAATAAATTCGCGCACCAAGCCCATGTGACTAAAAGTCCAAACATGGACTTTGACTTTAGCTATCCTAACTAAACAAATAATATTGCAGATGTAAAAAGTGCAAACTTTAATAATTAAATTACAAACTTGATCTTAATTAAATTACTTCGACCTTTTTCATCTTGACCTCTATCTCTTTCGCTTTCTTTGTTGCCTAAGACCATATGAAATAAAATAAATAATTTTAGGACACTTGAACAAGCTCCATTCATAGGTAACACCTACCCCGATAGCTCACTCCACCAACGGGGAATTTTAACCCCCTCCAACGGGAGTGTTAGCCCCTTATGATCCAGATCCCTCAGAAACGCTCCATTTTCATCTATAAGTACTTCCCCCACAAAGGAGGAAGGTAAGTACGAATTACTGGCCCAAGCTCTGCCAAATTCACGACACATACTGACTTAAGCATCAGAGTGTTTCCGCCGGAGACCCCCTCCGGCGTATTGCAGGTACTGCGGACCGCCGTGGGCACTGATCTGAGAGGACCAATTTCTCCATATATCCTTCGGCAGAAGATAAATTTTTATCAAATTGGTGCTTTCGTTGAGAGTGTTGGTTCTGTTAAGTGAGCATCCTTAATAACCAAGCTCCTTCCTCCCCGAAGCTAGAAGGGTTAACGCCTCGGAGTCAGATCCCGCGCTGTCCCAATCCTCCAGCATCCCCTTCAACACCCGCCGATGACTTTTTACTTTCGCTACCTCTGATATCTCTACCCCAGTGCAAGATGTCACTGCGGGAGAATCAGATCCTCCTTCCGGGGAAAGTACGGAAGAAATTACATTCCAGATTTATTCTCCTTTTTCCCACATAGCGGGAACCAGTCATTCTACCCCCCAAGCAAGTAGATCTGCGATAGGCGAAGCAAACAACCCTTTCGCAAGCTCAATAGCAGCTCTCCAAGCTCAATTGGATCAGTTGACAGAGATGGCTGCTGGATTTACTCCTCATGCCTCGAGACCTGGTGTGTCCTCCCAAGTAGTTTTCACTCCGTCCATTGTCAACGAATGACCATTATCGCCCCGACAATCTAGGGGACTCCCGTCCTCCTTACTTTTCTCATCGGCCCCCATAAATGTCCTGCCGCTCACGCGAGGACCTGTTGAACATTCTGGACAATACAGGGGGGAAATCCCTATCCCTGAGGTAGCCCGCCGACATGATGAGCACAGAGAACACTGGGATGATCGGCTAGGGGAGATATTCTGAGAACAATCTCCTAGATACAGTGAGAGATCTAGCAGCAGAGGTCGACGAGCTCGAACTCCAAGAAGCCGCAGCCGATCTCCCAGGCGGCATCAAGAATATGACCCTCAGAATCCCAGATATGATGTTGAAATTCCACACCCGTATCAGCCTCATGGGGTCCCTGATATTAACGCTGGCCATCCGTTCAATTACCGTTTTAGGCACCACAGGGTCCATCGGCATGTGAAACTCCCTACAAAATCATATGATGGCACGAAAGATCCCATTTCTCACCTCAATAAGGTGAAAGACTTTGTGCAATTCCAAACCCGCAGTGATGCTGCATTATGTCAGATCTTCGTAATGACGCTGGCAGGAGTGGCACGTCTTTGGTTTGAGGGACTCCCGGCGGGGTCTATTGATAATTTTTCTCAACTGGAAGAAAAATTCAAAAGTCGGTTTAGCACGGCTATTCCTATCAGGAAGTCAGCAGCTGCACTATTCGATATTCATCAAAAACCGCAGGAATCATTGAACGACTTTTTAGGTCTATTTGATCTTGAGATGTCCCTAACGCTAGGGGTTACTATTGATTTTGCAGTTGAGGCCCTGAAACGCAATTGTCGATACGGGAAATTGAGAGACACGTTAACGGTGGACCCGCCGCTAACCCTGGATGCGTTGAGGCTAAAAGCGCA
Organism: Viola odorata; assembly: GCA_963691705.1. Lineage (NCBI taxonomy): Eukaryota > Viridiplantae > Streptophyta > Magnoliopsida > Malpighiales > Violaceae > Viola > Viola odorata. Next base: position 50,872,054 of record OY829537.1, on the reverse strand, counting down.
TAATTATGCGAGGATGGAAGAGGAGGAAAATAGGGAATGGATCCGAAACATGCCAACGGACCCATACTTGGCCCCTAACGCCCTGCATAGCAGCGCCCCTGACACGCGACCCACTGAGGATCATGGACAACAAAAAGAGCATACTGCCAAGGCCTCTAACCGGCAGAGAGGCAATTTCTCGAAAGGAAGACCCGGAGGGTCCCCCACTCGGAAACAAGCAGATCCGCCAAAGGGCCGGATATATGATCCTGACCTTCCATCTCTTATACTCCCAAGGGCGGAAATCCTAGCGATAGTCCAACAGCGAAATCTGCCCATTAGATACCCAGCTCCTGTGAAACCAGGAGTGATCATGGGAGGAAGGGAAAACGCGTATTGCAAGTTCCACAAAGTCAAGGGACATTCGACAGATGTATGCAGAGAACTGAAATTGGCCATAGAATGATTGGTCGAAGAGGGCTACCTCGGAGAATTTGCCACCAAGGCAAGAAAAGAGGCCAGGAACAACCCAACTGAAATGACAACTAATCAGAGGCAAACGCCTTCACACGCCACGGGGGCTAACACAATTCCCCTTGGACAAAATAGAGAAGCTCTCGTTGTTCATAGCGATCAGATGCCTATGATTAATATCATCGTCGGGGGAACACCCTACTTCGAGGAGGCCATACCACAAACGCCCAATCCTGGGGAAAAGCGCAAGCGAGAGAACGCGCAGGTAAAAATTGAGGCGATCAGTGCCTTAGACAGAATGATATTGTCCTTCTCAAAAGAAGACGAAAAAGGCATTGTTTTCCCGCATAACGACGCGTTGGTAGTAACACCCGTCATTGGAAGTCACGGGGTGAGAAGAACCCTTGTTGACAACGGGAGCGCAGTAAATCTATTTTCGTTGGAAGCATACAATTTGATGAAACGCCCTGACGGCGAGCTAGCGCCATGCATGAGACCAATTGTTGGGATTGATGGGGTACCGATTCCGGTAGCCGGAATAACATCCTTGCCAGTGTACTTTCGAGAAGACACCTCCAAGCGATCTGAAGAGCTATTATTCCTGGTCGTGGACCTAACGTTACCATATAACGCCATACTGGGGCGACCGTTCCTCAATCGTTTCGGCGCAGCTATATCCCAAAAATACCTGCGGATGAAATACCCCTTGTGGGACGGCGTGGTCTCAATCAAAGGAGACCAGAAACTGGCAGCTGAGTGTTATTCACTTATGACTCAAAGGAGTTGTGACCGCTACATTTGCGTAGCAGACGATCCTTTCGACGATAAAGAAAAAAACGCACTCAGCTGCTAGATCAGATGATGTCAGTACCTATCGGTGGGGACAATGAAGCGAATCTCTTGGTCAGTGAGAAACTGAGCCCTGAAGAGAACGTGCAGCTAATCCGACTGTTAAGAAAATGCAAGGGAGAATTCGCATGGAAACCAGCGGACATGCCAGGAATCTCGCGAGAAATTGCGGAACATCGACTAAACGTTAGCCCTGATGCCAAGCCTATTCAGCAGAAACGACGCGCTTTTTCAGCAGGGAAAGTAGCAACTATCGAGAAAGAGTTACTGAAACTCATGGACGCGGGGTTCATCCGAGAAGTCCAATACCCAACCTGGCTAGCTAACCCAGTGTTAGTTCCAAAGCCTAACAGAGATTGGCGTATGTGCATCGATTTCACCGATCTAAATGATGCTTGTCCCAAAGATTGCTATCCCCTTCCTCGAATTGATCAGCTGGTCGACCAAACTGCTGGATACGCTTATTTAAGCTCCCTAGATGCCAACTCCGGGTATCACCAAATCCCTATGGCCATAGAAGACGAAGAAAAAACTGCCTTCATCACCCCTAGGGCTACATATTGCTACACCGCAATGCCGTTTGGGCTGAAGAACGTCGCGGCAATGTTCCAGCGCATGGCGAATAAGGTTTTTGAAAAGCAAATCGGGAAAAATGTAGAGGCTTACGTGGACGATATCCTGATTAAAAGTCGAAACTTCAAAGACCACCTTGCTGACTTGGAAGAAGTTTTCAATGTGATGAAAAAGTACAAAATGAAACTGAATCCACGAAAGTGTATGTTCGCATTCCAAACGGGTAAATTCTTGGGCTACGTGGTCAGCCGGAAGGGTATCCAACCCAACCCTTCAAAGATAAAGGCCATTCAGGACATGATATCCCCTCGGACCGTCAAAGAAATACAGAAGCTCACCGGCCGCATCATCGCATTAGGACGGTTCATATCTAAGCAAGGCGAGAGATGCTTGCCTTTTTTCAAGGTCATTCGAAACAAGGCCCCATTCGGGTGGACAGAGGAATGCGAAAATGCGTTTGCAGGGCTGAAAGCTTACTTGTCATCCGATCTAGTGCTAACGAGGCCTGAGTCCGGCGATGAGCTATATCTATACTTGGGAATAGCTGACGAGGTAGTCAGCGCCGTCCTTGTGCGAAGCAAAGGGCATGTACACCGCCCTGTATTTTTTGTGAGTCACATATTGAAAGATGCTGAGCTGCGATACGCTCGCATCGAGAAGATAGCGCTTGCCCTAGTACAGGCAACGCGAAAGATGGACCGATACTTCCAAGCCCACCCTATCATTGTGCTCACTGATCAGCCGCTGAGAAAAATCTTTAGAAAGCCTGAGTCTTCAGGGAGGATGTTGATTTGGGCAATTGAGCTCGAACAATACGGGCTACAGTACAAAGCCAGACCGGCGATTAAAGCCCAAGCATTAGCAGACTTCATAGCGGAATGCATATTCACCAAAGATGCGTCGACAGACCTGTCAGATGAAGAACCAGAAAATTCATGCCTACCGTACCCGGAAACGTTAGTGGACTCATGGGTTATTCATATGGACGGGGCAAAAAATCAAGAGCTAGCAGGTGCAGGTATTTTCCTAGTGGGACCAGACGGCATGGAATTGCGATACACCATCAGAATCCTGCAGCCGTTATCCAACAATGCCGCTGAATACGAAGCACTGCTGGTAGGGCTCAGAATTGGAAACAGCTTCTCCGTCGAAGCCTCTACCGTTGCGGAGGAGGAATGCGGCTTGCGCCTAAAAATACGAGGAGACTCTAAATTGATAATGGATCAAGTCCTAGGAAACTCCCAAGCCCGAGAACCCATCATGATTCAATACTTGGCCAAAGTAAAACGTGAGTTGTCGGAGATGCAGAAAAAAGGCACTCGGGTCACCTTTGAACATATCCCTAGAGAAAATAATGAAGAGGCTGATAGCCTCGCCAAGATGGCAGCCAACGTGGAAGCCTTCATACCCAACGAAGTGCACTACGGGGAGTTATCCACACCCTCTTTCATGGAAGAGCAAGCATCATTTTGTGTGGAGGAAATAGAAAGTGACTGGAGAATCCCAGTGGTAGAGTATCTGAAACATGATAAGCTACCGGAAGAAATCACGGAAAGAAGGAAAGTACTGAAACGGGCGTCGCGATGTACATATTACAATGGAGAGTTAATACGGAGGTGCTTCTCCCACCCAGCCGCTAAATACATAACGGAACAAGAAGGTTTGCATGTGTTGCGAGAAATTCACGAAGGGATATGCGGCATGCACATCGCCAGCGATACACTGGTAGCCCAAGTCTTTCGGTCGGGATTCTACTGGCCCACCATACGAGGAGATTGCCATAACTTCGTGAAAACCTGTCAGAAATGTCAGGAATATGCTAGGATTCCTCAAAAACTGGCCGCGCAAATTTCAGAAATAATCGCTCCATGCCCATTTGCCAAATGGGGCATTGACATTTTAGGCCCGTTTCCAAAGGCTAGATCTCAGTTGAAATTCGTGATCGTGGCGGTAGACTACTTCACAAAATGGGCCAAAGCCGAGGCGTTAGCCACCATTACCACTGAAAAAATTTGGCATTTTTTCAAACACCAAGTCATTATGCGATTCGGGGTGCCGCGCATACTGATTAGCGACAATGGAACGCAGTTCACAAGCCAATTCTTCAGGGATCAGTGTGCAGAATTTCAGATCGAACAAAGGTTCTCTTCCGTGGCGCACCCTCAAACCAATGGCCAGGCAGAAGTAACCAACCGCAGCATCCTTAGTGGCATCAAAAGAAACCTGGAAGGTTCCAAAAAGAAATGGCCAGACGAACTGCCATACGTACTATGGGCCTATCGCATGACTGTCAAGGCCGGCACTGGAGAGACCCCGTTTGCGTTAACATTCGGAACCGAAGCTGTCACACCGGTTGAGATCGGAACGATGAGCCTTCGGGTGGCTCATTTCAAAGAAGAAAATAATGAGGAAAGGTTACGTGCTAACCTTGACGCCCTACCTGAAACACATGAGGAAACTCTCCTGAAAACTATGCACTACAAAAGAAAAATGGCACAATACCACAACCGGCAAGTGAGAGAGCGATTGCTCAAAGCTGGAGATTTAGTGCTCAGAGATAGACGAGCGGCTAGGCAACGCATGAGAAAACTCAGCCCAAGCTGGGATGGACCGTATCGCGTCACCCGTGTTGTGGGAAGAGGAGCTTACCACTTGGAAACGCTCGAGGGAAGGCCCCTACAGAACTCTTGGAATATAGCTCGGCTGAAGCTATACCACGCCAGGAACTAGCCCATCCTATCTGGTAATATCAATGCTATTCTAACAGGATATATTTTCTTGTGTGTTTGCTGTTGATAAAATGCAGATAGTGAAGAATGCCAGGAGTGAAAATCCTATCCTTGTGATGGTTGGTCCTGATCAGACAGCTCACTAAGATGAGGCACGCCCTGGCATGGCTAAGCGTTGGGAGTGAAAATACTATCCTTGTGGCAACCGTGCTCCCATAGACGGCCCATTAAGACGAGGCAGGACCCCAAACGCCACCGGGAGTGAAAATCCTATCCTTGTGGCAACCGTGCTCACATAGACGGCCCACTAAGACGAGGCACGCCCCGGTATCCTTGGGAGTGAAAATCCTATCCTTGTGGCAACCGTGCTCACATAGACGGCCCATTAAGGCAAGGCACGACCCCAAGGAGAGACCAACTCCGTCCTGGAAGTGAAAATCCTATCCTTGTGGTAACCGTGCTCACATAGATGGCCCATTGAGACGAGGCACGTTCCAGGGACGCGAGGTTTCAACGCTTGGGAGTGAAAATCCTATCCTTGTGATGGCTGGTCCTGATCAGACAGCTCACTAAGATGAGGCACTCCCCAAGCCAATCTTCGACGAAAGGAAGGAAAGGATACCCCAGCTGGTAACTGAGCGGTCGATACCCGGTGAAGTAAGGCTGGAAAGGCATCCATACTGCAACAACACCATCGCAGCAGGCCTAACGGGGCAAGAAAGCTTCCCCTAACAACAGAGAGCGGCATGAACGTGAGCAACGCTGATTCATTCTTAGAAATGCTATCAGAAGGCAATGGTAAGGCCATCAAAAAGGCGGCTGAGAAACCTGCACGAAAAGACATGCGAGAGCAAAATGGGCATATCTACTGAAACGCGGCAGCAAACGCCACGGGTGAATAATCTCGCAAGCAGTATTATGAAACAAAGCAGACAAGGAAATTCCGTTCAAAAGGCGTGGCCTAACCAAAGCAAGGAGCGATATTGTCAATATTACAAAACAAGGAAGGGCTCATTAGCCGCAAAAAATCAGAATACATCTAAACTCAAAAGCCTAAGGAGCGGGCGGTGCATTGATTCCTCCTTGCTGTTGCGATTTCCATTGATAGAAGCCGTCATCAGTAACAGTGGGGATTCTCCTATCAAAATACGCAGAGAGATCATCAATACTACCCCATAATGATGCATCAAAGCCTCCGACATGAGCCCTCCGCCTTCCTTTAAGTACCACTGGTTCTTCTCAGTGTTTAGAGTAAGATCGGCAGTCAGCTCGGCATTCCTCTGCCTCTCCTGACGCAACTCATTCTCCTCCCGAGAAAGGCGTTCGGTCATATTGGCGCTCTTCCATTTCTCCTCCTCCAGAGCGAGCTTGACAGCCTCCAACTCTTGCTTAACAGTCGTCACCTCCTATCGGACAGTCTCTGTTTCTTGGTTGGCAGCGTTAAGGGCATCCACAAAACTCTGCCGCTCGTTCAGCAACCTTTTTATCTCTCCCTGACCGTTTGCTACGACCCTAGCATTCTCCTCGTCCAGGTAATAGAGATGGCAGAATACAGATAATGCTTGGGAGCGAAGAAAGTTTATACGCTCCTGCTCGCTCCTAGCCACGAAGGCATCCATCTCCCTTGGAAGAGACATAATTTCGGCCGCCAGATAAGAGGTAGATGCGAGGATAGTATCAAGATCAGACTCAGTAGGAAACTGCAAAATGTTGTCCCTAAAGGAGCGCAAACTAAGATGATGAGTAGGTATGAGGGGAGGACTATAATGAGAAACACCGGCTATCAAGGCGGGAGCAGGGCCACCTCTCGCGATAGAGGGAGGAGACATCAGGACAAAGAGCAGAGCGGTAGGAGAAGGAGGTCGACTGCTGGAACCTCCCGCGTTAGGCACAGGGGACCCGTCTCCCCCAAGTGCTTCAAGATTATGGGCACTCGGGTTATAGCCTGTCATGGTGGAGAAGATTGAGGAACCACCTAAAATGTGAGGACCACCACCGAAATCAATACCATGCGATTGGTCAACAGGAATACCCTCGCCCTCAGGGATATTCAGAGAAGGATTAGCAGCAGAAGAAGAGGGGCTGTGCTGAAGCTCATAGCGAGCCCTCTTCTGACGCTCTCGAAGGATCTCAGCGACAGACATGTCACCTTGAGAGGTTGACTGAGCAGAAACAGTGGCAGCTTCCTAGAAAACGCAGAGTATATGATAAGAGAATCATGCGGAATAGAAGAAAACCGTAGAAAGAAATGAATGCATACCGGGGTGACTGAAGAAACTAGAGGTACTCCGATAGGAATGGGAGCTGTCGCCTCTGAAGAAACAACAGTCTGGGAGGAAACGGGTTATGTGGCATGTGTTTTCTTCGCCCTTTTCTTCCTTGCAACAAGGGTGCGAGGAGGCAGCGATTGGGTAGTGCCCGTAGCAATAGCGGTCGCGGTAGCAGTGTTTTCCGCAGCAGCAGCGGCAGCAGCAGCCCTAGCTTCGGCTGCAGCTTTCTTCCTTTGTTCCTGTTTCCTTTTCCTCCGGAAATACTCAGGCTCCCAACCAGGCGGAGGCACTGCACAGTTACAGAAATGTTAGCGTTAGTACCTCTTGGCAATACAAAAGAAAAAGGTCAAACGCTCACCCTTCTTGCACTGTTCCATATCCAGACCGTTAGCCAATTTTCGGGCATCAACGCTGAAATCCAGTTGAAGTAGCGTCTTCAACCAGCCATCTTCTGGATCAGAAAGGGGTTTCCGATGGCCCCAAGCCCCATCTTTAATTTTCTCATTGAAGTCGGCCCTCCATAACGGCTCGGGCAAATCAATAATAAAAAATTCTTCTTTCCAATGAGGAACAGAAGACTCGATGCCCATAAGCTTTCAGGTAAAGGGCTTCAATGAGTCATCTTCATAACGAGGGGATATTGATATCACCCCCTTACGAGAATACAACTGGAAAATGTCATGAAGCAAGGCCAAAGTGGGAGACTCGATCCCCTTGAAATGGCACAGTGCGGCAAAGGCACTAACAACGCAAATCGCGTTAGGGCTCAACTGAGCCGGAGCCAAATCAGAATCAGCCAACAGCAACTTGACAAGCGGGTCAAGAGGAAGACAAAACCCATGATCAAACAGCTTAGCATACAATATTCTACTGTTATCGGGCAGAACGTTGTTCAGGCAAAGTGATTCAGAAGCAGCGCGCACGGGATATTCTTTGGGAAATCGCGCATTGCACTCAGCAAGCTTGCGATTAAATATGGGCAGAGTATAGAGAGAAGTGGGGGTAATATTAATTTTTTCTTCCCCGGCGGACCCCTGAGGATCCCCTTCCTCGGAAGACTTCTTAGTTTTAGCCATGCCCAATAAAAGAGAAGTGATGAGGAAAGAAAGGGTGTGTACCTTCGCAAAGAGAACACCAGGAGTCTCAAACCAAAAAAAGAGAGCGGCGCGAGCTATTTGTCCAAAAGAGAGCGGCGCGAGCTATTTGTCCAAAAGGCAGCAGCGTGCGAGAGAGGAGATTAAAAAAGAAAAAGGAGGAGGAGAAAACATCATATATAACCCTGAAAGGGCGTGACCAATCAACAATGGACACATGGCAAAGCAGCGCGTCGGGAAATAGGGCACGTGCAAGAAGGTACAAGTTTAAAAGCAATAATGAAACGCTTCAGTGTTCGCGTCTCCCTAGAAGACGCTTGCTTCAAACAGCTCTTTGAGGAAAGACACGTGTCTTTTTCCATCATTACTTTTCAAAGTGCATTAAATGGAGGAACTGCGGCATTTAATGACCTAAAAAGAAGCGCTGGCCTTGCCAAACGGCGCGACGACACAAGAAAGATAGGGAAGAAATAACGGTAGCATCACAATGATTAACGCAAGTGCGATAAAAGCTACGTAGCATCAGCATTATTACAGAAGGAATAATGTCAAATGGTTTTCAGGAAAAAAAATAAAAGGAGACAGACAACAACAAGAATAGCAAGGGAGGGTCCAGAGACCCGTTGTGGCACTTCTCGAAAAGCAAAGCGGCACCCCAATCATTGATGTTAGCCCCTTTCCCCTTCTGGAGCAAAAGGACCAATCCCGCCTTTGCTAACCTCATCCATCATGGTAGAAATATAATCAGCAACCTGGCCAGGGTCAGAAGAGTTACCCTTGAAATGGGTCGTGAATCCAGAAACGAAGACTTCCAAGACCCTCTTCTTCCACCATTCCTCCTTTAATGATGCCCTAGCGGATTCCTCGTCTCGAGCACATATCTCTTCGCGAAGAAGGAGATTTTTCTTCTTCTCCAGCGCAAACTCTGTCTCCATAACTTCCATCTTTGCTTTCCCGACAGACCTCTCTCTGTTCAATTCTTTCTGCGACTCGTCGCGGAGACGTGTTAGCAATCTTGTCTGGTCTACCGCTTTTTCAAGCTGCACTTTCTTAACGCACAACGCGTTGGAGAAATTGCGTGACTCGCGATCATGAATCTCGAACAGATAGTTCAGGTGACGGAAGAAATCCAGATAATCATTCATCACATGGCGGAGACGTGCCGTCGGAGGAAGCTGAAGAAATTTCTCTTTCTCCTTCTGGGAGCCCAGCATCTCCCCTATCAAAGGTGCAGTAAACTCGTCTCTGGAAAAAGGTTGGGGAACCCCGACAGCGCGAAGACCTTCAAAGCAGAATCCCTTCAAATTCATACGATAGGACGGGGTCTCGTTAGGGCCGCCATAAGAAAGATTGATTGAGGGAGCCGGAGAAGAACTCGGGGAAAAAACATTCGTGATAGGAGAAAAGAACAGTTGTGGAAGAGATTTAGGCGGTAGCCCAGCAGCTGAATCCGCAACAGAAGACGTGGCCACTACGTCAGGAATACAGTGAGAAATCGGAGAATCGGGAGCGTCAACTGTAGGAAGAGGACATGACATCGGTGGGACCTTCGCCTCGGTAGAGCAAGTGGCAACCGACGCCTCAGTAGCTTTCACCGGTTGGGAGGTACTCCTCTCGGGCGAAACGGCAGGGATAGGAGCAATTGCTGCATCTACAGAAGATATCCCGGTGGCCTGCTCGTTCGTGGCCAATCGAGGTTTTTTCCGGCGCAAGGAAGAAGCGTGACAAAGGTCCAATTCGACATCCACATCCTCATCATCACTACCAATCACCCTCGTTGCAGTCGGGCTGGAGTTTGTCCTATTGCGACGATCTGGTAGCCAATCTTCCACAAAGCGAGAAGCTCGGGCAGAGCTGACGGGCCTCCGCCCTCCCCGGGCAACCGTCTTGACTCTCCTCCTCGGGGGTCGAGCGCTACCCTGATTGGAGCCCTCGGCAGGGGGGGAGGCTGGTAAAGTTTGAAGCGGCGTTACATTTAAAGGAGCGCCAGCGTCACCTGGGAGTTAACCGTTAGCATCTTATAACAAAAGAAACGCGCAAAGACAAAAGCAAAGAGAGTGCGAAAGAGGCAGACTCACCCATAGCACACTCCTCTAGAGGCTTGAACAAAGCAAAGTCGCGGATGCGGTAGTGAGTATCTTCGTCTAATAGGGCGTTAGCCTGCTCTAACTCAGCCCTGGTCAATATCGAGGGATTCGACCAAATGGGGCCTATCAGTTCCTGGTTGAAATTAAGACGCCATAAACGGGACGGTAGCTCCAGAACAAAGAAACTGCTTTTCCAATCAGCTACACCCTTCTTAAAGCCGTGAAAACGCTGCCAGAACGACTGCACGAACGAGTCATCCCATCGAGGAGTAATTTCGATTAAACAATTATGTCAATTCATACTAAAGAATTTGTGAAATAAATTGAGAGATGGGGTAGAAATGTTCTTCAACTCGCAAGCGCGAAGAAAAGCATAAACCGCACACCAGGAAGAGGGAGTTATCTAGGCAGGATTAAGGTTATACTCCCGCAGCAGCGTTAGTATCGATTCATGAATAGGAAAGCGGAAACCGTAAAGGAACATCTTAAAGTAAAGAAGCCTACTGTGACCCCACGCCGGATTATGGAGCCGCATATCACTTCCAGGGGCAAAAGGCTCATACCCAGGAGGAAAGGTAATACCATGTTCCTCCAGTTCGGCTTTCAGAACCACGTCGCATGTAAAAATACTGGGTGATTGCGCGACCTCTGGATCCATGGGTTTCCAGATAACCTGGTGAGGTCTATTTCTAGCCATAATAAACCAGCAAAAAGGAAATCTGAGAAGGATTGAATTGGTACCTTGAAAGGGAAGATTTACAGAGGAATCGGCGGGCGATGACAGGCGGCCGGAAAGATATTCGAGGAAGAAGACGAAGGAAGATAAGAGGAAAAATTCGAAGCAAGGGCAAAAGTTGTGAAAAAAGAAAATGACCCTTCTTAAAGGATTAAAATACCACCGCATTAATTGAGCCACCAATCGCGTGCAGACGCGTGTAAAAAGAAGTTGGCCACATGGAAGCGCATTAAAGAAAGTTGAAAAAGAGAAGTTATTCATCGTGATTCCCCAAAAGGGCGACAGAGTTGACCCAGTCAAACCAACTACGAAACGATTGCCTCGACAGGGCCACCGCTTGCGTTGGCTGTCAACAAGACCAGCAGGCTAACGGAAAATAACGACAAAAGAAAAAGGCAGGAAACATCATCTCATTCATAAAATGACAACAGGCATATACAACACAAAAGCGTTAATCCTCATCAGCCCAGTCCGCGTCATAGCAGTAATCATAGTCCTCCGGCGACGATGGTAATCCACTGTTGTAGGAAAGGGAATACTCGGCAGGTTTAGGCACAAGCTTTGTCGCATGGGCTACCATCTTGTCATAACAGGCACGAGAACTCTCCCCAATAGTAGAAGCTGCTGGCCTCAAATCAGTGCCATGAGTAAGAGCCTCTTTCTCGGAAGGAGGAGGAACGGCAGACGGTGACGACTCATCACCTTTCGGTAGCATCAGGTAGTGGGGCACAAAGCCGGTAAAAAAGGACTCAAAGGTCTGCTTCTTCACTTTCACTGGCTTCTTGCGACCCTGGCGTCTGGCAAGACACTTGGTAGGTCTCCATGGTGGTGTCAGAGGAGAATCATCCGAATCCGGCGAAGTCGGAGGAGTTGGCAAGGAATCACGCCTGTAAAAACCGGCCATTCCAACCTGCAAAAAAGCAGAGAGAAGGAAAGGATAAAGATGAACAGGGAAAGGGGAAAGCACTTCCCTTAAATAGTCGAGGAAGCGCTCCAATCCTCGGGCGGATCCTGAGAGATCAATTAAATGCCTGGGAAAAATAACCGCAATAGCAGAATCTGATCCGACACCAGCATGCCTGCTCACTAAATGCGCCAGTCAAAAGGCACCAAATAACCACCCATCCACTTACCCCTGGAGAGGCGGCTCTGGAAATAGTTGAGTCAAAACATTCATTGCTAATTCCCGGAGCACGACCACTGAAATGGTACATCTCGAGGAAGACTCATTTTCAGTTGGGCTTGCCACCAACATATTTAGCCAATGCAGCCAGAGAATAAACGAGGAAAAAAGAAGACTGGGAAAAGTAAAAACAGCCATTTATTTATGACCTGAGCGGCCTTAGCATTCAGATATGTACATGGAAGCATAAGAGAGAAGCAACAAGAGGAAACAAAGGCAGCGGTCAGGCATTGGAACCAACATCATCTTCCCCTGGCATGACGGGAATATCCCTCAAAGCGTCAGCAACGGAGGTCAGCTCAGCAGAGCAGGCCCTCATGCCCTTCAGGCAGCAGGACAGTAAGGCCTTCCTCTGCTGCAGCATCGAGGCAACCACATCAAGGTGAGCAGTAGTGGTGGCCAGCTTCGCCAAACTCTCCAGAGGGCTAAAGTCCTCCAGAGATACCCCCAGCTGTTTAAACAAGATAGGGGTCAGTATCCCCTGCAGTTCCAGGACATCCTCTGAGGTCTTGGTGATCATCCTCTCCAGGAAGCCGATGTCCCCTTCAGTAAGGTTTTTCAAGGTCAAAGTTTTGGAGATCAGGAAATTTCGGGTCAGCTCATCCATGGTGAAATATGAAAAAGAAAGGGACGAGAAAATGCGAAGAAACTTACGCAGAAGAAACTTCAATTTATAGGCTCTGACAAAAACCGTCCGAACTACCATCTAAGGAGGAAACGCTCCGATATACGGAAAAGCACCTCGTGGGAAGAGGGCGTTAGCCCTTGGTAAACACTCAGGCTCATTTTCAGTTGGGCTTATGATAACAATCCGCCTATCGACAAGGGCATTTTCGTCTTACACCTTGAGAAGAGGGTACAACCACTGTTCCTACCGCAAAGACAGCATCGAGGCTATCGCCTCCCTCTATGCGACCAACGCTGGGATGGTCGACATCAGCGGGGGGGTCTTACACTCAACACTGTTATGACAGACGGCGCTATCCCATCCCAGTCCAAGACAAGCTTCCCGTTTGGGGATGTAGGCATTGCCTCACATAGGTAACACCTACCCCGATAGCTCACTCCACCAACGGGGAATTCTAACCCCCTCCAACGGGAGCGTTAGCCCCTTATGATCCAGATCCCTCAGAAACGCTCTATTTTCATCTATAAGTACTTCCCCCACAAAGGAGGAAGGTAAGTACGAATTACTGGCCCAAGCTCTGCCAAATTCACGACACATACTGACTTAAGCATCGGAGTGTTTCCGCCGGAGACCCCCTCTGGCGTATTGCAGGTACTGATGACCGCCGTGGGCACTGATCTGAGAGGACCAATTTCTCCATATATCCTTCGGCAGAAGATAAATTCTTATCAGATTCTATACCTCTTTTGGCCAAGACTACCTCAACAATCTTAACCAAGAAGCCCAAATTAGGTTAGGAAAAGGTTGGAGAGACACCACCTTTTTGTAGGAGCCAACGAGTTAAGCAAGTAGCCCATAAGAAGGTGGTAAGGAAGAAGATATCGCCCCCACCAATCCAGAAGAAGGCCTAGGTGGATTACTCAAGAACCAGAAGCAAACGGAAGAGGAAACTGTTGGTTGAGGAGAGTGAGGAGGAAGAAGGAGCAGAAGAGAAAGCAACTGACAATGATGATACAGTAGGCATCATAGCAGAACTATAGGTAGCAGTCTGGCTGGTGACCTGGCCAAGAAGGTAGTTTAGAGCACCAAGGTAATCCCTCCTCTTTCTTTCTTGAAAGGTTGGTTAAAATTTGATACCCTAAAGAACAAATCTAGGTTGCATAAGAAGTTAAATTCTGATATTTCCCAATGTGCAAAATTAGACTTTGATTTGCTGGACAAGTTGGGTATAGGAGATAGAATCAAACAACTTGTGCATAATATAGGGTGGGAATCAATTTTGTTCCTTGGCTATGCTACTTAATATGAATTATATCTAGAATTTCATACTACCTTCTGGTTTGATTACATTGTCCTGGTTGTGAAAGGGAAATACAACCTAGACATGCATGTTGTTGACATCATTAACTTTCACCTTTGTAATGAATGGTCCCATTTGTCTATTAAAGATTTTAATGTTATGCTTGTATATGTGCATATTGATGACCTGAACTCCAGTTCCTATTTGAATGCCTAGAGTGATTACCCCAAAACTTGGGATAACACTACTGCCTTTAGGGAGCTCACTGGCAACCATAAGGCCATTTTTGATAAGAATGCAAAACCCCACATGATTAAAGACCCTACCCTAAGGATTTTACAAAGAGCCTTAGCCATAACCTTAGTTGGTAAAACCAATGTGTTAGGGGCTCTCTCTAAACTTGAATTGTTTATCTTATAGTGTATGTTGCATGGACAGAAGGTAAACCTAGATTTTTGGATAGCTACATAATTCAATGTATACACTGATAGTAGCAGAATGTTGCTAAGATTCCTTATAACCAAGATGGTTGTTAGTTCTAGGAACTTAAATGTTGAAAATGCTAACCTACATGAGTACTGTGACTTAAAACTATTGGATTTAAGATCACTTGACCAAATGGATTATTTCCATTTGAAGAAAGGGTTTATCTGTTTTAATATATGTTTCACACCTGTCTCTGAGCATATTTTCGGGAAGAAACATAATAGGCAGTACAAGTTTGCTCCTCTGAAGGCCTCTACTAAGGCTTCTTCTTCCAGGAAAGGTTCTGCTTTAGATACAGAAGACCATTCTCTAGGGTAAGAAGAACCAAAACATGCAGTTGTAGCCCCATAATCATATTGGATAACAACTATGTTTGCCCAGCAATAGGAGACCAACATACTCCTTCGTGCCTTTATAGAGGGTCAGAACACAAAGATTGATGATGTCATACCACCAATACAAGCACCTCCTGATGCGAACCCCAGTGCACCCGGCATGCCCTTGCCACCCAACGGACCTATGACGTGCGCCCAAAGCAAAGATTTGCAAGCAAAGCTATCACACATCATCCACAAGGAGCTTGAGTGCGAGGCAAGCATCGAAGAAGTTTTTCTACGCGAGAAGAGCCCACAACTCGTGACTCTTCTCTTTGCCAAGACTAGCGTCGACGTGATCACGCCCATTCTCGGCGTGATGACGCCGAAAATAGAAGCAGGCGTTGATTGGAGCCAGGCAATGACGTCATCACGTCCTACCTTGACGTGATGACACCCATTCCAGAGTCGTTCGTAGCCAGCTAACGTCATCACATTCGGCCAATGACGTCAATTCTAGAAGGTCGCCGCTCTTTACGACGTGATGACGCCACATCTCGGTGTGATGACGTCCATTCTAGAAGGTCGTGGACAGTCACAACATGATGACGCCACATCATGGTGTGATGACGCTGATGCAGGCTACTTTGCGTCAAAAATAGAAACTCCAAACTTTCTATTTATTTTAATTAGTTCCTTTATTAATTAATTAAATTAGTTTGGATTTATTTTAACTAATTAATTAGGAGTTCAATTAGAAGAAGAACTTTTATTGTAAGGATTTAGGGTTTCCTATATAAAGGAGCCTCCTCTTTCATTGTAAGCTTATGAATTTTTATAATTAAAAATCTGAGAATTTTCTCTGAATTGTTCAGTCTTGAACCTTGTTCCTATTTGAGATCGGACTCTCGAATAGATCAGCAAGTAAAACTAAAAGTCCATTCTATTAAGTCGTTCCACCTAGGTTGGTATTCATAGGTTGAATACAGGGTAAGGGTTTCGAATCAAGATCCTCTTTTGCTTGATTTGGGTTGGCTAGTACTGGTGATTAGCAGGGTCCAACATTTCGAATCAAGAGAGTTATTCATTCCGCATCGTTGCAAATCCAAGCTTGAACTAGATCAGGATTTACGTGCTACGAGCCTCAGGCAACCAAGGATTTTAACAATTGGTAGCGGAGCAAAGGCGTTCAAGTTTGGTAACTATCCTTTTACGTTGCTATTTTCTTTGTAAGATTGGTTCTTCTTCTATCCATTCTAAAACCAATCTCTTATGTGCTTGTGTTTGTGACTTTGTCCGTTGAGTCATTTTAGGGTTCTAGATCAAGTAGTGTCTTTGTGTGCATTTCCAAACAAATCGCCGTGCGATTTGTTGCCTCATTAATCTATATTATTCTCTGTCAAAAAGAGTCACAAAAACCCAAAAAAAAGAGTCGTAAGGTAATTTATTATTTATCTAAGTTTATTCTCTCAAAAAAAATCACAATAAAAAACATAACAAAATATAAATTACTACGCTGAAGCATCGTTCCGAATCAAAAAGAATTGTTCAAAACGGACGAGGGAAATGAAAATTGGCTCGGAAAGAACCTATACACGCAACCCGCATCTAGGCACACACACTATTCGCAATTTGCGAAATTATTTGAACATTTCCTATGTCTTTGAACTCTTTATTGATTCCTATAATTTCTTTTCTACTCCCGCTTAATATTTGTTTAGTTGATTGAAAATTTTACGGCTAATCGAATATTGAGCATCTAAATTGTTTTGAAGCTAGTTGTCTTTGAGAGTCTCTTTGGAAGCTCTTCCTTAAAATTCTTGAGTCTTTTACTGATTGAACAATTGAAGAAAATTTGTGAGTGAAATTTTTGGTGAGGTTAATAGAGAGTTAAACACGAGCGAAACACGTGAGGGAGGGATAGAAATTATTTAGGGCAATTCTACTCTTGTATTGTTGCTTTGGTGATTTTAGGAATGTCGGACCATTTGGAGAAGAGCGCGGAGGAACCTAAGACTCTAGGGATGGAAGAAATACTTCAGCAGATCCTTAAACGGTTGGATGAGTTAGAGGTTGTCAAGCAGACCTCTGCAATGAAGAAGAACCCTACTCCATCAGTTGCTACAAACATCCCTCATTACTCCTAGGTCATTAATCCCGGTAACGCAGGACATGTATACGGGATGTCTCCTAAAATCGAGACGACGGGTGATGTGATTGGGGAATTGGCAGGAGGATTTATTGGTGGAGGAGAAGACGATGGTTTGCGGTTTACTACTAGACCCATAAGAACCGAAGCAAATCAGCCACGCAGGCCGCAACACGAGCCCTATGCCGAGCACCGAGCGCCTTACGAGCAAAGGTTCGAGGAACCTAAGTTTGAGGAGTTTGACCACGATGGGCGTGACCGAGCTTATGAGTGGCAACCTAGGCGTGAGGAAAGAGTTGACTCCAACTTGGGTAGCATTTAAGTGAAGATCCCATCCTTTTATGGGAAGGATGATCTGGACTCTTACTTGTCATGGGAAAGGAAGATGGAATTGATCTTTCTTTGTCACAATTACTCAAAGGATAAGAAGGTCAAGTTGGCCTCAGTTGAATTTACTGGTTATGCACTTCATTGGTGGGATAACATAAACAAGACAAGAGCGAGAGTCCAAGCCGGGCCTATTGAGAGTTGGGACCAAATGACAAGTTTAATGAGGCAGCGATTTGTGCCCACTTACTTTCAGCGCGATCTACACCAACGGTTACAGACCATGACTCAGGGTAGTAGAAGCGTGAGTGAGTACTTCAATGATATGGAGATAGTGCTGGCTAGAGCGTAGGTGGTTGAGGAGGAAGAAGCTACTATGGCACGGTTCCTTAACGGGCTCCACCGAGAGATAGCTAATGCATTAGAGCTCACACATTACACCACCCTCCAAGAGATGTTGCACATGGCGATTAAAATAGAGAGGCAGCGCAAGGTGAGGTCATCCTACACCTCGTCGAGCTCGACCAACACAAAGGCCGAGCCTTGGAAGAAGACGTCGTGGGTAAAGGATAACAAAGGTGTGAAGGAATGACCTAGGGTTTTGCCGCAGAATTATGGGGCTAAGAGTGCGACAAGTACCTAAGCGCCGCCGAAGACTTTTAACAATAGTGGGTCCTCAAATAATTCAGGTAACCGAATCCCCACAAGGGATATTATTTCTTTTAAGTGCTCTAGGAGAGGCCATAGACAGTCTGACTGTCCGAACAAGAGAATTCTTATAATTAGAGAGAATGGTGATATGGAGTCGGAGGATGAGTGTGAGATGGAAGAAACCGAAGGGAAAGGCCTAGTTCGGATGAAGAAGATGAGGGTGAGCACGGTTTTACACTTGTTATTAAGAGAAATCTTAGCGCTCAAGCCAAGACCGAGGAGAGTGTAAAGGAACAACGCGAAAATCTATTTCACACGTGTTGTATGATCGAGAAGAAGAGGTGTTCGTTGATCATAGATAACGGTAGTTGCACGAATTGTGCAAGTACTTTATTAGTGCACAAGCTGGGTTTACCAACCACTAAGCATCCGAAGCTCTACTCTCTACAGTGGATGAACGATGGCAGCGGTTTGAAGGTGACAAGGCAAGTATTAGTCTCGTTCTCCATCGGAAAGTACAATGACAAGATCCTTTGTGATGTCATGCCCATACATTCTAGCCATGTCTTACTTGGACGACCGTGGCAATTTGATAGAAATGCCAATCATGAAGGGAAGATGAATCAGTATAAGCTAGAGAAAGAAGGCATGAAGTACACATTAGCGCCATTGAGACCGATTCAAGTGCTAGAGGATCAACTTTGGCTCGAGAAATCCTTTGCCGAGTTTGAACTCTCTAGACCATGGGAAAAGAAAGAGAGAGAATTTAAAAACATCCCCCATGAAAGAAAAGAGCATGGGTCCATAAAAGAAATTCAAAACAGCCCTTACGACAAAAGCGAGCATAGGAAAAGAGAGAGTGAGAAAAATAGCACGCATGAAAAGAGTGAGCATGCGAGAGGAAAACACACCCATAAAAAAAGTGAGCATGCTAAGAGTGATCAAAAGAGAGTGAATCTTTATGCTAGAGGGAGAGAAGTGAGGCAAGCGCTTCTAGCGCAAAAGAAAAATACAGGCAAAAGCCGCCCTTTGATTCTTCTTCGTTTTAGGCCTCTTTGCCTAAACGCCTCTAACACTAACGTTTCATCTACTGTCCATATTGGTATTTCCTCTCTTTTCCAGGAATCCCAGGATTTTTTTCCTAAAGATATGACGTTGGGCCTGCCACCGATTCGAGGGATCGAACACTAGATTGATTTTATACCCAGATCAACAATCCCTAATCGGCCAGCCTATAGGAGCAACCCAGAGGAGACCAAGGAGTTGTAGAGGCAAGTGGATGAACTACTTAGCCGTGGGTATGTGCGAGAGAGCCTCTCACCTTGCGCCGTACCTATGATATTGGTTCAGAAGAAAGATAGGACTTAGCACATGTGCGTCGATTGTTGAGCGGTAAATAAAATCACGGTAAAGTATCGACATACTATCCCTCGCTTAGATGACATGTTAGGTGAATTAAGTGGTAGTCAAATATTTTCTAAGATAGATCTAATGAGTAGTTATCACCAAATTCGCATGAAAGAGGGTGATGAATGGAAAACGGCATTTAAAATAAAATATAGACTATATGAGTGGATGGTAATGCCGTTTGGCTTGACTAACGCGCCTAGGACTTTTATGAGACTTATGAATCATGTTCTTAGGCGTTTCATTGGTAGATTTGTTGTAGTCTATTTTGATGATATATTAATTTATAGCAAATCTGTTGATAATCATATTTCGCACCTTAGAGAAGTTTTTCTAACCTTGCGGGAACAACAACTTTATGCTAAACTTGAAAAGTGCTCTTTTGGGTTAGAGCAAGTTTGTTTCCTTTCTTTCATTGTTAGTGTGTAGGGTGTGAAAGTTAATGAAGAGAAGATCAAAGCGATCAAAGAGTGGCCTACTCCTAGGAACGCAAGTGATGTGCGATCGTTCCATGGCTTAGCGAGCTTCTATAGGCGCTTCGTCAAGGACTTAAGCACCATTGTGGTTCCCTTGAATGAGCTGACCAAGAAGAACGTGGAGTTCAAGTGGGGACAGCAGCAGGAAGAAGCGTTCCAAACACTTAAGGATCGCTTGTGTTCGGCGCCTGTGTTAGCCCTTCTGGACTTTGACAAGGCATTCAAAGTGGAGTGTGATGCTAGTGGGTTTGGGATCGGTGTTGTCCTTATGCAAGAGAAGTGACCCATAGCTTACTTCAGCAAGAAGCTAAAGAATTCTCAGTTGAGATATCCCACCTATGACAAGGAATTGTACGCACTTGTACGTGCGTTGGAGGTGTGGTAGCACTACTTGATGCCGCGCGAATTTGTAGTGCATACAGATCATCTCAGCTTGAAGTATCTCAAGTGGCAAGGCAAATTGAACAAACAGCATGCAACTTGGATGGAGTTCATCGAATCCTTCCCCTACCATATTCGCTACAAAGAAGGTAAAGACAATATAGTGGCTGATGTACTATCACGAAGGTACGCATTTATTTCTTCTATGAGTGCTAAGTTGCTAGGGTTTTCACATATTATAGAATTATACCCTAATGATGTAGATTTCGGTGAGATTTATAATTCTTGCATGCATGCTACCGAATCTCAATTTTTCAGACATGATGGGTATTTATTCAAGCGTAAACGTTTATGTGTACCTAATTGTTCCTTAAGAGAGTTGCTTATACAAGAAGCACATTGTGGCGGATTGATGGGTCACTTTGGTGTGACTAAAACTTTAGATGTGCTTAAGGATCACTTTTATTGGCCTAAGATGAAACGTGATGTGGTGCGTTTAATTGCTAGATGTTTAGTGTGTCATAGAGCCAAGTCACGAGTGACCAACCACGGTGAGTACATGTCATTACCCATACCCTCCCATCCTTGGACCGATCTGTCCATGGATTTTGTTGTAGGATTGCCTAGGTCTAGAGGAGGAACGGATAGTATTTTTATAGTGGTCGATCGGTTCTCAAAGATGGCGCATTTCATCCCTTGCACTAGTACTAATGATGCGACCTACATTGCTAACTTGTTCTTTAAAGAAGTAGTTTGTTTGCATGGTGTTCCTACTAGTATTGTTAGCGATCGAGATAGTAATTTTCTTAGCCATTTTTGGCGGGTTTTGTGGAATAGATTGGGAACAAAATTGCTTTATTCAACTTCATGTCATCCACAAATCGATGGACAAACGGAAGTGGTTAATAGGACTTTAGGGTCTTTATTGCGCACCTTGGTTTCTAAGCATAATTCTACACAGACTGATCATATGTCATTTATAGAATTTGCTTATAATCGCTCTATTCATTCGAGTACTCATTATTCACCGTTTGAGATTGTTTAAGGTTTTAATCCCTTGACTTCGTTGGATTTGACTCCTTTACCTTTAAGTGATGTGTCAAGTTTAGATGGAGCTAAGAAGGCAGAGATGATGAAGAAAATCCATGAGCAAGCTAAGCATAACATTGAGAGACCGAACAAGAGGGTGGCGCATAAACGCAATCAAGGAAGGATGACAACTTCCTTTAACGTGGGCGACTGGGTTTGGATGCACTTACGCCGCAAGAGGTTTCCAGCCCAACGCCGAGGCAAGATGTCTGCAAGAGGCGATAACCCATTTCAAATCATCGAGAAGATCAACAAGAACGCCTATAAGCTTGATCTTCCTGGTGAGTATGGTTCAATTAGTGCAACGTTCAATGTGACTTACTTGACTTTGTTTTATGTAGGTGATTATGATGATGATGATGAGTTGATTGGAGCAAATTCGAGGGCGAATTCTTTCGAAGAGGGAGGGAATGATGCGAACCCCAGTGCACCCAACATGCCTTTACCGCCCAACGGACCTATGACGCGCGCCCGAAGTAAAGATTTGCAAGCGAAGCTATCACACATCATTCATAAGGAGCTTGAGTGCAAGGCACGCATCAAAGAAGTTGTGCTACACGAGAAGAGCCCGGACTCGTGACTCTTCTCTTGGCCAAGACTGGCGCCGACGTGATCACGCCCATTCTCGGCGTGATGACGCTGAAAACAGAAGCAAGAGTTGATTAGAGCTAGGTGACGACGTCATCACGTCCTACCCTAACGTGATGACGCCCATTCCAGAGATGTCGCAGCTAGCTGACGTCATCACATTCGGCCAACGACATGATGATGTCCATTCCAGAAGGTCGCCGCTGTCTATGATGTGATGACGTCACATCTCGACATGATGACGTCCATTCCAGAAGGTCATGGACAGTCACGACATGATGACGCCGACGCAGGCTACTTTGCGTCAAAAATAGAAACTCCAAACTTTCTATTTATTTTAATTAGTTCCTTTATTAATTAATTAAATTAGTTTAGATCGGGATTTACATGCTAAGATCCTTGGCCAACCAAGGATCGTATCACCTTCTTCTGCTTAACTTGCCCCAGGTTGTACTTTTCTTTTTATACTTTTAATTCCTTTTTTCGCTTTCTTTTTCTTTTCTTTTCCTATTTTTCTTGTTTGTTTTTGTTCCTTCCCTCCCACATTGAGGACTATGTGTCATTCAAGTGTGGTGGTGGATAAGATGTAGATATATGTTCTGATGTATTTTGTTTTGTTTTATGTATGTTTTAGGTATAAAATTTTCATTTTTAGATTTTAGTTTAGTTTTTGTTTTACTTTTTATGCATGAATTTTTGTTTTAATTTTTGTATGTTTGTAGTTAAATTTGCACACCAGTACATGTTTTTGTTTTTCAAAACCAGAATTCATCTTGTACTTGAACATTTGCCTCACCACTAGAAATGCAGTTGACATGCAAAATGCAAAAGTATGCTCAAAGCAAAAGTATTGGCGAAAGGTGGTAAGAACTAATGAATTTTAACCTTGCATGAGTGTATGAGCTTAAGTGTCTGCAACTTTATGTGTTTAGGGAGTAATGGGAGGAATAATTAAACTGTAAATAAATGCTTTGATCCCATGCATGATTTGAGAGCATAACACATGATTATGGCACTATTTGGATAAAGGATGTTTGGGGTATTGACTAGGCCATGGTAATAGGGGATGGATTTGTGAATTGAAGTATTTAGGCAATTCTTGGTGAGTTTGATCTTTGAGGAAAGATGAGTTTCTGGTTTTAATTTGTATATCTTTGTTTTGTTTTGTTATATTCTTGAGGGCAAGCATTATTTAAGTGTGACGAGTTTGATTGAGTGCTGAAATCCTACATTTTTACTATCAATTTCCTTAAAATTTAGGTAGTAAATCTATTGATTTGCTCTAATTTTTCTCACTTTTGCAGAAAAGAGCATAAAGGGCAACTTAAGATAGAGAACAACAAAAGAAAACAAAGGGCAATAGAAGACCATTCAAACTGGCTTCCTAGCCAATAGATAATTTACTCCAAAACCATCAGTCTTGGTCAAGAGAGATTCTTGATGATCATTCTTGGCCAAGACAACTTACTAGGTCGGATCTTGGCGGTAGAATCTATGATTGGAGCGCTTACTACCTATTATCATCCATAAGATGAGAGTGATTGGGACGACCTGGAAGACTATATTCATCAGCAGTAGCTCTCCAACTAGGAGTCTACATCTAAAGAAGATCAAAAACAATTTCTTATTTAGAATTTATTTTGTAATGATCATTTTTTATAGGGATAAGGATAGTAGCTGGACTATTTAAGCTACAAGAACTTTTTGGAGAGGGGATGACTTCTCACCTAGTTAGTTTTCTCAATCTGATTTTGTTACGCAAACTTGGCTCTATGATTTTTCATTGAAGATAGCAGATTGTTATTTTTATGAAATCGATTTCTATGTTTTCTTCAACAATGTCGATGTCTAGCTAAATTCTTTATTCCTAATAAGGGCAGTAAATTTATGCTTCTTGTTGTTCATGAGATCTAAATGTCCTTATAATTTCTACGCTTGCATTCATAAGTTTTCTACAAAAATGAATTGCTTTTCATATTAGGTTTAGATTTGGTCAATCTAAGTCCCAATCTAATTAGTTGAAGTCATTCTTGATGGTGACGGTAGACCTCAAATCTGGATAGATAAAGTAGACAACTAATCTCACGAAAGTTAGAGAAAATAAGTGATTTAATTTCAAACCTGATTAACAATCGAGGAGCCTAGATTAAGAATTATCTCCCCCTTTTCTTCATCAATCAAATTAGTAAACCTTTTAACCACATAGAGTGCCTCTTTAGGTAGTTTGATATAGGAGGGAAGTAGGGATCCTAAGAAGTATACCTGGGTTCTATAGAAGCTCTATGAGATAGGAATGAATATCTTTGAATCAATGACCGAACACTATGAAACATAACTCGCTGACGCTCTTATTAGAAATAATTTTATAACTATTTTTAGCAAAAGCTAATGTATTCTTCACCTAGAAGTTTACTTCTTTCTTGGCCTGGAATTTTTATGCATATTTTACTTGTTTTTAAGTTATTATTAGTCAAAGTACCCTTCATTGGTCAATCAAGGAATTCTGAGATCAATCCTTGTTTCACTGCGGATGAACCTCTTACTACTATCTACAATCCAATTGTTGACTATTTAAGTTGTATTTCTTCATTAATTTTGACAATATTGACGACCGATCAATATTCAAATCTTGATTTAGAACGCATGAGTCATGACTGAAAAGCTCGCTACTCTTACTGATACTAGCAGTGCAATCATAGGTCTTTCCATAAAGCTCAGGAAAAATCAAATAGGCTTAAGTCTAATGATTTATGTGAGGGGTAATTAGTACCACCACCCCTTGAACTATTGCCGCCTGACCAAAAGGTCACTCGATAAATTTTTGTTAGATTGAGCTTCCTTAACTATATTTTTGTAGCAAATAAGTACCTCTATTAAAATTTTCATCAAAAATCCTAACAGAATTGCTTTGACCAATCATTTTTCTGTTTTTTAAAAAGAAAATAAAAAAGAATTAGAAATAATTTTATAAATTGAAAAATATTTGGAAAAAATAATCTAGAATAAAATTTATAGTGATAAATATTTTTTGAAGAGTGATAAAACAATTAAAAAGGGTAAAGAAATAAAATGAAATTAATAGCGATATAACTTTGTCTTTTTTCTTGGAAATTTTCAACCAAAGTTCCTATTTTCTAATTTTAATTATTCTGACCTTTATGTGAATGACTGTAGCTAGCAAAGTCAACTTCATGATCAAAAAGACTGATAGTATTATGGAATTTGTGAAACTTGTGGATAATCTTTCACAATCCAAGTAAACTAATAAGTGTGTAACTGGACACTAATCGGTACTTTAACCACCATAAATTGTAATTAAAAAATTATTAATAAGGTATCTAAAGTTCTAATGAGGTTAGCTATTTTTTTTACTCATTTTACGTTTTCCAATAATTGTGTCGTAAATATCATTATATATATATATATATATATATATATAGGGTTTTGCTAACCTGACCACTTCATGGGTAGGTTAGCATTGTGTCCATTTTTTAATGGACACTGATTACCCCTCCTTTATTGAAACACTTTAATAATCATTAAGGTTACAAAGGTAATATAACACTATCTAATAAAAAATTAATTTCTCTCTCATCACTACATTTAATTTCTTCTCTTTTTCCTCTTCTCTCTCTCTCCCTCACCACTTTCTCTGCGTCATTTCCTTCTTCTTCTTTTTAATTTCCTCTCCTGCTCTCCTCTCATTTTCTTATTCTTTTATATAAATTGGTTTCCAGGAATAATATATTGCTCAAGCATTTTAGGTTAAAGAATTTAAAAAAGAAAAAAATTCTACATATTTTTGGTTCACAAGCAAGCAACCAAAGAAGTTCTCGAGCTTCTCTTAACGATGATTCAAAAAAATTATCAATAATCCATAAATGATGAGAACGATTCAATAAATTTGATATTGGATTCTATAAAAGACTATTTGTCTCTCTCCTCTTATTCATCCTCTTTTTTATTTTTATTTGTTGGTATATATTTCTAATAAAAAAAAAGTGGATAAAAATAAACATGAATCAAATTTTGTCATCCATTGTGCAAATTATTCAAATTTTCAAGTTCCATTTTAATATTTTTTGTAATTAATAAAAGAACATGAGAAGAAAGGAAGGGGAAAATGGAAAAGAAAAAATGACAGCACGGAGGGAAGGGTAGAGAGGAGAGGAGATTAAAAAGAAGAAGAAGAAAATGACGCAGAGAAATTGGTGAGGGAGAGAGATAGAAGAGGAAAAGAGAAGAAATTAAATGTGGTGATGAAAGAGAAATTAATTTTTTTATTAAATAGTAGTTATATTACCTTTGTAACCTTAATGACTATTAAAGTGTTTCAATAAAGGAGGGGTAATCAGTGTCCATTGAAAAATGGACACAATGCTAACCTACCCATGAAGTGGTCAGGTTAGCAAAACCCACATATAATATATATTTTATTTTTTTTTATTTTTTATTTTTATATATATGGGCTACTGTTTTAGTGCTTGGGAACTAAGAGGCTAAGAGAGATGGAAACTAGAGAGAGATTTTAGTGAGACATATATATATATATATATATATATATATATATATATATATATATATATATATATATACGCTACCAATAAATAGGGGGTGTCCGGTGAAAGAAAGGGAGTGGTATATACGCAGCGGTTGGTTTGTTTTTGAGAGAGGGAGAGAAAAAGTTTTCTCCGACGAGGGTAATGTACAGTCGCCGGTTCGACTCTTTTTTTTTTTTTTTTTTTTTTTTTTTTTTATATATGGGCTACAGTTTAAGTACGGGGAACTAAGGAACTATTTGGGAACTGGAAACTAGAGAGAGAGTTTAGAGAGACATAGGTTGAATCAAAATTGCTCTTCTTGTATTTTCTTTCTCATACTTACCAATGAAGGGGAGAGCCCCTTATATAGAAAAACTCAAGGCTAAAGGCCAAAATACAAGTGGCCTAAAAAGCTAATCTAAAACGGATATTTCTTTACAAAAGATGGTCAGCTAAAATAAATGGCCGACAAAAGTAAAATAGATGGCCGACAAAAGTAAAGTAGATGGCCGACAAAAGTAAAGTAAAAAGAAAAAATTATTGTCTGTCTTTCTATCTTTAACAGCTGTCTTCTATGATCGTCATTGCTTACGATTCTTTTCTATAGACGTCATTGCTTACGTCGTCCTTCTAGATGTCTCTGTGTGTATCTGGAATAGTGGGAATAGTGTCATCACTATCGTTTCCAGCTTCTATCATCTCTCTGTCTTGTAGATCTTCTATGAGATTTATGATATTGTCTTCCTCAAGAAGTCTTCCATCTCCAGAATGTGGAAGGAACATCTTCCATTCTTTAGTGCTGTAGATCTGGATAAAGTATCCTTCTCCTAAGAGATGGTAACTCATCCAAGTTTCTGGTGTGTAGAGGGCTCTAGGACTCTGTGCTGCTTTGTATATTTCTGGATTTTCTAGTTCTGAAAAATCATATGGCTCTAAAGCAATCATTTTGATGTCCTCTATATGATCTCTGTCTGTGTCTACTGTAAGAACAAAAATTCTTTTCTTTGCAGGGACTATCTCGAATCCCATTGCTGCTGGGAGAGTAGAATCTATGATGCATCTTAGTTTCTTTCTAACAGCCATATTTCCTATAATCAGGAAGAATTTTTCTCCAAATTCTTCTAGATATTGTTCAATTTTGCCTTCTTCTTCTAATCTGAAAGTTATCTGTTCCAACATTCCCATATGGAAGAATGATAGGATTTTTTGAAAAGGAAGGTCTGTGATATTTAGATCTACTTGGAGTTTGAATAGTCCGGCTGTTTCTGTGTCTTTTAGGTATTTGGAGAATGGTCCTCTGTTTAGGGCGAAGGGTTTTTGGATGACTTTTACTCCTCTAAATTTCCATCCTGGTTCTCCAAAATGCATTTTTACTATCTCTTTCTGTGCATTAAGTAGTCCTTCAAAATGGCTACTTTCTGTTTTCTGTTTGATTATTTCTTCTCCTTCAGGCCATTCTTCAAATAGTGGCTGGAGGACTCTACTAGCAGGCATGTCTAGAAGTCTGGCTTTAAGCTGTGTATTACTTCTGTTTACTGGGGTTTTCTCCTTTTTAAGGAATTTGTCTAGCTGTTGGACCTTACTGTTTAAACTTTTCATTATATTCTCTCTTTGTGAAGCCAGTGTTTCTATGGATTTAGTCTGTTTTTCTGCTTTTTCTCTCTTTTGTTCGAGGAAAGCAATCTGTGTAGCTGTCTGTTGCTGGAGTTGGGCCAGCTGCTCTTCTAACTTTCTGTTCTTATCTTCTAGCCTTGCTATGAGCTGGCTAGTGTCTTCTCTAGCTACTTCTGAGTAAGGCCTGACTATTTCAGGTTCTATGTAGAAGTTTGGGCCTAATTGGGCTCTTGCTTCTTCTAGGGCTTCTGAGAAACTGTGATATCCCACGTATATGGGATTTTGACACATGATGAAATTTTTAACTGTATTGAAACTGTTGAAAACTCCTGTTTTTAAACCTCTGTATATCACATAATGTGAAAAAGACTTTCTGTGAATTTTTGGATTTTTGTCTGAGAAATACATGCTTAAGGCATTTAAGCATTGTACTTTGAACTGTGTTGCTGCAGGAAGGGTCTGTATGTGCCAGATATTATCTAGCAAACATTGCTGTTCTCTATCTATATTCAATCCTTCAAAGGGTTTGAATTTTTTGTTACCTCCTTCTGTAAATTCTGTAAGGTACATTGTACCAAATCTAAGCTCTCTGTTTGCTCCTCTTACTGGAGAGGCTCTCTGTGTGGATGGAACCATTTTCTGTATATTAGAGGATGATGACCCTCTTTCTGTAATTGTGACTGGCATAGCCAGATTGTTTCTGTACATGATGGTTCTGTCTGATACTGATTCTTGAGTGTCTTGCTCCTGTTTGTTTTCTGTCTGTTCCTTGAACATCTGTTCTTTGGGTTTAATCACCCTTTTCTTCATTCTTACCTGTATCATTTAAATAATTTTTCAATATTTCTAGACAGTAAATCTGCCAAACTGTTATTTTTTCCTTTTATATGTTCGAAACAGATTTTATATCCATTTCCCTGTATTAAATTTTGTAGATTTACCCATCTTGTTCTGTTTATCTTTTTACTATTTTCGTTTTTTAGAAACTTAACTATAGCTTCGCAATCTGTTCTGACTGTAAATTCATTCTGTAAATGAATCTTAAATTTATCTAGAGCATTTATTAATGCTTGAATTTCAAAATCTAGGCTTGTCCAATTTTGTCCTGTTTTAAAATTACCACTGGCATAAGCGGCAATCTTTTCTGTTTCTCTTTCTGAATATTTATTGGGTTTGCAGATCATAACTGCTCCCCATCCTTCTTTACTACCATCACATTCAATGATAATATAATCTGTTATTAAGGGTAACTCTAATGGCTTAATTCTTTTAACCTGATCTTTAATTTGTTTTACTAATTCTATATCTTCTTTGTTAAAATTTCTTTGTCCATTTTTTGCTGTTTTACTATAAAGGGGTCCTACCAATTTGCTTAAATTGGGAATAAACTTTCTAGCATAGTTTAGTATACCTAAGAATGCTTGTATCTGTTTTAAACCTTCTAATTTTTCTGGAAATTTTAGGATGGTTTCTGCTATGTGAGGCTGTAATTCTATTTTTCCATTTCCTATTTCTAATCCTAGAAAGGATATTTTCCTTTTATACAATTCCATTTTTCTTTTACTTACTACTATGTTGTGTTCTTCTATTTTCTGAAAAACCTGTCTTAAATGATTTTCGTGCTCTTTAATATTATTACTGGCTACTAAAATATCGTCTATATATACTAGGCAAAAATCGAATTCTAAGAATATAGAATCCATAAATCTTTGAAATACTGCTGGTGCATTCTTTAGTCCGAACGAAAGAACATTCCATTCGAAATGTCCTTCTGAACATGTAAAGGCTGTCCATTGTTTAAACCATTCTTCTAACTTTAATTGATTGTATCCTGATTTTAAATCAAATTTACTAAAAATCTTTTTCTGTTGTATTAATCCTATTAGGCTGTCTTTATTTGGGATGTTATAAGCATCATCTATTGTATTATCATTTAATCTTTTATAATTATAGACTATTCTGGCTTTTCCTCTTTTGATTTCACTGTGATTTCTAACTATAAAGGCTGCTGTTCTATGAGGACTATCTGATCTTCTAATTAATCCCTGGTTTAGCATTTCAGGAATTTGTTTTTTGAATTCCTCTCTATCTAATGGACTGTAATCTATATTTGCTGTTACAATCCTTATATCAGGATTCTTAATCTGCATTTTGACTTTATATTCTACTTTGTTTTTAGTAATGTCTTCACCTATTAATCCTATTTTTTCTAATCTCTGTATTATCGGGTAGTTTTTACTACTTTTAATGTCTGGTCCTTTTTCTAAATTTAAGGCCAATTCTCTTCCTATCATAGTGTATGTTTCGTTTTCTACAAAATTTGTTCTTTTTGTTTCTGGTTTTAAGAATTCTAAGGAATTTAGCTCAGATTTTGCTAGACTATTAGCACAAACAGGAAAAGCTATGGAAGATGACTTATGTAATAAGTATTTCATCAAGCTTCCAGGCGATTTAGGAAGATTAATGCATGAAGAATGGACCAAAGATTGTGGTCATATCACAGAACTAGGAATAGGACCTAGAATCACATATGTCTTTAAGAAGTTAGAAGATAAATGTAAAGAAGCCACTATGCAAGAACAGATGAAAAGACAAGCATGGGCATTTTGTAAAACAGCCATTTACACACCACAAGCCTATGGATATTATGATAGAAAAAAGAAATTCCTTAGAAAGAGTAAAACTTATAAAAAAGATAAAACTTGGAAAAATAAGGATAAATATGTTAAAAAACCTAGAAACAGAAGTTGTACATGTTTTATTTGTGGAGATCCAGATCATTTAGCAAATAGATGTCCAAACAAAAATAAAAATATAGAAAGGACAAATTTAATAGAACAATTAGGAGAATACGAGATAGAGAATATAAAAACAGATTCAGATAATGAATCAGTATATAGTATAGTGTCAGAAGAAGAACCTGAAAGTAGTACCAGAATTACATATACTTATATGAACACGGAAGAACAGGAACAAAGTATAGAATGTTTACATGAATGGATTAGGAACAGAGGAAATAACCACATGAGTTGTTTCAACTGTAGGTTATACCCTGCAATAGATAGACGATATCAGTGTAATAATTGCTTTAAGGAAATATGCTTTATGTGCATTAAGAAATTATTCCAAATAGAAACAGATATAACAGGGAAACATACAGAAAATAATACTCAGAAGGGAGTACTAGACGAAACACTTAGAGAACAAATCAAAAGGCACGATGTAGAAATAGAATTATTAAAATATAGAGTTCTAGAACTTGAAGCAAAAGCTGAAAAAAGAAAAGAAGTAGTTGAAACAGAAATGAGTTATATGACAGAACAAGTACAAGAAGAATCATCTTTTACTATTAACAAATGTATAGCAAGCCTAATCACACTAAAATGTAGATTATGGCTAGATACCAATACATTCGTAGAATTAAATGCTATATTAGACACAGCAAGCTCAAAAAGTATGATAGGGTATAGTTTAATACCTAAAAAATACCATAAACAATTAAAATACAAGATAGTTACCAAAACAGCTGAACAAAGAAATATGATAATCACACATCAGGTAGAAGCTCAAGGAATACAGTTTATAGATTTTGCAAAAAATTACAGCATAAAGTATGAAATACCACAGATTAACATAGCACCAGAAAACACAAAGAGTAATGATTTTTTACTAGGATTAAATTTTATATATATATATATATATATATATATATATATCACGTAGTGTGAAAAAGACTTTTTCTGTATTTTGGGATTCTTTTCTGAGAAATACATGCTTAAGGCATTTAAGCATTGTACCTTGAACTGTGTTGCTACTGGAGCTGTCTGTATATGCCAGATGTTGTCTAGCAAGCACTGTTGTTCTCTGTCTATGTTTAATCCTTCAAAGGGTTTAAACTTTTTGTTTCCCCCATCAGGAAATTCTATATATATATATATATATATGTATTATCATATGCTACACTACGAAATCTCACATTACAAAACTTCACAATCAGCCTCTCAACATAGGCGAGAAAAATCTGTCAAACCTTTTACACCTAAACTTTATTTATAGAGACTGCCTCCCTTGCTAGATAGGAAAACTTACACACGTAAAGGAAATCCTAATCTGTGTCTTTTACAACACAACCTCTAAATTTTCTATCGAGACCACACAATAAATTCTATACTAAATGAGAAACCCACAATATAGAAAACCTTAAATTGTTTCCTTTACAACCATAACTCAAAATTTCCTATTTTGACTACACAATTAATTCCCTTCTATAATTAATTAATTCAAGACACCAAAAAAAATAACAATCTCCACCTTAGCTAAATCTTCTCTCTTTCTGCAATACTAGCTTCTTCACTTTTTCTTTAAGAAATCTCTATACCAATCTTTCTACTTGTAACTTTGCAACTTCTCAAAGAATAGTTCCACCTTTAACTTTGATTTGCAACTCTACCACAATCAACCATCTATTTGCAACTTTTACAATCACATCAGCTACTTTAGCATTTATGTATCCAATCATCTACTGTTTGACTGCTACCTCTTCTTCTCCTAAGAAAACCATCGGCTATGCTACCATTTTTTGTGCATCAAGACTCCACTCCGCTACTAATTATTGCACATCCAATCTCTTCTCCTCTACTAATCGTTGCACATAAACACCTACTCTACCTACATGATTAAACACAAACATAAACATCGAAGTGCAAGAGACAACACGCGATATTTTTTACAGTGGTTAGGCAACTCTCAAAGCCTACATCTACTCTTCTCTTATTATCAACAACACTTAATTACATCGTCAACATAACTAGTTAAGACCACAAATAAATATGCACAAATTATTCCAACTCGAGCACATACCAACAAAAATCACATATGATAATCAACATATTATTATATGCTACACTACAAAACTTCACAATCAACCTCTCAATATAGGTGGGCGAAAATCGACAAACCTTTTACACCTAATCTCTATTTCTAGAGACTGACTTCCTTACTAAATAGAAAAAACTTACACAATTAAGAAAACCCTAATTTATTTCCTTTACAACACAACCTCTAAATTTCCTATCTTGACCACAAAATAAAATCCCTGCTAAATAAGAAACCCACTGTAGAAAACCTTAAACTATTTCCTTTACAATCACAATTATAGATGGAAAAAAAAAGGTAAATATGAATCTCGACTTTATTTGGAACTGAAAATTTCCCTATTTTCAAGTACTCTGATTATTAGGGTAGGGTATGAACATGAATATTTAATTACTCTTATTTAGTAAGGTAGGGTATAGACATCATTTATTTTTATATATTTAATTAATATCTTTTCATACATATTAAAATTTTAAATAGAAAACCCTATGTTATACAAAGATTAAAATTTAAAATCCTCGATCAACTGAACCTTAATTCCCAATTAACAATTTAACTTACTTACCAATCAACTATAAGTATCTTATAATTTTTTTACCAAAATCTAAATGAATTAAATCAGTTAATTTAAATTATAGAAGAAAATGGTAATCAAATTTCGAACTTGGATTCTTTTAGGTAAAAAGTAAGATTTTTTTAACGCTTAAGGAATGTTTATTAATTATTTTGATGGATTTATTTTAATGATTTTTATTATTACTACTATTATAAATTTGTATTTTTCTAAAGATGTAAAGTCCATAAACTCAATAATAAGGATATTCGGTTAGTATCTTGATAAAAGGGTAATAAAAAATTGGATATGAGCGTTAGCCTAAAGAAATAGGGTAGGGTAGGCATACCTTACCTTTTACCATCCCTAATCAGAACTCAAAATATAATTAATTTCATTTTATAGTTAATTAATTCAAGAAAAAAAACAAACAGAATATATAAAAATGAATTAGCTAGGTTTTAGTCTTTAGATAAACCTGCATAAGCATGTTTTCATTTGGGATCAATTATTCATTGGGAGGGAATCCGGCGATCCGAAGTAACATTTTTATTGTTACTTTTACTACCTTGAATGCAGGCATAATAATATAAAACTAATATTAATAATAACTAAGTAAAAATTAAAACAAAATGTAGATGTGTTTAAATAATTGATCGATTTCCCATTTAGATTATTGAGCGATTTAATTTTATCATTTTAAGAGATTTATCCTAAACCAACCCTATCATTTACAATAATCA
The DNA here is from genome assembly GCA_963691705.1 of Viola odorata. Taxonomy (NCBI): domain Eukaryota; kingdom Viridiplantae; phylum Streptophyta; class Magnoliopsida; order Malpighiales; family Violaceae; genus Viola; species Viola odorata. The sequence goes on along the minus strand of OY829537.1, from coordinate 50,837,958 downwards.
AGTTTATCTTCTTTAAATATATCCATATATCCACCTAAATTCCAGGAAAGAATAAAAATTGCACTATCAAGTTATCTACTTTAAAATTTTATTCTCTCTAAAATATTAGGAAAATTACTTGCCAACCACGTCAGCTCTTAGATACACATAAATGATAGTAATATATTATCCTTATTTGGTTGGTCAAAAAATCAAAAAAATAAAATCCTAATTAACAGTAAACACTTCCCCATTTCCCTATAAATAAACCCTCCATCCTCCATCCCTCTTACCCTCCTCACTCACTGTAAAAACAAAAATAATAAAAATCCTCTCTTTTCTTCTTTCTGGTCAAAATAATGGCAACAAACGGTGTCGTTCCCCAATCTTCCTCGTTGATCGTCAGCTTTGGCGAGATGTTGATCGACTTTGTCCCAACTGTTTCCGGCGTCTCCTTGGCGGAGGCTCCCGGTTTTCTCAAGGCGCCCGGTGGGGCCCCTGCTAATGTCGCGATCGCGGTGGCTCGCCTCGGCGGAAAATCCGCCTTTCTCGGTAAGCTCGGCGATGACGAGTTCGGCCACATGCTCGCCGGAATCCTGAAGGAGAACGGCGTCGTCGCTGACGGGATCAACTTTGACAAAGGTGCCAGAACCGCGCTGGCGTTCGTGACCCTACGCGCCGACGGAGAGCGTGAGTTCATGTTCTATAGAAACCCCTCGGCTGACATGCTCCTGCAGCCCGAGGAGCTCAACCTTGAGCTCATCAGATCCGTAAGTGACTTAATCGCGTCTCTTTACTCTCTTTCCCTTGTACCGTGTAGGCAACGCGCGGTAGGTGACGCGCCGACAATGCCGTGCCCAGGATCTCCACGTCAGACTAAATTATTATGATTAGGACCCGCGTATGTTTTGGATCTACATTAGCGCCGAGAGTCAAGCGGGCGGATCTCTCTCTCTTTGTCTGAAATGTAGAAATCTTTTTTCAATTTTATTTTCTTATTCATCTCGGAGGTCCCACTTGCTTATAACCCGTCTGATGGAGATCCACGGGAGGAGGTTGCTGAATTTGATAACTCACGTGCTCATGGGTACCACTGATATCTTAACGTGTGGTCACGCGCTTAGCAGACAGTGCTTTGCACATGCAGTGGGGTTGAATTGATGATCTCTGTTTGATTTGATTTTGTTTGCAGGCAAAGGTGTTTCATTATGGATCCATAAGTTTGATCGTGGAGCCATGCCGATCGGCGCATATGAAGGCGATGGAGGTGGCGAAAGAGGGCGGTGCGTTGCTTTCTTACGATCCAAATCTGCGGCTGCCGCTGTGGCCCTCGGCAGAGGAGGCGCGGGAGCAGATCATGAGCATTTGGGACAAGGCGGAGGTGATCAAGGTGAGCGATAACGAGCTTGAGTTCATAACCGGAAGCAGCGAAATCAGTGACGCTGATGCCTTGTCACTGTGGCATGATAACTTGAAGTTGCTCCTCGTCACTCTTGGCGAAAATGGTTGCAGATATTACACCAAGGTAATTTCTTTATTTATGATTTTATTTAAGAGGAAACAAATACCTAGCAATATCAATCATAATTGTCCATTGGGTAATTTTTAAATAGAAAGACAAGTGTGGGGCTGGATTCGATTAGCTTTTCGTTTGAAAATTCTTGTGGAGTTTTGAAAAGTATTGGAGGATATAATTGTGAATTTTGTGAATAAGTGGTTGAGAATCATCAAGAGTTTAAAGGATCTAAAATAAAAATGTGTTAGAAAGAAACAAAGACTATGGACCCTAATTTTTGTTTTTGTTTAATAATTTGCACGAATTTGGCTCTTCAATAGCCTGGGATGGTAGGGATGGGGTAGGTGACGAATTTGATGGTGGGTTTATTATATGGCGAAAATATTCCAGGTCTCATAAACATACATTAGTTCCTGAGGGAAGGAATGGCTAGCTTTTCTTTTCGTAGACGATTCATTCAATCTACTTCCTTTTTTATTAAGAGCAAGAAGAAACATGCTGTAGTGCATAATAATTTATTTTATTTTTGTTTTTTCAAAAAAATAAATAAATCCATACTCCAGATCTCGACCCTTGTTCTCTCTTCAAGGGCGGTTCTTGTAATTTTTTTTAATAGTATTTTGGCTTTAGGTATTCATGTGCGTGTGAGTAGCACCTGTTTCTTTTTCTTGTTGCCCATTCTTTATTGATCTTTCATCAATTATTATTATTTGCCTTCTGCTTATTTTCATTTATATAATGCATTTTTTTTTTTAACTCAAATTTATATAATACAATGTGAAAAAATATTTTGGAAGAATATGCAGTGTGGTTTTAATATAATATTTGTTCTGTGATATGCTCTTATCTTGTACAATAATGACAACAATAGGCAGTTACAGTGATTGACCAAGCATGCGTTACATTTTTTGTGATTGTTTTTGGTTTGCTTAGTCAGATCTGAGACATTGATACATTTTTTAATCACTAGTTTAGAATAAAGGATGCAACAACCACTTTGGACGTATTTGTCATCTTATTTATGTTGGTGGGTGGGTTTTTGGCCCCACCTTGATCTTGAATGTTGTGAATGCATTTGGCAGTAGCCTATTATTAATCAGAGAGTAAAATATGGTTTGAATGGCCTGTGAGGCTGTTAGGTTGCGACTGGTGAGGGATTAGGGGATCTCTTTGCGGTTTTGGTGTTCAATCCTTGTTGATTAGGACAACCCATTGTTATGGCTAATGAGTGCTTTTAGATAACCTGCACTTTGGGTAAATAGAAACGCATGTGCGTAAATAGGTTAAAAAGTTGTTAAGTGGTGCGAGTTCTTTTTACTGGAAAATGAAATTAGTTGCTTATAATTTGTTGTTGGACTACAGAATTTCCACGGGCAAGTTGAGGGTTTCCATGTGAACACGGTGGATACTACTGGTGCTGGTGATGCATTTGTTGGGGCCCTATTGTCCAAGATTGTTGATGATCAGTCTGTGCTTGAGGTAAAGTAGTCAATTCATACCAGTTTCATAAGTATACAAAATCATGTTCGTGGGTGCGCATGCATAACGCGTCAGTCGTGGTGTCAATAATAGGCTGATTCTTGTTTTGCATATGATTTCAGGACGAACCAAGGTTGAGAGAAATACTAAGATTTGCTAATGGATGTGGAGCCATCACAACCACCAAGAAAGGGGCTATCCCTGCGCTTCCGGTGGAGACAGACGTCCTGAACCTCATCAAGAGCGCAAAATAGGGCGGCTCTGAGTGATGATTTTGGTTCCCATCTTACTTCTCTTTGTTTGGTTGTCAATTTTAGTAGTGATTGCAATTCAATTGAAGATAGTTTTGAACCTCGAGCTTTTCCTTTTTTCTGTTGATTGTAATGATGAAAAGACTAGGGCTTTTTATTGGTTTTGCCTAATAAAAGTTTTCAGTTTGGTAGCCTGCAAGTTGTGTATCTAGCCGGATAATCATGTTTGGAATGAAATGAAGTATGGAAACGAATTCATTAGAATTAGCAACTGAAACGAATTCAATTCAAATTTCCAATACATGTTACAATTCTGTTTTGATCATTTCTCCTGTCAAAATAAGTTGATAATAATAAAAAAAGAGATTATAATCACGTCTAAATGATTCTTTCTCCTCAAAAAAGATGGCCAATCTTTTCTCCCATATTGGTAAAAAATATAGTTTGTTTTAGGATAACCAAATACATCGAGACAGTAAAAACTTCCACTATACAAATATTTGGTGAGATTAGTTGCTTTAATGTGATGACAGACCCCAACAACCAACAGCAACCTGCTACCAACAGCACCTTAAGTTTTTGCTCAAGCTCTTCTCATCAAACTCTGAAGTTTGGTCCTCCAAAATATCAACAGAAAGAACAGGAATTCATCTGGCGTTGACAAGGTTTATTGCTATAACGCAATTGCTTGTGGATAGCATTCACAAACCTCCATCTGCAGGGAGCTCCAAATTTGCTTACATTTCTCCCACTTCAACCGCATTTGAGCTACAAATGCCTCCGCCCATGGTTCACTGTCTCCTCCCATGCTCAGCTCATAAGGCACTGAGAAGCTGTTAAAACAGTTTAGAGACAAACATGAAAATTGACTCGCTGATCAACAAATACAGTATAGTAATGGCAATCTCACAAGAATTCTGAGATAAGAAAGTGTTGGAACATCTATGATTATGAAATTACAACCTAATTATCTAAAAAGTGGATTAACATTGGAAAATCACATAGCATGCAGTTACCAAGAACATCCAACGAGATATATTGAGGTCGTTACAGCCTAGGACGGCAATGCAGTGAATAAAGACACATACCCCAGCATGCAGTTACCAAGAACATCCAACGAGATATATTGAGGTCGTTACAGCCTAGGACGGCAATGCAGTGAATAAAGACACAGACCCCTACCCTACCAAACCAATTGGTGCACTTAAGAAACAAAATGAGTAACTGAGGATGGTTCACGACACAAGGACAAACCCTGAGCATATTCAGGGCAGATAAAGATTCATCAATACAATTTTCATGTCCCCGACTGAAGTTGAAAACGGTAAAGGGATATCTAAACAACACCAACATGATTATTAAGGTTTATCTTTCTAACACATCATTCTAAATATCACCAATGTGCATTTCCTATTATTTCTCCCCAAAACCTGAAACCTTCACCACAGGGACCCATCAACAAACTCTTATCACCATTCTTTACCTTTCATCCTCAAATCTTCACCACAGGGACCCATCAGCAAACTCATCTCGGTCTCCATTACATACTTCTGACTCACCAATATCCTCATATTTTTACCAACTACAATGATAGCAATAGAACAGGCAATGGATAATTACCTCATCAGTTCTTCTGGCTGAGATCCCTTGTTGGGTGAAACATTCCTGCAGATATCCATAATTTCACAAGACTTAGAATCAGTTTTAGGCCCAATCATTAACCTTCACTACTCCTATTAATATCTTCCATAAGAAAGTGGCTCTCATTAGCCATTATCTTAAACAGGCAATTTGCATCATTATCAGACCAGTATTATCATACTTTTGGCAGATTCCAAATCAGACAGACAACCACAATACTAACACCTCGTTAGCTTTCTCTTAATAAAAATCATTCCAATAGGTATTTAATAATAACTTTTAGCAATATGTTCTGAAAACTGCATATTCTATTAACTACATAAGAATGCACACTATATCAACTCTTTTAAAAAACGGAAAACAATCACCTGCTTAGATATCAAGTAAAGATGAAAACAAAGTTATTACAAGGAAATTCCAATCATTAGAAGATAAAAAAAACATTGAAGAGACTACAGGATATGCAGGTCAGAGAAGGTGTGCACCAGAGATTGTTATTCAAATATTATATTTAGTTAAAAGTCATCAAAAGACGAATACACAAAGACATACCTGCGGACTGAAATTCTGAAGATTCGAAGATACTTGGTGGAAAGATTGTAAATCGCATCTGAAATGTGCTCTTTGCTGAACAAGTACACTACTGGATAACCTAGGAGCCATCTGCATACAACCAAATGCACATTTATATTGTGAATGTAGTATGACTTTACCAACATAATGTGGCACATATCAGTTGCCCACTTTTACTATATTCACCACTTGTGAAAGGAGAATCTATAGTCAATTGTCCTAAAAAAGCTAAATAATGAACCAGTAAGCTAGCATCCTACTTACAAGTACTGAACGAAAGTCCATCAGTTGCTTAGGTCGCTTCTCAATAACATGCATATCACTATTAATATTGTGAAAGATGTTCTGACATACCAGGATTTTATACAAATTGATCTTGCAAGAAAATTGATCTATTCTAGTATTACTTCAAACGTTTTATTACACTTTTAGTTTAAGTCCTATATGTATGTCTCTTACCTAAGTTGTATTGAACCATCTCAAAATACAACTTTCATTAAATCCATTGAATCATCTTTAAACATAGGCATTACCCATTCAAAGTTGGAACTGTGACTTCCGTGTCCTGCATGCAGCAACTAAGATCAATAAAAACAGGGGACTGAGAAGTGCTACACTCCTTGTTAGAGATATCTGAAGTAGCCGCCTTATGATCCTTGTTTGTTCCATCACAAGGGAAAAATGTAGAGAACATATTCTGAACTCGTATAAGCTCTGTCACCAAAGAGCAATTCTCCTCTTGTCTTACCATCTGGATAAAATATCAAACTAGTGTTCCTAAGTCCTAGGTAAAGAGCAAACTGAAACAAAATTTACTGATTTAGAGAGCAAACAACCTTAGGAGGATCCTCTTCTAGGTTCACAAAGAGCAGTTGCACTTCTGAGTTCAAGCTCGATGTTACATAATTTGCCAGTTCTCTAACATGTATCAGATATATCATGTCATCAATAACCATCACTTTTAGATTCGCAAACACAGCTGATTCCTGCCCAAAGTTATACATACAATTACTTAACGGTACTGAGTTACCCAAGCAACCTACATGCTCAGTGTCAGCTCAAACCTGATGGCATAGTTTAATGAGTTCACATAAATGCTCCTGCAGTTCAGGCATCCTTCCACCATAGTCAACCATTATCACTGGCCTCATTTCGGTGCACAATGCTAATATATCTGCCAAAAGAAAGTACAGTAAATGGTAGTTTAATTATGCATATCCATACCAAAGAGCTTTAACCAAGCACTTACCTATATCTAAAGAAACCCAATTCAAGAAACAACAAGAAAACGATGACAATGGTAAGACCAGGAGAGATTCAATTCAATATTTATTTAGAATCTAAGATAGACGAAAAGAATAAGTACCCGATTGGAGTCGATGCTTGGCATAGGATTTAAGTCGCCATTTGAGGTGTAACAGAGAAGAATTCAGCACCTCGATTGCTTCCTCCATTCTGCAGGTCCGTTCAACAATTAACAATATCTAAATAAACTAAAAACAACGTTTATTTTAGGTTATATAACTAGTACTAACAATTACTCCCTCTGGTTTTTTTAGATAATGCGGGTCCACTAATCACCGTTATTAAGAAAAGTTTGTTTTAGTATTCTGCAACCCAGCATTTTGAATTTATTGCCCATGAGCCATCGCTGAACAATGGGCCCAAATTCAAATCCAAACGCGAGCTTCTCCTGCACGCTTCAGCTCGTCTCTTTCTTTCCCAACCCATTTAACCGTGGTAACGAAGCAGAGAAGCATTCCACAGCAAACATCAAAACCATTTGCCTCAAATTCGACGCAAACCCTACCCGCCCATTTTTCCCCCAAAATTTTAGCAAAATTTCAAGAGTAGTTTGCATCTCGCCATCCCAAGCTGTCTATTTTTTTTAATTCGAAAATGGGTTTCAAATATCTGTCTCCCTTTTACTCCAATTCTATCACCTCTCATCTCCTTCAACCCAAACCAGAAACTTTCAAATAGTTTTTCCAATTTTTGATCTTAATTCAGTGTCATTTAGTCCTCAATCCCGACAATCAACTCGCCTGGTCTTGATGATTTAGAATCCAATGTCGCTTCCTTTTTCGGAACAAATTCCGCACACTAGATTGCTGATGAGGAGGTGGATCAAGCAATCAACATTACCGAGTTGGCTCCAGGACCAGACAACTTGGAAAATCAAAGTTATTAATTCCATCTCACATTCAATCCTCACTTTGCAATTTCTAGGTTTCATTAATTTTTGTCATTGTTCATTGTTGGCATTGTTAGGTCGAAAGAAAGAACTGACCAGCATTGAAAGATTGGTTGCATATGAGTGCCTTCTGGAAAGAATGGAAAAATGGAGTTTGAAGAGAGGATCAACTAGGTTGGTGGCTGCGATGTTTGGTGTTAGAATTAGAACAATTCAGAGGTTGTGGAAACGTGCAAGAGATTCTGGTAACCACAACCACCAAACTCTAAGATTCGAGAACACCAAACTCTAAGATTGAAATTGTGGACGGAAAAGAATTGAATTTGATTTGGGAAGGATTAGAGACATTGCTCTGAGGCAGAGGACCAGCATTAGAAGCCTTGTGTTTGCCCTAGGTGTGTCTAAGTATTGGGTTTTTCAGAAGTTGAGAGAGGGAGCAATCAGGCGCAACACAAATGCCATCAAACCGTCTCTGACACAGGACAATCAAATTAGCAGAATGAAGCATTGCCTAGCAAATTTGGACCCAACCACAGTACCACACTCTCCAACTTTCAAGAACATGGAGAACACAGTTAATATTGACAAGAAATGGTTCTTCTTGAGCAAGAGATCACAGAGATATTACCTCCTGCACGACGAGCTAGATCCAGTAAGAACAATTAAAAACTCAGATTATATTCCTAAAGTGATATTCTTAGTTGCGGTTGTGAGGCCTAGATATGACTCCAATGGCATTTGTACATTTGATAGTAAAATTGGTGTTTTTCCATTAGTTGAATTTGTAGCAGCCGTTAGATCGAGTCAAAGCAGGCCGCGTGGTACTTTAGAGATCAAACCAATTACTAACATCACCAAAAATGTGATTAGGGAGTTCATGATAGGGAAAGTACTGCTAGCCATTGCCAATAAATGGCCTAGGGATAGCATATTGGAGAGGATTTTCATTCAACAAGACAATGCGAAGACACATATTCACTCTGATGATGTTCAATTTTTGTGTGCAGTTGAGGGTTGTGGACTGAATGTTTCTCTTGTTAATTAACCTCCTAATTCTCCAGATTTGAATGTCTTGGACTTAGGCTTCATTAGAGCAATTCAATCACTCCAAAGTAAAGAGTGTGCTAAGTCCATTGTTCAATTAAGGGAGGTTGTTGAAAATGCATACCAGACATTCTCAGTGAAGAAGAGCAACTATATTTTCTTGACATTGCAGTCATACATGAATGAAGTGTTAACATGTGATGGGAGTAACACCTACAAGATCCCTCACATTAAGATGAAAACACTTGAAAGATTAAACACCTTACCATCAACAATTCAATACAGTACAAAGGTGTGCGCAAATGCATTGGCGTCGATCTCTCCATAGAACCAACAAAAGGTAAGTTATCTTACTATGGATATCATTTCTACACTTTCTGGTTTAACGTTTGATATGGTTTCTATGTTGGTGTGGGTGCAGGACATATATCATATTGGTTATTCTTCTTTTAGTAATTTTGGTACCCCTTGACGATCTAACAAGACAATATGTGAAGATGTAAATGCTTGTGTAGAATGCGTTGACAGTGCAGTTTGCTTTTTTTATGGTCATTATTGCACTTTTTGAAACTTCAGTTGAAGTTGTAAATTTTGTTGTGTAGATAGAGAATACTTTTGTGATTTGCAATGTCAAAATTTGGATCAAGTCATGTATGGAAGAATTGAAATTGTGTTTATGGCATAACATATGAATTATGGCCATTGGAGGAATTGTGCATAGCAGGGCTGTTTCTGAGATCGGTGTATGCAAATTGAGGATCCAAACATGACAAAGTGCACAACCTGTGTATGAAAACAGGGATCCAAACATGACCACAACTTAACATTTCCCATAAAAATAGAGGATCCAAACTAATGCATAAACAACAATTTCCCAAGGAACAGAGGATCCACACAACCATAGTTTAACATATAAACAGTATTTGTTCAACATTATAAAAGATGACATAGATTAAAACAAACTAAAAATGAGTAAAATCAACCACACTTTAACATAAGTACGGTCTTTGTTCAACACAACCAAACTTAAACCAAGCATAAATTAATTAAGTTCATACATAAACAACAACTTAATCATTCTTTGGGATCCCAGGGATCTTGTTTCCATACTTGTCTAGCTGTGCTTGAGCAAGCCTTGCAATGTAGATGGTTCCCTCCAAGCTTTCATTCTTGGCTTCCAAGAGTTGAATAGAACTCTCAAGATGCATAAGACATTCGCTCACAGTGTCCACAATGACAATACCATCATTAGCGTACATCCTCTCCATTGCGTGGGCCTTCATGACCCTCAATCTTGCTGCTTGCTACCTCAGCCTATTGAGGTCATAATTTGTTTGATCTATCTTTTGCGTATTGAACTGGATCTCTGCCTCTAGGTGACTACCCACAACTCCTCCACCTGCAAGGAAAGATTCAGCCTCTCTAGCATCTATATGAACAGAGATAATGTGAGAGATTAAAAATTACAGAGATACACTAGGAAAAAAGGAACGATTAAGAGGAACAGGAGATGGTGTGATGAAACAGGGAAAGGAAGCAGTTTAAACCAAGGAAGACAGAAAAGATAAAGAGGAACAGGGGATGGTGTAGTTGTTATAAAGATAAACAGGGAGTGGTGAAGTTGTGAAGGATTTATGAATCCCCTCAAATTCTGTCCACGGTTTGAACGGGTTAGGTTTATGGAGGGTTACGACGTCTCCTTTATTGTGCTTCCAACCGTCACGCCTGTTAATGAAATCCCAACATATTGCAAATAACTCCAAACAGAAACCAAATCAATTAGAACAGTCACCTAGTTAATTTGCCATATTCCATTTGGGAATTAAAATAAATTGCCTAAAATAAAATAAAGAAACGTATCATCCCTGAATTGCTCTGCCAATCTCCCCTGTTTTATAGGGAAGGAATACATGCAGCTTTACATAGGCCTATTGACATCACAACACCATTTGAACACAACTTCCAACCTCTTCTGATACCACAACCGTATCCACACCCAATCATAGACCTTGATTCTATTTCTATGTTGGTCATGAACAGAAAATAAACCCTCTATAAAAAGGGGCAATCTTCACTAATGAACCAGACCATCAAACACTTTCTCACTTGCTTTTGTTTAAAAAATCTATCTTCAACCAAAACCATAACCAGGATCCATGTGAGGCACAAAATATCCTAGATATAGCAGGAGCTGCTGGAACTGCCCTCCACAACGATGTCATTACTGTGGAGAACATGCTGCTCTGTGGGCATATGCAGGAAGTCTGCCGCCGACTGAAGGATATCAAGACCGGTGTGCTCTTCCAATATGATGAGGATGGTATGGATGCAGAGGAGTTCATCAAGACCATGGGTAACGCCCTTATTCCATTAGCGGAAACCATCTGCGGGTTGGAGGCCAAGAGGGACTGTTTGAGGTTGTGCCTTAACAATATGAATGTTGCGGTGAGGGCATCCAACAAGTTTTCCAACAAGGTTCCTGCAATTCCGACGACATATTGAACACTTTGATTTATCTATATGTAACTCTTGGTGATTACGAATAAAAATTGAAAATTTTCCATTGTAATATTCATATCTTGCCTAATTTACATAATCTGTCTTTACAAAAAGTGCCCAATATTGCAAATTCTGGCAACAAAAATCCAGAATTTCCACGATCCATAAAAATCATTACTTGCAAAATTGGTTTTTTACACCCATCATACACAAAGTTACATAATCTAATGGACACCTGGTACAAGGATACACAGCATGAAGATGAAACTACTTTCGTCAACACCATCTGTAAACTGCCATCAACCAGCAATTGGTAGTTTGTTCAAGTCAAAATCTTTGTCTTCATAGACTTCAGATTTCCCAATTTCTGGATTTTCTTCATCATCATCACCATGGGGTTTTTTATTCAAATCAAAACTTCGGTGTTCCTTAACTCTCAGCGAAAGAGGGGGAGTTATTTCCACCAAGGGTATTTCATTTAAATCAAAATCAAAAGGGGGTTTTTCTTTCCTTACCTCGTTGATGTTGTTTGAAAATTCAGTAACCCTAGAAACGAGCTGATTCTCTGACCCAGCTTGCCCAACCATCGATTCTTCCTCTCTAAAATTAAACCGCGAGCTCTCTTCTTGCCCACCCATATCCTCAATCAAGCTTTCTTTCTCCTCTTTCTCATATGTGTCTTCAACGATTTCATCGGATTTCATCGTCACCAACCATTTCTTCATCATCGATGGCGACAGAATCATGCACAAACATATTTCCAGAATTATCTAACTGGAAATAACTGTCATATTGTGAATCATCGAAATAAATCCCCTCCATTTTATCCTAAATTGATCTACCAGGTTTTGAAACAAAAGTGAGAGAGAGATAGAAATGGGAGAAGATGTGAAAGGTCTGGTGCCTCTGTTTTAAAACAGGGATGAAAATTTTAGTTGTCGCGCGCGTTGATTGAGTTTAAAATTTCGTCTGCCTCCGACCCCCATATGACATGTAGTTTTAGACCCAAATGACGTGTCGTTCGAGGGACAAGTACGTAAAAGCGCAGATGATAACGACACGTTCAACGAAGATGTCAGTTAATTCTGGATACCCATTTTTGGGCTAAAACGTCAAGAAAATTATAACGGAGGGAGTAGAATTTAGCACCTCATTTGTTTTAATCCCAACAGATTTATAATAAATAAATAGATAAAAAAAATGGATGAGAAAAGGGATTAACTCGTTTAATTTAACAGTGACTTAGCAACCAAGACTAGAAGGAAAAAAAATACTAAGAACATATTTCATTTAGTATTTTTATTTATAATTTTTATTTTTTGATTAACTATTTATAAATCTACTTTAGAAAGATTTTAGAATTAGAATTTAAGAAGTATTGAAAAAACTGATATATATATTTTATTTTCATCTTTAAATTAACATATAATAAAATATTAATATTTATAATAATGATTAATTTATAATAATGAATATAGTGTTCAACTTTCTAATTTCAAACTTCCTCATCATTAGAATATTAACTTCAATTTTATTTCAAAAGCTATATAATAATTATCTATTCCAAACAAAATCATCGTATATATTTATTTATAGTTATAAAAAAATATTCTATAAGAATTGAACTAATCAATAATCAAGTATAATTTTATCATGAAATGGTGGGTGTTTAAGAGAATTCCTTGTAATGTATTATACTCCCTCCAATTTTTTTATAGTGGATCATTTAATCAAAATTTCATATACTAAAATAATTATTATTTTTAGTTAAAAGTAAAGAGAAAGAGAAAGAGAGTTATTGTAATTGTTAAAAATGTGATATATATATATGGGTTTTGCTAACCTGCCCACTTCATGGGTAGGTTAGCATTGTGTCCATTTTTCGATGGACACTAATTACCCCTCCTTTATTGAAACACTTTAATAGTCATTAAGGTTACAAAGGTAATATAACTACTATTTAATAAAAAATTAATTTCTCTTTTATCACCACATTTAATTTCTTCTCTTTTCCTCTTCTCTCTCTCCCTCACCACTTTGTCTGCGTCATTTTCTTCTTCTTCTTTTTAATCTCCTCTCCTCTCTACCCTTCCCTCCGTGCTGTCATTTTTTATTTTCCATTTTCCCCTTCCTTTCTTCTCATGTTATTTTATTAATTAAAAAAAATATTAAAATGGAACCTGCAAATTTGAATAATTTGCACAATGGATGACAAAATTTGATTCATGTTTATTTTTATCCACTTTTTTTTTATCAGAAATATATACCAATAAAAAAAAAAAAAAAGAGGATGAATAAGAGGAGAGAGACAAATAGTTTTTTATAGAATCCAATATCAAATTTATTGAATCATTCTCATCATTTATGGATTATTGATAATATTTTTGAATCATCGTTAAGAGAAGCTCGGGAACTTCTTTGGTTGCTTGCTTGTGAACCAAAAATATGTAGAATTTTTTTCTTTTTTAAATTCTTTAACCTAAAATGCTTGAGCAATATATTATTCCTGGAAACCAATTTATATAAAAGTATAAGAAAATGAGAGGAGAGCAGGAGAGGAAATTAAAAAGAAGAAGAAGGAAATGACGCAGAGAAAGTGGTGAGGGAGAGAGAGAGAAGAGGAAAAAGAGAAGAAATTAAATGAGGTGATGAGAGAGAAATTAATTTTTTATTGGTTAGCATTGTGTCCATTTTTCAATGGACACTGATTACCCCTCCTTTATTGAAACACTTTAATAGTCATTAAGGTTACAAAGGTAATGTAACTACTATCTAATAAAAAATTAATTTCTCTCTCATCACCAGATTTAATTTCTTCATATGTTAAGATTATTATATGTAATTTTTGTTGTAAGTGTGTAAGAACCGACAATATGTTAAAATTGTCGTGTTTAAATTAGAGTAGCTTGTGTAGATTTGTTTGTGGTCGTAACCATAGCTAACCTGACCACTTCATGGGTAGGTTAGCACTGTGTCCATTTTTCAATGGACACTAATTACCCCTCCTTTATTGAAACACTTTTATAATCATTAAGGTTACAAAGGTAATATAACTACTATTTAATAAAAAATTAATTTCTCTTTCATCACCAGATTAAATTTCTTCATATGTTAAGATTATTATATGTAATTTTTGTTGTGAGTGTGTAAGAACCAACAATATGTTAAAATTGTCGTGTTCAAATTAGAGTAGCTTGTGTAGATTTGTTTGTGGTCGTAACCAGTTATGACGATAATGTAATTGAGTGCTACTGATAATAACAGAAGAGTGGATGTAGGCTTTGCGAGTTGCAGAACCACTATAAAAAATATCATGTGCTGCCCCTTGTACTTTGATGTTTATGTACAACGATTGGTAGCGAAAAAAAGATTGAATGTGCAACAGTTGGTTTCAAAAGAAAATATATTTCACCTCCTATAATTTTAAAACTTGCAATACAAATCTTATAGTTTTCTTAAATATATAATTTTGGCCTTCTAGTGGTTAAAAAAAAAAAAAATTGGGGAAAATGTAAAAAATATAGTAGGATCCAAATCACTGAAAAAATAGAAGTTAATGAAAAAAATTAAAAACAAAATATTTAACAATGAAAAATTCAAAAAAATGCAAGATTTTTTTTAAACAAATTTGTTTTCATTATATTTGGCCCTTCCATATTTGCTAGATTTTTTCTCTAATTTTATAATTTTGTGCAAAGTTTCATCATCTGTTTTTGAATTTTTTAACAATTAGAAAATTCTAAAGGGTAAAGCACATAACAAATTCTATTATTTGCAAAATGTTCCACTTAACCGTTGTAGCATAAAAACATGCAATGATGATATGGTCTTAGTTACTTGAAGAGCTTCGCACGGATCTAGTCCTCTTCAAGAGGTTGGAATGGACGAACAAGGTGGAGATGGAAGCAAAGTGAATATTACGAAAATGTTGGATAGATATTTGATTGATGGTTAAACAAGTACGTCACTTACAATCTGCGACAAACCCTCCTAAATCTAGTTTAGGCAACCTTGTCACAAGGAAAGTAAGGTTCTCTAATGCCAATCTGACCCTCTCAAGGCTTGCTTGAACAACTCGAAATTTGGAATAAATGATAGCTATGAACTCTAAGTTGCTAATCCTAAGGTGTTGGTCTAAGCTAGGAGTTTACTCTCAAAATCAAAGATAAGGGAAAATAAACCAATCTCTAGCTATTTATATTCAGTGATATTTACAAGGGAAATTCCAAAAAATACCCTTTACACTTAAGGGCCTTGAAGCTCTAGACTTGGCAGACTTGGGCCTAAAACGTCATGAAAACCAGTGACTGGCGGTATGCCGCTAAGGAGCTAGCAGCCTCCAACCATCCAAAATGCAAGTCATAGGCGGCATGCCGCTAAGCACTATTTTGGGCACATGCGCGCTTTCTATTGAGACTTTCCTGGGCATGATGGTGTGTGCATTGGTGTGCACATGATAGCGTGTATTTTTGTTGCTACCCAAATTTTGACTTACGTCACAACCCTTTTTTGTATTTTTATTTGCTTGTCACGTTTAAAAGCCCGTTTATATCAAGTTTCAGTCAATTTCTTGATCGTGGGTTATTTGTTTAATATTTTGCGGCATTTCATGTCTTTTTATTTTTTCATCTTTTCGCGAAATTTTATCGGTCCGGAGTAAGTTTCCTCATACCGTAGATCGAGTGAGCTATTTCTTCATTTGATAATTACCTACTATTTTTCTTGTTCACGCCATCTCGTTTGGTTTCATTCAATTTTTGCAATGATGGCATTTATTTTGCGTCCGAACTTTTGGCATTTCCGAAAGAGAAAATAAATACGTCAAATCGAGTTTCGCATTTATTCACTGTATGCTAGTT
This sequence comes from Viola odorata, assembly GCA_963691705.1. NCBI lineage: Eukaryota > Viridiplantae > Streptophyta > Magnoliopsida > Malpighiales > Violaceae > Viola > Viola odorata. Next base: position 50,821,923 of record OY829537.1, on the reverse strand, counting down.
ATCTTGTCTTATTTTCCTACACCCCATGTTCCCCTCGGTTCAGATTTATTTTCGTTTTTGAGCAATTTCGATCGTACCAAAATATCTCATTCGTACCCAAAAATGGGATAAACTCCACATTAATGCACATTCAATGCGCCCTCATCCTCCAACTCGGCACCAACTCATGATGATCATCACAACATCCCATTAGATCATCCTTGACCACATGGAACCCTAGCTAGCTCACTATTCCGGCCAAAACCTCATCATCACTTTCTCCTTTCTCCCCCGTCGGTTTGCAGCCACACAAGCAAACCGACTCCATTTTTTTCCAAACCCTATAAATAGCACGCTTTATGCAACAAGAAAAGGGCACCTAATTTCACTCTCATTCTCCAATTCTTGCACTACCTTCTTGGCTAAAAATCTCTCTTGGACAAGTAAGCATTCCCACTCTAGCTTTCCTTTAATTTTTGTTTGTGTCTTTAATGCATGAATAAACTGCTAAAAATTGCCTCACATGCTTAGTTTTCATGCTAATTCCATTTACATTGCTTCAATTTGACTGTATAATGTCTTGAGTAATTAATTGCTTAAAATGCATATTAATTAGCTTGATATTTCTTGTTAAAATTGCCTACTATTTTCATTGCTTTGCTTGTTGTTTTGGTTGACTTGAGATACTGTTATGCTACTGTAATTATTGGTGCTGCTTTGGGTGTGTTTTATTGAGTTGGTGGTACCTTGGTCGCCGACCATGAGAGCTGGCGACGTGAGGTATAAGAAAGGGAAGAAGAAAGGTAAGGGCGGGAAAGAAAGGAATGAGGAAGGTGATGGGCTTGATTTTATCACAAGCCCATCTTGATTAAATGAATTAGTTGGGCTTGATTTCATCCCAAGCCCAGTTGCTGTTTTGGCAAGAGTGATGGGCCTGACCCATTTATTTTTCGTAAACATTCATGTTTAATTTTTGTATTATGCCTCACATGCGATAAATTGCTTATTTTACTTTCGTGCTTAAATTTCATATGCAATTGCTCACATGCTTTGTATGCGATAATTTGTTTAACTATTTTACGTGTTAGTTTTCGTATGAAATATTCACATGTTTCGTATGACGATTTGTTTATGCCATGTTTAATTATCGTAAAATTGCTAGTATGCTTGCATGTTATAAATGAATTGTTTATTGTTTGCCATGTTTTACTTAATTAATTGCTCGCTTGTTATAAAATTAAATAAATGTTTGTATGCGCTTTTATTATTTTTTATTTTTTATTTTCAAACTATCGCTAACACTCTCGCTTTGTAAGGTAGATCAAGTTCACGCAACGCAAGTACGCTTTCTATCCCTCTTTTATTTATTCTACATTTTCCACAAATATTATTCGTATACATGCTATTCAGAAATGTTAAAAACTCATATCATAATTATATGCATGATATTTAGAATTGTTAGAAAATAAAATCAACGCACATGTTTACATGTTTACCTCACTTGCTTTTATGTCATGAAATTAATTGTTATGTTTGCATTGATATATGAGCATGGTGGCTTCGATCCCACACGGTTATTTGCATTCATTAAATTGGTATTGTGCTAGTTTATCCATGATAGGATCACGTAGTAATTAATTAATCATGCATGGCCCGATGATGATAAAGAGGGCTCTCACTTTAGTAAAAAAACCAACGATTAATCAGTCCTGACCAGAAAGGATTAATTAGTCCCGAACGCTCCCTATCGGAAATATCAAAAATGCTAAAGCGGTGAATACCTCTGAGGGCCCATAAACAATCGGAAAGTGGCCCAATTTTCATAACAGGATTTTGGCTGACACTCTACGATCGTTTACCCTGTAAATGATTGGAAAGTGGCCCGATTTTGTGCGCGGGGTTGGTTGACATGCTGCGATTATTTACTCATTTTCGTGTTAAAAACTAAACATAGTAACACCTCCCCACTTTATAACCGGTAACCTTTTTAAAGGATGTGATTCTGGTGCCTAACACCTTCCCGAGTCCATAATAACGACCTCGAACCTTTGTTTTTTGGTTTAGACCTTTTGTGCCTTAGTTTTTTTATTCTTATGCCATGACGATTAGGTTCCATAAACCTAGATAAATAGGATGACGACTTCATTGCATTATGCGAAGCATCCATTTATGCTTAACATCTGTCCCGAACCACTTTCGAGTTAAAAACAAAAAAGGGGGTGCGATAGTTTGGCGACTTCACTGGGGACTTTAGGATTGAAGCCGGTGAACTATGATTGAGCGGGCCTTCTCAAAAAAAAATTTAATTAATTTTCCCTAGCAAAGTCACACTAAACGGCTTAGTATGATCCTGCTAGCCACGGCCAAATTTCTTCCTTTTGGTTTCCATCGAGGCGGTACATCTCTCACAAACAATTTAAACGTGAAGATGGTTGTTTTTCTCAATTCCAGCCGCGCACTCTTTTACCTTGGCCAATATGAATGCGATTGGCTCTAAATTTCCTCTCGGCTAAAACACAAAAGACTTTCATAACGTGTTGAAACTTGCCCATACCAAAACTCAGATTTTTCTGGACAGCGCATCTCTCATAAGAAATTTAAACGTGAAGATGGCTGTTTTTCTCAGTTCTAGCCGCGCACTCTTTTACCTTGGCCAATATGAATGCGATTGGCTCCAAATTTCCACTCAGCTAAAACACAAAAGACGTTCATAACATGTTTAAATTTTCCCATACCAAAACTCAGATGTTTTTGGGTGGCTCATCTCTCACAAGCAATTTAAACGTGAAGATGGCTGTTTTTCTCAATTCCAGCCGCGCACTCTTTTACCTTGGCCAACATGAATGCGATTGACTCCTAATTTCTACTCGGCTAAAACATGAAAGACATTCATAACATGTTGAAATTTTCCCATACCAAAAATCAGATTTTTCTGGGTGGCGCATCTCTCACAAGCAATTTAGACGTGAAGGACAACTTTTTCTCAGTTTCGGCCGCACACTCTTTTACCTTGGCCAATATTAGTGCGATTGGCTCTAAATTTCCACTTGGCTAAAACACAAAAGACGTTGATAACGGGTTGAAGTCAGCCTGCACCAATATTAAGAATTTTTTGGGTGGGGCATCTCTCACAAAAAATGCAGAATGCAAGGATAATTGTTTCTTCTCGGTCTCAATTGCACTTTCTTACCTTGGCCAATATGGACACGATTGGCTCGGAATTCCCGTTCAGCCAAAACATGGAAGATGTTGGTAACAGGCTGAAGATTGCCCATACCAAAGATAGGATTTTTTTGGGTAGCGTATCTCTCGCAAACAATTTAGACATAAGGATGACGACGTTTCTCGGTTTCAGCCACGCGCTCTTTTATTTTGGCCAATATGGACATGATTGGCTCGAAATTCCCGCTCAGTCAAAACATGAAAGATGTTGATAACAGATTAAAGGTTTCCTATACCAAAACTCAGATTTTTCTGGGCGGCGTATCTCTCACGAACGTTGAAGGCGCAAGGATAACTGAAGACACGCGGTTTCATCGAGAAACACGATTTGTTGTCTTTCCTCGCACCATATCGGGTCCTTAGCCTCTAGATATGATGTTGAAGCCATCATCAAGGCCTGTCCTCCACCAAAAGATAGGCCTTCGCCCCTCATAACTCCAAATCCATGGCGTAACTGTCATCGCTCTGCTCCTCGAGCTAAGACCTTTTCGCATGATGGCCCCACCCTCCAAATCAAGAATGTGTTCGTAAACTCATTACAAAAAGGAAGTTTCCTAGCATAATAACACTAACTATCCGCGCGGGTTTGCTTCAAAGGTTTCTGTTGTAGCATCCAAGATCATGTTAAGTCGTTACTTCCTTCCTATCTCCAAATCAAGAATGTGCTCGTAAACTCATTACAATAAGGAAGTTTCCTAGCATAATAATACTAACTATCCGCGCGGGTTTGCTTCAAGGGTTTCTGTTGTAGCATCCAAGATCATGTTAAGTCGTTACTTCCTTCCTATCTCCACCGAAAGCGCCAATTCAAGACATGCTCATCTCTCTCGTTCACCCTAAAGTATTAAGTGAAAGAAGGGCCGAAAGATTGAATAAGCAACGTGGAGGCCTCGGGATTGCACGTCATACACATATTATTGCTTATACTTACCCCTATTTCTCTGCACTTGCTTTTTTTTCAAGTTGACAATAGCTCCTCGAAAGCGAACTACTCCGCCCAAGCCCCCCATAACTAGACTTCAAGCCCGAAAGATGGCCGAACAAGCTAAGCCAGAAGAGACCTTGGCTGCTAGAATAACATAATTGGAAGAACAAGTTAGGGTTAGTGCAGAGAGGGCCGCTCAGGCCGAAAAAGAGTGAGATGAAGCAACCACTGAATTCCCACCCGGTTTTGATCCTAACCTAATGATAGGACCTTCCCCATCCGCCATTGCTGGGTCTTCCGGACCCCAATCATTTTCCGTTCCTGGGGGTCAATGGAAATGGATTGATCCTTTCGTTGTACCCATCACCACGAACCCTATAGTTAACACAGGTGGAGAAACTACTACCGCTCTGCAACATTCTTTGGTTAACCTTACTTTAGACCCAGGTCAAAATCTAATTCATCAGGAATCCCAGGGCGTTCGCCCTCCTCAGGGCCACTCCACCCAAGGTGTGATTCCTGATCCTACGGGAATTCGGCCTCCTTTCGTCAATCCGACGCAACCACCATCTATGTCAAAACCCCTACTACCCCTTGGTCCTAACGCGGTTGTCATAGAAAGACCAAATGTGGATAGATTGAGCCTACAAGAAGAAAGGCTCAGAGCCATTGAAGGAATGGACCCCTTTGACCCTACGGGCCTAGCCGACATGTGCATGGTCCCAGGGATCATAATGCCTCCTAAGTACAAGGTTCCGGATTTCGAGAAGTACACTAGGGTCGAGTGCCCAAGGACTCACCTCAAGGCCTATTGCAACAAAATGGCCGAAATGATACACAACTAGCCTCTCTTGATCCATCTATTCAGGGAAAGCTTGGCCAAGCACGCATTGACTTGGTACATGGGCCTAGACAGGTTCAACATGGAGGTAGCGCCGGATGGCTATGACCTCCAAAACCTAAAGAAGAAAACAGGCGAGTCGGTAAAGACCTACGCCCAAAGATGGAGGGAGCTAGCGGCCATAATTTCTCCTCCGCTGAGTGACAAAGAGCTCATAGCCATCTTCGTAAGCACCTTCAAAGTTCCTTACTACTCCTACCTCATCTCCAACCCATCAAATAGCTTCTCCGACATGGTCTTAATTGCGGAAAGAGTCGAGCAAGGGATAAAAATAGGGAAGATCATCGCTCCTACCCCCGAGGCGACACTAAAAAATGCACCTTCCATAAAGAAGGAAGACGGCTTTGTGTCTCACCAACCCAACTATCGACAACCCTTCGCACCACCACCATACCATGCGCCATCACCATATCAAGAGCTATTTTTCCCTCCACCAATGCCCATTGCTAATATGGCTCCGCAATACCCCGCGCCATTTCCACCTTACCCATATCCCACACCACAAATACCGCAATCCGCACAACCTAGACCATATAACCCACCAAAGAACCCTAGCAACCAAGCGACTCAAAATAACCGGTGACCACGGGAACTACCACCACCTCTTCCTCTTCCCGCGGGGGAAATTTACAAGCACCTCTTGACAGCTGGACAAATCGTACCAATTCCTCCCCAACCTATACGCCCTTACCCCAACGCGAAGTGCGAATACCACGCGGGGGCTCCAAGTCACACGATGGATAATTGCTACGCCTGCAAGATAAAGATGCAACAATTGATCAAAAGTGGACGGGTCTCATTCGAAGGATTGGCCAAAGGGCCTAACACCACCACCAACCCTCTCCTAAACCATACCCAAGGAAGCGAAGGGGTGAGCGCCATCTCCGTGGAAAAGGTTAAAGATCCCCTCCCTCTCATCTTGGAGTTGCCTCGAGAAAGGCTATTCGCCGCACTAGTCAAAAATGGTTACCTACCACATTCGCAAGAAGGTTTGAGCGTTTGTTTATTTTTTCATCAAGCAAGAGACCATAGAATCCAAGGTTGCGGTCTTTTTATGAAAAAATTGAAATAACTTGTGGATTACGGGGTGATCCAAGGTGAAAGGAGCACCCGTGGAGTAAAGGGAATTGGCGTCATTGAGGATGGACCTCCCACCCTATATACCTTCAAATGTGTAGCCTAAGCCGAGCCACCCATTGCAAAGCAACTCAAGCTGGTCTTCAAGTTCGCTCAGAACACTCCTAGACAAGACTTCCACGCTGTCCCTTTTAACTACGAATACACGGTTGTCACACTCCTCCCTTCGCTGCGCCAATGGCCGAGACCTTCAATATTGGGGCATGACTCGCACCGGGAGGTGCTACATTTCGGAGGAGGTTGAGAAGCAAAGGCTAGCCAAAGGGAAAGGCCCATTGGTTTCCGAAGGGGTAGAGGAGAAAATGCAAGGGGTGAACGAACCCGTAACCGAAGGCGACGCAACTGAATTTTTGAAAATCATGAAAAGGAGCGAGTTCAATGTCATTGAACAGTTAAAGAAAACCTCAGCTCGCATCTCCATCATGGAACTGATCCTCACATCAGAACCTCATTGCCAATCCCTCTTGAAAGTCTTGAATGAAGCTTTCGTGACTAAGGACATCACTGTGGAAGAAGTGGAAAACCTCGTAGGGAGAATCCAAGCTCTAAGTACCATCACCTTCTCCGAAGGAGAAATTGACCTTGAGGGGACGAGTCAAAATAAGACCCTCTACATAACGGTGGAATATAAGGGCCATGTCATAACTAAGGCCTTAATTTATAATGGGTTCGCATTGAACGTCATGACCAAACATGTCCTCGAGCAATTGCCGATAGACATGGCCATTCTGAAGCCAAGCGGAATGATGGCCCGAGCTTTCGATGGAACTATCCGAGAGATCATCGGGAACCTTGAATTGGACATGGTAATCAGGCCCCACACGTTTGCCTTGACCTTTCAGATCATGAAAATCCAAACTGCCTACAACATGCTCACCTTGGATCCACGTGGCAGGAGTCGTTCCCTCTTCTTTACATCAATGCCTCAAGTATGTAAAGGATGGCATCCTCATTACCATAAGAGCGGAAGAGGCCTTGATCCTAGCAAAACATTCGTTCGTGCCTTACATCGAGGCCGCCGAAACCTTGGAGAGTTCATTCCAAGCCTTCGAAATAGTGAATGCAGAATGGATAAAGGAGGGATCGCCCATCATCAAAACCCAAGTTCCCAAGGAGGTCATGCTAGCTACCCATGTGACATCGAAGGATGACTCTCAACTAGGGAAAAGGCTAGGAGCCATGCTACAGGGAGCAAAGAGCCTAGCGTCACCTAAGAATTTTGGAGATCGCTTCAGATTGGGGTATCAACCAACTAAGGCCGATCTTGTGAGGGTCTCTAAGGAAAAGAAAGAGAGGCATCTAGCGAAGCTGTTTGGGCGTCCTACGCCTTCTTATGGCATGAGTATCCTGCACATTAGAACCACTTTCCCTTTCGCGACCGAAATTATCAACTCTGATTTAACCACGGTCGGCATAGCTCCGGATTTCCATGTTTGTACTCTCGGAGAAGAAGCATCATCTCAAGGCTTGGCCATTTTTGTGAAGAAGTTTTTGGGGTCTGTGTGTAATTGGATCGCCACCACGCTTCCTGATGTCTCTCCGTAATTGTTTTTTTCTTCAAAGAAACATATATTTTCATTTTGTAGTTTTTTTTCCTTTTCTTTTTAGAGTTTAATAAACTCATTTTTGTAGGAATTCACGTTCCTTTGTCAAATAATAAATATACGCAAGCCTTTTTCCAAACGTCTTTTACTGTTCTCATTTTGCTTTCAGGATAAATGTTAATTCACTTGGTCTTGATAAATCCTATGTCTTTATCGGCGAAGAAACTATCGCCGCATCAGAAAATGAAGAGGGGGTTCTACGTGAATTGGCCCATTTAGTCGAGAGTTCAGAGAAAGAGATAGTCCCTCATCAGGAGGAATTGGAAGAAATAAACGTGGGGGCAAGCGATGAAGATCAAAAAATCGTCAAAATTGGAACAACCTTATACTCTAATCGAAGAGAAAGGATAATCTCCCTCCTTAAAGAATACTCGAACGTGTTTGCTTGGTCGTATGACGACATGCCCAGTCTTGACTCCAACATAGTCGAGCACCGCATCCCATTAAAACCCGAATTCATGCCTGTAAAACAAAAACTTCAAGAATGCACCCCGACGTCCTTTTGAAAATAAAAGAAGTTACGAAACAACTAGCGGCGGGTTTCTTAAGAGTCGCCGAGTACCCCGAGTGGGTTGCCAATATTATACCCGTACCAAAGAAAGACAGGAAAGTCCATATGTGTGTGGATTTTTGAGACCTTAATCGAGCAAGCCCCAAAGACGACTTCCCGCTCCCTCACATTGACATCTTAGTGGACAACGTCGCGCATAACGACATGTTCTCCTTCATGGATGGGTTTTTAGGATACAATCAGATCAAAATGGCTCCGAAAGATAGCGAAAGAACTACCTTTGGTACACCTTGGGGAACCTTTTACTACAAAGTGATGCCCTTCGGGTTAAAGAACGCAGGTGCCACATACCAGTGTGCCGCTATCACCCTTTTCCACGACATGATTCATAAGAAGGTCGAGATTTTTGTCGACGATATGATCGCCAAATCTCATGGAGAAAAAGATCATGTAGACGTCCTAAGAAAAATCTTCGAAAGATTGTGGCAATTCCAACTACGTTTGAATCCCGCCAAGTGCACCTTCGGAGTGACATCCGAAAAATTGCTAGGATTCATCGTCAGCAACAGAGGCATAGAGGTGGACCCTGACAAGGTGAAAGCTATCCGAGAGCTACCTGCTCCCAAGACTGAAAAGGAGGTGCGAAGCTTCCTTGGGCGCATCAACTATATCGCCCGTTTTATCAGTCAATTGACGCCCACCTGCGAGCCGATGTTCACAATGTTAAGGAAAAATGCAGATGTAGAATGGGATGAGGATTGTCAAAAGGCCTTTGAAAGGATCAAGACATATCTACAAAACCCACCAGTGTTGGTCCCTCCGACCCCGGGGCGCTCTTTGCTGATTTACTTAACGGTCACGGCTAGCACCGTGGGATGTGTCTTAAGACAACACGACGAGTCCGGAAGACGTGAGCAACCTATCTACTACTTGAGCAAAAAGTTTAACGAATGCGAGATGAGCTACTCAGCGTTGGAGCAAACTTGTTGCACTTTAGCATGGAGTGCTCGAAGGCTCAGACAATATATGTTGTATTACACAACATGGCTGATTTCTCGGATGGATCCTTTGAAATACATCTTCGAAAAGCTGTATATGTCAATCCGAATTTGTAGATGGCAAGTTTTGTTGGCCGAATACAAGATCATATATGTGACATGAAAGGCGGTCAAAGCAAGTGCTCTCGCCGATCACTTGGTCGATCATGCCATAGATGAGTACGAGCCTATAAAATATGACTTCCCCGATGAAGATATCATGGTAATTGATGATGAGACCACCAAAGACCTAGAAGAAGATGATTGGTGGGCTATGTTCTTCGATGGTGCAGTAAACCTCTTGAGAAAAGGAGTAGGCGTCGTGGTCATAGCCCCAGATAGTCGTCAATTCCCCATAGCGTGCAAGCTGAATTTTCCATGCACCAACAACATCGCCGAATACGAAGCATGTGTTAGTGGCTTGATGGCGGCAATCAACCGAAAAGTGAAGAAGTTAAAAATCTTCGGGGACTCGGCCCTTGTCATCTATCAAGCTCAAGATTTATGGCAAACCCGAGATTCTAAGCTTATACCTTATCAAAGGTTGCTCACCCAACTCATGGGAGAATTCGAAGAAACCAAATTTCATCGAATTGACCGGGATAAAAATCATTTCGCAGATGCATTAGCCACGTTGGCCTCAATGTTCAAACTAGAATGTGGAGTGATGCTTCAACCATTGAGGGTGGAAGTAAGGGAAACACCGGCATGTTGCGCTACTTTAGAAGATGAACCCAACGGGGAACCATGGTTCTACGATTTAGTACGATTTATCAAAAATCGGGAGTATTCGCTGGGGGCAAGCCAAGGTACTAAGAAAACCCTTCAACGTTTAACCTTAGATTTCTACCTCGATGGTGAGGTTTTGTATAAAAGAAGGACGGATGGAGCCTTACTTTGTTGTGTCACCGTCCCCGAGGCTATAAATATCATGGTTGAGATTCATGAAGGCGTTTGCTCCACGCATGCTAGTGGGCACATGATGGCGAGATAAATAATGAGACAAGGTTATTTTTGGCTCACCGTTGAATGAGATTGCATTGACTATTTCCGAAAGTGCCACAAATGCCAAATCTACGTGGACCACCTCCATGTCCCTCCGGCCTCTCTTTTTAGCATGACGTCGCCTTGGCCCTTCGCAATGTAGGGAATTGACATCCTCGGCCAAATTCATCCGAAAACCTCTAACGGCCACCACTTCATCCTCGTAGCAATCGACTACTTCACCAAGTGGGTGGAAGCCACCTCTTACTCAAGCATCACTCAAAAGACAGCCACGCGGTTCATTGAGAAGAACATCATTTGCCGCTATTGAGTCCCCGAAATGATCATTACGGACAACGACACTAATCTGAATGGAAAGATGATCAATGAATGATCTTTGCCAACAATGGAAGATGAAACACCGCAACTCCTTGCCTTACCGCCCAAAGATGAATGACGCAGTTGAAGCCGCAAACATAAATTTAAAGAAGATCATTTAGAAAATGGTGGTCACTCACAGAGATTGGCATGACATGCTTCATTTCGCTCTATACGCTTATTGGATTGCGATTTGCACTTCTACGAGAGCGACCCCTTACTCTTTTATCTATGGCATGGAGGCAGTGATACCACTTGAGGTAGAAATTCCTTCCCTCAGAGTCTTGGCCGAATCAGGAGTGAAAGAATCAGATTGGGCGAGGGTGAGGTATGAGCAATTGAACCTCATTTCGGAGAAGCGCTTGGCCGCAATATGTCATGCACAATTGTATCAACGGAGGATGGCTAATGCCTACAACAAGAAAGTGAGTCCTCGCGAGTTCAAAACCGGAGACTTAGTGTTGAAGAAGATCCTCCCTCATCAGGAGGAGAGTCAAGGGAAATGGGCCCCAAGGTATGAAGGTCCGTACGTAGTCAAGAGCGCATTCTCGGGAGGTGCTCTAAGGCTCACCAAAATGGATGGGGATGATCTACCAAGACCAGTGAACGCAGATGCCGTCAAGATGTATTTTGCGTAGGAATCTGTAATCCGTATCTTGTCGATTAAAAGACATAGCGTTCTTCTCGACCAAACCATTAAATGTTTATCTCAAATCAATAAAATGAGAACTTTTTCGTAAAACTTGCGTGTCAAATATTTTTAGTAAGATGACATTGAACTTTGCTCTTTCTTCCCCTTTTTAATTTATTTTTCCAACCAAACCTACACCACCCTATATCTCTACCGCCTCCAAACTCTTCCTCTAAGCTCCTCTCTAATGAGTAGTGCTTGCCTGAGGTAGCCGACCAAACATGTTAAGCTCATTACGACAGATCAGCAGGACGACAAGGAAACCCCTAAGGGTGGACAGTCCGCACTAATACACGGAAAAGCAAAAAATCAATCAAAAGTTGTTGCTCGAAAGAGTCGAAACAAAGGAAATCGCACTTGCTTCACTTGCTATTAATACCTACAAAAAAAAAGAAGGAAAAAAGGAGAGAAAGAAAAAAGAAAAAACAAAGGAAAAAAGAAAAAGAGAAAAAAGAGAGAAGGAAAAAAAAACAAACGGAAAAAAGGAAAAAAAAAAGAGAAGAAAGAAATACAAAGAAAAGGTGTCTCAAGAAACACCAAACCAATAAAAATGGAAGCAAGTGCAAAAAAAATCAAGATCGATCAAGGATGACCATGAGGAAGAATCTCCCAACAAAAGAAGAAGAACTCGTGTACTTTGCTCTTCTCCGCCCTCAAATCGTCAAAACATCATTTACCATAATTTGTTCTCATCACAATCAGTCACTGAGCGCAAACTCAAATAAAAAAACCGACAACACAACAAACTTTTCTTTTTCACAAAATCTCTCACTTCCTATCTCTTGCAAAGTCCTCTTGACTATTAGAATGCCCATGCATGTGCATCTTTCACTCGGATTGACATTGCAAATTTGATTTTTGTGCTATGTTTATTGCATTTTTAGGAGTGTATATACGTAGCCTTGTTTTCTGAGCGTGAGCGCAAACACTAATATCTAGTGAGGGTTGCTTACATTTACATGTCATGGGAAAGTCTTGTTCTTGAGGTCGTTATTTCTTGAAGAAGACGCAGATGTTATCTAGACTTGAGTCAATCATGTTTACATAACGAAAATTGGACGAACATTTTATCCAAAACAAAAAAATTGCTTGAATTCATTTTCTTAAATAAAGAAATCATCTTAAAAAAAACTTGGGGGCAAGCCAAGGTTTAAATTTAGGAATATGCGATATTTCTCACATTATCAATTGCTTATCAATTGCTCCCTCCTTTTTCTATCAATGCTGCTTCGTGTTTGTTTCCTTCTTATTTGCAGGATACAAATACACTTTGATGGAATCACGCCAACCATGGGTCTTCGATGAAGATATCATTGAAATTCCCTCATCTTGGATCTTCGTCAAAATCCAATCAACAATCGAATGGAGAACGTTACCACTCCTAGACCATTGGGTCTTCGATGGAACGTCATTGTAATGCCTTCGCCATGGATTTTGTCAAAACGAATCCAATCAAGTTGTGAAGAGTGGAATGGCCATCCAAGACAAACATTCACGAATTCACGTTGAGCCGTTAGAATGCTCGAGCAAAGGTACGTTGCTTTGAGCCAAAGGTACGTTCAAACTCTCATTTACTTTTCTGTCAAAACGTATGAAGTGCGAGTGCTACCCTCACTTTACATAATTCTACATTTCCGCATAATTAAATACTCCTCCTTGAGCGACTATATCTTTCAATTCATGTCTAATTACTACTCCTTCTTGAGCGACTAAATCTTTCAATTCATGCCTAATTACTACTCCTCCTTGAGCGACTATATCTTTCAATTCATATCTACCTACTACTCCTCCTTGAGCGACTATAGCTTTCAAGTCATGCCTAATTACTACTCCTCCTTGAGCGACTATATCTTTTAATTCATGTCTAATTAAATACTCCTCCTTGAGCCACTATATCTTTCAATTCAAGTCTAATTACTACTCCTCCTTGAGTGACTATATCTTTCAATTCATGTCTAATTACTACTCCTTGAGCGACTATATCATTCAATTCATGTCTAATTACTACTCCTCCTTGAGCGACTATATTTTCAATTCATGTCTATCTACTACTCCTCCTTGAGCGACCATGTCTTTACATAATTCTACATTTCTGCATAATCATTACTCCACTTTGAGTGACTATTTTATCTTTTTGCATAATTCCACATCTCAACCGGTTATGATGTATTCAAAATATGGTAAATACTTGGGGCAACCATCTTTATTGCTAATCAAAAATCTTAGTTACACTGCATTTTTTATCAGACAGTGAAGAGGGGGCAACTGTTGCTACCCAAATTTTGACTTACGTCGCAACTCTTTTTCGTATTTTTATTTGCTTGTCACGTTTAAAAGCCCGTTTATATCAAGTTTCAGTCAATTTCTTAATCGTGGGTTATTTGTTTAATATTTCGCGGCATTTCATGTCTTTTTATTTTTTCGTCTTTTCGACTGTGTTTTCGCGAACTTCTATCGGTCCCGAGTAAGTTTCCTCAGACCGTATATCGAGCAAGCTATTTCTTCATTTGATAATTACCTACTATTTTTCTCGTTCACGCCATCTCGTTTGGTTTCATTCAATTTTTTCCGTAATGACATTTATTTTGCGTCTGAACTTTTGGCATTTTCGAAAGAGAAAAAAAATACGTCAAACCGAGTTTTGCATTTATTCACTGTATGCTAGTTATCTTGTCTTATTTTCCTACACCCCGTGTTCCCCTCGGTTCGGATTTATTTTCATTTTTGAGTAATTTCGCTCGTACCAAAATATCCCTTTCGTACCAAAAAATGGGATAAACTCCACATTAATGCACATTCAATGCGCCCTCATCCTCCAACTCGGCGCCAACTCATAATGATTATCACAACATCCCATCCGATCATCCTTTGCCACATGCAACCCTAGCTAGCTCACTATTCTAGCCAAAACCTCATCATCACTTTCTCCTTTCTCCCCCGTCGGTTTGCAACCACACAAGCAAACCGACTCCATTTTTTTCCAAACCCTATAAATAGCACACTTCATGCAACAAGAAAAGGGCACCTAATTTCACTCTCATTCTCCATTTCTTACACTACCTTCTTGGCTAAAAATCTCTCTTGGACAGGTAAGCATTCCCACTCTAGCTTTTCTTTAATTTTCATTTGTATCTTTAAAGCATGAATAAAATGCTAAAACTTGCCTCACATGCTTATTTTTCATGCTAATTCCATTTACCTTGCTTCAATTTGATTGCATGATGTCTTGAGTAATTAATTGCTTAAAATGCATATTAATTAGCTTTATATTTCTTGTTAAAATTGCGTATTATTTTTATTTCTTTGCTTGCTATTTTGGTTGACTTGAGCTATTGTTATGCTAATGTAATTATTGGTGCTGCTTTAGGTGTGTTTTATTGAGTTGGTGGTACCTTGGTCGCCGGCCATGGGAGCCGGCGACGTGAGGAAGAAGAAAGGGAGGAAGAAAGGTAAGGGCGGGAAAGAAAGAAGTGACGAAGGTGATGGACTTGATTTTATCACAAGCCCATCTTGATTAAATGAATTGGCTGGGCTTGATTTCATCCCAAGCCCAGGTGTTGTTTTGGCAAGAGTGATGGGCTCGACCCATTTATTTTTCGTAAATATTCATGTTTAATTTTCGTATTATGCCTCACATGCGATAAATTGCTTATTTTGCTTTCGTGCTTAAATTTCATATGCAATTGCTCACATGCTTTGTATGCGATAATTTGTTTAACTATTTTACGTGTTAGTTTTCATATGAAATATTCACATGTTTCGTATGACTATTTGTTTATGCCATGTTTAATTATTGTAAAATTGCTAGTATGCTTGCATGTTATAAATGAATTGTTTATTGTTTGCCATGTTTTAATTAATTAATTGCTCACTTGTTATAAAATTAAATAAATGTTTGTATGCGCTTTTATTATTTATTATTTTCAAAGTATCGCTAACACTCTCGCTTTGTAAGGTAGATCAAGTTCACGCAACGCAAGTACACTTTCTATCCCTCTTTTATTTATTCAACGTTTTCCTCAAATATCATTAGTATACATGCTATTTAGAAATGTTAAAAACTCATATCATAATTGTATGCATGATCTTGAGAATTGTTAGAAAATAAAATCAACGCACATGTTTACCTCACTTGCTTTTATGCCATGAAATTAATTGTTATGTTTGCATTGATATATGAGCATGGTGGCTTCGATCTCACACGGTTATTTGCATTCATTAAATTGGTATTGTACTAGTTTATCCATGATAGGATCACGTAGTAATTAATTAATCATGCATGGACCGATGATGATAAAGAGGGCTCTCGCTTTAGTAAAAAAACCAACAATTAATCAGTCCCGACTAGAAATGATTAATCAATCCTGAACGGTCCCTATCGGAAATACCAAAAATGCTAAAGCGGTGAATACCTCTACGATCGTTTACCCTGTATATGATTAGAAAGTGGTCCGATTCCGTGCGTGGGATTAGTTGACATGCTGCGATTATTTACTCATTTTCGTGTTAAAAACTAAACATAGTAACACCTCCCCACTTTATAATCAGTAACCTTTTTAAAAGATGTGATTCGGGTGCCTAACACCTTCCCGAGTCCATAATGACGACCTCGAACCTTTGTTCTTTAGTTTAGACCTTTTGTGCCTTAGTTTTTTATTTTTATGCCATGACAATTAGGTTCCCTAAACCTAGATAAATAGGGTGGCAACTTCATTGCATTATGCGAAGCATCCATTTATGCTTAGCATCCGTCCCGAACCGCTTTCACGTTAAAAATGAAAAAGGGGGTGCGACAATTTTGTATATGTTTTCCTCTTCATTTTCACTCCTTATCCTAGCATGATACTCCTGATTTGCCCTTGTTTCCATCTTTATTGTAGATCTAGGCTAAAATAGAGGAATATGCGAAAATATATACTTTTTGGATGGAATTTCGCGGATCTCAAAGCAGCGAGACCAAGACATCCATTTCGCCATCGTGCCCTGGGAAATATTTCCTGGTCAAAGCTTCATTGTTGTGCTTCTAGAACATTCCATGCGCATCCAGAATATCTTCCCAGAATATTCGCTAGTTGCTGATCATATCGTCATGCCCTATATGCTAATTTTGTCATCGTGCCCTAGCCGTCGTGTGTCTGCAAAATCCCGACCAAAGTGAAAGATAACCAAAAGATCCGTACGGGATTCCATGCAGATTCCTCCTAGCACATTTTGAGAATATTCCCTTTTGGACCAAGGAGCACGCTCCATGTGTAGGGCTAGACTTCCCTTAGCTGGAATTTTGTCCTCTTGCGGGTTGGAGAGTATTTAAGCCTTTAGTTTTAGGGTTTTGGACATCTCGTAAATATTTTCTACTTTCTTCTTTTGGGAGCCGCCTCTTTTTCTCTCCTCCCCCTTTTGGGTGGTGGCTGAGACCTCTTCATCCAACAGACGTTGTAATTAACCGGAGCTTTGCTACGGCCGGTAACATTTAATAGTTTTCCTTCTTCTTGTTCTTTTTCTTTTATGGAATCTTTCTTTTCTTATTTTGTTTATTTGTTTTATGGTATGATTAGCTAGATTCTGCATTCTTAGAAAAGGTATTTTGAGGGTTGCATAAGGATAGTTAAGAGGCCAAATCGTTCTTCATATATTCTTATTGTTGTATTTATTTGTTTGTCAGTTTCTTGTTAATTCGTCTAGGGCAAGATAGTAGTTTGGCCAGCTAATAACTAATCCTAGATGATTACTGTCATCCTAGTAGCGATAACGTCAACGTGAGGCTGTTAGGAGGAGTAGACACCTAGATTGGAGTAATTGCTATAGTGTGATCTCACCAATATAGGGCAAGCAACCGATTAGGGTGTTGCCACAAGTCTGACAAGTTGAGAGGTATCACACCCTAGACATGTCTTGCCTCTGCTTTATGGGCACTTTGAGTATTGCCTCCCTGCTTCGTGCCTGGGAGGACGGCGAAGCGTCAAGGCTACCTCATATGTGGAAACGGGGGGTAGCTCCTCTTACGAAGGTAAGTAGGGGCTACGTGGAAACATGCCCCCTATAGCATGTCTATGGCATGAGAATAGAATATCCTTGAGCCGATGATTATCTAGCCCTAGACGCAACCTGAGAATGTCTTTTGCTAAGATCTCTTCTCTTCTGACTTTATTTCTTTACTTGACTTTTGTTTGCATGTCTTGCCCTTGATTTCTGTTTTTATTAATTGTCTTGTTAGCAACTATCTCTATCTTGGTTAACTAGATTAACCAACAGAAACCCCCCCATTGTTTCTTTTATTATTTTACTTTGTATTTAACCTTTTCTGTGGATTATTTCACCATTCTCTGTGGATCGAACCTCTTGCCACTGTCTTCAATCTTTTTTGTTGCATGTGATAAGTTGTAATTATTTTTAAGTGTTTCGATAGCACATCAGCACACATGTCGTCCAATGCCTTTAGGATTCCAAGCTCTCATTCTCGGCTCTCAGGGTCTTCAAGAGTAAGGCCACCGTTCTTTTTCTCCTCGTGAAGAAGCCATGTGTTCCCGTGCTCGTATCATCCCCTCCCCCTTCAAGAGTATTCATCCTCGAATCCATACGCTCATCCTCTTCAAGCCCCTCATCATCACCTACAAAGTAAGGAGACAAGTCATTAGTATGGAACGTAGGACTAACATTACCAAAAGAAGAAGGAATGTCAAGACGATAAGCATTGACATCAGCACACATGTCGTCCAATGCTTTCGGGATTCCAAGCTCTCCTCCTCGGCTCTCAGGGTCTTCAAGAGTAAGGCCACCGTTCTTTTTCTCCTCGTGAAGAAGCCATGTGTTCCCGTGCTCGTATCATCCCCTCCCCCTTCGAGAGTATTCATCCTCGAATCCATACGCTCATCCTCTTCAAGCCCCTCATCATCACCTACAAAGTAAGGAGACAAGTCATTAGTATGGAACGTAGGTCTAACATTACCAAAAGAAGAAGGAATTTCAAGACGATAAGCATTGTCATTAATTTTCTCCACAATGAGAAATGGACCATCTCCCCGTTGGCTGAGCTTGCCCTTCTGTTGGGTGGGAAAATGATCCTTCCTTAAGTGAAGCCAAACCCATTCGCTGACTTCAAAGGATTGGATACAGCGGCCTGAATTGTGCTTGTGCATCAACTTGGTATTTAAAGCCTCGATGCGATCCTTAGCCTTCTCGTGCAATTTCGTCACCATGGTTGCCTTTTCCTCACCATCTAAGCTAGCATAATCACTCAAAGAAATAGGTAGCAAGTCTATAGGGGTGAGAGGATTAAACCCATAGACATGCTCAAAAGGAGAGAAACGAGTGGAAGAGTGCATGGTGCGATTGTAAGCAAATTCAATGAAAGGGATGCAATCATCCCAAGCTTTGGCATATTGTGGAATCATAACATGCAACATTGTTCCTAAGGTCCTGTTGACCACTTTAGTTTGGCCATCCGTTTGTGGATGACAAGATGTAGAGAGCAAAAGTTTGGTGCCAAGCTTAGCCCACAACACACGCCAAAAATGAGTAAGAAACTTGCTATCTCTATCACTAACAATTGTCTTAGGCATGCCATGCAACTTAACAACTTCTTGAAAGAAAATAGTAGGATGTGAGATGTATCATTGGTAGTGACATGGAATGAAGTGTGCCATTTTTCAAAATCGGTCCATGACCACAAACAATGAATCCTTGCCCTTTTTGGTGCGGGGAAGGCCAACAATAAAATCCATAGAAAGATCACACCGAGGATGAGATGCAATAGGTAAAGGCATGTAAAGACCATGATCTAAACATTTAGATTTAGCACGTTTGCAAGAAAGGCACTTAGCAACAAAATGTGCAACATCAGATTTCATCTTAGGCCAAAAGAAGTGTTCCCTAAGCATGCAAAGTGTCTTTTCTATGCCAAAATGACCCATTAAACCACCTCCGTTTGCTTCTCTCACAAGTAACTCTCTAGTGCTACACTTAGGAATGCATAATTTACCCTTGCAAAAAAGAAAATCATCATGCAATATGAACTTAACGTGAGCACCCTTAGAGCAAGCAAGATAGATATCTCTAAAATCAGCATCATGAACATATAATTAAGGGGTAATAGTACAAAGGCCCCTTGTACTATCGACAAAAACGGGTGTAGACCTTATCCTTTAGATTTTTTGGCAGACCCCCCCGTACTCATCCCCGTTTCCAAGATGACCCCTTCCGTTAAATAAACCAAATTTCCCTTGGTTTTGACCCTCTACAGCCGGTAGCCATAACCGGCCTTTTTGTTTCTTTAAAAATTCAGAAAAATAATATAATTAATTTAAAAAAATCTAGAAAAATAATATAATTAATTTAAAAAATCCAGAAAAATAATTTAATTAATTTTAAAAATTTAGAAAAATAATATATTTAATTTAAAAAATTCAGAAACTTAATATAATTAATTTAAAAAACTTCAGAAAAATAATGTAATTAATTTAAAAATCCAGAAAAACAATATATTTAATTTAAAAAATCTAGAAAATTAATATAATTAATTTTAAAAATTAAGAAAAATAATGTAATTAATTTAAAAAATCCAGAAAATTAATTATATTATTTTCTAAAAAATTTAGAAAAATAATATAATTAATTTCAAAAATATAGAAAAATAATTATATTAATTTTAAAAATTTAAAAATTCAGAAAAATAATTTTAATTGTTAGTCAAACTAACAAACTTTTATTTTCTTTTCTTTTTTTCAAAATCATTTCTTCCTCCCTCTCTCTCTGCTCATCATATTCCCCAAATTCAAGAAAACCCTAAGTTTGCTTCTACAAGCCGGATCTGGGACGAAAAAACCCATAAATTGATTAGATTTGAATCAAATGGTGGTTGTTGATTCAATGATTTTAATTGATTAGGAGGAGGATAGGAGTGGGGTTGGTGGCTGGTTTCCACCTAAAATCAATCCAAAACCAATTACAAGCTGGATTTTTTAGAAAATAATATAATTATTTTTCTGGATTTTTAAAATTAATTACATTATTTTTCTGAATTTTTAAAATTAATTAAATTATTTTTCTGAATTTTAAAATTAATTATATTATTTTTCTAGATTTTTTAGAAAATAATATAATTAATTTTCTAGATTTTTTAAATTAATTACATTATTTTTCTGAATTTTTAAAATTAATTAAATTAATTTTCTGAATTTTTAAAATTAATTATATGATTTTTCTAATTTTTTTAAATTAATTATATTATTTTTCTAAATTTTTAAAGAAGGAAAAAAAAGGCCGGTCATGGACACCTGGTGTAGAGGGTAAAAACCAACGGAAATTTGGTTTATTTAACGGAAGGGGTCATCTTGGAAACGTGGATGAGTACAGGGGGGTCTGCCAAAACATTTAAAGGATAGGGGCTAAACCCGTTTTCGTCGATAGTATAGGGGGGCTTTGTACTATTACCCCTATAATTAATTGAGGTGGGTAAACCCTAAGATGCGAGAATGAAGAGTGCTCAAGAGTGCATACCTTCGTGAGAGAGCATCCACCACAATGTTCTCTTTGCCCTCCAAGTACTTAATGTGATAAGGGAAACACTCGATGAACTCCATCCAAGATGCGTGGCATTTGTTGAGTTTCCCTTGACCCTCTAGGTACTTGAGGCTTAAGTGGTCCGTGTGCACCACAAACTCCTTGGGCAAGAGGTAATGCTCCTAAACATTCTAGCTCTTATCCCCACTTGAAAGGCACATTCTTCTTGGTGAGGGAGTTAAGAGGTGTTGCAATGGTGGAGAAATCCTTGACAAAACGATGGTAGAACCCTACCAAGCCATGAAAGGAACAGACTTCTCCCACATTGGTTGGTGTAGGTCATTCGGCAATAGCTTTGATTTTTTCTTTGTCCACTTTAAGACCATCCGCACCTACCATGAAGCCAAGAACTAGGTCCTGCCATGTGAGGATCCTCCTTATACTCATTTTCAGAACCCTCTAATTCAGGCTCGCTGCGTTGGTCATCGCTCAGTGCAGGCGCATAGGCCTCTCGATTCACTCTAGGGTTTAGGTGTTGCACAAAGTGTGCCCCGGGTGCTTGTGGAACAACATCCTCACGTTCCCTAGCCTCAACCTGCTGCCTCCAAGCTTTCATATCCTGGAGCTGGGCTGCTATGTCTTGCAATGCCTTGGCTACTTTATTTTCAGCCGTTGGTTCCTTCCCTAAATTTCCTAACATCCTGAAATTCACAAGGAAAAATTTGCAAGCGTAAAATTGCCTAAAACTATCACTCCCTCACGTGTTTACTCTCGTGTTTGTCTCTCTATTAATCTCACAATCAGATTGCCTCAGATCCTCCTCCAGTCGTCCAAGATGAACCTGACTTGAAGAATTTTCAAGAAAAAGCTTCCAAAGAGACACACAAAGAAAACTAGTGTAGAAAGAAATTTTGAGGTAATATACTCGACTCAATTGAAAAGATCAATCAATCAATCAAGTATACCATGGAGTAGAAAGCCACAGTAGTCTTGGAATCAAAGAAGAGCTCAAAATAATCAGATTGAGTCAGTTTATAAACTCAAAAACGCTAATGGTATGCGATTAGGATTTAAAACTTGTTTTGTCCACAATTTTTGATTCCGAATTCCAAATCCAATGATTCTTTTTGCAATAAACCACAATTTCACTCTAGTATTTGATTTTGAAGTTCCTTTTCCTCTTTTTTTTTTAATGATTCGTCTCTGTTATGTTTTTTTTTTTTACGAAAATACCTCACTTTTTTTTCTATAATTTTCAACACAACACAAAACACAAACTAATTAAGACACTTTTGTTTTTTTTTTGGCAATAGTAAGACCTACAAATCGTTGAGATGATTTGCACACTAATCGCACACACAAGACGCAAACTGACACAAGACAACTAACACACAACACGCAAGAGAATTGGTGTAGAAGAGAAGGAAGGAATACCAATTCTAACAAAGACAATGATAAATTAAAAGGGATAGATTTACCAAGTCAAGACGGCAAAGCTCCGCTACCAGCTGATGCGTTCCTTAGTAGGCTAGAACGCTCTCTATCGATCGTTGTCCGGCGATGTGGGTTTCAATGCGGAAATTAACTCTAAGAAGACACGTGAATCTCCAAGTCGCAATGCTTGGCACCCCACGCAGAATCCCTTGAGGATCTTACGTCAAACCCTTGAATCTCTAAGTCGCAATACTTGGCACTCCAAAGAATGGATGACTTAATAGATAGTGCTTTCAAGTTTTACTTGACAAGCTAATAGAATGCACGAAACTCAATTAGTTGCAAGGATAATCAAGAATAAGTGGATAAAGATCCAAAGCAATCTGCTTTCAAATTTTAATAATCAAGTCTAACCGAATACAAAAGTGGGCGGCTCCTTTTTAAGGATGCGCTAAACCCTAATCCCGAAATGGAAACTAAAGTAGTTTCTAAAAATTGTCTCAAACGAAAATGGCAACAAGCCACCCTTCCAAATAGAATCCAAAACCCTAAAATAACATAAATAAAGTCTACTAAATAGGATAGAAGTGCAGGTGCCGCCATTTAGGTCAAAAGGCCCAAGTGGCTTTGCTTGTGGGGGTCCGCTGGTCACGTCTTAAGGAAACAAGGCGCTTTCCTTATTCCCTCGAGTGTTCCCTCTGAAACTTGAAAGGAAACTTCCTAACACATAGACGAAGAATTGGACGGAGTCTTGTGTGAGGAAAAATGCTCCGATGTTCCAAAGGTCCGGCGGTGGCTTTCGCTGTCCAATGCGGTCTTGTGATTTGGGCTTGTCCCAAATCCTTCGGGCGTTTCTCCTAATTTTTGGCCTGGACTCCTCTCTTATATTATAAATAATCATGGACTGGTCAAAATTAGGAAAAGAGCATTGATGGACCTAAAGGTCCGAGGTGGCCATGCGAGACCGATTCATAGGCGTGGACGCTGCACGGATCAAGGTCACAAGGCGTTGCTGGGGTGTGCAGGCTGGCTTCCTCTGAGGCTGTCTCTGCCTTCAACTTCATGTGGATGAGGCTGCTGAGCCTCACCTGCAAGGCTCGGGCCCTGGCACGAGTGATTGGGCCCGTGGGCGGCAATGAGAGGCTCGCGGCTGCGGCATCCGCCAAGGCTCGGGCCATGGCGCGGGTGGTTGCGCCTGTGGGCGCGACACTAGGGCTAGCTCCTCTAGGGATCATATCAACCCGCATAGAGTAATCCCACATCCTGCCCTCGATAGACATCCTTCCAATCCGGCCGACCAAGACCGTCAGTTTTATCAAGACCAAGCTTACCTTCATCGTGGCCTTGAAAACCCACAAGCCGCTTATTTTGATTTTCCAGCTATGGAAGACCATGACAACCATGTGCGTCATGAAGATCCACCACTGCCTCCTCCGAACCAGCAGACCATTGACCATCTCAATGCAGGCCCCGACATGTCGAGTAGTTGTATTGTCTGGCCCGCCGTCCAACATGATTGGACTCTTAAGTCAGCCGTCATGCATCATCTCCCGACCTATCTTGGAGTTGCAAAGGAAAATGCACTTCGTCACCTGCAACAACTTCATTCCATTTGCGAGGCCATGAAACCTCCTAATGTCAGCATTGAACAAGCCAAGCTACGCGTTTTTATGTGGTCTCTTAAGGATGATACCCTCGACTGGTATTATCATCTTCCTCCACGATCCATTCGTTCTTGGGCCGAGATGTCCAATATTTTTACTGAGAAATATTATCCAGCCTCGATAGCCAATACAACGCGCAAGCAACTTGTCTCTATAGTCCAGAAAAAGGAAGAAGATCTTGCCCAGTATTATGAAAGATTTCAGAAAATGCAATCTATATGCCCCTCATTCAGTACTTTTGCTAAGGCCTTAAAGCTCATGACAGAGCCCTGCTCAACGCTGCCGCTAACGGTTCACTCACTGCTCTCACTCCAGCCACTGCCAAAGCAACCATAGAACTTATGGCCAAGAATGCCACACCTAACGGTGGCAACAATGGAAGCCAAGATGTCCAAGTGGCTGCCTTGCAAAATCAGCTATCCACCCTCACAGGGATGTTCCAGAATTTTGTGACAGGACAAAGTACACCTGTCAAGGCCTGCCAAATTTGTAACTTTGTGGACCACGCCACAGATGCATGCCCCCATATTCCAGATGAAATCCAAGTAAATGCCGCTGGTCAGTACATCCAGGCTCTGTATGGTCAGAACTATAACTAGGGCTAGAAACAACAGAATTCAGGATGGGTTCCTAACCTGAGGCCGACCCTAACCAACAGCAACAATAGAATCCCTATGGAAATCATCCGCCTCCCCTCAACATGCAGCATTTCAAGCCCCGACCGATGTACAATCAGTACCAACGCCAGCCCCT
Source organism: Viola odorata (assembly GCA_963691705.1). NCBI lineage: Eukaryota > Viridiplantae > Streptophyta > Magnoliopsida > Malpighiales > Violaceae > Viola > Viola odorata. Next base: position 50,797,205 of record OY829537.1, on the reverse strand, counting down.
TCAAGATCAGACTTTCATCGTGCCCCCGATTACAGAACCACCTTGTAACCCCGAACAACAAAAGGAGATCGAGGATCTTTGAAAGCAAATGAGCACCATGATGGCCGAAATGAAAGAATTGAAAAATCAAGGGAGATTCCCACCACAAACAGAAGCCAATCCCAAGCACAACGTTTGTGCCATAACTTTTCGAAGTGGTACAACCTTGACTCCTCCAACAAATCCTGCCCTCGACATTGAGAATTCTCCAGAATTAGAACTTAAGCCTAGGACGAAAAGTCCAAAAAAGCCAAGATGTGAAGAAGTGATAGAAGATTGAATCCGCTCTCCAAGAGGATATCCACGGAATGACCCAAACCCACATGAGTTTACACAAGAGTACATCCATAAGATTCTTGAGCCCCCATTTCCTCAACGGTTGGTTAAATCGAAGAAAGAAATGGAGGATCGAGAAATTTTTGATATGTTCAGCAAGGTGATTGTCAACATTCCGCTCCTACAGGCAGTCAAGAATGTGCCTAGATACGCCAAGTTCTTGAAGCAATTGTGAACAAACAGGTACAAATTAGCCGGCGTTAACAGGATAAGTGTGGGGGCTAATGTTTCAGCCCATATCCAAAGGAAGATCCCTCCTAAGTGCAAGGATCAAGGGATGTTTACCATCCTCTGCACAATCAGTACAGTCGAAATTGGCAAGGCCATGTGCGATTTGGGGGCAGGTATAAATGTCACGCCCTTGACTATCTACAACAGTCTTGGGCACGAACCCCTGAAAGCCACTACCCTTGCTATACAACTCGCCAATCGTTCTATTATTTACCCTGAGGGTATCATCACAGACGTCTTGGTCCAAGTAGGAGAATTTCTATTTTCGGCAGATTTCTATGTCATCGCCATGGAAAATGAAGAATCAACCAAATTTTCTGATGTACTTCTAGGGCGACCTTTCTTAGCCACTGCCAGAGTAAAGATTGAAATTCATGATGCAACCATCTCCCTTGAATTCGACAGGGAAATCATCAAATTCAACATGCTGCAATCCATGCGATATCCTTTTGAATTTTCTAGTGTCAATTATGTTGATTTTATTGATCCTTTTGTTGATGAAATTGATGAATTACACTCTATTAACCCTTTGCAATATGCCCTTGACAGGAGTCTCACGCCATCTCTATTGGATGTCGTGGCCTCGACGCTTGTCACTCCCCTAGAATTGCACTCAGTTGTAGCAGCTCTAGAAGAATGTGCAGTTGTTCCACATGACCTCCCAATTATAGCCCCCAAATGTCCAGACCATATTAAGCTATCACCTTCAATCGAACAGGCTCCTACCCTTGACTTGAAGCCTTTGCCTTCTCATCTCAAGTATGCTTACTTAGGCGGCAACAATTCTCTTCCTGATATCATCTACAACAAGCTTAACGATTCTGAAGAGATTAAGCTGACCTCCTTATTAAAAGAATTCAAGCAAGCTATCCGGTGGACCATCGTCAATATCAAGGGCTTGTCACCTTCTTTGTGCACACACCGAATCCATTTAGAGGATACTAGCAAGACGGTTCGACAACCTTAACGTAGACTTAATCCACCCATGATAGAGGTAGTCAAGAAAGAGATATTAAAGTTGTTAGATGCAGGAGTCATCTATCCCATTTCAGATAGCCCATGGATTAGCCCCGTTCAAGTCGTGCCCAAGAAAACCGGTATCACCATCACCTTTGGCACGACGGTGAATCCATTCCCACGAGAATCCAGAACAGTTGGCGAGTTTGTATTGACTATCGTCGTTTGAATGCCGCTACAAGAAAATATCATTTTCCTCTCCCGTTTATAGACCAGATGTTGGAGCGTTTCACGGGCAAGACTCATTATTGCTGCCTGGATGGTTATTCTGGGTTCCATCAGATTCCTGTTGCCCCCGAAGACCAGGAAAAGACTACCTTAACATACCCCTTTGGCACTTTTACCTATCGGTGTATGCCCTTCGGCCTCTATAAAGCCCCCGCCACGTTTCAACGCTGCATGGTGAGCATCTTCTCTGAACTTGTTGAAGATGGTATTGAAGTCTTTATGGATGACTTCACGGTCTATGGAAACTCCTTCGCGGAATGTATGTCTAATTTGAGAAAGTGCCTACAAAGGTGTATCGAGACCAACCTGGCTTTGAATTTCGAGAAATGCCATTTCATGGTAGATCGAGGGCTCGTTCTCGGTTATATTGTCTCCAGCAAAGGAATAGAAGTGGACAGAGCGAAGATAGAAGTAATCGAGACCTTGCCTTACCCAACTAGCGTCCGCGATGTCCACTCTTTTCTTGGGCACGCCGGATTCTATCGAAGGTTTATCAAAGACTTCTCAAAAATCGCCTAGCCTATGTGCCATTTATTGCAAAAGGATGTTGATTTCCACTTCGATGAGAACTGCCAAGCTGCCTTTAATTCTCTAAAAAATAAGCTTATCTCTGTGCTTATTCAAGAAAGCTGATGCAAAGCCCCGACTCATCCGATGGATTTTATTACTTCAAGAATTTGACATCTTGATCAAAGACAAAAAAGTCTCTGAGAATTCAGTAGCTGATCACTTGAGCAGACTCCAAACTCAAGAAGATGATTCACTCATTCCCATCAGGGATACCTTTCCAGATAAGTGCCTATGTCTTGCCCACGCCGTCCAATTTCCATGGTTTTTTGACATTGCCAATTTCTATTCTACTGGCGCCTGCCCTACTGATGCCTCTCCCTCAGAACGTAACCGAATTAAGAGGCAGTCCAAATATTACATTTGGGATAGCCTATATTTGTGGAAGCATTATTCAGACCAAGTCATCCGTCGCTGTGTAACCTTGGATGAAGTGCCCTCGATCTTGAAGTTCTGTCATTCATCAACGGAAGGAGGCCATTTCGCATCTAAGAAGACTGCCCTCAAAGTTCTGGAGGCAGGTTTATATTGGCCATCTATCTTCAAGGATTGTTATCTCTTCTGTGCTCCGTGCCCTCGATGCCAAATCACGAGCAATATCAGAGCAAGGAACCAGATGCCTCTAACCAGTATCATTCCATGAGAGATTTTTGATATCTGGGGCATAGATTTCACGGGACCCTTCCCGAGCTCATTTGGTAACATCTATATCCTTCTTGTCATCGACTACGTCTCCAAATGGATCGAAGCAAAAGCTACTCGAATCGACGATTCTAAAATGGTAGTGAATTTCCTACACACTCATATCTTCAACAAATTCGGTACGCCTTGTGCCCTCATTAGTGATTGGGGTACCCATTTCTGTAACCGTGCCGTGACCTCTTTCGTGACCAAGTATGGGGTCCATCACAGAGTTTCTACAACTTATCACCCCCAGACAAATGGTCAAGCGGAAGTTTCAAACAGTGAGATCAAGTCTATCCTAGAGAAAATGGTAAACCAATCTAGAAAAGATTGGAGTTTGAAGTTGGATAACGCCCTTTGGGCATACCGAACTGCTTTCAAGACCCTGATAGGCATAACGCCCTATAGACTTCTTTATGGAAAGTCGTTCCACCTACCTGTTGAGCTAGAGCACAAAACGTTTTTGGGCAATCCGGAAAGTTAACACAGATCTTAGGCATGCCGGCCACCACCACCGTCTTCAAATCCAGGAATTGGAAGAGTTAAGGGATGATTCCTATGAAAATGCTTTGATCTATAAGGGCAAAACAAAAGCCCATCACAATAAGCATCTTAGTCCCAAATCTTTTCTTGTTGGTCAGAAATTATTATTGTACAACTGTCGCCTTCGCCTTTTTGTAGGGAAACTGAAATCTAAATGGACAGGGCCCTACATAGTCAAGGAAATTTTTGACTATGGGACCTTTAAAATACAACACCTGGAAACAAGAGATATTTTTAAAGTGAATAGTCACAGGTTGAAGCCCTTCTACGAAGGATTCCAGCCCTCGACAGTGGAGGAAATTGCAGTGGAACACCCACCCGTCGTGCCCTAGACAAGCAGTTCACGTCTTGGCCTTGATGTTAAAAGAGACCATGGTTGGAAGGCATTCCAAATGTCGTTCCATTCTTCTCTCTCTCTTATCCCTTTTATTTGATTCCAGAACTTTTTACTTTTTACTTTTATTTTATTTTATTAGTTAAGATTTTCTCCCTTATTTTTATCCTCTGATCTCTCTCCTTTCCCTTTACTAGATGATTTTATTCTCTTTAATTGATATCTTTTCCTTTATTCTCTCTTTTTCTCTTTATCTATTCTAACCACCCTCTTTTTAAAAGTAAAAAAGGTAGACAGTTGGGATATGCGGGTCCATTGTTCTCTCTCCTGGTTCCAAGACACAACATCAGCCCAGGAGATAAAAAAGTAGCCCTAATTAATTGCCTTGTCAGATGCCAGCTGCTTTTCAGCACGCTCCCCTTTGTACTTTTCCATCTCTCCTCCAACTATCTTCGAAAACTCTCTCACAAACCCATCTCTCTCACAAACATCCCAGTACTTCGCCACTGACCCATCACCATCAACCTCTCTCTCATAAATCCCACATCTCACTCTTCCCCATGACTATCAAGCAAGTAGCACACAAAAGCAAGGTTCAAGAACCTGAACTATCGTCCTCATCCACAGAGGACTCCATCCCAAAATCCCTTAGCCTTGGACCCGACCTTGAGAAACCCTCATCTCTAAACCTACCTCCAACCACCGAACCAGTACCAAGTTCAGCCACTGCTAACCCGTCCGACGACGAGCTCGAGGTCACCGACTCCATTCCAACAACGTCTTTGATGACTAGATCTGGTTGAGTGTCTAAGAAACCACCAGGTCCCACCGCCACGCCCACGAAACCTAAACTAGAGAAGCCCTCGCCGGCTACCAAAAAGAAGCTCACGGTAGACGAGGACTTAAAGGACATTCTTCCATCCGAATCGGAACATGAAGATGAAGCGCTTGCCGGGGTAGAGGAAGAGGAGGTCGAACAGACCGCCGCTAGCAAGGAGGAGGGATCCGGCGAGAATGATGTCGTGGAAGCAGAAGAAGATGAAGATCTGAAGAAAGAGAGGGCTGAGAAGGAGAGAGTTGAGAAAGAAGCAGCTCTAAAAGCTGAAAATGAGAAGAAAGCTAGGGAGAAGGAAGCCGCAGTGAAGAAGGCGGTAGCAAAAGGAAAATCTAATACTCTGGCCAGAGCGGAGCAGTCAGCTGAGGCAGAGATGCCGGCGGATAAGAAGAGGAAGGCCACTTCTTCCTCCAAGGTCCAGATCAAGCCTAGAACATAGAAGAAGGCTCATCAAGGGCAAGACGAAGATTCTAATGTCGAGGGCATAACACCAGTCCCTACCTCTACCCCGCGGATGACTTTTACCCAGGTTGTTCCTGACCTTTCTAATCCTCATGATTGGTTGACTTTAATGACAAACCCTCTTTGGATAAGTTGCATGCTATAAACTCTAGAGGCGTTAGCCCGTGTGCGCGCCTGGACTTAGAATTTTTAAGAAAGATGGGACTCGAATCTTGAGTCCGAGATCTGGTAGGGAACATTGGTTAGGAGTCACTGTTTTTTTTAGAACACCTGACCTATGTTGAGCTCTCACTTGAGATGTTCACGACTTTCTGGGTTGCTTCGGACCATTTTAAGCCCAAGGGCAAGCATGGGCTTAATCTTTCTATCCCCAGTGTGATTAATTTTCGTTTAGCAAACCAGTGGTCCAAGCTTTCCCTTAACGAGTTCAATTGCATGCTTAATTTTGTCACGCCTGATGGATTGAAATAAAATCCTTATAAGAATGCCTTGACTGTTATCCCTACCATGTATGATGCTGATGTTGCTTTCCATGAATTGACTGAGAACCCTAGCGCTGAATTCAACCCAAAATCATCTAAAACGCATGAAATTATGGATCCTGCCCTTAGAATCCTTCATTATTTTCTTGCCCTCACTTTTGCTGCTAGATTTAACTCTTCAAGGCAGTTAACTTTGCAAGAGATTTTTCTGTTATGGTGCATGAAAAATAAGCGTAGGGTGAATTTAGGATTTTGGATAGCTGCAGCGATCATTCATGTTCAAAACGGCTCTCGCGGCCCCATTTTAGGATCTCTCATTGCCTTGCTTGCTATGAACTTGCATAGCTTGGATTTCAACTCTGTTGGCCTTAGTGAGCCACTTGCATTTAAAGAATTAGACCCCCGTACCCTTGATGGGATAGGGCATTTATGTATCTCACATGGTATTTTGAGATTTTCTATAGGAAGCACGCCCTCGAGAGAGAGAGTTTTTGGCACAAAGCATGGAGGTGATTTCAAATATCCCGACCTTTCGCAGTCCCGCCGCCATGATTCACCCCCCCTCCCCCCAAACAATTACTTCTCTTGCCCTCGAGGAGGGTTCAAAATAATTTTTACTACTTTCCTTTAATTTCTCGTCCTATACTCTTTTAATTTTTGTTGAACTCCTTTGTGTGCCCTTCCCGCATTGAGGACAATGCGTTGCCTAAGTGTGGGGAGGGATTTATTTATGTTTTATGTGTTTATCGTGTATGTGATTGCATGTTTAATCTTCCCGTTGTTTGCATGATTGTGTGTTTTTGTGAAAAAATTTTGGATTTTATAATTTTCGGATTTTAATTTTTCCCAAATATCTGTCACTGCCCAGTTTTTAAAACGTCTTTGAATGGACACATTGTTGATCATTTGTGCATAAGTATGAACCACCAGCACCTTGACCTAGTTGTTCTCATGTTTGCCTGCTGGACCTTATATCCACATCTAGGCCTAGACACTAGTGATCCCAAATAGCACTCAGTGAGCACTTTGAGCTTCCATGCCTTACTTCTTTTCTTGAGTGATTAGGATGCTTTAGCTAGGCACTGGTTGAACTTGCATGATATCCCTGGGTATAGGCACCATTAGACTTGGGAAAGCATCGATTTGACGAAAAACTTCGCATCAATGTCATATTTTTTTTCTTTTCTCTCTTTTCTCTTCTTTTTCTCTCACCTTTTTCATGCCCCCGACATTTCTCCTTTTCATATTCTTTCCTGACCATTTAAACTTTTTCCTTGATCTTTTTCCTTAGTAGGTAAGGTAGCGATTGTTGAGGGTCACGTCGAGGGTTAGACATCCAAAGGACGTGCAAATGAGACCAAGTGTGGGGAAGCAGAGGAATTTAAGACTTCAGCACAAAAAGCAGAGATCTAGGGTAAGAAAAGCAAAATTCTTCAGCCCTAGTCCATTCTAAAAAGAGTCTAGCCCCCAGAAAAGTTCAAGTGTGGGGAATCCGAAGAAGTCGACCATCGATGCTGGAAGCAGATCTAGGGCAAGAGCCAAAAGAAAATTCAAAAGTTTTATGCCCTAGAAGAATCAAAGATGGAAAGGTTCGTACCCCTTTTTTTTTAAAAATAAAAAATAAAACAAAAGGAGGGGGCATTACACGAACGAAAGAATGTCCGCATCCAACGCTGCAACATGAGATGAACTTCCTACCCTTGAAGATGAATTCCTCCGTCTAGCCCCCGAATTGCCATCGTGCCCTCGATGAAAGCTGCCTTCCCACTTCGCCTTTTTCCTAAGCCAAGGAATCCATCCAGGTTCTATCTGGTTGTCTCTTTTCTTTCTATCTTTCTCTTTTCTCTCTCCATTCCTCCTCACTTCTATTTTGTTTCTACCTCTACCTCTTCTTTTCTAGCTCACCCTTCCCTTTTCTTTCTTTTTACTGATGCGTTGTTCTTTCTGATTGATGATTGCCCATGCATGTGTACTACAGTACTTGGATTGATATGCAAGTTTAATTTTGTGCTGTGCTTTATACATTTAGTTTTGATCAGAAAACACTTAGCCTTGCTTGCGAGAGTGAGTGTAAACACATCTGGTGAGGATTGCTAGTAGAGGGGCCTGATGTGGGAAAGTTTAATCTTTAGGTTCGTTACCCTTCTGATTTGATGCAGGTGTCTTCTAAGTGAGGATGAGTTCGTGCGAAGTCTAGCTCGGTGCCAGTTTGTAATTGTGTGTTGATTAGTTGTGTTTGTCTGTTCTTGAGGCAATTTCTAGTTTTGTGAATGCTCGAGGGCGAGCATTGGGCAGTGTGGGGATGTTTGATCGCATGTTTTTAGTATAGGCTTTTCCATTTTATTTCGGCCTTTTCGAGGGCATGATACTTCTGATTTGTCTTTTTTCCCATCTTTTTGCAGATCAGTGCTTAAAGGAAGAAAGAGCGAAAGCGAGCGATTTTGGAAGGATTTCTGGAACTTTGAAGCATCGAGGCCTAGAAGATCGATTTGTCATCGTACCCTCGACGCTAACCAGACTAGTGAGTAGTCTTGTGCCCTTGACATATCCGCATCAGATCAAAGATCAAAAGCCAAAGAGAGGAATCTTCAAAGATCCGCACGGGATTCCAAGCGTTTCTAGAAGATGTCAGGCGCTTTCAGAAGATTCCAGAATATTCCCTACCAAGGGCGTGTCCTACCTATGTGCTTTCACCCTCTCATGCGCTGACACTCTCTCTCCTTAGCTGTATTTTGTCCCTTAGCTAGTTTTTAGGCTATTTAAGCTTAGTTTTAGGGTTTTTTTAAGGACGACTGGTCCTAGGATACACTCACACTTTTACCTAAATTTTAGGGATTCTCTCTTCCTCTTTTTGAGCAACGCCATCAACTTCAAAAGAAAAGAATTATTGAACTCTTCATTGGTTTATTCTAATACATTTATCTTTTATTTCCTTTAATCTTGTTTATGTTATTCTTCTTCCCTACTTGTTGTTTATATTTTATTAGCTAAGTTCCCATCTTCTTAGTAAAGGGTGTTTCAAAGGTTGTAAGGCTTGGTTAAGAGGCTTAAATGTGTTTAATATATTCTCATTGTCATATTCAGTTATTTATCATTATCTTGCCATGCTCATTTAGAAATGTTAAGGGCCTGATCAACTGTTAGTATTTCTGTGTGGGTACTATCATCCTAACAGCGATAAAATCATTGCGAGGTTGTTATGAGTAGTAGACACCTAGTGGGGAAATCGCGAGAGGTCTTTCATCTAGGGTTGTGCCGCGAGCTTGACACACTAAGACGTCACGCCTTAGATCTTTCTTGCCTCCACTTCATAGGCGTTTTGAGTATTGCCTCCCTGCATTCGTGCCTGGGAGGACGGCGAAACGTCAAGGTCATCTCATGTGTGAAAACGGGGGGTGACTTTTATTAAGAAGGTAAGTAGGGGATTCGTAGTGAGAACTTGGTACCTATAGTAGGTCTGTGCATGAGTTTGGAATACCTCTGTGCTGATGATTTACCAACCCGAAATGCAACCTGAGAACACCTTTTGCTAAGATCTCTTCTCATTGAAATAATATCTCTTTTACAGCTTTTCTTGTTATCTTGCCCTCGAACTATTTTTAGTTATCTTGCCCTCAATTGTTATTTACTTTCATGCCCTGGATAATTGCTTCAATCATTTTTCTTGTTAGCTCCCAAATCTGCGTTGATTAATTATATTAATCAACATAACCCCCTAGTGTTTCTTTTATAATTGGTTGCATTTACTCTCTGTCATACACTTAAACTGACTTTTTATTCCTTCAATCTTTGTGGTTCGACCCTGTCTTGCCATTTACACATTTTATTTGTGCATATAGGCATCAGGAAAATATTAGTATAATTGAGTGACAATCAGCAACTTTTAAATGACAGGGTGTATGTGGGGACGTGACCTATCACAACACTAAACAGACAAGATGTGGGGACGTGACTAATTGGAGCGTTAAATGTGTTTTTATCATCATCTTTTACGTCTATTTTAGGACGATGATGCTGCTAATTCTTGGGTTTTTCACTCCTTTATTACAGGGAACGTTGTTGGACAACATTTCATGCCATAGGAGCTGGAACCGTTTGTTACAGAGCAATTTTGTGGCTGTAGTTTTATTCTAGAAGATTTTATCTTGCGGACTCCTATTGGAACGAGAAGTCCTGCTGCCGCTGAATGTCTCCTACGCTTCTGTTAGGATTGTGAAACAAATATCATTAGATATTATCCTATTTTTGAATTTTGGAATTAAACAATTAAGTAGTTTTTATTATTTAAGAAAGGAGGCTGCGCCTCTGTAGACTACTTCATCTTTTACAAAACAACATATTTCTTTCTTCTTGGCAGAGACAACAATTCCATTGGCAATAGCTTGAACAGCTGCTGCTTGTTCCTTTTCTTAATTAATTAAATTATTCTTTATGCTTACATCTTATTTGTTTATTTATTTCATATGATGATAGGCTAATTTCTATCTATTCCTTGTGAGGATTAATAGCCATGCTTAATTGATTGTGAGATCTAATCACAATTATTAAATCCCATCTTGGATCTTTAATTATTTTAAATTGATTGTCAAATTATGCATACTTCTTTTGAAGCTTGATCAACTACACTAGAATTTGTATGATTACTGTCTTCTCTTGATACTTTGAAGTCTACGGATCAAATTGGAAAATAATTAAGGTCGAGTTTATAGGAGTAGATACTTCTCTCTCCTAAACTCGGGAAGGTCTCTTACGGTAGAGTTATTTGATTATCTTATTAGACTTAATAGAATAACTTCTTTAGGCCATAAGATATATCAAGGACCTTAATAGGTGAGAACCTTTAAGTGTCTCGAATAGGTAGAGAGTAGGAGATCTAGGTGAGAACCTGATTTCTATAGCCACCTGCAAATCTGGTATTGAAAATTCTTGAATCGATGATCAATTGATTAAATGCATGAGCTCATCAGAATCCTTACTGGGAATTTGTCACATCTGATTTCACACACCACATCCATTTATTTCTTTCTGTTACTTATTTTTCGCAATTATTCATAACAACTCAATATTGGTATTTACCACTCATTACCTTTCCTAATCATTTATAAAGAATATTAATTGCCACCAAATCCCTGAGGAAGAACCTTTTACCACTAGCTACTGTTTTATTTACATGAGCTTTGGTGAATTGTATTATTTTATTTTGACGGTTTCGGCAATCATCAGTGACCAATCACAATTTTTAAATGACAGGGTGTATGTGGGGATGTGATCTATCACAACACTAAACAGACAAGATGTGGGGACGTGACCAATCACAACTTTTAAATGACAAGGTGTATGTACGGACGTGACCTATCACAACACTAAACAGACAAGATGTGGGGACGTGACCAATCACAACTTTTAAATGACAAGGTGTATGTGGGGACGCGACCTATCACAACACTAAATAGACAAGATGTAGGGACGTGACCGATCACAACTTTTAAAAGACAAGGTGTATGTGGGGACGTGACCTATCATAACACTAAACAGACAATGGCGTGGGGACGTGACCGCTTACGCAATTGGGTGTAGAATGATGTTTTTTAAAAGGGGTGTAAAGGGAAAGCGTGCCTTACCTCGAACTTACCGTGCGAACTGGAGTTGATTTGAACGTGAGGGAGCGTGATCCGCCACACGAATTTGATTTGGGAGTGGTAACATACTCAATTCGAATGTTGATCTAATGGAAATCCATTATAACGGCTTTCTCATCGAAAATCCGTGGCGAGGGCATTACAACGATTTTGTTATCGAAAACCCAATGGTGAGGGCTTTACAATGATTTTCTTATCGAAGACCCAATTTGAATGTTGATTGGATTTTGATGAAAATCCATGACAAGGGCATCACAACGACTTTGTCATCAAAGACCCAATTTGAATGTTGATTGGATTTTGACGAAAATCCATGACGAGGGCATTACAATGATTTCTTTATCGGAGACCCATGATTGAGGAGTGGTAACGTTCTCCATTCGATGTTGATTGGATTTTGACGAAAATCCAAGATGAGGGCATTACAACAATTTCTTCATCGGAGACCCATGATTGAGGAGTGGTAATGTTCTCCATTCGATGTTGATTGGATTTTGACAAAAATCCAAGACGAGGGCACTACAACGATTTCTTCATCGAAGACCCATGATTGAGGAGTGGTAACGTTCTCCATTCGATGTTGATTGGATTTTAACAAAAATCCAAGACCCACGATTTCTTCATCGGAGACCCATGATTGAGGAGTGGTAACGTTCTCCATTCGATGTTGATTGAATTTTGACAAAAATCCATGACGAGGACATTACAACGATTTCTTCATCGAAGACCCATGATTGTTGATTGGATTTTGATGAAAATCCATGACGAGGGCATTACAACGACTTTGTCATCGAAGACCCCTGATTTATTCCACTGAAGCATATCTGTATCCTGTAAATAGGAAGAAAGAAAACACAAAGCAACAATGGATGGAAAAAAAGGAAGAGCAAATAACGTATGTGAGTAATATCGCGTATTCCTACATTCAAATCTCGACTTAGCCCCAAGCCTTTTGTTGGAATAAAAACGACCTCTTTACGTGAGAGAAAATAAATTAAAGCATTTTTTTTTTGGAAAAATGTTCATCTGATTTTTGTTATATAAACATGATTGATACAAGTCTAGATAACGTCTGCGTCTTGTTCAGGAAATAATGACCTCAAGAACAAGACTTTCCCATGACATGTAGCTGTAAGCAATCCTCACAGGATATTTAGTGTTTGCGCTCACACTCAGAAGCTGGGCTATGTGTTTACACTCCTAAAAATGCAATAAACATAGCACAAAAATTAAATTTGCAATGTCAATCCAATTGAAAGATGCACATGCATGGGCATTCTAATAATCAAGAGGACTTTGCGAGGGAGAAAAAAAAGAATTTATAGAAGAAAGGAAAAGTGTTGTGTTTTTTTTTTTGTGAAAGGTTTAAATGAGTTTGTGCTCGACGACTGATTACGATGAGGACAAATTGTGGTGAACAATGCTCGACATTTTGATTATGGCGAGAGCAAAGTACACAAGTTCTTCATCTTTTGTTGGGAAGGCTCTTCCCCGTGGTCATCCTTGATTGATTCTGATTATTTTTTTTTCGTACTTGCTTCTGCTTTTGTGTTTTTTTTTAGACACCTCTTCTTTGAATTTTTTTCTTTTCTTTCTCTTTTTATTTTTTCTTTTTCTTTCTTTTCTTTCTTTTTTTTTCTTTTTTTCTTTTCTCTTTTCCCTTTTTTTTCTTTTTCCTTTTTTTTTCAAACATAAATACAAACAGCAAGCACAATTTCCTTTGTTTTGATTCTTTTGGGCAGCGACCTTTGAATTTTTTGCCGCTTTTATGTGTATTAGCGCGAACTGTCAACCTTTGAGGGTTTCCTTTTCATCCTGCTAATTCGTTGAAATGAATTTAGCATGCTTTTGGCGCTTTCGTCGGCCACCTCAATCGAGCACTACTCACTGGGTTAGGAGAAAATAAGAGGCTTCTGGTTGCTTGATAGAGTCGTACATGGTGTACAAAATATGTGTTTGAGGGAGAAAGTTAAAAATAAAAAATGTGGAAGAATAGCAAAATCAAAGTCCAATGTCATCTTACTGTTATCCCATGTCTGATTGTTCATGTACCCTGGATATTATGCAAATTTAATTAGCATTTAGCTTAGCATTTACACTCGTGAAAGAAAATAAGGCATGAAGGCCCAACATGCTCACAAGGATATGTTTGTGACTGCTTACGCCTAAAATATGTCATGGATATAAGAGTTAACAGACAAGACCATGTATGTCATGAACGCGCATGTTATCCGTGACTTTAATAAAAATGATGAATATGCTTGATTTATGGAATGTTTAAAAACGTAGGATTTTCAAGCCAAGCAATATTTTTTTGTTGTTGCAAAAGCTAAGAAATTTAACAGACATAACACACACACTCTTGCAACATCTTAAATAGTGTGAATTTTAAAATTGTGGAAATATAAATTGCAAAAATGTAAATTACGGAAACAGAAATTGCAAAAATGTAAAGGACAACTTCCCTGAAAAATGAGCTTTGACATTTTTCAACACCTTCTTTTGGTCGTCACTTCACTTGCTTGCCCCCTAAGTTTACAAATCTTGTTGCACCTGAAATGAAAAGAGATTTAAATAGTAAATTCACAGGAAAAAGGTATCCTAAGATGTTGAATTTAAAATTAATGAAAATATAGAAATATTGAAAAGAACATGTGGGTTGTCTCCCACGAAGCGCCCTTGTTTAAAGTCATAGGCTCGACTATGGCGAAGCTTCCTTTCATGTCAGTGCGATCAAAATTGAAGTGGAGGGTGAGCCGTGGTTTGAACCGCCACACAAGATTGAAACGTAGGGGTTTTAACCGCCGCACAAAATTTTGACGAAAGTGGGGGTTTTAACCGCCGCACAAGATTGAAATGTTGAGATTTTAACCGCCACACAGGATTGAAACGTGGGGGTTTTAACCACCGCACAAGATTTTGACGAAAGTGGGGGTTTTAACCGCCGTACAAGATTGAAACGTGGGGATTTTAACTGCTACACAAGATTGAAACGTGGGGGTTTTAACCGCCGCACAAGATTTTAACGTGGGGGTTTGAACCACCGCATAAAATTTTGACGAAAGTGGGGGTTTGAACCGCCGCAGGATTTTTTTTAAACGGTGGGTTTAAACCGCCACATGATTTTTGAAAGGTAGGGCTTGACCCACCACACGATTTTTGAAAGGTGGGGTTTGAACCGCCACGCAAAATTTGACGAAAGTGGGGTTTTAAACTGCCACACGATTTTTTTTAAAAGATGGGGTTTGAACCGCCACACGATTTTTGAAAGGTGGGGTTTGAACCGCCACACGAGTTTTTAAAAGGTGGGGTTTTGAACCACCACACGATTTTTTTGAAAGGTGGGGTTTAAACTGCCACGTAAAATTTGACGAAAGTTGGATTTTGAACCGCCACACGATTTTTTTTTAAAGGTAGGGTTTGAACCGCCACACGATTTTTGAAAGTTGGGGTTTTGAACCGCCACACAATTTTTTTTGAAAGGTGGGGTTTGAACCGCCACACGAGTTTTTGAAAGGTGGGGTTTTGAAACGCTATACGATTTTTTTGAACAGTGGGGTTTGAAATTCATGCCATGGATTGGAGTTATGATGAGCAAAGATGATACAACCCTACTTGGAGTCACTTTGACGATGAACGAGCAATATTCGGAGACCGAAAATGACTCTGAAGAAATTCTGGGGCGAAGCTGGCTGCATGCCACTAGGCCCCAGGCGGCATACCGCCAGACACCATTTTGGGAGCCAATAGTGGTTTTGTAAATGTCTTCCTTGGGACTTTTGTAGTAGCCTTTTCTTGCATACTGATATTCAATTTTCGAGGATGAATATTGACCAAGTTGAGGGTATGTTTTAGTCGTTTATTCAGGGAATCAAGGCTTGTAGATGTTGTTATGTGCGAGGCTTGCGTGCATTACTTGCGATCTTGTGGCCTTCGAATTTCGTGTATGACCATGATGAATCAATAGCGTTTGACTCTTCCTTTTTATTTTCATGGTGATGTTTTTGTTTTCAACTCCTTTCGTGTTTTAGCCGAGTGTAAATTCTGAGCAAATCTCGTCTACGCAAAAGAGCGCGCAGTCGAAAGCAAGAAGAAATAGTTATCCCCGCGTTATCATCGTTTGTGAGAGATGTGTCACCCAGAAAAATTTGAATTTTGGTATGGGAAAACTCCAACCTGTCATCAACGTCTTTAGTGTTTTAGCTGAGTTGAAATTTCTAGCAAATCACATCCATATTGGCCAAAACAAAAGAGTGTGTGGCTGAAACCGAGAAGAAATAGTTATCCCCGCATTATCATCATTTGTGAGAGATGTGTCACCAAAAAAAATCTGAGTTTTGGTATGGAAAAACTACAACCTTCTACCAAGGTCTTCCATGTTTTAGCCGAGTGGAAATTCGGAGTAAATCGTATCCATATTGGCCAAAACAAAAGAGTGTGCGGATGAAACCGAGAAGAAATAGTTATCCCTGTGTTACCATCATTTATGAGAGATGTGTCGCCCAGAAAAATCTGAGTTTTGGTATGGGAGAACTTCAACTTGTTATCAACATCTTTCGTGTTTTAGCCGAGTGTAAATTTTGAACAAATCGCATCCATATTGGCCAAAACAAAAGAGTGTGCGGCTGAAACCGAGAGAAAGCAGTCATCTTCTTATCTAGATTGTTTGTGAGAGATGCGCCGCCCAGAAAAATCTTAGTTTTGGTATGGACAAACTACGACCTGTTATCAAGGTCTTTCATGTTTTAGCCGAGTGTAAATTTGGAGCAAATCGTATACATATTGGCCAAAACAAAAGAGTGTCTGGCTGAAACCGAGAAAAAATAGTCATCTTTGCGTCTCATCATCTCGGTCTTATCCCCCAATCGAACCCGAGATTGTATCAATGAGGAAAGGTTTTATTCATTCCCAAGTCAAGGCATGATGTGATCATAGATGCATCCAACAGAACCCTTGGGACAACCCAATGCAACCCTAGACTACCTGTGAGAACCAACTTGGAAGAAGCCGGAAAAAAAAAATATGCGATTTGTTTTTTGCAGTGGCTAGCGTGATCACGCTAAGCCCTTAGTGTGATCCTGCCAAGGGAATTCTTCTTTCAGAAAATGCCACTCAATCGTAGGTGATAGCCGTTTGATGCCTATGGGGTGGAGTTGAAATTTCGTGTTTTAGCCAATATGGATACGATTTACTCCGAATTTCCACTCGGCTAAAACATGAAAGACCTTGGTAGAAGGTTGGAGTTTTTCCATACCAAAACTCAGATTTTTTTTGGTGACACATCTCTCACAAATGATGATAACACGGGGATAACTATTTCTTCTCAGTTTCAGCTGCACACTCTTTTGTTTTGGCCAATATGGATGTGATTTGCTCAAAATTTCAACTCGTAACAATCAACTTGGCAGCAACATCTCTAAACATGTCAATGCGTCGAGTAAGATTATTGCTCTAAGCGGCTACTCTTGCTTGAACTTGGTTTAGGGACCGTCTCCGGCGTAAGCGTTGCCAAACCCAAGCTCCTATCTTGAAGGATCCACTCATTATTCCATAGTTTTCCAAAGTTGCCATCTTGACACTCAAGCGTGCACCATAGCGCTTGGCTTGTCCATGGGCTGTCCGCATTACTTCGATCTCTTTGCTACCACTTATACTAAACAATATACTCAAAGGCAGCAACATTAAACCGAATAATGTTATATGAATGAAACCATATATGAGTTTAAGCAATAATTCCAAAACAATAGCATGTACCGAAAGGAAGTAAGTAAATAAAATAAATTGAAAGCATTGCTTCCATGTAAACTCATACTTACAAACTGAAACATGCCATGAGGACTCAAGTGCCCATGGATCCACATTGCTTGAAACTACGAATTGTGGTTGACAAGATGTCTCAATTAGCATCTTCGTGCTCGGCCTCCTCCACAATTCCATCCATGAGTCGCTAAGTGACTCCTCCCTGTGATTACTAACAATACTCCAAGGAACAACATGTGAAAGCATAACATCCTTAAAGAATATGTTAGTAATAGTTGCGCTATATTGATGTATCAAACCAACATCATATGACCAATACACAGTCAAATCGTATAACGACCTACACAACCAAATTAAGCGCTCATGCTTGCTATGATATCCTTTATGCATACAAAACATAGATTTTGTGTCAAATAAATAATCTTTATAGACTTCACAAAAATTAGAATCATTAGCATAAAGATTAACCCTAGATATAACCTCAAGTGATTTTTCACTAAGTGACTTTTTATCAATACTACCAATAAGACTCAAAGGAACATCATGTGAAGACATATCATTCCTATAAATTAAACTAGTAATATTAATTAAATCACAACAGCTCATCAAACAATCATCAAACACATCATGCTCATCAAAATTTTGCAAAAGATCATGCGACCTAAACAAGTGATCGCGCTTGAATAGAGTTCCCTCAAGTCCAGTCGACTTACCCATAAATTTAACATAAAATTCACACATAGAAGAATAATTATATAATGTAAATACATGTGAATATTCAATTAAAATTGTGTTAAGGACAACACAATCCAAGTCTATCGGCCGTCAACATACCAAACTGTTTTCGCTTTCGCGAGTAATTTTCGAAGGCATATGACTTGACCTTCGGTGCTTGCATATAATCATCATTATTTAAATTAATTTTAGAACCAGAAGCATAAAAATTAATGATGTTTATATACTCACACAAATCGTTCCTTAGGGAAGAGAGTCATACCATACCCTTTCGGTTAGGGTTTGCCGAAATAAGCACCATGGATGCACAAGGCTCTTTCCCTCTTCTTGGTGGTAAGGTAAGAGGCTTCCCTTCTGCCAACAATCTTCTCTTGTTCTACACATTAGGAGAAATAATAATTGATAACAATACGCCTGACGACAAGGGTATCTTCGTCTCATACCCCGCGTGGGGAGAAAATGGTTGCCGTTCCTACCATCACGGCAGCATCGAAGCTACCGTCTCTCCCTAGGAGTTTGACACCAGGATGGTCGACGTCAACGGGGGGGTCCCGCACGGCCCTTTGTGATGACCAAAGGCGCTATCCCATCCTAGTGTAAAATGAACGTCTGGAGAAGAACGTAGCCGTTACCTTGCCTAGGTAACGGCTACCCCCACACCTAACGCCATGATGGCATATCGCACCATGGGAGAACTATAATCCCTGACGGGAGCGATAGCCCCTAGTAATCCAAACTACACAGAAATGCTCCTTTTTGCCTATAAATACCTCCACCACGAAGGAGGAAGGTAAGCAGAATTTGCTGGCCCAAGCTCTGCCATTCTCACCACTTATACTAACTTAAGCATCGGAGTGTTTACACCGGAGACCCCCTCCAGCGTCTTGCAAGTACATCGGATCGCCGCAGACACTGAATCCGAGGAGCCCTTTCACCTTCTACCCTTCGGCAGCAGACAAATTCTTATCAAATTGGTGCTTTCATTGAGAGTTTTGGTTCTATTAAGTGAGAATCCTTAATAACCAAGCTCCATTTTCCCCAAAGTTCGAAGGATTATGGCTTCAGATTCAGATCCCGTGCTGTCCCAATCCTCCAGCATCCCGTTCACCACTCCCCGATGACTTTTTCCTTTCGCTACTTCTGATACTTCTACTGCAATGCAAGAGATCACCATAGGGGGATCAGATCCTCCCTTTAGACAAGTGGCGGAAACATCCGTATTCCAGATTTGTTCCCCTTTTTCTCAGATAGCGGGACCCAGCTATTCTACCCCCCAAGCGAGGGGATCCGTGGTGGGTGATGCAGACAACCCTCTCATGAACTCAATAGCGGCCCTCCAAGCCCAATTGGATCAGCTGACAGAATTGGCTGCTGTGTTTACGCCTCATGTCTCAGAACCCGGTGTGTCCTCCCAAATAGTTTTCACTCCGTCTATTGTCAATGAGCGACTGTTGTCGCCGTGGCAATCCAGAGGGTTTTCGTTTTCCTTACCCTTGTCATCGGCCCCCATGAATGTCCCATAACTTGCACATGGACATGTTGAACCTTCTGGGCAATATAGGAGAGAAATCCCTATCCATGAAGAAGGCCGTCGACATGATGAATATAGAGAACATTGGGATGACAGGTGAGATGAGATGCTCAGAGAACCATCTCCTAGATACAGTGAAAGATCAAGCAGCAGGAGGCGTCGGACTCGAACGCCAAGAAGCCGCAGCCGATCTCCCAGGCAGCATCGCGAATATGACCCTCATAACCCAAGATACAATGTCAAAAATCCTCCTCCGCATCGACCTCACGGAGTCCCTGACGGTAACGCTGGTCACCCGTTCAGTTACCGTGTGAGACATCACAGGGTCCATCGACATGTAAAACTCCCTATAGAATCATATGATGGCACGAAAGACCCTATTTCTCACCTTAATAAGGTAAAAGATTTTGTGCAGTTCCAAACCCGTAGTGATGCTGCGCTATGCCAAATTTTTGTCATGACACTGTCAGGAGTGGCACGTCTCTGGTTCGAGGGACTCCCAGCCGGATCTATTGATAACTTCTCCCAGCTGGAAGAAAAGTTCAGGAGTCGGTTTAGCACTGCAATCCCCATCAGGAAGTCAGCGGCTACGCTATTTGATATTCATCAAAAACTGCAGGAATCGTTGAATGAATTTTTAAGTCGATTTGATCTCAAAATGTCGTTGACGTCAGGGGTCACTATCGATTTTGCAGTGGAAGCCCTAAAGCGTAACTGCCGTTACGGAAAATTGAGAGATACATTAATGGTGGACCCACCATTGACCCTGGATGCACTAAGACTGAAAGCGCATAATTATGCGAGGATGTAAGAAGAGGAAAATAGAGAGCGGATGCGGGACATGCCGTCAGACCCGTACCCGGCCTCTAACGCCCCACCTAGCAACGCTCCTGATACGCGACCAAGCGATGATTATGGCCAATGGAAAGAGCACACCGCCAAGGCCTCTAATCGGCAGAGAGGTAACTTTTCAAAATGGAGACCTGGAGGTTCCCCTACCCGAAAATAAGCGGATCCGCCAAAAGGCCGGATATACGACCCTGACCTTCCTTCCCTCATACTCCCAAGAGCAGAAATCCTAGCGATAGTCTAGCAACGAAATCTACCCATCTGTTACCCAGCTCCTGTGAAACCAGGAGTAATTATGGGAGGAAGAGAGAACGCATTCTGTAAATTCCTCAAAGTCAAAGGACATTCGACGGATGTATGCAGAGAACTAAAACTAGCCATAGAACGTCTAGTTGAAGAAGGCTATCTCGGAGAGTTTGCCACCAAGGCAAGAGAAGGGGCCAGGAACAATCCGGCTGAAGGGATAACTGACCATAAGCAAACGCCCTCTCACGCCACGGGAGCTAATGCGACCCCCCTTAGGAAAAATAGGGAGACACTCATTGTTCATAGCGACCAGGTGCCTATGATCAATATCATCGCGGGCGGGACACCCTACTTTGATGAGACTATACAACAAACGCCCGGTCCTGGAGAAAAACGCAAACGAGAAAGCACACAGGTGAAAATCGAGGCAATAAGCGCTTTAGACAGGATGGTATTGTCCTTCTCAGAAGAAGACGAGAAAGGTATTATTTTCCCGCATAACGATGCGTTGGTAGTAACACCCGTTATCGGCAGTCACGGAGTAAGAAGAACTCTTGTTGATAATGGGAGCGCGGTAAATCTATTTTCGCTAGAAGCATACAACCTGATGAAGCGCCCTGACGGTGAGCTAACGCCTTGTAAAAGGCCAATTATTGGGGTTGATGGGGTCCCGATCCCGGTAACAGGGATCACGTCACTACCAGTGTATTTCCGAGAAGACACATCCAAACGCTCAGAAGAATTATTATTCCTGGTCGTAGACTTGACTCTGCCCTATAATGCCATACTAGGGCGGCCGTTACTCAATCGCTTCGGGGCAACGATATCACAAAAATACCTGCGGATGAAATACCCCTCGTGGGACGGCGTGGTTTCAATCAAAGGAGACCAGAAGCTAGTTGCCGAATGCTACTTGCTCATGACTCAAAGGAGTTGTGATCGTTACGTATGCGTAGCGGACGATCCCTTTGATGATAAGGAAGAAAAGCGCACCCAGCCACTGGATAAGATGATGTCAATACCTATCGGTGAGGACAGTGAAGCGAATCTCTTGATCAGGGAAAAGCTAAGCCCTAAGGAGAATGTGCAGATAACTCGACTGCTAAGAAAATACAAAGGAGAGTTCGCGGGGAAACCAGCGGACATGCCTGGAATTTTGCGAGAGGTTGCGGAACATCGGCTGAACGTTAAACTTAACGCCAAGCTTGTTCAACAAAGGCCATTTTTCATAATTTTTTATAATTTTTAACACAATTTTAAAAAATGAAACAGTGGAAAGATCAAAATTGAAATAAAATAAAAACTAGTTAAATGATTCCCTCTCTGTTCCTTTTTAAACAACATTTTAGTAATATTATTTTTCCAAATTAAATTTTACTTTTTCTTAGGTGACCTTTTATTTAAATTTACTAACTTACCTGTATTTATTGAGGAGAGATAATTAGTGAGACTAATAAAGTATGATTAGTAAAAATAATATAAGGAGGGTATTAGTGTCATGTGTAACTAAAAAGGTGTACAAGATGATTACTTAGATCCGTGTGATAACCCTTAAAACGCTAATTAAAAAAAACACAGGAGGAGCTTAATCCTATGTACTTTAACTTTTTATTTAATCACTCACATGTACTTATTGTATGTTTAATCACCTCATATACTTATATTTTTATTTTTTCTTTAATCATCTTATACCATGATTGAATTATGATATCACTCAATTTTTTGTAAAAAAAAGTGTCACATTAACTCTAATTATTACTTGACAAGTATCGTATCACTACATGCACATGACACAAGACATGTGTGATAACGTGGTATCATCACTTGAAGGTGGCATGACGTTGCAGCAAATGTCACGTCCGCACATATGTCCACACATATGTTGATATGGGATGTAAAGATGATAATTCTGCCCGTGAATATGGATACCCACCCAATATCCATAATTGTGGGTGAATATTATCCGCACTCTGTATTTCCAAAGTGTGGGTATGGATGCGAGTATGGATGGTGATTACCCGCTATAATACCTCACTTTACACCTACAATATATATAATATATTTTAATAATAATTCATTATAAAATTAGTTTCTCTATTTCTATTTCTAATTTGTCAATACTTATCTAGAAATAAACAAAATGACTTCACTTCACTTAAAGAGTTAGATAATAAATAATAATTTTCTAAACCTAAAATGAGAAAGTAGAAACTAAACATCTCATCTTTATTCTCTCAAACTCCTCCTACTTTACTTGTGAATTGTCATCTTATCTTATTTCGGTATGGTGTTGTCATTAAATTAGATTATTTTCTTATATGCAGAATGATATCTTAATTTAATAGAATCAACCAAAGTTTGCGGGTATCCGCAGATACAATTGCCCGTTATTTCCCTGCACTATATGGATTGAAGTGCGGGTATGAGTATACCCATAAATATGGGGGTGCGGGTATGGATAGTACTAATCCTCTCCGCATCCACCCAACTATCATCCCAATTGGCATGTTGCCATGTGGCATGCCATGCAAGTTTTTTGTCATAATATTAGGATAATCGGAAAAAAGAAGTAAATGTATAAACAATTACCAAAGGGTTCTGTTTAAGTAAATAAAAAAGTTTAGGTGATGTTATGTCATTTAATCTTTAGAAAACTATAAGGTTTAAACTTTAAAATCTAAAAAATGTAAAGGTTGAAGTGCAATATGTTCGAAACTATAAGTTTCTTCTCTATGTACTTTGACCGTTTAACGTCTACAAATTCGTGGGACATTTGAATCCTTTGCCTTCTATAGTGAGAAAATGAACCATAACTCACTTCATAACTGATAACAATAGACCTAACGCCATGGGTACTTTCGTCTTCATACCTTGCGTTAGGGACAGAAAGCTATACTACCTACCAGGCAGACAGCATAGAAACTATCACCTCTCGAGGTATGATGGGCGCTGGGATGGTCGACACCAACGGGGGGGTCTCACATGTTATCCCATCACGGGAACAACGTTATCCCATCCCAGCGAGGCATGACATCCCTTAAAGGGCGTGGGTATTATCTCGTCTAGCTAACACCTACCCCCTAGATATAACGCGATGATAACACTCTTCACTAACGGGGAATTCCAACCACCTGACAGACCCGTTAGCACCCTAAAATAGCGTGATTCTCTTAGGAAATACTTGATATTTTGCCTATAAATACTCCCAGAATCAAGGAAGAAGGTAAGCCTAAGATCGCTGGCCGAAACTCTGCTATTACTCACTACCCTTACTAACTTAAGCATCGGAGTGTTTACGGATCTCCGGCGCTTTGCAGGTACCTCGGACGGCCGGGAACAGTGAACCTAGGAAGCCATTTTCCCCCATCTACCCCTCGACAAAGATCTGAATCTTATCAAATTGGTGCTTTCATTGAGAGCTTTGGTTCTATTAAGTGAGCGTCCTTAATAGCCAGGCTCTATTTTTCTTGGAGATTGAAGGGTTATGGCTTCTGATTCAGATCTTACACTGTCCCAATCTTCTAGCCTTTCCTTCAGTAGACGGCTTTTCCCTTTCGCCACTTCTGATGTTTCTACCACGATACAGGAAATTCCCCAAGGGACGTCAGACCTTTCCTTTGGACGAACAGCGGAAATATCTTTTTCCCAGATGGTGGGACCTAGTTATTCCACTCCTCATTCGAGGGGACCAGCAGTAGACAACGCAGGCAATCCTCTTGTGAACTCATTATCAACTCTTCAGGCTCAACTAAACCATCTGACAGAGTTAGCCGCAGGATTTACGCCCCATGTTTCAGGACCTAGCGTACCTTCTCAGATAGTTTTTACTCCATCTATTGTTACTGATCTACCATTATCACCTCGGCAATCCAGAGGCATCCAGTTAACCTTACCCGCGACATCAATCCCTGTCAGTTTCATGCAACTCGAGCATAGACACGCCGAACCCTCCGCACAGTACACGAGGGAAATCCCTGCTTACGAAGGGGAGTGATGGCACGATGAGCACAGAGATCATTGGGATGATAGGCGAGATGAGACATTTAGGGACCCATCTCCTAGATATAGTGAGAGGTCGAGTAGTAGAAGATAACGAACCCGAACGCCAAGGAGTCACAGCCGATCTCCTAGGCGATATCGTGAGCATGCCCTTCGAGGTCAAGGGCACCGCGAAGAAGTTTCCCTCCTCGTCGACCCCACGGGATTCTTGACGATAACGCTGGTCACCCGTTTAGTTATCGCATAAGACATCATCGAGTCAACCGACACATAAAACTCCCTGCAGAATCGTATGATGGCACAAGGGATCCTATCTCTCACCCCAACAAAGTGAAAGATTTTGTACAATTTCAAACCCATAGTGACGCCGCGTTATGTCAGATTTTTGTCATGACACTGTCTGGTGTAGCGCGTCTCTGGTTTGAGGGACTCCCAGCAGGATCTATTGATAATTTTCCTCAGTTGGAAACAAAGTTCCAGAGTCGATTTAGCACGGCTGTACCTATCAGGAAATCTACGGCAGCGTTATTTGATATCCATCGAAAACCACAAGAATCCTTGAAGGATTTCCTGAGTCGCTTTGATCTCGAGATGTCGTTAACACCAAGCGTTACTATCGATTTTGCTGTTGAGGCCTTAAAGTACAATTGCTGTTACGGGAAGTTACGAGACACAATAATGGTGGATCCACCACCAACGTTAGACGCGCTGAGACTGAAAGCTCATAACTATGCGAGGATGGAGGAAGAGGAAAACAAAGAGAGAATTCGAAACATGCCTCAAGACACACATCCCGTTCCTAACGCCCAGATAAACGCGACTCCAGATAGTCGCCCAAATGATGACTATGGCCAATGAAAAGACCACATCCCTAGAGCCTCCAATCGGCAAAGGGGTAATTTTTCAAAGGGAAGATCTGGCAATTCTCCTACTAAAAGCAAACGGATCCACCAAAGGGCCAAATATACGACCCTGACCTTCCTTCCCTCATACTTCCGAGAGCGAAAATCTTAGCAATCGTTCAGCAACGGAACCTACCCATCTGTTATCTGGCTCCTGTGAAACCAGGAGTAATTATGGGGGGAAGGGAAAATCCCTTTTGTAAGTTTCACAAAGTCAAAGGACACTCCACGGATGTATGCTGGGAATTGAAGTTGGCGATAGAGCGTTTGGTTGAAGAAGGTTACCTCAGAGAATTTACCACTAAAATAAGAGAAGAAGCCAGAAGTAACACGGCAGGCAAAATGCAACACGTGTCTTTCCTCATCATGACTCCTTCGATCGCATTAATTGGGGGTCTGCAACATTTAATGCCATGAAAAGTAGCACCAGCTCTGACATATAGCTTCAACAAACGTTGCGGTAGTAGGAAGGCGCTAGCAAAGCATAGTCAGCGTTAGTAAAAAATAGACCGAGACTCAAGATCCAAGAAAAGAAGCGATAACGGTATCATAGCGTTTGTGTTATTACAAGATAAACAGCGTTAAATGACCTTGCGGCACAATTTCATAAAAAATAAAAGAGATACAAATAAGAATAAAATCAGAACCAAGGCGGAAATTTGGAAGTCCTTCGCGACACTTGAGTCACCCGGTAAAGGGAGATTGCTACGCGCTATCGCCACCACCGTCACCATTATTCCCTCCATATACAGAAGACGGGCCGTCTTTGTTTTCATCAACCTTATCCATTTTGGCAGAGGCATAATCGACAATCTTAGTCGGACCGAAAGAACCACTTGCGTAATAGGCTGCAAATCCAGAATTGAAGGCCTCCAGGACCTTCTTTTTCCACCACTCCATCTTCAGCGGAGCCCTAGAAAACTCCTCGTCTCTAGCCAACATCTCTTCGCGAAGAATAAAGTTTTTCTTCTTTTCTGTCATTAATTCTGCCTCCAGAACCTCGACTTTCGCCTTCCCTTTAGACCTCTCGCAGTGTAGCTCCTTTTGCGACTCGTCGTGAAGACGTGTTAACAACTTCACTTGGCCTAACGCTCGGTCAAGCTGTACATTTTAAGCGCACGTTGCGCGAGAAAAATCCCACAGTTCATTGTCATAAGCCTCGACTGCATAGTCCAAATAACAAAAGGCGTCTAAAGAGTCATTCATAACGCGCGTGTAGCGAGCCCTCGGAGAAAGCTGTAGAAACTCCTCTCTTTCCTTTGAAGAGCTCATCATTTTTCCTATTAAGGGTGCCGTTAATTCGGCTTTGGAGAAAGGGTTCGGCACCCCAGCAGTGCGCAAACCGTTAATGCCAAGCCCTGTCAAATCCATACAATAGCACGGGATCCCTTTAGGGCCTTCGAGACAGAGATTGACCATCAGAGTCGAAGAAGAGTCTTCAGCACTTACTCCAGAAATAGGAGTAAAAACTAACCGTAGGGGAGCCTTGGGCGGAAACTCAGAGACGGGACTCACAAGAGAAGTCATTTCTGGCATATCTGGAATACAACTAGAAATTGGAGAATCGGGAGCGTTAGCTGGTGGAATGGAATCTGCCACTAACGAAACTTCAGCGGCGGTAGAAAGAATGACAGCTGGCACTTCAGCAACCTTCAATGTTTGAGAAGCACTCGCCACAGTAGAAACGTTAGGCATCACGGTAGGTGCCACAACAGCGTTGTCGGAAGAAGCCCCGATAGCCTGCCCAACTGCACCCATTTTGAGTTTCTTCCGTTGGAATAAAGATGCATGACAAAGGTCTGCTTTGGTATCCATATCCTCACTATCGCTGTCGCTGTCAGCCATTCTAGTCGCAGGCTGATTCAGATTTATTCCTCTGCGCCGAACCGGTAGCCAATTCTCGAGAAAATGAGAGGCCCGGGTAGAAACGCCACGCCCTCCCTTTGCGACTGTCTTAAACCTTCCCCTCTTTGGTAGAGCACTTTAATGGCTGGAGCCCCCAGAAGGGGGAGAGGCTGGCAGTGTTCGAAGCAGCACAACGTTCAAGGGAGCGTTACCCCCACCAGACGACTGGTCATTGACATCTCCTGTGTAAGAAGCATATTAGAATAATGAATAAGTCAAGGAGAAAACACGAAGAAAGACAAACTCACCCATAACGCACTCCTTTAGAAGCCTGTACGAAGCGAACTCCCGGATACGATAAGACGTATCTATATCAAGCAAGGCGTTAGCCTGATTTAACTCATTCCTGGATAACACCACGGGGTTCACCCAGACGGCCCCGATAAGTTCTCGATTAAAGCCTGGGCGCCATAAACAGGACGGTAGCTCAAGGATGAAGAAACTGCCCTTCCAGTCAGCCACAGCTCCCTCAAAGCCACGAAACCTTTGCCAGAATGACTGCACGAACGCGTCATTCCACCTCTGAGTGATATCTATTAAACAATTGCGACAGGGGTTATCTGGGCGGGATTAAGGTTATGCTCGCGCAACAATTTTGCTATTGAAGTATGGATTGGGAAACAAAAGCCATAAAGGAACATTTTAAAGTAGACTAGTCTATAGTTTCCCCACAGCGGATCGTGAAGTCACATGTCACCTTCAGGATTGATAGGGACATGTCCGGGGGGAAAAGTAATACCATGTTCCTCTAATTCAGCCTTCAAAATCAACTCACACGAAAAAATACTAGGTGTTTGTTCGATTTCTGGATCTAAAGGTCTCTGGAAAACACGAGCAGCTCTAGTCCTATGCATAATAAACCAGTGAACAGAAAATCTGAAAAGATGAAGTGGTACCTTGAAAGGAAAGATTCGTAGGCGAACCGGCGGAGGGTGGTAGACGAACAAGAAGTTCTTCGAGAAAAAGCAGAAAGAGGAGAAGAGAGAAAATTTGAAATGAGGGCAAAAAGAGCAAGAAAGAGAAAATGGTCCCTTCTTAAAGGACTAAGTGCCACCACATTAATTGAACCACCAGTCGCATAAGGACGCGTGTAAAGAAAAAGTAGCCACGTGGAGTAAAAAAAAAAAAAAGTTATTTGGCACGACTTTCCAAGCGGCTGTTAATTTTGACCAAGTCAAATGATGGTAGAACGGTTACCCTAAAAGTGGCTAATGATTGCGTTAGCTAATCAGCAAGGTCAAAGTGCTAACAAGAGGAATCAGTGGCAAAAGAAAGAGAAATGGAGAACATCACTTTATTCATCAAAAGCTATATGGCATCTATAGCACGCCTAACACGTGGCCATTAATCCTCGTCAGGCCAGTAGGTGTCATAATAAAAAACGTCATCTCCATCTGAAGATGGTAGCTCCCCCCGGGCAAAGGGGAAAGGCTCTTCAACTTTTTTCTCTTGACCGAGCTCGGCTCCCCCCTAATGTCAGTAACCGTTGCTTTGGAACCAGTATGGTGAGCAGAATCTTTTTCCAAGAAATGGTTAATGTGAGGAAACAGTTCATCACCTTTTCGAACGGGGGGCGCATAGAAATCAGAAGACACATCGACCGGGTAAGAAACCTTCCTCTTCGATCTTTTACGACCCTTGCGGCAAGGGAATCATCTTTTCAGACATGGGGGAGAAGGAGGATCATCAAAATTTGGAGAAGTTGGAGGAGTAGGAAAAGGCTCACGTTTAGCAATCTCCATAAAACAGGAATTGCTCAAAAAACTATGAATAATTTGGACGGAGTAAGAAGAAGAAGAAGATGAGCAGGAGAAAGAAAGGAAAATTCCATTAAATAGCCATGGCAGAGAGATACTTCGACCCTTTCGCGTGCCCCTAAGAACAATTAATGCGCCTGGAAAAGAACAATCATAATTGTAGAGTCCGATCCGGTATGATCACGCCTGCTCGGAAATTGCGGCAATCAAAAGGCGCCGAAAAACCGCCCAACCACCCACAACTAGGAATACGGTGCAAGAAACGGTTAAGCAAAACACTTATCATCCACTCTCAAAGAGCGAATGCAAGCACTACAACATTATGTCCTACGAAAGACCCGTTTTCAGTTGGGCTAGCAACCGCACCTAACTAAGCACGACAACGGACGAGATATCAAAAGTTGAAGACAACATAATAATTGAAATGACATTTTATTTATTTATGGCCTAAATGGCCTAAGCGCCTGAGCGCGTACACAGAAAGTGTGAAAGCAAAGAGACGGCGGCCGACGATCAAGCATGAGACCCATCATCATCTTCCCCTGGTATCTCAGGAACTTCCCTCAGGGCGTCCACAACAGAGGTCAGCTCAGAGGAGCCGACCCTCATCCCCTTCAAGCAACACCCCAGCAAGTCTTTCCTGCACCGTAACATGGTAATTACCACCTCGAGATGAGAGACAATGGCGGCCAACTTAGTCACACTCTCCAAAGGATTGAAGTCCTCCAAGGAAGTCGCAAGCTGCCTGGATAGGAGAGGGGTCATCATCCCTTGAATCTCCATAATATCCTCAGAGGTCTTCCTCATCATGGTCTCCAGAAAACCAATGTCAGCTTTAGTGAGATTCTTCAGACCATGCGCTTTCGAGATCAGAAAGTTCCTAGTGAGTTCATCCATGATGAGAATATCAAGAAAAATGCGAGAAAGGTTGTGAAAAGGTCAGCGTGGTAAAAGGATAATTTATAGGCCCATAAGAACGACATAAAAAGAGAGAGAGAGAGGGTCTGTTTCTTGGCAAATGAACCACCCAATCACATCGAAAGAACGTTAAGCAGGCAAGGCCGAAAGTGAAGCAGTAGCCCTTGGTAAACACCCGGGCTCGTTTTCGGTTGGGCTTGTGATAACAATAGACCTAACGCCATGGGTACTTTTGTCTTCATACCTTGCGTTAGGGACAAAAAGCTATACTACCTACCGGGCAGACAACATAGAAACTATCGCCTCTCGAGGTATGATGAGTGTTGGGATGGTCAACACCAACGGGGGGGTCTCACATGTTATCCCATCACGGGAACGACGTTATCCCATCCCAGCGAGGCATGACATCCCTTAAAGGGCGTGGGTATTATCTCGCCTAGCTAATGCCTACCCCCTAGATATAACGCGATGATAGCACTCTTCACTAACGGGGAATTCCAACCACCTGACAGACCCGTTAGCACCCCAAAATAGCATGATTCTCCTAGGAAATACTTGATATTCTGCTTATAAATACCCCCAGAATCAAGGAAGAAGGTAAGCCTAAGATCGTTGGCCGAAACTCTGCTATTACTCACTACCCCCACTGATTTAAGCATCAGAGTGTTTACGCCGGAGGTGATCTCCGGCGCTTTGCAGGTACCTCAAACGCCCGGGAATAGTGAACCCAGGAAGCCATTTTCCCCCATCTACCCCTCGACAAAGATCTGAATCTTATCAATAACCTTCATGATGGAAAGGTTTAACATTAAATTCGACATCATTCTCATCATCATTCTCTTCATCATTCTCTTCATAGTCTCTATTCTCTTATGAATCAAGACGCTCCTGCAATTGCTAGATTTGTCTCCTCAAATCTTCCATTTCATAATCACAAGCATCGTTTAAGGGCAACTCACATCTTCCATGACCACCAATAGCCATGACAACAAAAAATGACCATTGCTCTGCTATCAACTTGATGGTAGAAATATAAAAAAACTGTTCACCACTCTAAGAATATAATCAAGGTGAACAAAATCTAGTTTGTAAAATGCTCGCGCAGTTTGAAAATGGTTGACGTACTATTAGAGTTTATAGTCGAGCCTAGATCAGCCAAATTCAGCCAATATTAGAAAATAAAATTTTAGGTTTTTTCATAATTTAATTTCAACATTTTTTATTTATTTTTAGAATAAAGGGTATTTAAACATCTCTTTCTATTGTTATAGAGTTAAAAGAATATTATTATTATATCGACCTTTGTCTTTCTTTCTTTCTAGATTGAGAACCTCTCTCTAAATTGAGAGTTTTTCCATTATTTCCATGCGTCGGTGTGAAAAGTATAAACATTTTAATAAATACATTAAAAAAAAGCATAATCATCAACTATAAGTCTTCGAATTTGGCACTAATAGTTAAACTCATAGTTTATTAGATCTTCCACTTTGATACCAATAATTTAAGCTCGTTGATGCGATCATGGATGCCCCTACCTTGGATGCCATGCCGCGAGGACCAATCACCGGAAGCATGACCAAGAAACTAGAACAATCAGTTTGAGGCCGGGATGAGTAAGAAGCCTCCCCAAGTTGAGAACCGAGTCTTAATGGTGATCGAGCACCATAGCGGGAGCCCAAGGCCTAGTGCGGACCTATCGGAAGCCTTAGGTGAGGCTCGCGCCAACCCTAGGTCACATGTGCACAATACTGGGAAACCCTAGGCCACCCATCACAAGACTCATGCCTTGGTCGGACAAGCCATGAGGACATCTCGCAAGTCTCATACCATAGTCGGCCAACGCATGAAGCCACCTCGCATCTATCGCAGCCCTCGCGAGCCTCATGCCTATCGCAACCAACGCATAAAGGTCTCTCACATCAAACCCGCGCAAGCCATGAAGCCCTCTCGCGCGCATCGCAGCCAGCGCTAGCCTCATGCCCTAGTCGGCCAAACCATGAAGAATCCTCGCAATAAGCCATGAGGCCACCCGCGCAAACCTTACCAACCCATGAAGACGTGCGACCAGCTCCCGAAGACACGACCAACCCCATCACAAGCCAAGGTTACTTTTGCCACTCCAAGTGGGCCTAAAAAGCCCATCAATAAGGTTGTGGCCTCTTCCATGAAGGACGTGTCCAAGGGAAAGAACCATTACAAGGCCACCTTTTATAACTTAAGTATAAAAGCAGGACTTAGCTACTATTCTCATTAGTTTAGATATTTTAAGTGAATTTGTAGAGTGAGAATACTCCTCCTTCTTAACACTAAACTCCTCTTGTGAAATTCTAAGCTTGATGGTGCTTTGAACTCCTCTTGTAAAATGCAAACCACTGCCGGCGACCAAGGTCCGGTCAACGTCAACGGAATTGAAAATTTTTACGACCAAAATGATCACCACAACTACAGTAATTTAAATACGTAATTACAACAACTTAATCAAGCTAAAACAGTGTTCAATTAAATTAACAACGAAATTGAACTTAATTACGAAAAGTCCAAAATTCGTCCAAATAGTGCAGTGATTTATTGAAACGAATCGATGTAATTAAGCTGGAGATTAGATAGAAATTGTTTAAAATGAAAAACACCTATTATTTTCATCAAAACAGAACTAATAATTTTGAAGAATTTTGCAAAAAAACTTTAAAAAAAACCGAATTAAAAAAACTTGAAAAGTGCTTCAACCTTTCGTCCAACCTTGTCTAAGCTTGCTGTGAGCAACTAGAGAGCGAAAGAGAGCTTGAGATAGAGTGTTTTTGGTTCGTGTATTGGTGAAGAGAAATGAAGGATTTTGCTTGCTATTTATAGGGACGAAGGAGGGAAGGGCTAGGATAAGACAAATTGCTACAGGATGTATACAAAGAGCAGTAGCAAAACGTAAGAATGGAGTGTGATGGTGAAAAAACGCAAATGGAATATGCATTAAATGCATGGGCTGTGCAGTGGCAGGGAAGAGCATAAATCCTTATGCTTAAATTGGGGGTCATTGGATGTGAAGAAAAGATGAGTCAAATTTGATCAATGGTTGAGATGGGTTGACTTTTGAAAAATATTTAATATTTATTTAATTGGTTCGAACCATTAACACGAGGAATCTCACTTGAAATTAATAAAATCCCGAACCAAAGATACAAAAACATGCAATAAAATGAAAAAAAATAAATAGTAATTAGTAAATAAAGAAAAAAGTTTGATTTAAGGTTCGAATTTACTCGCTCGGAGTAATTAAAAGTTGGAACAAAAAATAAATGCTATAGTAGAGTAAATTGAATAAAACAAAATGAGATGGCGCGAATGAAAATAATAGTAGATAATTATCAATTAAAGAAATAATGCGTTCGATCCACGGTCCGAGGAAATTTATTCGGGACTGATAGAAGTTTGAACGAAAAGACAGTAAAAATACAAAATACTAAAATGACACAAAATGGTACGAAATATTAAAATAAACAACCACAGATCAAAAATTGATAGAATTTCAATTTAAATAGGCTAATAATGCGATAAACAAAAAAAGTGCAAAAAATGCGTCAAAAATCGAGTAGCAACAGTTGCCCCGTCTTTACTGTCTTATCACAAATTGAGGTGAAACCAAGATTTTTGATGAGCAGTAAAGATGGTTGCTCCCGAACTAGCAATGGTTTTGAAAATATTGCAGAATTCAAATGTAGACTTACCTAGGAGTGGATGACTGAAGGATTTTGACCTAGGCGAGGGTAGTACTCGTAGTCCCTAGGTTGGTGATGGTTTTGAAAATGCAGAATGATAAGTTGGGAATTTTAAAGGGATGCAGTACCTAGATTTTCATGCAAGTTACAAGAATATAAATGCAAACTACTCTAATACTACGGGAGTATGCAGAAATGCAGCAATGGCGACTACTCTAGTAATGAGGAAAATATAAATTGCAGAATTGTAAATGATGATTACTCTGATAGTGAGGGAAGATTTGGATATGGACAACCACGTCGCCGCACAACACGACTTGAAGTGAGTGACTACACAACACAATATGACCACGTCACTACACAATATGATTAGATGTGGACGACCACGTCATTGCACGACACTAGAAGTAAATGACCACGTCACAACACAACAGGATTGGATGTGGATGGCCACGTCGTCGCACGACACTGGAAGTAAGTGACCACGTCACAACACTACACGATTGGATGTGGACGACCACGTCCTCGCACGACACTGGAAGTGAGTGACCATGTCACTACACAACACGATTGGTTGTGGACGACCACGTTGTCGCACCACACTAGAAGTGAGTGACCACGTCACTATACAACACGATTGATTGTGGACGACCACGTCGTCGCACGACACTGGAAGTGAGTGACCAAGTCACTACACAACACGAATGGATGTGGACGACCACGTCGTCGCACGACACTGGAAGTGAGTGACCACATCACTACACAACACGATTGGATGTGGACGACAACGTCATCGCACGCCCCTTGAAGTGAGTGACCACGTCACTACACAACATGATTGGATATGGATGACCACGTCGTCGCATGACACTGGAAATGAGTGACCATGTCACTAAACAACACGATAGGATGTGGACGACTACGTCGTCGTACGACACTGGAAGTGAGTGGCCACGTCACTACACAATACGATTGGTGTGGACGACCACGTCGTCGCATGAAACTGGAAGTGAGTGACCACGTCACTAGACAACACGATAGGATGTGGACGACCACATCGTCGCACGACACTAGAAGTGAGTGACCACGTCACTACACAACACGAATGGATGTGGACGACCACGTCGTCGCACGACACTGGAAGTGAGTGACCACGTCACTACACAACACGATTAGATGTGGACGACAACGTCGTCGCACGACCCTTGAAGTGAGTGACCACGTCACTACACAACACGATTGGATGTGGGATGACAACATCGTCGCAAGACACTGGAAGTGAGTGACCACGTCACTATACAACACGATTTGATGTGGACGACCACTTCATCGCACGACACTGGAAGTGAGTGACTATGTCACAACATAACACGATTGGTGTGGACGACCACGTCGTCGCACGACACTGGAAGTGAGTGACCATGTCACTAGACAACACGATAGGATGTGGACGACCACATCGTCGCACGACACTGGAAGTGAGTGACCACGTCACTATACAACACGATTGGATGTGGACGACCACGTCGTCGCACTACACTAGAAGTGAGTGACCACGTCACTACACAACATGATTGGATGTGGACGACCACGTCGTCGCACGACACTGGAAGTGAGCGACCACGTCACTACACAACACGATTGGATGTGGAGGACCACGTCGTCACACGACACTGGAAGTGAGTGACCACGTCACTACACAACACGATAGGATGTGGGCGACCACATCGTCGCATGACACTGGAAGTGAGTGACCACGTCACTACACAACACGATTGGATGTGGGATGACAACATCGTCGCACGACACTGGAAGTGAGTGACCACGTCACTACACAACACGATTGGATGTGGACGACCACTTCATCGCACGACACTGGAAGTGAGTGACTATGTCACAACACAACACGATTGGTGTGGACGACCACGTCGTCGCACGACACTGGAAGTGAGTGACCACATCACTACACAACACAATTGGATGTGGACAACCACGTCGTCGCACGACACTAGAAGCAGTAGTGGATAGAAAAAAAGAAAGCAAATGGAAAAATAACGAGATCAAATCATATATGCTGTATATGAAAGTATTCCCACACTACCCTAAGGTTTACCCCCTATATTTTATAAAAACAACTTCCTTATTAAGGGAAGATTCAACAAGTTTATGCATTTTTGTAGAACATGTCATCCAATTTTCTGTCATATGAGCATGCTTGATACATGCCTAGAAATGCATCTACATCCTGCCCAGGAGATAACGACCTCAAGGACAAGACTTTCCCACAACATGTAGACGTAAGCAATCCTTACCGGATACTAGTGCTTGTGCTCACACTCAGAAATAAGGCTTCGTGTTTACTCTCATAAAAATGTAAACAAACATAGCGCAAAAATTAGATTTGCAATGTCAATCCGAGTGAATAAACTTCAAATAAAGATGCACATGCATGGGCCTTCTAATAATCGAAACGACTTTGCGAGAGAAAAGAAGTGAAGTTCATATTTATTTATTTATTTATATTTTTTGAATGAATAGTGCTTGTTGATTGGCGCGGTGAGGGCAAAGTGCACAAGTTCTTTAGCCTTCATTAGAGATGCTCTTCTTCTTAATCATTTTAGGGGGCGCAACGCCTAGATTCTTGAATCTTGGTTGGGGATGCTTTTTCTTGATCGTTGGCTAGGTAAAAATATTTAGATGGTGAAACATGAGAAACAAATGGTCAATCAAATATACTAACTCAAGACATAACAAAACACACAGAAAAGGAAAAATCAAATACTTGCAAGGAAACCAATTATCCCCATCTCACAGAGTGTTTCAAACGATTCAACTTATAAGTCCAAATCCTTACTATTGAGGCCTAACCAATACCCTAAACATCCAAGCTTACATAAACAAAAAATTCAGGTGCTTCATGACAGAATCATGTGAACAGAAATAGAACAACAACCATTTAATTTTCATTCTTTTGATTCATCGACTGCCTTTTTCTTATTTATTTCCACCCATTTATTATACCAGCACTTGGACATGTAGTTTCCTGAATATTTTCGCTTACTGAGGCAAAAACATCAAGATGTGTGTTGTCTGTTAACATGTAGTTTCTTGAATATTTTCACTTGATGAGGCAAAAATATCAAGACGTGTGTTGTCTGTTAACATGTAGTTTCTTGAATATTTTTGCTTGATGAGGCAAAAATATCAAGACATGTTTTGTCCGTCTGGCTAGTTTTATTCAGAGATAGTTCTTTGGATATTTTCACTTGCTGAGGCAAAAATACCAAAGCATTGCAAACACCATTTTTCTTTTCCCCTTTTTTCTTCTTCTTTTCATGAATCCAAGAATGTTTCAAGAACACAGAGGTGAATGCTCCACTTGCAAATTCTGGCATTAAGCACCAGAACTTTAGGTTTATAAAAGATTGGATGTTTAAAGAGTACCAGGATCGTACTCTTGCAAATATTGATCATGTTAACCCAATTAATTTTCCCCCGTAGTATGGTATGGAGTCAAAATTGAAGCACTTTTACATCTTATGTCAGTGAGATGACAAGGTTTCAAGCAAAGAGTATTCTGATTTTAAGAATAACACACAGAGCATGCAATTTTCCTAAACACACAAAGAAAACTGAATAGAAAATCATGCAAAAGAATCTCTAGACTATCTTGGCAAAGACAGTGGCCAAGACTTCTAAAATGAAAAAAATTCATACAACACACGTATATATATAGACACGAAAACTAGAAGTGCCCAAGTCCTTTGGTCTTCTTCCAACACTGGCCATCAACAATCTTCGGGGATTTCTTTTTCTTCGATACTCGTTGTGCACCTTACCTCCTATTGACTACCTCAGTCGAGCACTGCTCATTGTCTTAATGGGAAAAATTAAAAAAATGGAAGAAAGAGCAAAGTCCAATGTCATCTTACTGCTATCCAATGTCTAATGGTGCATGTACCCTGGATATTATGCAAATCTAACTAGCACTTAGTTTGGCATTTGTACTCATGAAAGGAATAAGGCGTGAAGGCCTAAAATGCTCACAAGGATATGTTTGTGACTGCTTACATCTAAAGAATGTTGCAGATATAAGAGCAAGCAGGCGAGATCATGCATGTCATATGATGGATGTACAAGTTATCCATGATGCAGTAACGTGTTGAACATGCTCAATCTATGGAAGGTTTGAAAAAATTTGAGGGTAGTGTGGATTTTATCAAAAATCTTATTCACAATTATAAAGTTCAACAAATTTGAACAATTCTAAAGACAGAACGTGAGGGCATGACCTCTGACGAAAATTTATGAACAATTTAAAAGAATTTCCCCCAATGCGGGAATGAATGCAGAATAATTGTACAAAAATTTAAAGAGGCAGAGAAGAAAGTGGACTTCTCTAGATGTGTGTATAGCAAGCGGCAGCTAAATGACTTGATAGGTTCCCCAGCAAGGAATCGGCTGTATGATTCTGATCCAGCATCATCAACACTAAAATTGGATGATAGTGTTACTGCAAACATTTCTAACGATTCCATTATAGCTTGAGACTGGTTGTTTGCAAATGCAGTATCTTCTGCAAGGAGGCCAGCTCATTGTAGCAGATGAATGACCATCTTAAAATCTTTCCTAGTCCGCGCTTTGACTGCTCTTGGCGGGGAGACATCTTCTATGCTGGGGAATAACCAACTTGCTGATGATTTGATTCGTTCAAGAGGTATGGCTTGAACATCATTTTGAGTGATGGAAGAGGATTCTTGGTTACCTGGAGATTCAGGTTGCCATTGGGGAAGCTAACTGATCGTCACTCAAATATACTTAAATTTATCCTGATGCCTAAATGCACAAATTAATGTGTACAGAGCAAGACAGGGTCGAACCGCAGAGATTGAAGGAATGAATTGCTAGTGAATATGAATGACAAGGCAATACGCAACAGATCTAACCAAAGTAACAGTAAAAAGGGGGGGTTTTATGTTGATTAATAAATTAATCAACGCAGAGTATGGGAGCTAACAAAACAGAATTGGAAAGTACTTATCTAGGGCACGAAAGTAAATCGTAATCTAGGGCAAGAGATGTAAATCGTAATCCAGAGCAAGAGATGTAAACAGACCGAATGCAGGAAAAGTAATGAAAAGGATATTAATCAAATGGGACGAGATCTTAGCGAAAGGTGCTCCCTTGGGTTGTTTTCTAGGTCGGCTAGTCATCGGTGCAGAGGTTTTCCAAACTCATGTGCAGATCTGCTATAGGGACCGCGTTTCCACACCGCATCCCCTCCTTACCTTCGTAGATAAAAGTCACCCCCCGTTTCCACATATGAGGTGACCTTGACGTTCAGCCATCCTCCCAGCTACCCCCCTTGTCATCAAAAGGTAGCCTTGACCGTCTGGCCTATCACGGGCTCGAAGTAGGGAGGCTAAATTCAGAACGCCCATGAAGGGAAGGTAAGATAGATCTAGGGCGCGATAGCTCAGCTTGTCAGACTCGTATCGCATACCCTAGATAACCGTTTACCCCTAGGTGAGGCCTCTCGCGCTGCCTCCCCTAGGTGTCTGCTCAAACTCCAGGGCTTCGCGTCAGGTATAACCCTGGAATATGACGTTACTCATGCAGAAATACTAAAAGATGATCAAGCTCTTAATATTTCTAGACAAGCATGTAATTAAATCGGTAAACAGTTATGTGTCACAAGAGAATATGTTAAGCATGCATTAGACCTCTTAGCCAAACCCTACAACCCGTGGAACACCCTTCACCAAGAAAGGGGTATTTAGCTACTCATACTATAATATAAACAGTAGGTAGATAGAATCATGCAATGATAAACTAAAGAAAGTAACAAGGGAGTAGAGGAAAGCTGCTCTTGATCGAGAAGAGGAGATGATCCCCAGAAAATAAATGCTAAAACTAATGTAAGAAATTATCCTTGGAACAGCCATCCTTACAAAAACCCTAAAACTATGCTTATATAGCCTAAACTAGCTAGGAGACAAAAGCAGCTAAGGGCAATGAGGGCGTGACAGTACATGTCCTTGCAAAAGGAATATTCTAGGATTCCTGACATGCCTGATGCCTTCTGGAAATGCCTGGGATTCCGTGCGGATCTCAGAAGATGCTTTCTTTGGAAGAAGGCTCAGAACTGTCGAGGCCTTGAGACAGCGCACTGGTCTGGTTCGCATCGAGGTCTTGACAACATTCTTTCTTCTAGGCCTGGAAAATGGAAGTCCTCAGAAATGCTCTAAAATCGCTTCTTTTCGGCCTTTTCCCTCCTTTGATGCTAATCTGCAAATAAGATTGAAATGAGGGTCAAATGTCAACATCGAGCCCCCGAAAGGGCTAGAAAGGAGGGTAAAACCGAGAGTATGAAACGTGCTATCAAACATCCCCACACTGACCCTATGCTCGCCCTCGAGCATAAACAAAATTGTAAAGCCACCTCATTCCTAAACATACATAATCAACTCCCAACACCTAGAATTGGCACACCATCCTACAAGCTACACCCAACCAGAACAAATCCAGACCTAGAAAAGCACCTGCATCCGGCTGATAGAATAACGACCCTATCAACCGGACTTTTCCATATCTAGCCTATTCACCAGAAGTCCTCACAAAGGTATGTATTTGCACTCATACTCAAAATAAAATATGTGTTTAGGCTACCACTCATGAATGCAAATAACACAACAGAGGCATGGTTTGCACGTCAATCCGAGTACTGTAGAACACATGCATGGGCAATCAACAATCAAAAAAGCAACGCATCAGCAAGAAGAAAGAAACAGGATCGAAAGAGCTAGAAAGGTGGAAGAGAGAAGTAGGAGATGTATAGAAGAAAAATGAGGGGAGAAAAGAAGGAAGGAAAAGAAAGAACCAGGCAAAACCTGGTTGGATCCCTTGGCTGGGAAAAAGCGAAGTGGCGAGGTAGCTTTCATTGAGGGCACGAGATGATTCGGGGGCTAGACAGAGGTCTTCTTTCGGGGGCAGGAAAGTCTTCTTATAGAGGCTTCGGATGCGGATGCTTTTACTTGGACGTTCGGTGCCCTTCTCCTTTTATTTTGAAATAAAAATGTTTTTTTTTTTTTTTAGAGGAGAGGGCACGAGATGATTCTACCAGGGCGCGAAAATTTTGATCTTCCGCTTAGCGCTTGCCCTTGATCTGCTTCCAGCATCGATGGTGACATATTTTTCGCTTCCCCATACTTGAATGTTTCTGGGGCTCGAATTGTCTGAATGGTCTAGGGCTCGAAACTCTTTCGAGCTTTTCCTTTTTTCTTGCCCTAGATTCCCGCTTTATGCTCTGAAGTCTTTCGCTTTGTCTTCCTTCCCCACAGTTAAACTCGCCTGCTCACTTTAGGTGTCTAGCCCTCGATGTTACCCTCAATAATCGCTACCTCACCTGCCAAGGAAAAAGATTAAGAAAAGACGAATGGTTAGGAAAGAGTATGAAAAGAAGGGGAATGTCGGGGCCTCGAAAAAGAAAGAGAGAGAGGGGGGAGAAGAGAAAGAAAGAGACATTGATGCGAAGTTTTCTGTCATTTCTAAGCTTTCCCATGTGCTGACAGTGACTATACCGAGGGATATCATGCAAACCTAGACTGTGCCTAGCTAAGCATTTTTTCTCAAAAATAAAAAGGTATGAAGCTCAAATATGCTCACGGGATAAAATTATGACTACTGGTGTCGTGGCCTAGATATGGATATAAGGGCTAGCAGGTCTAAAAATGCATGTTCAGGCGTAGGTGCTATGGATGTCATGCTTCTTCTATGCGTCGAAAGTTGAAAAACGCATGCCAAAAATGAGGGTTTAAAAACTGATAGTGGGAAAATTTTCCTAGCATGGCTAAAAATAAAATCCGAAGATCATGCAATCATGCAGCAAACGTGAAAATAAACATGCAATCACACAGGCAAAATGCATAAATAATTCCCTCCCCACACTTAGGCAGCGCATTGTCCTCAATGCGGGGAGAGCATAAAAAGGAGTTCAAGAAATATAAGTACAATACAAAGTAAAAACACTAAAATTGA
Source organism: Viola odorata (assembly GCA_963691705.1). Taxonomy (NCBI): domain Eukaryota; kingdom Viridiplantae; phylum Streptophyta; class Magnoliopsida; order Malpighiales; family Violaceae; genus Viola; species Viola odorata. Next base: position 50,755,459 of record OY829537.1, on the reverse strand, counting down.
TTAGTGCCCCTTTCGGGGGCTAGAGAGATGAAAATGTTCGGGGGTGGGTTACTGGGGTGGCAAATTTTTGCGGGCAACTTCAGCCGTCAAAGCCTGAAGTTCCCGCAGGATAAGCTGGAGAAGTCCTGTCTGGGTCGGGTCATAGACGATGAGAGGAATCGGGGGCTGGCTTCCTGATGCCGCATTCTGGCCTTGTCAGGCTGCTTCCGCTTGGGGCACTTGCTTTTCGGGGGCTGGAGGAATGGCATTGGAGCGGGGGTCTGAAAGATCTGGATAGTCAAAGATGCCGCCATTCTTGGTCCCGAAAACCTTCTCCGCTGCTGGGGCACAACCTGGATAAAAACTCAACACACCACGTGAGAGACATAAATGACCCATGACATCCAAGGTTCAGATATCCAAATCCTTGAATGCCAGAGGCTCAGAAAGGTTACTAGCAGCCAGGTCAATGTTACGCATCTTCACAGCAAACAGGGAGATAAGGGATCCAAAAATAGGCCCACAGCCACCATTTAATACATGCAAAACGCCCGAAGCTACCCAAAAACCTAGATTGACCCTACGTTTGTGTGTTCATGCACCATAAAAAGAAAAGTTCCTGCACAGATATCTGTCCCGAGGAACCAAATCTTGCTGAAAAGGTGAGGGCTAGATACCGGTGCAGGATACGCAATGCAGGGTCAACTATTTCATGGGCTTTACTACCCTTAGGATCATACTTAACAGTAGGCTTATTGGTTAGCTCACGAAAAGCAGCAATGGCATAAAAAACAGACGGGATAACAGTTAAGACATTCTTGTACAGAGGGGTGTTCAGTTCATCTTTAGTGACAAATCCTAACCAGCAATTAAATTCACCCAGTGTCAGATGCTCCCAATTGTTGGCTAGCCTAAAATTGATCAAACCAGGGGAAGAGGAGTTTGGACCGACCTTGCCCTTGGGCCTAAAAGTGTCATCTACCCAAAAAGTAGTAAAAAACTCAAGGGAAAGCTCGACAAAGGTCGGGTGCTCTAAATAGAACAGAGACTCCCAACCAATATTGGTTACATACTCTCTGATCCTGGACTCAATGCCCATCTTAGCAAGAAAATCAAAATCCAGGCGCGCACATGAGCTAACGCCCTTGGAATTCAGCAAAGTTAACTTGTCAAGAGAAGGTTTATCATTAAAGACAATCCATTCATGGGGTGAGGAAAGGTCAGAAGTCACCTGTTGTGAGCTGGATCTAGGGATGGATGAAGGCGCTGGGGTCTCGACCTCGACGTCCTCATCTATTTCGGGGGCCCGAAGCTTCTTGGAACTCAAGGGCTTGCCGTCACTGGTGGCTTAAAGTTTCCTCTTGACACTCACTGGTGTACCGACTGTAGCTGGCTGCCCTGGCTTAGCCTCAGCTTTGGACTTCCCTTTCTTAGCCACTGATCTTGCCGCGGCTGCTTTCTGTTTTCTCTCTGCCTCCTCTGCAACTTCCTGGGCCTTGAGATCTTCCTCCTCTTCGTCTCCTTCGCTGCCCTCAACTTCCCCACTTTCTCCCGTTTCCTCCTCCATGACCTCGGGTTTGCATTCTCCTGGCCAATACCCGTCTCTGCTTGGTCCTCCATGACCTCAACTTCTTCGTCAGAGATTAGGATATCCTGGAGGACCTCATCTACCGTTAAGGCAGGCTGAGGAGCTAGGAACCGATCGACGGCCGTGTCAAGGGGTGACTGCTTGGCTGATGTAGAGGGCCTTTTGGATTTGGACTTGGCCGTGGACGATCCAGGAGGGAGCTTCACCACACGGCCGCCTCTAGTGGTCGTCATAGTGGGAGGAATGGAGCCTGTGACTTCTATATCATCTTCCACCAGGGTGAACTCTCTGATCTGCTCCACGGTTGTAGGTGAGACCGTCGTAGGAGAGGGAATGGGACGTGGGTTGACAGACGGTGGTGTGACTATTTTGTATGAAGCCGAGTTTGGTGTAGCTGACTGGGATCTAGATCTGGAAGGAACGGGGCTGGAAGTGTCCACCGGTTTAGGTCCAGCAGCGTTCTTGCGGGCTGGCTTTTTAGTCTTAGGTGCCATTGATGGTGAGGGAAGGAAGACAGTATTGGGAATGGAGATGGTGGTGGAGAGAGGATAGGGTTGCATGTTTGGTGAGGGAGAGAGGTGAAAGTGATAGGTTTGAAAGTGATATGAGTGAATATTGTGTGGGAGCGTGGGAGAGAGAGTGGAAATCACAGCTGGCAATAAATGGCGCAACTTTTGTATTGATGAGGGAGAGAGCCTTTACTGCGCTTGTCAGGCCACGTGGCGCCCTGGGCGTGGAGCACGACGGCCCATGCGTATCTCAACTGCCTAAAAAGGAGAACACCTTTTAAATTTTGAAAAGGGAGTCGGTTGATATAAGATATGGACAAAAAGAGAGAATAAAGGTGAGTTAATGCTAAATAAAAGGAATAAAATCATAAGTGAAAGGGATATACTAAATGCAATTAACAAAACCTGGGAATAAAATCAAATAAAATCAGAGAATCCAAAAAGGTGGAAAGAAGATAAGGGAGAGAGAAAGGATTCAGACGGCATATCAAATGCCTCCAGCGTGGTCTATTTACTCGTCGGGACCTTGACGTGCTTTGATACTCTAAGTCTGGACAGGTGGGACATCCACCATAGCCTCCTTAACAACCGAGGGCTGGAAACCTTCATAGAAAGGCTTCAATCTCTGCCCACTGACCTTGAAGATGATTCCTGTGACCGGGTTCTGAATTTCAACTGCCCCATGGGTGTAGATTGTCGTGACCACGAAAGGTCCTGACCATTTGGATTTCAGCTTCCTAGCAAAGAGTCGCAGGCGTGAGTTGTACAACAAGACTTGCCGTCCGACTAAGAATGTTTTGGGACGAAGGTGCCGGTCATGATAAGCTTTTGTCTTGCCCTTATAGAGCAGGGCATTCTCATAAGCATCATCCCTCAACTCCTCTAGTTCTTGAATTTGCAAGCGCCTATGTTGGTCAGCGAGGCCTAGATTTGTGTTCACTTTTCTGATAGCCCAAAAAGCCTTGTGCTCTATCTCCACTGGGAGATGGCACGACTTCCCATAAATAAGTCTGTAAGGGGTCATTCCTATCGGGGTCTTGAAAGATGTACGATAGGCCCAGAGAGCATCACCCAGTTTCAAACTCCAATCCTTCCTGGACTGGTTAACGGTCTTCTCAAGAATGGATTTGATCTCACGGTTCGAGACCTCGGCTTGACCGTTAGTCTGAGGGTGATAAGCAGTGGATGTTTTATGGTGGACTCCATACTGTCAAAAGAGAGGACACAACACGGTTGCAAAAGTGGGTACCCCTATCACTGATCAGCGCTCTAGGTGTACCGAACCAGTTGAAGATATTGGTGCGGAGGAAATTCACGACCACCTTGGAATCATCCGTTCGAGTAGCCTTGGCCTCAACCCATTTAGAGACATAATCGACGGCCAGAAGGATGTAGATGTTGCCAAAGGAATTGGGAAAAAGGCCCATAAAGTCTATACCCCAGATATCAAAGATCTTGCAAGCGATAATGTTTGTCAAGGGCATCTGATTCCTGGCCCCGATATTTCCAGTGGCCTGACAGCGGGGGCACGAAGTGCAAAACATGTAACTATCCTTGAAAATGGTGGGCCAGTACAGACCAGCTTCCAGAACCTTCAGGGCAGTTTTCTTGGCCTATTTCTGAATGGCAGAATTTAAGGATCGAGGGCACCTCGTCCATGGTTACACATCTACGAATGATCTGATCCGAATAGTGCTTCCATAGGTAGAGACTCTCCCATATATAGTATTTTGCTTATCTTTTGATTCTATTACATGCGGAAGGAGTGGCATCAGTTGGGTAAGTGCCTGTAGCACAAAAGTTTGCAATATCGGAAAACCATGGGGAATAAACAGCTTGGGCTAGACATAATTGCTCATCTGGAAAAGTATCCCGGATTGGCTCAAGCGAATTATCTTCTTGGGCTGGAAGTCTACTCAAGTGATCTGCCACAAGGTTTTCTTTTCCGGCCTTATCTTTGATAGCGATATCAAATTCTTGTAGGAGCAAGATCCAACGAATAAGCCGAGGTTTAGCATCGGCTTTGGTCAACAACACCGAAGGGCAGAATGGTCAGAGTAGACGAGGACATGGGTTCCTAGCAAATATTGTCTGAACTTGCCTAGGGCATAGACTACGGCCAGAAGTTCTTTCTCTGTGGTAGTGTAGTTCTGCTGGGACGGGTCTAACAGCTTGGAAGCATAATAGATGACATGGGTCTCCTTATCCTTCTTCTGACCCAAAACGGCGCCTAGGGCCTGATTAATGGCATCACACATGACCTCGAAAGGTAGTGTCCAGTCGGGAGCTCGAATAATCAGGGATGAGATAAGTTTGTTCTTGAGAAGTTCAAAAGCGGTTTTGCAGGCCTCGCTGAAATCAAAGGACACATCCTTCTGGAGCAAGTGACACATGGGTTGGGCAATCTTGGAAAAATCCTTAATGAACCTTCTTTAGAAACCGGCATGGCCTAGAAAAGATCTCACATCGCGGACATAGGATGGGTAGGGCAGGGATTCTATTACTTCTATCTTGGCTTTGTCAACCTCGATTCCGTTGGCCGAGATAACATGACCAAGCACCAGGGCTCGATCCACCATGAAGTGACATTTTTCAAAATTCAGGACAAGATTCGTCTCAATGCAGCGCTCTAGGCATCTTTTCAGATTGTTCATGCATTCTTCAAAAGAATTTCCATAGATGGTGAAGTCGTCCATGAAGACTTCGATTCCATCTTCAACTAGTTCAGAGAAAATGCTGACCATACAACGTTGGAAAGTGGCAGGGGCGTTACACAGATCGAAGGCCATGCGTCTATACGCGAAGGTCCCGAAAGGGCAGGTAAAGGTGGTCTTTTCCTTGTCTTCAGGAGCAACGGGGATCTGATGGAATCCGGAGTAACCGTCTAGACAGCAATAATGGGTTTTACCGGCGAGGCGTTCAAGCATCTGATCGATGAAGGGCTGGGGAAAATGATCTTTCCTGGTAGCGGAATTCAGCCGGCGGTAGTCAATACACACTCTCCACCCATTCTGGATCCGGGTAGGAATGTATTCGCCATCTTGACCGATGGTGATGGTTATGCCTGTTTTCTTGGGCACGACCTGGATAGGGCTGACCCAAGGGCTATCTGAGATGGGGTAGATAACTCCCGTATCCAACAACTTGAGAATCTCTTTCTTCACCACTTCCATCATGGGAGGATTAAGTCGCTTCTGGGGCTGGCGAATGGTCTTACTTGCGTCCTCTAGGTGGATGTGATGAGTGCATAATGCTGGAGACAAGCCCTTGATGTCCGCAATGGTCCATCCTATGGCTTGTCTGAAGTTCCTTAGCAAGGAAATGAGCTTGGACTCCTCGAGGTCTTCGAGCTTGTTGGAGATAATGACAGGTAGAGAGTTATCGGGGCCTAGATAAGCATATTTCAAATGGGTAGGCAGTGGCTTCAGATCTAGGGCTGGAGCCTGATCAATAGAAGGAAATAACTTAGCATGGCCTGGATATTCGGGAGACTGATTCGGAGACTCATACTGAGAAACAGCGCAATCTTCAAGGTCAGTGACGACATAGTGTAATTCAGATGGAATAGCAAGCGTCGAGGCCACGACATCTAGAAGGGCTGGCGTCAGACTCCTGTCAAGGGCAAATTGCAAGGGGTCAGTAGAATATATGTCATCAATCTCCTCTATAAGGGGCTCAACAATATCAACATAATTCACACTAGAAAATTCAGAGGTGTATCGCATGGCTTCTAGCATATTGAATTTGATGATCTCTCCATCAAATTCGAGGGAAATAATGGCATCATGAACATCGATCTTTGCTCGGGCTGTGGCCAGAAATGGGCGGCCTAGAAGAACATCTGTGGATTTGATGGAGTCTTCATTCTCCATTGCAATCACATAAAAATCCGTAGGGAACAAGAATTCTCCTACTTGGACCAAGACATCCTTGATTATCCCCTCGGGGTAGATGATAGAGTGGTCAGCAAGTTGGATGGCGAGGTCTATAGGCACGAGAGGCTCGAGGCCTAGACTGTGGTAGATTATCAAGGGCATGACATTTCTGCTCCAAGGTCACACATGGCCTTGCCAATATCAACTGTTCCGATTCGGCAAGGGATTATAAACATGCCTTGATCTTTGCATTTCGGAGGGATCCGACGCTGGTTGTCTTTTGCGAGTGACCTAAACACGAGAGTTAAAACACTTGAGGGAGAGATTGTTTTGCTAACGTTTGTTTAAGTGTGCAGGTACACATTATATAATGTCGGACCAAAGTGTAGTTAGTACCAATGAGGAAAGAGCCGGGGATGTCCTTAGCTACCTCCTAGCCCTTGCGATGATCCGCATAAGGAACAAGTCACTTGCGAGACCGAGGAGGAAGGCCACTAAAGCAATGATGAAGATGATGACCATAAAAGGGCGGTCGACCGAGGCTTCCCAAATGTCCTCACTAAGGGGCCCCGAAGGCAAGAGGCTTGATCTTCAGTCAAATAAAGATTTATAGTGCCTGAAAACGTGTGTGCACAAGAGATATACTATACAGTGGTAGTCAGGGTCGAACACAGGGATTGTGAGGGACTGATCTAAGGTCTTGAATGAATTCGGGGGAGAAAAGCACGAAAAGTAACAATCAATAGGGGGTTTTACTTGGGTAAACAAGTTAGCCAAGGCGGATTTGGGAGCTAACAATTGTTATCTAGGAAAGCAGTATTCGGGACCTTGAGGTGTCAGTTCGGGGTCCCGAATGATAAAATAAAGCAAGTCAGTACACAAATTCAGAATTAATAAAACAGAAAGTGGAATAAGCACAAATAATCAGATAAAGAAGGATTCTTAGCAAAGGTATTCTTGGGTTGCATTCGGGGGCCCGATCGTCATCAGCGCAAGGATATTCTATTCAAGACATCATAGAAATGACATAGGGACCAGATTCCTCGGATATCCCCTACTTTTTTCTTAAGAGAAACTACCCCATGTTTCCACATATGAGGTAGTCTTGACAGTTCGCCATCCCTCCAGGCACGAATGCGGGAGGGGCATACTAAAACTACCCATGAAGCTAAGAAAAGACAGATCTAAAGCTGAAAGTCCCTCAGTTTGTCAGGCTCGTGACATCGCTCTAATCAATTACACACCCTATCTATTCGAGACCACTTTGACACAGTCAAGACTAAACAGATGCCTACTTGGTTCATGAAATTTTCCTTCCGTATTCACCACACGAATGGCAGCATTCACATAAGATAATTATCAGTTGATCAAGCCTCAAATTATATCATGCAAAGATGTAATTAAAGCGATGGATAATTGAATATGGCATCAAGAATGTATTAAGCACATGAAGGCCTCGAATCTGCCCTTGTAACCCTTGAATCACCCTTGCTGAGAACTAATGATTTAGCTACTCATACTTGAAGATAAACAAATAGTAATTGAAGAAAGCATAATAGATAAGTAAATAGATTAAGGGAAGAAAACTTTGTTACTAAATTCCGTTTGAAGCCCGGCGGCAAGTTTGGAGATGAGCTAACAAGAACTAGAGAGAGAAACTAGAGAGAAGTCTAAGAAAACTAGAACTAAATAAATTATAGTAAGTGATAAGAGATGTAAGAGATGTCCTAAACTACTCTTAGATGCCCTTTATATAGTTGAGCTCTAAGCACAAAATATCTTCAGCCTAAAACTAGGGACAAAATGCATTAATTGAAAGCCTATAAAAATGGATCCATGCTCCTTAAAGCACAAAGCTGAAAAAGCATAAAGCTGTCTAATTTTTCCAGCTTTGGGCAAGTCTGGATTGGGCTCAAGGGCTGACTTGGTCAGAGCGGTAGGTATTTGGTGGTCAGTGCAGACTGCAGGAACAGTGTCAGAGGAGGCACATGGAAGCTCTAGCGAGATGACACGTGGAAATGTTATTCTTCGCCCTTCGGGGTCCCGAATGGAGAATCCGATTCGGGACTTTGAACGTTGCTTTGGACTCGGGACCTCGACTTTTGGTCTTGAAGCTCAAAACTGCACAAAATGCTCCAAAAATGCATATTTTCGCATAAACTCCCATTTTAGGCCTACATCTGCAATAGTAACGAAAACAAGGGTAAATTAGCAGAATCATGCCTTAAATGGGTGAGAAAATGGGGAGAAAATCGTGCATAAAAACATGCTATCAAGGCTTCCATAAGTCGAGCAATACCCGAGGCACATGCCATTGTCCTCCGAGACCTCCATGCTAAAGGCATCACCGACCAATACCAACACCATTGTGAGAGTCATGCCACTAGGCCATCACACGGCCGTGGCCAACACACTACCGAGAATGATCCCAACGCCCAAACCCTAATTCCTCACATGTATGCACACACTATGCCACACCATGCACGAGAATTTTATTAAGATGTCTACGAAGAAGCCCAGGAAGACATTGAGGATTTTGAGGACCTTAATAGGGGACGATGAGGCCGAGGTCATGGGCCACAATTTGCTGAACCTTTTGAAACATAACAAGAGCCTCGGATTGATGATAATTTGAATAGCATCAAGATTCAAATCCCTACCTTTCAGGGAACAACCGATCCCTCCAAGTACCTCAAATGGGAAGGGAAGATACAAAAAATCTTCAATTGTCATCAATACTCCAAAAGTAAAAAGATCAAGCTAGCGACCATGGAATTTGAAGGATATGTCGTTAGTTGGTGGGACAAAGTGTGCTAGGAAAGGGGAGAAGTAGGTGCCATCCGAACATGGGAGGAGATGAAACACATCATGCGCGAGCGCTTTATTCCTTCAACCTACAAACGAGACTTGCAAAACAAATTGCAAAGGCTTAAGCAAGGAAGCAAAACCATGAGAGATTATTACAATGAGATGGAATCCCTCCTCACCAAAACCGACACCCAAGAGGGGGAAGAAGTGACCATGGCATGGTTTCTAAATGGTATCAATGACAAATTGAAGTATAAACTTGAATTGAAAGAGTTTGAGAGCCTACAAAGCATGCTACATTATGCGTTGAAGGTGGAGGCTCACGAGGCCTCCAAGAGAAAGTCATATCCCAACTGAAACACATCCCAACCTTACTCATCTTCAACCAAACAACCTTATAAACCCTACCAAAAAGACCAAACCCACCAAAGAGACCTTAAACACCCTACACCTCTTAAAGCCGCAACATCCACTCAAAAACCCTACACACCCTACCCTAAAAATAACCCCACCTATTCCGCACCAAAACCAGCCTATAACCCCACTTCTAATCCGCCACCTAGAAGATTCTCTTCTAACATAGAATGCTTCAAATGTCACGGACGGGGCACATTTCATCCAAATTTCCCAACCGCCGCGTGATAATGATCCGAGAAGGAGTTTCTGACTCTGAAAGTGAAAATGAGGCCAATAGTGATAAGAACAAAGAAGAAGAAGAGGAATCCGAGAGTAGTGAAGAGGAAGTCGGTCCCACAACGGCTATGACCTTGGTAGTGAGAAGAAGTATGAATGCTCAAGCTAAAGTTGAAGCCGAATGTGAGGAGAAAAGAGAAAACCTTTTCCACTCCCGGTGCGAAATCAATGGTAAGATAGCCTCTCTTATTGTTGACAGTGGAAGCGTTGTAGATGCAGCAAGCCACCTTTTGGTTCACAAGCTCAATTTTCCAACCTTGCCGCACCTGAAGCCATACTTTTTGCATTGGTTTAATGATGAAGGCGAAGTAAATGTCAAAGAGCAAGTTCAAGTTGCCTTTAAAATGGGTGGATATGAAGATGAAAGGCTATGTGATATGGTTTCTATGGATGCAAACCATCTTTTATTAGGCCGCCCATGGCAATTTGATCGGTGGGTGGTGTACGATGGCCGCATCAATAAAATTCACTTAACTCACCTTCGAAAGAAGTTCAATATTCTACCCCTTTCACTCGCACAAGTCCGAGGGGACCAAAGACATATGGAAAAGACGAGTGCGGAGTTCCAATTGATGAGAAAAATGAGAGAAAAGAGTGGAGTGAAAAATATGAGCAATGAGTTGAAAACACACAATGAAAAAAGTAAGCATGGTAAGCCGAGCGAAAGTGAGGAAGAGAAGAAGGTAAGGAAAGAGTTGAATACACTGTATGACAAAAGAAAGCATGGTAGAGAGGGTGAGCCTAAACACAAGTGTACTAGAAAGGGGAAAGGACGTGAGACAAGCATTTTTGGCTAACAAAACATGTCTTGTGCTTCGGTACTAGGCTCATTATTTAAATGTTGCTACTAACACTACTTCTTCTCTACCTAGTCAAATTGTTTCACTCTTGCAGGAGTACAAGGACGTATTTCCAGCCAAAATTCCTAATGGCCTCCCTCCCATCCGCGGGATAGAGCACAAAATTGACTTGGTGCCCGACTTGACCTTACCCAATAGGCCAGCATACCGATGTAACCCCGAGGACAAAGGAGCTACAAAGGAAAGTTAATGAGTTGATGAGCAAGGGGTTCATTAGGGAAAGTATGTCCCCTTGCGCAGTGCCTATTTTGCGAATGTGTGTTAATTGTCGAGCCATCAACAAGATCACCGTGAGGTATAGGCACCCTATACCGCACTGATAACAATTAAGAAAACACCAAGGGTATAATCGTCTTCCTTCCTCCAATCAAAGCCAGATTCCTATAGACCTTGACTAAAAGACGGCACCCGGCTCTCGCCCCCGTTAGGCCAGGGATCCTGGGACCTACACGGCGTCATCCCATCCCAAGAACCCCGACAATGACATATTGGTGATATCCCACTAGCGAGATCCTCCTGCTGACGTCATCCTGTATGGTCCAGCTGACGTCATCCTGTACGGTCCAGCTGACGTCATCCTGGGGGTAACGACCTTATTCTCTTCAGCTATAAATACCCCACATTTATAGATCGAGGGTAAGAGCAAATTCTCTACTAGAATCTCTTCCGAATTTCATAACCTTACTAACTTAAGCATCGGAGTGTCTACGCCGGAGTCCCCCCTCCGGCGCTTTGCAGGTATCGCGGACAGCAGCCACGGTGATTTCGGATAGCCATAATCCTCATTCCGCCCCCGAAGAAACTCGAATCTTATCAAATTGGTGCTTTCATTGAGAGTCTTGGTTTTAATTAAGTGAGCGTCCTTAATAGCCAAGCTCTGTTCTTCTGGGAATTTGAAGATTATGGCTTCTGATTCAGATCCGCCGTTGACTCAGTCCTCTAGTCTTCCATTTGATACCCGCAGATGACTCTTTGCCTTCGCCACTTCAGATGCTCCCACCTCGATGCAAGAAATTCCTTCAGGAATGTCAGATCTATCTCTCGCGCAAACAACGAGAACGTTTGTGTTATAGCCAAGCACTCCTTTGTCCCAAATAGCGGGGTCAAGTCATTTTCCTCCTCAGTCGGGGGGTCCGGGGTGGATAGCGCAAATAACCCATTCGCGAGCTCCATTTTAGCCCTTCGTGCTCAACTGGATCACTTAACAGAATTGGCTAGCAGATATACACCTGCTGCTGCTTCTGGGTTAGGCGTGGCATCTCAATTCATTTTCACTCCATCAATCATTACAGAAAGACCACTATCGTCCCCGCTATATGCGAATGTCTCATTGACGCTGCCCGTATTAAGTGCGCCAGTCAGTCTTGTACAGATTGCTCATAGAACGGTGGAGCCGTACATACCACAAGTACCTTTATTTCCTATTTCTCAAGAGGAGCGGCAATGGCGTGAGGAGGATAGAGGTCGTTGGGATGGAAGGAGAAACGAAAATAATAGAGATATGTCTCCCGGAGGGAGTGAAAGATCAGTAGGAGACATCGAACTAGGTCACCTAGGAGTCGTAGTCCGACTCCCAGGCGATATCCTATCAGAGATCCGAGAGATCGTAGGCATCATTTGGAAGCATCCCCGCCTCAGCAGGCGCGGGAAATCCTTGACGATACTTCGGGCAACCCCTTTAGCCTACGCATAAGGCGTCACAGGGTCAGTAGACACGTAAAGCTTCCCTCAGAATCTTATGATGGCACCAGAGATCCCATCTCTCACCTTAACAAGGTGAAGGATTTTGTGCAATTCCAAACCCACAATGATGCTGCTTTGTGTCAAATATTTGTAATGACCCTGTCAGGGGTCGCACGTTTGTGGTTCGAAGGTCTTCCGGGTGGGTCTATTGACAGTTTTGTGCAGCTGGAATCTAAATTTAGGAGTCGATTTAGCACTGCAGTCCCTATCAAAAAGTTAGCTGCTGCCTTGTTCGACTTACACAGGAAACCTCAGGAATCTTTGAGGAGCTTCCTCCATTATTTCGACACTTAGATGTCGCTACCACCGGGTGTAACGGTTGATTTCACCATTGAAGCCTTAAAGCGAAACTGTTGTTACAGAAAACTCCAAGAAGCTTTAATGGTTGACCCACCAGCGACTTTGGATGCGTTAAGGTTGAAAGCCCACAACTATGTGAGGATGGAAGAAGAAGAAAACAGGGATATATTTTGGAACATGCCGCCCGCCATGCCTCCAGCCTCTACCGCTCTGATTCCAGCTACCTCTGAAGATCGGTTCGTTGACGATTACGCTCAGCGAAAGGATCACATTCCCAAGACATTTAATCGGAGAAGAGGCAACCCCTCAAAGGGAAAATCTGGTGACTCCTCTGCTCAACGGCAGAGTGATCCTCCTAAGGGACAAGTTTATTATTCAGACCCTCCTTCCTTCGTCCTACCCCGAGCAGAAATATTGGCAATAGTAGAGCAGCGAAACCTGCCCATCCGTTATCCCGCCCCTGTAAGACCAGGAGTAATCCTGGGGCGAAGGGAAAATGCCTATTGCAAATTTCACAAAGCCAAAGGACACTCAACTGAAGCGTGTGGAGAACTCAAAGCGGCGATAGAACGTCTAGTGGAGGAAGGCTATCTAGGGGAATTTACCACAAAAACACGAGAAGAAGCTAAAAGTAACCCAACAAATAGAGTAGCTGATAGCAGGGCAACGCCATCCCGCCCCCTAGGCCGCGATACTGGTCCTGCGGGAGGAGGCCGGGAAATGTTTACAATTGATGACGAGGACGTCCCTATCATCAACATCATTGCTGGAGGCACGCCTTATCTGGATGAAACCGCACAGCTGATGCCCGCTCTAGGGGATAAGCGGAAGTGGACTGGTATGACAATAAAGAGTGAAGCGATAAGTGTCTTGGATCGTATGGTATTATCCTTTTCTGAAGAGGACGAGAAGGGTGTGGTGTATCCGCACAACGACGCATTAGTAGTTACTCCCATTATCGCTAACCATGGAGTTAGAAGAACTCTGGTTGACAATGGAAGTGTCGTAAATGTGTTCTCATTGGAAGCCTACAATCTCCTGAAGCGTTCAGATAGCGAGCTTATACCCTGTAAAAAACCTATCATTGGGGTAGATGGAGTCCCCATCCCAGTGACTGGAGTGACTACCTTGCCCGTATATTTCAAGGAAGATACCTCCAAATGGTCTGAGGAGCTTTTATTCTTGGTGGTGGATCTAAATCTGCCTTATAATGCCATATTGGGACGGCCATTCCTCAACCGTTTTGGAGCGGCGATATTGCAAAAGCATCTGAAGCTGAAATACCCATCCTGGGATGGTGTGGTCTCGATCCGAGGAAATCAGAAGTTAGCAGCTGAATGTTATCTGCTTATGACTAAGAAGAGTTGCGACAGGTATGTGTGTGTGACGGTGGACCCATATGAGCAAAATGATGAAAAACGTACTCAGCCTGTAGATAAAATGACTCATGTCCCAGTCAGCGGGGTAGGTGGAGCTGTATTTCTGGTTAGTGATAACCTCAACACAGAGGAAAATCTGCAGTTGGCCCAACTGTTGAATAAATGCAAAGGAGAATTTGCATGGAAACCATCTGACATGCCCGGCATCTCGCGGGAGGTGGCAGAACATCGACTCAATGTCAACCCTGATGCCAGACCAGTCCAACAGAAATGACGTACTTTCTCTACTGAAAAGGCAAGGGCGGTCGAAAAAGAAGTTACTAAGCTTCTCGACGCTGGCTTTATTCGAGAAGTGAGATATCCCACCTGGTTGGCTAACCCCATTCTGGTCCCCAAGCCCAATGGAGAATGGCGCATGTGCATCGATTTCACTGATTTGAATGACGCTTGCCCCAAAGACTGTTACCCACTCCCTCGGATTGATCAGCTAGTAGATCAGGCTGCCGGATACGCGTACTTTAGCTCGTTGGACGCCAATTCTGGGTACCATCAAATCCCCATGGCCAAGGAGGATGAAGAGAAAACTGCCTTCATCAAATCCCCATGGCTAAGGAGGTTGAAGAATGCTGGAGCCACCTTCCAGCGAATGGCGAATCAGGTCTTCGAAAAGCATATTGGGCGAAACATCGAAGCGTATGTCGATGACATACTGGTTAAAAGTCGAAACTTTGAAGATCACCTATCCGATCTGGCTGAAGTCTTCAAAGTAATGAAGCAATATCAGATGAAGCTAAACCCTCGAAAGTGCATGTTCGCCTTCCAAACAGGCAAATTTTTAGGTTATGTGGTCAGCCAAAAAGGCATTCAGCCCAACCCGTCAAAGATCCAGCCTATCCAAGACATGATATCTCCTCAGACCATAAAAGAGGTATAAAAGCTAACCGGGCGCGTTATTGCTCTGGGGTGGTTTATTTCTAAACAAGGAGAAAGGTGTCTCCCTTTCTACAAAGTTATACGAAAGAAAGCCGCTTTCGGATGGACGACAGAGTGCGAAGAAGCATTTGCAGGCCTGAAAGCTTACCTATCGTCTGACTTGGTCCCGACCGTCTGTGAAGGCTCAAATCTTGGCGGACTTTATTGCGGAATGCACTTTTACGCCGGATCCTCTAACAGAATTGACTGAAAGGAAAAAGAAGAATTGGATCTTCCCTTCCCAGATACCTACACCGATCTGTGGGTTATCCACGTAGATGGCGCCAAAAATCAAGAGCTTGCCGGGCTGGAATTTTCATGAGTGGGCCTCACGACATCCATGTGCGATATGCCATTCGAATCCTGCAGCCGTTGTCCAATAACGCCGCAGAATATGAAGCGCTATTAGCCGGGCTCAGGATGGGAAAGAGTATTTCAATCAAGGGAATACATGACTCTGGGAGGTTGGGAGACTTGCGGCTGAAAGTCTGCGGGGAGTCCAAGTTGATAATAGACTAAGTGCTGGGATACTCTCAAGGTAGATAGCCCATCATGGTATAATACCTTGCTAAAGTGAAGCGCGAGTTGATAGAAATAATGAAATGTGGCATACAGGTCAGCTTCGAGCATATTTCTTGAGAGGATAACACTGAGGCTGACAATCTCGCTAAACTCGTAGCAAATCCAGAGGCGTCTATACCAAAAGGGGTGTACTACCGGGAGATACTCGTACCTTCCTTCATGGAAGAACAAGCGACGCTCTGTGTGGAAGAAAGTGACAACGACTGAAGAATTCCCATCATAAAATACTTGAAACATGATGAACTTCCAGCAGATAACGCTGAGAAGAAGAAAGTGCTGAAGCAAGCGGCACGGTGTATATACTTTAATGGGGAACTGCTACGGAGGTGTTTCTCTCATCCGGCTGCGAAATGCATAACAGAACAAGAGGGTCTTCATACCCTCCGCGAAATTCACGAGGGAATTTGTGGCATGCACGCATCCGGCGGAACCATGGCTACGCAAGTCATTCGATCAGGGTTCTACTGGCCCACTATTCGGAGAGACTGCCATGACTATGTGCGAACTTGCCAAAAGTGTCAGGAATTCTCCAAGATTCCCCGGCAACCCGCTGCACAAATTCATAATATTATCGCTCCTTGTCCTTTCGGGAAATGGGGAATTGATATCCTTGGACCATTTCCAAAGGCAAGATAGCAACTAAAGTTTGTGGTCGTAACAGTAGACTACTTCACCAAATGGGCATAAGCTGAGGCGGTTGCCAACATCACGACAGAAAAAATCTGGCGTTTCCTCAAGCACCAAGTTATCATGCGCTTCGGAGTTCCTCGCGTACTCGTTAGCGACAATGAAACGCAGTTCACCAGCTAGTTCTTTAGAAACCAATGTGTGGAGTTCGGAATCGAGCAGAGATTCTCTTTCGTGGCTTATCCGCAGACTAATGGTCAGGCTGAGGTGACAAACCGAGCCATCCTGAATGGTGTTAAGAAGAACCTGGAGGGATCCAAGAAGAAGTGGGCAGATGAACTACCGTATGTGATGTGGGCATACCATATGACCACGAAAACCAGCACGGGAGAAACACCATTCACACTGGCTTTCGGCACAGAGGCCGTTACGCCTGTGGAAATTGGTACCGTGAGCTTACGAGTGGCTTACTTCAGAGAAGAGTTGAATGACGAAAGGTTGCGTGCGAATCTTGACGCACTGCCTGAACTACAAGAGGAAGCTCTTCTGAAGATGATGCACTATAAGCAAAAGATGGCGCGTTATCATAATAGGCGCGTCAAAGAACGAGTCCTAAAAGAAGGTGATCTAGTACTCCGGGATCAACGAGCAACTAGTCAACGCCGGGGAAAGCTCAGTCCAAACTGGGAAGGGTTGTACCGCGTTACCCATATCGTCGAGAGAGGAGCGTACCATCTAGAGACACTCGACAGTACCCCCTTACCTAACTCCTGGAATATTGCTCATTTGAAATTATATCATTGATAAGATTCGAATGTCGTGTCTGATCGGAACAGCGGCGGTCGGTCGTCGGATGTACCTGCAAAGCTCCGGAGGGGGGCTCCGGCATAGACACTCCGATGCTTAAGTCAGTACGGGGATACAAAGTAACAAGAGGTTCTGCTGGGTCCTCTCGATCTTACCTTCTGTTCGAAAAAGTAGGGATATTTATAGGCCTCGATGGCGATACCTGGCGATAACAATCCAGGCGATGTATAGTGATGACATCACGAGCGATGCCAGTAAGTGACGTCAGGAGCGATATCTAACAGGGCTGCCGGGAGCGATAACCTCGCAGTTCCCTAGGATGGGATGGCGCCGTGCATGTAGATACGCGTGAGTCCCCCCTCCGCTGATGTCGACCATCCTAGGAATCCTTCGCTGATCCCTGGGCGATATGAAGATATACTACGGGACTTATAGGAATCCGTCCCGGCAGGAGCCGCAAGTGTAGTAGCACCGTGAGGGTTGTCTCGATTGTTATCATAAGCCCAACTGAAAACGAGCCCAAGTGTTTACCAAGGGCTGTCGCTCCCTGTCCATCTCTGGAATCTTAGGTGATGATTTGTTCTTTTCATAAGGCGATAGGCTCCTAGGATATCCGAGCTTTCTCGTCTCCTTAAGCTTGATACAGGTTGGTCTAAATGATAGGCTAAGGCTCAGATTTGAAGCTTTCCTCCGAGCAAACAGATCCCGGCCTTCATTTTTGTCTCATGCCTCGTCCTCTGGAGGCGTTAAGAAATCCACAGGAGACGCCGCCGTCTTGTTCGTAATTCTTCGGGGATTGCTTTTACCTAGCGATATTATTCAGCCTGATCCCTTGGGCAGGACTTAGAAAATTGCAACTTAACTCTTGTCGCAGGAGAGCTACAGACAGGCCACTTGCGATGTCGCCAAGGACGGCGGCCGAGTCATTCTGTAGGCTCGCCTATGTTCCGGTCCATCATCCTTTCGAGTATACTGCAAACACATAGAGGAGATAGGTACTTATGGAGAAGTTAGCAAACTTTGTACTTACAGGGATTTTGAGATCACACAGGTCCTGTCTTTCTTTTCCGCTTAAGGGAACAACGATATTGACG
Organism: Viola odorata; assembly: GCA_963691705.1. Classification (NCBI taxonomy): domain Eukaryota; kingdom Viridiplantae; phylum Streptophyta; class Magnoliopsida; order Malpighiales; family Violaceae; genus Viola; species Viola odorata. The sequence continues at coordinate 50,737,643 of OY829537.1, read as the reverse complement.
TGGTTTTACGCCATCAGCTGCCTTCGATTAACGTGGCTTTATACCACTAGATACCGATGAGGTCGGCGAGGTTTTATGCATCTAGGGCTACCTGCGACGTCAACGCGGATTTACACTGTGGATACCAGTAACCGTATGGCTTTTACGTCATGACTACCCGTAATATAGTGCCCTTCGGCGCTTTTCCATATCCTATCTCGTACCCCTCCGAGTATCTGTATCGCGGATAGTTCACGAACACTGACCTTTGCTTCCGCTTCAGGTCCATCTGCCTTCGAGGGTAACGTAACGGCTCGCCTTTTGAGGACCTCCTTTTCTTTTCCAAGGCCCTTCTCTCGGAGCCTATAAATCGGGGAGTTTTTTCCATCCACGTTCTCATCATCTTTAGCAACTTGCATTATGGATCATTTGACTAAAAATTTTCTCCTTTCCAAGGGTCACTCTCTCAAGAACCTCAATGATGGTGACGTTGGGTTCTTGGAGAACATGCTGGTCAAGACTTCTGAGGACATCCTGGAGCTGCAGGGGATGCTGACCCCACTCCATTCCAGGCTGGGAGCCACGTCTCTAGAGGATTTCAGTCCTTTGGAGAGCGTGTCGAAGCTGGCTGCCTCCATCGCTCGGATTCAAGTGGTGATCGCTATGCTGCAGCAGCGCAAGGATATGCTGGGGTGTTGCCTAAAGGGGATGAGAGCCACCTCCCATGATTTAATTCTGGTCATGGATTCCCTGAGAGACCTTCCCGATGTACCTGAAGACGTTGGCTCTGACGCCTGATATCAGTGGCTCCCTTTGAGCCCTTTTTACTTTTCCTCTTGTCACGCCACTGTACTTTTCGGCCATTAGGCCATAATAAATAAACTGTTTTTATTATGCCACCTTGCAACTGTTCTTCTTCTTTAATGCACCCTTTGTCTTTTTCCATTGGGGGTACTCTTAGCCCAACTGAAACGATTCAGCCACTGGGTGGTTTTCTGGTTGGCTGTTCTGCATTAAATCCACGCCGATGTTGTCCTGGCAATTGATTGGGCGATTTTGCGGTTTTTCTTAATTCAAGTAAGATTTCAACAGTCGTGACTTCAAATCTTTACTTATACTTCAGGCTGTACATGTGTCCACCCTCAAGGGTCGGGTTGGAAGGTCGAAGGTCCTTCTTTCCCGATTTTCTGGCTATTTAAAGGGATCCTCTTTCCTTCATTTTTATTCACCTCCTTGTTCATTTTTCCTTTGGTAAGCAGTCTGCGATCTCATGGTTGATTCTCATTTTTTAGATACGACCACCCGAGATTCTCCCCCAATTCCTCCGACTTCTCCTGATTCGGATAATCCTCCTCTGTCGCCTCCTTGGAGGCCGCCTGTTCACCGACGGTGTCGCAAGAGGCGGAGGAAGGATGCTGCGAAGGCATCTAGATCATTCTTTGATTCTCTTGCTTCCCTCTCTACAAAGGGGGAAGGAACATCTTTCCTTCCTAGCGAGTCACCACAAAGGGCTCCCTCTGCCTGCTCGGCTGTTGGAACGGTATCGCCAGCTGTTAAGGAGGAGTCAGATCAATCGTCAACTCGTGCAGGGGGGAGGATTGAGGAACCTTTCCCTCTCGCTGGCGAGGATCCATCGCTTTTAGGTGATGATGATGACGTGGTCTACTACTATGGCATCTCCTGGTCTGACGGCGAATAGCTGTGCATACCATGCCTCTTTGTAGATGCCGTATGGCTTTCCCAAATTAATAAAATGACGCTTTATTTTCTTTTTGCTCTCCTGCCGCTTTTCTCCCTTTATTTTTTCAAGTTTCAAGGGTTATCGCGGAAGTATGCCTTTCGCTGGGTGCAACTGCCTTTTGTTTTTCAATCAGTAACTGTCTTCTTCAAAAGACACTGATGACTGCCCACACGTCCTTTTCCACTCTGCACGTGTTTCTTTTTTAGGTTTAACCTTTATAAGGAATTCTCTTTTCTCTTTTAGTATTTTTGCTAATACTCCGAAATTCTTCGTATTTTCTCTCTTCTGTGCTTCTTTCTTCCCGAGAGTTTTGCTGCAATTGCTCGCCGGTGCCGACGGCCTGTTTACTGGCTCTTTGCTCTAGGTATTTTGTTTCTCTACCGCCATAGCTTTACTTTTCCAGTTCATTATGTCTCGCGCTAGATCCTCTGCAGTTATCGAAAATCCCCTAGATCCCAAAGTTAGGAGACCTCGTAGTGTTTTTGATTGTAATGAGGTTTTGAGGGCTGAGTTAGAGGAGAACGGTATCACTTTTCCCACGGGATACCGCCCCTTTGTCCCTTTGAAGGATACACGGCTCACTGATGCCATGTGGGGGACGTTCCGGCTGGTTTATTTCAAGATGTTTACCTACGGATTTCGTTTCCCACTGCATACTTCTCTGATAAAACTGCTAAACCATTACGATCTCAATCCTGTTCAAATAACTCCACCTTCCTGGTGTGGGCTTTACGCCTTTCTTCGTTCGTGCGAGATGAAGCATATTTTTGCTCCATCGCTCGATCTGTTCCGTACATTTTTCACCATGAGGTGTCGCAGCTGCTTGGTGGATATTACCCCAAGTTGGAATGATACCCTTGTTCGGTTCTTCTGGCGGAACTTTCAAGGTTTCGAAGAGAACGTGGACAACTGGAAAAATGGCTTCTTCACCCTTCGCTTGCCCTCTCGGTACTGGCGCGGTGGTTTCAACCGAGAGATTACCAGTGCCGCCTGGCGAAAACCAGATGTGCTGTCAAGTATGGATGTGTCTCATGCTACCGCCCTGTTAGAAATAGAAGGGCCCTTCCTCATTCGGAAATTTGCTCGATTCAGGCCTTTGCCAGAGTGTGTCGTTGGTGAGTTTTTCTTTTGTCACCTCATCACTTCGATTTTCTTGCCATACTAAAATACTTTATTGGCAGGTAACACTGAGGGTCGCTTCTCTAGGGAAAGTGACGCTCCTCTGAACGTGGTGCCACTTCAAACGTTACTTCCTTCTCCTCCGCCTGAAGGCTCAAGTCGTCCGCCTATTCCGCCACGAGGAAAGAGAAACAAAACCGTTGCGACACGCAGCGCGTCCGCTCGACCTTCCCGTTTCCTTGAGAATTGGCTATCGTCTTGCGGTAAGGGGGTGACTCCGAGTAACCCTGTGATTGAAAAGGTTGACAGAGATAGCGAAAGCATGGATACCGGTTCCGAGCTGCGTCATGCCACCCTTACCCAACGGATGAAACTTAGGTCGAGAAAGAGCGTACCCGCAGCGGAGTCAACTGAGGACGATAGCGACGAAATGGCCGCTGAGATGGAGCGTCTCGTAAAGAGAGTTTGTAAAGAGAAGTCTGACCCACCAATTCCTCCCGTGGAGGAAGTCAACGCGGTTTCCTCCGAGGGAGTTAACACTTCACACGTCGCGGGTGCCTTGCCGGTGACGGAAGTGGTCAAGGTGCCCTCTGCCATTCCTCCCAAAGTTAACGAGGCTTCAGCAGCGGTGGGCTCTCCCTTGTCGTCTGGCGGTCCTATCTCTCCTATCCACTCCTTTATTCTGGATGTGAACTTATCGGTTTCGAATCCGATTGCTCCTCCTAACCCTCCTCCACAGAAACCTCAGCCTTTGTTTCTTTCTGCGATTTCGGGCATTGGTGATTCCGTAAAAAGTTGTTCTCCTCCTTATATCGCCAATCTTTCCTCTCAAAGTCTTCAAGACCCCACCACTTATCAGCTGGACTTGTCTTCCCTTGGTACCGACGGTCTTCGCGCTTTAGGGATATCGGACCCACTATCGCGAGAAGAGCCGGTGGGCCCAATAGTGGGGTAAATGTTTACTTCTTCGAAGGACAAAGAAGAGTTCTTACGGCATCCTCCTGAAGCACAACATTCACGCCTTCTGACTGACATGCTGGCCAGTTTCCGCGAGCTAAATTACTTTTTCGAAGATCAGCATGACAAAGTTCAGCCTTCTCTTGATTTGAAGGGAGAACTAAGCGCTGCCTTAGGGAAGGTAACGGAGTTGTCGCAGCTTCAGGAGCGAACTCCGGCGGAGTTGAACGACTGTCGTGCTGAGCTTGCTCGAGAAAAGTCGAAGGGGAAGGCTAAGATAGAACTTCTGGAGGCGGAATTGGTGGTGGCTGATAAAAAGAATATCTTCCTTCGCGAAGAGATAGCATCTCGTGATGCGGATTTGGCCAAAGTACGTTCAAAGATAGCCTGGTGGAAGAACAAGACCATGGAGGTTTGTATCGCTGAATTTATGAGTCTCCATCGCTAGGGAACTGTCAATTCGTCAGTGCTGGCTGATTACGCTTCCAAGAGAATGAAGGATTTGGGTGAAGGTGAGGGAGATCTTCCTTCTTGTAGAGAAGAGCGGGGGAATGGTGACTGCGATGTCCGCGAGGGCCCATGATTAATCGAGGTTGCTCCATTTAGAAGATTCTTCTATTTATTTGTTTTTTTGTCTTGTAATAACGACTTGTTGTGCGACAATATCCGTATTTGACTGCTATTTGATTTTTTATTCCGCTTTTTCGCGATAGCTCGAAAGCTGTCTTTTTAATTAACGTCATTTTGCGTTATCTCCTTTCTTGCGATATCGCTCTTGTTTTCTTCAAGAAATGGTACCTGCTTTTCAGAGCATTTAATGCTTGCTATCTTCTCATTAGAAAAGTCGCGATTGTGCAGGCACACGTGTCCATTTCTTCCTGCGTTGTGGGCTAGCGTGCTCGAGAACTTTACTGAAATCGAAGCGTTGTAGCGCTTTTCTAGAATTGCACTCATTGCCTGAGTCTGTTCCTCGTGTCGCTTCTACGCAACGACTATGGCATCCGCCATTTCATTCGATTACTAGGGTTATAAAAACCAATATTTATTCTTTTCCTTTTCTTTTATCATCCCACCTTCTCATATTTTCTTTTAGCCGTCTTGTTTTCTTCCCACTATTCAAGGTTCTTCGAAGTGCTTTTTCTCTAAAGGTATTTCCTTTCTCCTCCATCGTCTTCTTCATTTTTACTTCTTTAATTCTGCCATGGCTAAGACTCGCCGTTCTGAGTCGAAATCTGCCGATGAGAAAATGATGGATATTACTGCTAGTGTTATCACATCTGAGGCCGCTCTCCGTGAGCATTTGGCCGCCCATAATGTTGTTATCCCTGACGATGATAAAGCCGTTGTTGCCCCTGAGTCAATGCGTTTGAACAGCGTTTTGACGGGCAATCGTAGAGTCTTGTATGCGCAAATGTTCCGTTATGGTTTCCGGCTTCCCATTGACTCTTTTATAAAAGACTTGCTTGTTGCCGACAATCTGAATCCGGCCCAATTATCCCCAAATGCGTATTGTTGTGTTTATGCTTTTCTGGAACTTTGTAAATAAAAAGGGATCACTTCCCCTTCCCTTCTGCTGCTCAAATCTCTGTTTAAGCTGATGAAGTGCCGGGGAGTGATAACGATATCGCCCCGTTTCGACGATGACTCTCTCAAGTCCTTTACTTGGAAACTCCTCCACATCGAGTCTTCCGTTGATGCTTGGAAAAAGGAGTTCTTTGTGATAGATCTTCCTGAAGATCCTGGTTCCTGGTGGCGATCTGGGTTTAACCAAAATGTCGATGATCACGTCTGGAGCCGACCAGGGACCCTTCCTCAATGTGAACAAAACTGGTTAAACAAATTGCTCAAACTGGAAATCAGAGTTCACATTCGTCAAGTGGCTTGTAGAATGGACATTCGTTCTTGTGTTAAATGTGAGTGCCGCGTTACTCCCTTTTTTGTTATCGCTGATACTAATGCTGACGTTATTTTGTGATCTCGCAGCGACGGATCCCAACTATAAGCCTGAAAGCGTAAGGAGACGCCTGAAGAGGGCTCAAGGAAGAGAAGAAAAGGAGAAAGCTATCTCCACGGAAGCTACTGATAAACCCACGGAACTGCTGGCTACTTCCGCGAGTCTTGCTCAAGTATCCTCTTCTTCAGCTGGTGAGGGGGATACTGATATTCCTTTAGGCGTTCCCCTTGTGACCGTTGCTGCTCCTCCTGCCCAGCCTTCTTCTTCCCAGGCTCCTAAGGCCATTGCCAGAGGAAAAAAGAAGAGAAAAACAAGAAGCGTTGCCGCTCTTACACCTTCTCCAGATGCGGCAGGTTCTTCAGAAGCACCTTCTTCCACTACTGTTACAGTAAGGGTGCCTTTTAGCCATGATATGCTACATTTCAATGTTTGTCGTCGTTTGGCTTCTCTTTTCTATATTTCATATTGCGTTCTTGGCAGGACACTACCGTTGTCGCTACCTCCGCTCCTCCCTCAGGCGATATGAATTTGGGTTACATGCTGACTGGTTCTAGGAAGAGACAGCGGTTGGAAGGTGAGGGGGGGAACCCATCTTCCTCTACCACTGGAACGGAGAACAGAACTGAGGACGTTTTCGACTCCACGGCTGTTCCCCAAGGAGGACATTCCTCGGAATTTTTGGCAAACTTGGGAACAAGCGAGACTTTTGGGGTTTCGCCCAATTCTTTCGGAGGTCCTGTTCATGCATATTCCTCCAATTTGGGATATCAAGAGGGCTTGCAGGATTTTTCTGGCTATCAGCCTCATGGTACTTATCTTACTCCGGGGGGTTCACCCTCCTATTCCTCTGGCGTTCGTTCCTTTGAGCATTCCCCTGTTGCACCGTTATGGCGAAGGAGGTGCCACCTTCAACTTTGTGGCTGATCTTAGTCCGATAAATGGGGGTGGCGCTGTGACCCATCAAGTTGGACTATATGATCTCCGTAATACTGGTTTGGCGGCATTAGGGTGTGATGGCTCGGATGAAGTTTCGGCTTTGCTGGCTTCCCAAATATTGGCGTCTGCGGCAGAACGGGAGGCTTTCCTTTCCAAGACCGAGGTTGATAGAGTGAACTCATTACGCTCAAATCTTTTTACTAATATGATGAAATTCCATTATTGGGCGGAGGAGGTGCAGCGTCAGGCTGCCTCTCTTTCCTCCTCCTTGGAGGAATTATCGCGAGAGCGGAATGAGAAGAAAAAGTTGCTGGAGGAGAGTACGCAACTATTACTGGCCTTTCCTTAGCAATCGAGCGTTACTAGATTTTTGTCATTATTTGACCACTGAAGTTTGTAGCCCTTTAAAACATTTTGACGTATTCAGACAACTTCTATCGCTATTTTTCCTTTCCTTTAGTTGTCTCCTTACGAGCTCTTTTGGCGTTAACTTCGCCCTTTTATCACGATGCGTTTACTTTTTCGAGCAGATCCTTAGCAGTCCCATCAAAATTGCTAAAGTTGGTATCGAATTAGCTTTCCCGGTAAGCCTTACGATATCACTGCTTACGAGATCATTGTTCCTTCCGCTACCCGAAAAAGTACTCTGCACATTCCTAATTATAAACCATCAGTAACAAAAACACGTTACGAGGGATAGTAATTTCCCGTAGGAGCCTTTCCACTGCCATCATAGGGCGTTACCATGGAACCCGCGTGAATCGCTTTCACTATCAGCTCTATACTTCACTAGGGATTACACATCTGGTTACTAGCTGGGATTTCGCGATTCTCCGCGTTTCCCTCCTTTCGCGATCGGCCAGAAAAGTGCCTCATCTTAGTGAGCTGTCGGATCGGGATGGCTATCACAAGGTTGGGGAATTTTCACTTTTGGGCGTTGTCCTCGCGTCTAGAACCGTGTCCTCACTTAATGGCCTGGCTGCAGCAGCCTATCCGTTAAGATAGGATTCTTGTTTCTAGACGGAGTTTCTATTTCTTTGGGGCGTGCCTCGTCTTGATGGGCCGTCTCCACGAGAACGGTCAGTACAAGAGAAGGACTTTTCACTCCCAAAGATACCGGGTAGTGCCCTCACTTAATGAGCCATCAAGATCGGTCATCACAAGGATAGGACTTTTCACCCCCGGGGGCATTCAGGATCTTTCAATCCGACGCTAATTCAAGGTATGTTGGGTTGTGCCCTCACTTAGTGGGCCATCTGATCAAGACCGGCCATCACAAGGATAGGACTTTTCACCTCCCAAGATACCCCCTTTTTTATCTGCACAAAGGCAACCACAAACACCCACGAAAGCTCTCTCATCGAGCGTTAGTCATGGTTAGGGTTGACATAAATCAAAGGTGCAGATAAAATTAAATTCTATGGTAATATAATTTCAAACGAGCGATATTCCAAGAGTTGGATAAGGGTGTACCATCGAGTGTTTCCAGATGATAGGCTCCTTTCCCGAAAACGTGGGTGACACGATATGGTCCATCCCAGTTTGGACTGAGTTTTCCCATACGTTGTCCTGCCGCTCGCTTGTCTCTGAGCACCAGGTCACTGGCTTTCAGCAACCGCTCCTTGACACGCCTGTTATGATAACGGGCCATCTTTCGTTTGTAATGCTGCGTTTTCAGAAGGATTTCTTCTCAGACTTCTGGTAACGCGTCCAGGTTAGCTCGTAACCTTTCCTCATTCAGTTCCTCTCGAAAGTGAGCCACCCGTAGGCTACTGGTTCCAATTTCCACCGGTGTAACAGCTTCGGTCCCGAAGGCCAACGCGAAGGGTGTTTCTCCAGTGCTAGTCTTAACAGTCATGTGGTACGCCCACATTACATATGGCAGCTCATCTGCCCACTCTTTTTAGACCCTTCTAAGTTTTTCTTGATACCGCTAAGGATACTCCGATTGGTTACTTCCGCCTGTCCATTAGTTTGCGGATGAGCCACGGAGGAAAATCGTTGTTCGATTCCGAACTCTGAGCACTAGTCTTTGAAGAATTGGCTGGTGAACTGCGTTCCGTTATCGCTGACAAGGACGCCAGGTACGCCAAACCTCATGATAACTTGATATTTGAAGAAACGCCAAGTTTTTTCTGCCGTGATTGCGGCGACCGCTTCAGCTTCCGCCCACTTTGTGAAATAGTCTACTGCTACTATCACAAACTTCAGTTGGGACCTTGCCTTTAGGAATGGGCCTAGGATATCGATCCCCCATTTAGCAAAAGGACAAGGGGCGATAATTTTAGATATTTCAGCAGCAGGTCGCCTAGGAATTTTTGCAAACTCCTGGCACTTAGGGAAAGTTTGCACATAGTTGTGGCAATCTCTCCAAATGGTGGGCCAGTAGAATCCAGATATGAAGACTTGTGCCGCCAGAGTGCCACCTGAAACATGCATACCACATACCCATTCATGGATTTCGCGCAAGGTGTGAAGACCCTCTTGTTCAGTTATACATTTGGCGGCTGGGTGAGAAAAACATCTCCGAATCAAATCCCCGTCATAGTACGTACAGCGAGCTGCCTGTTTCAGCACCTTCTTCTTTTCAACGGTGTCCTCCGGCAGTTCCTCATGTTTCAAGTATTTGATTACGGGAATTCGCCAGTCGCTCTCATGCTCTTCCACACATAAAGATGCTTGCTCTTCCATGAAGGATGGTACTGATAGCTCGCGATAATATACGCCTTTGGGTATGGATGCTTCCGGATTCGCAGCCAATTTGGCTAGATTGTCAGCTTCAGCATTTTCCCTCCCTGGGAACATGCTCGAAGCTGACTTGCATGCCCTCTTTCTTTATCTCCAATAATTCTTGCTTTACTTTGGTGAGATATTGAATCATGATGGGTTCCCGGGCCTGAGAGTGCCCCAAGACCTGGTCAATTATCAACTTGGAATCACCACAGATCATTAGACGCAGGTCTCCTATTCTTCCAGTATCGTGCCTCCCTTTAGAAGAAAGTCCTTTCCCTATTCTGAGCCTGGCTAGCAACGCCTCATGATTCCCGCGTTGTTAGATAACGGCTGTAGGATTCGAACGACGTATCGTATTTGCATGTCGTGCGGCCCATTTATGAAGATTCCCGCTCCCGCCAGCTCTTGGTTTTTGGCCCCATCCACATGGATGATACAAAGGTCTGTATAGGTTTCCAGAAATAGGAGATCCATATCGCCCCATTCTGCTTCAGGTATGCCACCCAAAGGGTCCTCTATAAAGGTACATTCCGCTATGAAATCAGCCAGGATCTGAGCCTTTACGGATGGTCGAGAATGATACCTCAATCCATACTATTCTAGTTCAAGCGCCCAGATCAACATTCTTCCTGTTGATTCAGGCTTTTGAAATATTCTTTTCAGAGGTTGATCCGTAAGCACGATAACGGAATAGGACTGGAAATATCGGTCCATTTTGCGGGTAGCCTGAATAAGAGCGAACGCTATTTTTTCAATTCGGGCGTATCACAACTCCGCATCTTTCAAAACGTGACTCACAAAATAGACCGAGCGATGAGAATGGTTATCGTCGCGAACGAGGACGGCACTGACCACTTCGTCCGCAGCGCTAAGATACAAATATAAGGTATCTCCTGCCTCGGGTCTTGTCAGCAGTAGGTGAAACGATAGGTAATCCTTCAGGCCGATAAATGCCTCCTCACATTCTGGGGTCCACTCGAACGAGGCTTCCTTGCGTATGATTTTGAAAAAAGGGAGACACTTCTCTCCTTGCTTGGAAATGAATCGCCCGAGAGCAATAACTCGCCCAGTTAACCTTTGTACCTCTTTGATGGTTCTTGGCGATATCATGTCTTGAATGGCCTTAACCTTTGAAGGGTTAGGTTGGATACCTTTTTGGCTGACCACGTAGCCCAAGAATTTTCCCGTCTGAAATGCGAACATGCATTTTCGAGGATTTAACTTCATGCGATACTTTTTCATTACGTCAAAGACTTCCTTTAAGTCCCGCAGGTGATCTTGAAAGTTCGCGCTCTTTACCAATATATCATCAACGTATGCTTCCACATTCCTCCCTATTTTTTCTTCGAATATCTTGTTTGCCATACGTTGGAACGTCGCCCCAGCGTTCTTCAGCCCAAACGGCATCGCCGTATAACAATACGTGGCCTTTGGAGTGAGGAACGCAGTCTTTTCTTCATCTTCCAAGGCCATGGGGATCTGATGGTATCTAGAGTTGGCGTCCAGTGAACTTAAATAAGCGTACCCGGCGGTCTGATCAACTAACTGATCTATACGAGGGAGCGGGTAGCAATCCTTAGGGCAGGCATCATTCAAATCGGTGAAGTCGATGCACATGCGCCAATCCCCATTGGGCTTAGGAACAAGGACAGGGTTCGCTAGCCAGGTGGGATATTGAACTTCGCGGATGAACCCTGCGTCAAGAAGCTTTGTTACCTCTTTGTCCACAACCGACGCCTTTTCACTAGAGAACGCGCGCCGCTTTTGTTGAATCGGTCGGGCAGCTGGGTCCACATTGAGTCGATGCTCGGCTATTTTGCGTGATATACCTGGCATGTCTGCGGGTTTCCACGCGAAATCTCCTTGATATTTGTTCAGTAGCCGGGCCAATTGGAGGTTTTCCGCTGGGCTGAGTTTTTCGCTGATTAGGAAGCTTGCTTCCTTTATACCGATTACTGGAACGGGTACCATTTTGTCCAGAGGTTGAGTGCGCTTCTCATCACCCTGCTCGTAGGGGTCCCCTGCTATACACACATACCTATCACAACTCCTTTGAGTCATGAGCGAGTAGCATTCCACCGCCAGCTTTTGATCGCCCTTTATGGATACTACCCCATCCCAGGAGGGGTACTTCATTTTTAGATGCTTCTGAGATATCACCGCTCCGAAGCGGTTGAGAAAAGGTCGCCCAAGTACGACGTTGTAGGGCAAATTTAAATCCACGACAAGGAACAACAAGTTCTCTGATCGTTTATAGGTATCTTCTCAGAAATATATGGGCAAAGTAATTACTCCCGTGATAGGGATGGGAACCCCATCAACGCCAACTATAGGCCGTTCGCTAGGCGTCAGCTCGTTGTCAGGGTGTTTCATGAGATTGTACGCTTCCAGCGAAAAGAGGTTCACCGCGCTCCCGTTATCAATAAGGGTTCTTCTGATTCCATGACTGGCGATGACAGGTGTAACCACCAATGCATCATTGTGTGGATAGAAAACGCCTTTCTCATCTTCTTCGGAAAAGGATAATATCATTCGATCTAAAATGCCTATCGCGCCTCCTTTTTTTATCGTGTCATCCCGTGCGCGTTTTTCTCCTTTCACGGCTGTCGGTTGCTCTGATTCGTCCATATAAGGGGTTCCTCCCGCGATGATGTTAATCATAGGGATGTACTCGTCGTCAACCGTAAGAGTTTCTCTATCTTTTCCTCCGGGAGCATTGTCCTTCTGCGGAACACGAGGAGGAACTGGTCGTTCATCTGCCATCCTTTTCATGGGGTTATTTCTGGCGTCTTCTCTTACTTGGGTGGCAAATTCTCCTAAATATCCTTCTTCCATCAGACATTCTATCGCCAATTTTAATTCTCTGCACGCTTCTGTGGAATGTCCCCTGGCTTTGTGGAATTTACAATAAGCATTTTCCCTTCTCCCTAGAAGGACTCCTGGTTTTGTAGGTGCAGGGTAACGGATGGGAAGATTTCGCTGCTCTGCTATCGCTAAAATCTCTGCCCTTGGTACATTAAGGGAAGGAAAATCTGGGTCGTATGTCCGATTTTTATAAGAATCCCCTTGACATCGAATGGGGGAACCACCAGTCTTTCGCTTTGAAAGATGACCCTTTTGTCTATTGGAGGCTTTGGGGATATGATCCTTCCGCCTGGCGTAATCATCGATAAAATGATCGTCAGGAAAGGGCTTTGCGGGAGTAGCGGTAATTTGAGATGTCCCATGCGGCGCGTTATACGTCCTATCTCTATTTTCTTCTACTTCCATTTTCGCATAATTATGAGCTTTAAGTCTCAACGCGTCTAAAGTCACTGGAGGATCCACCATTAGCGCGTCTTTCAGCTTTCCGTAGCGGCAGTTCCTTTTTAGGGCTTCTATAGCAAAATCAATAGTAACGCCCGACGTTAATGACATTTCCAAATCGAAACGGCTGAGAAATTCCTTTAAGGTTTCTTGAGGCATTCGTTGTATGTCAAATAACACGGCGGTAGATTTTCTGATTGGAATCGTCATACTAAATCTGCTCCGAAATTTAGATTCTAACTGTGAGAAGTTATTAATGGATCCACCAGGGAGACCTTCAAACCAGAGACGCGCAACACCCGACAATGTCATAACAAATATTTGGCATAACGCCACATCACTATGGGTCTGAAACTGAACAAAATCCTTCACTTTATTGATATGCGAAATGGGATCCTTGGTGCCATCATAAGTATCAGTGGGAAGCTTCACGCGTCGACTGACCCTGTGACGCCTTATACGGCGGCTAAACGGGTGGCCCGATGTATCATCAAGAATTTCACGCGCATGACGCGGGGGAGATATTTCAGCCTGACGCCCCCCTATTTCACGGTTCTGGCGTAAGATGTCGCCTAGGAGATCAATTGTGACTCCTAGGTGATCGACTTCGATACCTTCGACTACTGGATCTTTCACTGTACTCGGGAGACAAACTCCTGTTGGCTCCTTCCCTCCGTCCGTCCCACCGGTTCCTAACCCCCTCTAGTTGCCTATCTCCCTGCGGGAGGAGACCTTGCGGCATCTGTGGTACATAAGCCTCTACTCTTCCTTGAGTGAGCTGCACAACACTAACCAGAGGATCTCCCACGGACAAAGGCATCTGGAAGTTTTCTGGAAACAACGGTGATAAAGGTCGATCAGCGACAATAGATGGTGTGAACATGACGCGGGGAGGGAGACTAGATCCAGAAGCACCATCCGTGATTCTTGCGGCCATTTCAGTCAAATATTCCAATTGAGAATGAAGGGTCGCTATTTCCATCGCAAAGGGATGTTCATGATTAAGTATAGATCCCCCCGAAAGAGGAGTAGAGAAATTAGATCCCGCTGTCTGAGATGACGAAATGACTGTTTGTGGGGAGACAAGTCCCCCTGCAATTCCGACCGAACGGTCTAGAGATCCCGAAATAATTGGCTGCGTCGTCATAGAGAGATCAGCAGTAGCAAAAGGGAATAACTGTCTGCGGATTGAGAAAGGGATATTAGAGGATGATGATCGGATCGGCTCCGATCCTGCGGTCATGACCGTTCCAATCTTCCGACTAAATGGAGCTTGGCTATTAAGGATGCTCACTTAATATACCAAAGCTCTCAATGAAAGCACCATTTGATAAGATTCAAATGTCATGTCTGATCGGAACGGCGGCGGTCGGTCGTCGGATGTACCTGCAAAGCGCCGGAGGGGGGCTCCGGCGTAGACACTCCGATGCTTAAGTCAGTACGGGGATACAAAGTAACAAGAGGTTCTGCTGGGTCCTCTCGATCTTACCTTCTGTTCGAAAAAGTAGGGATATTTATAGGCCTCGATGGCGATACCTGGCGATAACAATCCAGGCAATGTATGGTGATGACATCACGAGCAATGCCAGTAAGTGACGTCAGGAGCGATATCTAACAGGGCTGCCGGGAGCGATAACCTCGCAGTTCCCTAGGATGGGATGGCGTCGTGCGTGTAGAGACGCGTGAGTCCCCCCTTCGCTGATGTCGACCATCCTAGGAATCCTTCGCTGATCCCTGGGCGATATGAAGATATACTACGGGACTTATAGGAATCCGTCCCGGCAGGAGCCGCAAGTGTAGTAGCACCATGAGGGTTGTCTCGATTGTTATCAATCATGCTAGATCTTGATTTATCCCTGCATCTTTTCACTAACGATAGCCCTAACCCCTACTAACGCTCGAGTAATGAGCTCTCTTGTGCTTTGTGGCTACGTGTGTGTGCAGGCGATAAGAAAAAGGGGAAAAAGGTTGCCAGTAGTGAAAAGTCCTATCCTTGTGATGGCCTGTCCTGATCCGACGGCTCACTAAGTGGGGGCACGCCCCGACATACCTAATACTTAGCATCAGGAGTGAAAAGTGCTATCCTTGTGATGGCCTGTCCTGATCCGACGGCTCACTAAGTGAGGGCACGCCCTGGCGCACCTGATATGAAACGTTGGGAGTGAAAAGTCCTATCCTTGTGGTAACCAGGTGGGGACCATGAGAAGAGGCACGCCCCGGCATTCCTGGGAGTGAAAAGTCTTATCCTCGTGATGGTCGGTCTGGATCCGCCGACTCACTGAGTGAGGGCACGACCCAGGATTCCTAAAGGTGAAAAGGCCTCATCCTTATGACAGCCATTCTCGTGGAGGTGGCTAGTTAGGGAGAGACACACCCTAAGGAGATAATAACTCCATCTTGGAAGCAAAAATCCTATCTTTGCGGCCGGTCTGATGAAGACGGCTCGCCAAAGGAAGGTACAATTCCAAGATGAGAGGATAATGCCGAAAGTGAAAAATCCTAGCCTTGTGAGGGACTGTCCTGATCAGATGACTCACTAGGAAGAGGCACTTTCCGGCTGATCATGGAAATACAAAAAGTCACGAACTCCCAGCAAATAACCAGATGTGGAATCCCTAGCGAAGTGAGCTGGTTGAGAAAGCGATAGCAAGCGACACCGATACCCTAGAAGGATGGCGGATCGGCTCCTACGGGAAATTCGTGTCTGTTATCGCTTATTTCTTACTAATAGATATTAATTGAGTGTGCAGGATGTCTCCGACCTCAAAGATATCGCGGCACTTGAATTAACAAAAAGGAGTTGTATAACTCTTTGGCAAAATAAACATGAGGTTAACCACGTCGATATTGACGCAGACTAAGGAGTAGGACCTAAAGGCCCTATTTGTTATCTTTTCGATCAGCCAGGCAGTGGTTGAGATAAGCGCGACAAAGCGGGATCAGGACGGTAAAAATTTAAAGAAAGGAAAATGGCCTTAACAAAAACCGATGCCGCTAAAGTATCATTGTTCAGAAGCAAATACCCTCGAAGGGACACAAAAGTATGCAAAAATATTCAAAGAGGGTAACATTCGATCCTCACAAAAAGAAAGAAGGGATAACACCCTACTTACTCCTCGTCTTCGGTGATTTCCCCCTCTGGGTAGCCCTTTGACCTGGCCAAGCGGAAGCCCTCGTCGTTAAGACCAGAAAATCTCTCAAAAAAGGCGTTAGAGACAGCCTCGCCATCATAAAGTTCCTCCCCATGAACCTCCACAAAGCAATCGGCCATGATGGAAACACTCTCTTCAATATACTAGGGCCTCTTGATAGCTGATTCCGCCTCAAGCGCCATTTTTTCTTCTATCAAAGTTGCTCTCTCTCCCGTCAAGGCCGTTTTCTCCTCCTCGAGAGTGACACACTTTGACTGTTCAGCTGTCAGAGCAGTGCTAGAAGCGGCCAATTGTTCCTTTGCAGTGGCTAACTGTTCCTTTGCCTCTCTTGCCTCCTCTTTAGCTGCCTCCAGGTCCGCCATATATTTATCTCGCTCTTCCAACAGTCGTTGTTTCTCCTCTTGCTCTTGAGAAAGCTTGGCTACAGAAGCGGCAAGGTCAGCAACCTTTTGAGACACGCGCTCAGCATAGAGATGAGATTGGAGGAACCCGGAGAAAAGCGTGGAGCGCAGCATATCAGCTTGCTCTTTGTCTCCTACAGTAGCGAAAGTGCTTCATTCTTCAGGAGAAGTTAACATGTGTGCAGCCAAGAATGATGCAGTAATGGTCTAGTTATCACCCCCCATGGCTGCAATTCCTGAGCTACGAAATGTAGTCATGTCCACCTGGAGAGTGATAGGCCCAACGGCGTTATGAGAACTCACATCGGCCATAAGATTGGACACTACTGTCCCCTCCCCGAAACGCCTAAGTGTGGAAGCAGCGGAAGGAAAGAAGACCACGGTGGCTGGAGAAGGAGGCTGGTTGGAAGCAGAACCTCCCGTAGGCGTGAACGTTTCATTAGGACAAGTAGAGGTGACACCCCCTTGGAACGTTGCATGAGCCTGATAAGAAGAAAATTTCGACAGCTCGTCATGGTAAACTGTGGTGTTAGAGGAAAAGTGGGGCATCTCTGAACCACATGGGGGCGGAGAAGTCTCGAAAGGTGGAGGCATGGTCGCGTTCTCAAAAATGGTACCAGTCTGACCCGGGGGAGGAATGGAAGGGTCAAGACCAGTTTGGGGCCTTACCCCGACGTCAGCCTGAGTCGAAACGACGTTGTTTTGAAGGTCACGATACGACGTCGTTTTGATGCAATGCCAGGAAATTTTAAAAAGAAGGAGAGGAGCTGATTCGAACCCAAGACCTCTTGCTAGTGAAGGTTCGCACACAACCACTACAGCAACATTGCCTTTTAATGATAATTTCGCCGTAGTTAATATATATATTAATAGAGACACTAAAAATAAGACGCCTAGTAATCACACCAAAATTATTGTGTTTCCCAAGGAAGATTAACTCAAGAAAATGGCTTAATTGATTTAAATATTTATTAGATAATGCACTAAAAAGATGAAAATCAAAATTGACCTATAAAACCAACTAAAAAGATAATAGTAAAACAACATCAATAATAATAATACAGTGACATGATAATGATGGAAGATTCCAAGCTAACGAGTTTCAACAACAAAAAATTGCTCTTTCCATTTATCAATGGAAGATTCCAAGCTAAGGATATCGCTATTACACCCCGACGGTTATACATCTTAAACATAGATTTGAGTAATGCAAGGGAAGGAGATGTAATTCCTTTGTACTTGCATAGTTCTAAAAAAGTATAAATGCCACAGTAGGCATTCGGAGCTAATTGAACAGGGCTCAGATCCAGAGAGGTAAGCAACTCTTGGATAAACGGGTCAACTGGAAACTGGAAACCATAGCGGAACATCTGGGCATACAGGATTCTACGATTACCGGTTAGAACGCTATTCAAGCGTAAAGACGCAGAGGCGGTAATAGCCTTGAAACCCTCAGGGAGGGTAGCACCATGATCAGACAGGTGTTTATCAAGAATGGCAGAAGAAGTAATAGTACTGACTATAGTCTCTATTTTTTCTTCATCCCGTGATTTAGACCCAGAAGCCCGAGTTTTTCTTTTTGTCATGGTGGAAAAAGAAAACAAAGAGATGAAGAAGACAGTAAAAGGAAATGAAAAAGTACCTTTTGGGGAAGAAAATCAAAGTACCCAGGGGAGGAATGCTAGAAACACAAACGATTCAAGAAGATGCAGAGAAATAGAGTATCGAAAGTGGAAAAAAGAAATAGAGTGTTGGGTTTTATAACCCTAAGAGGCTAAAGGCATGACTGCTGGAACAATTGCTATGCGCGTGACAGGCGTGAGTAATGAGTACAACCCTAGAAAAATGAGAAGAAGTTTTGATCCTATCAAATCATGCTAGCCTTAGCGTCCCGATGAGTAGACACGTGTCCACAAATAGGAGAATTAAGAGCGGCAGTCGAAGGAGGAACGTTGACCTCTGACGGAACCTTGGGGAATTCAGGAGGAATGTCGGTTGACACCTCGGCTGCCACAGATACCTTAGAAGTGCTTGCGCCCCCGAAAGAGCCAGTCCTGGTAGCAGGGGTTTTGCTAAATTTGTTCAAAGCAGCTGCAGAGATGGGGTTGCTACTTCCCATGCGTAGTTTCTTCCGCTGAGCTGCGGAAGCATGATGAAGCCCAGAATCATTGTCTATGTCCTCGTTGTCGTTGTCGGGTGTTTCAGCCTTAGGATGATTCAAAGTCGCTCCTTGTCGAATGGGTAACCAGTTCTCGAGAAATTGAGAAGCGTGGTTAGAGATGCCTCGCTTGGCGACAGTCTTGAATCTTTTTCTTTTTGGTGGAGCGGCAGGATGACTGGAACTTTCAGGCGGAGGAGATGGTGGTCGTGTCTGGAGTGGCCTCACGTTCAGAGGAACATTTGTATCGCTCGACGGTTGGTTTTCAGTATCACCTGCCAGCAAGACATATCAGAACATTGAATTAGCTGAAGCGATAACGAGAGAAAAGAAACTTACTTATAGTACACTTCTCTATAAGCCTGTGCAAGGCAAACTCTCGAATGCGGAAGGACGATTTCAACCCCAGCAGTATGTTCGTCTGTCGGAACTCTTCCCTGGATATGGTTGACGGATTTGTCCAAAGGGAGTCATTGAGACACCGATTGAAACCTCTAGGCCAGGGGCGGAAAGGTAAATTCACAATAAAAAAACCACTCTTCCAACCCGCCACGGTTTCTTCGAAACCCCAGAATCTCTGCCAGAATGACTGCACCAGTGCGCCACTCCATCTTGGGGCGATATCTACCACACAATTGAGACACCTAAAACTAAAAAACTTGCGGAATAAATTGATGGACGGGACAAGGATGCCCCGCAACTCGCAGATACGAATGAAGGCCGAAATCCCTCACCAAGAAGGGGGCGTAAGCTGAGCTGGGTTAATGTCATATCGAACTAATAATCTTTTCACCACTTCATGGATGGGAAAGCCGAAACCGTAAAGAAACATGTCAAAATATAGCATCCTATCGGCCCCCGATAGAGGATCATGAAGTCGGTAACCAGCATCAGGAATACTAACGGAGAAGCCTGGAGGGAAAACGATATTGTTTTCCTCCAACTCTGCATCTAATACCGCTTGATCAACGAAAATACTGGGAGTTCTCTCTATTTCTAAATCTATAGGCTGCTGGAAAATCTAGAGACTCCTCAAAGACCTATTTACGACCAGAGGCCACTGAGAATCTTTGGGTATTCTAGATGTGCTCATAATAAATCGACAAGAAGAAAATATAGGGGAGGGAGGTGAAGTACCTTGAATTAGAAGGCGGTGGACAAACTGTCTGCACCGGCGAACGGTGGTCGTAACTTCTTTCGGAGCAAAATCTAGAAAGAGAAGGGAGAAATTTCAAAATGAGAGCAAAGAGTATTAAAAGAAAGCAGTTGTTCCCTTTTAAAGGCTGAGTACGAAGAAATTGAACAGCCTGTGAAAATGGGGCACGTCCCAAAGGAAAAGTGACACGTGTGAAAGCCTCAGAAGGATATTTATGTCCTCACATTTATATCTTCTAGAAGGGGGTAGTTACTGACAACCAGTCTCAAGCGGTTGAAGTAAAGCAACGGTTAGTTTCACAGCGATAGCCAACCAACAGAGGGGCTAACGCCTAAACATGCAAGACTAAAAAAGCAAAGCATTATGGAATTTAATAATAAGCCATACGACATCTACAATGGAGTGACAAGGGCAAAATCAATCATCGTCAGGCCAGTAAGAAGGCCAGTACCAGTACTCTTCGTCGGAGGGCAAAAGTTCCTCATCAGCGAAAGGAGGGAACTTGTCAGCCCTTCGCTCAATGCTCAACAGTGATAGTTTGGATTCCTCTTTTATATCAGAAGATGCCGCCTTGACGACGGTATCGTTCGGAGGAACCTTCTCTTCGAACCAGTCAGAAGGAGGAGATGATTTTTTGTCCTCACAAACTGGACGGGTTGAAAATGACAAAAACCAGCCGGTGCTACTGATTTTCGCTCTCTTCTTCGGTCTTTTCCGACCACTGCGGCGGCGCAATCACTTTCTCAGGCTCGATGGCGAAGGAGGATCTTCCGAATCCGGCATGGTTGGAGGGGTTGGGCGAGTCTCGCGTTTGTCGAAAATCTGATCATATGAATCAACCATGAAGAACGAGAATCAGTAGCAGCAGAAAAATGCTAAAGAAGAAGATGAACAGAAAGAAGAAGGAAAACTTCCCATAAATAGTCAGAATAGTAAGACTCTTCGATTTTCTCCACGCCTGAAAAGAGCATGATTTAATGCTCCTTGAGAAGATCAATCATAATGGGAGAATCAGGTCCTTTGAACACGCCTGTTGGAAATTTTCCCACAATCAAGAAATGCAGAAAAACCGCCCAATCAGTTAATGCTAAAAAGATGGTGCATAATTAGCAGAATGGTTGCTCAAGCAACCGTCGCCACCTGGCAGATAAAGAAGAATAAATGCTGCGAAAATTTGATCAATGTCAGACTCATTTTCAGTTGGGCTAGCACAACCCACAATTAAAGCAAGGGCTAACGCCCTAAAGAGAAGAAAAAAGATCACAAGAACAATAACAAAAAGGAATTTCATTACGGCCTAACGGCCTAAAGATATGTCCGCATACATAAATATACAAGGGGATAATAAAAGAGAAGGCGGAACGGCCAGCATTCAAGCCCGAGACCCGGCGTCATTGTTGTCGTCCACCAGTAGGGTAGGGCTTCCTCCACAGAAGTTAACTCAGAAACAGTGTTCCTCATGCTCTTCAGGCAGTAGTTTAGCAGATCCTTCCTCTGCTGCAGCGTGGAGACAGTTACTTCGATGTGGCAGGCGGCGACGGCCAGCTTGGAGACATTCCCGATGGGGTTGAAGTCCTCCATGGTAGCAGACCCAATCCTGGCCTGAATTGGAGCCATCATTCCCCGAAGCTCTAGGGTATCCTCGCGGGACTTCATCATCATATTCTCCAGAAAACTGATGTCACCCTCAGTAATATTTTTGAGGGTTAGGGCCTTGGAGATCTGAAAGTTTCTAGTGAGATGTTCCATAAGAAAATGGCAAATGAGGGGTAGAGAGAATGTGAAGAATCTGCAGAAAAGGATTGTATTTATAGATCCAGGGCAATAGCTGCGCGCCAGGGCATGCTCCTTGAAAATCGAGTCGTACCATTATCCCAAAACACCCGAGATGCTCGAGTAGAGTATATATCGGAGAGCGTAAGACCTTACAACTTATAGGCTGCCTACAGCGTGAAACCGCGTTGATATTATAGGTAGCTCCTAGCAGCGTAAAACCGCGTCAATATCACCGGTAGCTATGGCGTAAGACCGCACAAACTGTAAGCGGCTCATAGTGTAAGACCACGACAATGTTACGGATAGCTTACCGCATGGCCAGACCCCATGAGTTTGGAGAAAACAGCGACATCAAAAACACCCCGACATGAGTGGGTGAAAACCCCTAAGGGTAACTAGTACTTGTCGCCACATGTTATATCGCTAACATGACAAAACTATATTTAAGAATGTGTAGGAAAGACTCGGACATATCTCTCACAGAACGATAGTAGAAGCTTCAGAGGGGACCTACGCTATCAAACAGTCCCACTTACTAGCTTTGCTATCGCATGTCCGGTGCAATGGAACTAACGAAGGAATCCGGAAAACTCGGTTATTTTTTCCGAAGCTGACACGGCGTAAAGGGAGTGATGATTCCTTCTGAGGACAAGAGAGGCAGCCCTTGGTGAACACTCGGGCTCATTTTCAGTTGGGCTTATGATAACAATTAAGGAAACACAAGGGTATAATCGTCTTCCTTCCTCTAGTCAAAGCCGAATTCCTATAGACCTTGACTAAAAGACGGCACCCGGCTGCCGCCCCCGTTAGGCCAGGGATGGTCGACATCAGCGAGGGGGGACCTATACGGCGTCATCCCATCCCAGGAACCCCGACAACGATATATTGGCGATATCCCACTAGCGATATCCTCCTGCTGACATCATCTTGTACGGTCTAGCTGACGTCATCCTGGGTGTTATCTCCCCTTGATAACGCCCACCCCTGGGGGTAACGACCTTCTTCTCTTCAGCTATAAATACCCCACATTTATAGATCGAGGGTAAGAGCAAATTCTCTACTAGAATCTCTGCCGAATTTCATAACCTTACTAACTTAAGCATCAGAGTGTCTACGCCGGAGTCCTCCCTCCGGCGCTTTGCAGGTATCGCGGACAGCAGGCACGGTGATTCCGGACAGCCGTAATCCTCATTCCACCCCCGAAGAAACTCGAATCTTATCACGCACCTTGATGACATGCTTGACGAGCTAAGCGGGAGTAAAGTGTACCCCAAGATTGACCTTACGAGTAGCTACCACCAAATACGAATGCACGAAGGTGATGAGTGGAAAACCGCCTTTAAGAGTAAGCACAGTTTGTATGAATGGATGGTAATGCCATTCGGTCTATCCAATGCTCCTAGTACATTCATGAGACTAATGAACTATGTCTTGCATGATTTCATTGGTAAATATATTGTTGTTTATTTTTATGATATACTTGTGTATAGCCCTTATCTTAATGAGCCTGTATTTCATTTGCGCACCATACTTGACACTTTGCGCACACACAAACTATATGCTAAACTCGTCAAGTGTGAATTTTATTTGGACCGTGTACACTTTCTTGGCTTTGTTGTAAGTGTAGATGGTGTACAAGTTGATGAGGACAAGGTGAAGGCCAACCGGGAGTGGCCAAGTCCCAAGAATGCTAGTGAAGTGAGGTCTTTCCATGGACTTGCAAGCTTTTACCGCTGCTTTGTACCTGACTTCTCAACAATAGCCACACCACTCAATGAACTTACAAAGAAGAATGTGACTTTTGAGTGTAGAGATAGACACGCCGCAGTGTCGCACCCTCTTTTCGATTTTACGAGCGGGTTTGAGACGTGATAACAATTGATGAAACACCAAGGGTATATTCATCTTCCCACCTCAAGTCAAAGCCGGATCCTTGTAGACCTTAACTGGCGACGGCACCTGGCTGCCGCCCCCAAAGACAGAGGATCCTGGGATGGTCGACATCAGCGGGAGGGGGGGACACACACGGCGTCATCCCATCCCAGGAAACCCCGACAATATCTCATTAGCGATATCCCACTAGCGATATCCGGTCCCGCTGACGCACGCTGACGTCATCCCTCTGACGCATGCTGACGTCATCCTGGGCGATATCTCCCTTTGATAACGCCCACCCCTGGGGGTAACGACCTTTCTTTCTTCGGCTATAAATACCCCTCATTTCTAGATTGAAGGTAAGAGCTGATTCTCTACAAAAATCTCTGCAAAATTTCACAGCCATACTAACTTAAGCATCGGAGTATCTACGCCGGAGTCCCCCCTCTGGCGCTTTGCAGGTACGACGGACTGCGGCTATAGTGATTCTAGACAGCCATAATCCAGATCCTGCTTCCCCAACAGTCCGAATCTTATCAGGACGGATGCGGAGCATAAAAGGATGCCTCACATAATACAATGAAGTTGCCACCCTATTTATTTCTAAGGTTTAGGGAAACCTAAAGTCCGAAAAACAAAGAAAATAAAATAAAAACTAAAGGCACAAAAAATGTCTAAACTCGAGAACAACGGTAGGTGTTAAATAAAAAAAACAAGTAATGGGCCCTCAGAGGAATTCGCCGCTTTAGCATTTTTTTGTTGGCTCGAGACTGGTCGGGACTGATCGGGGCTGGTCGGAACTGATTTTTCTTTAACGAGTTTGTTACCGTTTATCTTTGCTAAAGCGGGCATCCTTTATTATCATTGGGTCATGCATGATTAACCCTATTTACTAGGTGATCTAATCATGCATAAAACTAACAAAGCTGGTTTAATGAATGCGAAAAAAGTAAAAACTGAGGTGTGGGATCGAAGCCACCAAACACATGCATTTAATACAAGCATAAAGTAAACATTTAATCATGGCAATTAAAGCGAGTGATTAAATAAATTATTCATATGAATTGATTGATTTTTAAATTCTAACTATTCTAAATAATCATGCATACGAGTATGAGTTCCAACGCTTCTAGGTGGTCATGCATACGAAACAATTCAAATTTCTAATACTTCTAAATAGACATACATACAAGTGTACGAAAAAGCGTTAAAATAAATAAAAGGGTTTAAGGTAAGCGTACTCGAAAGCGTGAGCACCGATCGTTGTTACGCTTCAAAATCGAGATTAGCGACAAGTGATAATAATATAGGTATAAACAAACATACAAGATTTTTAACTAATTACTTAACTAATTATTACAAATGAGCAATTGAAATAATTACTTAACTAATTATTACAATCCACTTAGATAATTTAATAGCTAATTATTACAAACATTTTAAAGAAGTTATTAGCTAATTTATTACAAATTAGCAATTAATTATCAATTAAAAAGCAAGTTAAATTGATTAACAATTAAAAGCATGCAATTAAAAATTAAAAGAAAGTGAACATAATTAACGATACGAATAATTAAATAATGCACGAAAATAATGCGGTGGGCCTAGTTAACCGAGCCAAACCAGGCCCAACTAACCCAGCCCAAAAAACTGATTATCTTCCTCCTTATGGGCCAGGAACAGTGTCGACCCATCCCCTTTTTATTTCCAGCTAGGCCAGGAATAGTGCTTGGCCCGTGACCAAGCCTTTCCTCCTTTCCTGCCGAAATATCGTCTTCTTCCTCTCGACACCAGGACAGTGAGCAACGACAACAGAGATAAAGCAGCAACGCAGCAGCAGTAGCGACGGAGATGGAGCAGCAACGCAAGAGCAGTGGCGACAGGGACGGAGCAGCAGTCCTTCATCTTCAACCTCTAACCGTCGGCGCCACTGCCAGCGGCTATCCCCTGCAACAACAACAAACAGAAACAAGCAGGAAATCCAACCAAGAAAATAGCCACGAGTCCAACCAAAATAGTAGGCTCAATCAAGTTAATCAAATGAACAAAAGTGTAGCTATTAATTAAACCAAACAGCAAGTTAATCAACTTAATCAAATGCAGCAATCAATAGAATGAAAGTGCGATTGATTTATCTAGGAGCAAATAGAGGTAGCGATCAATTAACGGAAATAGAGGTAGCAAACAATTAATTGAATCACAGCAATAATTAAATTAAAAAGACGGTAATTAACTAATTAATTGCTGATAAAATTGAAATAGATTGAAAGCAGAGGATCTGACCTTTGCTTTGATTGCTGCCGAGAGGGAGAGAGGATGTGGATTGGTCCCCCTCTCCCAAGCCGCCACTGCTGCCGAAACCACCTATGCAAATCAAACACAAACACGAGAGGGAACCAAACAACAAACAAGAAAAGAAACGGAGAAAAGGAAAAAAAGAGAGGAGAAATGGTGTCGGTGCGAAAGTAAATTACCTTGTTTCTGTGCTTGTTTGGCTGCCGAGAGAGGCAATGGGAATCCTCCCGTCTTTTAATTCGTTGCCTTGAGCTGGGTATTTATAGGGAAAGTTGAGTCGGTTTGTAGTGAGCTGGCCGTTGGTAACGAGGCACGATGACAAGGCCAATTTGATGATGAAAACGCGTCAATGATGGCTAGTGTCAGGCCATGCATTAATGGCGATTGTAAGGGTTAAAGATGGAGGGAGTGTGATGATGAATTACTAGGAGCGACTGAGGAAGACTTGGGAGGTATGTCGGTTTGTTGGAAAGGTGACGAGGATGATGATGATGAATGAGGGTTGCTTGATCTATTTGACTCTCACTTGTCAAACAGATCAACGGTAGAGATGAAAGCTTGATTTAAAGGGTGGATTAATCTAGTTACTCAGTTTGAGCCGACGCTACGAGAAACCTCGTTTGAAATGAATAAAAAAACCGAACCTAATATTACCAAAATATAGAATAAAATGAAACGAAATAAAAAGGTAAACAGTAAAAAGGAAAAGAGTTCGATCTATGGTTCGAGAAGACTCGCTCGAAACCAATAGAAGTTCGAACGAGAAAAATGGTAAAATACGAAAAAAGGGGAAATAAAGGGAAATGGCACGAAAATAATAATAAATGCAATATGTCTGGTATTAAAAGGTTAATAATATGGCGAATGATAACAAATGCGAAAAATGACAAAAATGTCAAAAATTGGGTAGGAACAATTGCCCCCTCTTTACTCTCTAATAAAAAATACAGTGTAATTGAAATTTTTTATGAGCAGTAAAGATGTTTGCCCCAAGTACTACCACAGTTTGAATGCAACATGACATTTGAAGCGGTACCGCTTACACAATTTGAAAGACAGGGTGTGGGGACGAACCACTTATGCAATTTGAAAGACAGGGTGATAGGAGCCAACTTGGGGGATCCTTGATATTTCGGCCTAACTGGTGACCGAGAGTTAGATCTAGCCCACTTTAGGAGATCGGATTGTCTTAGACGTTGGGGTGTGCTTAGGCTGAGTGAGGCTTGGCGGAAGACTTAGAGGAGTAATGGAAACGAAGAAGGAAATGTATTGATGAAAAGGGGAAATACAAGTAAATGAACTTGAAGGTCACGGCTAACCCTTCTAGGAATAATTCCTAGACAACCTAGCCACAAGACTAACAAGGATCTGAACTTCAAGAGCGACCCTCCTAAGGGCAATTCCTAGGCAACCCGCTCGACTTGAAGAAGAAGGAGGAAGGTTTGAAGAACCCTATTTAGCTAAACTAGAGTGTTGGTCTTAGATTGGAGATAATCACAAAAACAAAGACAACCCTAAAATTAGTCTATCTCCTTCTTTAAATACCTAGAACTAAATACAAGTGGAAAAGACTTTCACACCCTTGGACAAAGGGGTTGCACCGCATGTTGTAGTTAGGCTATTGGACGCTATGGTGAGCGTGTGGATGGGCCAAGCACTTGGCTGAGCGGGCGCGTGGACGAGGGCGTGGGCGAGCCGAGGCGGATGTCTTCATGCGTTGCTAGGGTTGGCGCGGGCGCACCCCATGGGATGCTAGGGTTGGCGCGGGCGTTCCTCATGCTTTGGTCGATGAATCCATGAGGTTCCGCGGCGTGGCCAAACTCAAGATCCGCGGCCTTCGAAGTTGTTGCGGTGTGAGCGAAGGCATGAAGGCATGTCACCCAGCCTTCATGGGCCTTCAAGTCAGCCTCCTCATCCCTTAAGGCCTTCAAGAGTTGGAGCACCAAAGCCTTACTCCTAGTGAAGTAGCGAGGAAGTGTCGTGCTCGTATCATTCCCTCCGCCTTTGAGAGGATTCGGCCTCGAATCAAGGGGGCTGTGATTGGCAAGTTCCAAGTCATGTTGGACATCCTCATTTCCTGAAAGAAAAGGGGATAAATTAGTGACGTTAAATGTAGGATGGACGTTGCCATAGGAAGAGGGTAGGTCAAGGCGATAGGCGTTGTTGTTGAACTTCTCTAGGATAAGGAAAGGGCCGTCCCCGCGGGAGCTTAGCTTTCCCTTGCGCTGCTGTGGGAACCTATCTTTGCGCAAGTGGAGCCACACCCAATCTCCAACCTCGAAGGATTGTAGATGGCGACCGGCGTTCCTTTTTTCTACAAAACGGGTCGTGAGCTTGTCCATGCATGCCTTGGCCTTCTCATGGAATTTTGGACCGTGGTTGCCTTCTTGTCACCATCTGTGCTAGCAATGACATGTAAAGGCAAAGGTAACAAGTCTATGGGGGTGAGAGGGTTGAACCCATAGACAAGTTCAAAAGGGGTGAAACGAGTAGCCGAATGCATTGTTCTATTATATGCAAATTCAATAAAAGCAATACAATCATCCCAAGATTTAGCATACTCATGTACCATGATGCGCAACATTGTGCCAAGTGTTCTATTTACCACTTCGGTTTGGCCATCCATTTGAGGGTGGCAAGAGGTGGAAAATAAGAGTTTAGTTCCTAACTTTGCCCATAAGACACGCCAAAAATGGCTAAGAAATTTAGGATCTCTATCACTAACAATACTTCTCGGCATGCCATGGAGTCTAACTATATCATTGAAGAAAAGTTGTGCAATGTGTGAAGCATCGTGTGTGGTGTGGCAAGGGATGAAGTGAGCCATTTTAGAGAAATGGTCCACCACTACAAACAAGGAGTCTTTGCCTCGTGTGGTACGTGGGAGGCCAACAAAAAAGTCCATGGAAAGGTCGCACCAAGGGTGCGAAGCAATTGGCAAAGGCATATATTGTCCATGACCTAAGGATGTAGATTTAGCACGTTTGCAAGCAATGCAAGTGGAAACAAAATGAGACACATCACGTTTCATTTTAGGCCAAAAGAAATGCTCATCAAGAGTGCTAAGAGTTTTATCAATGCCAAAATGGCCTTTTAATCCACCACCATGGGCTTCTCTAACAAGTAACTCCCTAGTATCACAGTTAGGTATACACAATTTACCCTTTCGGAACAAGAATCCATCATGCCGCATGTATTTAGGGACCGAACCAAGATGACAAGACTCATACAAGTGTTTGAAATGCAAGTCAAGGGCATACAAAGATGGCAAATGTGAGAACCCAAGTAAGCGAGTGTGGAGAGAGTTAAGTAAGGCGTACCTTCGGGAAAGGGCATCGGCGACGATGTTGTCCTTTCCCTTCATGTACTTGATGTGGTAGGTAAAACGTTCGAGGAACTCCATCCAAGTGGCGTGGCGCTTGTTCAATTTCCTTTGGCCTTTCAAGTAACGCAAACTGAGGTGGTCCGTGTGGACAATAAACTCGCGGGGTAAGAGGTAGTGTTCCCACACGTCTAAGGCCCTTACTAAGGCGTAGAATTCCACATCATAGGTGCAATAATTGAGTTGTGCGCCACTCAATTTCTCACTGAAATATGCCACGGGGTGCTTATCTTGCAACAAGACCGCGCCAATTCCAATGCCGCTAGCGTCACATTGGACCTCGAAGGTCTTCTCAAAGTTGGGCAGCGCTAGGATGGGGCTAGAGGAGAGTTTGCTTTTCAAGGCAGCAAAAGCCAAGTCATGGGCTGGACCCCAAATAAAGGGCACACTTGCCTTGGTTAGAGCATGGAGGGGGGCTGCGATGGTGGAAAAATCCAGGACAAAGCACCAATAGAAGCCCGCGAGGCCAAGGAAAGAGCGGGCCTCGGGGACATTAGAGAGTCTCGGCCAATCGGTGATTGCCTTTATCTTGGTCGGGTCAACCTTGAGGCCAAAGGCACCTACAATAAACCCAAGGAAATGCACTTCTTCCAAGCAAAAATTACATTTAGACATTTTGGCATAGAGTTGATGAGTTCTCAAAATTAAGAAAACTTGACGCAAGTGATCCATGTGAGCATTTCTAGATAAACTATACACCAATATGTCATCAAAGTATACAACCACAAATTTCCCTATTAGGTGCCTAAAAACATGGTTCATAAGGCGCATGAATGTGCTAGGAGCATTAGACAATCCAAACGGCATGACTAACCACTCATACAATCCGAATTTAGTTTTAAATGCCGTCTTCCATTGATCACCCTCATGAACCCTAATTTGGTGATAACCACTAACCAAATCAATTTTAGAGAAGATTATGGCACCACTAAGCTCATCTAACATGTCATCAAGTCTAGGTATGGGATGAGAATATTTTACCGTTATTTGATTAATGGAACGACAATCCATGCACATTCTCCATGTCCCATCCTTTTTGGGTACCAAGATGACCGGGACAGCACAAGGTGAGAGGCTTTCATGCACGAAACCCTTGTCAAGGAGGTCCTCAACTTGCGTCTGAAGTTCATGGGTGTCCTTCGGGTTGCATCTATATGCTAGCCGGTTAGGGATGGAGGAACTCGGAAGGAACTCAATGCGATGCTCAATCCCACGGATGGGGGGCAAGCCATGGGGAATATCTTCGGGAAACACATCAACAAAGTCTTGTACAAGTGAGGCAACATCACTAGAGAGAAGGGGGTTAGAGGTAGAAGAGGATAAACAAAGATCTGTGAACCTAATTAGGATACACGGTTTTCGCAACATCAACCCTAAACGAACATCTCTCCCTTTCGCCATACTCACCATGGCCTTACTTTTCACTCTAGGATCATGTTTGGCCTCACTAACTTGCTTTGGGATGTCAAGTTTTGTTTTTCCCCTCTTGGCAAGCTCACTTTTTTCTTGCCGGTTGTTTTCCTCATGCATATTGCACTCATTTTTCTCTTCACTCGGGGTATACTCACTTTTTTCATACCCTAATTTTTCAACACTCTCACCACTCAATTTTTTCACTCCACTCCACTCATTCTTCTTGTCTAACTTAGAGGTGATGTCTAAGGTGGCGCACGCCTTCTCTAGTTTCAATTGGTCTTCGTACACTTGATGTGGGGGCAAAGGGGAGATGAGGAACTTGCGGTTATCATGAGTGAGCTTGTAGGTGTTGTAGAACCCATCGTGTAAGGCATGCCTATCAAATTGCCAAGGCCTACCAAGGAGGAGATGGCTGGATTGCATCGGGGCAACATCACAATGGTGTTCATCTATATAAGTGCCGATTGTGAAAGGCACAAGGACTTGGCGGGTGACTTTGACGGAGCTGTCGTCATTAAACTAGTTTAGGGTGTATGGTCGTGGGTGTCTAGTGGTGGAGAGGGCTAGGGAATGCACTAAGAGAGTGCTTGCAACGTCGGTGCAGCTGCCATTGTCCACAATAATAGATATAGTCATTCCAAGGGAAACACCACGAGTGTGGAAGAGGTTCTCGCATTGCTCCCGGGCTAAATCATCTTCTTTAGGGATCAAACTTAAACTGTGGCGTACGACGAGGCAATTAGGGACCTCAACATGGTCATATTCATCTGTGTCCTCCTCATCACTCGGTGTTGTATCCGGGGTATGATGTGGGGTATTCTTCACATCATCGTCATCACTACTTACTTCACCACTCTCACGGATCAAGATGAGTCTTCTATTAGGGCATTCGGCTTTCATGTGGCCTTTGCCGCCACACTTGAAACATTCAATGGAACGGGATGGTGTACGTTGGTTAGGTGTGGAGTTTGTAGGTGGCCTTGTAGTATGTGGGGTTTGAGGAGGCCTCGGTGTGTAGGTGGATGGTTTATGTGTGAATGGGGGTTTGGTTGTGTCTTGTGGAGGCTTGTTTGAGGGGGCCGAAGGATTCCATGGGGGTCTTGTAGAAGTGGAAGAAGAAGGGAAAGGGAATTTGGGTTTAGAGTTCACTTGCCTTTCAATCTTCATGGCCAAGTGAAGCATATCTTCCGACTTGTCATAGGAGTGAAAGTCTAAGGTGTTGGCAATGTCCTTGCGAAGGCCTCCTAGAAACCGAGCCATTGTTGCTTCCTCGGTCTCGTTGATGTTTGCCCTCATGAAACATGTGAGCATGTCATGGTAAAAGTCACTCACACTACGGTAGCCTTGAGATAGGCGTTGGAGGCGTTGGTGAAGGTCACGGTGGTAGTAAGAAGGGGCAAAACGCTCGCGCATCTCAAGCTTCAAGGCCTCCCAAGTGTCAGTAGCGCCTAGCCTTTCCCACCAATGAATGGCAAAATCTGTGAAACCAACAACCGCAAGCCGAACCTTCTTCATTTCGGTGTAGTTATAACATTCAAACACTCATTCTACTTGGCTTTCCCAAGTAAAATAGGCATCGGGATCTTCTTTGCCGTCGAAGGGAGGAATGGTGAGTTTGATGCTATGTAGGTTGTTATCCGGTCTATCCTCTTGGTTGCGGCGGTCTCTAGGTTCCAAATGGTCGTCGTAGTCAAATCTACGCGCACCATTGGCGTGTTCATAGAACGGGGGTTGATTGGGTAGAATGGGGTAGTTTGTTGGGTTGTGTGGCCTATCATGGAGTGGTAAGGCCGCTGGATGCCGTGGGGGGGCACATAATTATTGACCCAGTGTAAGGGAACATTGAGGTGAGGGTTGTGTGTTGGGGGGTTTTATATGTGGGCGTGTCGTGGCTAATTAAAGGTAATGGGGCGGGGGTTTGTAGAGTAGGTTGGGCGAGGACGGTAGTGATGTTCCATATTGGTGTGGTGTTGAGTGGGAGGCTCAATGGGACCTTCGTCATCGCTGTGATAGCTCCCGGCCATCACACCCTCATTGTTGCCCACTTGGTTAGGGAAACCGTAGTACGGCCCATGTGCGGGGTTAGTTGGGTGTGTAGTTTGATGGTAATGGACAACGGGTTGTGGGTGTTGAGTCGTTTCGGGGGATTGGGCAGTAGGTTGTGGTGGTGTGAGGTCCGGCGGTGGGGGGTGGCGGAGGCGGTGGAGGGGGCTGGTGAGCTGCCCTAGGGGTTAGGGCTGCTATCGCATCTAGGACAGCCTTGTTGTGTTGCTGTTGTGTCACCCAATGAGTTTGCAATTCGGCCATTTGGGTGGAGAGGGTAGCCAATGTGGGATTAGGTCCGGCGAGGCCATCGTGGCTGCCTATGCGTAGGAGACCTACATTGGAGGAAGCATCGGAGTGGAGTAGATCGTTGGACATGATGGGGTGTACCTACAAAACAAACAAGCGCAAGTCTTGATAAAATGTTAGACACTCGCTCACGTGTTTGGGCGCTCGTGTGTCACACAACACTTAATTGCACTCACTAACTCACCCACTCAAATCTCCAAAAAGAACCTAAACTCAAGCCTAGCACAAGACTCTAAGAGTTAGGAGCACACGGAGTACAAGGAAAACTAGGGTAGAATGAAAGGTAAGGAAAATCAAGTGATGTGCACGAAATGGATGCAGAGTGCACACCGAATTGATTCGGAGTAGAAAGATGCGTAGGGGTGAAGAAGAGAAAACTCAAGATGCTTAGAAAAGGCTAGCTAGAAAGGACTACTCAAGAGGTATGTATAAGGAAACGGTGAGTGGTGTGGTTGAGGAAACCTACGTTGTCTACTTATGTGCCACTGGAGAAAAGGCAAACAGCCGTGGCTTCGAACATGTAAATCACTTCAAACGGATAAGACACGAGTGATTCCTTGCTTTTGACTCAATGAGAGTTTTCTTTTCTTTTGAATGAACTCGATCTCTTATATTTTATTTTATTTTTTAATGTGATCAATGTTTTGAGCTCTTTTCTTTTTCCCACTTTTTTTTTCAATTGAGTGCAAGGGAATCCACTTGAAAGACTTGTCTTTGCTACTATTTTTTTTTGAAAGAAATGAAAGACAAGTAGTTTGGCCAAGGAGAGAATTTTGCACTAAATGCCAAAAATAAATGTGGCAAGTCAATATGAGGTGTCACACGTTTAATGGATGACAAGGCAAGGATTAGTTGGCAATGGTGTGTGCTGAAATGTGCAAGTGAGGTGGCTGTTTTGAGTAAGGAGCAAGTTTAGAATACTAGGCTCACAAATGAAGGATGTGGCCAGCTGTGCATCAAGCGTTTTGGAGGACAGCTATGCTAGCAAACAAAAGTTGGACCACAATGCCACATGGCACACAAGACACTTGGCTCTTTTTCTTGCAATAGTATGAACAAA
This sequence comes from Viola odorata, assembly GCA_963691705.1. Lineage (NCBI taxonomy): Eukaryota > Viridiplantae > Streptophyta > Magnoliopsida > Malpighiales > Violaceae > Viola > Viola odorata. Next base: position 50,703,895 of record OY829537.1, on the reverse strand, counting down.
TGAACTTGGATCATGAACAACCGACACATTCAAAGGGGGAAGAAGGAGAAATGAACGTGTTAGATGTGAGCAAACACAAATATTTTCAGATTTGAAGTTAAAACAAGATCAAAATGCCAAAAACAAGAAAAATTTTGAACAAAAATTAATTTGTCCAAAATTCCCAAAATGAAACCGTAGCTTGTGGAAGGATTTCTAACCGTGAAAATGATGAAAACTTGGATGATGGCCGGTCTAGTGAGCAGCTGGAGCTCTGCTACCACTTGATAGGAGCCAACTTTGGGGATCCTTGATATTTCGGCCTAAGTGGTGACCGAGAGTTGGATCTAGCCCACTTTAGGAGATCGGCTTGTCTTAGATGTTGGGGTGTGCTTGGGCGGAGTGAGGCTTGGCGGAAGACTTAGAGGAGTAATGGAAACAAAGAAGGAAATGTATTGATGAAAAGGGGAAATACAAGTAAATGAACTTGAAGGTCACGGCTAACCCTTCTAGGAATAATTCCTAGACAACATAGCCACAAGACTAACAAGGATCTCAACTTCAAGAGCGACCCTCCTAAGGGCAATTCCTAGGCAACCCGCTCGACTTGAAGAAGAAGGAGGAAGGTTTGAAGAACCCTATTTAGCTAAACTAGAGTGTTGGTCTTAGATTGGAGATAATCACAAAAACAAAGACAACCCTAAAATTAGTCTATCTCCTTCTTTAAATACCTAGAACTAAATACAAGTGGAAAGCACTTTCACACCCTTGGACAAAGGGGTTGCACCGCGTGTTGTAGTTAGGCTATCGGACGCTATGGTGAGCGTGTGGATGGGCCGAGCACTTGGGTGAGCGGGCGTGGGCGAGCCGAGGCAGATGTCTTCATGGGTTGCTAGGGTTGGCGCAGGCGCGCCCCATGGGATGCTAGGGTTGGCGCGGGCGTTCCTCATGCTTTGGCTGATGAATCCATGAGGTTCCGCGGCGTGGCCAAACTCAAGATCCGCGGCCTTCAAAGTTGTTGCGGTGTGAGCGACGGCATGAAGGCATGTCACCCAGCCTTCATGGGCCTCCAAGTCAGCCTCCTCATCCCTTAAGGCCTTCAAGAGTTGGAGCACCAAAGCCTTGCTCCTAGTGAAGTAGCGAGGAAGTGTCGTGCTCGTATCACAGGGCGTGGGGACGTACGGCTTATGCAATTTGAAAGACACGATATGGGGATGTACCGCTTAAGCAATTTGAAAGATACGGTGTGGGGGACGAACCGCTTACGCAATTAGATTGGAGAGAAGTGGTAACGTACCTTCATTCAGATATTGGTTTGACAATATACCTTTGCCCGGATGTTTGGTTGACGAATGAGGGTATGAACCGCCACACAAAATAGATTGGGAAGTGGTAACGTACTTCATTCGGATATTGGTTTGATGGTGGGGGTGTGAACTGCCACACAAAATTGATTAGGGAGTGGTAATGTACCTCCATTCGAATGTTGATTTGATGGTGGGGGTGTGAACCGCCACACGCAATTGATTATGGAGTGGTAACATACTTCCATTCGAATGTTGATGGCTCCACTCGGATACTTGAATTGGGCTTGTTGGTGGAAATTCATGATGAGGGTGAGACGATAATATTTCTCCCTGAATGATACGATCCTAGCCCCGCCACACACACACCAAGTAGCAAGGGCTAGATGGACCAAAGTGTCGAGCCATGACAGAGCAGATTGAGTATGATCAGGGATCACAAAGGCTTGATGGAAACTTTAGTGTTATATTTATTGTATCCAAATTTTAGGACGTTTGGACGAGTGGATCGTCCAAAATCTCAAGCCAACATTTTTGCTGACAGGAGTCCTATGCAGATAAGGACTCTAGGATGCGTCAGACGACTTCGACCGAGCTGTTTCGGACCAGTGAGACCCGGACCAGGAAGGAAGAGGTTGTTCTCGAAGCTTTCGGATGTTAGATTTCATTTGGGACAGGTTTCAGCCCATTTGGACGAGCGAATTGAAAGTTATGCTAGACGACATGCGACTTGAGGATTCGACCCAAACCTTGGCCCGATGATGGGGAAACCTCTTGGAGCTTCTGGAATGTTATTTAATTACTTATTAATTATTTATTTAGGTGATTAGAGTTATTTCTTATTTAGAACTTCTATTCCTATTCGCATTAGAACTTATTGTTTGAGTAGAACTTGTATTGGCGTTTAGCCTATATATAGAGCCGATTGTACTTATTGTAAATCAAGTTTTTTATCAATTAAATTCAGAGAGGATTTTCTCAATTGTTCACGTGTTAGCCTTGTTTCTTCTTAAGTCCGAACGCTTATGTCGATTTGCACGTAATAGACCGAGAGTTCAAACCCCCATTGTTTCGTTTCACCTAGGTTGGTATTCACAAGTTGAATATAGGGTTAGGGATCCGAGTCAAGAACCTCAATTGTTTCGCTTAGGTTGCTTAGCACAGGTTTCTAGGAGGGTTAAGCACTCAAGTGAGTTTTTATTCCGCATTCAAAAATTCAATCTTTCGAATTAGATAAAAAAGGTACTCGTTACGCATCCTACGCAACTAGGATCGTATCAGTTGGTAGCGGAGCTCAAGGCGTTCAAGGTTTAGTATCTATCTTTACGTTTCTATTTTCCTTATTGAGATTGGTTCTTTTTCTATTCGTTCTATAATTAATCTTCTTGTGTGCTTGTGTTAGTTTGTTTTGTGTGTCAAGTCGATCTAGGGTTTCTAGATCTTGTTTGCGTCTTTGTGTATGCAAATCATTGTGCGATTTGTGAGTCATTAAATTAGTTGGTTTCTGTTCAGAAAAGACTTAAGAAAAAGGAGTCTTTAATTTAATTGCTATTTAGTTTCGTTCAAAAAGAGTCAAAAAAAAAATAGATACCATTCCGTTTGTCTTCTCGGCCACCCATGGCAGTTTGATAGGTGGGTGATACATGATGACCAAACCAACCAACTTCACCTTACTCACATTGGGAGGAAATTCAACATTCTTCCACTCTCGCCCGCGCAAGTCCATGAGGACCAATTTTGCATGGAACAAGCAAGTGTCGAGTTTCAATTGATGAGAAAAATGAGGGAGAAGAGTGGAGTGAAAAATGTGAGTCATGCGTTGAAAACACACCATGAAAAAAATGAGCATGGTACATTGAGAGAGTGTGAGCGTAACACACAAGAAAAGAAAAGAGAGGAGACATTAAGAGGAGAGTTGAATACACGCCATGACAAAAGCAAGCATGGTAGAGATTGTGAGCCTAAACACTTGAGTGTATTAGCGAAAGGAAGAGATTTGAGACATGCGCTCTTGACTAACAAGGTGTGTCTTGTACTTTGGTACACGAAGCATTGCTTGAATGTTTCCACTAACCTTCCTTCTACTTTACTAAGTCAAATTGTCTCACTCTATGAAGACGTATTTCCGTCCGAGATGACTCGTGGCCTTCCTCCCATCCGCGGGATAGAGCACAAGATAGACTTAGTGCCTGACGCGGCCTTGCCCAATCGGCCAGCCTACCGATGCAATCTCGAGGAGACGAAGGAGCTTCAAAGGCAAGTTGATGAGTTGTTGAGAAAGGGTTTCATTAGAGAGAGTATGTCCCTTTGTGCAGTGCACGTGTTGCTAGTACCGAAGAAAGATAGCTCGTGGAGGATGTGCGTCGATTGCCGAGCCATCAACAAGATTACCATGAGGTATAGGTACCCTATACCATGCCTTGAGGACATGCTTGATGAGCTAAGAGGGAGTAAGGTGTACTCTAAAATTGATCTCATGAGTGGCTATTACCAAATATGAATGCATGAAGGTGATGAGTGGAAAATCGCCTTCAAGACCAAGCACGGTTTGTTTGAGTGGATGGTAATGTCATTCGGTCTATCTAATGCCCTTACCACTTTCATGAGATTAATGAACAATGTCTTGCGTGACTTCATTGGTAAATACGTTGTTGTGTATTTTGATAACATTCTTGTGTATAGTCCTTCTCTTGATAAGTATGAGTTTCACTTGCGTACGATACTTGACACCTTGCGAACACACCAATTATATGCTAAGTTTGTTAAGTGTGAATTTTCTTTGGACCGAGTGCACTTTCTTGGCTTTGTTGTAAGTGTAGGTGGTGTGCAAGTTGATGAGGACAAGGTGAAAGCCATGCGAGAGTGGCCAAGCCCCAAGAATGCTAGTGAAGTGAGGTCTTTCCATGGCCTAGCAAGTTTTTACCGCCGCTTTGTACCTAACTTTTCAACAATAGCCGCGCCACTCATTGAACTTACTAAGAAAAATGTGGCTTTTGATTGGGGAGATAGGCAAGTCGCGGCCTTCAAGGAGCTTAAGGAGAGACTCGTGCAGTCACCTATGCTAGCCCTAACGGACTTCACTAAGGCATTTGAACTAGAGTGTGATGCAAGCGGTATTGGCATAGGGGTTGTCCTAACCCAAGAAGGTCGACCCATTGTATACTTTAGTGAGAAGCTAAGCGGTGCACACCCCATCGGGAATGTCTCCAAGCTGGCCGTCGCCGCCTGCCGCGTCGAAGTAACTATCGCCACGCTGCAGCAGAGGAAGGATCTGCTGAACTGCTGCCTGAAGAGCATGAGGAAGACTGTTTTTGAGTTAACTTCGGTGGAGGAAGCCCTGAGGGATGTCCCTACCCTGCTGGTGGATGACGACAATGACGCCGGGTCTCGGGCTTGAATGCTAGCCGTTCCGCCTTCTCTTTTGTTTTCCCCTTGTATATTTATGTATGCGGACGTATCTTTAGGCCGTAATGAAACTCCTTTTTGTTATTGGTCTTGTGATCTTTTTTCTTCTGTTCAGGGCGTTAGCCCTTACTTTAATTGTGGGTTGTGCCAGCCTAACTGAAAATGAGTCTGACATCGATCAGATTTTCACAGCATTTATTCTTCTTTATCTGCCAGGTGGCGACGGTTTCTTGAGCAACCATTCTGCTAATCACGCGCCATCTTTTCAGCATTAACTGATTGGGCGGTTTTTCTGCATTTCTTGATTGTGGGAAAATTCCAAACAGGCGTGTTCAAAGGACCTAATTCTGCCATTATGATTGATCTTCTCAAGGAGCATTAAATCATGCTCTTTTCACGCATGGAGAAAATCGAAGAGTCTTACTATTCTGACTATTTATGGGAAGTTTTCCTTCTTCTTTCTGTTCATCTTCTTCTTTAGCATTTTTCTGTTGCTACTGATTCTCATTCTTCATGGCCGATTCATATGATCAGATTTCTGACAAACGCGAGACTCGCCCAACCCCTCCAACCACGCCAGATTCGGACGATCCTCCTTCGCCATCGAGCCTGAGAAAGCGATTGCGCCGCCGCAGTGGTCGGAAAAGGCCGAAGAAAAGAGCAAAAATCAGTAGCACCGGCTGGTTTTTGTCATTTTTCGCCCCTCTAGTTTGTGAGGATAAAAAATCATCTCCTCCTTCTGACTGGTTCGAAGAGAAGGTTCCTCCGAATGATACCGTCGTCAAGGCGGCATCTTCTGATATAAAAGAGGAATCCAAACTATCACTGTTGAGCATTGAGCGAAAGGCTGACAAGTTCCCTCCTTTCGCTGATGAGGAACTTCCGCCCTCCGACGAAGAGTACTGGTACTGGCCTGACAATGGTTGATTCCGCCCCTGTCACTCCATTGTAGATGCCGTATGGCTAATTATTAAATTCCATAATGCTTTGATTTTTTAGTCTTGCATGTTTAGGCGTTAGCCCCTCTGTTGGTTGGCTATCGCTGTGAAACTAACCATTGCTTTACTTCAACCGCCTGAGACTGGTTGTCAGTAACTACCCCCTTCTAGAAGATATAAATGTGAGGACATAAATATCCTTCTGAGGCTTTCACACGTGTCACTTTTACTTTGGGACGTGCCCCATTTTCACAGGTTGTTCAACTTCTTCGTACTCAGCCTTTAAAAGGGAACAACTGCTTTCTTTTAATACTCTTTGCTCTCGTTTAGAAATTTTCTCCCTTCTCTTTCTAGATTTTGCTCCGAAGGAAGTTACTTCCACCGTTCACCGGTGCAGACGGTTTGGCCACCGCCTTCTGATTCAAGGTACTTCACCTCCCTCCCTCAGATTTTCTTCTTGCTGATTTATTATGAGCACATCTAGACTACCCAAAGATTCTCAGTGGCCTCTGGTCGCAAATAGGTCTTTGAGGAGTCTCCAGATTTTCCAGTAGCCCATAGATTTAGAAATAGAGAGAACTCCCAGTATTTTCATTGATCAAGCGGTATTAGATGCAGTGTTGGAGGAAAATAATATCATTTTCCCTCTAGGCTTCTCCGTTAGGATTCCTGATGCTGGTTACCGGCTTCATGATCCTCTACCGGGGGCCGATAGGATGCTATATTTTGACATGTTTCTTTACGGTTTCCGCTTTCCCATCCATGAAGCGGTGAAAAGATTATTAGTTCGATATGACATTAACCCAGCTCAGCTTACGCCCCCTTCTTGGTGCGGGATTTCGGCCTTCATTCGTATCTGCGAGTTGCGGGGCATCCTTGTCCCGTCCATCAATTTATTCCCCAAGTTTTTTAGTTTTAAGTGTCGCAACTGTGTGGTAGATATCGCCCGAAGATGGAGTGATGCGCTGGTGCAGTCATTCTGGCAGAGATTCCAGGGTTTCAAAGAAACCGTGGCGGGTTGGAAGAGCGGTTTCTCTATTGTGAATTTACCTTTCCGCCCCTAGCCTAGAGGTTTCAATCGGTGTCTCAACGACTCCCTTTGGACAAATCCATCAACCATATCCAAGGAAGAGCTCCGACAGACGAATATGCTACTGGGGTTGAAATTGTCCTTCCGCATTCGAGAGTTTGCCTTGCAAAGGCTTATAGAGAAGTATACTATAAGTAAGTTTCTTTTCTCTCATTATCATTCAGCTAATTCAATGTTCTGATATGTCTTGCTGGCAGGTGACACTGAAAACCAACCATCGAGCGATAATGATGTTCCTCTGAACGTGAGGCCACTCCAGACACGACCACCATCTCCTCCGCCTGAAAGTTCCAGTCATCCTACCGCTCCATCAAAACGAAAAAGATTCAAGACTGTCGCCAAGCGAGGCATCTCTAACCGCGCTTCTCAATTTCTCGAGAACTGGTTACCCGTTCGGCAAGGAGCGACTTTGAATCATCCTAAGGCTGAAACACCCGATAGTGACAGCGAGGACATGGACAATGATTCTGGGCTTCATCATGCTTCCGCAGCTTAGCGGAAGAAACTACGCATGGGAAGTAGCAAACCCATCTCTACAGCTGCTTCGAACAAATTTAGCGAAACCCCTGCTACCAGGACTGGCTCTTTCGGGGGCGCAAGCACTTCTAAAGTAGCTGTGGCAGCCGAGGTGCCAACCGACATTCCTCCTGAAATCCCCAAGGTTTCGTCAGAGGTCAACGTTCCTCCTTCGACTGTCGCTCCTGATTCTCCTATCTCGTCTTTTATTCCTGAAGTTGCCGTCCCAGATCCTTCTCCTGCCGTCGCTCCTGACCCTCTGCCTAATGGCCTTCCGCCATTATTCTGTACCTCTATCTCAGGGGCTAGGGGTTCTGCTGAAAGCTTCTCTCCTCCATTTACCGCCAATCTTTCATCTCAAGGCCTTCAAGGAGCCACTTCCTATCACTTGGATCTGTCTACCTTTGGCACCAGCGGACTTCGCGCACTAGGGATATCGGATCCGCTATCGCGAAATGAGCCTGTGGGCTCCACGGTAGGTGTGATATTTAGCTCTCCTGAAGATAGGGAGGAGATGTCAGAGCTTCCTCTAGAGGTTCATCGCGAACGCGCTTTGAATGAAGTACTGGCTAGCTTTCGCATGCTAAATTACTTCCTCGATATTCAGGGTAACAAGGCTCAGGGCTCCCCTTCTAAGGTGGCAGAGTTAACGCGACTTCAAAGCGATACCCAAGCTGAGCTTAATGACTGCCGCGTTGAGTTGGCTAGAGAAAAGTCGATAGGGAAAGCAAAAATAGAACTTCTGGAGGCAGAACTGATGACGGCTGACAGAAAGAACATTCTCCTTCGCGAAGAGATATCGCCCCGCGATGCAAAGTTGGCGAAGATATCCCACGAGATATCGGCCAGCGATTATTACTGCAGCGAGGCTTTCGATCCTGCCAAGATAGCTGATTATGCCTTTGAGAGGTTAAAGGATGTGGATGTCGGGGGCGTCAAGGGAGTTGTTCCGCCATGAGCATAAGGCGGCACTTGAGAGCGTTTTGATTTATTTTTCTCCTCCAACCTTGATTTCAAATGGCTTGTAATAACTGATAATGCTAGCACAATAACGACCGTCATTCCGCTCTGGATAATAGTTTATTTGTTTTACGGCGATATCTCGCTGATTACGTCATCACGCTTGACTTCTTTTTGATAAAGTAATTTTATTTTTTCGGAGCATTTAATGCTTAGAATCCCCTCATTAATGCGATCGAAGGATCATGATGATTTGAGGACACGTGTCTGCTCATCGGGACGCTAGGGCTAGTATGATTTGATATGATCAAAACGTCTTCTCATTTTTCTAGGGTTGTACTCATTACTCACGCCTGTCACGCGCGTAGCAACTGTTCCAGCAGTCATGCCTTTAGCCTCTTAGGGTTATAAAACCCAACACTCTATTTCTTTTTTCCACTTTCGATACTCTGTTTCTCTGCATCTTCTTGAATCGTTTGTGTTTTTGGCATTCCTCCCCTGGGTACTTTGATTTTCTTCCCCAAAAGGTACTTTTTCATTTTCTTTTACTGTCTTCTTCATCTCTTTGTTTTCTTTTTCCACCATGACAAAAAGAAAAACTCGGGCTTCTGGGTCTAAATCACGGGATGAAGAAAAAATAGAGACTATATTCAGTACTATTACTTCTTCTGCCATTCTTGATAAACACCTGTCTGATCATGGTGCTGCCCTCCCTGAGGGTTTCAAGGCTATTGTCGCCCCTACGTCTTTACGCTTGAATAACATTCTAACCGGTAATCGTAGAATCCTGTATGCCCAGATGTTCCGCTATGGTTTCTGGTTTCTGGTTGACCCGTTTATCCAAGAGTTGCTTACCTCTCTAGATCTGAGGCCTGTTAAACTGGCTCCGAATGCCTACTGTGGCATTTATGCTTTTTTAGAACTCTGCAAGTACAAAGGAATTACATCTCCTTCCCTTGCATTACTCAAATCTCTGTTTAAGATGTATAACCGTCAGGGTGTGATAGCGATATCGCCCCGTTATAATGACGATTTGCTCAAAAATTTCACCTGGAAACTCCTTAGCTTGGAATCTTCCATTGATAAATAGAAAGAGAAATTTTTTGTTGTTGAGACTCATGAGCTTCCGGATTCATGGTGGCGATCTGATTTTAACCAGAGCGTTAAGGACAGAGCTTGGTGTCGTGTGGCCCTTGACGAGACAGAACAGGGATGGTTTGATAAGTTGCTTAGTCTGGAAATCAGCGTTCACACCCGCCTTCTGGCTTGCGGGACCGATATCAGGGCCTGTGTTAGACGTGAGTATCGCGCCAATCTTTGATTTCTAGTATTGGTACTAACGCTGACGTTGTCTTGTGCTTTTGCAGCAACTGATCCGGATTACGTTCCGGAGAGTGTCAGAAGGCGCCAGAAGAGACTTCAAGATAGGGAAAAGGTCGCGGTTATTAATATCGCCACCACTTCAGCCGCCACTTCGGCTCCTCCCCAAACATCTTTTGCCTCTGTTGACAAGGAAACTGATACCATTCCTGTTGGTATTCCTGTTTGATTGCATTGCATTTCATCATGTTTTTACTATCCATTTACTTGTTATTTGGGCAGTAAACCTACTGATTTATCCTTGTATTTCTCATATCTTAGCAGTTCTGGTTTGGAGATAATTTATAGTAGAATCTGATCTGAGGAGCGCTGAAGTTGTTTTCCCGAGTCTTGGCCTAGCGCTTGGCCAAGACTCCGGCCAAGACTGATCCGCGAGAGAGGAATCATGAGCAGCAGCGTTGGGCCTTGCGAGCTGGCAAATCACAGCTGTCCAGCAAGAAAGAGAAGGATCAAGAAGATATTTATTTAAGAATCCTATTAAGGATCTCCTTCCATCTTTTGTATATTTTAAATTCCTATTTTTATTCAAAACAAATCAGGATAATTTATTTAGGAGATTAATTAGGAGACTTTTTAGGAGATTATTTAGGAGATTAAGTTGGAGAAGGACAGGGGAGTTTTAGCTTACTTATAGCTGAACTCGTTCTCCTCTCGCGACTCTCTTCTTCTCCTCTCTTCGGATCTCCACACTTTTCTTCGATACAATTTTGCTCCGGATTCAATTCTTTGAATCTCGGATTTAATTTATTTATGCAATCAAGTATTTTATTTTTCTATCTATGAGTATGAGTAGCTAAACACTTGTTCTTGGTAAGGGTTGATGGGCTGAAGTTCTTATGCATTCGTGAGATCAAACCGTACTTAATATTCTCTTCTCTCGTATTTATTTATTTCTTGAACTTAATTTATCGCTTACTCACTAGAGACAAGAGTTGGCCATTCTTGCACCCTAGTAGAGAAGAGTTGCAACCAGCCTAGAAGGAAAGGGAGCACCCGTCGGCTAGGTGAAGTAGGTGACTAGTCTCGCGCCAGACTAGAAGAAATAAGTGATTTAGGTCAAGACCATATTGACAACCTAGGGTTTCCATAGGGAGACACCTTGGCCTAGGCACTGTCTTCCCCTATACCATTGAGGAAGCGAACAGCCATTCAAGACAGCAGTCAAACGGATAAACCCTTTAACCAGCAAGGTATCCCTTGGCTAGGATTATCAGGAAAGGGAGCACCCGCCAGGTAATTTGAAGAGGAGGGAAGATAGGAGTGAACAGGAGTACCTCCACTCTATAGCAGTACTATGAACGAAGAGATGAATACCCTTGAGTCTATGATCGAAGTATAAGAACAGAAGCTCTCACATCACCCTTACCTGGAATTCCCTTTTACTTGATTTATTTCAATCTTGACCCCTGTCTAGGCCAAGCCTTTGGCCAATACTGTTTTGTGCTATTTTATTTCTTTCTGTTTTTGTCTTTATTTTCAGATTCAACCAACCAAATTCAGTGACGAGGAAGTCAACCAAGAACTACATTTCCTAGAGGTCTCTGTGGATCGACCCTCTTACCACAATCTACAAACTCTTGTGGACAGTGATAAGTTATATTTCTACCCCCTTTTTCATACCTATTTCACTCTTATATTTGACGCGTTCGACGCGCGATCACTATTATATCAATCGCTGCTCTTCCGCCTCGACCCTCCGCTCGTAGGGCTTCAGCAAAAGGAAAAAAGAAAAAGAAGACTCGGAGCATTGCCTCCCTCCGATCACCTATTCTGCCTTCTTCTGACGCAGCCGGCTCTTCGGAAGCGCCTACCGCTGGGACGGTAACTGCAACTTCCCCCAGTATCTTTCACATCATTTTTCAATGCTTGCTTGTACTCTTCTTATTGTTAATTGTGTTTTTTTTTTTTTTTTTTAGGATACTTCTGGTACTTCCACGCCTTTGTCATCACGAGGCAACATGGACGTGAGACGTATTCTGAATCGTCCAAAGAAGAAACAAAAGTCCACAGGAGTAGATGCAAGCTCGTCCTCGACTCAGGCTGACGTCGGGGTAAGACCCCAAACTGGTCTTGACCCTTCCATTCCTCCGCTGGGTCAGACTGGTACCATTTTTGAGAATGCGGCCATGCCTCCACCTTTCGAGACTTCTCCGCCCCCATTTGGTTCAGAGATGCCCCACTTTTCCTCTAACACCACAGTTTACCATGACGAGCTGTCGGAATTTCCTTCTTATCAGGCTCATGCAACGTTCCAAGGGGGTGTCGCCTCTACTTGTCCTAATGAAACGTTCACGCCTCCGGGAGGCTCTTCTTCCAACCAGCCTCCTTCTCCAGCCACCGTGGTCTTCGTTCCTTCCGCTGCTTCCACACTTAGGCATTTCAGGGAGGGGACAGTAGTGTCCAATCTTATGGCCGATGTGAGTTCTCATAACGTCGTCAGACCTATCACTCACCAAGTGGACATGACTACATTTCCTAGCTCAGGGATTGCAACCATGGGGGGCGATAACTCGACCATTACTGCATCATTCTTGGCTGCACACATGTTAACTTCTCCTGAAGAATGAAGCACTTTCGCTACTGTAGGAGACAAAGAGCAAGCTGATATGCTGCGCTCCACGCTTTTCTCCGGGTTCCTCCAATCTCATCTCTATGCTGAGCGCGTGTCTCAAAAGGCTGCTGACCTTGCCGCTTCTGTAGCCAAGCTTTCTCAAGAGCAAGAGGAGAAACAACGACTGTTGGAAGAGCGAGATAAATATATGGCGGACCTGGAGGCAGCTAAAGAGGAGGCAAGAGAGGCAAAGGAACAGTTAGCCACTGTAAAGGAACAATTGGCCACTTCTAGCACTGCTCTGACAGCTGAACAGTCAAAGTGTGTCACTCTCGAGGAGGAGAAAATGGCCTTAACGGGAGAGAGAGCAGCTTTGATAGAAGAAAAAATGACGCTTGAGGCGGAATCAGCTATCAAGAGGCGCTGGTATATTGAAGAGAGTGTTTCCATCATGGCCGATTGCTTTGTGGAGGTTCATGGGGAGGAATTTTATGATGGCGAGGCTGTCTCTAACGCCTTTTTTTAGAGATCTTCCGGTCTTAACGACGAGGGCTTCCGCTTGGCCAGGTCAAAGGGCTACCCAGAGGGGGAAATCGCCGAAGACAAGGAGTAAGTAGGGTGTTATCCTTTTTTTCTTTTTATGAGGATCGAATGTTACCCTCTTTGTATATTTTTGCATACTTTTGTGTCCCTTCGTGGGTATTTGCTTCTGAACAATGATACTTTAGCGGCATCGGTTTTTGTTAAGGCCATTTTCCTTTCTTTAAATTTTACCGTCCTGATCCCGCTTTGTCGCGCTTATCTCAACCACCACCTGACTGATCGAAAAGATAACAAATAGGGCCTTTAGGTCCTACTCCTTAGTCTACGTCAATATCGGCGTGGTTGACCTCATGTTTATTTTACCAAAGAGTTATACAACTCTTTTTTGTTAATTAGAGTGCCGAGATCTCTTTGAGGCCGGAGACATCCTGCATACTCAATTAATATCTATTAGTAAGAAATAAGCGATAACAGACACGAATTTCCCGTAGGAGCCGATCCGCCATCCTTCTAGGGTATCGATGTCGCTTGCTATCGCTTTCTCAACCAGCTCACTTCGCCAGGGATTCCGCATCTGGTTACTTGCTGGGAGTTTGTGACTTTTCATATTTCCACGATTAGCCAGAAAGTGCCTCTTCCTAGTGAGTCGTCTGATCAGGACAGTCCCTCACAAGGCTAGGATTTTTCACTTTCGGCGTTATCCTCTTATCTTGGAATTGTACCTTCCTTTGGCGAGCCGTCTTCGTCAAACCGGCCGCAAAGATAGGATTTTTACTTCCAAGATGGAGTTATTATCTCCTTAGGGTGTGCCTCTTCCTAACGAGCCACCTCCACAAGAATGGCTGTCATAGGGATGAGGCCTTTTCACCTTTAGGAATCCTGGGGCGTGCCCTCACTCAGTGAGTCGGTGGATACAGACTGACCATCACGAGGATAAGACTTTTCACTCCCAGGGGTGCCGGGGCGTGCCTCTTCTCATGGTCCCCACCTGGTTACCACAAGGATAGGACTTTTCACTCCCAACGTTTCATATCAGGTGCGCCAGGGCGTGCCCTCACTTAGTGAGCTATCAGATCAGGACAGGTCATCACAAGGATAGGACTTTTCACTTCTGACGCTAAGTATTAGGTATGCCAGGGCGTGCCCTCACTTAGTGAGCCGTCGGATCAGGACAGGCCATCACAAGGATAGGACTTTTCACTCCTGGCAACCTCTTTCCCTTTTTTCTTATCGCCTGCACACATATGTAGCCACAAAGCACAAGAGAGCTCATTACTCGAGCGTTAGTAGGGGTTAGGGCTATCGTTAGTGAAAAGATGCAGGGATAAGTCAAGATCTAGCATGATATAATTTCAAACGAGCAATATTCCAGGAGTTAGGTAAGGGGGTACCGTCGAGTGTCTCTAGATGGTACGCTCCTCTCCCGACGATATGGGTAACACGGTATGGCCCTTCCCAGTTTGGACTGAGCTTTCCCCGGCGTTGACCAGTTGCTCGTTGATCCCGGAGTACTAGATCACCTTCTTTTAGGATTCGTTCTTTGACGCGCCTATTATGATAACGCGCCATCTTTTGCTTATAGTGCATCATCTTCAGAAGAGCTTCCTCTTGTAGTTCAGGCAGTGCGTCAAGATTCGCACTCGTAAGCTCAAGGTACCAATTTCCACAGGCGTAACGGCCTCCGTGCCGAAAGCCAATGCGAATGGTGTTTCTCCCGTGCTGGTTTTTGTGGTCATGTGGTATGCCCACATCACATACGGCAGTTCGTCTGCCCACTTTTTCTTGGATCCCTCCAGGTTCTTCTTAACACCATTCAGGATGGCTCGGTTTGTTACCTCAGCCTGACCATTAGTCTGCGGATGAGCCACGGAAGAGAATCTCTGCTCGATTACGAACTCCACACATTGGTTTCTAAAGAACTGGCTGGTGAACTGCGTTCTATTATCGCTAACGAGTACGCGAGGAGCTCCGAAGTGCATGATAATTTGGTACTTGAAGAAACGCCAGATTTTTTCTGTCGTGATGTTGGCAACCGCCTCGACTTCTGCCCATTTGGTGAAGTAGTCTACTGTTACGACCATAAACTTTAGTTGCGATCTTGCCTTTGGAAATGGTCCAAGGATATAAATTCCCCATTTCGCGAAAGGACAAGGAGCGATAATATTGTGAATTTGTGCAGCGGGTTGCTGGGGAATCTTGGAGAATTCCTGACACTTTTGGCAAGTTCCCATATAGTCATGGCAGTCTCTCCGAATAGTGGGCCAGTAGAACCCTGATCGAAAGACTTGCGCAGCCATGGTTCCGCCGGATGCGTGCATGCCACAAATTCCCTCGTGGATTTCGTGGAGGGTATGAAGACCCTCTTGTTCTGTTATGCATTTCGCAGCCGGATGAGAGAAACACCTCCATAGCAGTTCCCCATTAAAGTATGTACACCGTGCCGCTTGCTTCAGCACTTTCTTCTTCTCAGCGTTATCTGCTGGAAGTTCATCATGTTTTAAGTATTTTATGACGGGAATTCTCCAGTCGTTGTCACTTTCTTCCACACAGAGCGTCGCTTGTTCTTCCATGAAGGAAGGTACGGGTATCTCCCGGTAGTACACCCCTTTTGGTATGGACGCCTCTGGATTTGCTGCGAGTTTAGCGAGATTATCAGCCTCAGCGTTATCCTCTCGAGGAATGTGCTCGAAGCTGACCTGTATGCCATATTTCTTTATTTCTATCAACTCGCGCTTCACTTTAGCAAGGTATTGTACCATGATGGGCTCTCTAGCTTGAGAGTATCCCAGCACTTGGTCTATTATCAACTTGGAGTCCCCGCAGACTTTCAGCCGCAAGTCTCCCAACCTCCCAGAGTCATGTATTCCCTTGATTGAAATACTCTTTCCTATCCTGAGTCCAGCTAATAGCGCTTCATATTCTGCGGCGTTATTGGACAACGGCTGCAGAATTTGGATGGCATATCGCACATGGATGCCGTGAGGCCCACTCATGAAAATTCCAGCCCTGACAAGCTCTTGATTTTTGGCGCAATCTACGTGGATAACCCACAGGTCGGTGTTGGTCTCTGGGAAAGGAAGATCCAATTCTTCTTTTTCCTTTTCAGTCAATTCTGTTAGAGGATCCGGCGTGAAAGTGCATTCCGCGATAAAGTCCGCCAAGATTTGAGCCTTCACAGACGGTCGGGACCGGTAATGCAACCCATATTGTTCAAGTTCAAGAGCCCAGATTAGCTCCTCCTCGAGGATTCTAGTTTTTGGAAGATCCGTTTCAGAGGTTGGTCTGTCAGCACAACGACAGTTTGAGCTTGAAAGTATCGGCTCATTTTCCGCGTGGCTTGGATCAATGCTAACGTTATTTTCTCGATACGGGCGTATCTGAGTTTGGCATCTTTCAGGACGTGACTCACGAAGTATACAGGGCGGTGCATGTGGTTGTCTTCTCGCACAAGGACCGCGCTAACCACTTCGTCAGCAACCCCAAGGTATAAATACAGGATATCGCCAGGTTCTGGTCTTGTCAATACCAAGTCAGACGATAGGTAAGCTTTCAGGCCTGCGAATCCTTCTTCGCACTCTGCCATCCATCCAAAAGCGGCTTTCTTTCGTATAACTTTGAAGAAAGGGAGACACCTTTCTCCTTGTTTAGAAATAAACCGCCCCAGAGCCATAACGCGCCCGGTTAGCTTTTGAACCTCTTTTATGGTCTGAGGAGATATCATGTCTTGGATAGCCTGGATCTTTGATAGGTTGGGCTGAATGCCTTTTTGGCTGACCACATAGCCCAAAAATTTGCCTGTTTGGAAGGTGAACATGCACTTTCGAGGGTTTAGCTTCATCTGATATTGCTTCATTACTTTGAAGACTTCAGCCAGATCGGATAGGTGATCTTCAAAGTTTCAACTTTTAACCAGTATGTCATCGACATACGCTTCGACGTTTCACCCAATCTATTTTTCGAAGACCTGATTCGCCATTCGCTGGAAGGTGGCTCCAGCGTTCTTCAATCTGAAAGGCATCGCCGTATAGCAATAGGTGGCCCTCGGAGTGATAAAGGCAGTTTTCTCTTCATCCTCCTTGGCCATGGGGATTTGATGGTACCCGGAATTGGCGTCCAACGAGCTTAAGTACGCGTATCCGGCAGCCTGATAAACTAGCTGATCAATCCGAGGGAGTGGGTAACAGTCTTTGGGGCAAACGTCATTCAAATCAGTGAAATCGATGCACATGCGCCATTCTCCGCTGGGCTTGGGGACCAGAACGGGGTTAGCCAACCAGGTGGGATATCTTACTTCTCGAATAAAGCCAGCGTCGAGAAGCTTAGTAACTTCTTTTTCGACCGCCCTTGCCTTTTCAGTAGAGAAAGCACGTCATTTTTGTTGGACTGGTCTGGCATCAGGGTTGACATTGAGTCGATGTTCTGCCACCTTCCGCGAGATACCGGGCATGTCAGATGGTTTCCATGCAAATTCTCCTTTGTATTTATTCAACAGTTGGGCCAACTGCAGATTTTCCTCTGAGTTGAGGTTATCACTAACCAGAAATACAGCTCCGCCTACCCCGCTGACTGGGACATGAGTCATTTTATCTACAGGCTGAGTACGTTTTTCATCATTTTGCTCATATGGAGTTAGAAGAACTCTGGTTGACAATGGAAGTGCCGTAAACTTGTTCTCATTGGAAGCCTACAATCTCCTGAAGCGTTCAGATAGCGAGCTTATGCCCTGTAAAAAACCTATCATTGGGGTAGACGGAGTCCCCATCCCAGTGACTGGAGTGACTACCTTGCCCGTATATTTCAAGGAAGATACCTCCAAACGGTCTGAGGAGCTTTTATTCTTGGTGGTGGATCTAAATCTACCATATAATGCCATATTGGGACGGCAATTCCTTAACCATTTTGGAGCGGCGATATCGCAAAAGCATCTGAAGCTGAAATACCCGTCCTGGGATGGTGTGGTCTCGATCTGAGGAAATCAAAAGTTAGCAGTTGAATGCTATCTGCTTATGACTCATGTTCTGCCACCTTCCTCCTCCCAACGTGACAGCATCAGTATTTTTCTCCTCCCAGAGTGACCTTAGTTTAGTTTCCGCATTTCGCGTCTTCTCCTACGGGAATTGACATTGTTTGCATTTCTGTACCATATTTCCTCCTCCCAGAGTGACAGCATCAGTATTTTTCTCCTCCCAGATTGACCTTAGTTTAGTTTCCGCATTTCGCGTCCTCTCCTACGGGAATTGACGTTGTTTGCATTTTTGTACCGTATTTCCTCCTCCCAGAGTGACAGCATCAGCAATTTTCTCCTCCCAGAGTGACCTTAGTTTAGTTTATGCATTTCGCGTCTTCTCCTACGGGAATTGACGTTGTTTGCATTTATGTACCGTATTTCCTCCTCCCAGAGTGACAGCATCAGCATTTTTCTCCTCCTAGAGTGACCTTAGTTTAGTTTCCGCATTTTGCGTCTTCTCCTACGGGAATTGACATTATTTGCATTTCTGTACCTTATTTCCTCCTCCCAGAGTGACAGCATCAGCATTTTTCTCCCCCCAGAGTGACCTTAGTTTAGTTTCCGCATTTTGAGTCTTCTCCTACGGGAATTGACGTTGTTTGCATTTTTGTACCGTATTTCCTCCTCCCAACGTTACAGCATCAGCATTTTTCTCCTCCCAGAGTGACCTTAGTTTAGTTTCCGCATTTCGCGTCTTCTCCTACGGGAATTGACGTTGTTTGCATTTCTGTACCGTATTTCCTCCTCCCAGAGTGACAGCATCAGTATTTTTCTCCTCCCAGAGTGACCTTAGTTTAGTTTCCGCATTTCGCGTCTTCTCCTACGGGAATTGACGTTGTTTGCATTTTTGTACCGTATTTCCTCCTCCCAACGTTACAGCATCAGTATTTTTCTCCTCCCAGAGTGACCTTAGTTTAGTTTCCGCATTTTGCGTCTTCTCCTACGGGAATTGACATTATTTGCATTTCTGTACCTTATTTCCTCCTCCCAGAGTGACAGCATCAACATTTTTCTCCCCCCAGAGTGACCTTAGTTTAGTTTCCGCATTTTGCGTCTTCTCCTACGGGAATTGACGTTGTTTGCATTTTTGTACCGTATTTCCTCCTCCCAACGTTACAGCATCAGCATTTTTCTCCTCCCAGAGTGACCTTAGTTTAGTTTCCGCATTTCGCGTCTTCTCCTACGGGAATTGACGTTGTTTGCATTTCTATACCGTATTTCCTCCTCCCAGAGTGACAGCATCAGTATTTTTCTCCTCCCAGAGTGACCTTAGTTTAGTTTCCTCGTCCAAACTCGAAGATGACGATATGAAACATCTTTCCTCGTCCAAACTCTATCTGAAACATCAAATATCAATGGAACACTAGGTGAACGGTTCAACACGTGAACAAAAAGGTGAGCGGTGTCTTAGGTTGTGAGAAAAAAAAAGAGGCAAGAGAATTAATTAGGGTTGCTGTTGAGCATCCTGTGAGAGAGAAGAGAGAAAACAGATTTCGCCAAACTCTGTGCTGCGGGATAATCGTCTCAGCAACTTCGTTCACCGTTAGATCGGGGTAAAATTTGGACAGCAGGTGTACGACTTCTGGTTCTTCAATCTGAACGGTTGGATCAGTGAGAAGTTGTTTGAGGTACTAGAAATACTGTCCTAATTGAAGCAGTGAAAATCTGGTTTTGGTTCTCTATTCTCATATCTCTTGTTTTTCTCGGATTGATTGATTAGATTGTTTGATTGGTACTATTGGTGATAGTGGTGTATGTCAGAATATTCTTATAGTTGAGATAGGAATTTTGCTTGGTTGTACACATTGATCATTATATAGTGGATTGACTGGCTTGATCCCGTGGTTTTTTACCCGTTGAGGTTTTCCACGTTAAAAATCTCTGTGTTATTTTGATTGCTTTTGATTGGTTTGATAGCTAGGGTTTATTGATTCTTGGGATAAGATTGTTTGCTGCGCAAAATTGATTGTCGATTGGAATTAACCCCAACATTTGATTGTGAAAGCAAGCATCTGACTCGCTCAACCAAAGTCCTGTTCATCCTCTCTGCCAGTCCGTTTACCTGTGGAGTCCTTAGAGGTGTCTTTTGATGTCGGATGTCCTTCTGTCTGCAGTACTCATCAAAGGGTATTCAGCTGCTAACTTTTGATTTCCTCAGATCGAGACCACACCATCCCAGGATGGGTATTTCAGCTTCAGATGCTTTTGCGATATCGCCGCTCCAAAACGGTTAAGGAATGGCCGTCCCAATATGGCATTATATGGTAGATTTAGATCCACCACCAAGAATAAAAGCTCCTCAGACCGTTTGGAGGTATCTTCCTTGAAATATACGGGCAAGGTAGTCACTCCAGTCACTGGGATGGGGACTCCGTCTACCCCAATGATAGGTTTTTTACAGGGCATAAGCTCGCTATCTGAACGCTTCAGGAGATTGTAGGCTTCCAATGAGAACAAGTTTACGGCACTTCCATTGTCAACCAGAGTTCTTCTAACTCCATGGTTAGCGATAATGGGAGTAACTACTAACGCGTCGTTGTGCGGATACACCACACCCTTCTCGTCCTCTTCAGAAAAGGATAATACCATACGATCCAAGGCACTTATCGCTTCACTCTTTATTGTCATGCCAGTCCACTTCCGCTTATCCCCTGGAGCGGGCATCAGCTGTGCGGTTTCATCCAGATAAGGCGTGCCTCCAGCAATGATGTTGATAATAGGGACGTCCTCGTCATCAATTGTAAGCATTTCTTGACCTCCTCCCGCAGGACCGGTGTCGCAGCCTGGGGGTTGGGATGGTGTTGCCCTGTTATCAGCTACTCTATTTGTTGGGTTGCTTTTAGCTTCTTCTCGTGTTTTTGTGGCAAATTCCCCCAGATAGTTCTCGACACGCTTCGGTTGAGTGTCCTTTGGCTTTGTGAAATTTGCAATAGGCATTTTCCCTTCCCCCCAGGATTACTCATGGTCTTACAGGGGCGGGATAACGGATGGGCAGGTTTCGCTGCTCTACTATTGCCAATATTTCTGCTCGGGGTAGGACGAAGGAAGGAGGGTCTGAATCATAAACTCGTCCCTTAGAAGGATCACTCTGCCGTTGAGCAGAGGAGTCACCAGATTTTCCCTTTGAGGGGTTGTCTCTTCTCCGATTAAATGTCTTGGGAATGTGATCCTTTCGCTGAGCGTAATCGTCAACAAACCGATCTTTAGAGGTAGCTAGAATCAGAGCGGTAGGGGCTGGAGGCATGGCGGGCGGCATGTTCCGAAATATATCCCTATTTTCTTCTTCTTCCATCCTCGCATTGTTATGGGCTTTCAACCTTAACGCATCCAAAGTCGCTGGTGGGTCAACCATTAAAGCTCCTCGGAGTTTTCGGTAACAACAGTTTTGCTTTAAGGCTTCAATGGCGAAATCAACCGTTACACCCGGTGTTAGCGACATCTCAGTGTCGAAATAATGGAGGAAGCTTCTCAAAGATTCCTGAGGTTTCCTGTGTAAGTCAAACAAGGCAGCAGCTGACTTTCTGATAGGGACTGCAGTGCTAAATCGACTCCTGAATTTAGATTCCAGTTGCGCGAAACTGTCAATAGACCCACCCGGAAGACCTTCGAACCACAAACGTGCGACCCCTGACAGGGTCATTACAAATATTTGACACAAAGCAGCATCATTGTGGGTTTGGAATTGCACAAAATCCTTCACCTTGTTAAGGTGAGAGATGGGATCTTTGGTGCCATCATAAGATTCTGAGGGAAGATTTACGTGTCTACTAACTCTGTGACGCCTTATGCGTAGGCTAAAAGGGTGGCCCGAAGTATCGTCAAGGATTTTCCACTCCTGTTGAGGTGGGGATGCTTCCAAATGATGCCTACGATCTCTCGGATCTCTGATAGGATGTCGCCTGGGGGTCGGACTGTGACTCCTGGTTGACCTAGTTCGATGTCTCCTACTGCTGGATCTTTCACTCCCTCCGGGAGACATATCTCTATTATTTTCGTTTCTCCTTCCATCCCAACGACCTCTATCCTCCTCACGCCATTGCCGCTCCTCTTGAGAAATAGGAAATAAAGGTACTTGTGGTATGTACGGCTCCACCGTTCTATGAGCAATCTGTACAAGACTGACTGACGCACTTAATGCGGGCAGCGTCAATGAGACATTCGTATGTAGCGGGGACGATAGTGGTCTTTCTGTAATGATTGATGGAGTGAAAATGAATTGAGATGCCCCGTCTGACCCAGAAGCAGCAGCAGGTGTATATCTGCTAGCCAATTCTGTTAAGTGGTCCAGTTGAGCACGATGGGCTAAAATGGAGCTCGCGAATGGGTTATTTGCGCTATCCACCCCGGACCCCCCGACTGAGGAGGAAAATGACTTGACCCCGCTATTTGGGACAAAGGAGTGCTTGGATATAACACAAACGTTCCCGTTGTTTACGCGAGAGATAGATTTGACATTCCTGAAGGAATTTCTTGCATCGAGGTGGGAGCATCTGAAGTGGCGAAGGCAAAGAGTCGTCTGCGGGTATCAAATGGAAGACTAGAGGACTGAGTCAACGGCGGATCTGAATCAGAAGCCATGATCTTCAAATTCCTAGAAGAACAGAGCTTGGCTATTAAGGAAGCTCACTTTATTAAAACCAAGACTCTCAATGAAAGCACCAATTTGATTAGATTCGAGTTTCTTCGGGGGCGGAATGAGGATTATGGCTATCCGGAGTCACTGTGGCTGCTGTCCGCGATACCTACAAAGCGCCGGAGGGGGGGCTCCGGCGTAGACACTCCGATGCTTAAGTTAGTAAGATTATGAAATTCGGCAGAGATTCTAGTAGAGAATTTTCTCTCCCCTCGATCTATAAATGTGGGGTATTTATAGCTGGAGAGAAGAAGGTCGTTACCCCCAGGGGTGGGCGTTATCAAGGGGAGATAACGCCCCGGATGACGTCAGCTGGACCGTACTGGATGACGTCAGCAAGAGGATATCGCTAGTGGGATATCGCCAATATGTCGTTGTCGGGGTTCCTGGGATGGGATGGCACCGTGTAGGTCCCCCCCCCCCCCCCCCCCCCCGCTGATGTCGACCATCCCAGGATCTTTGGCCCAACTTAGTCAAGGTCTACAGGAATCCGGCTTTGACTGGAGGTAGGAAGACGATTATACCCTTGGTGTTTCCTTAATTGTTATCAGCGCGCACAAGGGCGTAGAGCTCTTTGTCATAAGTCGGGTATTGAAGTTGAGCATCCTTCAACTTCTCACTGAAGTAGGCTATGGGCCGCTTCTCCTGCATTAGCACAACGCCAATCCCAAGCCCACTCGCATCGTACTCTACTTCAAACGCCTTGTCGAAGTCCGGTAGGGCTAAGACGGGTGCTGAAGACAAGCGTTCCTTGAGCGTTTGAAACGCATCCTCTTGTGGTTGCTCCCACCTGAAAGGCACATTCTTTTTAGTCAGCTCATTTAAAGGTACAACGACTGTACTAAAATCTTTAACAAACCGCCTGATAACATTTGACCTTCTAGAGAGGGGTAAGCGAGGAAAGTGGCCTCCTGGGTTGCTGATCCCGTCGTTTGATGTACCTACAAAGCGCCGGAGGGGGTCTCCGGCATAGAAACTCCGATGCTTAAGTCAGTATGGTGGTTCAAAATGGCAGAGCTTCGACCAACTATCTTAGGCTTACCCTTTTGTCTTGAATATAGGGGTATTTATAGACAAGAAATAGACGTTACCTAGAGAGGGCGTTATCTTAAGTCGATAACGCCCAGGGCTCTCAGATGATGCCTTATAATGTATGGGATGGGGTGTTACCTAGAGAGGGCGTTATCTTATGTCGACCATCCCAAGTTTTCATGGAAGAAGTGGGAGGCGAGAGCTACAGTAGTTCAGTCCAGGCGACAACTACAGTACTCTGGCCTTGTTAGAGAGTGTAAGGATGAAAATGTCCCTGAAATCACTTCTTTAGTTATCATAAGCCCAACCGAAAATGAGCCCGAGTGTTCACCAAGGGTTACCGTTCCATTTTTGGCCCTGTCTTCTTAACGGTCTGTGTGATGACGATGTGGTTCACTTTTCCAGGGACGCGTCTTCTCAAATCGGCATTCCCTTAGGCCTATAAATTGAATCTTTCTCTGAACTGTTTCTTCACATCTTTTCTATATCTTTCTCAATATTTCTACTATGGAGGAAGTGACCAAAAAGTATCTAATCTCAAAGGCTCATACTTTGAACAGTCTCACCCAGGCTGACATTAGTTTCCTGGAGTCCATGGTGACCAAGACTTCTGAAGATATTCTGGAGCTTCAAGGGATGCTAAATCCTCTATTGGCCTGGCAAGGCATGGCATCCATGGAGGACATCAACCCCTTGGAGAATGTGTCGAAGATAGCTACTTCTGTCTCTCGCATCCATGTGGCCATTAATATGTTGCAACACAGGAGGGACTTATTGGTGTGTTGTTTGAAGGGCATGAGAGCTTCCTCCTCTGAACTGACCTCCATTGCTGATGCTTTGAGGGAGATTCCCTATATGGATGGGGATGATGACGTCGAGTCCTCTGTCTGACTACTTGTAGCTGCCTTTATGTTTTTCTGTTTTTGTTTTATATATGAACGAGTATGTATGCTTGGGCCATTTAGGCCATAAATAAAGTGACTTTTGCGTTAACCTGCCTGTGATGTTTTCCTTCGGGGTGCGCAAATGATGAACTGATTGAGACTAACGTTTCTCAGCCCAACCGAAAATGGGTCAGCCACCGGGCGGGCTTTTGCGACGTTTGCTCTTCTTAGTCACTGAGTCTAACTGGTGATAATAAATATTCATTTTGACCATTTCTTGCACTAACTTCACTCCCTATTCCTAACGCTAATCGATTGGGGAGCTGTCTAGGCGCCTCTTGATTAGCACGAATTTCAAACAGGCGTGGCTAAAGAATCAGATTTCCCATTACGACTTGTGCTCTCGAGGTGTATTAATTGCTATGGCATACGAAAAGGTAGGAATGCCTCTTAACTGTGGCTATTTAATGGAGTCTTTCTCGCTTCACCCTATTCACTTTCTTCCGTTCATTCGTTCGCAGAGACCATTTGAAATACGATGGACGATTTACACTCCCCGGAGGTTGCAAAATATAATCCCCCGAATACTTCCCCTACTTCCCCCGATTCCGATGATCTTTCTCTGCCACGCCTCAAAAGGCAGTTTTCTCGATGTAGGGCTTATAAGAAGTCGAAGAAGGAGGCCTTTGGAGTACCCGATATTTCCCCTCACTCCTCTACCTCTATGGTGCGGGGTCATAATGTACTGTTTCCTCATGTCGAGCGTTTTATGTCTGGAGAGGCACCTCTAGCTCGTTACGACGGTCCTAAAATCCCAGCCCCTGCTAACTAGAGGGACTCATACGTGTCTCCTTTGGAGGGAAAAAGTGCCTCCTGAGGTCCTTCGACAAGATCAAGGTGAAGAGGAGATGCCTAAAGGACCTTTTTCTCTGTCAGACTAAGAACTGCCACCTCCGGAGGGAGATGATTACTATTGGCCTTCTACCTTGCTTGACGAGGATTGACACGAGCGCCATGCGCTTTGTAGATGTCGTATGGCTTTTATGAGAATAAAGAAGTGTTTTCATATTTTTCTCTTTTCTCGTCATGCTCTCACATTAACCTTACGATCGCGGTGTGGTTAACGCTAATTGGTTAACTATTTCTTTGATGGCGAATGCCACGTAACCGTCTTTCTAACTTCCCATGTTTAAATGTCCCCTCGAGCAATGTAACTGCTTAGCCTTAAATTTTCTTTAATGATTTTCCACGTGTCATCTTCTATTCCCCACGTGTTTCATTCTGATAGGTCGTCTGGCCCCCACTGTGATGTTTGACCTTTTAAAAGGAAACAACTTCTTTCCTTTTACCTTTTTACTCGCATTTCAAATTTTCCCTACTATCCTCCGCTCTCTCATTTGCTCGAAGAGGAACTTCTTAATCGTTCGTCGGCTCAGGCGATCTGTCTGCCATTTTCTTCTCTAAGGTACCTTATTTCATCTTCCTCAGAGTTTTCTCTTGTTGTGTCTTTACTATGCACCGCACGAGGTCTCAAACAGGCTCTCAAGGGCCCTTAGATTCTGAGATCAAGAATACTGTTAGTGTTTTCTCTTGTGAGACTATTCTGCGGCTCGAGTTAGAGAACTAGGGTATCTTTTTCCCTAGCGGTTACACCATTATGCTTCCAAATAGGAGTATGAGGCTTCACGACAGACTGTGGGGAACCCGTAGGATGTTGTATTTTAAGATGTTTCTTTATGGCTTTCGTCTTCCTGTTCATACTTCAATAGAAAATATGCTGCATCGATATAAGATTAACCCAGCGCAGATAACTCCCCCATCGTGGTGTGGTATTTATGCTTTTCTTCGTGCTTGTGAGATGAAGAATATCTTTATTTCGTCTATCGATTTGCTTCGCAAGTTCTTCAGCCTCGATTATCGCAACGGTTTGGTCAATATCACTCCGAGGTGGAATGACGCGTACGTCCAGTCATTCTGGCAGAATTTTCGAGAGTTTGAGGATGTTGTTGATGACTGGAAAAGCGGTTTCTTCGTTGTTGAGTTGCCCTCCCATTTATGGTGCTCGGGGTTTAACTAGGGTGTTATCGATATTGATTGGGTGAAACCGACAGTCTTGTCTAAGAAGGAATTGGCTCAAGCTGACGCCTTGTTAGAAATGGAGACGCCTTTCCATGCTCGAAACTTTGCTTTGTACAAGTCCCTGCCCGAGTGCGTCGTGGGTGAGTCTTTAGATTCTAGTGTTATCATTCTTTTTCCTCATTTATTGATACGACTTTTTTCGCAGGGGACGCTGGCGGTCAACCTTCTGTAGGGAATGACGCTCCTCCTAGAGTTGCGCCTCCTCCAACAATACGCTCTTCTTCGTTATCTAGGGCCCCACTTTATCGGAGTATCCCGTTAAAGAAAAGAAGGACTTCTAGGGCGGGTTCTGAAAGGGGGTGCGGTATTTCTACTCGCGCCTCTCGTTTTGTTGAAAATTGGTTGCCGGTTCGGGGAGGAAGTGTAGATTCAGGCTCATCAATAATCAAGACTGAGATAGTCGACAATGATACTAAGGAAATGGATACCGAAACAAGCCTTCGTCGAGTTTCCAAGGCTCAACGAAGAAAACT
Organism: Viola odorata; assembly: GCA_963691705.1. NCBI lineage: Eukaryota > Viridiplantae > Streptophyta > Magnoliopsida > Malpighiales > Violaceae > Viola > Viola odorata. Next base: position 50,677,060 of record OY829537.1, on the reverse strand, counting down.
CAGAGAGCCAAAGGAGATGCAAGCTATTGGGATTTTTTCTGGGAGGCCTGATGAGATTCCTCCTGTGAGTGTTGGTATGTCAACTATAGCCAGTTCTCCCCGAGTGACTGAAATTCCTCCTACGCCAATTGAAGTTCCTCCCCTGGTAAATTCTTTTACACCAGTCTGCTTACCTGCAACCACAATTGAAGTCTCATTAGTAACGAGTTCGCCTCCATCGGTTGGTGTCCCCGATTCTCCTATTTCTTCTTGTATTCCTGACGTGGTAACAACGGCTCCAAACTTGGGTACGTTTCCTGAACCGTCAACGAGAGTTCCTCAACCGTTGTTCTTTACCTCAGTTCCGGGCGTTAGCATCTTTGTTGGTAGTTCTGCTCTTTCTCTCATCGTCAACCTTTCCTCTCAAGGGCCTCAAGGAGCTCCTACCCATCAGTTGAATTTGACGAGTTTTGGGAATGACGGGCTTCGTGCCCTAGGGGTGTCGAACCTATTTTCAGGAGACCAATTGACAACCGCTTTAGTGGGTGGAATGTTGAGCCTTCCTGAGGATAAGGAAAGGTTTTTGCAGCTTTCTCCTAGTTCTCAGTATACTCGTGTTATGAATGATTCCTTGGCCAACTTCCACAAATTGGATTACTTTTCTGAAGCATTGACCAAAGTCAGGAAGGTAACACGGGTTCAGAATCAGACTCAAACAGAACTGGATAATTGCCATGTCGTCTTAGCGAGAGAAAAATCCAAAGGGAAAGTTAAGATTGAGGCTCTGGAGGCAGAGCTGGTAGTTGAAAAGAAGAAAAACTCTCTTCTTCATGAGGAGATAGGGACCCGAGATGAGGATCTGGCTAAAGTCCCGTTAAAGATAGAGTGGTGGAAAAGGAAAATCATGTCGGCCGCTAACGCTGGGTTTAAAGATTACTACGGCTGCATCGACTTTGATCCATCTAAAATTGCGGATTGCATCTCCAAAAGATGAGCGAGATTGACGGGAGTAAAGAAGGTCTTCCTTCTTTAGGAGAAGACAAAATGGGTGATGACAATGATCACAATACGCTCCCGTTATCGAATGATTCAGATGTCGCGGAGGACGTGGAAACTTCCGCTCCCTCCACATGATTGTTCTCTCATTTCGATGTGTTATTCTTTCCACATAATTGGAATGTTGACGCCATTTGATTTGTAATAATGCTGAGACTCTTTTGAACAATAATTAATCTTTGTAGCGTTATCTTCCTCCTGTGGGGAGTTTGATTAACTTAATGCTCTGTCCCGCGTTATCCTGATTGACGCGTTACTGCGAATCGATTCAGCTTTCTAGAGTATTTAATGCTTGAGAATCTCCCATTAATGCGATAGAGGAAGTCATGATGGCTAGGGTCTGCGTGTCTCTTCGTGGAGGTGTTAGGGGTTGGCGCCTCCTAGGGAGTGGTAAAATCAAAGCGTCTTCTCGTTCCCCCAAAATTGCACTCATTGCGCGTGTCTTTTTCTCTTAACGCGTCCTTTATCAAACGGTGGTTGTTGCAATGGTTGTTTCGATTAACCCCTAGGGTTATATAACATACCACACGCTTCTTTTTCTTCTTTTATTACTTCATTTTCCCAATAGCATCGCAAGAGGCGACTCGCATTTCTTCTCTTCTCCGTCTTGGTATTTCGGTATTCCTTTAGAAGGTACACTAGTTCTTCCTTTTCACTTTCTTCGTCTTTCTAATTTTAGTATGGCGAGAACTCATCGTCCCCGACCCAAATCTGTTGGGGAGGAAAAGATTGAAAACATTCTTCCCTCTATCGGTTCTCCGGCTGTACTCCGGCAACAATTAGATAAATACAATCCTTATATCCTCGATGGTTGTTCAGTTGATGTTGCCCCCGATTCACTCCGCCTTAATAGTGAATTAACCGGCAACCGTAGGATTCTATATGTTAAAGTGTTTCATTATGGTTTTTAGTTTCCTCTTGAACCCTTGGTAGAACAATTACTCTCCCAATTCGATCTGAATCCTGCCCAACTGAGTCCAAATGCGTACTGTGCTGTTTACGCCTTTATAAAACTGTGTAGATTAAAGGAGATTTCTTCTCCCTCCCTTTTATTTCTTTGTTCCCTTTTTCAATTGTATTTTCGTAGAGGTGGGATAGCGATAGTGCCGCCTTATGATGACGAATCGCTAAAACCCTTTACCTGGAAACTCATGCACATTGAGTCTTCCATTTCTGGTTAGAAAGATGGGTTTTTTGTTATTGATTTGCCCGACCCCTAGTGGAGGACTGGTTTTAACCACGATATCGGGACGAGGCCTGGGGTAAGCGAGAGTCTCCTCCTCCACTTGAGCAAGGTTGGTTGGAAAAATTGCTCCAACTAGACTTCAGCGTCCACACTCGTAAATTGGCCTGTGGGATTGACCTCTGAGATTGTGTTGTTGGTGAGTACTTTGCCATTTTCTTTGGTGTTCTGAGAAATACTAACGCTGACATCATCTTGTGATTGTGCAATTCCTACGCGTGGCTGGAAACCTGAGTGCATAAGAAGAGGGGAGAAAAGGGCTCAAAAGAAGAGGGAGAGAGAGGAAGATGCTACTGCCATTAATCCTACTCAAGCGTCTTCTTCTCGAGATCGCATTAAAAGAAAAAGGAAGAGAAGAAGTGTTGTTGCCCCTACTCCGCCTTTTAGTATGGTTATCTCTTCAAAGGCAACTGTTGACTAGGTAACCCCCGTAGGCGTTCCCTCAATCTCTCCGTCATCTCAGTATATTCTTTAACATTTTCCAACGCTTTCTTTTATTTTCTGACTTTTTCCTGATACGTCGCTTCTTTCTAGGAAACTGCTACCGCTCCCGTTCCTATTTCTTTAAGTGATAACATGGATTTGTCGAGAGATTTCCAAGATCACCAGAAGAAGGCACGACATGATCACGAGGCTGTAAGGGTGTCAGAAAATCGTGTCACCGATCAGGAAGAACATGGTAGCGTTTCTCTTTCTGAAGTACCCTCTGACAGTGGTCAGGTTCTGACTTACTGAGAAGTACTGGTGTCGCCGGGCCCTTTCACGCTTCCCTTGGTTCTTGGTTCTTTTGGCACTTCGCCTCCTCATTCCGCTTCTCTTAACATGGAATTCGGTCCCGACCTCATGGAGTCTGACTTTCCTGTCTTCCCTTCTCATGGTTCCCTCAGGCCTGTTATGAGGGGGTTCTTCCAGTCATCCTCTGTCTCCTACCACTCTGTTCTTTGTTCCTTCGAACACTCCCGGTCTCCCATCTTCTGAAGGGGAGGTTGTCGTTCTCCGTCTTGTGGCTGGTTTAAGCTCGTTAGCCCCTTCTGGGCCTCTCACTCATCAGATTGACTTGGGTGACCTGCGTAGAGTGGGATTCCCTACTTTGGGCAGCGACGGTTCCTCGGAGTCTTCTTCTCTGCTGGCTACTCACCTGTTATCGCTCTAGGGGGACAAGGAAGCTTTCCTATCTCAAACTCCTCAAGGGCAATTGAACTCGCTTCGTTCCGGGATGCTCTTCCTTCTGTGATCTTCATTATTGGGTGGAGCACATGGTGGGAAAAGTTGCTTCTCTTACTTCCTCGTCCAATAAACTACTTAACGCCCACAACCGGATTTCGGAAGAGTGTGCTAGAAAATAGGAAGAAGTGGAGAGGTTAACGGGGGAGTGTCAAGAGCTGGTGGAAGCCTTAGCGGCTGCTAGGAAAGAAGTGGAGGACGCCGCTAAGAGGGAGGCTGATATGGCGAAGTAAATTTCTGACGAGGCTACCAAGGTTGCTGCTCTTAACGCGGAGTTAGAGCTATCTAGGGAGAAATGTCAGTGGTATTTTCAGGAAACTGCAGTTGCCATGGTCGACTCTTTCATGGAGCGTTACAGGGTGGAAGAGTTTTGTCCTGATGACATTTCTACTCTCTTTCAGGAGAAATCCGTGTCCATTAACGACGAGAATTTTCATAGACCGAGGGTGAGGGCTCGTGAGGGACAAGGAGATAGCGGGGTAGCAACGCTTCCATAGGCATCTCTAGCCATTGCTTCTTAATTTTGCCTCCCCCCCCCCCCCCCCCCCCCCCCCCCCTCCCCCACCACCTTTTTGTGTTTCTCTGCAAGGAGCTTTTAACTTTTTGTAACCCTTGGGGAATTTTGGATAATTATCTTATTTTGCTTACTTGTTCCTTTTTCCTCTTAATCTTCTTTATGTCGTTTCTCACTTTCTAAATTGCCATGATAAGACAACAATGTCGACACTAAGATGATGATATTAGAGATGAATCAGAGTATTAGTTGTAGAGTTGCTATAACACAACAATAGCATTGAGGATATAATTCTACTAGAGATAATGCCACTTGTTGTATAATCTTCAGGATCACAGGCTTGCAATAACGGAGTATTATGATAGATATTTCCCAAGATATTACGACACAGCTGGGCATGTGCATTTCCGTGCCAAGAGTAGATAGTAAAATGGTGGGTTACCATAGCGAGGTGAGAATATCAAAGATAGAATGTCTTCGTGAGATAACGTTGTTCGCCAGATAGCCGTAAGAACACAAACTCGCGATGACAAGATATTATGATAAATATTACCCACAGTAAGTAGAATATGTTCTATATCAGTAAGAGAAGATATTGTGGCGATATAGCTGTATATATTTCCAAGCCAAGAATATCATTCTGATGATGTTGCTACTTTGGACGTTACTCTTATTTCCTTGATGAGATAATGTTATTCAAGGGATGACTCTAGGAGCAAGAGGTCTCATGATAACACTGTATTGCTATAGATATTTTCCGTCACTAATGAAGGATGCCATGTTAATAAATGTGTATGTCTCCTTCAAGCTCATGATAACACTATGCTACAGCAGATATTTTCCATCACTAACAGAGGATGCCATGTTAATAAATATGTATGTCTCCTTCAAGCTCACGATAACGTTGTACTGCTGCAGATATTTTCCATCACTAATGGAGGATGCCATGTTAATAAATGTGTATGTCTCCTTTTCTGAAGGAATAGATATCATGGAGGCATAATATGGCAAAATTTATGTTCTCGTGCCAAGGAGAAAATAATATGGCGATAAACGATGACTTTCCCCAATACTATGAGCAGAAGATATTGTAATATTACCATTATCGTTGAAGTCCCTCGTCAAGGGTGAAAAATACCTGATAAAATTTCTTGAATGTGATCTATCAAGATTCCTCCATGATTTCACCGCCTGCGCGAGCATTGGTCCCATTATTATTTCACATTATTATTTCAATATTTCCACGACTTTTCCTGGAAATCCTCAAATATTGCTTTATTGTGTCAGTAAAATGACATGTAATAGTAGGCATTAATCGCATCTGTAGGCTTTCACCTGAGTATGCCGGGATATTACTGGTATTGCTTTTTCATCCAGCCTCGCCGGGGTATTACTGATATTACCTTTTCATCCAGCCTCGCTAGATCAGGCCTCGCTGGGGCATTACTGGTATTGCTTTTTCATCCAGCCTCGCTGGATCCGGCCTCGCCGGGGCATTACTCATCTAACCACTTCGCCGGGTATTCGTCATCCGGTTACTTGCTGGGATATTACTTTTATTTTGAGTTCCAACGGTTGGCCTGGAGCGTGCCTCGTCTTAGTGAGCCATCTGATCAGGAGCGGTTGTCACAAGGATAGCATTTTCACTACCAGGTGTTGAGTCTTTATTTTCCCGTAGCGTGCCTCATCTTAGTGAGCCGTCTGTGTTAGCATAGTTATCACAAGGATAGGATTTTCACTTCCGGGGGTGCCGGGGCATGCCTCATCTTAGTGAGCCATCTGTATTAGCACGGTTATCACAAGGATAGGATTTTCACTCCCGGCCTTGAAGCTTTAAGTATGCCAGGGCGTGCCTCGTCTTAATGAGTCGTCTAATCAGGAGCAGTTGTCACAAGGATAGGATTTTCACTCCTGGCACCCTTCATTATCTGCGCGTTGTTAACCACAAAATACACAAAGATATTCTCGATTTGATCGTTATAACGTGTTACCAAAGTTAGCAAAAGTTTATAGAAGTATTTCACATTCTAGCATGGTATAATTTTAAACGGGCGATATTCTAAGAATTTGGTAAAGGGGTACCGTCAAGTGTTTCTAGGTGATACGCTCCCCTTCCAATAACGCGGGTGAGGCTATATGGGTCATCCCAGTTAGAGTTGAGTTTCCACATGCGTTGTCCGGTCGCTCGTTTGTCCCTAAGTACCAAGTCTCCCGCTTTGAGCAAGCGTTCCTTAACACGCCTATTGTGGTATCGTGCTATTCTTCTCTTGTAATGTAGCGTTTTCAAAATGGTCGCTTCATGTATTTCTGGTAATGCATCGAGGTTGGCCATTAGTCTTTCTTCGTTCAATTCTTCTTTATAATACGCTACCCGCAGGCTCAGGGTTCCTATTTCCACCGGTGTGACTACTTCAGTGCCGAAAGCCATTGCATAGGGGGTCTCCCCTATGCTGGTCTTGACTGTCATCCGATACGCCCACATCACGTATGGCAGCTTGTCTACCCACTTCTTTTTAGAGCCTTCTAAATTTTTCTTGATTCCGCTAAGAATGTTTCGGTTGGTTACTTCTGTCTATCTGTTGGTCTGCGGATGCACCACTGAGGAGAATCTTTGCTCTATTTGGAATTCTTAACAGTGGTCTCTGAAAATTTGGTTAGTGAATTGTAACCCATTGTTGCTAATTAACACACGCGGAACTCCAAATCGCATGATGACCTGGTGTTTGAAAAAATGCCATGTCCTGTCTGTCGTGGCAACGGGCACGACCTCTGCTTCTGACCATTTTGTGCAGTAATCGATTGCTACGATCACGAACTTCATTTGAGATCTAGCCTTCAGAAACGGGCTTAAAATGTTGATTCCCCATTTAGCAAAAGGGCAAGGAGAAACAATTCCAGAGATCTCTGTAGCAGGTCTTCGGGGAATCTTAGCGAATTCTTGACATTTCTGACAAGTTCGGACAAAATTTTCGCAGTCCCTGCGAATGGTAGGCCAATAAAATCCTGACCAAAAAACTTGTGCGGCCAAGGTGCCGCTAGACACATGCATACCATATATTCCTTCATGGATCTCTCATAGGGTGTAGAGGCCTTCTTGCTCTGTTATACACTTAGCGGCAGGATGAGAGAAACATCTCCGAATCAGTTCTCCGTCATAGTATGTGCATCCTGGTCACTTGGCACTGGTAACTCATCGTGCTTTAGAAATTTTATTATAGGAATCCGCCAATCTTCTTCAGTTTTTTCGACACATAGAAATGCTTGCTCTTGCATGAAGGAAGGCATAGAGATTTCTTCGTAATACACGTCAGTGGCTATGTGAGCTTCTGGGTCCGCAGCTATTTTGGCTAGACTATCAGCCTCGCCATTATCCTCTCACGGGACATGCTCAATTTTAACTTGTATACCTCTTCTAATTTCCATAAATTCACATTTTACTTTAGAGAGGTATTGAATCATGATTGGCTCTTTAGCTTGAGAGTCGCCCAAAACTTGATCGACCACTAGCTTGGAGTCTCTATATATTGACAGTCGTAGGTCTCCCATTTCTCCGGCGTCATGTATAACTTTCGTGGACAGGTTCTTCCCTATTGAGTCCTGCCAATAACGCCTCATATTCTGCCGCGTTGTTGGATAAGGGTTGCAGAATTCTGATGGCATATCGCATCTCTATATCTTGTGGCCCTGTTACAAAGATTACTGCTCCAGCTAGCTCTTGGTTCTTTGCCCCATCTACATGGATAACCCACAGGTCGGTGTAAGTTTCAGGGAATGGGAAATCCACGTCATCTCTTTCTTTCTCGGTCAGGTCCGTCAATGAGTCCCGTGTAAAAGTGCATTCAGCAATAAAGTCTGCTAGGGCTTGTGCTTTAACGGACGGCCGGGATTTGTATTGTAGCCCATATTGTTCGAGTTCAATAGCCCATATCAGCATCTTTCCTGAAAATTCAGGCTTTCTAAAAATTCTCTTTAAAGGTTAGTCAGTGAGCACGATAACGGGATGGGCTTGAAGATATCGCGACATCTTTCGCATAGCTTGTATCAACGCAAATGCTATTTTTTCGATGCGAGCATATCGTAATTCAGCGTCTTTCAGCACATAACTGACAAAGAATACTGGGCGATGAATATTATTATCATCACGCACTAGGACGGCACTGACTACCTCATCGGTTGCTGACCGCGCTCGAACACGTCAAATATAATAGTGAAATAGTTATGGAATTGGGGGTAGAAATACAACTTATCACTGTCTACAAGAGTTTGTAGATGATGGTAAGAGGATCGTCCACAGAGACCTCTAGGATGTGTAATTCTTGAGTTGACTTCCTCGTCACTGAGTTTTGGTTGGGTTGAATCTGAAACTAATAGACAAAACAAAAAGAAGTTAAAACAGTTTAAAACAGTATTGGCCAAAGTCTTGGCCAAGACAGGGGTCTAGATTGTTATAAGTCTAGTGATATGGAATTCCAGGTAAGGGTGATGTGAGAGCTTCTGTTCTTATACTTCGATCATAGACTCAAGGGTATTCATCTCTTCGTTTATAGCACTGCTATAGAGTGGAGGTACTCCTGTTCACTCCTATCTTCCCTCCTCTTCAAATTACCTAGCGGGTACTCCCTTTCCTGATAATCCTAGCCAAGGGACACCTTGCTGGTTAAAGGGTTTATCCGTTTGACTGCTGTCTTGAATGGTTGTTCGCTTCCTCAATGGTATAGGGGAATACAGTACCTAGGTCAAGGTGTTTCCCCGTGGAAACCCTAGGTTGTCAATCTGGTCTTGACCTAGATTACTTATTTCTTCTAGTCTGGCGCGAGACTAGTCACCTACTTTGTCTAGCCGACGGGTACTCCCTTTCCTTCTAGACCGGTTGCAACTCTTCTCTACTAGGGTACAAGGATGATCAAACCTTGCCTCTAGTGAGTAAGCGGTAAATTAAGTTCAAGAAATAAATAAATACAAAAGAAGAGATTGTGAAGTTCGAATTGGCCTCACGATTGCATTAGAGCTTCAGCTCATCAACCCTTACCAAGAATGGGTGTTTAGCTACTCATACTCATGGATAAAAACATAGAATATTTAATTGCATAAATATATTAAATCCGAGATAAAAATATGGAGCAAGGTATAACAATGTCGAATCAAGGAGAAAAGAGAAGGAGGTTGCGTGAACGATCGATGCCTGGACAGAGGGGAATAATGTTCGGCTAAATAGCCCTAAAACCCTCTGTCCCGCTCCAACTCTCATTCCTAGAAAATCTCTTAAAAGATTACTACAATAAATTGTTCTAAAAATAGAAACTAAATCGCAATTACAAAAAGAGGGAGATCCCATGCGAGATTCTTCAAGAGATAGGCTTCAGATCCCTCTAGAATTGCGGGACAGCTGCTACGTGCCAGCTGTAAGGCCCAATGTGGGAAGCGGTCTAAACGATCCACTCAACTGTCTTTATCGCGAAAGTGTCTTGGCCGCAGTCTTGGCCAAGACGATTCTGGTGCGCGCTGCTCTGGATGCGAACATGTCTAGGCCAGGGTCTAAGCCTAGACTCAGGTAAACAGCTCCAGTTCTCTTCAGATCAGGTTCCTCAATATTTTGCCTCCAGACCAGATCTGCTAAGATGTGGGAAATACAAGGATAAATCAGTAGATTTACTGCCCAAAATAACAAGTAAATGGACAATAAAACATGATGAAATGCAATGTAATCAGTTGCGTCCAGATACAAGTATAGAGTGTTGCCTGGTTTAGGCCTCGTTAATACCAGATTAGATGCCAGGTAGCTTTTCAAATAAGCAAACGCTTTCTCGCACTCTTCTATCCATCCAAAAGGGGTTTTTTTGCGGATGATCTTGAAAAGGGTAAACATCTCTCACCTTGTTAGGAGATAAATCGTCCCAACGCAATAACACGTCCGGTGAGTTTTTATACCTGTTTGATGATCCATGGGGATACCATATAGTGAATGGCCTTAATCTTCGAAGGATTGGGTTGGATGCCTTTTTGGCTGACAACATAACCCAAAAACTTGCCCGTTTGAAACGCAAGCATGCATTTACGGGGGTTTAACTTCATTCGGTATTCTTTCATTGTGTCAAACACTTCTTCTAAGTCTGTCAAGTGATCTTCAAAACTTTTTCTTTTAACTAACAAGTCATCCACATAGGCTTCTAGCTTTCTTCCTATCTACTTTTCAAAAATGTGGTTTACCATACGTTGGAAAGTCGCCCCAGCATTTTTCAGTCCAAACGGCATCGCCTTGTAACAATATGTAACTTTTGGAGTGATGAAAGCAGTTTTTTCTTCATCTTCAATTGTCATAGGGATCTGATGGTACCTAGAGTTGGCATCTAAGGAGCTCAAATAAGCATATCCAGCAGTCTGGTCAACTAACTGATCGATGCGAAGGAGCGAATAATAATCTTTGGGGCAAGCGTTGTTCAAATCAGTGAAGTCAATACACATGCGCCACTCTCCATTAGGTTTCGGGACAAGAACAGGATTGGCTAACCAAGTTGGGTATTAGACCTCTCGGATAAAGCCCGCTTCTAGAAGCTTTGATACCTCCTTGTTTATAGCTTCAACCTTCTCAGCAGAGAAAGCTCCCCATCTTTGTTGAATGGGCTTCGCATCAGGATCGACGTTAAGCCGATGCTCTGCAACTTCTCGGGCAATACTCGGCATGTCCACAGGTTTCCAAGTGAATTCTACTTGGCGTTTGTTTAACAGTTGAGTCAGTTGCACCTTTTCTTTTGGACTTAGTTTTTCACTTACCAAGAAATTCGCTTCCTGGACTCCGTTAACGGCTACTGGTATCATCTTATCTACTGGTTGGGTACGCCTTTCCTCTTTTTGTTCAAAAGGATCCGCTGTTACGCATACGTATCTGTCACAGGTTCCCCGTGTCATGAGCAAGTAACACTCAGCTGCCAACTTCTGATCACCTTTGATTTAGACTACTCCATCCCAAGAGGGATATTTTAACCTCAAGTGTTTTTGGGAGATTGTTGTGCCTAAACGGTTGAGGAATGGGCGCCCGAGTATGGCGTTATAGGGCAAAGTTAGATCCACTACGAGAAACAACAGTTTTTCCTGTCTTTTAGAGGTGTCCTCCCTGAAGTATACGGTCAAAAGGGTGACTCTTATTATGGGAATGGGGACTCCATCTACCCCCATTATCGACTTCTTGCAGGGTGTTAACTCAGTTTCTGGCCGTTTCATGAGGTTGTAGGCTTTTAGCGAAAATAAGTTTACCGCGCTACCATGATTGCCAATAATGGGTGTAACCACTAACGCATCATTGTGTGGGAAAACGACACCTTTCTCATCTTCTTTGAAGAAATACAATATCATTCGATCTAGAACGCTAATCTTTGCACCTTTCATTAACGCGCCTTTGCGTTTCCTCTTGTCTCCAGTCGTGGGTGTTAGTGGCTCAGGTTAATCGAGATATGGTGTACCTTCGGCTATAATGTTGATGATGGGAATGCCTTCATCATGGATCGTTAGCGTTTCTCTGACTCTCCCGATAGGTGCGGTGTCGTTCCCGGTGGTGTGGAGAAGCGTCTGTCTGTCGTCTTGTGTCCTATTTATCGGGTTTCTAATGGCTTCTTCTCTAGCCTTGGTGGCAAATTCTCTAAGGTAGCCCTCTTCTACCAAACATTCTATCGCCAATTTTAACTCTCTGCACATGTCAGTGGCATGTCCCTTGACTTTATGGAACTTACAATAGGCATTTTCTCTTCCTCCCATGATTACCCCAGGTTTCACGGGGGCTGGATAACGGATGGGCAGTTTCTGTTGTTGGACGATTGCCAGAATTTCTGCTCTTGGAAGTATGAGGGAAGGGAGATCAGGATCATAAATCCTACCCTTGGGTGGCTCCGCTTGTCGCCGAGTGGGGGAATTACTAGGCCTTCCCCTTGGAAAATTGTCTCTTTGCCGGTTCGAGGCTCTAGGGATGTGATCTTTTCGTTGAGCGTAATCGTCAATAGAGCAAGCGTCAGGAGCCGTGTGGGTATGAGTGCCATGAGTTAGAGGTGCATTCTGTGGCACATTCTGAATCCTGTCCCTACTCTCTTCTTCCTCCATCTTCGCGTAATTGTGAGCTTTCAGCCTCAGCGCGTCTAAAATCGTTGGGGGCTCCACCATCAACGTGTCCCGTAATTTTCAATAACGGCAGTTTCGCTTCAAAGCTTCCACAGTGAAATCAATGGTAACATTTGGCGTTAACGACATTTCCATATGAAAATGACTAAGGAAATCCCTCAAAGATTCTTGAGGTTTCCTATTTATATCAAATAAAGTTGCAACATACTTCTTGATAGGAATAGTTGTGCTCAATCGACTCTGGAACTTAGCTTCCAACTGCGAGAAACTGTCGATTGATCCAGCTGGGAGTCCCTCAAACCAAAGACGTGCGACCCCTGATAATGTCATGACAAAAATCTGGCACAAAGCCTGATCACTGTGAGTTTGGAATTGCACAAAATATTTTACCTTGTTAAGGTGGGAGATGGGATCCTTCGTGCCGTCATAAGATTTCGTGGGGAGTTTTACATATCGGCTGACTCTATGATGCCGTATGCGGTAACTAAATGGATGGCCAGTGTTATCCTTAGGGATCCCGCGAGGATGACGGGGGGGAGAAACCTCCAAACGACGCATTTGCCTTTGAGGATTAGGCGCGTAATATCGCCTGGGGGATCGACTATGACTCCTTGGAGAGCGGGTTTGATGCCTTCTACTACTGGATCTTCTTCTGTGTCGAGGATATGTATCTTCCCATCGTCCATCTTACCTAACGTTCCAATGGCTCCTGTTTACATTGTCCCACAGTTCTCCTGCAAATGGTGGAACCTCGTGCGTGTGCAGGGCGACAGATTCTCCTTGTCTCTGAGTGATGTGAGGAACGCTGATAGGGGCAATTGATGTAGGCAGAGTCATGAACGCATTCTCTGGTTGAAGCGGTGATAACGGCTGGGCCGTAACATTCAATGGACTGAATAAAGCCTGATGGGGAACTGTAGAACCTAAAGTGCTCAGGGCAGATCCTAAGGCTAGTGCAGTCAACTATTCTAACTGGATACGCAAAGCCACCAAAGAATCGGTTAGGGTATTATTTGGGCCGTCCACCCTAGATCTGACCTGTGGCGGGATTGAGAGGCTAGATCCTGCTATCTGGGAGGGCAAGGCACTCCCCTGGAAGGTCGAACTTCCCATCATAGACTCGAAAAGAGAAAAAGACTGGGTGGATAGAGTCCCTTGAATCGTGGTAGGAGTGGCTTCGGTGGAGAAGGGGAAAAGTTCTCTACGGGGAGTAAAAAGGAAGGCCATGCGACCGAGATGGCATAGAATCTTGGTTGGAAGCCATGATCTTTGTCTCTCTAGAAGAGAAAGAAAGAGAAGAGGGAGCTTAGTTATTAAGGATGCTCATTTAATACGACCAAGGCTCTCAATGAAAGCACTAATTTGATAAGATTTGACCTTCTGGAGAGGGGTAAGCGAGGAAAGTGGCCTCCTGGGTTACTAATCCCGCCGTCCGATGTACCTGCAAAGCGCCGGAGGGGGTCTCCGGCATAGTAACTCCGATGCTTAAGTTAGTATGGTGGTTCAAAATGGCAGAGCTTCGACCAGCTATCTTAGGCTTACCCTTTTGTCTTGAATGTAGGGGTATTTATAGACAAGAAACAGACGTTACCTAGAGAGGGCGTTATCTTAAGTCGATAACACCCAAGGCTCTCAGACAACGCCTTATAATGCCTGGGATGGGATAATGCCGTTTGTGCGAACAGATATCATCCGAGACACACCCCCCCCCCCGGTTGATGTCGACCATCCCAGGTTTTCATGGAAGAAGTGGGAGGCGAGAGCTACAGTGGATCAGTTCAGGCGACAACTACAGTACTCTAGCCTTGTCAGTGAGTGTAAAGATGAAAATTCCCCTGAAATCACTTCTATAGTTATCACCGCCTGTAAAAACTCGCAAGGCCGTGAAACGAGCACACATCACTCGCGCTCTTTGGAGTTGACCACTCCTTGATCGCCTTGACCTTCTCTTCGTCACCTTCACACCTTCTACGCTGACAATGAAACCAAGAAAACTAACTTGCTCCAAAGAAAAATAGCACTTGGTTAGCTTAGCATACAATTGTTGCTCACGTAGTGTAAGAAAAACTTATCTAAGATATGAAACATGCTCATCAATGGATTTGCTGTAAATTATTATATCATCAAAATAAATTACAACAAATTTACCAATAAAATGCCTAAGAACATGATTCATTAATCTCATCAAAGTACTAGCTGCGTTAGTTAACCCAAACGGTATGACCATCTACTCGTAAAGTCCATACTTAGTCTTAAAGGCCATTTTCCACTCATCACCCTCTTTCATACGAATTTGATAATAACCACTCATTAAATCTATCTTGGAAAATATTTGGCCGCTCAATTCATCTAACATATCATCTAAATGAGGTATAAGGTGTCAATACTTTACAGTAATTTTGTTGATTGTACGACAGTCGACACACATGCGCCAAGTTCCGTCCTTCTTTGGAACTAAGATCACGGGAAATACGCATAGTGATAGGCTTTCCCTCACATAGTCGCGGCTAAGCAACTCATCGACTTACCTCTATAATTCTTTGGTCTCTTCGGGGTTGCTTCTATATGCTGGCCGGTTAGGGATAGTGGATCCGGGCATGAAATCGATTTTGTGTTCGATTACAAGAATAGGTGGCAGCCCAGAGGCATCTCGTTGGGCATCACATCCTTAAATTTTTGCAAAATATCAACAATACCGGTATGTATAAAACTTAGGTTGGAAGAACAATTGCTACAAAATTTTAGTTAGTAGCAAAATTCAGATTCACGAATTAGATTTGCTTGAGTCCATTCGAGTCGCATTGAGCTTTTCCTTGATTCCTTAAACTTACCTTCTATTCTGCTTGCTATTTGTCTAATTGTTTGTTCTTGCAATTAATCAAGTATCAAGTATTTTATTTCGGAGCTAGTTTTCTTTGAGAGTCTTCTTGGAAGCTTTTCTTTGAACTCTTGAGTTTCACTAACACTTGAACAATTGCAGGTATTTTGAGAGAATTTTTGTGAGAATATTAGAGAGTTTAAACACAAGAGTAAAAACGTGAGGGAGTGCTAGGATTAGTGCAATTTTACACTTTTATTTCGTGTTGTGACTTTCAGGAAAGTTAGATGGCTCAAGAAGGAGGACAACAAGATTTAATGAACATGATCACGGCTCTCACCGAACAAATGAGGGTGCTGGATGAAAGGCAAGTGGCTAGGTAAGAGAGGCAAGCGACTACGAATGCTGATGTAGCCGCAAGGCTGGCAACTCTTGCACCACCAATCGTGAATCCTAGGGCAAGGGTAGAACCTAGTGATGGTCATGTCTCGGATACTTCTGACGAGGATGCTAACGCTAGGAGGCAGCCACATGTTCCACTAGCCGTCAATGTGAATCCTCAACGTGATCTTGTCCAAAATCCTCTAAGGCGACTTGCTAGGCGTGGACCACAAATACCACATGTTGCGGGGAATGAGGAGCCTGATGGGGGAGAGGGTTGGATAAATGCTAGGGATGGTTAGCGAAGGGAAAGGCGAGATACACGGGGAGGTAGAAGAGATCGAGAGGAGGATCGAGTGGATGCTAATATTGGCAGCATCAAAATGAGAATACCTCCCTTCGAAGGTAATGATGACCCCGACGCTTATTTGGTATGGGAGAGGAAGGTCAACTCTATTTTCTTATGCCATAACTATTCTGAAAGTAAGAAAGTCAAGTTGGCAGCCGTAGAGTTCAATGGGTATGTGAGTCATTGGTGGGAGCAACTTAACCTGAAGAGAATGGCTATCTATGTGGATCCGATTGATGACTGGGGTGAGATGAAACGGATAATGAGGCAGCGGTTTGTTCCTACTCACTTTGGTCGTGAGCTTCATCAAAGACTCCAGACTTTAACACAAGGCAGCAAGGGAGTTGGGGCTTACTTTAACGAGATGGAGATAGCTTTAGCTCAAGCTCAGATCAATGAGGATTCAGAGGTAACAATGGCACGGTTCATAAGTGGATTGAATCGTGAGATCACCGATGCATTGGAGCTGACTCAATATAATACTCTTGAGGAGATGCTGCACATGGCCGTAAAAATTGAGAAACATACGAAAGCTAAAAGTTCCTATAAGTCTTCTTCGAGTTCGTCATCTTTGAAGAAGTCATCGTGGGTTAAGGATGACAAGAGTGCGGCTGCTGCACCAAAGGCGTTACTTACGCCTCAAAGAGCATCTCTAGTATGGCTACAACTCCCAAACCGGTTAGTAACAAACCCTACACGCCACTAAGGACATTATTTGTTTTAAGTGTAATGGTAGAGGGCATAGGAAGGCGGACTGCCCTAACAAGTGAGTCTTCATCTTGCGGCAGAATGGTGATCAAGAGTCGGATGATGATTGTCAGAAGGGTGAACAAGTTCGGTTAATGGTGATACGGCGCAATCTGAGTGTGCAAGCAAGGGAAGAAGTGGGTGATGACGAACAGCGGGAGAATTTGTTTCACACACGTGGTGTGATTGATAAGAAAAGGGTGTTCGATCATCATTGTTAATGGAAGTTGCACCAATTACGCAAGTTGGATGATGGTGCATAAGTTGGGGCAGCCCACAGTGAAGCATCCACGGCCGTACTTCTTACAATGGATGACCGACGGCAATGGACTCAAGGTGAGTAGACAAGTGCTTGTTAAATTTTTCTATTGGCAAGTATCATGATGAGGTACTTTGTGACGTTGTGCCAATGCAAGCAAGCCACATACTCTTAGGCAGACCTTAGAAGTTCGATAGAGAGGCGATACATGATGGGAAACGAAACCTCTATAAGCTAGCGAAGGATGGTAGGAAGTTTACTTTGGCACCTTTGACACCAGCTGAAGTCGTTAAGGATCAGGAGTGGCTAGCTAAGTCTTACACTGAGTATGAAGTTGCAAAACAGATTGAGAGAGAAAAAGAAGGCTTGAGCGTGAAAAATAAAGAGAGTAAAAATGAGTGTGTGAGCCTTCAACATTCACATGAAAAGAGTAAGCATGTAGAGGGTGAGTGCGAGAAAGAAAAACATTCGCATGAAAAGACTAAGCATGTAGAGGGAGAGTGTAAACATTCGCACGAAAAGAGTAAGCGTGCTGAGAGTGGCATAGAGAGAAAAAAGAGGCAAATAAAAAGAATTTGAGTGTATATGCCAAGGGGAGCGAAGTGAGGAGAGCACTGATTTTTCAAAAAAATTGTTTTGGCGCAAGCAACCCTCTTCTTTTACTCCGATTTCTATCCTTTTGTTTGAACTCCTCTAACGCTAACTCTTCACATTCTGTTCCTAGTGTTCTTTCCTCTCTTTTGTAGGAATTCAAGGATATTTTACTCGAGGAGATGCCTCCCGGATTACCTCCGATTCGAGGCATTGAACATCAAATAGACTTTGTGCCCGGTTCAGCGATCCCTCATTGTCCAGCCTACCTAACTAATCCCAAAGAAAGATGGCAGCTGGCACATGTGTGTTGATTGCCGCGCAATCAATAAAATTACTGTAAAGTATCGACATCCTATCCCTCATTTAGATGACATGTTAGATGAATTACGTGGTAGTAAGATATTCTCTAAAATTGATTTGATGAGTGGTAACCACCAGATTCGTATGAAAAAGGGTGATGAATGGAAAACTACTTTTAGAACGAAGTATGGATTATATGAATGGATGGTTATGCCTTTCGGATTGACTAATGCCCCTAGCACATTCATGAGATTAATGAACCATGTACTTAGACACTTTATTGGCAGATTTGTTGTAGTCTATTTTGACGATATTTTAATCTATAGCAAATCAACTTGATGAGCATGTTTTGCATCTTAAGGAGGTCTTTCTAACATTTTGTGAGCAGAAATTATATGCTAAACCTAGTAAGTGTTCATTCGCAATGGAACAAGTTGGCTTTCTTGGTTTTATTGTGAGTGTAGATGGCGTGAAAGTGGATGAGGAGAAGATCCGCGCGATTCAGGAATGGCCAACACCAAAAAATACGAGCGATGTGAGATCATTCCATGGCTTAGCGAGCTTCTATCGGCGTTTCGTCAGGGATTTTAGTACCATCGATGTCCCTTTGAATGATCTAACAAAAAAGAACATTGTTTTCAGGTGGGAACAACCGCAAGAGGAGGCATTTGCTACGCTCAAGGAACATTTGTGCTCTGCTTCGGTGCTCGCCCTTCCCAACTTCAGCAAGGCCTTCGAGATTGAATGTGATGCAAGCGGTTTAGGGATTGGGGTTGTCCTTATGTAGGAGAAGCGGCCAATTGCCTAGTTTAGTGAGAAGCTCAAGGACGCACAATTGAGGTACCCAACCTACGACAAGGAATTCTATGCCCTTGTCCGTGCGTTGGAGACATGGCAGCACTACTTGATGCCGAGGGAATTCATCGTCCATACTGATCATTTGAGCCTGAAATACCTTAAGGGGCAAGGTAAGCTCAACTGTCGCCATGCTACTTGGATGGAGTACATTGAAGCCTTCCCATACCACATTCAGTACAAGCAAGGTAAAGAAAATGTGGTCGCTGATGCATTATCGTGAAGGTACGCACTAATCACTTCTCTTAACGCCAAACTACTTGGATTTTCCCACATTATTGAACTCTATGCTCTTGATTATGATTTTTGTGATATATATATAAGCATGGTGTTTTAATTGCTAGTTCTAAATTCTATAAAGGGTTACTTATTTAAGGGTAAACGGTTGTGAATTCCTCATTGCTCTCTACGTGACTTGCTTGTGCATGAATCCCATAGTGGCGGTCTGATGGGCCATTTTGGTGTAACTAAGACCTTAGATGTGTTGCATGATCACTTTTATTGGCCTCACATGAAGCACGATGTAGTGCGCATAGTTGCTAGATGTTTAATTTGTCGTAGAGCCAAATCTAAGTATGCTGGTCATGGTGAGTATATCCCTTTGCCCGCACCTTCCCATCCTTGGACCGACCTATCCATGGACTTTGTCGTGGGGCTGCCTAAGTCCAAAAATGGGAAGGATAGTGTATTTGTTGTGGTTGACAGATTTTCAAAAATGTCACACTTTATTCCGTGTTCAACTACTTATGATGCTACTCAAGTTGTTGATTTGTTCTTTCGTTGATAACAATCAAGACAACCCTCACGGTGCTACTACATTTGCGGCTCCTGCCGGGACGGATTCCTATAAGTCCCGTAGTATATCTTCATATCGCCCAGGGATCAGCGAAGGATTCCTAGGATGGTCGACATCAGCGGAGGGGGGACTCACGCGTCTCTATGCGCACGACACCATCCCATCCTAGGGAACCACGAGGTTATCGCTCTCGGCAGCCCCGTTAGATATCGCTCATGACGTCACCTACTGGCATCGCTCGTGACGTCATCATCAGACATCGCCTAGACTGTTATCGCTAGGTATCGCCATCGAGGCCTATAAATATCCCTACTTTTTCAAATAGAAGGTAAGATCGAGATCACCCAGCAGATCCTCTTGTTACTTTGTACCCCCGAACTGACTTAGGCATCGGAGTGTCTATGCCGGAGCCCCCCCTCCGGCGCTTTGCAGGTACATCCGACGCCGATCGCCATCGTTCCGATCAGACATGACCTCGAATCTTATCAAATGGTGCTTTCATTGAGAGCTTTGGTATATTAAGTGAGCATCCTTAATAGCCAAGCTCCGTTTAGTCAGAAGATTGGAACGGTCATGACCACAGGATCGGAGCCGATCCGATCATCATCCTCTAATATCCCTTTCTCAATCCGCAGACAGTTATTCCCTTTGCTAGTGCTGATCTCTCTATGACGTCGCAACCAATTATTTCGGGATCTCTGGACCGTTCGGTCGGAATTGCAGGGGGACTTGTCTCCTCACAAACGGTCATTTTGTCATCTCAGACAGCGGGATCCGAATTCTCCACTCCTCTTTAGGGGGGATCTATACTTAATCATGAACATCCTTTTGCAATAGAAATAGTGGCCCTTCATTCTCGGTTGGAATATTTGACTGAAATGGCCGCAAGAATCACGCCTGGTGCTTCTGGATCTAGTCTCCCTTCCCGCGTCATGTTCACACCATCTATTGTCGCTGATCGACCTTTATCACCGTTGTTTCCAGAAAACCTCCAGATGCCTTTGTCCGTGGGAGATCCTCCGGTTAGTGTTGTGCAGTTCACTCAAGGAAGAGTAGAGGCTTACGTACCACAGATGCCGCAAGGTCTCCTCCCGCAGGGAGATAGGCAACTTGAGGGGGTTATGAACCGGTGGGACGGACGGAGGGAAGGAGCCAACAGGAGTTTGTCTCCCGAGTACAGTGAAAGATCCAGTAGTCGAAGGTATCAAAGTCGATCACCCAGGAGTCACAGTCGATCTCCTAGGCGACATCTTACTCCAGAACCGCGAAATAGGGGGCGTCAGGCTGAAATATCTCCCCCGCGTCATGCGCGTGAAATTCTTGATGATACATCGGGCCACCCGTTTAGCCGTCGTATAAGGCGTCACAAGGTCAGTCGACGCGTGAAGCTTCCCACTGATACTTATGATGGCACTAAGGATCCCATTTCGCATATCAACAAAGTGAAGGATTTTGTTCAGTTTCAGACCCACAGTGATGCGGCGTTGTGGCAAATATTTGTTATGACATTGTCGGGTGTTGCGCGTCTCTGGTTTGAGGGTCTCCCTGGTGGATCCATTAGTAATTTCTCACAGTTAGAATCTAAATTCCGGAGCAGATTTAGTATGGCGATTCCAATCAGGAAATCTGCCGCCGCGTTATTTGACATACAACGAATGCCTCAAGAAACCTTAAAGGAATTTCTCAGCCGCTTCGATTTGGAAATGTCATTAACGTCGGGCGTCACTATTGATTTTGCTATAGAAGCCCTGAAAAGGAACTGCCGCTATGGAAAACTGAAAGACGCGCTCATGGTGGACCCTCTAGTGACTTTAGACGCGTTGAGACTTAAAGCTCATAATTATGCGAAAATGGAAGAAGAAGAAAACAGAGATAGGACGTATAACGCGCCGCATGGGACATCTCAAATTATCGCTACTCCCACGGGATACCGCCCCTTGTCTTTTTGCTAAATAGGGGATCGATATCCTAGGCCCATTCCCAAAGGCAAGGTCCCAACTGAAGTTTGTGATAGTGGTGGTAGACTATTTCACTAAGTGGGCGGAAGCTGAAGCGGTCGCCGCAATCACGGCAGAAAAAACTTGGCGTTTCTTCAAATATCAAGTTATCATGAGGTTTGGCGTACCTTGCGTCCTTGTTAGCGATAACGGAACGCAGTTCACCAGCCAATTCTTCAAAGACTAGTGCTCAGAATTCGGGATCGAGCAACGATTTTCCTCCGTGGCTCATCCGCAAACTAATGGACAGGCGGAAGTAACCAATCGGAGTATCCTCAGCGGTATCAAGAAAAACTTAGAAGGGTCTAAAAAGAAGTGGGCTGATGAGCTGCCATACGTGATGTGGGCGTACCGCATGACTGTTAAAACTAGCACCGGAGAAACACCCTTCGCGTTGGCCTTCGGAACCGAAGTTGTTACACCGGTGGAAATTGGAACCATGAGCCTACGGGTGGCTCACTTTCAAGAGGAACTGAATGAGGAAAGGTTACGAGCTAACCTAGACGCGTTACCAGAAGTCCGAGAAGAAATCCTTCTGAAAACGCAGCATTACAAACAAAAGATGGCCCGTTATTATAATAGGCGTGTCAAAGAGCGGTTGCTGAAAGCCGGTGACCTGGTGCTCAGAGACAAGCGAGCGGCAGGCCAACGTATGGGAAAACTCAGTCCTAACTGGGATGGACCATATCGCGTCACCCACGTTATCGGGAAAGGAGCCTATCATCTGGAGACACTCGATGGTACACCCTTATCCAACTCTTGGAATATCGCTCATTTGAAATTATATTACCCTAGAATTTAATTTTATCTGCACCTTTGATTTATGTCAACCCTAACCATGACTAACACTCGATGAGAGAGCTTTCGTGGGTGTTTGTGGTTGCCTTTGTGCAGATAAAAAAGGGGGTATCTTGGGAAGTGAAAAGTCCTATCCTTGTGATGGCCGGTCTTGATCAGATGGCCCACTAAGTGAGGGCACGACCCAACATACCTTGAATTAGCGTCAGATTGAAAGATCCTGGATGCCCCCGGGGATGAAAAGTCCTATCCTTGTGATGACCGATCTTGATCAGATGGCTCATTAAGTGAGGGCACTACCCGGTATCTTTGGGAGTGAAAAGTCCTTCTCTTGTACTGACCGTTCTCGTGGAGACGGCCCATCAAGACGAGGCACGCCCCAAAGAAATAGAAACTCCGTCTAGAAACAAGAATCCTATCTTAACGGCTGGGCTGCTGCAGCCAGGCCATTAAGTAAGGACACGGTTCTAGACGCGAGGACAACGCCCAAAAGTGAAAATTCCCCAGCCTTGTGATAGCCGTCCCGATCCGACAGCTCACTAAGATGAGGCACTTTTCGGGCTGATCGCGAAAGGAGGGAAAAGCGGAGAATCGCGAAATCCCAGCTAGTAACCAGATGTGTAACCCCTGGTGAAGTATAGAGCTGATAGTGAAAGCGATTCACGCAGGTTCCATGGTAACGCCCTATAATGGCAGTGGAAAGGCTCCTACGGGTAATTACTATCCCTCGTAACGTGTTTTTGTTACTGATGGTTTACAATTAGGAATGTGCAGAATACTTTTCGGGTAGCGGAAGGAGTGATGATCTTGTAAGCAGTGATATCGTAAGGCTTACCGGGAAAGCTAACTCGATACCGACTTTAGTAATTTTGATGGGACTGCTAAGGATCTGCTCAAAAAAGTAAACGCATCGTGATAACAGGGCAAAGATAACACCAAAAGAGTTCGTAAGGAGACAACTAAAGGAAAAGGAAAGAAAGAGCACTTGTGTCTGCGAAACCCACACCTACTGATTCCAGACGGATAGCGACGTTCGATCACCCACAAAAGTAGATCCTCAGACTAGTACGATGCTCTAAACCTGGACGTTCGAAGGGAAGGGATCTCATCGTGGAAGGAACAATAGCCCTTGGTAAACACTCGGGCTCGTTTTCAGTTGGGCTTATGATAACAATCAAGACAACCCTCACAGTGCTACTACATTTGCGGCTCCTGCCGGGACGGATTCCTATAAGTCCTGTAGTATATCTTCATATCGCCCAGGGATCAGCGAAGGATTCCTAGGATGGTCGACATCAGCGGAGGGGGGACTCACGCGTCTCTATGCGCACGGCACCATCCCATCCTAGGGAACCACGAGGTTATCGCTCTCGGCAGCCCCGTTAGATATCGCTCATGACGTCACCTACTGGCATCGCTCGTGACGTCATCATCAGAAATCGCCTAGACTGTTATCGCCAGGTATCGCCATCGAGGCCTATAAATATCCCTTCTTTTTCAAACAGAAGGTAAGATCGAGATCACCCAGTAGATCCTCTTGTTACTTTGTACCCCCGAACTGACTTAGGCACCGGAGTGTCTACGCCAGAGCCCCCCCTCCGGCGCTTTGCAGGTACATCCGACGCCGATCACCGCCGTTTCGATCAGACACGACCTCGAATCTTATCATTCGTGAAGTAGTTCGTTTACATGGTATTCCTTTAACTATTGTGAGTGATAGAGATACCAAGTTTCTCAGCCATTTTTGGCGTGTTTTATGGAAGAAACTTGGTACCAAGTTGTTGTATTCCACATCTTATCACCCACAAACTGATGGCCAAACCGAGGTGGTGAATCGCATACTTGGTTCACTATTGCACACCTTAGTTCGTAAGCATATCTCTACTTGGGTTGATCATTTGCCATTTATTAAATTTGCTTACAACCGTGCTGTCCATTCCACTACTCATTACTCACTTTTGAACTTGTTTATGGATTTAATCCTAGGACTGTTTTGGATTTAACCCCTTTACCGTTGAGTGATGTTGTAAGTCTAGATGGTGCGCAAAAGGCTGATTGTGAAGCACTTACATGCAAAGGCGAAACAGAACATTGAGCGCATGAATGAGAAGCTTGCGCATAAGCGAAACGATGGGAGGAAGCTGGTAGCATTCAATGTAGGAGATTGAGTGTGGTTGCACATGCGCAAGGAGCGTTTTCCAGCCCAACATCGTGGCAAGCTCTCTCCAAGAGGCGATGGACCATTTCAGATTGTTGAGAAGATCAACAACAATGCTTACAAGCTTACTTCGCCTAGTGAGTATGGTTCCATTAGCTCTACTTTCAACATTTCTGACCTGGTTTTGTTTGATGCAGGGGACGATTATGGACTTGATGGTGATGTTAATTCGGATTCGAGGGCGAATCCTTTCGAAGGGGGAGGGAATGATGCGAACACACACATCGATGTGCCTTTACCACCGGCTGGTCCAATGGCGCGTGCGAGGGCTAGAAAGCTTCAAGACAAGTTATCATCACTCATCCACAAGGAGCTGACGTGTGAGATGACACTTGAGGAGGCTACACTTCGAGAGAAGGCTCCACGCATAGTCAATCTCCTCACCATCACAACGTACGATGGTGATTCTACTGGGCAGGAGATCAATGCGTAGATGGAGTGCTTCTGTCCATCAATCAAGTCAGACATGTACTATAACATGTCAAGGAGCACGGGCCCAAGTTTCATGGGAAAAGCTCGAGGCGTTTGGAAGATAGCCCAAACCCTAGTTTGGGGTGCGCGGCGCGAGTACTCCTTGTCCTCCGCGCTCTAGGACTCCTTGTCCTTTGGCATTTCCCTTTACTGATTTGGGCAATGACTTATGTTTCTATTTATTTAATTAATTAGTTAATTAGTTTATTTAATTAATTAGTTAAATAATGGCAGCAACATATGTTTCCATTTATTTAATTAATTAGTTAATTAGTTTATTTAATTAATTAGTTAAATAATGGCAACAATTTCTGTTTCCATTTATTTAATTAATTAATTAATTAGACAATTTAATTAATTAATTAATTAAGTTGTTTACCTTATTTAGAACTTCTATTTTGGATCTGATTAGGGTTGTAAGACACTACATAAAGAGCGGCTGATCTCCTTATTTTGGTTGGCTTTTATTTGATAAATTCAAAACTTTGTTTCTTCAATATCTGCCCTTTGTTCAACGTGTTGAACCTTGTTCTTCTTGAGTCCGCAATACTTGAGTCGTATACAAGTAAATTCTGGAATTGCATTATTGTGTCGTTTGTCTTAGTGCGATTCTCACAATCGTTGGGTTTAGTCCTAAGAATCTGATACAAGATCCTTGACATGAAATCGACTAGAACTCTTAGAATTCAGTTGGCGAGGTAGTCTACATTCGCACGATTCAAGTTCTCTATTCCGCATTGAAATCCTTCTTTGAACAACGATCAGATTTGGTGCTACGCATCCTAAGCAACTAGGATCGTATTACTACCGATAAGTACCCTAACGGTACCGTTAACCTCCTCAATTTGATTAAAAAGACTTCGTACTTTATTTTGTAAGGCCAACCATGTATAAATTGGCCACCCCTTTCATTTTATAGTCAGTTTTAGACTTTGAGTGAAATTGTATGGTGGTGAATCTCCAGGTCGAGCTGTTTGAGGGGGAGATTGTTCAGCCCTAGTGGTGGGTTCGGTGGTACTTCATTCGAGGGTAGACTGGTGAGCCTAAATTGTGGGCTATGTGGTGCTTAGTTCGAGGGGGAGATTGTTGGGATGTGTGAACCAAAGTCCCACATCGGAAAGAAAAGAGAAACAAAGACTAAATATAAGAGGAGTTGATCTTCTTAATTAAATGAGGCTTTTTTTGTGAAAACCGTGCGGGCTTAGGCCCAAAGTGGACAGTATCATTCCATTAAGAGAGACTCAGGTGGTTTTTATTTCTCCAACAACCCGCGCCAACCCTAGGTTACATGTGCACAATACCGGGAAAACCCTAGGCCACCCATCGCAAGACTAATGCTTTGGCCGGACAAGCCACGTGGACCTCTCGCAAGTCTCATGCCATAGTCGGCCAACGCATGAGGGTCTCTCGCATCAAGCCCGCGCAAGCTATGAAGCCCTCTCGTGCGCATCGCAACCAGCGCTAGCCTCATGCCCTAGTCGGCCAAACTATGAATAATTCCGCAACAAGCCATGAGGTCACCTGCGCAAATCCTACCAACCCATGAAGACGTTCAGCCAGCTTCTGAAGGCACGACTGAGCCCATCACGAGCCAAGGTCACTTTTTCCACTCCAAGTGGGCCTAAAAATCCCATCAGCAAGGTCGTGGCCTCTCCCATGAAGGACGCGTCCAAGGGCAAGAACCATCACAAGGCCACCTTTTATAACTTAAGTATAAAAGTCAGACTTAGCTACTATTCTCATTAGTTTAGATATTTTGAGTGAATTTGTAGAGTGAGAATACTCCTCTTTCTTCACACTGAACTCCTCTAGTGAAATTCTAAGCTTAATGGTGCTTTAAATCTTCGTAAGTAAAATGCAAACCATCATTGTGTAATTTGTGATGTTTATGTGTAATTGTTTGCAAGTCGTTCTTGCAAACGAGTTGTGTGTTATCATTGTGAGCTTCGTGTGCTGTTTTCCTACCTTGTGTTCCTCAAGTATCCAAGTGTGTTCCAACGTTCTTCACCATGCTCCATTTCTACCTTACTTCCATCTGTGTATCTATCGGTAACATTCTTCCCTACTTTTGTGTCTTTCTTTAATCTTCTCCGTTGCGTGTCCGTGCCTCTTCTTTCTTTCGTTTGAGATTATATTCCTTGTTAGTTGTGTGGTGAACACTCGGGTTAAGTCCTCTTAAGCTCCATATATCATTCGGCCTACTCACCCTAAGTTGTGATACTCTCACATTCAAGTTATTATTCTCGTACTCTTTACACCTATGAACTTACTATACAACCTTATTTGAGTATCAAAAAATATGCCATAAAATATAAGTAGAGTTAATGTGGTGAACTGTAAGGCGAAATAATAATTTCGGTGTGATAATATCACCACCTTTTTAACTAAAATAACATTGAAACTTTTTGTTTTGGTAAAAAACAAAAAGTAATTAAGTTACTAATGGACATGCTTCGTATTAAAAATACTCAGGAAAAAAAAGAGATTGAAGGCAAAAAAAATTAGAGGAAAAAAAGAAAAATCTTCAGAAAACAGTTAACAATTTGACAATATCTAACTAAAATGCCTATTAAGAGAGTAAAAAACAAGTAGATCAATATAATGATTATTCTTCTTTTATAGAAAGAAATTTACCATTCGACTACAAATTCATTTTTGCAGTTATAACGCTTAGTTACTTATTAGCATGTGAAGTTGATGTAGACACTTAATGCAATATATTAGACAAATTTAATAGCTAACAATCAGTGGACGTCGTAGAACATTGGTCATCAGCTAGTGACAGCAGGAATAGCAAAGGGTTGTCCTACCTGTGCCTATAAAAAATTGTAGCTAATGTCAGTATGGACTTAACAAAGGAACCTTAAGCTTAACTTTTGGCGCAAAGACACTCAATAGACAATACTAAGTTAAAGAAGGGGCATCTTAAAACTCAGGATCTCACAACCAAAAAATCACTACTATGCTGTCATCTTGAAAATGTGGATTGACCGATGGATGGGTCAGCAACTTCAAAATCATCTTGAATTTCATCATTTAAATTAGACATGTTGTCATCTTCAGAATCTGATGATTCTTGGTAATGGGAATCAGCTCCCATAGTGGAGTCCGTCGAAGCTGGATCATCAATTTTCCTTTTAGGCTTTCTAGATACCTTAGAATCTTTCATGGGGATTTCCATGATGGACATAGGATTCCTATTATACATTTCCAATTCCTTTTTAGCAATAGCGATGAAGCTCCTCACCGACTCGAGTGATTGCTGATACTTTGACTTCTCTAATGCCTACAAGAAGAAGAAAAAAACAAGAATAACTTAGCATAAGGGCCACATAACGATTGAACAAATAATTTTCAGTATCCTAGTGATATCCCAGACCAATCAATAAGAAATAAGACTAAGCTAGGTGGACCATATTCTCCTTCCAACTAAAATTGAGTTTGCACTTATATTGTCACCAAAATGGATCATCTGATAGATCAATACCTACAAGCAATATAAAGGTAGCAACTATTGAACAAAAAATGATTGGAATTTCTAACTTCATGAAAAATATGTCTGCAGGTACATCATAACCACAGCCCCAACAAATCAATATGTATGGAGTTTGCTGTCAACAGCAAGGAAAGTTCTACAACAATAACAACACTACTGAAATACCTACAATCTGGGTGGAAGAATCATCCAAATTTCAACTGGCACAACAACAACAACCACCTTTCAATTTGCAGAACTTCAAACCCAGACCACCACAGGATCATACAACATCTCATCCTTAATTGACTGCACCCTAACAACCATTACAACTTACAGGTGTTCCTATTGAGGAAACCTTGAAGTAATTCATATAGTTCAAGTACAGTAAATAATCCAAAACATGGTTAAACTCCAAGGAGTTTATCTACCAGAATGATTTGGCCCTTCCCTTGTCTAAGGGATAAGTATTCCAGAACCTGAACCTGATCTAGAAGCAGAAGTGATGCCTGAAGGACAAGTCCACACCAAGGAACTTCTAGAAATTCCTATCAAGCAAGAATTACAGGTAATCCCTCCTCCTTTTCAAAAAGGTCTAAAAAGACTAAGAAGTCAAAGGAAGAGGGAGGTTTTAGAAATCTTTTGTAAAATAGCTATAAATGTTCCTTTGCTTGATATGATTTCTCAAATACTTAAGTATGCTAAATTCCTAAAAGATCTTTTCAATAATAAAAAGAAACTTGTAGGTGTAGAAAGGATCAATTTAAATGAAAATGTTTATGCAGTTTTTCAGAAAAAGTTGCCTACCAAGTGTAAAGATCAATGAACTTTTGTCATTACTTGTAAGATAGGTGATAAGGAAGTGGAGAAAACACTATATGACTTAGGCGCAAGTATATATGCCAAGTCCCTCTCTATGTTTAAAACTCTGAATATTGGATCTTTAAAGGCAACAAGAGTTGTTATTCAACTTGTAGATAGACCAATTATTTATCCAGAGTGACTCATTGAGGATGTGTTGGTTTAGGTAAATAATTTTATCTTTCCAGCTGATTTTTACATTGTTGATATGGACATTGAAGATACACCCAAATCTATAGATGTTTTACTTAGAAGACCCTTTTTTAGAAAAGCTAGGGTAAAGATAAAAGTGTATGATGGATTCTTAACCCTTGAATTTGGTGGAGAAATCATAAGATTCTATATGTATGACGCCATTAAGTTTCCAAATAAAATACACGGTGTTAATTTTATATATATTATTGATCCTGATGTTGATAATATTTATAAGCTTAATGCTACTGGCCCCTTGGAGTATGTTCTTAGTAAAGTAGTGTCCAAGGAAAAATTGCTTGAGATGGAGAATGAGTTGGTTATCAGTGAAGAAGTGCATGATTCTATTTTGGAGCTTGATGTTCTTAAATCAATTTATGATATTCTTAAGACTCTAGAACTGTCTTAAAAGCATACTAAACTTCAACCTTCAATTTTGCAGGCACCTGACCTGGAGCTTAAAATATTTCCAGGTCACTTGAAGTATGCTTTCCTAATCCCATGGAAGAGTCTACTAGTAATAATTTCCAGTAAGCTAACTATGCTGGAAGAAGACAGACTTGTGAGAATCTTAAGGGAATACAAAGAAGCAATTGACTGGACAATTGCTGACATAATAGGAATTTCCCATTCAATATTCACACACAAAATCCACCTGAAGGAGGACAACAAGACTATGAAACAACCTCAAAGGAGACTAAATCCCCCCATAATGGAAGTTGTGAAAAAAGAGATTTTGAAATTGTTAGATGTAGGAGTGATCTATCCAATTTCTATCAGTTCTTAGGTTAGTAGGTTGTACCAAAGAAAATAGGAATAACAGTGGTGGAGGGCAGTGATGGCAAACCAGTCCCTACAAGAGTACAAAATGGATGGAGAGTATGCATAAATTATAGGAGGTTGAATATTACAATAAGGACCACTTTCCCTTTCCTTTCATATATCAAATGTTGGAACGTCTTGCAGGTAAATCACATTATTGCTGCCTTGATGGATCTTCTGGATTCCATCAAATTCTAGTTGCACCTGAAGACTAAGAGAAGACAACCATCACATGTCCTTTTGAAACATTTGCATACAAAATGATATCTTTTGGACTTTGCAATGCACCAATAACATTTCAGAGATGTATGGTAAGTATCTTTTCTAACTATGTTGAAAAGGGAATAGAAGTTTTCATAGATGACTTTACAGTTTATGGAAACTCCTTTTAACCAATGTTTAGAAAATCTTGTGAAAATCTTTAAAAAACTGCCTTGAACTAATCTTGTATTAAACTATGAAAAATTCCATTTTATGGTAGACCAAGGATTAGTTTTAGGACATATTATTTTCAAGAAAGGCATAAAGGTAGATAAAGCAAAGATTGACATTATTGAATCACTGCCTTATCCTACATGTGTGCGAAGTCCGCTCTTCTCTTGACTATGCGTGCTTTTACAGAAGATTTATCACGGACTTTTCGAAGATAACAGAACCTATATGGAGAGTTTCAGTTTGGGGATGATTGCAAGAAGGCATTTGATCAACTGAAGGAGAAACTGATCACAACACTAGAGAAGGACAATGGAGGAAGAATATAGACGATCTTTGGTGCACCTACTGCAAGAAACCAAGACACTAAAGAAAAGTGTTGGAAATTGCATGGAAAGACACCACACAAAGAGGTAGGAAATAAAGAGGGTTAGAAAAATCCCCAAGCTAGAATGGCAGAAGTGGTCACAATAGGTACTGCCGAAGGATTCAACCAAGAAGAGGTGGAAAAATTGAGACAACTGTTGGATTCACTGGATACAAAGCCACCAGGAGTAGCATCAACCTCATCCTCAATCCTAATAAGTATAACTACATTCCCTACTAATTTAAGTGTTCAAAAACAATGGTATAAGAATACTTGGCTGATAGACTCAGGTGCCTCACACCACATGACCTACACGTCTAAAATTTTTCATAACTACACACCATGTCCAAGCAACAAAAAAGTTATTGTTGCAAACGGCTTCCTAGCCACTGTGGCGGGTACTAGTGACATACAGGTCACACCTACTATCATTCTTAAAAATGTCCTCCATGTACCAAAATTGTTAGCTAATCTCATTTCTATCCACAGACTCACCAATGATGTCAATTGTTATGTTATATTTCTTCCCACACATTGTACCTTTTAGGACCAAAAAATAAGGAGGAGGATTGGACTGGCTAAGGAGTTTCATGGCTTGTATCAATTAGAAGTCACCCCAGAGGTCAAAAATTAAGAACTTGTAGCTTTAGTAAACTTCTCAAGTAATGAAACCATTTGGTTACATCATTTGTGTTTAGGTCATCTATCCTTTAAATTCTAAAAGTTATGTTTCCTCACCTGTTTCTAGGAATAGATACATAATCATTTCATTGTAAGGTGTGTGAACTTGCAAAATATACTCGTGTACCTTTTCCTATAAGTAATAAGAGAAGTCTTCAACCTTTCCAATTGATTCATAGTGATATATGAGACCATCAGTGATTCCAAACATTTCTGGCTCTCACTAATTTGTTACTTTTATTGATGATTGCACTAGGGTCACATGGGTCTTCTTACTCAAACAAAAATTTGATGTCAGTAACATTATCCCTCACTTCTATTCCATGATCCAAAACCAATTTGGAGTTAAGATAAGTGTTTTAGGACAAACAATACTAGAGACTACTTTAATAATACTCTTTCCTCATATTTCCAGTCACAAGGAATTATTCATGAATCATCTTGTGTCTATACACCTCAACAGAATGGAATTGCTGAAAGGAAAAATGGACACATTCTTAATTCCACTAGAGCTTTATTATTTCAAGGAAATCTTCCCAAGGCCTATTGGGGAGAAGCAGTTCTTACTGCTACATACATGATTGATAGATTTCCATCTCCTATTCTGGAAAAAAAAAGCCCTGTGATTGTCCTAAACTCTTTCTATCCATATTTCAGAACTACAAATCGTCTTATTCCTAGGATATTTTGGTGCACAACCTATGTCCATGTCCATCAACCTCTCAGGAATAAATTAGAACCGAGAGCAGTAAAATGTATATTCTTGGGATACTCCTCTACTAAAAAAGGTTACAAGTGTTATGATCTAGTCACCAGAAAAGGTTCATTTCTATAGATGTCACTTTTTTTAGAAAGTGTCCCCTTCTTCCAGAAAATTTCACCCAAGTAGATGAGCTCAATTTTGAAAATTCTCAACCTATCCCACCATTGGAACTTCAACCTAATCCACCAACTGCTTCAATTCAATCACCACATGAAGAAGTTCCTAAGGCTACAAATTTATCTAGATTCTCTCGGGTATACTCAAGAAGAGAAATTGTTCCTGAGTTGATACAAGTCCAAGAGTCCATCCCTCTCCTCAAAATGAAACCGATGTAAGTCCTACTCAACCTCCATCCAATCAAAATACGGACTTACTAGATGACCCTAACAATGATATTGATCTACCAATTGCCGGTTAGGAAAGGAACTAGAGAATGCATAAAGAAACCCTTATGCCCACTATCAAATTACATTTCACTAAAATATCTTTCAAACCCACATAAGAGGTTTATCTTGAGTCTAAATACTACTAGTATTCCTAACACTATTTTTGAAGCATTAAGACAAGAGGAATGGAGGAATGCAATGAAAGAAGAGATGAATGCATTGGAGAGGAACAAAACTTGAGAGATTATGAAGAAACCTACTGGAGTAAACATAGTAGGATGCAAGTGGGTGTTTACTATCAAATACAGAGCAGATGGATCACTAGAGAGGTATAAGGCCAAACTAGTAGCAAAGGGGTACACCCAGTCATATGGAGTAGACTATCAAGAGACTTTTGCCCCCGTGGCAAAGATGAATATAGTGAGGATTCTTCTAGCACTTGCAGCTCAGTTTGGTTGGAACCTTCACCAGTTGACTTGAAAAATGATTTCCTCCATAGAGACTTGGAGGAGGAGATTTACATGACTATTCCACTAGGTTTTGATGAAAAGGAAAAGGACAAAGTGTGCAAGTTGAGGAAAGCACTGGATGGTATAAAGCAATCACCAAGAGCTTGGTTTGGGAGGTTCTCCAAGGGGTTTGGATACAAACAGAGTCAAGGAGATCACACCTTATTCATCATGCAATCAGCCACTAAAAGTGTCACTACCTTAGATGACATAATAGTGACAGGAAATGATGAAAATGAGAAGGAAGAATTAAAAAAGAAACTGCTAATAGAGTTTGAGCTGAAAGAGTTAGGGAAACTAAAATACTTTCTTGGTATTGAGGTTGCTTACTCATCCCAAGGAACCTTCATTTCTCAACAGAAGTGTTGATACCCGAATTTTGACGCCATTTTTATTTAATTTTAGCATTTCTGTTATTTAGTTAATTTACAGTCATTTTCAGTTGATTTAATGTCGCTAGCATTCTTAGGTGTTTCGTTGCATTTTAGCATCATCGTTAGCATCGTCAGCTTTCGAAATCACATTTTTAATTTTTCGGCACATATTTTCTTTATTATTATCATTATTATTTTTAGCCTTAAAAGTCACATTTTTTATTATCCGGCAGTCGTCTGCTAGTTTTTTCTTCGTTTTAGGTCATCACATGAATTTTAGGATTTTTAATATTTTAGCGCATTTTTTAGTATTTTTATTATTTTATTATTATTTTTATCCGAGCTTTTATTGGACCCGAGTAAGTCCGCTCGGACAATAGCTTGACTTTAAAATGTTTTCCATCAACTAGTTGCTAGATTTTTTTCTGGTCGCAACGGTCTACAGCGATTCGTGTAATTTTCGGCGTAACATTATTATTTTTTCGTTCAAACGTTTCACGTTTTTGAACGCGAAAATAAACACGTTAAACGAGAAATTCTCGTCATTCCCTATAAACGGTTAAACCCGTCATATTTTTCTCTATGCGTCGGTACCTTCGGCTCGAAAAGTCAGAACATTTGCACGCGGGAACCGGCTCGAGGCCATTTAAATCAGATAAAAGGCCATTTGATCATGGCCATTGATCTGGTCAACCAAGGAAAGTCAACCAGATCAATGGCCCTTGAATTAATATGCATAATGCACATGAACAGTGCCAAGGGAGTGCAGCGAAGCAGCCCTCGCCCGAGCCACCTTCTCCCATCGCGTCGGTAGCTTCCTGTCCCTCCGCCATCATCACGGCTAGCACCCTAGCCTTGCCACCGCGACCAGCCGGCCACCACGCTCAGCCCCGCGTCTCCCTCCTCACGCGATCTTCGACTATAAATAGCCACCATCCTCCCACGTATTCGGGGCACCAAAAAAATTGCAAGAAGAACTTGCTCCTCCTCCCTCTCTTGATTGATAGCTCATTTAGAGCATCGATTGTCCAGTTCAAGCTTTACCGGTGAGCTTTCTCTCTCTAGCTCACTTTTGGTTTTTTGTGCAAGCTTTTCTTTAAATTCGTTTGGCTCAATCTTGAGCAAATAAATTGTTTTCTTTTATGCCATTAATTCGCATACATGATGTAGATTAAATACACACTTTCAATTTTGAAAATCGTTAGCTAGATTGTGCGAATTAACTAGTTTTCGATAATTAATGGTTTCGTCGTTTTTTCGAAATTAAATTTTGTACGAATCAAACTAAAAATCGGGGTTTGTACGGTTAGGAAGTCGTCGAAGAGACGAACATTTCGGTACGAACGGTTTTCAAATTGGCCGCTTGAGGCCGAAGAATGGCCGCCGGCAGTACGCCGGCGACTAAGAAAGGTGATGATGAACAGTGCCAGGCCAAACGGCACTGCTCACGCGGGAATGGGCTCATTTAAATTTTCATGGGCCAGGCACTATTCCTGGCCCATTTTCATTTCTTTTCATTCTTCAATTGGGCCCAGCCCATTTTCAATTGTTTTCAAAACTTCGGATCACGTTTTTCCGTAAAATAAATCGTATGCTTCGTATGATTATTTTTCGCACTATCAACTGTTTAATTTTCTGCACTTATCAACTGCTTTATTCTTCTGCACTTTAATTGTTCGCAATTTACTTTCGGCAATTTAAATTCAATATACCGCCTATATGGTCGGGTCGTATTTTAATTCTCGTAAATATTCAACTGCTTTAATTTTTCGCAAACTGCTGGAAATCCTTCCGCAAATTATCAACTGTTTAATTTTCCGCACTTTAATTTTTCACACCTTAATTTTCCGTACTTTACTTTTCCGCACTTTAATTTTTCGCACTTTAATTTTCTGCAATTTACTTTTCCGCACTTTAATTTTCCGCACTTTACTTTTCCGCACTTTAATTTTTCGCAATTTACTTTCGGCAATTTAAATTCAATATACCGCCTACATGGTCGGTCGCATTTTAATTCTCTTAAATATCAACTGCTTTGATTTTTCGCAAACTGCTGGAAATTCTTCCGCAATATCAACTGCTTTAATTTTCTGCAATATCAACTGCTTTAATTTTCTGCAATATCAATTGCTTTAATTTTCTGCAGTATCGATCATTAAAATCATTTTTCGCATGTAATCAATATAGCATTTAAATTCTCGTATGCTTAAAATCAATCATTTTTTGCATGCATTCAACCCAGCATTTAAATTCCCGCATGCTTAAAATCAATCATTTTCCGCATGCAATCAACACAGCATCTAAATTCTCGCATGCGTAAAATCAATCATTTTTCGCAGGCAATCCACCCAGCATTTAAATTTTCGCATGCGTAAAATCAATCACTTTTCGCATACAATCAACATAGCATTTAAATTCTCGCATGCGTAAAATCAATCATTTTTCGCAAGCAATCCACCCAGCATTTAAATTTTCGTATGCTTAAAATCCATCATTTTTCGCATGCAATCAACTCAGCATTTAATTCTCGTATGCGTGAAATCTATCATTTCTTGTATACAATCAACTGTTATTTAAATTTTTGCACTCATAGAATTGTTTATTTATTTTTCGAGCTATCACTAACACTCTCATTTTGTAGGTTTTAATTTCAAGCTTCGCTCGAAAGTACGCCTTTCGTTCCTTTTTATTTATTCAATGCTTTTTCGCAAATATCAATCGTACGCATGATATATAGAACTGCTAGAATTAAAATCGACCCACATGAACAACGTGTTTAAAGAGTTGCTTAAAATGCCATGTTCATATGATTTTAAATTCTCGTTTGTATTGACTGCATGTACATGGGGATTTTCGATCCCACATCAGTTTTCTACTTTAAAATCAATCATTTAAATTTGTACTCTGTTAGCAATCCATGTTAGAATCACATAGTAATTAATTTAATCATGCATGGCCCGATGATGAAAAAAGAGGGCGCTCATTCAGTCTTACGGAAAATTCAGTCCCATTACGTTACGGTCAGGAATAATCAATCGACCTTGATAAACGGTAATCCCGTCCGAAAGATCTTTTTATTATTCCTGAACGGTCACGATCATAGAAAAGGCTAAAGTGACAATTCCTCTGAGGGCCCCCTTTTTCAAAACGCATTTTATCAAACACCTTTTTAAACACCTCTCTCATCAACCGGTAACCGTTTTCGGATGTGACTCGGGTGCCTAACACCTTCCCGAGACCATAATACGACCCCGAACCTTTGTCTGGGGTCCAGACCCCTTTTTTGTGCCTTTAGTTTTTTTTACTTATTATATTTCCTATGCCATGACGATTAGGGTTCCCTAAGCCTAGCAACCAAATTAGGGTGGCGACTTCATTGCATGCTGCTAGGCGTCCTTTTACGCCGAGCATCTGAAGGTCTCAAATTTCGTTGCACACTCGTGAATTACTTTCTTTTCGTAATTTTCGTGGGGCGCGACAAGAAGTATGTCATTGACTTACTCAAGGAGATAGGGAAACTTGGGTGTGAACTAGCAGCTACACCCATAGAAGACAATCATAAACTAGGAGAAGCTAATGAGGAACCAACTATTGACAAGAAGATGTATCAACAACTAGTTGGAAAATTAATCTATTTATCCCATATCATGCCTGGCATAGCTTACTTAGTAAGCATTATAAGTCAGTTTATGCATGGCCCGAGGGAACCTCACTTACAGGCAGCTTATAGGGTACTGTACTACTTGAAATGAAGTCCAGGCAAATAGATATTGTACAAGAAAGGCAAAGAAATCATTGTGGAAGGATACACAGACGCAGACTATGTTGGGTCTTAGATAGACAAAAGGTCTACTATAGGTTATTGCACCTTTCTAGGAGGCAATCTTATAACTTGGAGAAGTAAGAAACAAGGTGTAGTAGCTAGATCATCTGCTGAATCAGAGTTTAGAGCACTTACTTAGGGTTGTGTGAGTTACTATGGGTAAAGATCATCCTAGATGACTTAGGAATCAAACTTGAGGGTCCTATGAGAATCTACAGTGACAATAAATCAGCAGTAAACATTGCACACAATCCGATGCAACATGACAAGACAAAACACATAGAGTGTGGATAGACACCTCATTAAAGAGAAGCTGGAAGAAGGATTAATATGCATGTTTTATGTACCCTCTATGTCTCAATTGGTAGATGTCTTGACAAAGGGGTTATCCAATATGGTTTTCCATGGTCTGATTTTCATTCCTCAGTTTGAGAGGGGCTACTGAAGATTCTAATCTGACCTACATTATCGGAGATA
This sequence comes from Viola odorata, assembly GCA_963691705.1. Classification (NCBI taxonomy): domain Eukaryota; kingdom Viridiplantae; phylum Streptophyta; class Magnoliopsida; order Malpighiales; family Violaceae; genus Viola; species Viola odorata. The sequence goes on along the minus strand of OY829537.1, from coordinate 50,639,193 downwards.
AATTTGCTCCTTGATTGGTGGCTTAATTAGTGGTTCTATTGACCGTAATTTTTAGCTTTTTTCTTTCCATAATTTAGGGCTTTAATTATCCTCATATATATATACACCAATGTAATGAGTCTAATAGAGGAAGAAACATATATTATTAAAATCTTACATTAGTCCCTATCGTTAGGATTTTTGTCCGAAACTCTAACAGTGCATATATTATTAAAAAATTAAAAAAGAACTAAAAAACTAAAAAATAAATTAGAAACATGAAGATTAATTTTTTTTATGATAATAATTTTTAATAATTTAAGATTGAATCTACAAATGAAGAAAAATAGGAGAAAGTAAAAATTATAAAAAGTCAAACAACTATGGAAAATATAAAAATTTAAGGAATTTGTAAAACTATATAAAGGATTCGAGAAAGTTATGGAAATTTCAAAAACTAGAGATTGAATTTTTTTTAGAATATTTATTAATAATTAAATAAAATTATTAAAACTCTATTTTTATAAAATAGATCCAAAAAATAATAATTTAATAGTTTTATAATTGTTTACTTTCTTCTATTTTTCTTGATTTTTTTAGTTATTAGAAAAAATCAATCTCCATTTTTTTCACTTTTTTATTTTTCTATAATTTTTAATAAAAAAATTATTTTTTTATACACCATTAGAATTTTTTATCGGAAATTTTAACAACAATAATTAAAATTTAATGCGTCATAATATGTTAAGTTGAGAGCCCAAATGTAAGGGATTAAGGCGTAGAAGTATCATATCTTAAGACCTACTGTAGAATATATTTCCCAATGAAAATCAATAATCTACCCAGCCCGACCTGGTAAATTAGTCGGATCCAAGAAACCCGTTTTATGACAGCAGAAGAAAAAAAGTGAACAAAAGAGCACGTTTTCGCTTTCGGCTTTGCAAAATCAGCTAAGCGGTGATCTTACGTGCCGACTTCCACTCAATTTCACCACGTGTTGAGTAACTGCTAGCTCATACAAAAGAGGTTGACTTACTCTTAGATCTTGTCCAATACTGTTGCGCCACGTCATTAGCACTCGCGTCTCCACTATTATTAGCCTGAACTCGCTCATCTTCCTCGCTCTCTCTCGTCGACCACGCAACAAATACCTAATCCGACCATCATCATCATCTGCGTTATCTAGTAAGCACTCAAAGTTTACTCTAGCTAAACTAATTGATTTTTTACTATTATTTTTTCAATTTCGTTTTTATTTTATTTTATTTTATTTTAATGGTATGAATAGAAGGGCCATTGAGTAATTTGTTGGGGCTTGAATGTGAATTATGGGTTTAAGAACTATTTGGGAGATGGGTAATTGGGGGAAAAACGAAGTAAGTGATGAACTTGTTGATTATGTTGTTGTTATTTCTTGTCTGTGTGTGTGTTCTTTTTCTTCCCATTTTTATGATGGTATTGTTGGAGCTGGAGTGTAGGATTGTCTTAGTGTTGTCTGGAATATGTTTGATTGCTGCAGAATTACAGAATGTCAAAAGAAAAGTTATTTGAGTTCTTAAAATCATTGTCTGTATGTTTTTCTAGTTCGAGCAGTTCTTTACTTAGTAGGTCTTCCAAAGTTTATTTGTTTATTTTATGTGGAGGAAGAAATGAACGGCATAGTGTTGGAACATTGGTGCTTTGAGGTTAATTTTGTTTTGGTTGTTTGGAGGAGCTATGTGTTTTCCTGGCAACCAAGCTGAGGTTATTGCTCGCCTGATTTTGGCTCCTAAGTTTCTTTTTGAATTCTTCCGCTCCCTTACTGCTATGGTGATGCTGGGCTTTGCTTCTTTATATGTGCATTAGGTGTAGTGGTCCAGGATCTTTCCTTTAGCTAATGAGACCTGGAAATTCATTGACCTAGTTGCTTGTTGCTGCAGTGGACTTTGGAGTTGATGAAGATGCTAATGATGCTATAGTGGGAAATATTGAGGTTGAAATCAGTGGATCAGGTGATGAAAGTGTACTTGGTCAAAACTCCATTGAAGAGGAATTTGAACATGATGATAAATTCAACAGGGAGTCTATTGGCAAGGATGCATTCCCAGATGCAATTCCAGCTCTATCAGTTTCAGTGGCAGATGAGCCATATGTAGGACAGGAGTTTGATTCTGAAGCTTCTGCACATGCATTTTACAATACTTATGCCACTCGTGTGGGCTTTGTCATCCGTGTAAGTAAACTTTCCCGCTCTAGGCGTGATGGCTCTGCCATTGGTCGAGCACTTGTTTGCAATAAAGAGGGCTTTAGAATGCCGGACAAGCGTGAAAAGATTGTAAGACAAAGGGCGGAGACAAGGGTTGGTTGCAGGGCAATGATTTTGGTGAGAAAAGTTAGTTCTGGTAAGTGGGTTGTGACAAAATTTGTGAAGGAGCACACTCATCCCTTGACTCCTGGTAAAGGCCGAAGGGACTGCATTTATGATCAATATCCGGTTAGTTCTTCTTTCTTGTTTTAAGAGTTTGTAAAATTCTGCACTCCTTGTGATTTGAAATGATTGATTTCTCCATTTGAATAGCCAAAAAGTCAAGCTTAGCATTGCTATCTGTTGAACACTTTTTATATCCCCCTAACTTTGCTACACTGCTGATACACATCATATTATCTTAGGTATTATAGTTGTAAAGCTGAGCTTGTCCTTGTTTATGCTATTTAACATGGGTAAACCTGATATTTCATTTATGTTATCAAAGTATTTGTGTGTGCATATGCACGTCACCAGAAATTAGAAGCTTTGAATTGCTGGGAAGAATATTAACGCCTCACAATGCAATACTGATGATGCCAAGCACCATTTTCCTTACAGTACCTCTAGTTTAGTGGTCAGTAATTTTTCAATGATTCTATTTACACAATGGATTTGCCTACCTCTTTCTTCAACATTTGGTCAATGCACTTGTTATTTTGGTTACAAAATGTCTATATTGCACAGCATTTTGTCTTCTTCGGACTTCATTTTCCCCCACATCAGTTATTGATTTTTGAATGTTGAAATGGGATACTAATTTACAGAATGAATTAGACTCAAATTGAAAGGCCATCTATTACTCAGGGAATTGCTTTCATCTTATTGGATGATAAATGTGTTCCCATCTCTCTCCTTGTGCATTTTTAGCTTATATTTTTAATTTTTTCCCTCTTAATCCCTTTCAGAATGAGCATGACAAAATTCGGGAACTATCACAGCAGCTGGCTATAGAGAAGAAGAGAGCGGCAACCTATAAAAGACATCTGGAATTGATTTTTGAGCAGATTGAAGAGCACAATGAGAGTTTATCAAAGAAGATCCAGCACATTGTAGATAATGTGAGAGAAATGGAAAGCAAAGAACAACAAAGTTATACATAGTGCTACCCACATTTTCTATTTTTATCGTATGAACGTCGAGAATTCTTATGGGTCAGGTGTTAAACACTGGTGTTATTTTAGCACTTTAGGTGTCTAGGTAGTTAGTTATGCCATGCGAATATATTTGTGTTCATTGCATTCTTTTATGGAGCACATGGTGGGTAGCGGAATAGAGTTGATGTATAGTTCTTGAAGCCCATCTCTTTTATGATGCCCAAATTGGCAAGACCCAAGGATATGGAAGTAGTTTAAGAAGGTAGCAGCTTGTCCAAAGGAAGGTGCACAATTCATTCCATGTTTCTTTTATGTATGATTTGATTATGGGTTTCTTGCGCTCTGTATAGCCTCATAATTATACATTGTTTATGCAATTTATTTATCTTCGTTGGAATATATGGCTTCAGGATAGGGTGTTGATTGTTTTTAAATTGCTGAACTATTCTCGGTTCATTTGTGGCAGGTTCATTCTATGTTGCCTGAATTTTTAATGTTTCCAATTCATAGGATATGTTAAGGATCTACTTGAACTATTGCTTGGTAACAAGCTGGTCACTTAGTTTGTGTTAAACTGGATAGTATTCATCAATCTGAATGATCATTTGATGTAGTTGAAATAATTGAGATTATGCCAGCTTCGTCAGAGTAATTATTTTGGGGGTTGAGTTGTATGTGTGGCTTCTTCCTCACCTTTCTTCTGTGTATGTTTGGTGTGTGTGGTGTACATGTATCAAGTAATTTGTTTAATGTCTATTTTCTTTCCCGATTGGCATACAAATAGCTAACGTCAGGTACATGCAAGTTTGGAAGTAGTTGTTGGTTGAATAATGTCGGGCAGATAGCTCTAAAAGAAGCATAGAAGGATGGACCTTAGGTTTGATGTTCATGTGGTACTGTTGGAGGATTGAAGATGCCAGTAGTGGTTGGTTTCTGGAGCCGGTGTAGAGACCAAAAAATGCTGCGGACCAAAGATTTATGTGAAGTGGGAGGTTGGGGAAGCAGAAGACAGAGTTGCAATGTGGGCTATAGAAGCACAGTGCATGGGTGCGATTTGTGGAGGTACTGGGGAGGGAGGAAGACTCGCGACATTCTCTTTTTGCGTTGTAGCTTGGGTAGCGAGCGAGGTGAGGAACTTCTTCTTGAGTGCTCATTCCCTCTCTGTATAGATGTTGGTTTTCAGGCTTGGAAGGCTCTGTTTTGTGTTGTTGGTTGGTCGGCCGGCAGAGTTGGGTAAATGAGGTCATCAATACTTGCTGAGTTTAAGGATATAGACGGCGTTAAGTCCAGATTCGGCACTTATAAGGCAGGTTTTTTTCATATCCTTAGCAACACAGGATTTATCATTGTTTCTCTATTCCGTAAATCATGCGCACTTGTCTTAAGACCTTTCTCCTTTGCCAATCAGCGCAGTCCCACTTCTTATAGAGAAGGTTTGTCCTATCCTTGTGAAAACAGGATTTCTTGATTCTTATATATTGAAACTCCCATCAATCGATTGGATGGATAAAAGTGGATGTAGTAATCAAAAGGATGGTTGTTAAAGATTTAGAATTAAAAGGCCGAGAGTTGGATTTAGGATTGTAATTGCAACACTAACGTGATTACAATCCTTCTTGTTTCCATAGTAAAAATAAAACTATATTAGATAGTAATCAATAAAAATTTGCAACTTCCATAGGAGACATACAATATGCATAGTTAAAAAACTGAACTGACCGACTAGTCTGATCGATGAACCAGACCTTTAGTTGATTCGATCCAATAAAATTTGAGAAATGTTGTTGAAACAGAAAAACCAGTCAATTAAAGTAAATTATTTCTACAGTATAATATGAGCCCTTTCCCTTCATTTTTTTCACATTTTCATTGTTCATTTGTTTCTGATTTATTTTTATAATTTTCTCTTTACTTTTTTCACTTTTTTTTTACTATTTTTTCTATTATTTATATATATAGATAAATTATTTTAAAATTATTCTATTACCTAATTAAAAAAATAATTATTATGTTATACATTTAGGACAAAAATCATTTGAGCACCCAACTTTATGTGTATCCCAATCTTGCTGCCAACTTTTGTCTATTTTTGAAAATGGCACATAAGTAACTTTTGTTTAATCTCAAAATGAAATTCGGAGAAGGATAACAACATGAGTTAAACTTAGCGGGAACGTTAGGAGCTTGGGTGCTAAATAGGATAACGACTAAGAAGTTAGGAGTAAATATACTAAAGGAAAGGAAAAGTTGGGTGTTATTTGAAATTAGACAAAAGTTGAGGGCATGATTGAACAACCCATATCAAGTTGGATGATTTTAGCGCATCCATTTATATAACTATATTCTTCACAATTTTTTCTTATAATTTAATTTTAGTAGTAAATATATTTTTTGTCAAATAAATTGTCTCCCATTTTATAATGTGAGTCACTTTCCTCTATTTAGTTTTCCCGTTGTTCATTTATGATTGTATTTTTTAACATTTTCTCTTATGTTATTTTTTTTTAATTTCTTTAATTTTTTACTTTCATTTTACCTATTATTTATACACATAATTAAGTTATATTAAAAATATTCAATTACTTTAATTATAATTTTTTTAACCCTTTAAATATCACTAACTATGTGTATGGCTATTAATGTTTTTTTTATAAAAATTATAAATTTAACTTTATGGTTTATTTCCGCCCCAAAGATTTCAAGGAATATTCAAGGACAAGATTAAAAGAGAATTAAAACAAGATTAAGAAATCTAGTATATATAAAAGAAGAGAAAACAGTTTTTTTTTACGGTTTAAATCATTTTTTGGCACCACTTGATTTTACTGACTCATTTGGCACCTCCTTCGGTCAAACGATTTAAAAGGTACCTCCACTTGAAAGATATGACTCATTTGGCACTCGTCGTTGACGCCGTCCGTCGTATACCGTTAAATGCTGATGTGGCACGCCACGTGGCATGACACATCATCATGTTGATGACGTGTCATGCCACGTCACCATTAGTTTAATATATTTTTTTTGCCTTTCTTTCTTTTTCTTCCTTTTTCTTTTCTTTCTTTTTCTTCCTTTTTCTTTTCTTTCTTAATATTTGGCAGCATACCCGCGCATCCCTCTCCTCTTGTTTTCTTTATGAGTAATGCTATTCTGGTCACTGAATCATACCACCGAAACAGGCCGACTGACGTGGCAACCGCACATCAGTTAATTACAAAATTGCCATTAATGGCATTAATGCCATTAATTCAACCCATTCGTTCCCGATTGAGCAATTCTCCCTTTCTAGGTTTTCTCCCGATTAATGGATTTGAGGTTTATGGTCTTATTTGGTTAGTTGACGGGTCGGGATTTGGTGGTGGTTTTGGGGCTGGATTTGTGACTGCTATTGGGCAGAGTTTGGAGCTGGATTTCGGGGCAGTTTTTGGGTGATTTCGGTGCTGTTTTTGGCTGATTTCGGGGCTGTTTTAGGAGTACAAGGAGCAGAGGTGATGAAGGAGCACAAGGTGTTTGTTAAAATGACTCAGAGAGATTAATTTTGGGTGTTTTTGATTTTGGGGCTGTTTTAGGAGTAGATTTGGGCTGATTTGGTGCAGATTTTTTGGGGCTATTTTGTGGTAGATTTGGGGCTGGATTTGTGACTGCTATTGGGCAGAGTTTGGAGCTGGTTTTCGGGGCTGTTTTTGGGTGATTTCGGGGCTGTTTTAGGAGTACAAGGAGCAGAGGTGATGAAGGAGCACAAGGTGTTTGTTAAAATGACTGAGAGAGATTAATTTTTGGGTGTTTTTGATTTTGGTATATTTCTGCTGCTGTTTTTATTGTTGATTGGAGGTGCGTATAATGTAGCTTGTTTAGCAAAGATTGATATGTTTGGTGCATATGCTTCAGTGCAAAAGGAGAAAGAGTAATTTTGGGTGAAAGATGTTGAGCATTAAACTCAAAAACGGTCATTTGAACAAACACCGAAATATATTGAGATTGTATCTCTTTGGTAATGTAAGGAGCAACAGATCAATTAATAAAGAAAGTAGTTCATTCTCCTCATTTTTGTTAACTAAAAACACATCACAAGTTATAATATTATCATACACAGTTAACTAAAAACAAGGTCGTGCTCTCTTGTTGCTGCAAGCGGGGCATTTGTAATGCTTCATATGCTCTGCCCTAGCTGGAGTGATGTAGATAACCCCTAATTTCAGATAACCCCTATCAAATTAAAGAGACTAATTAAATGCAGAAATATACAAAAATAAAAAACACCCAAAATTAATCTTTCTCCGGGAATTAATTGGCCATTATTCCAAGCAATAAAATTTAATTAGGATTCCAATTAATTAAAAAAGATAAACACAGAAATAGAAAACACCCAAAATTATGTCAAAATCAAAAACGCCCTAAATTATGTCAAAATCAAAAACGCCCAAAATAAACCACACCCAAAATTACTCTTTCTCCTGCCATTAATGAGCAATTCCAAGCAAGCAAATTTAATTACAAATATAATTAATTAAAAAAGATAAGCACGTACAGCTCTTGGAATATTGGTGCTGTGGACAGCGGATGGAGCTTTGCCGAGAGCTTTGCTTGAGTTCTTGACGGAGTGAAGTAAATGCTGGTGATGATAGAATCTGCACCAAATCAGCCCAAATCTACTCCTAAAACAGCCCCTTCATCACCTCTGCTACGCCCTCTGCCCAATAGCAGTCACAAATCCAGCCCCAAATCTACCACAAAATAGCCCCAAAAAATCTGCACCAAATCAGCCCAAATCTACTCCAAAAACAGCCCCGAAATCAGCCAAAAACAGCCCCGAAATCCAGCTCCAAACTCTGCCCAATAGCAGTCACAAATCCAGCCCCAAAACCACCACCAAATCCCGACCCGTCAACTAACCAAATAAGACCATAAACCTCAAATCCAAATGAACACCAAATCCCTTACGGCCGCTCCGTTGAGAGCTTTGTTGTGGTAGGAAGGAGAGGAAGAAAACCTAGAAAGGGAGAATTGCTCAATCGGGAATGAATTGGTTGAATTAATGGCATTAATGCCATTAATGGCAATTTTGTAATTAACTGATGTGGCGGTTGCCACGTCAGTCGGCCTGTTTCGGTGGTATGATTCAGTGACCAGAATAGCATTACTCTTTCTTTATTCCTTTCTTTTTTATTTTAGGGCTGCATCAACGCAGCCCTCTCATCTCTTCTTCCTTTCTTTATTTCTCTTCTCGTTTTTTTTTGTTCTTTCCGGCCAAGGCACAAGCAGCAGGGGTTCGGTGGCTGGTTTGGAGATCGGGCGGAGGTGATGAGTTGTTTTGTATTTGAGGCAGTGATTAGCGGTGGGTGATGGATGTTTTGTGGTGGCGATGTGGTGTCGTTGGCGGTGGTGGTAGTTGGTGCTGGTGCGGCTATGGTTGATTTTGGTGGTTCGGTGTTGGGGCTGCCGGTTATGGGTTTGGTATTTTGGGTTGGTGATGGTGAGTGGTTGGGTTTTTTGTAGTGGTTTTGATGGTTGGTGTGGATTGTCAAGAGGGTGAGGAGCGACGGTGATGGGCGGATCGGGTTGGTGGGGAGAGGAGATGGTGATGAACGGATCCGGGTCGTGATGAACGGATCCGGGTTTGGTGATCGGGTTACTTAATTTAGCTTAAACAAGTCCGTTTTGATGTGGGTTTGTTGAATGTTGCCTCTGCTCACGAGCACTTGCCAATCCATGACAAAGAATTGGGACATCATTTGGTTTACTAAGGAGCAGAAATGATGCTTTGATGATGAATGAATTGAATTAGTATTTTTAGTTTGATAAATGAATGCCAGCATGAAAACAGAGTAGTCAGCAAAGCAGAGCATATATGATTCTTACATTTGCATCAATACAGTCTCATAATACATTTAGTCATTTTAATTAATGGATTATTTTTACTTGGATTAAAAATCTATCAGTATGATAGAGTTTACTAAATTTAATCAATTCTAATGAAAAATTAATTTACTAACTATAAATATAATTATTTTTTTAATACATTAATTCAAATTGAGTTGCATAATACAATAATAAACCTCTTCGAATTTGAGATTTCACCAATTTCTTGGTATGGAGGCTTTTTTCAAGTATTTAGTGATCTGATGAATGTGCTACTGATGTGAGGAAGACAAAAAAAGAAAAAAAAAAAGAAAAAAAGAAAGAAAAAAAAGAAAGGAAAAAAAAATATATTAAACTAATGTTGACGTGGCATGACACGTCATCAACATGATGATGTGTCATGCCACGTGGCGTGCCACATCAGCATTTAACGGTATACGACGGACGGCGTCAACGACGAGTGCCAAATGAGTCATATCTTTCAAGTGGAGGTGCCTTTTAAACCGTTTGACCGAAGGAGTTGCCAAATGAGTCAGTCAAATCAAGTGCAGATGCCAAAAAATGATTTAAACCTTTTTTTTACCTTAAGATTTTTTTGTTCTAAAACTTAGGCACTTTTAAATTTATTTACTGAATTAGTGTACGTTATGCCATGTAGGATAATTATCATCTGATGTGTCAATGTTTATGTTTTATTTTATTGATTATGTTTGGAAATAAAAAAAGAGAGACGAATTTTCTTTTTTTGAAGTCATTCATCTTCTTTATTTCTTCACCTTATTTTAAATTACAATGTCGGCACTATACTAGCTTGTACCACTTAAACTTTCTCGATCTCTTGCCATTTGCGAAACCCTATAGTGTCCCCTACACTACAAAATTTAGCACCTAAGGCGATAATCTCGTCGCTAACTATTGACGAAATCTCGTCGATAACTAATTTTTATATTTTCCTGATGAAAAACTTATTTTTTTTACGCGTATTTACTGACGCAAATATTTTTTACTATAATTTCACGGGCTATGCTGGTGAATGGAGGGTTGACAAAGTAATAAAACCCACATCCACCGTTGTCCACACTGTGTATGGACCTATTGAAGTGCACGCCTAGATTCTTCGTTGTCCAAGACATCCACTTGGGAGTTTTCTCTCCACAATCGTAGTAAATTGCAGGCTCGTATTTGTAGTCCGCTTGCTGCTTGTAACAGCGTTGCTTCACCATCTCCATTGTTGACTGGCCTTGCCATTGTTGTTGGTTTCACTCTTAAACCCTAATCTTAAGAAATATCTAAGAAAAAAAAAGAGTGCGATGGGATGAATTGAGGGCTTCAAGGGATTTGATTAATTTACAATTTTGTGGGTTTCAATCTTAAATCCTAATTTTGGAAAGAAAACACAGAGAAGAGATGAGATGTAAGGGATTTGAGAGGGAAATGGAGAAGGGTTAGGGTGAAAAGCATGATATGGGTGATGGTAAAGAGTGGTTTTAGACGGGTCGGGTGCTAGGTTAATGAGTTTAACCCCTTTTCGACTTTTTTATACTTAATAACGTGGAGTGCAGCACCTAATATAAAAAAGCCATGTCAACGAACTGGACAGATATGTATACACGACGACATAGAGGTGTACTAATCAAGAAGGTAATTCGAGTACAAGACCACTAATATCATTAACTCTATTAAATTACATCCATGCAAGTAGTGCATCGATAATTCCATATAGCGATTTAATATTATTTTATATATATGTGTGTGTGTGGCTTTTCCATGACTATCTATAAAATATTTTTGCCATGGAGGTGGTTAAAGAAGGGAGCAAAGAGATAATATAAGGAAAAAGGAGAGAAAACAACCAATCCTTCTTCAATCCCTTTCCTAATTGATCCAATTGATTTCCACTCATTGCATGCTCACTCACTGGGTACTATTGGGGTGACTGGTTGTGTGCTTATTTTGTATATAATTGCCATCTCTTTTACTAACAATTGAGATGATGATACTGCTAATTTGGCTATATTTCTCTCCTTTTTCCAGAAACAAACCAAACAAGATGAATTGGAGGAAAAGGAGTAAAAGAACCTAGAAAAGAGAGCAAAAATAACCATGTGGTGATAAAAGACCCAAACTAGAAGCAACTTTGACTCTTCCCTTGGTCAAGGGAAGAGTTAGCAGCAGCCTTAACCCTTGGCCAAGGAAGGAAGTTCTGGACCAATAGGCCGATCATTGGGCTTGGCACATAGAAGGATGGGGAAGCACGTCAAAGACTTCTGAAGTGACTAGAGAATGTCTCTCTTTAGAGTTCTCATGCTGTAAATATCCCGAAAGGGATAAAAACAATTCTTATCTTTATAATTAAGATAATTTAGAGGGAGAGATAATTTAGGAAAGGGAACTACTTAACCTTTCCCACTTTTATCATTTCGGATCTCCCCCTCTATCTCTGATTTTTCTTCCATACTCTATTTCGATAGTAGCTCTTCTCGTCTTCTTCATTGAACGAGAAGATTTCATTTCTAGGCAATTTGAATATTTTATTTTCAGTGATAATTATGTCGATTTCTCGCTAAAATTTTCATTCATGGTAAAGACATCAAGGTTCATGATTCATATTATTGTGAGATTTAACTATTTTTCATAAAAACTGCATTTTTTATTTCTTCTTTTTTTGATTTAACGCTACGTTTATCTTTGTTAAAGTTGTGATTCGGTTGGCCTAGGTTTTAACCTTGATAAAAATAGTTATTCCTAATAACTTTGGGTCTACATTGTTATAAGGATACAATATACGACTAGATCAATCTCAGCATTGCTCTTTGAGACTAGAGAAAGAGAACAATTTGACTTAAAAAGACAAGTGAACCCTTTCCTTGGTCAAGGAAAATCTCTCCCTGTTTTTATCAATTAGTTAGTTAAATCTTATAAGTGATCCTTAAGGTGGCTAGGTGATTGGGGTCCTTAATAAAGTGACTCTTTAAGTTGCTTGATGTAGGAGGAGAGTAGAAAGTCAAAGTGAACTTGATTTTTATAGCTTCCCTACAAAATCATTTTTGAATATTACTGCATCAATGGGCAATATTTATGAATCATGACCTTGAGAAGTTTTTACCAGGAGTCTCTATCATCTTGATTTTACTCTCACCAATTCAATTTTACTACTAATATTTTTCTACACTTTCATCTTAATCTTAGTCTTAGTTTAATATTTATTTGCATCTTGAAAACACCCCCATTGTTTACTATGTTTTTGTTACAATTGGTCATAATTGAAAACTTGGATTAAACAATTGTTCCTCGAAGAGCAAACCTCTTATCACTGTGCACAATGTATTAGTTTAATATTTATTTGCATCTTAATCTTAGTCTTAGTTTAATATTTATTTGCATCTTGAAAACACCCTCATTGTTTACTTTATTTTTGTTACAACTGGTCATAATTGAAAACTTGGATTAAACAATTGTTCCTGGAGGAGCAAACCTCTTATCACTGTGCACAATATATTTTGTCAACTAGTATGAAGTTATACACATTTTATTTTTGACGGATTCGGCACCTGATCAGTAGTCTTTCATAAGGAGAGGAAGTTATCTAATCAATGAAGAATTGGAATTCTAAATTGCAAAATAAACAATAATATATATGAGAATAAGCACAAAAAATTTAAATGCAATAATATATTCAGATTAAGTGTATATATACTGTAATTCTCACTAATGGGCTTAAGTAAATTGATAAAGAAAGAATAGTTTGCTGCTGAATTTATTTTTTTGTATTAAATTAAGGACAAAGAGGCAGTTAGATCAGCTGGTGTAGCTGATCCTACTTTCAACATGCTTTATGGGTAAAGAAAAGACACAAGAACTAAAACTAAAACCTTTGTACGTGAAACGAAGGATGCAAAAGGTCGAATAGCTCGTGTGCAAGAAAAATGGGTGGAGACCAAAATCATGAAACGAGATCAATTTCACCAACGTTGTGTTTCATTGCCTTTCAAGAATTGGTGTTCAAACTCTTCTTCTCCTTGTTTCTTTGGCCTTTTATCGGCTGGTGGGTGGTATGTTAATTAATTGAATTATGAGTCAGAGATGTAATAAGTTTGCAGAGACAGATTAATAACATGGGTTTATGTAAAATTGTTGAATGCCACTTAATCTTTATCAATCCCGATGGGTCAGGCGGATGGGTCAGATTATTTTTCCTCACAAGTCGGGATGGGTTGAGTAAATGGGTCGGCTTTAAAATATGAAATGAATGTTGATGTGGCAAGACTAAATATCATACCTCATCATCAAAATCTGACATGGCATGTTGGGTAGTTTGGTTCCTGCCTAAGGGTCAAATTGTCTTAATTTCGTGAATATAAGGTCCTAGTTAAGCCGAAAATGAGTATAAGGTCCAAATTAATTGAATCATTTGAATGCAAAGTCCATATATAACAAAAATTGTTATGTTAAAAGGAACATTAGAAGAGGCAAATCTGTCTATTAGCAGTTAAGCCCAAAATAAGTTTGCGGCAAGTGGTAGTTTGGTGATGACTACTGTCACAGACCTACTTTTTCAAGGCCATTGCGGTGCCCAGATCTCGCATCTAGGCCAGCCTTTTTCCCAGTCCTTAACAGTAATCTCTAAGAACCCTCATATAATTCCGCTTCCAACACGTCTTATGATAAAATCTAGCATCAACTCGCATCCATCACTTAGGGATTAGCCGAACCCAAGACTATCACCCACGTTATTCGCCACTCTCACGCACACGCACGACTAGACAAGGCCTTGTTACTCTCAGCCCTCGCCAATGTTTCTCATGCACGTCTCATATTCTCTTATCCTTGGCCAACACTCACACGCAGGACAAGCAAGACTTCCTTGATCTTACGACACACTCGATTTGCCTTTCGGCTAGGCTCTCATGTGATTCTCAACCACATTTCCACATGTCTCGAGGCCACACTCTCTCGTGCCTCTCAGCCACGCTCGAGCATGTCATAGGCCGAGCCCTCTCATCTCGGCCTATGCTCTCCCATAACATAAGGCAAGCCCTTTATCCGTTCTCGAACCTTTAGATGGAACTTTCGCAGCCACACTCGCTACCCAAATCCAACCTCGTCCCTCTCTAGATGCGTCTCTAGCAGATAAGCATGTCGTTCCTCGAACTAACACCCTCATACGAGATATCGATTTGCCCCTCCGGGTCTTATAAGCGATACTAAATTTGCTCCTCTAGGCTTAAGAACCTTTGTGCATTATAAGTTTACCCCTTTAGGTCAGGTGCCTCTGCGCATTATAACCTTGTCCCTTCGGGCCAATGAGTCTCATATCTATAGATAACCCATTACTTACATATAGCCCTAGTCTTGTGTTTATTTCAAGTAATATCTCTATCTAATTGTGTGTTTTTAGATATGGGTACTACTGATTATATGCCATTTTCTTCCATTTTCGTAGAAAGTGATGATCTAGATGTGAAGAAGAAGAAAGATGTTGAAAGAAGCGAGAAGTTGCTGGAAGGGAACTGAAAGTGACTGCCAGTATAGAAAAGCTAAGTCCAGGCCTGGAATAAGACCAACAGGTAGCAGTGCAGCTGGGCGAAAAGATAAAAAAGCACAAAAAAATACGAATTAGAAGGGATAAAGACTTGCAACATTTTTGGAGGTGTTTTAACTGCAGGATAAGGATATTTTGAATTTTGATTGTGATTTTATCCAAATAGATATAGATACAATTTTTAAACTAGGATTATGGAGGAAAATAAGGGAAAAAAGAGTAGTTATCTCTTCCCCTAATTTTCTAAAAGGATTATCTCGGATTTTAGGAATTCTTCTTCTCTGCAAATTTTCTGTAACTTTTAAAACAACTCCAGTTGTCTTGTTCATTGAGGCCGTTAGAAAATTTCTGGGTTTTTAGTTTTTTTAATCATCATGTTTATGTCGAGCTAAACGCTCAAATTCCTAGTGAATGCAACAAAGGGTTATGATTCATCACCGTTGTAAGATCTAAATATTCTTCTTAATTTATGCATTTGTGTTTCTTCATTCATTAATTTTACGCCAAAATTATTCACATTGCATTTAAGCTTGATCACCTTAAGTTTCAATTTGAATAGTTAATATAGGTTTAGAAGGTTGCGGATTACAAAAGCCCGAGGGACAAGCAGACAACTAGATCGATCTCAGTCAGAGGCTCTTTGAAACTAGAGTGAATAAGCAATTAGGTCTAAAGGCTATAAATTAACCTTAGTTTTGGCCTAGAGTTAGTCTTTCCCTAGTTTATCAATTTCTATAGTTAAATCTTATAAGTTTACCTTAAGGTTGCTAGATAATTAGGGTTGCTTAATAAGTGTACCTTTAAGTAACTTGTTGTAAGAGGAAATAAGGGAACTTAAGTGTACCTAGTTGCTATAGCTGCTCCATAAATCAGAAACGAACATCCATGAATCAATGATCAACAGTAACTGAATCATAGCCTTGTCGTTGTCTTTGCTAGAAGTCTTCTTCTCTGTTATTTCTTAAGAAAAACCAATACTGGATTTATTCCAACACAATTAACCTTGTTTTCATAACCCCCCTGTTTTAATTATTTATCGGTCAAAACATAGTTTTCAAATTACCTTCCTTGAGGATCGAACCTCTTGGCACTATTTGTAATTTATTTTTATTTATTAGTGCTGAGTTGAATTATAATTATTATTTGACGAATTCGGAATCCATCAACCCATATCTCGTAATGCTTCACGAGTATGCATTTCATCTCATTATGCTTATGCACTTCATGTGCATAAGTCTTACTCGCCTTATCCATCTCAAACTACACTCATGCGCTTCATATGCATAGGTACTTGTTCCTCAAAGCCACATGCCACTTATGATTGAGATCTAACACAAGATATCTCATGTCTCATTTTCTCCCCCACTTCAACCATCGAGTCCTCATCAATCCATCTCCATGGGTTGACTCGCACTTCCTTACATTCGTAAAGTATGCAGTGCAAGGCTCAAGTCAATCCCTAAGGAATACTTCCTCTTTGATTTCTTGACTGTCATAACTCACTTAGTTCCCGCAACCTGAATAAACCTTCCATAGCACATGGTTGTTATATTTAGTTTCATTCTCACATTATTAACGATTTTGATTTGTGCTCTCTATTAATCATTCCATGGACTAGGAACGTCTCTAGCTACCCATATCATGGACTAGAAATCTAGCTACCCATAATACAGACTAGGAGCTCTAGCTACCCATCATATGCATTAATAGACTCACTCCTAAAACCTACGTAATCGATGATACCTCCAAATCTGAAATTGCCTCATAGCTCCTGATCGTAGGGTTCCGACCTTTTCCCTCAAGGCTCTAGGTAAACCTACAGGTAAATTACCACATCTATTGTCT
Source organism: Viola odorata (assembly GCA_963691705.1). NCBI lineage: Eukaryota > Viridiplantae > Streptophyta > Magnoliopsida > Malpighiales > Violaceae > Viola > Viola odorata. The sequence continues at coordinate 50,622,590 of OY829537.1, read as the reverse complement.
CAAGCATCCCACTCCTTGACTAGATCTCTCCTCAAAAGGATCTTCACGCTTACAATGTAGAATTCATTGTGGTTGTTAGGACGAACATAGATTGGCCTCATCCTTACATCTGAATAGCCCTCATGTTAGGTCTCCTTGTCTGAACACTACATGATATGTACAATACAAAAGCCAACCACTAGTTCCATCCACATTTCTCACTCAAGTGTGCTTCCTCCACTTACCAAGCCACCGTATTCTCGCGTAGAGCACTTGGCCTCTAGGTTCAACTTGTTGAGGCCATTCCAACATTTCACTCTCAATATTGGGCCAACTCTTTACAAGCTTTCACATGTTAACAATTTCCTTCAAACTCACATTCGAACATCTTGTCATCCCACGATATTGTCAAACTTAGGCTCTGCTACCAACTGTCACGAACCTACTTTTTCAAGGCTCGTGCAGTGCCTAGATCCCGCATATAGGCCAACCTTTGTTCGGTCCTTGATAGTAATATCTAAGAACCCTCATATAATTCCTCTTCCAACGAGTCTTATGATAAAATCTAGCATCAACTCTTATCCATCACTTAAGGCTTAGCCGAACCCAAGACTATCGCCCAAGTTATTCACCACTCTCACGCATACACACGACTAGGGTGAGGCCGAGAGTAAGGTCGCTCGTGCACGTCTCATAGTAATGGGTTCTCTTTTCCTCGACCAACACTCACACGCAGGAGAAGCAAGATTTCCTCGACCCTACGACACACACTTGCTTGGCCTCTTGGTTAGGCTCGCTTGTGATTCTTAGCCACATTCCCACATGTCTCAAGGCCATGTTATCTCGTGCCTCTCGGCCACTCTTGCTCGTGCCTCTCGGCCACTCTTGCTCGTGCCTCTCGACCATGCCTGAGTATGTCACAGGCCGAGCCCTCTCATCTCGGCCTATGCTTGCCCATAACACAGGGTGAGCCCTTCATTCATTCTCGAACCTTTAGATGGAACTTCCGCAACCACAGTAGCTAACCGAATCCAACCCCATCCCTCTCTAGATAGCGCACTACTAGTCCTCAACACAGACTTAGCTAGAAATGGCCATAATAGGCAAGCCATCATGGTAGCGCCTATTCCATGACAAAGAATACTCGCTCGCACACCTACGTCGCAATGCATAGGAGAAGCTCACTTCGACAAGGATACTCCAGTATCTTGCCTATGGAAAGGTGGAGAGCCATCACACTCAAAAGACTATCCGATAACCGATAAGCGACAATTCGGGAAATCCTTACGCCACTGGCGTGTCTCAAGGCCTATGTTAAGGCTAGGTTTGAACACCAAGACTAGATCTTAACACCTACAGGCCATAGCATTTTGGCTAGATCTCTGCCCAAGATAGCGAAAACCAATACTGATGGGCAGAAAAATAGTGACAGTTTGGATTTTTGAATGAAGAACAAAAATTAAAATCAAAACAATGGCGCAATTAAAAGTAAAATCAAACGCGCCTCGGTCTTGAGGTTTTTTCTCTTTCAATGAGGGTCTCTTCCTAAGAGGTTTTTCTTCCAAATTTTACCATTAATCACTATATTTTATCCATTGATTCCTTAATCCCTTGATTTCCTCCACCAGATCTCTCCCATTTTTATTAGGACATCACTTTTTTAGGTATATTTATCTTATTGTGTTCAAGTGTTGTTCTCATTGTTGTGAGTTTTTTGTCTGTTGTACTTTTACAGGATCCGCTACGTGCAATTGTTCAGTGTGTTTTTTTAGTGAAAATGTCAGGACAAGGAGAAACTTTAGCTATGGGAGCTAGGTGGGTTCTTCCTGCCTCTCTTCCATTGGTACTTGAGGATGCGGAGATAGAGGTCTCGGGAAAGATGTTGTGGGTCTTGTTCTTACATATAAGTTGGTTAACTTGGATGCTTTGTTCAGAGTCCTTAAGGGTGCTTGGCGTCACTTGGTGCCCTTAAAATGTCACAGCTGGAGGGCAATCTGTTCCTATTTTGCTTTGATCGGGAGTGGGATTACAAGAAGGTTGTTGAGGGGACTCCATGGCATTTGGAAAATCAATTAGTTATTCTCGCGGAGGTCTATGGGAATGAACAATTTTCAAGGGTTCCTTTGAAAGAGGTTGGTACTTTTATTCTTGTTCTTGGTTTACCTTTGAAACTTAGAATTATTGGGGATAAAGTGGGTAAGTTCGTATCGGCTGAGGATGGGGAAATTAGAGGTTGTGGGTCGTATGTTAGGTTTCGGGTAAGTTTGAATGTCGGAAAGCCCTTGACGGCGTTTCTGGAAATTAAGGATACGAAAGGGGTTGTTCTTGAGTTAGAAATTTAGAACGAGAAGTTACCCATATATTGCTATATCTCTAGTAAACTTGGGCATATACAAAAGAACTGTGATGCATGGAATTTGGTAGAGCCTGTCATTGTTGCTTCTTTGAAGTTCGTTGGGCTATGGGTGTCGTCCTTACTTTTAATTCATCATCTTTGTGAGATCAACGGGAGTTCAACTAGTACAGATATAGTGGCGGTAAGGATGGAGGTTGTGGGGTTGTAGCCACGTAAATTAATTTTTTATGATGAGGAGGTGGTGGCAGAAGCGACTGTTGAGGACATTGCCTGAAACAAAATATTATGTTATTTTTTTGTGAATTTAGGGTTCAAAATATCATTACCCCATTTAAATACCCCAAATTCTTGACGACCCCATTCGTCATCCTGATTTTGGCTTGGTGGGTGAAAATAATTGTGCTTTGTTGAATGCGACACCGAAAAAGAAATGCTCCCACGGATATTGCCAAGAGGATTTCAAAGTTTCTTAATGGTCCAACTAGGATGAAGACTCGAATGAAAAAGTGTAGTCATGGGAGGAAATGAAAAGTGAAGGATAAAAGTAGGAAGCGTGATTACGGGAGTACTTTAATGACTGAGGATGGTGTACTTGATGTTGGAACCCCTAAAAAAGCTCATGGAAAAGCTTACTCTCCAATTGGACTAGAGGCCGAGGAGGTTGCTTAGTAACCCCTCTTATATCAATGAATTGCTTAGTTTGGAACTATCAGGACTTTGGAAACCAACTGGCAGTGGAAATCTTGAATAAGTTTTTAAAACTAGAAGCGCCCTCTCTGGTGTTCTTGTGTGAGACCAAGCAAAAGGTATGAAAGATTAGGGAATTAAATGAGAAGTGGGGTTTAAATTTATTTTAAGGGTTGATCGTGTAAGTCCTCGTCATAGGGGGGAGTGGATCTCTTATGGCATGATCATTTAAAGCTTTCAGTGTGTTGTATTGATGTTTTAATAAAAGGAGGTAGTGGTATTTCTGGTTATTGGCACTTTATTGGTCTGTATGGTTGGTCAGTTTCAAACGATAAGCATAAAACTTTGGACCTTTTTAGAGAATTAAAATCATGAAGCACATTTCCTTGGGTATGTATGGGTGATTTTAATGAAGTTTTGTGCTCTCTTGAGAAGCATAGGGATCGAGTAAGGTCTTTGGCTGCTACGAATGAGTTCAGAGATCTGATAGAGGAATGTGGATACAAGATATTGGATATCAAGGACAACCTTTTACTTGGTGTAACAATTAGCAAGGAGTAATACAAACCTTAAGCGTATTGATCGATGTTTAGCTACATCAGATTGGTGTCATCTATTTTTAGAAGCTTTACTCTATCATCTCCTTCTATTAGGATCAGATCACTGTCCCTTCTTACTTCAAGTATGGAGGAAATGAGAGAATCCTCGTCGAGCTAAGATATATCGGTTGAAGCAGCATGGTTAAGAGATGAGAGTTGTGATAGGGAATTGGAAGAATTGATTCATACGAGAGAGATCATATGGTAGCAACGGGCTAGGACTTTGTGCTTTGAGGCAGGGGATAAGAATACACCTTTTTTTCACGCACATGCGAACCAACGGAGGGCAAAGAATCAGATACAAGGGATCATGAATGAATTGGGAGTTTTACATGAGGACCATGATGAAGTTGCAAGAATTTTCAATCAATATTACACGGGAACCTTTGCATCAATCGGTCCAGTAAATACAACTACGACCTTGAACACTATGAGGCCACTTATAACTAGGGAGATGAATAGATTGCTAATGGTAGTTTATACTAAGCTGGAGGTATTTATAGATCTCAAACAAATGAAACCAACGAAAGCTCCAGGATTTGGCGGTATGCCACCTTTATTCTATCAAAAGTTTTGGCATATTGTTCAATTTAATGTTTGTTCTATTATTCTTGCCATTTTAAATCATTCAGCTGACCCAACAGATCTCAACCATACTTTCATCACACTTATTATCTGATAACAATTGGAATGCTCCTGACGGCAATATTGTAGCCACGGCATCTATCCTGGACGAGTTTCTATACGCTTCCCTGAAAAGCCAACCTATCGCCCGGGCCGGCGGAAGTTTCCTAGGATGGTCGACTTCAGCGGGGGGGGATCTCATGCATCTTTACGCGCACGGCGTCATCCCATCCTAGAGGAACTAAGAGGATGTCGCTCCTGATAGGCCTTATGTGATTATCGCCCGCGATGGCTCACCCATTATCGCTGGAGGCGATATCTTCGGACGATGCTTATCGCTGCACCCTTATCGCTGTCAGGTATTGCCAACTTCGGCCTATAAATACCCCCACCTTTCCAAACAGAAGGTAAGATCGAGATCATCTTGGAGAACCTCTACCATTCTAAAAACTCGAACTGACTTAAGCATCGGAGTGTCTACGCCGGAGTCCCCCTCCGGCGCTTTGCAGGTATCTCTGACGCCGATCGCTTCCCCTCCGACTAGCTGCAGCAGCCGTTTTCCGACCAGAAGAGATCTCGGATCTTATCAAATGGTGCTTTCATTGAGAGCTTTGGTGTATTAAGTGAGTGTCCTTAATAGCCAAGCTCCGTTTAGTTGGGAGATCGGAACGGTTATGACAGCCAGATCGGAGCAAAACCGGACTACATTTTCTAGTATTCCTTTTTCAACTCGCAGGCGGTTATTTCCTTTTGCTACTGCTGACCTCTTTATGACGACGCAATCGACTATCTCGGGACCTCTGGACCTCTCGGTCGGGATCGCCGGAGGATCTATCTCCTCACAGACGGTCATTTCTTCATCACAGACAGTGGGATCTGATCTTTATACTCCTCTTTTGGAAGGATCTGTGCTTAACAATGAAAATCCCTTTGCTATGGAAATAGCGGCCCTTCGTTCCCGCCTGGAATATTTGACTGAAATGGCCACTAGAGTCACGCCCGGTGCTTCTGGATCTAGCGTTCCTCCTCGCGTCTTGTTCACATCATCTATTGTTGCTGATCGACCTCTGCCCCCGTTGTTTCCAGAGAACCCCCAAGTGCCTTTATCCGCAGGAAATCCCTCGGTTGGTCGCGTACAGCTCACTCAAGGAGGAGTAGAGGCTTATGTACCGCAAATGCCGCAAAGACTTCTTCTGCAGGAAGACAGGCAGCTTGAGGCGTTAAGGAACCGTTGGGCCGGACGGAGGGAAGGAACAAACAGGAGTTTATCTCCCGTGTACAGTGAAAGATCTAGTAGCAGAAGAAATCGAAGTCGTTCTCCCAGGAGTCGCAGTCGGTCTCCCAGGCGACATCATATACCTGAACTAAGGGAAGGAGGGCGACAAGGAGACATATCTCCCCCACGTCATGCGCGTGAGATTCTTGATGATACCTCAGGTCACCCTTTCAGTCGTCGTGTAAGACGTCACAGGGTCAGCAGGCGAGTGAAGCTTCCCGCTGATACTTATGATGGTACTAAAGATCCTATTTCGCACATCAACAAAGTGAAGGATTTCGTCCAGTTTCAAACTCACAGTGATGCGGCTTTATGTCAGATATTTGTTATGACCTTATCGGGAGTTGCTCGTCTTTGGTTTGAAGGTCTTCCTGGCGGATCCATTAGTAATTTCGCACAGCTGGAATCCAAATTTCGGAGCAGATTTAGTACAGCAATTCCAATTCGGAAATCTGCTGCAGCGTTATTTGACATACAGCGGAAGCCCCAAGAGACATTGAAAGAATTTCTTAGCCGATTCGATCTGGAAATGTCATTAATGCCAGGCGTTACCGTTGATTTCGCCATAGAAGCTCTGAAAAGAAACTGCCATTATGGAAAACTGAAAGATGCATTGATGGTGGATCCTCCAATATCCTTGGACGCACTAAGACTTAAAGCCCATAATTATGCGAAAATGGAAGAAGAAAATAGAAATAGAACATTTGATATGCCGCCTGGGGCACCTCGCATCCCTGCCGCTCCCGCAAATCCTCTGGTTGACGATCATTACACTGATGATTACGCTCGACGGAAAGATTACATCCCAAAGACCTACGATAAGCAAAAAGGAAATTCCTCGAAAGGAAGACAAGGTAGTTCCCCTCGTCAGCGTCAAGGGAACGCTAACAAAAATCGGGCGTATGATCCGGATTTTCCCTCCTTGAATGTACCAAGAGCGGAGATATTGGCGATAGCGGAACAGCGAGATCTTCCTATCCGTTATCCGGCGCCCACGAAACCTGGAGTGCTTTTAGGCAGGAGAGAAAACGCTTACTGTAAATTCCACAAAGCCAGAGGACATTCCACAGAGGCTTGCAGAGAATTAAGGTGGGCGATAGAACGCTTGGTGGAGGAAGGATATCTGGGAGAATTTGCGACTCAAGTAAGGGAAGATGCCCAAAACAATCCGATAAGAAGAGCGGTAGACGAGCGACCAAGGCCCCCTCCAGTCCCACAGCCGGATAACGCTCCCAAAGGAAAGGGTGTGGAAACCTTCGCGATAGATGGCGATGACATCCCCATAATCAATATCATAGCCGGAGGGATCCCCTACACAGATGAATCAGAACAGTCGATGGTGGCGAAAGGGGAAAAGCGTACGCGAGACGGCATGACAAAGAAAGGTGGAGCAATAGACATACTTGATCGCATGATCTTATCCTTTTCAGAAGAGGATGAGAAAGGCGTTATCTATCCCCATAATGACGCCTTGGTAGTCACACCTGTCATCGCCAGTCATGGTATAAGAAGGACTCTTGTGGACAACGGGAGTGCCGTGAACCTTTTTTCGCTGGAAGCTTACAATCTCATGAAACGCCCCCACGACGAGTTAACGCCTAGTAAGAGACCCATAGTCGGAGTGGATGGGACCCCTATCCCTGTTACGGGAGTAATCACCCTACCCGTATACTTCCGAGAAGACACTTACAAACGGTCAGAGAATTTGTTGTTCCTTGTTGTGGATCTGAATCTGCCCTATAACGTCATACTCGGACGGCCTTTCCTCAATCGCTTTGGAGCGGCGATATCACAAAAACATCTAAAGATGAAATACCCCTCCTGGGACGGGGTGGTATCGATAAAAGGTGATCAGAAACTGGCGGCAGAATGCTATTCGCTCATGACTCGGACGAGCTGCGATAGATACGTGTGTATAGCAGCAGACCCCTACGAGCAGGGTGATGAAAAACGCGCTCAACCCCTTGACAAGATGGTGCCCGTATCAGTGATAGGCAAAGAGGGAGCCAGCTTCCTGGTCAGCGATAAGCTCAGCCCAGCGGAAAATCTTCAACTGGCACGGCTGCTGAACAAATGCCAAGGAAATTTCGCATGGGAACCCGCCGATATGCTAGGTATATCCCGAGAAATAGCCGAGCACAGGCTTAACGTTGACCCTAACGCCAAGTCAGTTCAGCAAAAACGACGGGCGTTCTCCACCGAAAAAGCGTCGGCTGTGGAAAAGGAGGTTGTGAAGCTCCTTGACGCGGGTTTCATTCGCAAAGTACAATATCCCACTTGGTTAGCCAACCCGGTTCTTGTTCCTAAACCCAATGGAGACTGGCGTATGTGCATTGACTTCACTGATTTGAACGATGCTTGTCCTAAGGATTGCTACCCGCTTCCTCGCATAGATCAGTTGGTTGATCAAACTGCTGGGTACGCATATCTAAGCTCGTTGGACGCCAATTCCGGATATCATCAAATCCCTATGGCCCTAGAGGATGAGGAGAAGACCGCCTTCCTTACTCCTAAAGCCACGTATTGTTACACAGCGATGCCATTTGGACTAAAGAACGCGGGGGCCACGTTTCAGCGAATGGCAAATAAGATTTTTGAGGAACAGATAGGGAGAAATGTGGAAGCATATGTTGACGACATACTGGTAAAGAGTGCGAATTTTCATGATCACCTGCAGGATCTAAAGGAAGTTTTTGATGTGATGACGAGGTATCGCATGAAGCTAAACCCCCGGAAGTGCATGTTTGCATTCCAGACGGGTAAGTTCTTGGGCTACGTAGTTAGCCAGAAAGGTATCCAGCCTAATCCATCCAAGGTTAAAGCTATACATGATATGATATCGCCAAGAACCGTTAAAGAAGTGCAAAGGCTAACAGGGCGCGTTATCGCTCTGGGACGATTCGTCTCCAAGCAAGGAGAAAAGTGTCTCCCCTTTTTCAAAGTCATACGACGGAAAGCCACGTTCGGGTGGACCCCAGAATGCGAGCAAGCATTTGTGGACTTAAAGGACTATTTTTCATCTGATTTGTTATTGACAAGGCCCGAGTCCGGCGATACTCTGTACTTGTACTTGGGCGCGGCGGACGAAGTGGTCAGCGCCGTCCTTGTTCGTGACGATAACCGCACTCATCGCCCAGTTTACTTCGTGAGTCATGTCTTAAAGGACGCGGAACGGCGATATGCTCGTATTGAGAAAATAGCGTTCGCCCTTATACAAGCCGCCCGCAAGATGGACCGATACTTCCAGTCTTATCCTATCGTTGTACTTACAGACCAACCCTTGAAGAGGATATTTCGAAAGCCTGAATCTTCAGGAAGAATGCTGATCTGGGCCCTAGAACTCGAACAATATGGTTTGAGATACGAGTCACGGCCATCCGTAAAGGCTCAGGTCCTTGCTGATTTTATAGCGGAGTGTACTTTCATAGAGGACCCTTTGAGTGGTGTACCGGAAGCGGAATGGAACGATATGGATCTCCCGTTCCCAGAAACTTATACAGATCTTTGGATCGTTCATGTGGACGGAGCCAAAAACCAAGAACTGGCGGGGGTTGGAGTCTTCATAAACGGGCCGCACGATATGCATATACGGTATGCTATTCGAATCTTGCATCCTTTGTCCAATAACGCAGCCGAATATGAGGCGTTGCTAGCTGGACTCAGAATAGGAAGAGAGTTTTCTTCTAAGGGAAGGCGCGATACCGGCCAAACAGGAGATCTGCGTCTAAAAATTTGTGGAGACTCCAAACTGATAATTGACCAGGTCTCAGGACACTCTCAGGCTCGAGAACCTATTATGGTGCAATACCTCTCTAAGGTAACGCGAGAACTAGTGGAAATAAAGAAAGAGGGCATGCAAGTCAGCTTCGAGCACGTCCCCCAAGAGGAAAATGCTGAAGCCGATTACCTTGCCAAGCTGGCCGCGAATCCTGAAGCATCTATACCTAAAGATGTGTATTATCGTGAGCTAGCGGTGCCGTCCTTCATGGAGGAACAAGCCTCTTTGTGTGTGAATGAGCTCGAGAATGATTGGCGGATTCCGGTAATAAAATACCTGATGCACGAAGAGCTGCCCGACGATAACGCTGAAAAAATGAAAGTGCTAAGACAGGCTGCTCGTTGCACATACTATAACGGGGATCTAATTCGAAGATGTTTTTCTCACCCCGGCGCCAAATGTATAACCGAACAAGAGGGCCTTCACACCTTACGCGAAATCCACGAAGGGATATGCGGAATGCACGCGTCAGGCGGCACCTTGGCGGCGCAAGTTTTCAGATCAGGATTCTACTGGCCCACTATACGAAGGGATTACCACGAGTATGTACAAGCTTGCCCCAAATGTCAGGAATTCGCTAAAATTCCTCGACGTCCAGCCACGGAAATATCGGAAATCATCGCCCCTTGCCCTTTTGCCAAATGGGGGATTGACATCCTGGGTCCATTTCCAAAGGCAAGGTCCCAACTGAAATTTGTTATAGTGGCTGTGGACTATTTTACGAAGTGGGCGGAAGCTGAAGCGGTTGCCACAATCATGGCAGAAAAAACATGGCGTTTTTTCAAACATCAAGTTATCATGAGATTCGGGGTGCCTCGTATCCTTGTCAGCGATAACGGGATCCAGTTCACCAGCCAATTCTTCAAAGACCAATGCTCAGAATTCGGGATTGAGCAGAGATTCTCTTCCGTGGCTCACCCACAAACCAACGGACAAGCAGAGGTAACTAATAGGAGCATCCTCAGCGGTATTAGGAAAAACCTAGAGGGGTCTAAGAAGAAGTGGGCTGATGAATTGCCATACGTGATGTGGGCATACCGCGTGACCGTAAAAGTCAGCACTGGAGAAACACCTTTTGCGTTGGCTTTCGGAACTGAAGCCGTTACGCCAGTGGAAATTGGGGCCATGAGCCTGCGGGTGGCTCACTTTCGTGAGGAACGGAACGAGGAACGGTTACGTGCTAATCTGGACGCGTTACCAGAGGTTCGAGAAGAAGTCCTACTGAAAACGCAACACTACAAAAGAAAAATGGCCCGTTATCATAACAGGCAGGTCAAAGAGCGATTGTTGAAAAACGGTGACCTTGTGCTCCGAGACAGGCGAGCAACCGGACAACGTATGGGAAAGCTTAGTCCTAACTGGGAAGGACCGTATCGCGTAACCCACGTTGTCGGAAGAGGGGCCTATCGCCTGGAGACACTTGACGGTACGCCTTTATCCAACTCCTGGAATATCGCTCGTTTGAAGTTATATTATCCTAGAGTTTAATTTTATCTGCACTATTTGGATTATAACGACCCTAACCGTGGCTAACGCTCAATAGGAGAGTTTTCGTGGGTTTGTGGTTGCTTTTGTGCAGATAAAAAGGGGGGTACCCTGGGAGTGAAAAGTCCTATCCTTGTGATGGTCGGTCTTGATCAGATGGCCCACTAAGTGAGGGCACGACCCCAGTGTATCCTTGATTAGCGTCGGATTGAAAGATCCTTGACGCCCCCGGGGGTGAAAAGTCCTATCCTTGTGATGACCGATCTTGATCAGATGGCTCACTAAGTGAGGGCACTGCCCGGTATCTTTGGGAGTGAAAAGTTCTTTAATGATAACCGATCTCGTGGAGACGGTACATCAAGACAAGACACACCCCAAAGAGTTAGAAACTCTGTTTAGAAACAAGAATCCTATCTTAACGGTCGGGCTGGTGCAGCTAAACCATTAAGTAAGGACACGGTTCTAAACGAGAGGACAACGCCTATAAAAGTGAAAATTCCCTAGCCTTGTGATAGCCGTCCCGATCCGACAGCTCACGAGATGAGGCACTTAGAAAGGCCGATTGAGAGATAAGGGAAACGTGAAGGATCGCGTAATTCCAGCTGGTAACCGGATAAGTAACCCTTGGCGAAAGGTAGAGCTGAGGGAAAACGCGATTCGAAACGGGTTCCGTGATAAAACCTAATGATAGCAGCGAACGGGCTCCTACGGGTAATCACTATCTCTCAAATCTCGTTTTGTTACTGATAATCTACAATTAGAGATGTGCAGAATGCTTCTGAGCAGCGGAAGGAGAGGTGGTCATGATACCGATAGGCTCATCGAAAGGCCAACCCGACATAGATCTTGGTCTTCTTGGTATAAATACCAAGGATCTGCTCAAGAAAGTAAACGCACCGCGCGGATAAGGCAACCTCAGTAATGAGAGAAGTCTCGCGATGAGAAAAATAAAAGAGAAATATCGATAAAGGGATTGTCTAGAAATATTAAAGGCATCTCAAGGATTTACAAAGATTCACTATTCAAAATATTGATGCTGCAAAGACAAAAGACAAAGCCAAGCGATATGTGATTGCTGGAGGGAACGGCAAAATATCGCGGCAAATCAGCTCTCGGGGACTTGTCGTTTCCAGCCCGCTGCCTTGGCTTGGCGATAGCCTGCCTCGTTAATATGGGCAGAACTCTGTAGAAAGGCTTTCGCGACATCTTCGCCCTTGTACGCATCCACCCCGTGAATTTCTTCGAAGCACTTAACCAGAACACGGGCGGTCTCTTCAGCATGCCACCAGCCCATATCGACTGACTCTTCCGCCAAAGCTGTCTTTTCCTTTTCTAAAAAGGACTTCTCATTCTCCAAAGCAGTCACTTTGGCTTGTTCCTCTAACAAAGCTGTTTCCAGGGCGGAATGTTGTTTCTGTAAATCGTGGTGAGCTAGCAGTATCTTGGAGCGATCTGCCAACACCTTTTTCTTTTCCTCTTGCTCCTTGGACAGCTCCGCCGAAATAGAACGAAGGGAAACAGCCCGATGCTTCATCTCCTCCGCCCAATAGTGAAATTTCATCATATTGGAGAAAAGGCCAGCACGGACGGAGTTCACTTGGTCATCTTCCGCCTGGGAAAGGAAAGCTTCCCGTTCTGCAGATGAGGCCAGAATTTGAGAAGCCAGCAGGGCAGAAACCTCATCTGAACCATCGCCCCCGATGGCTGCCAAACCACGGGTACGGAAGTCGAACAACTCAACCTGATGGGTCACTTCGCCGAGCCCGTTTAATGGACAAAGATCCGCCACAAAATTGAAAGAGGTTCCGGCTTCATTATAGCGTTGCCGCCAAGGAACGCTAGAGGGAACGAAAGCCAGAGGACCAGGGGCGCGAACCTGTGAAGAAGAACTGCCCGGGGGCAGGAAGGCACCATGAGGCTGATAGCCCGAAAGGTCGTGAAAGACGTCTTGATAAGAAGAGGAAAAATGATGCACAGGCCCGCCAAAGGAACTGGGCGAAGCACCAAAGGGGTCCGCACCGCCTAAGTTCCCCAAATCTTCCACGGAATGTCTACCTGGAGGAACCACTGCGGAATCAGGAACGTTAACGGAACCACCTTCCCCCGCGATGTTAGAGGAGGGTATGTTCTCATCCTCGCCTTCTATCCGGGCCCTCTTCGCAGAACCCCTCAGCACATAAGTGAGATTCATATCGCCTGAAGGAGCGGACGCAGTAACTATAACGGCCTCCTGCAAGGGGTACAAATTGAGAAAAGAAAAATAGATCAAATGACGACAGATATTGAGAAAGAGAAAACATGCTTACGGTAGCGGTGTTGAGAGAAGATAGTGCCTCAGAAGAACCCGCAGCGTCGGGAGAAGGAGTAAGAGTGGCGATACTCCGTGTTCTTTTCTTCTTTTTTCCTCTGGCAATGGCCCTAGGAGCCTGAGAAGACGAGGGAGCAGCAACGGTCACGATAGGAACACCTTCAGGGATGTCAGTATTCCCTTCGCCAACTGAGGAGGAGGATACTTGAGCGAGATTCACGGAAGTAGCCGGAAGCTCAGAAGGATTATCAGTGGCCTCTGAATCGAGCTTTTCCTTTTCCTCTCTATTACGAGCTCTCCTTAAGCGTCTTCTTACGCTTTCGGGTTTATAGTCAGGATCCGTCGCTGCAAAATCACAAAATAATGTCAGCGTTAGTATCAGCGATGAAAGGGAAAGGTAGCGCGATACTCACGTCTAACGCACTCCTGAATGGCCATTCTGCAGGCCGTGAGTCGAATATGAACGCTGATCTCCAGTTGGAGTAAGGTGTTTAACCATCCTTGTTCACGAGCGGGAAGTGTCCCTGGTCGACTCCAAACGCCATCTTGGGCGTCCTGGTTGAACCCAGAACGCCACTCGGGACCAGGAGCGTCAGGGAAATTTATCAGAAAGAACTCCTTTTTCCAAGCCTCAACAGAAGACTCAATATGGAGCAACTTCCAAGTAAAAGACTTGAGAGAATCATCGTCAAAGCGAGGCGATATGGTTATCACACCCCGGCACTTCATCAATTTAAAAAGGGATCTAAGCAACAAAAGAGAAGGGGAAGTGATCCCCTTATATCTACAGAGTTCCAAGAAAGCATAAACACAACAATATGCATTTGGGGCTAACTGGGCAGGATTGAAATTGCCAGCAATAAGCAAACCCTTGACGAAAGAATCGATAGGGAACTGGAAACCGTAGCGAAACATCTGGGCATATAGCACCCTTTGATTGCCGGTCAGAACGCTGTTTAAACGAACCGACCCAGGGGCAACAACAGCTTGGTAACCGTCAGGAATGACGGCGCCATGAGTAGCCAAATGCTCCCGGAGAATGGCCTCCGTGGTAATAACACTGACCGTGGTATCCATTTTCTTCTCATCGATGGATTTCGACTCAGAACGGCGAGTCTTTGCCATGGCAGGACTAAGGAAATAGAAATGAAGAAGACGAGGGAAAGGAAGGGAAGTACCTTTGGAAGGAAAGAACTTCGAAAGCCTTGAATGGAGGTGAGAAGGACAAGACGGCTGAGAGATAATATGAAAAAGTGGAGTGAAAAAGAAAAGGGAAGAAATAAAGAGGGTTTATAACCCTAGTAATTAAAAGGAAACGACGGATGCTGCAGTCGTTGTGTCGAAGCGGCATGAGGGATAAGACTCAAGCAATGAGTACGACTCTAGAAGAAGCGCGGCAAACGCTTCGATCTGGTTAAAATTTCTAAACACGCTAAGGTGAAGCGGCAGAAGAAACGAACACGTGTGTCGGCACCATCATGATTTTTCCCGCGCATCGACGGAAGGGTCGCGAGCATTAAATGCTCTGAAAAGTAGATGCGACTTTTGATAAAAAGCAAAAGCGATATCACAAGAAAGGAAATAATGCAAATCGGCGTTGAATAAAAGAACAGTTCTCAAAGACAGCAAGAGAGCGAAATAAAACAAGATATCGCCCAAAGAGCAAAGTACCGATATCGCCTCGCGATAGGACGTTATTACAAGACATGGAAAACAAATAGCAATGTTTTTCAATGGATCAATTAAGAGTCATCGCATGCCTCACCGTCATCGTTCCCTTGCTTTTCCCCGGAAGGAGGAAAACTCCTTTCGCCTTCACTAAGATCTTTAATTTTTTGAGAGGCGTAATTGGCCAGCATGGATAAATCGACAGTGCCTCGGACATGGAGATCCTTAAACCCTGCGATACAAACCTCGATGGTCTTATTCTTCCACCAGGCTATCCTCGAAGGAACTTTGGCCAAATCGGCATCGCGAGATGACAACTCTTCGCGAAGGAAGACATTCTTTTTATCAGCCACCACCAGTTCCGCCTCCATTAGCTCTGCTCTCGCCTTCCCCTTCGACTTCTCCCGAGAAAGTTCACCGCGACAATCCTCCAACTCCGCCCGAGTTCGTTCTTGCAACTGCGATAGCTCCTTCGCCTTCGCCAAAGCCGCGTCTAATTGTTCCTGCAAATCCGAACAGGGTCGAGTTTTGTTACGCTGGCCTTCAAGAAAGTAATGAAATTTTCGAAAGCTGGCCAGCATGTCGTTCATAAGGTGTGACTGTCGTGTCTCGGGAGCATGCTGTAAAAACTCTTCCCTGTCCTTGGAAGAAGTAAACATCTGTCCCACTATGGGACCCACGGGCTCTTCTCGCGATAACGGATCCGATATTCCTAAGGCACGAAGCCCATCAGTGCCGAAAGAGGACAAATCCAGCTGATATCCAGTAGGGCCCTGGGACCTCTGAGGAGAAAGGTTGGCGATGTAAGGAGGGGAACAATTTTTTGCGCAATCACCAATGCCCGAAATTGAAGACAGAAACAAAAGAGGAGGCTTCCGTGGGAAAAATTCAGGAGGAACGCCTAAACTCGAAACTGGTGGGGTTGTCTCTGGGATAAAAGAACCTATCGGGGAAGCAGGATGGCCCGACGACAAAGGAGAGGTCGCGGCTACCGAGGTCTCATTGTTTTCGATAGAAACGGCGGAAGGCACCCTGATAGCATTGATATTTTTCACCACTTGCGAAGTCCTCACGGCATGAGAAGCGTTAATATTCTCGGAAGGGGCCGCGTTAACTCCCTTCAAAGGGGGAACTAGGGGTTCAGTTTTCTCTGAGCGAACCTTCTTTACGAGACGCTCCGTCTCTTCTGCAATTTCTTCGCTATCGTCCTCAGCCGATTCCGCCGTGTCATCATTCCTCCTCGACCTAAGTTTCATCCTTTGGGCAATAGTAGCGTGACGTAATTCAGGACCAGTGTCCATGCTCTCGCTATCGCTGTCGATTCTCTCAAACACAGGATCGCCTTGAGCTACCCTCTTGCCACGGGAAGGAAGCCAATTTTCAAGGAAACAAGAAGGTCGAGTGGAGGCTCTGCGAGTTGTGACGGTTTTAGTCCTTCCCCTTCTAGGCGGAATAGGTGGGCGGCGGGAGTTTTTAGGCGGAGGAGAAGGAGGCAGCGACTGGAGAGGTGTTACGTTCAAAGGGGCGTCACCTTCCCCAGAAGAACTACTCTCAGCGTTACCTGCCAACAAAACATATTAGCAAATTAAGAAGAGTGAAGCGATAAAGAAGAAAAAGGAAACTCACCCACAACGCACTCTGACAAGGGCCTGAACCGAGCAAACTCCCGGATACGGAAAGACCCTTCTATTTCTAACAAGGCGCTAACGTTGGAAACATCCTGGCTTGACAGCGCTTCCGGTCTTTTCCAAACGCCACTATTGATTTTTCGATTGAAACCCCCGCGCCAGAGCCGTGACGGCAAACGGAGGGTGAAAAAGCCAGACTTCCAGTCATCTACGTGTTCCTCAAAACCTTGAAAGTTCCACCAGAACAGTTGCACAACGACATCATCCCATCTGGGGGTAATATCTACCAGGCAGTCACGACAACTCAAGACAAAGAATGTGCGGAATAGATCAAGCGACGGAGCAAATATACGCTTCATCTCGCACGAACGAAGGAAAGCGTAAATACCACACCAAGAGGGTGGAGTAATCTGGACGGGATTAAGGTCATAATGATCTAGCAGTTTCAACAGAGAAGTATGGAGTGGGAAACGGAATCCGTAAGTAAACATCTTGAAATAAACTAACCGGAATGTTCCCCACATGGCGTCAGGCAGCCGAGTGTCCTTCAAAGAGACAAAAGGGCGATAGCCCGTGGGAAAAGTAATACCACTCTCCTCTAATTCAACCCTCAAAACCTCATTACAATTGAATATGCTGCGAGTTCGCCTAGCTTCGGGATCTATGGGGTTTTCAGCAGTTGAAGACATAAGGGACAGTAAAAGTAAATCTACGGCGGTAGAAGGAGTAAATACCTGGAGCAAAAAGCCAATAAGCCGGTCGCCGGCACCAGTGAGCGGTCGCGGAGAAACCTCTCGAAGAAAAGAAGTGCAGAAGAGAGAGAAAATGTGCAAAAACTCAAAATATTCGCAGAAGCAGTAAAAGAGAGAGATGATTTCCTTTTAAAGGAAAGCCTGAAGAAGAGACAGCCTGTAAAAATGAAACACGTACAGAACAGAAAAAGACACGTGGATAGTCGTTTGTGTCTTCTGAAATAAGACAGTTACCGATTAAAAGTTGAAGGCAGTTACCCGTAGCGAAAGGGATGCATTCGCGTCAACCCGGAACGCTCAGAAAGAAACAATAAGTAAGTGATGAAAAGCGAAAAGGAAGTAAAACCATCATTCATTATTATGAGAAAGGCCATATGGCATCTACAAAAAGAAGGAGTAAGGCCCTACTCATCACTGTCGGACCAAGTAACGCCGTAGCAATAGACTACGTCCTCTTCGTTATCGCCACCCCAGAATGGTGAATCCACAATAGCAGGGGGAGAAGACTCACCGACCCCCTTTCCAGCGGCAGAAGTCAACTTGGGTAACTCCTCCTTAACGCCTAGCGATACTGCCCCAGCGGCCGAGCAAGCAGAGGGAGCTCACGGAGGTGATTCCTGCGGGGGGGGAGACGGTTTTTTCTCCCCCCTAGCCAGAAAAGCCAGAGAGTCGAAAAATGACTTAGAGGCCTAGGCAGCCTCCTTCCTTCTTCGTTCAACTTCCTTCCTCCGCCTCTTGCGACATCGCCGGCGGACAACCGGCCTCCAAGGAGGCGATGGGGGAGGATTATCTGTGTCAGGGGTGGTCGGAGGAGTTGGCGGTGAATTCCCCGAAGCCGTACCTAGCAAATAAGAATCAGCCATGAGACTTGCAGAGGACTTATAACGAAGAAAAATGAAGGAGAAAGAAATGGATAAGAGTGAAGGAGGAAAAGCCTCATTAAATAGCCGGGAAAAGAAGAAAAGAGACTCTTCGATCCTCCAACCCGACTCTTGAAGATTGGCACATATACAGTCTGGAATGCAAATATAGATTTGCAGTCACGCCTGTTGAAATCTCGCGCAATTCAAGAATAATTATAATCTCGGTCAATCAGTTGTTATAATGAGGACGGCGCGGAGTTAAGGCAGAACGATCGGCAGAAAAACCGCCCAATAGCAAGACTGTTTTCAGTTGGGCTAAGAATATCCTCTTGGAAAACGACAAAGAGCGCAGTAAAGAAGAAGAACAGTTGCGAAAGGGAATGAGGAAAATACTTTATTACGGCCTAGTGACCGGAAGATACATTGACAAGATAAGGGGAAAAGAGAAAAGGCCCAAAGGGAGCCATCACTATCAGGCGTCAGAGCCAGCATCCTCGGGCACCTCAGGAAGGTCCCTCAAGGAATCCATGACCAGGATAAGATCATGGGAAGTAGCTCTCATCCCCTTCAGGCAGCACCCCAACATGTCCTTACGCTGCTGCAGCATGGCAATCACCACCTGAATCCGAGCGATGGAGGCGGACAGCTTTGATACGCTCTCCAAAGGACTGAAGTCCTCCAGGGAAATGGCCCCTAGCCGGGAATAAAGCGGAGTCAGCATCCCTTGCAGCTCCAGAATATCCTCAGAAGTCTTGACCAGCATGTTCTCCAGGAAACCGACGTCGCCGTCATTGAGGTTCCTGAGTGAGTGACCCTTGGAGAGAAGAAAATTCTTAGTCAAATTATCCATGATGCTAGCTGATAAAGATGAGGAGAACGTGGGTGGAGAAAGCTCTCCGATTTATAGGCTCCAGTGAAGAGAGGCCTTGGGAAAAGAGACTGAGGTCCTCAAAAGACGAGCCGCCCCGATAACCTCGAGGATTGATAAGCGTAAACGAAAGGGACGGGTGACGTTCACGATACAGATACCGGAAGGAGTACAAGGCAGAATCTGAAAAACGTTGAGAGGCACGATATCACTGGTAGCCCTAACGCTAAAACCATAAGGTTACCGGTATCCACAGTGTAAGGCCGCGTTGATGTCGCCGGTGGCCCGGGATGCGTAAAACCGCGATGACATCACAGGCGTCTGGTGGTATGAAGCCGCGATAACCATAAGGTAGCTGATGGTATAAAGCCACGCTGATACTTGCTGTTTTCTCGAGCGTAAAAGAAAAAGTGGGCACGTGTGACCTCGAACCTCTGTAAGTATAAAGTTTGCTAACTTCTATATATGTTTCTATCTCCTCTGTGCCTTTGCAGAACACGTGGAAGAACGATAGACCCAAAATATATGCCAGCCCATGGTGCGGCCTGGCTGAATATACGCGACGATATCGCAAGCGACCTATCGACGGTCCTTCTATGACTCGAACGAAGCTGAGACTTCATAAGTCCTATTGAAAGGCCAAATGGGCCAGTATCGCTGAATAAAAGTGATGCCTTCAGAATCACGAGCGCCCCAACGGCCTCCTAGTAGAATTCTTAACGTCCCGAGGAGACGGGTCTTTTTGACAAGAAACAAGGACGAACTTGACCGGATTAGTGGAAAGTTGTGGATCTAAGCCCTCGTTCCGCATTAGGATTGATCAGCCTGTGAACGATAAAGAAAGCCCAAGCCCTCTGTGGAAATATCGCCTCATGACAGAGCAAAACCCTATCTAAAGATGTCAGACATGGATAGCCCTTGGTGAACACTCGGGCTAGTTTTCAGTTGGGCTTATGATAACAATTGGAATGCTCCTGACGGCAATATTGTAGCCACGGCATCTATCCTGGACGAGTTTCTATACGCTTCCCTGAAAAGCCAACCTATCGCCCGGGCCGGCGGAAGTTTCCTAGGATGGTCGACTTCAGCGGGGGGGGATCTCATGCATCTTTACGCGCACGGCGTCATCCCATCCTAGAGGAACTAAGAGGATGTCGCTCCTGATAGGCCTTATGTGATTATCGCCCGCGATGGCTCACCCATTATCGCTGGAGGCGATATCTTCGGACGATGCTTATCGCTGCACCCTTATCGCTGTCAGGTATCGCCAACTTCGGCCTATAAATACCCCCATCTTTCCAAACAGAAGGTAAGATCGAGATCATCTTGGAGAACCTCTACCATTCTAAAAACTCGAACTGACTTAAGCATCGGAGTGTCTACGCCGGAGTCCCCCTCCGGCGCTTTGCAGGTATCTCTGACGCCGATCGCTTCCCCTCCGACTAGCTGCAGCAGCCATTTTCCGACCAGAAGAGATCTCGGATCTTATCATTATCAAAGTTAAATCTTTATCTGATTGTGCTAAGTTTAGACCTAATAGTCTGTGTAATGTTATTTTTAAACTATTTACTAAAATCTTAGCTAACAGATTAAAAGTTATATTGCCAAAAGTAGTATCTGCAAATCAGAGTGCTTTTGTCCCTAATAGGTTGATTACTGATAATGCTTATGTTGCACAAGAGGTTTTTCATGCTATGCAGAATAAGCGTTCAAGTATAGGTTGGATGAGGTTGAAGTTGGATATAAGTAAGGCTTATGATCGGGTGGAGTGGAGTTATTTGAGAGAAATTACACTTAAACTGTGTTATGTGTCGATAGTGTCATACTCTATTCTTATTAATGGTAGCCCAGGACCGACCTTCAAACCGGGGAGGGTCTCCGCCAAGGAGATCATTTATCACCTTATCTTTTTCTCCTTTGCGTAGAGGGTTTGTCATTTATGCTATCAGGAGCTAATATTGAAGGACAACTTCATGGCATACCAGTTTCTCGTAGGGCACCATCAATTAGTCATTTCTTCTATGCAATAAATAGTCTTATCTTCGCAAGAGCAACATCTATGGAGGCAAAAATTATAGAGCAAATTTTAGGGATTATGAGGAGGCATTAGTACAAAAGGTCAATCTAGACAAACAAGAGGTCTCTTTTAGCAAAAATGTGTTGGTAATAGCTAAAAACACGGTAAGTTAGGTCCTGGGGTGCAGGTGGCAAATAATCATACCAAATATCTCAGCTTACTAGTTGCTTTTTGGCAATCTAAAAAGAAAATATTTAATAATATCTGAGGGTGATTATGCAAAAGATTATCTAGGTGGAAGGAGAAGCACATTTCTTAAGCCAGAAAAGAATTCTTTTAAAATCAGTGGCGCAGGCTATTCCGACATATCTTATGAGCTATTTCGAATTGCCTGTTAGAGTGTGCGATGAGATGGATAAGGCTATAAGACGTTACTGATTTGGGGGGAGGGGGGTATGAAGAACGACGAGTTAATTGGGTTTTGTGGGATGTCCTTTCAGGGTCGAAGAAGGAGGGAGGTATGAGGTGCGGAAAATTGAGGGAATTTAATCTCTCTTTACTCGCGCAGCAGGGTTGACGGTTAATTTAAAATCCCAATTCTCTACTTGTTTGTGCTACGAAGGCTAGATATTTTCCGCAAAGTGATTTTATGGGGGCAGGCCAAGGGAATCAACCAAGATATGTTTGGAGAATTATCTTAGCTAGCCAACAAAGGGCAAAGAATCAGATACAAGGGATCACGAATGAATTGGGAGTTTTACATAAGGACCATGATGAAGTTGAAAGAATTTCACTCAATATCATACGAGAGTCTTTGCATCATCAACCAATCCAGTAAATATAGCTACGACCTTGAACACTGTGAGGCCACTTGTAACTAGCGAGATGAATAAATTGTTGATGGGAGTTTATACTAAGGAGGAGGTATTTATAGCTCTCAAACAAATGAAACCAACAAAAGCCCCAAGACCTAACGGTATGCCACTTTTATTCTATCAAAAGTTTTGGCATGTTGTTCAATTTAATGTTTGTTCTGTTGTGCTTGCCATTTTAAATCAATCAGCTGACCCAAAAATCTCAACCATACTTTCATCACACTTATTCCCAAAGTTAAATCTTCGTCTAATTATGCTCAGTTTAGACATAATAGCCTGTGCAATGTTATTTTTAAACTATTTACTAAAATCTTAGCTAACAGATTGAAAGTTATATTGCCAAAAGTAGTATCTGCAAATCAGAGTGCTTTCGTCCCTAATAGGTTGATTACTGATAATGCTTGTGTTGCATAAGAGGTTGGATGAGGTTGAAGTTGGATATGAGTAAGGCTTATGATCAGGTGGAGTGGAGTTATTTGAGAGAAATTACGCTTAAACTGTGTTATGTGTTGATAGTGTCCTACTCTGTTATTATTAATGGAAGCCCAGGACCAACTTTGATGGCGTGCATTTTATGCATGATTTTCTCCTCTTTCTTAGTCTTATTTCGAGCATGATACTGCTAATTTGCCTTTGAATTCATCCTTTTTGCAGATCTAGGCTAAAAGAGAGAAAGATGCTAAAACATACGCTTTTTGGATGGTTTTCCATTGGAGCATAAATCGTCTAGCCCAAGCTGCTGATCAAGTCGTCTTGCCCTTGAGGATATCATCGAGGACTCAACGCGCGAAAGGAATATTCCCCAAAAGATCCGCACGGGATTCCATACAGATTCCTTTTTTGGCATTTTAGGATATCCCTTTTTGGACCGCGCTCCTTCCGTGCTCTGTCCTTCTCTCTTAGCTGGAATTTGTCCTTTTGTGGTTTGTTAGGCTATTTAAACCCTTAGCTCTTAGGGTTTTGAACAACTTTTTACAATATATCTTAGTTTTATTTTCTTTTAGGGTTGTCAGCCACCAGCCTTCTCTCTTGGGATTTGTTCCTCCCCTATTTTCTCCATTAACGCTGTCATCAACTCTTCAAACCAGAGCATTTTGCTCCAGCCGATATTTTTTCAATTTTATTTCCTTTATTACGTTCTTCTCTTTTATGCTATTTATTAAATCTATTTTTATTTATTTATTTATTAGCATGAGCGGCTAAGCTCATCCTCTTAGTAAGGGTGTTTTGAGGGTTGCAAAGGGTAGTCACGAGGCCAAATTGCTCTTTATATATTCTTATTGTTGTATTTGTTTGCTTGTCGTCTTTATTGTTAGATCTAGTTGGTTTTATTAGGAGCTTGATCACCTGCTAGTTTACCTTCTTAGATCTCTGTCGTTTCTTTGGTTATAACTAACACGAAGCCTTAGAATAGAGCAGACACTAGACGGATTGCCATTAGCTTGGTCCGTTCTGTCGAGGGCAAGCAACTGATTAGGGTGGTGCCGCGAGTCTGACGAGCTGAGATGTATCTCACCCTAGGCGTGTCTTTCCTCTTCTTAATAGGCCTTTGAGTATTGCCTCCCGGCCTCGTGCTTGGGAGGACGACGAAGTGTCAAGGCTACCTCATATGTGAAAACGGGGGGTAACTTCTCTTACGAAGGAAAGTAGGGGGCCAAAATGTATCTGACCCCTATAGCACGTCTATGGCATAGGAATAAAATATTTGTGCGCCGATGACTGACTAGGCCTCGACGTAACCCAACAAAATCCCTTGCTAAAATTTCTTCTTATCTGATTTTATCTCATTTAATTTCCTATTTATTTTGTTTATGATTGTTATTTCTGTTTATTTTATTATTTCTGTCATTGTTAGCTGTCTTGCCCTCGACCCCTTTTGGTTAACCAGTTTAACCAACAAACCCCCCCTATGTTACTATTTGATTGCATTTGTCTTTGTCATACATCTAGAGCAAGTTATCACCTTTTAATCCCTGTGGTTCGGCCCTGTTACCGTTGTACGCAAATTAATTTGTGCATCTAGGCCTCAGAATTTATTATTATTTTTGACCCGTTTCGACGGCGCGGTCAGACCTTCAAACTAGGGAGGGTCTCTACCAAAGAGATCCTTTATCACCTTATCTTTTTCTCCTTTGCGTAGAGGGTTTGTCATTTATGCTATTAGAAGCTAATATTGAAGGACAATTTCATGGCATAATGGTTTGTCGTAGGGCACCATCATTTAGTTATTTGTTCTATGCAATTGATAGTCTTATCTTCGCAAGAGCAACATCTGTGGAGGCGGAAATGGTAGCCCAAATTTTAGAGATTATGAGGAGGCATTAGTACAGAAGGTCAATCTAGACAAACCGAAGGTCTCTTTTAGCAGATATGTGTCGGTAATAGCTAGAAACACGGTAAGTCAGGTCCTAGGGGTGCAGATGGCAAATAATCATACCAAATATCTTGGCTTACCAGTTTCTTTGTGGCAATCTAAAAAGAAAATATTTAATAATATCCGGGAGTGATTGTGCAAAAGATTGTCTGGGTGGAAGGAGAAGCACATTTCTTAAGCCAAAAAAAGAGGTCCTTTTAAAATCAGTGGCGTAGGCTATTTCGACATATCTTATGAGTTGCTTCAAATTCCCTATTAGAGTGTGCGATGAGATGGAGAAGGCTATGAGACGTTAGTGATGGGGGTGTAGGAATGAAGAACGAGTATTTAGGTATTGGTTTGCCTAAATACCAATATGTTAGTCTTCCGTAAGGAGAATGTGTTAATGCTCTGATTGATATCGAGCATGGTTGTTGGGACTCAACCCTGATTAATGCTACTTTTGCACTGAAGATAGAATGGCAATCTTGTCCAAATCCCTAAGTAGTTTTCAAGTGCAAGATTGTCTGACTAGGAAGCATACCTTATATGTCAAGCATTCAGTTAGAAGGTGCTACGAAGAAGGTATGCTTCCTAGTCAGTCAAGCATACCAAGAGACGTTAGTGGGATGTCCTTTAAGGGTCAAAGAAGGAGGTAGGTGTGGGGTTCAGAAAATTAAGGGAATTTAATATCTCTTTATTCGCGTAGTAGGGTTGACGGTTAATTCAGAATCCTAATTCTGTACTTGCTTGTGCTACGAAGGCTAGATATTTTCCGCAAAGTGATTTTATAGGGGCAGGCCGAGGGAATCAACCAAGATATGTTTGGAGAAGTATCTTAGCTAGCAAGTAGGTTTTACAAGATGGTTGTAGGTGGTGAATTGGGACGAGGGAACGGGTACGAATTTCACATGATTCTTGGATCCTAACATATTAGAACGGGTATGAATCAGGCATGATTCTTGGATCCCAACACATCAGGATGGTTTGCCTAAATACCAATATGTTAGTCTTCCGTAAGGAGAATGTGTTAATGCTCTGATTGATATCGAGCATGGTTGTTGGGACTCAACCCTGATTAATGCTACTTTTGCACTGAAGATAGAATGGCAATCTTGTCCAAATCCCTAAGTAGTTTTCAAGTGCAAGATTGTCTGACTAGGAAGCATACCTTATATGTCAAGCATTCAGTTAGAAGTGGATATCATGCGCTGCTTACTCATCAAGCTTAGGGAAGTTCAGATTTTGTTGTTGATTTTGCAACTTAGTGGACCTTTTTTGGCATCTTTAGATGCCACCAAAGTTTAAGAATTTTATGTGGAAAGCGACACATAATGGTCTAGCTACTAGGGCAAACTTGGTGACGCGACATATTTTGGAGGATTCGACTTGCCATGTTGCCAACAGGATGAAGAGACGCTTGAGCATCTACTGATCACTTATTCATTTGCTAGACAAGTGTGACAGTTGAGTCCATTGGCTATGTGTTTAACTTCGATTCCTCTACATTCGTTCAACGATTGGCTTCTGCAGCTTAGAAGTGACCTTAATCTGGAAGAGATAGAGGATTGTTGTTTGATATTGTGGACACTATAGTACTCTCCAAACAACAGAATTTTTAATCAAGAGATGGATACCCCAACAATGGTGATTACTTGGGGAGCTAAGATCCTTATGGATTACAAGAATGTCAATGTTTCAGAGGGTCAGGAAAATCATCAAGATGGTCCATGTATAGATCTGAGATGGTCACTTCCAATGGGATCTGCGGTTTGCATTAACATAGTTGTAGTGATTGGTCAATTGGTTTCGAGACTGTAGCGAGGGAACTATTTGGGAAATTGCCTTTTTTGTGCATTTTGTGGGTACCGTACTTGTATGACATTTCAGTCACGGAAGGCTTGGTGGTCTGAAAAGCAATGCAAATGGCAATGGACAACTAACTTTCTGATATTGAGATTCAATCGGATTGCCTGGAATTCATTAGTGTCGTTCAGGCGAATAACCGACTTTTGTTTGCTGCTGGTTTAATAGCGCAGGATGTAGGTGTTCTTTCATGGTTGTTCACCAAGTGTACTCTTTCCCATACTTATAAAGGGGAAATGTTGTTGCTCATGCTCTTATTAAAAATGATGTGTCTTCAGATTTAGAAGAAGTTTGGTATGAGGAGTGCCCCGATTTTGTTCAAACTTGTATACTTGGAAATTATACTAATGAATAAATATTCACTTTGATTTATATAAAAAATAAGAAGTAAATTCAGACAAATAGAGTTTGAGAATAAATTAATTGGGAAAAATGTCTAGCAAGAAAATTTTACGTTAGATTCAGTATAGTAAATTGATGACTGATATAAAAAAGGTTCTTTAGTATTCTTGCAAATTAACTATGATCACTAATAAACTCTCAAAAATTAAGAGGAATAAGGTCATTTGAT
Source organism: Viola odorata (assembly GCA_963691705.1). Lineage (NCBI taxonomy): Eukaryota > Viridiplantae > Streptophyta > Magnoliopsida > Malpighiales > Violaceae > Viola > Viola odorata. Next base: position 50,596,037 of record OY829537.1, on the reverse strand, counting down.
TCTGATTTTAAGTAGAATGTAAGCTAAAAAGTATGACCTATCGATTCTTTGGACCACTAGAATTTGAAGGTAGAAGCATTAGAAAAGTTACCACAAGGTCAATTCGATCTATAACATTTATGGTTGAGAGTAGGGCAATATCTGATTGCATTTGATCTCCTAGATTCCGCTCTGGATTAAAAATATATATATTCTTGGCAAATGTTTTTACATTTATTCTTTACTTTTATAATTCAAGAATTTTACCTACGAAATACGAAAGCCCCTATTTTCCACTTCTCGGATCGAATGCCCAAGAGAGTTCCAGTAATTTTCCTTCAACAAAGAGTTGCAGTTAGTTTGATCATCACCTGTAGAATGTTTCTGTTATATCAGCACGTTGGCAGGGATTAGGTGGTAATTAAATTATTGATAACGAAGTTTAGCTGTTGGACTTCAACGTAAAAAAAACGTATGTATTGCCAAAAAGAAAAGCTATGACGATGGTAGTAGAGCAGGTGAACAAATCTGTCACTTTTATCCAGATGGAAGACACCCAAACCATTGATATTCAAAATAATAAATAAATAAATTCACCCACCAAATCCATTCATTTTTAGCAGCCCATATCACCCATCCTAATTATGAGTTGGGAGAGTCGTCCTTTTTAAAAATTTGATAATATTCAAATGAGATTAATTTTAATTGAAATGATGACTGGAAAAAAAAAAAAAAGTGGATTAAACTTGAGAAATTATAGCATTATTTGTGGTCAAGTGGTGAGGTATATGTCATCATTAACCAAAGTCTATAGTTTCATAATTTACTCCAATAAATACATATCATTCTTATATTCATTTTGATACATTAAAATAAAAAATATAACATAATTTTATAAAAATGTTAGTACTACAGAGTTATCATCTCTTAGAATAGTAAATAAACAATTGTGTACTGATTAGAGGGGCATATGCCCTCATCTATCAATTATCAATGAGTAAACATATAACTAATCATCCAATTCTTCAATCATTTGAAGAAGGTTACCATAACGACATCTTGATTATTTTTTATTTTGTCATCAAATTATACCAAAAGTCTCTTTATTTAATCAAAAATGATAAATTGAGTCCTTTTATTTTTATATTCTCGACACATTGAGTCTTTTTACTTTTATTCCGGTGATACTTAAAATACCTCATGTTAATGTGTCATCAACTGATTGGTGAGATAATCCCCTCTTTTTTTCCCTCTCCGACCAATCAAATGATGATACATACATCAGCAAGAGAGACCTAAAGTGTCATCGGATTGAGAGCGAAGGAACTCAATGTGTAGAGAACGTAAGTAAAGAAACCCAATGTATCATTTTCGGCTAACTAAAAGAACGTACGGATTAATTTAACCAATTATATATAACCAATGGACCCAATCTATGACCCTATAAAAGTTGTTTGGAACAGGGACTTATTCATAGGTGTTTGAATTATTACACAAACAAAAATGAGAGGGTCATGTCCAACTGCTTGTTTTGGAGTACTCTTGTTTGCTCTTGCTCTTTCTGCATGTCTGAGCTCAAGTGAAGCTCAATTGCAGATTGGTTTTTATGCAAAGAACTGCCCGAAAGCTGAGAAGATTGTCATGGACTTCGTTAACAGCCATATCCATAATGCTCCATCCTTGGCAGCAGCCCTCATCAGAATGCATTTCCATGATTGCTTCGTCAGGGTATCATATCATCAATTTCTTTCTTTTGTTGTTCTTCAGACGAGCACGAGCACGAGCACGGATGGATAATGATCACGAAAAGCTTATGTTTTTGGTTTTTCAGGGGTGTGATGCATCGGTGCTTTTGAACTCAACATCAAGCAACGCAGCTGAAAAGACTGCAACTCCAAATTTAACCCTCAGAGGATTTGATTTCATTGACAGAATTAAGAGCCTGTTAGAAGCTGAGTGCCCGGGCATCGTCTCCTGCGCAGATATCATCGCTTTGGCTGCAAGGGACACTGTTGCTGCCACTGTAATAAACTCGACTTTCCGACATTAATTCATTTTATCAGAAAAACAACAACCATTAAACCTTTTTATATAATCATTAATCGGTTTTCTGTCCTGTTTCTTGGTCTTCAACAGGGTGGTCCTTCATGGAATGTTCCAACAGGCCGTAGAGACGGCAAAATCTCAAGATCTTCCGAGGCATTGGCTAATATTCCCCCTCCAACCAGCAATTTCAGCAATCTCCAAACACTTTTTGCTAATCAGGGTCTTGACTTAAAAGACTTGGTCATGCTGTCAGGTTTTCAATAACATAAAATTATCTGTCACTTCATTCAACAGAGATCATCAAAATCGTCACTTTTCACGAGCACATGTATCAAACTTATCATTATCTCACAAATCTAATCATAACTGCTTGCTTGATATATATATATATAATTCAGGAGCTCATACAATCGGGGTATCGCATTGCCCCTCATTTTCGAACCGGCTGTACAATTTCACGGGCGTCGTAGGCACTCAGGACCCAGCTTTGGATAGCGAATACGCAGCGAATCTCAAGGCAAGGAAGTGCAGGAGTCTTAACGACAATACCACTATAGTTGAGATGGACCCTGGAAGTTCCAAGACATTTGATCTGAGCTACTACACACTTTTGCGCAAGAGGAGAGGCCTCTTTCAATCAGATGCTGCCTTAACCACAAACTCTGTTACATTATCCTTCATTGATCAGCTGCTCAAGGGTCCACTTCAAAACTTCTTTGCAGAATTTGCCAAGTCTATGGAGAAAATGGGTCGGATCAATGTCGCAACTGGCTCGGCCAGTGAGATAAGGAAACATTGTGCAGTGGTGAATAGCTAAGTAAGAATCAATCTTTCTGTGGATGTGTGAATTGTGTGTGTAAATTAAATTCTTGTCATTTACTTTTTATTCCAATAATATATCTTAATAAAAATTATAATTTGTGTCATGTTGATGATAATCTGGATCTGTGTTGGTGCGACTTAAGGGCAAAAATGTCAAAAGGGGTTAATTGATAAGAAAAATGATACTTTAATGACATTATAACGTTACTATAAAATTTCCCTAGGTTTATGATACAAATTTTATTGGACTACTCTCGATGATTCAAAGGTACGAGATCATTTTTATCGAACAAGAATGCTGCTCCGTTTTTGGAAGCAGTGAATGAAATGATCTCTGGATCTTGTTGAAAAAGAAGCATCTCTTTCTTCTAAGCTTAACCATGCCTCAATTCCATCATCTTTACCATCCATGAGATTCATAGCCTGCACTGGCTTGTGCACTCCACTCACCCAAGCTGGTTTTCCCCAACCATAATCCACTTCATAAATTGGAAACCTACACCAGCTAGAAAAAACATACACATCCATCTCACCTTTCTTTATCTCCTCACCTAATTCTCTGAAAGACCTAGAAACCACTAACAAAAGATCATCATAGCAAGTTGCCTCTCTGCAATCCGAAACACCAGACCCACCAAATGATGCAGCCCCATCTCACTATCCTCTGGCAGAAATCTAGCAATGGCAGCTCTAATCATGTTTCCGCAACAACTATCTGGTATTGGTAGATTTGTCTTACCCCTCATGTCCACTCCATGTGCCAAAAGAGATGGCCTTAGGTATCCATGTTTTGCTTTTCCCACCTTAAGCAGGCTCCTCCATATAAGTCCTGTCACCACAACTCTCGAAGGCTGGCTGAATTCGAGTCCTCCAGAATTAGCAGCACCAGCTTTGGCAATCTCTTTCAGGTCTGACATTGCTGTCTTACTAAACACAAAAGTCTTAGTCACAATCTTCGCTCCAATATTATGTGAAGGCATGCTTCCAGGAACCTCTCTTGCAGGGAAGAGGGGCGCTAAGCAGAAACATGGGGTACACACTTTCTCCTTCTCCGTACCTATACGAGTGGTCTTAGCCCACTCGTTAGTGAAAGAGATTCCCATAAATCCATCAGCAATTCTATGTAAAATGCGAATGCCAATGGCTGTTCCTCCACACTTGAAAGTGTTGATTTGAATAGAAAGTAATGGACTTGTGGGGCATTGAATTACAGAAGGAACGAAATGATTCAACTGCTCAGCGGGCAACTTTCCATCCAAAACTTGGGACAGCTCGCTGCTTACCCCGGGCTTCAAGATATTCTACTCCTTGATCTTTACAGTCAATCAACAGATATTTTTTGAAATATCTTCCAGCCAGCGGGTAGAAGCGGGTTAAGATTTCAGACACTGACTTCTCCAACAGTTTGCTTCTTTCAGAATAATCAGGTTGACCAGCAGCTGTGTAGTAGAAAATGAAGCCAAAATAAACTGGGGGAGGGAGCTGATCTATACCTGAAACTTTGACACATTGATGGCCCGGTGGAGTTGGAGATGATGGGTTTATGAATTTCCTGGAAACAACTTCAACCTCCATGATTAAACAGACATTCCTTGGCTGGCTTTTAGGAGCTTTTTCTTCCTTATAGAAAGGAAAAGAAAAAAAAGGAGTTTTCAGTAGCCTAATTAATTACTTTTAATGTCATTATAATTCTTAACGTTTTATTCAACTTCTTGGCTTCTGTTAATGCACAGTAATTACAGGAGTTTTCAGTAACTGATTGTTAGTACCATTTGAAATGCAGAGAAAACATTGATTCAATCATTCAAGTGCAAGAAAATGGCTGGAAAATAACTAACAAAATAATTAAACAATATATCCGAAGCTTCAAATAAATATAGAAAGTCAGTTTATATGCTTTATACTAATCAGATCTAGATACAGTATTGCAGTCATGTCGCATTGGACTACAGTCTATTCTAGAGATTTTGCAGATCAATCAAGCGAGCTCTATTTCCTATATTTGAGATGTTTATGCTCTACCAAAGTTATGCATAACTCTCAAGGGTAGTCATACCCTACAATGTTTCATCGTACTTCGCTATACCCATCAAAACTCTCTGAGCAAAATTGTTGATTCATAACATATCCATAAGGACAACTCGTAGCAGATCCATCAACATTTGCGTGCAACATCCGCAACTTCATTCTCATTTTATTTCTGTTACTAAACTTAGAGAAATCGCAAATCAGGAAATGATAAAATAATCAACAGTAACATCTGTAGGTGTGCTAAATCTTTTAATGTATGCCTAGTGGTGCCAGAAGGAAGGAAAAAGAGTTTAAAAGTAAATATTGCAGTAACAACTGACGTGAAAAGCAACAGTGATGTACTTACAGCAAGTGCTATCTATGCTGCCGAACTTCCTGATCTATAGACTCAAATTCTTTAAGATTCTCCACTACATTTTGAACTTTCTTGGATAACTGCTCACCATGTTCTTCAACAATTTTCATAAATGCAGTTAGCTGCTCTTGGTATGTGGCACATAATCGCTTCTTATTCCGAAGCTCTGCAGTTAATTCCTGAATCTTCCTGTCTTTTTCATCCTATAAAGTGAAAACATAACTTACATCATGAAAAAACTCAGGACAAAAAAATTCTACATATATCAACTAAAGACAATCCTTACAAAATACACGCCTACAATTCATGTTCTACAATTCCAACATTATTCATGCTGCATAATGAAGCGATTTAAGTTGTCCATTCCATGTTAGGATTTATAGGTTTAATGGAAATCAAAACTGGAACTTAATTTCATTGTCCACTTTGATTTTTCATCAGCTCTGTTACTCCAGCTCATTACATCAAAGAGTTAACTCTGTTAGAGGTGATATATAAATAGACAAGAAGCATGTTTTCTTAGGTAGCATGCAATGTAAATGCTGGATCTGTCACTTTTCATATCTAGACTTCGCAGGAAGTAAGAATGGTGGCAAAAAAGCGTACCCAACCCAATACTTTACTTATGGTGCCAAAAGCACTCTATCAACAAATTTCAATTTTAAACTTACCTAACTCAATGCTGAAGCTCTTATAATGAAAAATGAAATAGTATACCCATACCAGAAAGTCTGGAAGTCCAACTCTATCAACCCTGAAAGTTGCTGATGATTACTGTCAAGTTTGAATTTCTTATATTTTTGGTGGATTTGTTAATGTAGCTTAGACAATGGAATATATATATATATATACACACACGGTTCGGGACAAATGCAATCACGGATCTTTACTGAAAAACACAGAATGAGGTCTAAGGTTCCCAAAGAGGAAATAAGAATGGAACTACATCGAATAAGCATGGCAATAAAAATGGAAGAAAGAAGCACTACAATCTAGTCAATTTAACAGAGACAAAAACTCACCATTGTTTGACGAGCTTCGCGTGGGGCTATCACAAGTGGATGATTATGGTCCTTCACATATTTTGTTATCACCCATTTCCCAGACTTGTCAAACTTAACATGGATCATGGCCTTACACCCTTCCCTTGTACTCTGTCGTGGCTTTCGAACATTCCCGTATTTGCCTCGAATGCTAACACAATAACCCTCCTTATTGCACCCAAGTCGACGAGCAAGGATCCTCCCATCTCTTTCAGAACGTCGACAAGACATCACACGCATGACAAATCCCACCCGCCGAGCATATTCATCATAAAATACCTTTGCAGCTTCTTCGGAATCAAATTCCATACCCTCATGTGGTTCCACAATTGAATCACCTTCATGTTCAGCCACCTCCAGTTCAGCGGAACCCTCCACCAAATCAACTCTCTCATCTAATTCCACTGCCACAAAAAAATTAGAAAGAAAACGTTTAGCTACCATTTTCTAAAACTAATTTAATAACTAATTCCATATTCAAAAGTTTCAGCTCAATAGTCCAAATAACCATAAACAAAACAGCAAAGCAACCACGTAACTTGAAACACCAACAGCAGCAGAAAGAAAAGACTCATGAAATCCTATTACTAGGTTGTGTCTGAACGAAATAGCAGATAAAATTGATGTCTTTTATTGATGCAGATAAGCAACAGAAGCACAAAACCCAGAAGGGCATAACACAAATCACACAAATACAAGTTGCAATCAAAGAAAAGCGAAAGAGAACAGGGATTATGCTATAGGGGAACGAAATTAAAGAATTGGGGACCTACTTGATGATCCAATTCCAATCCAAGGAGCAGAGATTCTGAAAAAAAAGAGAGGGAGAGTGGCAGTGAGGTGTAATTTTGGAAGAGTTTGAAATGGATTTATAATTTTGAGAGGTCTGGTAGGGTGAATGATTGTATGGATCAGAGTGTAGAAAGAGCTCTAGAGGTGATTGTGATTTTTTGCGGATCTATACCATATCTTCTGAGTTCTCTCCCCCAAGCTTCTCCTAACGACGACGCTTTGGTCTGCACGACGGCGTTTGCGTTTGAACAAGAAACGTGGTTTCTTTCTACACGAACTTGTGAAATAAACAGGTTTTGTCATCTTCCAAATGAACGACTGAGATTATAGTTTAGTGCTCTTTCTTTTTAAAAACGGGATAGTTGAGCGCTCCTTACCATATCATAAGAAGGGTAAGGACGGTTATTGCGTTAAAGCAGGAGTAAGCATTTATATATTTCAAAATAAATTAATCAATTTATTAATTCATCTCAAAATATATACACATAGAAGTACCAATTTTCAAATTTACATCCCCAGATATATTGCACTTTCTGATCTTGCAACTAAAATTCAAATATAAACGAAATAAATTCATTCCGTGACTATATCCAAATTGGTGAATAAAAAATATAGCTGAATTGGAAACAGAAGTCTGCCATCTCATACGCCTTATGATTCCGTGATAAACATCAAAACATGAATAGCTATATTGCCGGATCTAAATCATTCTGAATTTTAAAAAAAAAACTACCCAAATTATAAGAACTGGTCAATTGGTACAAAATTACGGAATCATGCAAATTGTGTGGATAATTTGGAGATCATAACTTTCTTTATTTCTAATTTATCCCATTATAAAATTAAAAATTACTTATAATTCTCTACACAAGTAGGCTCATATTTTACTTAATTTAGGTCCATCTTAATATAATTAAATTAGACCACTTGAATAATTGGGCAAACCTTATATGATAATCATAATATGCAATTATATATATATATATATATATATATATATAAATAAGCTCATAAATTCTAAAAATCTCTTGGTTGGACTATACATATATATCACCTGATAATCGTATGGCATAACCTTAGGAGTTCAAAATCTGTATTATCATAATAAAATTATAATGGTCCGAAATTGTATTTCTTCTTTTTCTAGTGGATCTCTTTAATGACAATGGTTCTTAAGGTTTATAAAGTTTGTTCATCTGAAACAACTTCTTGAAGTTGGGCAGGAGGCATAATGACATTGTCTTATTCTAGAATTGCTTCTTGAACAATGTTAGGTGTATGAAACTGTGCATGATCATTCAATGGGAATTAAAGGAATATCGAGATATTCCTCTTTAAAGACAAAGTCCTTAATACTCTTTCTCCCCCCCTCTACCCCCACCACAAACTTGTCTAAAAAATAGATCTAAATGTGGATCATAAAATTTCTAATCCATGAACCTTTTAGAATATCCAACAAAGTAGTAACTAATAGTTTTGAAGTCCAATTTTATTTCATGTGGCCTAAAAATCCTTGCCTCAGTTGAACATTGATACGAGTTAGAGGTGTCAATTTGGGACTAGACCCGCGGTCTCGACCCGGACCCGGGAATTCGGGCCAGGTCCGGAACCAATTTTTGGTCCCGTTTTGAGTTGGGACCGGGTCTGGTCCCGACCCGGGAAATCCCGGATCCATCCGGGTCAGACCCGGCGGGTCTCGGGACTGACCCAAGACCCGGCGGGTCTCGGGACTGACCCAAGACCCGGCTAATTATAGATTTGGCCCTAATTTTTTTTCCGGAACAGATCCGACCACCACACCAGACTGACCAGAGCCAACATCCTCAGCTTCAGCTCCAACTACATTCAACATATCAAACAAAAACCACTTTAACAAATAACTCAACCATCAAAAAATATATAAAAAATAAAAAATCTGTATCTATAAACTTAGATCCCATCATATTACAACACCACTCATCAAACTATCATCAAATTAATTAATCAGCACATTAACAACTAAACATTCGTGTCGCAAGGAATTAATTGCTCACAAATAATTACTAATAACAGGAGAAAATAATGATAGAGGCAAAGGAACAAACACCTTGGGCGCATGGATTGGAGAAGGCACAAAAATTGAAAAATTGGGGATATGGAAAGAGAGCACCGGATTCTACTAGCTGGAAGATCATCATCAGTAGAAAGATATAACAACCATAACATCAACAGCATGGAAAAAATTATTGACTTAATTTAGAGTTGACTTAGGAGTTTCTTGATGTTGTCGGCGGAGGGGGAGGCGGCGATGAGGGTTCTGGTCGGGAGAGGCCAGGCGGAGAGGCGGCGAGGTTCTGGTCGTGAGAATGAAAATCAGGTTGAGAATGAAAGAAAAATCAGATGGGTTAGTCGGGAAAAAAAGGAAAAGAAGAAGGAGAAGGGTAGAAAATCTTATCCAAAAGGAAAAAAAGGAAAAGAAGAAGGGTTGGCTCTGGTCCCGTTTTGCCAAATAAATAATCTATAATTATCAAAGAGGAAAAAAAGGAAAAAAAGAGAGTATCTTTCGGGTCTGGTCCCGGACCCGGCCCGGACCCGTCGGGTTGGGACCGGGACCAATTTCTAGTCCCGTTTTTTATCGGGACCGGGATTGGTCCCGACCCGGGTGTCTCGGGTCTGGTCGGGTCCGGGTCGGGTCCGGCCCGCAGACCCGTTTTGACACCTCTAATACGAGTATGAGAGGGGCAAAGTATTGGACAAGAAGGACAATATCATGGCAAACTAAAAGAAAGCAGAGAAAGAGACACAAGGATGGAACCTGATACGATCCTGGGTTGCCCGAGGTACGTAGCACGTGAATCCCGATCTAGTTCAAGCCTGGATTTGCAACGATGTGGAATGATAACTCTCTTGAGCATTTGACCCTGCTAATAACCTGTACTAGCCAAGCCAAATCAAGCAAGAAAGGATCTTGATTCGAGACCCTAACCCTGTATTCAACCTGTGAATACCAAGTTAGGTGAAACGACTCAATGAAGTGGACTTTCGGTTTTACTTGCTGATCTATTCGAGAGTCCGATCTCAAATAGGAACAAGGTTCAAGACTGAACAATGGAGAGAAAATTCTCTGATTTTTAATTATCAAAATTCGTCCTCCATAATGAAGAGGGTGACTCCTTTAAATAGGAGAAACCCTAAAATCCTTTCCTTAATAGAACTTCTAATTAATTAAAATAAATCCAAGTAATTTAATTAATTAATAAAATAGCTAATTAAAAATAGAAGGTCTTGGAGTTTCCTTCTTTAATGTCGATATGCAGATCGTTGGAACGAGGAGAGTTGCATCGTTGGCGGCATGTCGTTAAGCCTTAATGGTATGCCGCTAACTACTGATGTTTTTCGACTCCCAAGCTTCCTCGTTGGTGGCATGCCGCTAAGCCTTAGCGGTATGCGGCTAACTAATGATGTTATTCGGCCCAAAATCCTCCAGCCTTAGCGGCATGCCGCTAAGCATTGTCCAAAATCATGCTTTTGGGTCATAACGAGCGTAACGAGTCGCGACTCTTTCTCTCGTAGGACAGCTTCTTCGATGAGTCTCTCACATTGTAGTTCTTTGTAGATAAGCTGAGATAGCTTCGCCTGCAACTCCTTGCTCTGAGCACGCGTCATAGGTCCATTGGGTGGCAAGGGCACGATGGGGATCGTATCATTCCCTCCCCCTTCGAAAGAATTCACCCTCGAATTCGCTCCAACCAGCTCATCATCATCACCATCATCACCTACATCAAATAAATTCAAGTCAGTAACGTTAAATGCGCCATCTTTGAAATGTATTAGCAAACTGTAGGTGTTGTTGTTGATCTTCTCGACCATCTAAAATGGTCCATCGTCTCTGTCGGACAACTTGCCTCGACGTTGGGTTGGAAACCGCTCATGGCGTAAGTGAAACCAAACCCAATCGCCCATGTTAAAGGAAGTTGTCGTCCTTCATTGATTATGCTGATGCGCTACCCATTCGTTCGCCTTCTCAATGTTGCGCTTAGCTTGCTCATGGATTTTCTTCACCAACTCTGCCTTCTTAGCTCCATCTAAACTTGACACATCACTTAAAGGTAAAGGAGTCAAATCTAAAGGAGTCAAGGGATTAAAACCATAAAGAATCTCAAATGGTGAGTAATGAGTACTTGAATGAATAGAGAGATTATAAGCAAATTCAATAAAAGGTATATGATCAGTCCATGTAGAATTATGCTTATTAACTAAGGTGCGCAATAAAGACCCTAAAGTCCTATTAACCACTTTTGTTTACCCATCAATTTGTGGATGACAAGAAGTTGAATAAAGCAATTTAGTTCCTAATTTCTTCCACAAAACTCGCCAGAAATGGCTCAGAAACTTACTATCTCGATCGCTAACAATACTAGTAGGAACTCCATGCAAATGGACTACTTCCTTAAAGAACAAGTTAGCGATGTAGGTCACATCATTAGTACTAGCGCAAGGGATGAAATGCGCCATCTTTGAGAACCGATCGACCACTACAAAAATACTATCCGTACCTCCCTTAGATTTAGGCAATCCTACAACAAAATCCATGGACAAATCGGTCCAAGGATGGAAAGGTATGGGTAAGGGCATGTACTCACCATGGTTGGTCACTCTTGACTTGGCCCTACGACACACTAAACATCTAGCAACTGAACGAGCCACGTCACGCTTCATCTTAGGCCAATAAAAGTGATCCTTAAGTAACTTTAATGTCTTAGTCACACCAAAGTGACCCATCAATCCACCACAATGTGCTTCTAGTACAAGCAAATCTCTTAAGGAACAATGAGGTACACATAGACGTTTACGCTTAAACAAATATCCATCATGTCTAGAAAATTGAGACTCGGCAGCATGCATACAAGAATTATAAAGTTCGCCGAAATATACATCATTAGGATATAGTTCTATACTATGTGAAAATTCTAACAACTTAGCACTCATAGAAGAGATAAGTGTGTACCTTCGCGATAGTGCATCAACCACTATGTTCTCTTTACCTTCTTTGTAGCGAATATGATAGGGGAATGATTCGATGAACTCCAGCCAAGTTGCATGTTGCTTGTTCAACTTGCTCTGCCCCTTGAGATACTTTAGACTGAGGTGATCCGTGTGCACCACGAACTAACGCGGTATTAAGTAGTGTTGCCACACTTCCAACGCGCGTACAAGTGCGTACAACTCCTTGTCATAGGTTGGATACCTCAACTGTGCATCTTTAAGCTTCTCGCTAAAGTAAGCTATGGGCCGCTTCTCTTGCATAAGGACTGCACCGATCCCAAGCCCACTAGCATCACACTCTACCTCGAACACCTTGTCAAAGTCCGGAAGGGCTAACAACACAGACGCTGAACACAAACGATCCTTAAGCATTTGGAACGCTTCTTCTTGCTGCTGTCCCCACTTGAACTCGACGTTCTTCTTGGTCAGATCATTTAATGGTACCGCAATGGTGCTGAAGTTCTTGACAAAGCTCCTATAAAATCTCGCTAAGCCATGGAACGATCGCACATCACTTGCGTTTTTAGGAGTAGGCCACTCCTTGACCACTTTTATCTTTTCTTCATCAACTTTCACACCCTGCACACTAACAATAAAACCAAGGAAACAAACTTGTTCTAACCCGAATGAGCACTTCTTTAGTTTAGCATAAAGTTGTTGTTCCCGCAAGGTTATGAAAACGTCTCTAAGGTGCGAAACATGATCATTAACAGATTTGCTATAAATTAGTATATCGTCAAAATAAATTACCACAAATCTACCAATGAAATGCCTAAGAACATGATTCATAAGCCTCATAAAGTACTAGGCGCATTAGTCAAACCAAACGACATTACCATCCATTCATATAATCCATATTTCATTTTAAAAGCCGTTTTCCATTCATCACCCTCTTTCATGCGAATTTGGTGATAGCCACTCATCAAATCTAGCTTAGAAAATATCTGACTACCACTTAATTCATCTAACATGTCATCCAATCGAGGGATAGAATGTCGATACTTTACCATGATTTTATTTACCGCTCGACAGTCGACGCACTTGCTTCAAGTTCCATCATTTTTTGGAACCAAAATCACAGGTACGGTGCAAGGTGAGAGGCTCTCTCGGACATATCCACGGCTAAGTAATTCATCCACTTGTCACTGCAACTCCTTGGTCTCCTCGGGGTTGCTTCTATAAGCCAGGCGATTACGAATTGTCGATCCGGGTACGAAATCAATTTGATGTTCGATCCCTCTAATCAGTGGTAGACCTGGCGGCATGTCTTCGAGAAAAAACATCCTAAAATTCCTGCAAAAGGGAGGAAATACCAACATGCACAGAAGATGAATCATTAGTGTTAGAAGCGTTTAGGAAAAGGGGCCTAAAATGAAGAAGAATCAAAGGGCGATTTTCGTCAATATTTTTCTTTTGCGCCATAAGTGCTTGCCTCACTTCTCTCCCTCTAGCATAAAGATTCACTCATTTTTTTATCACTCTTAGCATGCTCACTTTTTTCATGCGTGTGCTTTCCTCTCGCATGCTCACTCTTTTCATGCGTGCTGTTTTTCTCACTCTCTCGTTTCTTTTGTTCACTTTGAATTTCTCTCATTGACCCATGCTCTTTTTTTTCATGGGGGCTGTTTTCAAGTTCTCTTTCTTTCTTTTCCCATGGTCTAGAGAGCTCAAACTCAGCAAAGGATTTCTCAAGCCAAAGTTGATCCTCTAGTACTTGAACCGGTCTCAAGGGCGCTAGTGTGTACTTCACCCCTTCCTTCTCCAGCTTATACCGATTCGTCTTTCCCTCATGATTAGCATTCCTATCAAACTGCCACGATCATCCAAGTAAGACATGGCGGGAATGCATAGGCACAACATCACAAAGAATCTCGTCTTTATACTTTTCGATAGAGAGCGCGACTAATACTTACCTTGTCACCTTCAAATCGCTGCCATCGTTCAGCCACTGTAGAGAATAAGGCTTCGGATGCTTAGTGGTCGACAAACCTAGCTTGTGCACCAATAAAGTACTTGCACAATTCGTGCAACTACCGTTATCTATGATCATCGAACACCTCTTCTTCTCGATTATACAACGAGTGTTAAACAGATTTTCACGTTGTTCCTCTACACTCTCTTCGGTCTTGGCCTGAGCACTGAGATTCCTCCTAATAACAAGATTCAGACTGTACTCACCTTCATCTTCTTCATCCGAACTAGTCCGTTCTCTTCCTTTTTCAAACCCTTCGGTTTCGTCCACCTCACACTCATCCTCCCACTCCATATCACTATTCTCCCGAGATATGAGGGTTCTTTTATTCGGACACTCAGATTGCTTGTGACCTCTCCCGGAGCACTTGAAACAAACAATGTCCTTTGTGGGGATCCGGTTGCCCGAATTATTAGAGGAACCACTATTGTTAAAAGTCTTCGGCGATGCTTGGGTACCCGTTACACCCTTATTCCCATAATTTTGCTGTGAGACCCTAAGTGATTCCTTTATACCTTTACCATCCTTCACCCACGGCATCTTCTTCCAAGGCGCGGCCTTTGTGCTGGCCGTGCTCGACGAGGTGTAGGAAGACCTCGCCTTTCGTTGTCTCTCTATCTTAATCGCCATGTGCAGCATCTCTTGGAGAGTGGTGTAATGCGTCAGCTCTAGTGCATTAGATATCTCTCGGTGGAGTCTGTTAATAAACCGTGCCATAGTGGCTTCCTCCTCCTCAACCACTTGCGCTCTAGTCAGCGCTATCTCCAAGTCATTGAAGTACTCACTCACGCTCCTACTACCTTGAGTCATGGTCTGCAAACGTTGGTGTAGGTCGCGCTGAAAATAAGTAGGCACAAACCGTTGCCTCATTAAACTTGTCATTTGCTCCCAACTCTCAACAGGTCCGGCTTACACTCTTGCCCTTGTCTTGTTTATGTTATCCCACGAATGTAGTGCATAACCAGTAAACTCAACCGAGGCCAACTTAACCTTCTTTTCCTCTAAGTAATTATGGCAAAGAAAAATCAACTCCATCTTCCTCTCCCATATCAAGTAGGCATCCGGATCATCCTTGTCATCAAAAGGAGGAATCTTCATCTTAATGCTACCCAAACTGGAATCAACCCTTTCCTTATGCCTAGGTTGCCACTCATAATCTCGGTCACGCCCATTATGGTCAAACTCCTCAAACTCATGCTCCTCGAATCTTGGCGCGAAAGGTGCTCGTTGTTACGGTCTGCGTGGTCGATTAGCTTCGATCCTTATAGATCCAGTAGTAAACCTCTAGCCATCATCTTCTTCTCCACCAATTGTCGCGCCTTCGAAAATAAAAAATTCGCAAGTGTGCAACGAACTTGAGACCTTACGATGTTCGGCGTAAAAGGACGCCTCGCAACATGCAATGAAGTCGCCACCCTAATTTGGTTGCTAGGTTTAGGGAACCTTAATCGTCATGGCATAAAAGATATAATAAATAATAAAAAACTAAAGGCACAAAAAGGGGTCTAAACCCCAGACAAAGGTTCGGGGTCGTATTATGGTCTCGGGAAGGTGTTAGGCACCCGAGTCACATCCGAAAATGGTTACCGGTTGATAAGAGAGGTGTTTGATAAAATGCATTTTGAAAGGGAGGCCCTCAGAGGAATCGTCACTTTAGTCTGTTCCACAATCGGGACCGTTCAGGGATAATTGATCGTTTGAACCGATCGATTATTCCTGACCGTAGTGATGGGGCTGAATTTTCCGTAAGACTGAATGAGCGCCCTCTTTTTCATCATCGGGCCATGCATGATTAGATTAATTACAACGTGATTCTATCGTGGATAGCTTAACAGAGTACAGATTAGATGAGGGGTTTTGAATTGATAAACTGATATGGGATCGAAAGTCCCCATGTACATGCAGTCAATATAAATGAAAAATTAAAATCAAATGAGCATGGCATTTTTAAGCGAGCCTTTAAACACGTTGTTCATGTGGGTTGATTTTAAATCCTAGCAATTTTATATATCGGGCATACGATTGATATTTACGGAAAGCGTTGAATAAATAAAAAGGAACGAAAGGCGTACTTTCGAGCGAAGCTTGAATTAAAACCTACAAAATGAGAGTGTTAGTGATAGCTCGAAAAACAAATAAGCAATTTATGAATGCGAGAATTTAAATAATGACTTGATGCGTACGAAAATTTAAATGCTGATTTGATGTGTGTGAGAAATGATGATTTGACGCATACGAGATTTAAATGATGATTTGATAAGTGCCAAAAATTTAAATGCTGATTTGATGTATGCGAGAAATGATGATTTGACACATACGAAAATTTAGATGATGATTTGATAAGTGCAGAAAATTTAAATGCTGATTTGATGTATGCGAGAAATGATGATTTGACGCATACGAAAATTTAGATGATGATTTGATAAGTGCCGAAAATTTAAATGCTGATTTGATGTATGCGAGAAATGATGATTTGACGCATATGAAAATTTAGATGATGACAGTTGATACGTGCGAGAATTAAATGATGACAGTTGATAAGTGCGAAAATTAAATGATGATTGTTGATAAGTGCGAAAATTAAACGATGATTTGACGAAAAATTAAGTGCCGATTTGACGAAAAATTAAAGATTTGATATTTGCAGAAATTAAGTAGTTGACGATTTACAGAAGATTAAACAAGTGACATTGCAGAAAAATTAATACTTGATGATTTGCGGAAATTTAAACAAGTTGATATTGTAGAAAATAAACAGGTTGAGATTGCGGAAAATAAAACAAGTTTGATATTTGCAGAAAATAAAACAGTTTGATATTTGTAGAAAAATAAACAGTTGATATTTGCAGAAAATAAACAGGTTGATATTTGCAGAAAATAAAACAAATTGATATTTGCAGAAAATAAACAGTTGATATTTGCGACCGACCATGTAGGCGGTAATTTGAATTTAAATTTCTGAAAGTAAATTGCGGAAAATTAAAGTGCGAATAAATTAAACAGTTGATAGGTACAGAAAATTAAAGTGTTAGTACGAAAAATAATCATACGAACACATACAAATATTTTTACGAAAAACACGATCTGAGATTGAAAAAAATGACAATGGGTTGGGCCCTATTTGAAAAAATGCAAAGGAAATCCTTGCCCATGAAAAATAAAAGAATGATGATGGGCCAGGAATAGTTCCGTACCGAGTTTAATTTCGAAAAAAATGACGAAATCGTTAATTATCAAAAACTAATTAATTCACACGATTTATCTAATGATTAATCAAATTAAAAGCATGTATTTATTCTACAGCATGCACATGAATTAATGGCATAAAAACTAGCAATTTATTCGATCAAAATAAAGCAAAACGAATTAAAGAAGAAAAATGCATAAAAAAATGAAAGCAAGAAAAGCTTGAAGGAGCTTACTGCAAGCTTGAACTATGACAATCGATGCTCGATATGAGCTATCAGTCAATGAGGGAGAAGAAGCAAGGTTGCCTTGCGATTTTTGGTGCCGTTTGAACGTTGAGAAATGCTTGGTGTTTTTAGGCAATCGATCGCGTGAAGAGGGAGACGCGGTGCTGCGCGTCGAGGAGGTAGGCTGCTGGGAGGTGACTGTTGAGGGGACAGGACATCGGGAGCAGGCTACTCGGTGGCCTGCTCCGCTGCTGGTTCACGTCCATGGTGCATGCGCACCATGGCTTTTAAATGGTCAACCGTTGATCTGGTTGACGTTTCTTGGTTGACCAGATCAACGGTTGTGATCAAATGGATTTTTAAGCCTATTTAAATGGCCTCGAGCCAATTTCGTGAACGAACGTTCTGAATTTTCGAGCCGAAAGTGCCAGCGCGCAGAGAAAAATACGGTGAGTTTAACTGTCTACAGCGAATGATGATAATTTTTCGTTTAATGTGTTAATTTCTCGTTCCGAAACATGAAACGTTCGGACGAAAAATAAATGACGCTATGACGAAAATTATGCGAAACGCTGTAGGTCGGTGTGAACGAAAAAAAAGGTAGGAACTAGTTGATGGAAAACATTTCGAGTTCGAGCTATTGTCTGAGCGAACTTACGCGGGTCCAATAAAAGCTCGAACAAAAATAATAATAAAAAATAAAAATGCTAAAAAATGTGATAAAATACTAAAAATTCTAAAATTCGTGTGATGGCCTAAAATGAAGAAATAACTAGTAAATGACTGACGGATAATTAAAAATGTGATTTTTAAGGCTAAAAATATTAATGACAATAATAACGAAAATACGTGACGAGAAATTAAAAATGCTATTTCGAAAGTTGACGATGATAATGACGATGACAAAATGTGATGAGAATTTTTAAAAATGCTAATGACAGTAAATTAATTAAAAATGACAATAAGTTAAATAAAATGACGGAAATGCTAAATGTAATAAAAATGGCGTCAAAATTCGGGTATCAACAATTGGCCCCTCTTTACTGTCTTATCGAAGTATTTGATAAGCAGTAAAGACAGTTGCCCCCACATATCCAAATTTTGGCGACACAGCAGGTCTTACCTCAATCTCACCGTGATGATGTCACTCTGGGAGGAAGTAAGTTTGTTGACGTCACTCTGGGAAGAGGTATGCTTTTGATGTCACTCTGGGAGGAGATGTTGTGGTAGGGGTCACTCTGGGAGGAGGTAATTGTTGATGATGTCACTCAGGGAGGAGATACGTCGTAGCTGTCACTCTAGGAGGAGGTAAGTTCGTTGATGTCACTCCGAGAGGAGATAGGTTTGTTGATGTCACTCTGGGAGGAGATAGGTTCGTCGATGTCACTCTGGGAGGAGATATGTCGTAGATGTCACTCCGGGAGGAGATATGGTCGTAGATGTCACTCTGGGAGGAGATATGGTCGTAGATGTCACTCTGGGAGGAGATATGTCGTGGATGTCACTCTGGGAGGAGATATGTCGTAGATGTCACTCTAGGAGGAGATATTGTAGTAAATGTCACTCTGGGAGGAGATATTGTAGTAAATGTCACTCTGGGAGGAGATATTGTAGTAGATGTCACTCTGGGAGGAGATATGTCATAGATGTCACTCTGGGAGGAGATATTGTCGTAGATGTCACTCTGGGAGGAGATATGTCGTAGATGTCACTCTGGGAGGAGATATTGTCGTAAATGTCACTCTGGGAGGAGATATGTCGTAGATGTCACTCTGGGAGGAGGTATATCGTAGACGTCACTCTGGGAGGAGGTATAATTTGATGATGTTATTCGTTGATGAGGAAATTGATGCTGTCACTCTGGAAGGAGGTAATCTATTGATGTCACTCTGGGAGGAGATAGATTCGTAGCTGTCACTCTGGGAGGAGGTAAGTTTGTTGCTGTCACTCTAAGAGGAGATAAGTCGTAGATGTCACTCTGGGAGGAGATATTGTTATAGATGTCACTCTGGGAGGAGGTAGGTTGTTGCTGTCACTCTAGGAGGAGATATATTTTGATGATGTCATTAGTTGATGTCACTCTGGGAGGAGATAGAGTTTTGATCGGATGTCCTGCAGAGGTTTAAGTCTAGATCTATGCGGATATTAAGGGAAACATGAATTGTAGAAAATGTAAATTACACATACATTAACAAGAATGGAAGGTAATTTTATGAAAATGTAAATGACGGCCCCACTTGGGGATAAGCGTTTGGACATGTAACTGACGGTGCTTCAGGAGGATAATGCGTGATTCGCAGAAATACGAATGATTTGTCCTAATGATGTCACTCTAGGAGGAGGAAAATACATGATGTCACTCTGGGAGGAGATAATAATTATGAATAAATGTAGAATTATGTAAATGATGTCACTTTGGGAGGAGGAAAATGCATGATGCTGTCACTCTAGGAGGAGATAATAATTACGCAGAAATGTAGAATTATGTAAATGATGTCACTCTAAGAGGAGAAAAATGCATGATGCTTTCACTCTGGGAGGAGATAATAATTATGCAGAAATGTAGAATTATGTAAATGAGAGTTGTAACGTACCTTCGCTCGGATATTGATTGACGGTAACATACCTTCGCCCTGATGTTGATTTGATATTTGGGGTGACTTTATAAATTTTCAAGATATGGTGTGGGGACGTGACCTGACACAACATTAACAGATGACATGTGCGGACGTGACCAGACACAACATTAAAAACACGAGGTGGGGACGAGACCCTTCACAACGCTTAAGAGATGACATGTGCGGACGTGACCAGACACAACATTAAAAATATGATGTGGGGACGTGACCCTTCACAACGCTTAACAGACGATATGTGCGGACGTGACCAGACACAACATTATCAGACGACATGTGTGGACGTGACCAGACACAGCATTAACAACATGATGTGGGGACGTGACCTTTCACAACGCTTAACAGACAACATGTGCGGACGTGACCAGACACAACACTAAACAGACAAGATGTGGGGACGTGACCAATCACAACTTTTTAATGACGAGGTGTATGTGGGGACGTGACCTATCACAACACTAAACAGACAAGATGTGGGGACGTGACCAATCACAACTTTTTAATGACGAGGTGTGTGTGGGGACGTGACCTATCACAACACTAAGTAGATGGTGTAAAGGGAAAGCATGTCTTACCTTGAACTTACCTTATGAACTGAAATAGAGAGTGGTCGACCGTGAGGGAGCGTGATCCGCCACACAAAGTTGATTTGAATGTGAGGGAGCATGATCCACCGCACGAAGTTGATTTGGGAGTGATAACGCACTCCATTTGATTGGATTTTGATGAAAATCCAAGATGGCGAGGGATTTACAACGATGTTGTCATCGAAAACCCATGGTTGAAGAGTATATCTGTATCCTGCAAATTGAAAGGAAGCAAACACAAAGCAGCAACAGATAGAAGAAGGAGAGAGCAACTGACCTATGTGAGGAACATCAAATATTCCTACATTTAACCCATGGCTTGCCCCCGGGTTTTTTTATTTGGAATGAAAATGATTTCTTTCTTTAAGAAAATAAATTCAAGCCTTTTTCTTTTTTGGATAAAATGTTCGTTCAATTTTCGTTATATGAACATGATTGATTCAAGTCTAGATAACGTCTACGTCTTGTTCAAGAAATAACGACCTCAAGGACAAGACTTTCCTACAATTTGCAACCGTAAGCAATCCTCTCCTGATATTAGTGTTTGCACTCATGCTCTGAAACAAGGTTAAGTGTTTTACACTCATAAAGATGCAACTAACATGATACATAATTTTCAATTCGCAATGTCAATCCGAGTGAAATTCATTTTCCAGCATTTGGTATTCTTCATGTTCATAGTTGTCAAATTTTCTTTGTAAATTCAACCGAATTTCTTCTTCTTTCTTGGTTGAATCTTGTTGTGCTGAGTCATACAAAGTATTTAGGGTCAAGAATATTGGATTCGGTACTTGTTTTTCCACCCCGGAAGTAAAATTGATGTTTTCCCGCACCAAAGTGTTCTTGAGTGTTCTTGAGCAAGTTGAAGAAAACTTGTGTTTGATCCATTCTTGTCATCAAAATTTTTGTACTTTGTGTTTAAAATCAGCATCCATTAATTTTCCTCTCTTCCTTAAAACTTACACTCACTCACTCGTTCACTTACATAAAAAAAAAAGGGGGAACACATAGCTGCAGATTTTCTAGCAATTTTTCTACAACTATGACTTGCAAAGCTAGTCAAATTTTACATTTAAAAAAAAAAAAAAAAAAAAACAAATAAGCGAAAAGGAAAAGAAAAGAAACAAATTCCTTGTGAGTAAAAAGTGAAGTTTAAAAAAAAAAACATAAGAGAAAGGAAAATAGAGGAAGATGAGTTGATTGTTGTCACTTGTTAAAACACCAAAACTAGCCTTTCAATTCTTGAGTTTGATTTGCATTTGATTTTCCTTATTTTGCCTCTTTGAGTCTCATAATTGTGTGCTTTTCTTGTCGAGTCTTGTGGTGATTGTTCAAGGTGAAAGAATTGATTGATAAGTGGATTTTCAATTCGCGCGACCTCAAGCGCTTAACTTATAGCTCCAATTTGGGAACCAAGAGTGAGAGATTTTGTGAGAACAACTTTTCGAGTGCTTAAACACGAGAGTAAACCCGTGAGGGAGAGAATTTTCACTAACGTTTGCTACTTGTGTAGGTACCAAATTTTCTATTATGTCCGCCAAAAGTGTCATGGGAAACAATGACATCAAGTCCAATGAGGCCGATCCTTCTTTATCGGCTAGGATTGACGCTATAGAGCGACGACACCATGAGTTAAAGGAGCTGCTCTGGACCTTTACGTTGACATAAGGGAAGCCCACCATAATCCCTAGCACCACGAAATCTAAGTCACGAGAAGAGCCATACAAGGAAGGGGCATATGAAATAGAGTTGGAAGGACATGAGAGTGGTGATGAGTATGGAAGGAGTATGGGGGAGGCAAACCGAGGCTTTCCACACACTCTTACGATGCGTCCTAGGGGAAGAGGTCTTGTCAATGCCGAAGCACATGCTTATATGCTCAAGGATCTCCAAGCTCAAGGCCATCTTACCCAACATCATAGCGGCCACAATGTTTTCCATCCCAACCATCCGACCACAAGTGGTCAACCTCTAATATTTCCTAGTGTGCCACTTTCTACGGGTCAACGAGTACCTCACAAAGCCTTAGTTCCTCACCTACAAGGCCGTACTATACCTCATCATGATAGGGAGTTTTATGAGGAAGTTCATGGAGAATAAAATGATTATTTTGATGATAATGAGGAGAGGGTGCGGATGAATAGAGTGAGGAGGGGACGGTTTCAAGAACCCTGGGTTGATGACAATTTAAATAGCATCAAGGTTCAAATTCCTATCTTTGAGGGTACTACGGACCCTTCGGAGTACATCAAGTGGGAAGGAAAGATCCAATGTATTTTCAATTGCCACAAATATTCGGAAAGCAAGAAGGTGAAGCTTGCTGCAATGGAATTTGATGGATATGCGGTGAGTTGGTGGGAGAAGGTTTGTAGGGAGAGGTATGGGGTAAAGGCTATCCGAACATGGGACGAGATGAAACAAGTTGTTGCTACCCGATTTTGGATTTTTTCGCAACTTTTTCTTATTTTATTACTTATCACGTTTAATAGCCCATTTATGTCAAATTTCAGTCGATCTTTGATCGTGGGTTATTTGTTTAATATTCTGCATCATTTCATGTCTTTTTAAGTTTTTCGTATTTTTGACTGTCTTTACGCGAACTTCTTTCGGCCCCGAGTGATTTTCCTCAGACCGTGGATCGAGCGCGTTATTTCTTTAGTTGATAATTACCTACTATTTTTCTCTTCCACGCCATATCGTTTGGTTTTGTTCAATTTTTACCATATGGGCATTTATTTTACGTCCGAACTTTTGACATTTTCGAAAGAGAAAATAAACACGTTAAACCAAGTTTCGCATTTCTTCACTATATACTAGTTTTCTCCTCTTATTTTCCTATAGGTCGTGTTCCTCTTGGTTAAGATTTATTTTCATTTTTCGAGCAATTTTGCACGCACCAAAAATATCCCGTTCGTATCCAAATTCATGCATTAATGACAATTAATACATGTTTATCTAAAATCACCTCACCTTTTGATACGATTCTAGGATCGCATCGAACCCTAGAATGCGCTAATGGTGAGAAGCGAGTATGGGTTGAGCTAAGGCACACAAGGGAGCTCATGAAGAGCTTAGTGAGTGTAGCTAGAGCCCACAGGGTGATCATGAAGAGCAATGCACGAGGGAGGCGTGTGTTTGAGCAAGAAAGGTGCGAGGGCAAGACGCAAGAGGCACCTATGGCTGCGTTAGAGTCCAGAAATGATTTAGTGGTCAAGATGAACTCCGAATTGACTAATTCCAAAAATACAAGACACCTCAAGATGTTAGGAATATCTTGTCCAAAAGTCCGATCAATCGGACGAGGGATTCAAAGTCGGGCTCTAGTCAAGAAATCAGCATGCATAGTGGGAACGCAATCCGTCAAGGCAATATTGACCATGAGCCAAAATAAAAACGGTTTGAGATTTTTGAGTAATTACAATTGCAATGGGAACCTAAGTCAAGGAGCTAATTCTAGACCAATTTTGAGTGGAAATGCACGAGCCAATCAAGAGAAGGCTCGAGAGGAATTTCAGTATGACAAGGAAAGACCAAGTTCTAATGCGACTAGGAGAAGGAGTTCGATTTGAGCAAGAAGAGCAGGTGGACGACTATGAGAGGACTTGGATGAGCTGATTAGATTATTATTACTATTATTTATTACTTTGTTAGAGTTTAATTATAGATAGGAGTTCTATTCTAATTAGTAGTTCTATTTCTTGTAAGACTAGAGGATTGAAGTAGACACCTACGCACTAGCAGAACGTCCGCGAAATAGTAGGGGGAGAGGTTAATCAGATCCAGTCCTGACTGAAGCCCGAGGATACTAGTCTGGAGTTGTCTTCCCCCAGTTGTTCATCAACCAACTCAGTAAACCCTTTCACAAGTAAGGTACTCATTGGTTAGGCATTATCTCTAAGCATACCTGAGGTGGTGTTGATACAGTAGGGAAGCAGGGGTCATACGCGTACCTTAATCCTATAACAACTCTGTAGATTAAAGATGAATACCCATGCGTCGATGATTGTAACTCATGTCTCATAACTGCTAGCCTCTACTAGGAATTCCTCTCCTATTTGATTTATGTTTCATTGATCTGCCATCTTGACCGAGAACATCATTCTTGGCCAAGATAGTTACCTATTTTCTTTACTTTCCAGTTTTAGTTTAAAATACAAAAACCCCCAATTTTCACCTAAGTGTTATCACTGGTCTTTACAAGCATACACAAAAGTTATACCATAGCTCCCTATGGATCGAACCTCTTGCATGCTATCTAGAAGTAACTTGTGTTTAGTAGCGAGTTGTAAGTTATATTAATTTTTGACGGATTCGACACCCATCAATAGGTTTGAGAATGGATTGAATGAAATGATTAGATGTAAAGTTGAACTATACGAGTTCACAAGTTTTCAATCCATGGTCTATTTTGCATCAAAATTGGAGGCACGCAAGTCATCCTAAGTTTACCGAAGAGAAGAGTCTCCGACACCCACCCCCTCTTATCCAATGTCTTCGCCACAAGGCCACGAATATGAGAGGCCACACCATCGACATCCCACATCCTCTTCTTCATCTATTTCCAAGCTACCAAGAGAGATGAGTGGAGTGAAAAATGAGAGTGTGACAAACAACCCACCCCGTGATGAAACTTCTTCCGCCCCTTTTCCCTCTCCTAGTAAAATAAATGATTCGGGTGAAAACATTGAACTGACAAGGTTTAAAGTTTTTGGCAACACTTTGTTTGAATTTGGAAATGATACTTTGGAGAGTGAAAAGTGTGAGGAAACACAAGAGAGGGAAGAAAGTGTGAGAAAAGAAAGTGAGAAAAGGATTACAAAGAATGCTTTGTTTGCTAACGATCCAATGAGCGTGTCTTTGAGCAATGAGGATCAATTAGCTCATTCTAACATTGATAACTCTTTTTCTTCTCTTTTTAAGCCTTTCTTGAAGGAAGTTCCTATGAATTTTGTAAAGGAATTGAGATCTTTTGAGGATCCTTTCCTAAGCTCTATTCCTATCCGAGATTACGAGGTTAAAGATATGGATTCAAGGACGAATCCTTTCGAAGGGAAAGGTGATGATACGATCACGCCTAGCTTAGTCTTGGTGATGATTGAGCATGCATCCGAGGGTCGAGAGACATGCACACACCTATCGCAAACCCTAGGCGAGGATCGCCCCAACCTTAGGTCACTCGCACGGCCAAGCATTCACCGCGCACAATATTCTAGCAACCAGTAGCTAACGACATATCGTTAAGCCATAATGGTATACCATTAGCCGACTGCATTTTGTTATTTGAAATTTCCAGCAGCTAACGACATACCGACAACCACTAACAGTATACCGTTAGTAGATGGTGTTTTTAGGATTTTGTGTTATGTTATGTACGTTTTGTGTAATAGTATAAATAGCTAGCTTTTTTCATTTCTTAGGTAGTTTAGATGTCAAAGTGAATTTGTATATTCATGAGTTGAGAATACTCCTCACAATAAACTCATGTTGTACGCTTCCAAGCTTTATAGTACTTTGATACCGTGCAAGTAAAATGTAAACTATCAATTTGTGTGAGTTTATGAGCTTGAAATATTGAGTGTTTGTGTTCTTGATAGATTAAACCCATGTGCTCAAGACGTGCCTCAAGTAAATCTCAAGTTTCAATCATTCATTTGCTGAAGTTCCTCCTCTAATCTCAACTGTATTCTTCCAAGTAACATCTATCGTTTGTGTCTTCATTTCCGTTGTGCCTTTCCATCTTTTCTTTCATATATTCTTGTGTATTTTGTTGTATTTTGTGTGACAGACTCAAGGTTAAATCCTCCCCAAGTGCTTTTGCTACCACTTTACACAATTAGTTTTGTGCATTAGGCGATATGTTTTATTTATTATTTTTGACAACTTAGACAATCGATCACATGTACACCCGAGTATAAGACTAGTGTACAAGAATGAAGTTAAAAAAAAAAAGTGTACAAGAATGTATTTTATTTTGGGGTAATAACATTTTGGACCGTCTACTCGTCCTAAAGTATTACAATGGACGCTCTGGTAAAATAAAGACTATAATCAACTTTGTACTCGACGAAATTATTATTTTAGATCCTTCGTTAATACATGCCAGTTAAGTACTAACGTGTATTTATACCATTATTCTTTTTTCCTTCTGAAATTTCATGTCATATGACACGTATTTTATAAGCGCTGATGTGGATTCTAGAGGGCCAAAATAGTAATTGCATCAATCTCAATTTTTATCTTCTTCTCCGCCAAAATTCACTTTCTTCCGTATCAACCAAGAAGCCATCACCACCACGCCATCGCCGCCATTAACCCCACACGTAATCGCTATTGGCAACCGGATTTCAGCCACCACCTAGCTACCACTTACTAACCCAATAATTAGTTCATCAAGCAAATCTAATACGTCAAGCCAAACAAATCCTTGTCCTTTAAATATTCTTTTTCGAACACAACCCAGATCTAGATTTCCAATTACTACCAACGAGTACCACGCTTCCTTGCCGATCTCCGATCTCTCTTTCCCCATCTCCTTAATGATTGTAGTTTTTAATATTAATTTTTTAGAAATTGATTATTTTAACAAGCAATTATTTCTTAGGTGTGGAGTATGCAGACCAATTGATGTTGTTGTGGACTTGTGGAAGGAGGGAAGGAGAAAGGACGTGAGAGAAGAAAAAAGAAAAGGATAAAAAGGAAAAGGAAAAGAAAAGAAAAGAAGAGGAGGAAAATAATTTCCATAAACTTGATAAAAATTATTTTAATTTTTCTGGAATTTTTTTTCTCTTATTGAAAGTTTAAACATATTTATATTTTTATAATTTTATAATTTTTTTATAACGTGGAAATACCTACATGGAATAAATTATAATAAAGAATGATAAAATTAAATTCACGTCAGCACTTAACTATCACATATTGATGGAGGATTAAAAATAACAATTTTGTCGAGTACAGAATCGTCTAAAATGTTATTACCTTTTTTATTTTCAATTGCTCTATTTGCGTTGAGTACTATATGTAAGCTGCACGCTTTCTTAGTTTTAATCTCACAAAACTGTTATAAAAACTCTAGGGGCTTGGCCATTTTGTTGCTTGTAAACGCTTTTATAGTTGTTGTGGGCTGAGCTTTTACAATTCCAACCACATCATCAGAATTTTTCTCTAAACAAAATAAGATGGGTAATTTGGTGGGGCATGTACTCCCGGGCCTTGTATTTCTTGGACTTGGTTTATGGCATCTCTTTAACCAAATCAAACTCCATTCACTCCGCCCAAATTCCTACACCTCTGCCTTATGGTTTCCTACCTCAAAAATAAGGCATTTAGAGCTTTTCTTGATCATGGCAGGAACCACCATCTTCATATCCATGGAACTCTTCATTGGCCCAGCAAAACACCATCCTTTTGATGTTGATGGAACCATTCCTTCTAACCATCTCCGCAACTTAGAACACGCCACAATCTCATTGTTCTTCTTTGTTTACGCGGCCTCGGCTGTCTTTCTTGATTCAAGAATCACCCTAAACACACCGAACTATCACTACCTTAATCACCAATATTCCTCTTTAACTCATCTTGTCGGAGCCTTATCGTTCGCGCAAGAATTCCTCCTCTTCCATCTCCACTCGACCGATCACATGGGTCTCTAAGGGCACTACAATTTTTTCTTGCAAATTCTTTCTCTTGATTGTTCAGTCACCACTCTATTGGGAGTTGCCCTACCTAAAATTTTCTTGGTGAGTTTTGTTAGGTCTTTGGCCATTGTTTTTCAAGGTGTGTGGTTTATAGTTGCCGGGTATATGCTATGGACACCGATGTTTTTACCGAAAGGTTGCATTCTTAGGAATGAAGTTGGTCACATTATCGCTCGGTGCGGCGACGAGGGGGCGTTGCATCGGGCAAAGTCAATAGTAAACATCCTTTTTAGCTGGCTCCATGTTTTCCTTGTTCTCATACGAGGTTTTTGGTCAAATTTATGGGGAAAATGTGGAGTACTACTCATTGTTAGCTAAGGAAGTTGATGAGGTCGAAGGGGTTGAACTGCAAAACAAGAAACTGTTTGGCGAATCCAAGAACTTTGTTCATCAAAGAGAGTAAGAAATTGATTTGATGAAATTGGGCACTTAATTTAATTACTGTGTAAGAAAATAAAGAGATGCACTTAGTTAACTATATATGTATAAAGTAAGAGTTGGTGACCATTTTTTTGTTCTTTATGTATCACAATGTTTCTAGTCAATAAAAGTTCAATATTATATATAAAATTTTAGTTTGATAAAAGCTGTGTACAGTTGCTGCTCTAGTTTCAAATTTTCCAACATCAAACTTGCAAAAAAGGTGTACTGACTCAAAGATTGATAAACAGGGAAATAATCGCTCAGTTATATTAAATCGATAGCAATTCAATATGTGCGGGGTGAAATTGGTGTTTCCCTTTATGTTATCTTCAGTGAATCTCTTAATTTTTATAAAAAATAAAAATAAAAAATAAAAAAGTAATAAAAGCAGCAAATTAGAAGTGGAAAGTTTCAAATTCGAATTTTTTTATCTATATTTTTTAAAGAAAAAAAAAACAAACCGTAGATTGCAGCAACAGTTTAAACGGGCATTGAAAAGACTCTGCCTGGTAGTGGTAGGTGTGTATATATATATATACATTGTCGGATGGGTAAGTTACCCATAAATTATGGGCCATAATTGTGCGCTACGAAATGCAAGCAAAATGAGCTACTTTTTAAGGAAGGAAGAGTCTTCTCGAATCAATAGCTCGGTGTAATTCAATTAGAAGCTCAGAAACCAATTGAACTAAAGCAACGTAATCGACTAGCCTCCCCTAGCTTGTTGGTAATGTGGGGGGAAGTGTTGCCTTCAGGTTGGAGGTTCGAAGTGAAACCAACCAAACTAAAAAAAAAAAAAAAAAAAACGTAATCAGCAATTGAAATCTACCAACCCCTGGCCAATAAAAACCAATAGTTTAGGAAAGAATTCTACAATTGCCGCACCTTTAGGTTATAACGAGGGTTCTTAAAATGTAGAGTTTATGTAAACTCAAAATGGATAGGTAAAAATGTAAAATTATAAAGGTTACATATTATGGTAATTTAAATTATTATTATTATCATATAGTCATTTTCTAAATAATTTAATTAATAATAATAAATATTTTTCAAAAATAAATATTTTTTGAATCAAAACAACTCAGTTTTGGGTTTGAAGTAAAACCATGACGTTTTTGTTTGAGTCAAACAACGTTGTTTTGACCAAAATGATGCCGTTTTTTTCTTATTATTTTAAATCTGCTATATTTGCCAACCTCGCTGAACTCATACGAATTGATGGAGTTTATTGAGTTAATGTAAGCTTTTATCTCGATTTCACCTAATTTTGAATTTGTATACGAATCGCGAGTTTAACAACAGAGGCTATAACATTTTGGAAAGTGTCTATTAATGTTAAATGTTGTTTAGTTTATAGACTGATTATATTTTTTATGCCTCTAAAACAATTGATTTTATACTCACAAAAATGATCAAAACACTACTAAAAAAATACACAAAAATAAATACACGGTATGAAGAAAAAATGAGGATTTGAATGTGTAGGATATAGGTATTTTTTTCATAGAAACGTTGTTTCAATTACTACAAAAAAGCGGAAAACACCGACAAGCAAAACTCGTCGGTAAAAGAAGCAACTCCAAGGTATGTTTATGCAGAGGGCTTGACAATTTAATAACCGCTAAGGTACGCTTAAGGGATTTAACCAAACAACGCATGAAGAGGAGGAAAGACGCAACTAGGGCATGGCAAACAGTAAGCTCAAAGCCTTTAATCCTAATTAGTTATTTACTCTAATTAGATTGGACCAACAGTATGATGACTCTGACTTAGTGATATGATCCTAGTCGCGTAGGATGCGCTCAACGACGATCTAGTTCAAGGATTGGATTTCTTGTAACGCAATGGAAGACTTTAACTCAACAAGTACGAACTTAAACCTGAACTCAACCTGTGAGAACCAACCTAATCGATTTCAAGTGAGGATCTTGAATCGAATTTCTAGACCTGAACTCAACCTGTGAGAACCAACCTAGTGGAAACGACTCAATGGGGTTTTGCAACTTTGGGTTTTACTTGCGACGACTAGAGCTTGCGGACTACTAGAAGGAACAAGTGTTCAACGTATGAACAATGGGCAGAAATTTGAGAAGACCCAGTCTTGTTTTTATCAAAAATAACAGCCAATCTTATTATAAAATCAAGACTTCCTTTATATAGGAAAACCCTAAATCCTTACTTAGAAAACCTAATTCTAATTAAACTCCTAATTAAGTAATTACTAATTATAACATAAATCCAACTAATTTAAGTAATAATAAAAGAGGTAATTATGAAAAAAAAGTCTTTGAAGTTTCCTTGCGTATCACAAAACAGAACCTTCCCTCTTCACGCTTCAGCTGAGTTGGCATGGTGCAAAAGCTGGAAATCGTCGTTGGCGGCATGCTGCTAGTGGCTTAGCGGCATGCCACTAAACACTTCTCAAAATTCGTCCGAAATGACTTCCTTGGCGTTCACACTGCGCGCCAAATGTCGACTACCATAACTTTTGATTCACCCGTTCGATTGGACTGAAACTTGTCCCAAATGAAAGCTAAAATCTTGAAGTTTCATATGCTTGGTCGATCGCACAATTCTGACTTGTATAGGTCCAACTGGGTTCATATCACTTAGGTGTCTACTCTATCTAACAACCTGGTATTGTGGCTAAGCTGCAAGAATGACAATAATTACTCATGCATATTCTTAGCTGGCCTAATAGCAAATCAAGCATAAATAATATGACGTTCAATTAATAAACAAGTAAATACAAGTTCTAAAATTTATGAAGAACATTTAGACCTCACAGTTTATTTAATTGTAACATTTGATGATCTTTACTTAAAAGTCTAATATATATATATAGTAAAACCTAAAAGTCCTTCTACTAATTGAACTAACCATGTAATCAATGCTCCTTGATGAGCTATACACGAGACAATAGAAACCGCAGCACAATAGGACTCTCCCTAGTTGGATGCGAGAATTGTCTTGGACTTCAAATCACTGGTAGGAAATCTGTAGCGAGGGAAACACAACAACTGACTAGTCCAAAATCCAGCTGATAGCATGCGTTTCCATAAAAACTCTCCTTAATGGCTTTATCTGCAAATATGAAGAAAATAGACTAACTAAGCGTCGAACTCGTCAAAAATAAATATAAGAGTTACAACTCGCTACTAAGAACAAATTGATTGTACATAGCAGTAAGAGGATCGATCCACAGGGAAAAATATGGTACTAATCTTAGTAAAATCTTGCAATCACCAAAACGCTACTTAAATGGGGATTTGGGTGGTTGTGATAAAGCTGAACTAAAAAGTAAATAAAGCAAGTAACTGTCTTGATCAAGAATGTCATTCTTAATCAAGACGATGATATTGAGTAGTAGAGATCAAATATGAGAATGATTCCTAGTAAAGGTTGGCAAGCTATGAGACAATAGACACAATAATCGACTCAAGGTTGTTCATCTTCGATCTACAAAGTTACTATAGGATCAAGGTATACTTATGACACCTGCTTCCATCCTATATCAACACCATCTCAGGTACGCTTAGAGATGGTACCTTACCAATAAGCACCTTGCTGGTTAAAGAGTTTACCGAGTTGGCAGCTGGCTTGAGTCAATTACACCTCTACGGTGCGTTCGTCCTTAATGGCTTAGGGGAAGACAACTCCAAACTAGTTTCCTCGGGCGTCATTCGGGACTAGATCTGATTAACCTTTCTCCCTACCGTTTCCTGGATATACCTAGTAGCACGTAGGAGTCTACTTCGATGTTCTTGGTCGATAATCCACAACAAAGAAGGATGATAGTTGCATTATCTATTAAACACTAAATTGGTCATATCTAATACCAAACAAAAACACGTTAAGAATAATCACGAGATCAATTAAATGCAGATACGAAGACTAAGATGATCATATAGGTCTCATGTATGCTCATGTCCATGCTTAAAATGCCTCTACTAAGAAGAATGTGTTTAGTTACTCATACACATAATTGAAAAGTAAAATAAGCAATGTATATAATTGATAATAATCCTTCGTTTCCGAAGGAGCAAAATGTATGAAAATGTCTTCGAGATTCAAAACCAGAGATAGAGCCGCCAACCAAAAAGATCGTCAACTCCCTTCTCAAAACCCTAGGAAGAGTATAAATAGTCCTCTCTTCCTAGAGAGAAGGCAGAAATAAAAGAAGTTAAAATCCTAATCAAACGCTAAATTATAGCAAAATTGTATCTAGGGGATCTACTTCCTAAAAAAGAGTTTTAAACAAAACTAGAAAGTAGGCGTGAAGATAGCGTGTCCGAAGATGGCGCTCCAGAACATCAACGGGATTTGCCATGCTAATCTGTCTTGGCCAGGAACATAGAGTGCGCGGTTAGTCAAGCAACTAGTCGGGGATCGGTAAATCCCAAAGTGGTCCAGAAGTAGCCTCATTCTTCTCCTTTTCTGCTCCTGCCTCAGCAAAGTCATTTTCTGCAATAATCAAAGAATATCCGCATAATTTAGTGGAGTATTATTCGAGAATGCAAGAAAATAAGTGGCAAAACTACTGTAATAATGGCTCAATCAAACCTTCACACACTTAGACGATGCTTACCCCTAAGCATAAAACACATAAGACATGCAAAACACACAAAGGAAAGTGTGATAAAAAACCAGAAAGCATCAATTTCCAAGCATCCAACTTATCACACAGAATCCTCAAGCACTTCAATCCATAACTTCAAGTCATATTACTAAGGCCTAACCAATACCCCAAGCATGCTACATCTGCATAGTGCCATGATCAGATGCTAAATTAAAAATTCAACAACTCCTA
The DNA here is from genome assembly GCA_963691705.1 of Viola odorata. Lineage (NCBI taxonomy): Eukaryota > Viridiplantae > Streptophyta > Magnoliopsida > Malpighiales > Violaceae > Viola > Viola odorata. The sequence goes on along the minus strand of OY829537.1, from coordinate 50,562,406 downwards.
TGGGTACAAAGACTGCTGACATTTGAGAAATAAGATTAATTCAAATTTCCCTTCTCAACTTTTGTTACAAAATGGCACTATGCAGACTTTTACACCTTTTTACGTTTGATTTCATGAACCTATGATTCTAGTTCCTGGATGTCCTCGCTTGTTGAGGCAAAGACACCGAGGCAAATCTTATGATTCACACATAGTTTCTTGGCCATTCCCACTTATTAAGGTAGGGATGCCAGGACAAATTGCTATTTTTCTTATCTGTTCTCATTTTATTCTGTAGTTCTTTGGATATTCCAGCTTACTGAGGCTAGGATACCAGAGCAATTGTATATTTAAGCCGCAAACAATCGAGCAAAAATTAAGAACTCCATAATTTGCATAAAATCTCAAAATTAGCAATCGTATGTATCAAAGGGAGTTAATGGTGTCAAAAGTCAAGCATCAGAATTAGGGGACCATGTATATGAAGAATGTTTAAAGAATACCAGAAAAATGTATCTTGCAGGTATTGGAAATGTTAACCCATTAAATTGCCTTGGCAATAAAATATGGAGTTAAGTAGTCAAGTGCTTTTGCTTCTTGTGTGATGAAGATTTATGCTTGGACATAGATAGGTCTGGTTCTTGAGAGCAAACAACACAGGTCATGCAGAAACACTAAAAAATAAGAGGAAATCATGCAGAAAAATTTAAGACTGACCAAAACTTTTGCAAAAAATAAGTCTAACGCATGCAATGATAATTAAAACACATAACAAAACCCCTCCCCGCACTTAGCGGACACATTGTCCCCAATGTGTGAAGAGAGACAGACTAACACAAAAAAGGAAAATTGCTAATAAAAATAAAAAGAAAAGAAAAGGAAAGATATGACTGGCGGGCAGGTCAATTAGAGTATGACTCTGTGCCAGTGTTGAAATGAGGGAGTGATGTAGAGGGCGGGATAGGGGTGTGGGAGTCATCAAACTTGTTGTGGAGGATAAGGAGGGAGTCCAAGATACTCTGGTTCAGAGTGATGGACTAGTCCAAGGAATCCTGCAAAGTTTGTAAGATTATGTTTATTTTCTGTTGCACTTCAAGGAGAATGCCTAGCGTGTCTAGGAAAGGTGTTGGGGCAGAGGGAGATGCACTCTATTGTTCTTGATGGTCAGCTGGGGTGGAGGCTCTCTGCTTGTCTATTTTTGGGTGGGTCTTAAGGGGTGCCAGTGTGTATGGCTTTGCAAGATTGGTTGCAAAGATTCTTTACTCCCTGCGCTTTGGTGTGTTATAACAAACAATACCCCTCTCCAACTGGATCATTCCCATTTGGTCTAGGGCCTTAAGATCAAGCCACTTACGCGCAAGATATTCATTAAGTATTGTGGTGGGGCTATAGTTTTCTGATTTAAATGCAAGCTTAGGGATCAGAGAACCAAGCACCATACTGGTCTTAGAAGATCTGAATTGTTTAGTTAGCCAGAATGCAAGACTTACCTTGACTCCACTTGCGCGACACCATAGGAGGAATAACTCATTCCTGGTCAAGACATTAGACTTCTTCGTGTTCCCCGAGAAGGAGACCGAGAGGAATCTGTGGAGAATCCGCATGGTAGGATCAGAAAGCATTGAAGCTTTGGATCCTTCTCCAAACTCAGTTGTGGGATCTCCAGTGAGAATCCTAAAAACTTTGGTGGCAGGCCAATTTTCAGGAATTGCATAAAGGGTGGAAGGATACCAGCTGGGCTGGTCCTTATAATCATGCACATACCCTAACAACACATCAAATTTGTGCAGACTCAAGTGAATCCATTGGTTGCACAATCTAAAATTAATCACTTCCTCTAAATAATTATTGGCCTATATCTCCCCCTCATCAATAAAAGGGGATGCATCAAAATAGAATGTGGAGTAAAACTCCAAGCAAAGCTCATAAAATATAGGGTTAGCAGTGAAGAAACAATCCCCCAACCGATATCATAAACTATTTTTCTTAATCTAATAGACAAGCCTAGACTATTTAGTAATTTAAAATAAAAAACAAAGCAGGGGTTGATTTCTCCGTAATTCAGAAAAAAGATAAAACTTGTCCCTTTGCGGTTCCGAATCGAAGTTCATCCAGCCCTTGTATAGTGAGAGTGGAAAGGTTATTTTCTACCTACGCTGGTTGGTTGGTGTGGCACAAGCTAACCGAGAGGCTCTTGCTCTGGCTTTGATTCTACTATGGGTCGCTTCCCTTTGTCTTGTGGGGAGATGGAGGAAGACGAGGGTCCGAGATTGGCGGTACGGGTGGTGACAATAGTGGAGACAATAGGAGTCTGGACTTAAGGGATTGCCAAGACGGGTGTTGTCTAGGCCAGAGAGGGTTGAGGGAGGCCCGTATCATTCCTGACACGCCTTCCTGCGCTCACTTGGGACTCTTGGTTTTCCAATCTCCATTTTTGGAGTTGGGAGGAGGTGGTCTCGGAGTCGGCGGCGGATTTCGCTGGTCCTTCGTCAAGATAGCATGGGACGGTGCTAGGGTTATGTTGGCGATTCTTCATTATGGGGTTGGGTGGGTTTGGTGATGGAGGTTTAGTGTCGTACGACGGGCTGAATGCTCGTTAAAGAGCCCTTCTAGTTCGTTATCGCTCAATTCCTGGAAACACCTACTAATAGGTTGAGAGGAGGAAGTGGGCTGAGTGGGTTTTGGTGGCACCATGAATTCTGATGGTCGTGGGATCGTGGGGAGACGAGGTTTTGCTAGCGAGAAGGAAGGTTAAAGGCCTGTAAGTGGTAAGAGTGGTTGGTTCGTCCTTCTGCCTCCCTGCCTTTTATACTTTCTCTTGGCCACGTGGAAAAAACCGTTCATCTTGGCCAGGAGCTCTTTGTGCTCTAAAAATCCCCACACTTGGTCAAGACAATCGTGCTTGGTACGATTCGGCGACCTCCTATGCTCTATCTTTGGTACCTGCACAATAGAAGGTGAAAAGTGATTGAAAACTTGGGGAAATTTTGAAATACCATTTTGCTCAAACAAGGGCCCTAGGAAGTTTAGCTCTTCCACAACTTCTAATAAATCATTGTTGGTGACTAGTTCTCTTTTCATCGTCCTCTGATTTTCTCATATTTTCCTGGTAAGAACACAAATGAGAGGGTCAGTCTTATTGATCTAGTAAACTTTAATAGCAGAGGGCTCATAAACATCCATGAAGCACAAGCTATGTACTTCGCTTGGGTGTTTCTTTGTATCATTCATGTTAAATTCAATAATTTGACCATAGTATTCAAGAGTTAAACAACCGTGGTAGACATCAATTAAAGCTCTAGTAGCTCTTAGGAAAGGTCTGCCCAAGAGAACATCGGGGGTGTTGGAAGGTGAATTCTTGGTAGATGAAATCGTTGACCTAGACAAGAACGTCTTCAACAACTCCTATGGGGTGGATCATGGACCGATCAGCCAGTTGAATGACTACTTTAATCTCCTTCATGATTCGAATACCCAATCTCTCATATTCTGCTAGTGACAAACCTCCCAGGTCACACAAGGCCCTCTCGATTTTCTTGTTGCCTATGCTGCAAGGAATATCGAAGGTCCCTTGGTTTGTACATTTTTCTGGCATCTTAGAATGGGTTACCAATGAAGCATTTCGAAAATCACCTACAAGCTCCCTTTTATTAAAACACAGACTTTTAAGGAATCTAGCATAACTAGGAATTTTAGCAATTAAATCAAGCATAGGTAAATTAATTGCTAACTTTTCAAATATTTTCTTGAATTCTTTTTTCTCTTCCTCCTCTTCGATCATGTCAGGTAGAGGTAACAAGGGTGGAGGTGATTCAACATTTCCTTTCTTATGTTCTGTAGCCTCCTTTATGATCAAGGTATAGTCTTCTATTACTGCGACTCTTTCTATTTCTTCCGATTCTTCCCTTTCAATCTGCTCTAGTGTCTTGGAATTATATCGCCTCAAGGATTCGAGTTCATTTTCCCAGTTTTTATTCCATGGCTTCTCTTGTCCCTTCTCATATGCCATTGTCTTTTCCTTTTTGGGTTGGTCTACACTGCCCCTGAAACTGATTGAACTGACATTATATATAGGCCTGCTCGCAATGTTGGGTGGCAATTTCTCCTGCTGATTTCGGTGGCTTTCTGCTAATTGACTGAGTTATTTCTGGATCTCAACTAAACTGGTTGTTAAAGTAGTTACCAGTGTTGGTTGTATGTTTGCTTGGGCATCGTGTTTGGTCTGGATAGTGTTCAATGTGTCTTCACTGGAAGATCCAGTTGGTTGTAATTGTTTTTTAGGTGCTGGTAATTGCAAATACGTCTTATTTTGATTCTGGAGTTCATTCTAAGATCGGCTGAAGTTAAGATGATTTCCCCAGCTTTGACTGCTCCCTTGGCTAGTAGCACCTGTAGAAAGATTTTGCACAAAGTTAGCAATTTTCGCAAGCTGATGTTCTAAAGTAACTGGATTTAAAGAAGAAGTAAGGTTAGGTTGCTCTATAGAGATGTTGTTATTGCAGTTTTCTGCTATAGTGCAGAGCAATAGTTTGGCTCGAGTTGGCGTGAGATCTTGCAAAGCTCCTTCAACTGCTGCATCAACTCTTTCTTTATCCTTCTAGCTCATTCCATCATAAAAATACTAAATTTCAGCGTGATCAGCCACTCCATGGTTTGGACAGACGTCCTGAAGATCTTTGAATCTACAGTAGTATTCTCCAAAATTCTCATTTTCTTTCTATTAGATAGAGACGAGATTCTTTCTGGCTGCTCCGGCTTTACTTGAATTAAGTATTTGTTCAAAAAGGTCATGGACATCTGAGCCCAAGTACTAATGGTGTTATGAGGTAGGCTGTAGAACCAGTGCCTCGCCCACTCTTCCAATGACCATTGGAAGGCCCTTAACCTTGCTCTCTCTATGGGGACATCCTGAGGGTTATGTGCATCACACTATGGATGACAACTTCTTAGGTGGATGTGAAGATTTTCATCGGAATGTGATTGACGTTTATTTTCTTGTGTTTTTACCATCTAAAACCACCTTGGTTATGGTAAAAACAATCTCTTTCACATCATATTGTGGTCTTTTATAGAAAATCTCAGCCAAGAGAAGGATTCGTGGAAACGGGTGCCTTGAGCGACAAAGTGGAAATCTAGGCCGCAAGCTTGGCCAAGATTGCAGAGATAGAGGCGTGATCATCTTGGACTCATGGAAGGCGGAGCGGATCAGGAAGGCAGCTGGCTGTTACATCCCTTTAGAAGAAATCTCTGATGTAATCTTTTAAGAACAAAAACAATCTGTTTAGATATTTATCTTATGTTATTTTAATTTCAAACAATTGGGATTTTATCCCTATCTTTTAGGCATTTGAAGTTTGGAATTTGGAAAGGAACGTAATTGGTGGGGACTCTAACCTTGTTAAAGGTTAGCGAAGGCTGTCAATTACAGGATCTTCCTTCTTCCAACTTCTAGTTCTTGTAAACATTTGCTCTGTGATTATTCGGTTTTAAATATCATAGATTTAATTTTAATTCATGTTCTTCAACTATTCTCTTCTTTAATTATTATGTCTAGTAGCTAAACACCGAATTCTTGGTAAGGGTTGAGTGAGTGTTCTTGTAAATCGTGAGGCCGATTTGTTCTTATTATCCTCACATCCGTAATTGATTCAAGTTCTATTTTAACAAACCGGTTCTCGTCTAGGCTAAGACTTGATCGATCTTAGGCCAGATGATGAATTTATAGCCAGTCACGTAGGGGACGAGCGAAACCGGAGTGATGAAGTAGGCAGCTAACCGCACGGGGGTTAGTGAACTTGAATCGATATAGGCCTAACTAGACTGACAATCTAGGGCTCCGAGTTGGGAGTAGGTTGACCTAGACTCTGTCTTTCCCTATGCCATTGAGAAAACGCATGTGCCTCAAGCCAACAGCCAATTGGATAAACCCTTTAACCAGCAAGGTATCCACTGGCCAGGATCACTAGGAAAGGGGGTACCCTTCAAGTGATTTGAATAGGAGGAAAGTAGGATTGGATAGGGGTTCCTCCCAGTCTATAGCAGAGTTATGAAAGAGAAGGGGAAAATCTAAAGGTCGATGATCGGTTAAACAAGGAATGCGCTCACGAATTCACCCTTGCCAGGAGTTTACCTCAAGACAGTTCATAGCCAACCTCAATCTGCAATCTTAGCTAAGATCACCTTCTGCTTAAGATTGCCTATTTATTTTATTATTGCTTGTTCTCTTTTATGCTTTGTTTACTTTAATTGCAGGAACAAAACCCCCTCAACTCCAGTGACGAGGAAGTCAAGTCAAGACTACGAAACCCCAACAAGATCTCCGTGGATGACCTACGAGTCCCTTACGGACGAGTGATAAGTTGTATTCCTACCCCATTTTCATATTTTTTTTACAACTAAATTTGATGCCCTCAACACGCAATCAAATTTTGGCGCCGTTGTCGGGGATTTTTTGACGGTGTTTCTTGTAGTTTTGTTTTTATTTGTCTTTTGTAGTTGATGACCAGGTCCTCAAAGGAAGATTTACTACCTTTGAATCTAGAACTAACAAAAGCTGAAGCACAAAACAGAAAGAAAGCCAAGAGAAAGACAAACGGTGAATTTTTAGGGACGCAAACAGAATCTGGTCCCAACAACAATCTAGGCCAAGATTCAGGCCCAGCTGAAAATCCAATACCAATCATGGAGGAAAAACCAACAAGAACAGACGATGAGGGAACAAAACAGAGGGGCAGAACGAGTGACCTACTCCTGTATTAATCTACCCCCGATGGCTAAAGATTGGTCTATAAAGACAAACATCATAGCCAACTTAACCAAGTTCCATGGCCACTCAAACGAGAATCCGTACAACCATTTGAGGAACCTTCACCTCCAATGTGATACCCTAAAACCAGTGGGAGTAACAATCGAGAGAGCCAAATTGAAGTCATTTCCTTGGTCTCTCGAAGACTCAGCTAAGAATTGGTTCTATAGCTTGCCCCCTAACACTATTACAACATGGGGAGACATGTCCGCTGCCTTCCTGAATAAATATTGGAACGCGACTAAGGCAGGGGCAACCATAAAGAGTTTAGTTTCCGTTCAGCAGAGGGGAGGAGAGAGTTTGAGCGAGTATCATCAAAGCTTTAGAGACCTTCAAGATATTTGCCCTACCCATGGAGTGGCTGACCATCACCTAATCCAATATTTCTATGATGGAATATGTGTGAAGGATAAGGAAAGGTAAGATCCAGCTGTTGGAGGAGCACTTCAGGATCTTACACCAACAAAAGCAAAATTACTTCTCCAAACAATGGCTGACAATTGCGAAAACAACACCTCATCCGAGTGAAATTCTACACCTTCTTCTTTGAATGCTATAAATGTGGAAAATAAGCTTGATAAGATTACTAACATTTTGATGAATCTTTCTACAGGTGCCATATCTCAGGTACAAACTACAGTAGCAACAACTAATCCTATGCCTTCGGTTTGCGAGATTTGCCAACAACTAGATCATCCAACCCATAATTGTTACATGGTGGAACAACCAGGTGATCCAACCCCAATCCCAGTAAATGCAGCGTATGGTTACAATCAAGGACAATCTAGCGGACAACCTAGATTCCCACACGAGAGTAAGCAATACTCTTGGAGACAACATCCCAATCTAAGGTGGAGACAAGATACACCTCAGTCTAGCCAACCAAATCAACAACAACAATACCAACAACAGCAACAACAATCTCCCATAAATTTCCAACACTTTGTACCCAGACCACTTGGAGCAAATCAGAGCAATGTCCCACTGTTACCCCCTCCACCTCAACAGTTTAAGATTACTGGAGTTCCTATAGAAGAGACGTTACAAAAATTCATGCTTGCAACCCAATCTAGTTTTGTTGAGATGCAGAAACAAAACGCTGAAATGCAAAAGCAAATCAGCCAATTTACCCAACAGACGCAGCAACCTGAGTCAGGAGGCAAACTACCTTCCACCACAGAAAATAATCCAAGGCACAATGTAAGTGCTATTAATCTCAGGAGTGGAAGCGTCCTACCTGAAAGAAAGGGAGCCAAGTCAGATAAGGAGATACAAAATCAGCTATTTAAAGATGAAGACATTGATGTGGATGAAGAAATCCAAGCAGAAGTTCAGCCGGAACCAATCTTGGGTAAGATTGAGACTAAAGCTGACATTCCAACCGATGCAGAAAAAGAGCAACCGATCTTAGCCAAGCCATCGGCTAAAACTAATGATCAGAGTTCAAAACCTCTAGAACCAGTGGAGATTCCACCTCCCTACCCTCCCAAGTCTTCCAAACAGAAGAAATTAGACGAGGCTAAGGAATTCATGAGCATTTTTGGCAAAGTGGCAGTGAATATTCCTATGCTAGATTTAATTTCTAAAGTACCATCTTATGCAAAATTCGTAAAAGAACTCTATACTAACAAAAGAAAACTTGCAGTAATGGAGAGAGTGAATCTTACACAGAATGTTTCCTCAGTACTTCAGAGTAAACTCCAGGAGAAGTCCGGAGATCAAGGTACCTTCACTATCCTTTGTAAGATAGGGAACGAAAATGTGGAAAAAGCTCTTTGCGACTTAGGAGCTGGAATCAACGTGATGTCCTTGAGAGAATACGAGACATTGAAAATGGGACCAATGAAGGAAACGCAGGTGGTGATTCAATTGGCTGACAGAACTGTAATACATCCTAAGGGAGTAGTAGAGGACGTTCTTGTCCAAGTCAATAACTTTATATACCCTATGAATTTTTATATCGTTGAGATGGATTCTGACTTGCCTTCTTGTACAACAAATGTGCTTCTAGGGAGGCCTTTTTGATACGATCCTGGTTCCTTAGGATGCGTAGCACTAAATTTGATCATTGTTCAAAGGCGAATTTCCCTGCGGAATAATAGAACTCACTTACACAATTTAAGCCTGCTGAACGCTAAGCAACAACCAACCTAAATCCGAACAAGAGAGGGTCCTTGTCGAATCCACTACGCCTATATCCCTTGTGGATATCAACCTAGGGCAGACAACAAGTAGGATGCAATTTCAGAATTTACTTGTATACGACTCAAGTATTGCGGACTCAAGAAGAACAAGGTTCAACCACTTGAACAAGGGGCGGAGATTTGAAAGAGATAGTCTCAATTTATCAAAATAACAGCCAAAGAAATAAGGAGGCCAAGCGGCTCCTTATATAGTATCTTACAAGCAAAACCCTAATTCCAAAATAGGAATATTAAATAAGGTAAAACACTTAACTAATTAATGAATTTATCTAATTAATTAATTAAGCTAAAATAATTAAAAACAGTCAAACGCGTGTCAGCCCCTGGACAAGCGAAACGGACCGGCACTGATTCCTCCACAGCAGACAGAAGCAGCGAAACGGGCAGGGGCATTTCAATGAAGAGTAAGCAGGCGAAACGGACACGCGGAACGGGCACAACAATCGGCAACGGATAAAGCAAACGGATAAGTGCCGTTTGAGTGAAACGGTCAAGTGCCGATTGAGAGCAAACGGTCAAATGCCGTTTCTAGCAGAATCATCCTCGCTCATGGTGAAGGTGAGAAGATTCACCACTCTTGGCGTCTTCTCTCGAAGTGCAGCTCTCTCACTTGTCGTCTCACACTCCAGCTCCTTGTGAATGAGGGATGACAATCTGTCTTGAAGCTTTTGAGCTCTGGCTCGAGTCATTGGACCAGCTGGCGGTAACGGCACCTGGATGCGTGGATTTGCATCACTTTTCTTAGGTCGGCTAGAGCAAAGATAGATGTTTACGAAGGAAGTATCATTTTGGAATTCTTTGGGAGAACGATTAAGTTCTTTATGAAGGAGGGATTAAAATATCAGGATGAGACACACAGTGTCCATTTTATTGATATTTTGTACCCCATCGAAGAAGGAGCTGCAGACTTAAGTACTACTGACCCCCTTGATTTTGTCTTAAGCAGAAGTATCTCAGCTAAGACACTGACAGAATTGAAAGACCGAGTGGGAAACCGAGAAGATCTTAGGGAGATCTTAACAGATCTTCACGACACTGAGCCATTGAAAGAATCGTTAAATTGCCCATTGTCTAGCATGCCTGATTCTAATTTTTTACCATCTATTGTGCAGGCACCGAAGCTTGATCTTAAGGAGTTGCCAGAACACCTTAAGTATACCTATCTAGGCCAAACTGAAACTCTACCAGTAATAATCTCAGCTAAGCTTTCCATTGAGGAAGAGGCAAGATTGACAACCATTTTGAAGGAACATAAAGAGGCTATAGGATGGACTCTGGCGGACATCAAGGATATATCCTCAACCATTTGTACCCACAAAATTTATGTGGAAGAGGATAAGAAAATAGTTAGACAACCCCAAAGGAGGCTAAACCCTCCGATGATGGAAGTTGTCAAGAAAGAAATTATTAAGTTGCTTGATGTTGGAATTATTTACCCAATCTCTGATAGTTTATGGGTTTCTCCTGTGGAGGTTGTGCCTAAAATGATAGGAATTACCGTAATCGAAGGAGACGATGGGGTAAAGAGTACCACAAGAATTCAGAATGGATGGAGGGTTTGCATAGATTACCGCAGACTTAATGAAGTCACAAGGAAGGACCACTTTCCATTACCGTTCATAGACCAAATGGTGGAAAGACTGACTGGGAAGTCTCATTACTGTTTCTTGGATGGATATTCGGGATTTCATCAAATCCCAGTGGCACTAGAAGACCAAGAGAAGACGACATTCACATGTCCCTTCGGAACCTTTGCATACAGAAGGATGTCATTAGGATTATGCAAAGCACCAGCCACTTTTCAAAGATGTATGGTTAGTATCTTTTCAGACTATGTAGAAAAAGGTATTGAAGTGTTCATGGATGACTTCACCGTCTATGGTGATAATTTTGATGAATGCTTAACTAATCTGAAAAATGTTTTGAAGAGATGTGTGACCACTAATCTTGTCCTGAATTATGAAAAATGCCATTTCATGGTGGAACAAGGCATTGTCTTAGGCCATGTAGTTTCCAAGAAAGGAATAGAAGTACACTAGGCTAAGATCGATGTTATAAAGAGTTTTCCTTACCCCTCATACGTGCGTGAGGTTAGAAGTTTTCTTGGCCACGCAGGATTCTACTGCAGGTTTATTAAAGATTTTTCAAAGATAGTGGAACCGATGTGCAAGCTTTTACAGAAAGAAGTGGAATTTAATTTTGACGAAGCTTGCCAAGTGGCGTTTGACAAGATTAAGGAGAAAATCATATCAGCCCCAATCATCCAAGCACCGAACTGGAGCCTTCCATTCGAATTGATGTACGACGCCAGCAACTCAGCCGTTGGTGCGGTTCTAGGGCAGAAAAATGGTAGAGATCCACAAGTGATCTACTACACCTCTAAGATGCTTGACGATGTGCAAAAGAACTATACCACAACCGAAAAGGAATTGTTTGTGATAATCTTTGCATTGGACAAATTCAGATCGTATTTGTTGGGAACAAAACTCATAGTCTTTTCTGATCATGCGGCCTTAAGGTACCTCTTGACAAAAGCAGAATCTAAGGCAAGACTGATCCGCTGGGTTTTACTTTTGCAGGAACATAATTTAGAGATTAAGGACAAAGTAGGAAAGAAGAACCTAGTCGCGGATCACCTTAGCAGGTTCTTTGTGAAAGGCGATTCAGAACCAATCAAAGACAATTTTCCAGACGAACACCTATTTGCTGTCCAGGCGACGAGACCATGGTTTGCTGATCTTGTCAATTTCTTAGCCACGGGTAAGCATCATGGAGATTTAATGGCTTAAGAAAAGGTAAAGATTAAGCATGACAGTAGGTATTTCGTCTGGGACGATCCTTATTTATGGAAGGTTGGATCTGACCAATTGATTAGAAGATGTATTCCCGAAAGTAAGATTCCGTCAGTCCTAAGATTTTGTCATTCTTATGCATGTGGTGGACATTTTGGAGCCAAGAGGACAACCTTAAAAGTCCTTGAGTCGGGATTTTATTGGCCTACTTTATTTTATGATAGCTTTAGGTTTTGTAAGACATGCCCCGAATGCCAAAAGATAGGAAACATAAGTTCTAAAAATCAAATGCCCATGAATGTTATATTAAATTGTGAGATTTTTGATTTATGGGGTATTGATTTTATGGGGCCTTTTCCTATGTCAAATGGAAAATAATATATATTGCTTGCTGTGGATTACGTGTCTAAATGGATAGAAGCGAAAGCAACTAGGACCAATGATGCTAAAACTGTTGTTTCATTTATGAAATCTAACATTTTGAAAAGATTTGGTGTGCCTAGGGGAATCATTAGCGACCGTGGGACAGATTTTTGCAACAGTATTATTGTTTCACTTTTCAGGAAATATGGTGTTACCCATAAAGTTTCCACTGCTTACCATCCTCAATCAAATAGCCAAGCAGAGGTTTCAAACAAGGAAGTCAAGTCGATCTTGGCTAAGACAGTTGGCTTAGATCGGCGAGACTGGAGCCAAAGGCTAGATGATGCGTTATGGGCATATAGGACTGCCTATAAATCTCCCATAGGAATGACTGCGTACAAATTGGTGTACGGGAAAGCATGCCACTTGCCAGTAGGTATGCAACATAGAGCCTATTGGGCAATTCGGAAATGCAATCTAAGGTACGACCAGGCAGGTGAGGAAAGGAAGCTTCAAATCCACGAGATAGAAGAATTGAGAAATCAAGCCTATGATAACCAGCTCTTAGCTAAGATCAGGATGAAGACATACCATGGCAACAAGATTGTTGAGAAGAATCTCCAACTTGGGGGAAAAGTTCTTCTATACAACTCTAGATTCAAGCTCTTTCCTGGTAAGCTTAAGACTAAATGGGAAGGTCCATACGTTATCACTAATATCTATCCTCATGGTGCAGTGGATATTAGGAATGAAAAGACAGGAATAGTATTCAAGGTCAATGGACAACGGCTTAAACCGTTCCTAGAAGGATTTCCAACATTTAAGGAAAATCAGGCGATTGAAGCCCCACCTGAGATTCATTGAAAGAAAAGCAAAGTCATGCCTAGGACTATAACTAGGGCGCTACATGGGAGGCAACCCATGCTTTTTGTTTTTAATTTTAATAAAATAAATTGTTTGTTCAAAATAATCCAGAACCACTTACAGATTTTCTCTTGCAGGAAATTTCAGGATCTTTTTTGGAATTTTCTGAAGAGCTTGCGAGGAATTAAGTGTGGTGAGGGATCTTGGCTAAACCTTTTTGATCCAGGCTGCATTTTATTCGGCCAAGAATTGAGTGACATGCGGAGAAAAAGGGAGAGAAGAGCAGATTGCGTGTAAGAAGGAGGAGAAAAAGTAGGAGTAACGGTCATATTTTTAATTTTGATTTGGAAGTTAATTTTTCAAATTTTAATTAATAGATATTGTTGAAGAGTTAGACTCCTTACCTCCCACTAACACCAAAAATCTCTCATATCCCTAAAATCTCGCCCTCACCCGATTATCTCTCAAATTATCCTCATCTAAATCACTCCACTCTCCCACTTTCACTCCACGATCAATCGGCTTTAAACATGGGAAAATCTTCAAAGAAATCTTTAAAGAGATCAGCTACACCAAAATCTACCCCGATTAGGCAAGAATCTCCCATGCCTTCGCAATCTCCCTCTCTCTCAAATCTAGAAAAGGATCTCCCACAAAATCTCAACGAGGTGCTCAGTATAGCAAGGACAATCATGTCCATGGATGTGACCCCTTCTGGTACCCAAAAGCAAGGACTTTCCACTCCTCCTCCAGTTCCTACCACTAAATCCCCTCAAGTCTCCCTCCAGGCCAAGAAGAAGATTGATCTACCAAAAAAGCCGATAACCCAATCTAGGGTTAGCCAAGCTGATGATTCAGAGGTAGAGGTGATCTCAGATACTGAATCCGAGGAGAAAACCTTTGCTAGAGCTAAGAAAATGGCTCGCAAGTAGACTGGAAAGAAAGGAGCTGATTCAGAACCTCAATGTGAAGAAGGTTCAGCAAAAGAGAAGAGAGCAGGGAAGAGGAAGTTAGAAACGGGCAGTGAATCAGCCCCAGCCAAGAGGACTCGTCCAGCGGCTGCGAAAGGAAAAACAAGGGTTGAGGAGGTTGATCAGGAAGATGGCTCAAACGCTGATGCGGCTGCAGTCTTGGCCAAGCCTGCGGCCAAGACTGCCAAGGTATTCATTCCTCCCTTAAACTCGCTTAATGGATGTTTGAGGCTTGATACCCCTGATCTTAGGGCTAGATTAAATGAGAAGCATGCATGTGAAATTACTCAGTTTTCTATCCTTGATTTCTCGTTTCTAGATGCCCTAGGGGTGGGTAATAGGATTAGGCAATACATAACCAATCTTGGGTGGGAATGTTTTATGTACCTTGAGTTGCCTGCTTATGCTAAATTGTGCTTGGAATTTCATGCCTTTTTCTAGCTAGATCATGACAAATTATATGCCAATGGTAGAGCCAATCCTGATCTTAGCGCGTCTGATGTTGTGAATTTTAGATTGCTTGACGTGTGGTCTCATTTATCAATTGATGAATTTAACCTCTTGCTTGGGTTTATTACTGAAGAGGGGCTAAATTCAGATGATTATAAGAACGCCCTTACTGATTATCCCCCTGATTGGGATAAGATAGTAGCTTATGGAGAATTGATTGGTGACCCTAATGGAAAGCTTGATAAAAATGCCAAAGCCCACCAGATCCGAGATCCTACCTTGAGGATGCTCCAAAGGGTCTTGTCTATTAACCTTTCAGGCAAAACTACTGTTTCTGGCAACATCTCTAAGTTCGAAGTTTTTCTGCTTTGGTGTATGCTTCATAATAGGAAGGTTAATTTGGGTTATTGGATTGTTAGGCAAATCAAGGCATGCGATTCTCTCCCTAAGCTGATCCTAGGAACTCTCATTTCCTATATTACTGCTACTGCTAGGAGTATTGATTTATCCACTTTGAATATACATAAATCCTGTGCCGTTAAGATCATGGATCTTAAGCCTTTTGACCAAATGGGCCATTTCCACGAGGAAAAAGGCTATCTCTATTTTAATACAGGTTTTACGCAAGTAGCAGATCACCTCTATGGGAAGAGGATCAATGGGAACTTCAAGATTCAGCCAATCCAGCTTAATGGTGCAGACGAAGAGCCCAATCTTAGGCAAGATGCCGAACAGCCGCAAACCCAATGTGGCCTAGATCCAAACCATCCAATGCTTCCCGAATGGGCTGACACCCTCTTGCAGCTCATCAATGAGCAGATCCTATTATTCACTACCAACCAGAAGCTGTTCCATGATCAACAAGACAACGCTAAAAAGCAGATGCAGCAGATTATAGATCAGCAACAGGCTCTATTTATGAGCATTGAGAGGAACCAGCAGGAGCGGCTAGATAAGTTTTTGGAGTAGCAGGAGATCAAGTTCCAACAGATCCAGACCCACCTTGATGTTACCTTCAAATTCGTCCGAGCCATGGACAAGGCTGTAGCGCACATAAGAGACAAAGTGGATGACCACTTCAATAGTAGCAGCGATGACTCCTCTGATAAAGAAGATGATGCAGGAAGATGATGCAGCACCATCTGCGCAAGATGCCAAGCAGCCACCTCCACCTCCCACATCACAGTAAATGCCCCCAGGTCGTGTCTTTCTTTCTTTTCTTTTTACATATTTTGAGTCTTTTTACTCTCATTTACACATTGAGGACAATGTGTTCTCTAAGTGTGGTGAGGGTGTTTCTAGGTTGTTTGTGATGTATATACATGTTTGTGATGTATTTTTTTGTGATTTTCTCTGATCGCATGAATTTTTTTGTGAATCTAGGTTAAGATAGTTGCCCTAGATTGTCTAGAAGAGTCTAATGCATGATTTTTTCTTGTCTTAATGTGTGTTTCCAGGAATGTGTGTTTTGTGTTTTGATTGAGTGTCGGCAAAATTTTTGGACTATGCCTAAGGCCTTTCTCTTAATGTCTTAACCTTGACTTTTTGCATCCTTCACCTTGCGACCCCATAACATATGAGCAAGGCATGTTCAACGCCTAAAACATCCTTATTGTACATGATCATAGGGTCTAGCATTGTGTAACAGACTTGACACGTAGGTAAGCTTTCACCAAATATACTTAATATCCCTTTAAGGAAAACTGCCAAGTGGATAATAGAGTTTGATGCCTTGTAATTAAGCTGAAATTGCTCTAATGTAGAGAACTACTTTTATGCCAGTAAATTGCATGCTAAAAAAAAGAAAGAAGAAGATGTGAATAAAAATGTCTTGATACTTCTGCCTCACTAAGCAGAAATACTCAAGAAACTTCAACTAGAGCAATGAAAAAAAAAAGTATGCATATGTCTTGATATTTCTGCCTCACTAAGCATTAATATCCTAGAAACTTTTTAGCAATACTGGCATAGAAAAAAAAATGAAACTTCAGGCAAGGTAATTGAACGATGACGTTAAGCGGTAGAATTAAGGGGAGAAAATCCAAGTCGGTGAATGTCTTGTCTTGTCGAGTCTGCTGTGGAATGCAAAGATGTTATGATCATGTGGAATTCGAATATTTGGGGTGTTGAATAGACCGTGTTCATAAGGGTTGGGATCCATTGAGAAGTATGCTGACTGTCATAGGTATGAAGGTATCAAGGGACTGGTCAAAGGGTAGTCTGCCCAGAAATTTGCTACTGTTTGTTGAGTCTATTTTGAGTCTGTCTTTCTCTTTTCTTAGCTAAGAGTCTAGTATACTTGGGGGCAAGCATTGTTCAAGTGTGGTGAGGTTTGATTGACGTTTATTTTCTTGTGTTTTTACCATCTAAAACCACCTTGGTTATGGTAAAAACAATCTCTTTCACGTCATATTGTGGCCTTTTGTAGAAAATCTCAGCCAAGAGAAGGATTTGTGGAAACGGGTGCCTTGAGTGACAAAGTGGCAATCTAGGCCGCAAGTTTGGCCAAGATTGCAGAGATAGAGGCGTGATCATCTTGGACTCATGGAAGGCGGAGCTGATCAGGAAGCCAACTGGCTGTTACATCCCTTTAGAAGAAATCTCAGATGTAATCTTTTAAGAACAAAAATAATCTGTTTAGATATTTATCTTATGTTATTTTAATTTCAAACAATTGGGATTTTATCCCTATATTTTAGGCATTTGAAGTTTGGAATTTGGAAAAGAACGTAATTGGTGGGGACTCTAACCTTGTTAAAGGTTAGCGAAGGCTGTCAATTACAGGATCTTTCTTCTTCCAAATTCTGGTACTTGTAAACATTTACTCTGTGATTATTCAGTTTTGAATATCATAGATTTAATTTTAATTCATGTTCTTCAACTATTCTCTTCTTTAATTATTATTTCTAGTAGCTAAACACCGAATCATTATTATATCTTGTAAATCATGAGGCCTATCTGTTCTTATTATCCTCTCATTCGTAATTGATTCAAGTTCTATTTTAACAAAACGGTTCCCGTCTAGGCTAAGACTTGATCGATCTTAGGCAAGACGACGAATTTGTAGCCAGTCACGTAGGGGACGAGCGAAACCGGAGTGATGAAGTAGGCAACTAACCTCGCGGGGGTTAGTGAACTTGAATCGATATAGGCCTAACCAGACTGACAATCTAGGGCTCCGAGTTGGGAGTAGCTTGGCTAGACTCTGTCTTTCCCTATGCCATTGAGAAAATGCATGTGCCTCAAGCCAGCAACCAATTGGATAAACCCTTTAACCAGCAAGGTGTCCACTGGCCAGGATCACTAGGAAAGGGGGTACCCTCCAAGTGATTTCAATAGGAGGAAAGTAGGATTGGAAAGGGGTTCCTCCCAATCTATAGCAGAGTTATGAAAGAGAAGGGGAAAATCTAAAGGTCGATGATCGGTTAAACAAGGAATGCACTCACGAATTCACCCTTGCCAGGAGTTTACCTCAAGACAGTTCCCAGCCAACCGCAATCTGCAATCTTAGCTAAGATCACCTTCTACTTAAGATTGCCTATTTATTTTATTATTGCTTGTTCTCTTTTATGCTTTGTTTACTTTAATTTCAGGAACAAAACCCCCTCAACTCCAGTGACGAGGAAGTCGAGTCAAGACTATGAAACCCCAAGAAGATCTCTATGGACGATCCTCTTATTATGACCTACGAGTCCCTTACGGACGAGTGATAAGTTGTATTCCTACCCCATTTCTATATCTTTTTTACAACTAAATTTGATGCCCTCGACACGCAATTAAATAGGGATTTAGGTGGTTGTGATAAAGCTGATGTGAAAAGACAATAAAGCAAGTAACTGTCTTGATCAAGAATGTCGTTCTTCATTAAGACGATGATATTGGGTAGTAGAGATCAAATATGAGAATGATTCCTAGTAGAGGCTAGCAAGCTATGGCACAAGGGACACAATCATCGACTCAAGGTTGTTCATCTTCGATCTACAGAGTTGCTATAGGTTCAAGGTACGCTTATGACCCATGTTTACCTCCTGTATCAACACCATCTTAGGTACGCTTAGAGATGGTGCCTTACGAATCAGCACCTTGCTGGTTAAAGAGTTTACCGAGTTGGCAGCTGGCTTGAGTCGATTACACCTCTACAGTGCGTTCATCCTCAATGGCTTAGGGGAAGACAATCCACAACCAAGAAGAATGACAACTGCATTATCTATTCAACACTAAATTGGCCAGATCTAATATAAAACAGAAACACGTTAAAAATAATCATGAGATCAATTAAATGCAGATACGAAGACTAAGATGATCAGTTAGGCTTTACTTGCATTAAGTATTTGTTCAAAAAGGTCGTGGACATCTGAGCCCATGTACTAATGGTGCTATGAGGTAGGCTGTGGAACCAGTCCCTCGCAGACTCTTCCAATGACCATTGGAAGGCCCTTAGCTTTGCTCTCTCTATGGGGACACCCCGAGGTTTAAGTGCATCACACTGTGGATGAAAACTTCTTAGGTGGATGTGAAGATTTTCGTCGGAATCACCATAAAACGTTTTTAGGTTGAGGATGACATCAGTCTTGATTGTCTAGCCTTGATCTACTTGTGGTAGTGATAAGATTCGAGGTCGTGTCTGATCGGAACGGCGGCGGTCGGTCGTCGGATGTACCTACAAAGCGCCGGAGGGGGGGCTCCGGCGTAGACACTCCGATGCTTAAGTCAGTTCGAGGATACAAAGTAACAAGAGGTTCTACTAGGTCATCTCAATCTTACCTTCTGTTCGAAAAAGTAGGAATATTTATAGGCCTCGATGGCGATACCTGGCGATAACATTCCAGGCGATGTCTGGTGATGACGTCACGAGCGATGGCAGTAGGTGACGTCATGAGCGGTATCTAACAGGGCTGCCGGGAGCGATAACCTCGCAGTTCCCTAGGATGGGATGACGCCGTGCGTATAGAGACGCGTGAGTCCCCCCTCCGCTGATGTCGACCATCCTAGGAATCCTTTGCTGATCTCTGGGCGATATGAAGGTATACTACGGGACTTATAGGAATCCGTCCCGGCAGGAGTCGCAAGTGTAGTAGCACCGTGAAGGTTGCCTTGATTGTTATCATAAGCCCAACTGAAAACGAGCCCGAGTGTTTACCAAGGGCTGTCACTCCCTATCCATGTCTGGAATCTTAGGTGATGATTTGTTCTTTCATAAGGCGATAGGTTCCTAGGATATCCGAGCTTCCTTGTCTCCTTTAGCTCGATACAGGTTGGTCTAAACGATGGGCTAGAGCTCAGATTTGAAGATTTTCCTCCGAGCAATCAAATCCCGACCTTCATTTTTGTCTCATGCCTCGTCCTCTGGAGGCGTTAAGAAATCCACAGGAGACGTCGCCGTCTTGTTCATAATTATTAGGGGATTGCTTTCACCTAACGATATTATTCAGCCTGATCCCTTGGGCAGGACTTAGAAAATTGCAACTTTACTCCTGTCGCAGGAGAGCTGCTGACAGGCCACTTGCGATGTCGCCAAGGACTGCAGCCGAGTCATTCTGTAGGCTCGCCTATGTTCCGGTCCATCATCCTTTCGAGTGTACTGCAAACACATAGAGGAGATACGTACTTATGGAGAAATTAGCAAACTTTGTACTTACAGGGATTTTGAGATCACACAGGTCCTGTCTTTCTTTTCCGCTTAAGGGAACAACAATATTGATGCGGTTTTACGCCATCAGCTGCCTTCGATTAACGTGGCTTTATACCACTAGATACCTGTGAGGTCGGTGAGGTTTTATGCATCTAGGGCTACCTGCGACATCAACGCGGCTTTACACTGTGGATACTAGTAACTGTATGGCTTTTACGTCATGACTACCCGTAATATCGTGCCTTTCGGCGCTTTTCCATATCCTATCTCGTACCCCTCCGAGCATCTGTATCGCGGATAGTTCATGAACATTGACCTTTGCTTCCGCTTCGGGTCCATCGGCCCTCGAGGGTAACGGGACGGCTCACCTTTTGAGGACCTCCTTTTCTTTTCCAAGGCCCTTCTCTCGGAGCCTATAAATCGGGGAGCTTTTTCCACCCACGTTCTCATCATCTTTGGAAACTTGCATTATGGATCATTTGACTAAAAAGTTTCTCCTTTCCAAGGGCCACTCTCTCAAGAACCTCAATGACGGTGACGTTGGGTTCCTGGAGAACATGTTGGTCAAGACTTCTGAGGACATCCTGGAGCTCCAGGGGATGCTGACCCCACTCCATTCCAGGCTGGGAGCCACGTCTCTGGAGGATTTCAGTCCTTTGGAGAGCGTGTCGAAGCTGGCTACCTCCATCGCTCGGATTCAAGTGGTGATCACCATGCTGCAGCAGCGCAAGGATATGCTGGGGTGCTGCCTAAAGGGGATGAGAGCCACCTCCCATTATCTAATTCTGGTCATGGATTCCCTGAGAGACCTTCCCGAAGTACCTGAAGACGCTGGCTCTGACGCCTGATATCAGTGGCTCCCTTTGAGCCCTTTTTACTTTTCCTCTTGTCATGCCACTGTACTTTTCGGCCATTAGGCCATAATAAATAAACTGTTTTTATTATGCCACTTTGCAACTGTTCTTCTCCTTTAATGCACCCTTTGTCTTTTTTCCATTGGGGGTATTCTTAGCCCAACTGAAAACGATTCAGCCACTGGGTGGTTTTCTGGTTGGCTGTTCTGCATTAAATCCACGCCGCTGTTGTCCTGGCAACTGATTGGGCGATTTTGCGGTTTTCCTTGATTCAAGTAAGATTTCAACAGGCGTGACTTCAAATCCTTACTTATACTTCAGGTTGTACACGTGTCCACCCTCAAGGGTCGGGTTGGAAGATCGAAGATCCTTTTTTCCCGATTTTCTGGCTATTTAAAGGGATCCTCTTTCCCTCGTTTTTATTCACCTCCTTGTTCATTTTTTCTTTGATAAGTAATCTGCGATCTCATGGTTGATTCTCATTTTTTAGATACGACCGCACGAGATTCTCGACCAACTCCTCCGACTTCTCCTGATTCGGATAATCCTCCTCCGTCGCCTCCTTGGAGGCCGCCTGTTCGCCGACGGTGTCGCAAGAGGCAGAGGAAGGATGCTGCGAAGGCATCTAGATCATTCTTTGATTCTCTTGCTTCTCTCTCTACAAAGGGGGAAGGAACGTCTTTCCTTCCTAACGAGTCACCACAAAGGGCTCCCTCTGCCTGCTCGGCCATTGGAACGGTATCGCCAGCTGTTAAGGAGGAGTCAGATCAATCGTCAATTCGTGCAGGGGGGAGGATTGAGGAACTTTTCCCTCTCGCTGGCGAGGATCCATCGCTTTTAGGTGATGATAATGATGACGTGGTCTACTACTATGGCATTTCCTGGTCTGACGGCGAATAGCTGTGCATACCATGCCTCTTTGTAGATGCCGTATGGCTTTCCCAAAATAATAAAATGACGCTTTATTTTCTTTTCGCTCTCCTGCCTCTTTTCTCCCTTTATTTTTTCAGGTTTCCAGGGTTATCGCGGAAGTGTGCCTTTCGCTGGGTGCAACTGCCTTTCGGTTTTCAATCAGTAATTGTCTTCTCCAAAAGACACTGATGACTGCCCACGCGTCCTTTTCCACTCTGCACGTGTTTTATTTTTAGAGGCTATTTCTTTTTTAGGTTTAACCTTTATAAGGAATTCTCTGTTCTCTTTTAGTATTTTTGCTAATACTTCGAAATTCTTCGTATTTTCTCTCTTCTGTGCTCCAGGTATTTTGTTTCTCTATCGCCATAGCTTTACTTTTCCAGTTCATTATGTCTCGCGCTAGATCCTCTGCAGTTATCAAAAATCCCCTAGATCCCGAAGTTAGGAGAGCTCGTAGTGTCTTTGATTGTAATGAGGTTTTGAGGGCTGAGTTAGAGGAGAACGGTATCACTTTTCCCACGGGATACCGCCCCTTTGTCCCTTTGAAGGATACTCGGCTCACTGATGCCATGTGGGGGACGTTTCGGCTGGTTTATTTCAAGATGTTTACCTACGGATTTCGTTTCCCACTTCATACTTCTCTGATGAAGCTGCTAAACCATTACGATCTCAATCCTGTTCAAATAACTCAACCTTCCTGGTGTAGGCTTTACGCCTTTCTTCGTTCGTGTGAGATGAAGCATATTTTCACTCCATCGCTCAATCTGTTTCGTACATTTTTCACCTTGAGGTGTCGCAGCTACTTGGTGGATATTACCCCAAGTTGGAATGATACCCTTGTTCGGTTCTTCTGGCGGAACTTTCAAGGTTTCGAAGAGAACGTGGACAACTGGAAAAATGGCTTCTTCACCCTTCGCCTGCCTTCTCTGTTTTGGCGCGGTGGTTTCAACCGAGAGATTACCAGTGCCGCTTGGCGAAAACCAGATGTGTTGTCTAGTATGGATGTGTCTAATGTTATCGCCCTGTTAGAAATAGAAGGGCCCTTCCTCATTCGGGAATTCGCTCGGTTCAGGCCTTTCCCAGAGTGTGTCGTTGGTGAGTTTTTCTTTTGTCACCTTATCGCTTCGATTTTCTTGCCATACTAAAATATTTTATTGGCAGGTAACACTGAGGGTCGCTCCTCCTGGGAAAGTGACGCTCCTCTGAATGTGGTGCCGCTTCAGACCTTACCTTCTTCTCCTCCGCCTGAAGGCTCAAGTCGTCCGCCTATTCCGCCACGAGGAAAGAGAAACAAAATCGTCGCGACACGCAGCGCATCCGCTCGACCTTCCCGTTTCCTTGAGAATTGGCTATCGTCTCGCGGTAAGGGAGTGGCTCCGAGTAACCCTGTGATTGAAGAGGTTGACAGCGATAGCGAAAGCATGGATACCGGTTCCGAGCTGCGTCATGCCACCCTTACCCAACGGATGAAACTTAGGTCGAGAAAGAGTGTACCCGCAGCGGAGTCAACTGAGGACGATAGCGACGAAATGGCCGCCGAGACGGAGCGTCTCATAAAGAGAGTTTGTAAAGAGAAGTCTGACCCACCAATTCCTCCCGTGGAGGAAGTCAACGCAGTTCCCTCCGAGGGAGTTAACACTTCACACGTCGCGGGTACCTTGCCGGTGACGGAAGTGGTCAAGGTGCCCTCTGCCATTCCTCCCAAAGTTAACGAGGCTTCAGCAGCGGTGGGCTCTCCCTTGTCGTCTGGCGGTCCTATCTCTCCTATCCACTCCTTTATTCCGGATGTAAACTTATCGGTTTCGAATCCGATCGCTCCTCCTAACCCTCCTCCACAGAAACCTCAGCCTTTGTTTCTTTCTTCGATCTCAGGCATTGGTGATTCCGCAAAAAGTTGTTCTCCTCCTTATATCGCCAATCTTTCCCCTCAAAGTCTTCAAGGCCCCACCACATATCAGCTGGACTTATCTTCCCTTGGTACCGACGGTCTTCGCGCTTTAGGGATATCGGACCCACTATCGCGAGAAGAGCCGGTGGGCCCAATAGTGGGGCAAATGTTTACTTCTTCGAAGGACAAAGAAGAGTTCTTATGGCATCCTCCTGAAGCACGACATTCACGCCTTCTGACTGACATGCTGGCCAGTTTCCATGAGCTAAATTACTTTTTCGAAGATCAGCGTGACAAGGTTTGGCCTTCTCTTGATTTGAAGGGAGAATTAAGCGCTGCCTTAGGGAAGGTAACGGAGCTATCGCAGCTTCAGGAGCGAACCCGGGCGGAGTTGAACGATTGTCGTGCTGAGCTTGCTCGAGAAAAATCAAAAGGGAAGGCTAAGATAGATCTTCTGGAGGCGGAATTGGTGGTGGCTGACAAAAAGAATATCTTCCTTCGCGAAGAGATAGCGTCTCGTGATGCGGATTTGGCCAAAGTACCTTCAAAGATAGCCTGGTGGAAGAACAAGACCATGGAGGTTTGTATCACTGAATTTATGAGTCTCCATCGCCAGGGAACTGTCAATTCGTCAGTGCTGGTTGATTACGCTTCCAAGAGAATGAAGGATCTAGGCGAAGGTGAGGGAGATCTTCCTTCTTCTAGAGAAGAGCGGGGGAATGGTGACTGCGATGTCCGCGAGGGCCCATGATTGATCGAGGTTGCTCCATTTAGAGGATTCTTCTGCTTATTTATTTCTTTGTCTTGTAATAACGCCTTGTTGTGCGACAATATCCGTATTTTACCGCTATTTGATTTTTTATTCCGCTTTTTCGCGTTAGCTCGAAAGCTGCCTTTTTAATTAACGCCATCTTGCGTTATCTCCTTTCTTGCGATATCGCTCTTGTTTTCTCCAAGAAATGGTACCTACTTTTCAGAGCATTTAATGCTTGCTATCTTCTCATTAGAAAAGTCGCGATTGTGCAGGCACACGTGTCCATTTCTTCCGGCGCTGTGGGCTAGCGTGCTCGAGAACTTTACTGAAATCGAAGCGTTGTAGCGCTTTTCTAGAATTGCACTCATTGCCTGAGTCTGTTCCTCATGTCGCTTCCACGCAACGACTGTGGCATCCGCTGTTTCATTCGATTACTAGGGTTATAAAAACCAATATTTATTCTTTTTCTTTTCTTTTATCATCCCACCTTCTCATATTTTCTTTTAGCCGTCTTGTTTTCTTCCCACTATTCAAGGTTCTTCGAAGTGCTTTTTCTCTAAAGGTATTTCCTTTCTCCTCCATCGTCTTCTTCATTTTTACTTCTTTAATTCTGCCATGGCTAAGACTCGCCATTCTGAGTCCAAATCTGCCGATGAGAAAAGGATGGATATTACTGCTAGTGTCATCACATCTGAGGCCGCTCTCCGTGAGCATTTGGCCGCCCATAATGCTGTTATCCCTAACGATTATAAGGCCGTTGTTGCCCCTGAGTCAATACGTTTGAACAGCGTTTTGACGGGCAATCGTAGGGTCTTGTATGCGCAAATGTTCCGTTATGGTTTCCGGCTTCCCATCGACTCTTTTGTAAAAGACTTGCTTGTTGCCGGCAATCTGAATCCGGCCCAATTATCCCCAAATGCGTGTTGTTGTGTTTATGCTTTTCTGGAACTTTGTAAATACAAAGGGATCACTTCCCCTTCCCTTCTACTGCTCAAATCTCTTTTTAAGCTGATGAAGTGCCGGGGAGTGATAACGATATCGCCCCGCTTCGACGATGACTCTCTCAAGTCCTTTACTTGGAAACTCCTCCACATCGAGTCTTCCGTTGATGCTTGGAAAAAGGAGTTCTTTGTGATAGATCTTCCTGAAGATCCTGGTTCCTGGTGGCGATCTGGGTTTAACCAAAACGTCGATGATAACATCTGGAGTCGACTAGGGACCCTTCCTCAATGTGAACAAGACTGGTTAAACAACTTGCTCAAACTGGAAATCAGCATTCACATTCGTCAAGTGGCTTGTAGAATAGACATTCGTTCTTGTGTTAAACGTGAGTGTCGCGTTACTCCCTTTTTTGTTATCGCTGATACTAATGCTGACGTTATTTTGTGATCTCGCAGTGACGGATCCCAACTATAAGCCTGAAAGCATAAGGAGACGCCTGAAGAGGGCTCAAGAAAGAGAAGAAAAGGAGAAAGCTACCTCCATGGAAGCTACTGATAAACCCACGGAACTGCCGGCTACTTCCGCGAGTCTTGCTCAAGTATCCTCTTCTTCAGCTGGTGAAGGGAATACTGATATTCCTTCAAGCGTTCCCATCGTGACCGTTGCTACTCCTCCTGCCCAGCCTTCTTCTTCCCAGGCTCCTAAGGCCATTGCCAAAGGAAAAAAGAAGAGAAAAACAAGAAGCGTTGCCGCTCTTACACCTTCTCCGGACGCGGCAGGTTCTTCAGAAGCACCTCCTCCCACTACTGTTACAGTAAGGGTGCCTTTTAGCCACGATATGCTACATTTCAATGTTTGTCGTCGTTTGGCTTCTCTTTTCTATATTTCATATTGCGTTCTTGGCAGGACACTACCGCTGTCGCTACCTCCGCTCCTCCCTCAGGCGATATGGATTTGGGTTACATGCTGACTGGTTCTAAGAAGAGATAGCGGCTGGAAGGTGAGGGGGGAAATCCATCTTCCTCTACCACCGGGACGGAGAACAGAACTGAGGACATTTTTGACTCCACGGCTGTTCCCCAAGGAGGACATTCCTCGGAATTTTTGGCGAACTTGGGAACAAGCGAGACTTTCGGGGTTTCGCCCAATTCTTTCGAAGGTCCTGTTCATGCATACTCCTCCAATCTGGGATATTAAGAGGGCTTGCAGGATTTTTCTGGCTATCAGTCTCATGGTGCTTATCTTGCTCCAGGGGGTTCGTCCACACAGGTTCACCCTCATATTCCTCTGGCGTTTGTTCCTTCGAGCATCCCCCTGTTGCACCGTTATGGCGAAGGAGGTGCCACCTTCAACTTTGTGGCGGATCTTAGTCTGATAAGTGGGGGTGGCGCTGTGACCCATCAAGTTGGACTGTACGATCTCCGTAACACTGGTTTGGCGGCATTGGGGGGTGATGGCTCGGATGAAGTTTCAGCTTTGCTGGCTTCCCAAATATTAGCGTCTGCGGCAGAACGGGAGGCTTTCCTTTCCAAGACCGAGGTTGATAGAGTGAACTCATTACGCTCCAATCTTTTTACTAATATGATGAAATTCCATTATTGGGCGGAGGAGGTGCAGCGTCAGGCTGCCTCTCTTTCCTCCTCCTTGGAGGAATTATCGCGAGAGCGGAATGAGAAGAAGAAGTTGCTGGAGGAGAGTACGCAACTATTACTGGCCCATCAGGAGCTGAAGAAAGAACATTCTGAGGTCTTGGCAGCGGAGAGGGCCAAAAATGTTACCTTGGAAAATGAGAAATCATCCTTGGCCAAGGAGAAAACTGCCCTGGAAGGAGAGTCGGCCGATATGAATATGTGGCATGTCGAGCAGACTGCCGCTATTTTAGTCGATTGCTTTGAGGAAGTCCATGGGGTCGATGCGTACAAACCTGATGAGGTCACGACAACTTTCAAGCGAAAATCTGCCCATCTTAATGAGGAGGGTTTTCGCCAAGCTAAAGAGGCAGGCTGGAAACGAAGGAACCCCGAAGGTTGATGTGCCTCAAGGCTTTGCCGCCCTTTCCTTAGCAATCGAGCGTCACTAGGTTTTTGTCATTATTTTGACCACTAAAGTTTGTAGCCCCTTAAAGTATTTTGATGTATTCAGACAACTTCTATCGCTATCTTTCCTTTCATTTAGTGGTCTCCTTACGAACTCCTTTGGCGTTATCTTTGCCCTGTTATCACGATGCGTTTACTTTTTCGAGCAGATCCTTAGCAGTCCCATCAAAATTACTAAAGTCGGTATCGAGTTAGCTTTCCCGGTAAGCCTTACGATATCGCTGCTTACGAGATCATCACTCCTTCCGCTACCCGAAAAGTATTCTGCACATTCCTAATTGTAAACCATCAGTAACAAAAACACGTTACGAGGGATACTAATTACCCGTAGGAGCCTTTCCACTGCCATCATAGGGCGTTACCATGGAACCCGCGTGAATCGCTTTCCCTCCTTTTTGGCGTTGTCCTCGCGTCTAGAACCGTGTCCTTACTTAATGGCCTGGCTGCAGCAGCCCAACTGTTAAGATAGGATTCTTGTTTCTAGACGGAGTTTCTATTTCTTTGGGGCGTGCCTCGTCATGATGGGCCGTCTCCACGAGAACGGTCAGTACAAGAGAAGGACTTTTCACTCCCAAAGATACCGGGTAGTGCCCTCACTTAATGAGCCATCTGATCAAGATCGGTCATCACAAGGATAGGACTTTTCACCCCTGGGGGCGTCCAGGATCTTTCAATCTGACGCTAATTCAAGGTATGTTGGGTTGTGCCCTCACTTAGTGGGCCATCTGATCAAGACCGGTCATCACAAGGATAGGACTTTTCACTTCCCAAGATACCCCCTTTTTTATCTGCACAAAGGCAACCACAAACACCCATGAAAGCTCTCTCATCGAGCGTTAGTCATGGTTAGGGTTGACATAAATCAAAGGTGCAGATAAAATTAAATTCTAGGGTAATATAATTTCAAACGAGCGATATTCCAAGAGTTGGATAAGGGTGTACCATCGAGTGTCTCTAGATGATAGGCTCCTTTCCCGACAACGTGGGTGACACGATATGGTCCATCCCAGTTTGGACTTAGTTTTCCCACACGTTGTCCTGCCGCTCGCTTGTCTCTGAGCACCAGGTCACCAGCTTTCAGCAACCGCTCCTTGACACGCCTGTTATGATAATGGGCCATCTTTTGTTTGTAATGCTGCGTTTTCAGAAGGATTTCTTCTCGGACTTCTGGTAACGCGTCCAGGTTAGCTCGTAACCTTTCCTCATTATATTCCTCTCGAAAGTGAGCCACCCGTAGGCTTATGGTTCCAATTTCCATCGGTGTAACAACTTCGGTTCCGAAGGCCAACGCGAAGGGTGTTTCTCCGGTGCTAGTCTTAACAGTCATGTGGTACGCCCACATTACGTATGGCAGCTCATCAGCCCACTTCTTTTTAGACCCTTCTAAGTTTTTCTTGATACCGCTGAGGATACTCCGATTAGTTACTTCCGCCTGTCCATTAGTTTGTGGATGAGCCACGGAGGAAAATCGTTGCTCGATCCCGAACTCTGAGCACTGGTCTTTAAAGAATTGGCTGGTGAACTGCGTTCCGTTATCGCTGACAAGTACGCGAGGTACGCCAAACCTCATGATAACTTGATATTTGAAGAAACGCCAAGTTTTTTCTGCCGTGATGTCGGCGACCGCTTCAGTTTCCGCCTACTTAGTGAAATAGTCTACCGCCACTATCACAAACTTCAGTTGGGACCTTGCCTTTGGGAATGGGCCTAGGATATCGATCCCCCATTTAGCAAAAGGACAAGGGGCGATAATTTCAGATATTTCAGCAGCAGGTCGCCGAGGAATTTTGGCAAACTCCTGGCACTTAGGGCAAGTTTGCACATAGTTGTGGCAATCTCTCCGGATGGTGGGCCAGTAGAATCCGGATCTGAAGACTTTTGCCGCCAGAGTGCCACCTGATACGTGCATACCACATACCCCTTCATGGATTTCGCGCAAGGTGTGAAGACCCTCTTGTTCAGTTATACATTTGGCGGCTGGGTGAGAAAAACATCTCCGAATCAAATCCCTATCATAGTACGTACAGCGAGCTGCCTGTTTCAGCACCTTCTTCTTTTCAACGGTGTCCTCCGGCAGTTCCTCATGTTTCAAGTATTTGATTACGGGAATTCGCCAGTCGCTCTCATGCTCTTCCACACATAAAGATACTTGCTCTTCCATGAAGGATGGTACCGATAGCTCACGATAATATACGCCTTTGGGTATGGACGTTTCTGGATTCGGGGCCAATTTGGCTAGATTGTCAGCTTCAACGTTTTCCTCCCTGGGAACATGCTCGAATCTGACTTACATGCCCTCTTTCTTTATCTCCAATAATTCTCACTTTACTTTGGCGAGATATTGAATCATGATGGGTTCCCGGGCCTGAGAGTACCCCAAGACCTGGTCAATTATCAACTTGGAATCACCACAGATCTTTAGACGCAGGTCTCCTGTTCTTCCAGTATCGTGCCTCCCTTTAGAAGAAAGTCTTTTCCCTATTCTGAGCCCGGCTAGCAACGCCTCATACTCTGCCGTATTATTAGATAACGGCTGTAGGATTCGAATGACGTATCGTATTTGCATGTCGTGCGGCCCATTTATGAAGATTCCAGCTCCCGCCAGCTCTTGGTTTTTGGCCCCATCCACATGGATGATCCAAAGGTCTGTATAGGTTTCCAGAAACGGGAGATCCATATCGCCCCATTCTGCTTCAGGTATGCTGGCCAAAGGATCCTCTGTAAAGGTACATTCCGCTATGAAATCAGCCAGGATCTGAGCCTTTACGGACGGTCGAGACTGATACCTCAATCCATACTGTTCTAGTTCAAGCGCCCAGATCAACATTCTTCCTGAAGATTCAGGCTTTCGAAATATTCTTTTCAGAGGTTGGTCCGTAAGCACGATAACGGAATAGGACTGGAAATATCGGTCCATTTTGCGGGTAGCCTGAATAAGAGCGAACGCTATTTTTTCAATTCGGGCATATCGCAACTCCGCCTCTTTCAAAACGTGACTCACGAAATAGACTGGGCGATGAGAGTGGTTGTCGTCGCGAACGTGGACGGCGCTAACCACTTCGTCCGCAGTGCCAAGATACAAATATAAGGTATCTCCTGCCTCGGGTCTAGTCAACAGAAGGTCAGATGATAAGTAATCCTTTAGGCCGATAAATGCCTCCTCACATTCCGGGGTCCACCCGATCTAGGCTTTCCTGCGTATGACTTTGAAAAAAGGAAGACAGTTCTCTCCTTGCTTGGAAATGAATCACCCGAGGGCGATAACTCGCCCAGTTAACCTTTGTACCTCTTTGATGGTTCTTGGCGATATCATGTCTTGTATGGCCTTAACCTTTGAAGGGTTAGGTTGGATACCTTTTTGGCTGACCACGTAGCCCAAGAATTTTCCCATCTGAAATGTAAACATGCATTTTTGAGGGTTTAACTTCATGCGATACTTTTTCATTACGTCAAAGACTTCCTTTAAGTCCCGCAGGTGATCTTGAAAGTTCGCGCTCTTTATCAATATATCGTCAATGTATGCTTCCACATTCCTCCCTATTTGTTCTTCGAATATCTTGTTTGCCATACGTTGGAACGTCGCCCCAGCGTTCTTCAGCCCAAACGGCATCGCCGTATAACAGTACGTGGCCTTTCGAGTGAGAAACACAGTCTTTTCTTCATCTTCCAAGGCCATGGGGATCTGATGGTATCTAGAGTTGGCGTCTAGTGAACTTAAATAAGCGTACCCGGCGGTCTGATCAACTAACTAATCTATACGAGGGAGCGGGTAGCAATCCTTAGGGCAGGCATCATTCAAATCGGTGAAGTCGATGCACATGCATCAATCCCCATTGGGCTTAGGAACAAGGACAGGGTTCGCTAGCTAGGTGGGATATTGAACTTCGCGGATGAATCCTGCGTCAAGAAGCTTTGTTACCTCCTTGTCCACAGCCGACGCCTTTTCGCTAGAGAACGCGCGCCGCTTTTGTTGAACCGGCCGGGCGTCTGGGTCCACATTGAGCCGATGCTCGTCTATTTCGCGCGATATACCTGGCATGTCTGCGGGTTTCCACATGAAATCTCCTCGACATTTGTTCAGTAGTTGGGCCAGTTGAAGATTTTCCGCTGGGCTGAGTTTTTTGCTGATTAGGAAGCTTGCTTCCTTTATGCCGATTACTGGGACGGGTACCATTTTGTCCAGAGGTTGAGCGCGCTTCTCATCACCCTGCTCGTAGGGGTCTGCTGCTATACACACATACCTATCGCAGCTCCTTTGAGTCATGAGCGAGTAGCATTCCGCCGCCAGCTTTTGGTCGCCCTTTATGGATACTACCCTATCCCAGGAGGGGTATTTCATTTTTAGATGCTTCTGAGATATCACCGCTCCGAAGCGGTTGAGAAAAGGTCACCCGAGTACGACATTGTAGGGCAAATTTAAATCCACGACAAGGAACAACAAGTTCTCTGATCGTTTATAGGTGTCTTCTCGGAAATATATGGGCAAAGTGATTACCCCCGTGATAGGGATTGGAACCCCATCAACGCCGACTATAGGCCGTTTGCTAGGCGTTAGCTCGTTGTCAGGGCGTTTCATGAGGTTGTACGCTTCCAGCGAAAAGAGGTTCACCGCGCTCCCGTTATCAATAAGGGTTCTTCTGATTCCATGACTGGCGATGACGGGCGTAACCACCAGTGCATCATTGTGCGGATAGACAACGCCTTTCTCATCTTCTTCGGAAAAGGATAATATCATTCAATCCAAAATGCCTATCGCACCTCCTTTTTTTATTGTGCCATCCCGTGTGCGTTTTTCTCCTTTCACGGCTGTCGGTTGCTCTGATTCGTCCATATAAGGGGTTCCTCCCGCAATGATGTTAATCATAGGGATGTACTCGTCGTCAACCGTAAGAGTTTCTCTATCTTTTCCTCCGGGAGCATTATCCTTCTGCGGAACATGAGGAGGAACTGGTCATTCATCTGCCGTCCTTTTCATGTGGTTATTTCTGGCGTCTTCTCTTACTTGGGTGGCAAATTCTCCTAAATATCCTTCTTCCACTAGACGTTCTATCGCCAATTTTAATTCTCTGCACGCTTCTGTGGAATGTCCCCTGGCTTTGTGGAATTTACAATAAGCATTTTCCCTTCTCCCTAGAAGGACTCCTGGTTTTGTAGGCGCAGGGTAACGGATGGGGAGATTTCGCTGCTCTGCTATCACTAAAATCTCTGCCCTTGGTACATTAAGGGAAGGAAAATCTGGGTCGTATGTTCGATTTTTATAAGAATCCCCTTGACATCGAATGGGGGAATCACTAGTCTTTCCCTTTGAAAGATGACCCTTTTGTCTATTGGAGGCTTTGGGGATATGATCCTTCCGCCTGGCGTAATCGTCGATAAAATGATCGTCAGGAAAGGGCTTTGCGGGAGTAGCGGTAATTTGAGATGTCCCATGCGGTGCGTTATACGTCCTATCTCTGTTTTCTTCTTCTTCCATTTTTACATAATTATGAGCTTTAAGTCTCAACGCGTCTAAAGTCACTGGAGGATCCACCATGAGCGCGTCTTTCAGCTTTCCGTAGTGGCAGTTCCTTTTCAGGGCTTCTATAGCAAAATCAATAGTAACGCCCGACGTTAATGACATTTCCAAATCGAAACGGCTGAGAAATTCCTTTAAGGTTTCTTGAGGCATTCGTTGTATGTCAAATAACGCGGCGGTAGATTTTCTGATTGGAATCACCGTGCTAAATCTGCTCCGGAATTTAGATTCTAACTGTGAGAAGTTATTAATGGATCCACCAGGGAGACCTTCAAACCAGAGACGCGCAACACCCGACAATGTCATAACAAATATTTGGCACAACGCCGCATCACTATGGGTCTGAAACTGAACAAAATCTTTCACTTTATTGATATGCGAGATGGGATCCTTGGTGCCATCATAAGTATCAGTGGGAAGCTTCACGCGTCGACTGACCCTGTGACGCCTTATACGGCGGCTAAACGGGTGGCCCGATGTATCATCAAGAATTTCACGCGCATGTCGCGGGGGAGATATTTCAACCTGACGCCCCTTATTTCGCGGTTCTAGCGTAAGATGTCGCCTAGGAGATCGACTGTGACTCCTGGGTGATCGACTTCGATACCTTCGACTACTGGATCTTTCACTGTACTCGGGAGACAAACTCCTGTTGGCTCCTTCCCTCCGTCCGTCCCACCGGTTCCTAACCACTCTTCCTTGAGTGAGCTGCACAACACTAACCGGAGGATCTCCCACGGATAAAGGCATCTGGAAGTTTTCTGGAAACAACGGTGATAAAGGTCGATCAGCGACAATAGATGGTGTGAACATGACGTGGGGAGGGAGAGTAGATCCAGAAGCACCAGGCGTGATTCTTGCGGCCATTTCAGTCAAATATTCCAACCTAGAACGAAGGGCCACTATTTCCATTGCAAAAGGATGTTCATGATTAAGTATAGATCCCCTCGAAAGAGGAGTGGAGAAATCGGATCCCGCTGTCTGAGATAACGAAATGACTGTTTGTGGGGAGACAAGTCCCCCTGCAATTCCGACCGAACGGTCTAGAGATCCCGAAATAATTGGTTGCAACGTCATAGAGAGATCAGCAGTAGCAAAAGGGAATAACTGTCTGCGGATTGAGAAAGGGATATTAGAGGATGATGATCGGATCGACTCCGATCCTGCGGTCATGACCGTTCCAATCTTCCGACTAAACGGAGCTTGGCTATTAAGGATGCTCACTTAATATACCAAAGCTCTCAATGAAAGCACCATTTGATAAGATTCGAGGTCGTGTCTGATCAGAATGGCGGCGGTCGGTCGTCGGATATACCTGCAAAGCGCCGGAGGGGGGGGCTCCGGCGTAGACACTCCGATGCTTAAGTCAGTTCGGGGATACAAAGTAACAAGAGGTTCTGCTGGGTCATCTCGATCTTACCTTCTGTTCGAAAAAGTAGGAATATTTATAGGCCTCGATGGCGATACCTGGCGATAACATTCCAGGCGATGTCTGGTGATGACGTCACAAGCGATGCCAGTAGGTGACGTCATGAGCGGTATCTAACAGGGCTGCCGGGAGCGATAACCTCGCAGTTCCCTAGGATGGGATGGCGCCGTGCGTATATAGACGCGTGAGTCCCCCCTCCGCTGATGTCGACCATCCTAGGAATCCTTTGCTGATCTCTAGACGATATGAAGGTATACTACGGGACTTATAGGAATCCGTCCCGGCAGGAGTCGCAAGTGTAGTAGCACCGTGAAGGTTGTCTTGATTGTTATCAGGTAGATTGAGGCAGGAGTAGGTTTCTTGCTAAACCCCTTGGTTCAACTCCCTGAGAGTGAGTTATGTTGGTTGTTCGATGGTTGAGATTAAATTCGCTTATTTCTTGAGATGATTTGATGACAAGAAAATAGAAAGATTAGTAATCGAAATATTTATCCCTCGCAACAACGCTAAAATTTAACTGAGCGTCAAACTCGTCAAAAATAAATATAAGAGTTACAACTCGCTACTAAGAATATATTGTTTTTAGATAGCAGTAAAAAGATCGATCCACAGGGAAAAATATGGTACTAATCTTAGTAAAATCTTGCAATTGCTAAAACATTTCTTAAATAGGGATTTGGGTGGTTGTGATAAAGCTTATCTGAAAAGTAAATAAAACAAGTAACTGTCTTGATTGAGAATGTCGTTCTTCATCAAGACGATGATATTGAGTAGTAGAGATCAAATATGAGAATGATTCCTAGTAGAGGCTGGCAAGCAATGACACAAGAGACACAATCATCGACTCAAGGTTGTTCATCTTCAATCTACATATCTTCAATCTACAGAGTTGCTATAGGATCAAGGTACGCTTATGACCCATGTTCCCTTCCTGTACAAACACCATCTTAGGTATGCTTAGAGATGGTGCCTTACGAATCAGCACCTTGCTGGTTAAAGGGTTTACCGAGTTGGCAGCTGGCTTGAGTCGATTACACCTCTATAGTGCGTTCGTCCTCAATGGCTTAGGGGAAGACAATCCACAACCAAGAAGAATGACAACTGCATTATCTATTCAACACTAAATTGGCCAGATCTAATATAAAACAGAAACATGTTAAAAATAATCATAAGATCAATTAAATGCAGATACGAAGACTAAGATGATCAGTTAGGTCTCATGTATGCTCATGTTCATGCTTAAAATGCATATACTAAGAAGAATATGTTTAGTTACTCATAGACATAATTGAAAAGTAAAATAAGCAATATATATAATTGATAATAATCCTTCATTTGTGGAGGGGACAAATGTATGAAAATGTCTTTGAGATTCAAAACCAAAGAAGGAGCCGCCGACCAAAAATATCGTCAACTCCCTTCTCAAAACCCTAGGAAAAGTATAAATAGTCCTCTCTTCCTAGAGAGAAGGCGGAAATAAAGGAAGTTAAAATCCTAATCAAACGCTAAATTATAGTCGAATTGTATCTGGGGGATCTCCTTCCTAAAAAAGAGTTTTAAACAAAACTGAAATGTAGGGTGTGAAGATAGCGTGTCCGAAGATGGCGCTCTAGAACATCGGCGGGATTGGCCATGCTAATCTGTCTTGCCCAAGAACATGGAGTGCGTGGTTAGTCAAGCAACCAGTTACGGATCGGTAAATCCCAAAGTGGTCCAGAAGTAACCTCATTTCTCTCCTTTTCTGCTCCTGCCCCAGCAAAGTCATTTCCTGCAATAATCAAAGAATATTCGCAGAATTCAGTGGAGTCTTATTCGAGAATGTAAGAAAATAAGTGGCAAAACCACTGTAAAAGAGAGTAATCAATTGCATACAATTCCAAAATAGACATAAAAGAGAGAATAAATCATAAAAAATATTTACACTATTAGTTACACACCTAGGTGATCATGGTTGGATCACTAAGTTATGTGGCATGTAGATTAGGACCAAAGCTTGGTACTCGACACTTTTACATTCCAAGATTGCTGACTCATTGACGACCCTCATAATCTTTTGGTAGTTTAGAGTCAAAATATTGCTCTCCTAAATCCTCTTGCAAGCCTCATGCACCACACACAACTTTATTGTAGAAACAAAATTATAATTAGTAATGAAAGAGACATAAATATTCACAATACTCACGAGCCGCTCTTTTTGCTTTTCCTTCACATAACTCTTCTTGGGATCCCTTTTACACGTATGTGGAACCAAATGTTA
Source organism: Viola odorata (assembly GCA_963691705.1). Lineage (NCBI taxonomy): Eukaryota > Viridiplantae > Streptophyta > Magnoliopsida > Malpighiales > Violaceae > Viola > Viola odorata. Next base: position 50,525,699 of record OY829537.1, on the reverse strand, counting down.
TTGCCACCAGTTTGGAGCTTTGTTGCCAAATGCTCCCATTTTCGTTTTCATGAAATAAACAAAATATATTAATAGTATCTTATAAGTTTTACTATAAAATACTCCCTCTGTTCCTATATAAACGTCATTTTAGACGTTTTGCCAGAGACAAGAAAAGATTGCCGTTCTCGTGTCCCAAAATGTTTTTCGCATCCATTTAACCATCTTTCCCCTAGCACCAAACAAAGCCATGAGCAAGCTCCTGCTCTGCCATTTTCAAGCTTCTGTTTCGTAAATAGCCATTTCGTTCGATTTTTTGGGAAATGTGGGAGGGAAATTGAAAATCTAATTGGGTGGGAAATGGAAATTTTGGATGTCAATCACCGTGCTCATTATCTTTTCTTTGGATTTGGTCCACTTTTATTTTTTCTTCTCCAGCCACAATTTCTTACTCAATTCCATTGAAAACAAGGGTTTAATCATCTTGCTCAAATCCATCATGGAAAGCATCCACTACTGGAAAGATTCTCAACAGGAATCCTTGGTTGAATTTGATGATTCGATTAACATGGCGGTTAGGGATTTAATTGGAATAAGGGAAGATGCCGAGGATGCGGTGATTGAGGATTCCGGCGAGGAGATGGAGCTAATTGTGGAGGATACCTATGATAATGATGGGGATATGGTTTCGAATGAGAGGGTCAAGTCCATGGTTTCTGAATCATAAGAGGGAGTCATATTTGGCCCCAAAGTGATTCATGATTTTGACCTAAATGAACCCTCTATTGAGGAGTAGCTATTGGCAACTGCATACAAAGGAGAAAGAGATTTCTACCTCAACAAGCTCCCAATTATAGGTATGTATGTGTTAGAGGAACCAAACTGGGAAAAAAGATTTATTGAAATGTCGCGTCTCCTACTTCCATCTTTCTACTGATGAAACCAAAGGATTGGTTTGTATTTTATATGTTTTTGATTAGTTGGTGTTTGTGTATACCTGTGTTGTGGATGTATATTTCCAGATTATAATGGTTGTACCTTGCTTGTAAGGAACATTTTTTTGGTTTTCTTAGCAAGGGAATTGTGTAGTGGAAGCTCTAACCAGTTGTGCAATATTTTGACCCTGGCAAAATGACGTAAATTGGAACTTAAATATCAATGTTATTCAAGTTTGATCTGCGTTTGAGCAATGATCTATGTTCGGTAAATGATTTCAGTTTATGATTTTCCTTTTCATCTTCATTGCTTGTGGTTTGTGATTCCAATTTTGTTACGAATTGTTTGTGGTTAATGTACCAATTTGAGCATCAAATAAATGGATAGTTTCATAAGATAAGGCCATGCCAGAATTTGTATATTTTATTTCCCAAAATTTGTATATTTTATTTGTCAGAATTTGACTAGAAATATTCCAGAAACTTTTGTGTTTTAGTACCTCTTCATTTCGGTCAGGGATTTCTTCACCTTCTAAAATAATCTCAAATTTGAGGAGGTGATGGATTATGTTGAAATAAATTGAAAGGGTCGAATTGGATGTCATCCATTCTTCTTCACGAAAATAGAGCTTGAGAGTTCAAACCGAAAATTGAGAGCTCTAGAGCTTGACGAAGAGAAATGGGAATATGGATAGAGGGAATGAGGAAGGGCAGTGTAGTAAATAAGTAGAAAAGATAGGGGCATTATGGTAATCAACAGTCACTAACAGTCTTTCCTTAATAGATGCGCCTAGTCTCTAAACGACATACAATGGACACCGAAGGGAGTATCATATTGATAGTAACAAATACAATGCTATTAAATGTTACCAAATGGACTTGTGTATCCTCAAACTCACATCGCCCTACTGTGTGGGTCCATAGTACTCCGCCATCCTCTATGCCTAACAAACAGTTTCACCTATTTCTCTCTAACATGGTTTGTCATTCCAATTTCAACCAATGGTCAATAAGTTGATTCCATACTGGCTTATCAAGCCCTAGAGGAGGATGTGATTTCGTACCATTGAATGAAGAACATGACCTTCAACATACCTGCTCCACCCACCCAGCAAATCCCGAAATCGTGTCCCATCTTTAAATTATCCTTTTCACCTCGATCTCATCCTCCTCATGCCATTTGAACTGTTTCTGTCATACCGTAAGCAATTGAGGTAAATTAACAAAGTGTTATATTAAAATTAAATAATTAATTTTAAGTCTGACAATAATTATGGTAAAAAAGATAGTAAATAATGGAAAACAAACCTTAAAATCATCCCAAAAGTAGTCCCTTAAATGCTTTGTCATTAGAATCTTTCTCATATAGGAAAAGTGAAAGCACATCTTTAGTAAAGTGGTCATTGACTTCTTTGACCCCTTAGTAACAAAGATGTACATTGCATGATAAATAAAAAAAACTAAAAACTAAATTGTCATAAAAGAATGAATAAATCCATAACATACCATAAAAAAATATATGACACCTCTCATTAGCAATGTGAAGCAGGACTCTACTTTTAGGGTCTTCTTGAGGTGGCTCTAGCCTAGCAATAGAAAAACTTCTATGAATATTCTCGGTCTGCAAAAACGTCTTTATATCCGTGTCATCCCCTACCTCAAGAATATGAGGTTGATCATCCTCTACTAGATATGTTATGTCGTTTAAGTGTTAGGTGGTGGGGCTAGAATATGAACCCGCGTGACTGTGTTGCGGTGTCACGGGCCTACTTTTTCAAGGCTCGTGTTGTTCCTAGATCCTCCATCTAGGCCAGCCTTTCCCCGACCCTTGACATTAATCTCGAAGAGCCCTCATAACAACTTCGCTTCATAGCTCTCTTCCATCACTTATGGCTTAGCTGAACATAAGAATAATGCTCATGTTATTCGCCACTCTCGCGCGCACACACTACTCAAGCAAGGCCTCATTACCCTTGGCTGATACGCTCCGGCCTCCTTTAAGTAGGCCGAATGTGTGTTGTTTTTTGGGAGGATCTAGCTCATGAATTTTATGGACAAATCAACAAGAAAATAAGCAGAGATGATGGAGGAAATGATGAGTGACGCAGCGGAAAGGAATACAAAGATAGACAGATGAAAAGATGACAAACCGGGATGAATGCGGATAGAGACTTGGAGTGGAACGGATGAACAATGATGGAGACTTGAGAAGAACATGATGAATATATTCAACATACAGATACAGAGTTTATAACAACACAACAAATATAAACATATAATGTTTACTAGCTCACACACTCACGACAATACAAGGAAGTAACAAGTTACACAAAGGTGATGACTTGCGCTTTACTTGCAAGGTATCAAGGTGTCATAAAACCTCGAAGCATAAGGTGATTTTAAGATAAATAAGGGAGGAGTAATCTCAACTCAATGAAAAATATTCACTTAACAAAAACTAAGGAGAGAAAGAAGAAAACTAGCTATTTATACTAGATAGTAAAACAGGAATTTGTGACAGGTTTGCCCTTACTGAGGTCACCCTTCTTGGTGAACGTCATGGCCATTTGAAGGGTTTCCAAACCTGCTGGAATGGAATCATGAGCCAAGGCCGTGTCTTCTTGGTTGGCGCATGTTCTAGGCAGTGACATAGGGTTTATAGGCGCATGACCTAGGGCTTGTGCGGGTGGCCTAGGGTTTGTGCGGGTATGGCCTAGGGTTTGCGATAGCCCCGCGTGCATGTCGCCTAGCATTTGCGATAGCTCCGCGCATGTCTCTCGGCCTTTGGTATGGTGCACGCTCGTCATTAAGGCCATGCTCCTCGCGACCAGTCTTCATAGCACCGTGTCATGCTCTTCAAGTTCCAATGTAGGTGTGATCATATCATCACTTCCTCCTTTGAAAGGATTCATCCTCGAATCCATAGATTTAATTCCCCCATTCCATGCATAAAAAAGAGTCAAGTCATTAATATGAAATGCGTTCTTTATAAATCCATACTCCAAAGGCGTATTAAGAATATAAGCATTGTCATTAATCTAGTAGAGTGTCTCCAAAGGGTTGTCGCCTCTTGAACCTAATTTGTCCTTCCTTTCAACTCCTTCTTCGGTCATCCTTGTCTTGGTTTGCTCAAGGCTTGTGCACACACACTCATGTGTTCTTTGGGTCATGGCTGCCTTCGTTCTTTCACCTACATACTTTAATACACGTAAGAGCAAAGATGAGAAATGAAGATGGCTCAAGTGGGCATGATCATAAAGAATTTCACCCAATGCAAGGTTTCCTTCCCGATTAAGTTTATTCATTTTACACTTATGCACTTTGTTTCTTAAAATGTCATGTAAGATGCGGATGGCATCATAAGTCATAGAATAAAAGATGTAATGACTCATTTTCTCAATTCGGCTAATAATAATAGTCCAAGAAAATTGCACACCACTATCACGTACAACACACTTCGAAATGTCAAGCAATTATCGCAAGCGAAAATACAAGTCTTTGTAGGATTGAGACCATACAGTTTTCAACAAGCAAATCACGTATGCTACATTTAGAGAGACAAAAAATGTTTCCGTAGAACATGGAACACTTCCATGGTTTTCAAATGTATACCACACACAAGAAAATCATGTTTGCTACATTTACAGAGGCAAAACTCATCATGTTTGAACAAGAAAGGATCATACTTGATGAAAATCAAATTAGGAGTTTTATCACATACTAAGAAATTTCCACGCAAGTACTTATCATGCTCAAATAGAAAAGGATCATGCTTGATGAAGCGTAGGGTTGGTTCTTTATCACATGCTAAATAAATATCTTGTAAATTTGCATCATGTGAACAAGACTATTGAGATGAGCAAGTTTACAATTTTCAGCATTTAGAGAGTGGATTAGCAGATACGTTTTAGACAAAGCGTCAGTTACCAAAATAAGGTTTCCTTGCTTGTACTCGGCTACCCATGGAAAGCTTACCTTAAGGTCCTTCTCTTGTGCACACCCTTGTTTAGGAATCACGGTTCCAATGCTTCTTAGGGTTTGTAGTCCGCTTATCACCTCATTTGAAATTACTTCTCATACTTCTTTCCTAAGTAAAACAATTGGAATGGGTAGAGGAGAAAGGTTAGAAATAAAAGTAAGTGAAGTTCGCTCAATTTCCTCACACTTCGCTAACTCAATTACCTTGCTCTCATTTTGCTCATTTAATTCACTCTCAATGACATGCTTGTTGTTTTCATGCCTTGTATTTTGCTCACACTCAATGGCATGCTTGTTGTTTTCATGCCGTGTATTGTGCTCACTCTCAATGGCATGCTTGTTGTTTTCATGCCTTGTATTTTGCTCACTCACAATGGCACGCTTACCTTAAGTTCCTTCTCTTGTGAACACCCTTGTTGAGTAATCACGGTTCCAATGCTTCTTAGGGTTGGTAGTCTGCTTGTCACCTCCTTTGAAAATACTTCTCATACTTCTTTCCTAAGCAAAAAAATTGGAATGGGTAGAGGAGAAAGGTTAGAAATAAAAGTAAGTGAAGTTCGCTCAATTTCCTTACACTTCACTAGCTCAATTACCTCACTCTCCTTTTGCTCATTTAGTTCACTCTCAATGACATGCTTGCTATTTTCATACCATGTATTTTGCTCACTCTCAATGACATGCTTTTTGTTTTCATGCCTTGTATTTTGCTCACTCACAATGGCACGCTTGTTGTTTTCATGTCTTGTACTTTGGTCACTCCGCACTCTTTCCTCTCGATCAAGCTCACTCTCTTCTATCTCATTTTCAAGCTCACATGTTCACTCATCAATACAACATTTTCAACCATACTCCTTGCAATCAAATTGTATTCTACAAACATATTCGGTTTAAGAGATTGAGAAGGTATAGGCAACTTTTGGTGAGCGAATTACTTATGGTGTACTAGGTTCGGCTTGTACTCAAGGTAGTTGGAGGAGAAGACTTTTGGTCCCTTTGGCAGCATTGGGATGAGCTACGGCTTGGCTTCATTACGGACTCACGAGCTTCCACTTTCATGGCAAAACGGAACATGGATTGTAAGCTTGTAAACTCATAAAGTTCAAGCCGACATTTAATCTTTTCGTTCAATCCATTTTCAAACCGCTACATGGTCACGACCTCATCTTCTTGGATATTGGTCTTGATGAGTAAGTCATCCAATTCATCATAGTAATCTCCCACGGATTTGGACCCTTTTTGGATAGAAAAAAAACTCATTTTTCTAACCTCCACCGATAGTGTGAGGGTACAAATCATTTTCTCTTCACTTGCCTCATTTCGTCCCAAGTAGCAATTGGCTCTCTTCGGCTCCTTTCTCTTTCATGACTTATTTGGGACACATATATACGTTAGTGAAAACACACTCATTTGATGTTTAGAACTCCTCATGTTTTCAGACTAAATATGAAAGACTTAAGTTTATGTTTATGACAAGTAGTAGCACCCATTTGATGTTTAGAACTCCTCACGTTTTTCACACTAAAGCTAGCGGGATAGGTGTTTAGTTTATGACTTTTTAGTTTACAACTTTTCTCTCATTGGTTTAGGACTTTTGTGTAGACTGAACACTCCACTTGGCTCTGCTATTTTTTAGCCTAAGAGAGGGCTAAATCAAGGCCTAAGATGCAACAAGGGAGTTAACACAACAACAACTACTCTAGGGGGACAAACCGGGATGGACGATGATGGAGACTTGGGAATAACTTGATGAATATATTCAATACACGGATATGGATTTTATAACAACAAAATGAACACAAACAAACAATGTTTACTAGCTCACACACTCACGACAATATAAGGAAGTAACAAGTTACACAAAGTTGATGACTTGTGTTTTACTTGGAAGGCATCAAGGTGTCATCAAACCTAGAAGCTTACAACGTGAGTTTAAGGTGAATAAGGGAGGAGTAATCTCAACTCAATGAACAATATTCACTCAACAAAATCTAAGGAAAGAAAGAAGAAAACTAGCTATTTATACTAGATAGTAAAAAGAAAATTTGTGACAAGTTTTCTCTTAATGAGCTGATATGATTCGACGTAGGATAAACAGATCGAATAATATTTAAATGGAGCTTAGGATCTAGCCGAGAATATTCACAAGAAAAATAATAGAGATTACTTCCAATGACCAATGGAATAGGAAAAATAGACAAGAGACGTAGCGGAAATGGAAAGGAATTAAGATGAAGTAAGAAGAATATTACCGAGACGAACACGATGAGGGAAAAATGGAGAGACTTGAAAGCGGTAAAGATTGTTGCACACAAAATGATCACAAATGAAGGGGTTTGGAAATGGATAGAAACATAAACATATCTTTCACAACAAAAGTTGGCTACAAGAATAACTTGTAAGCGATTACACAAGTACAAGGTTTTATGGTTTATGTTTTACTTATAGATGATCAAAGAACCATCTAGGCCTAGAGGTCTACAAGATGAGTTTAGGTGATAAGGGAGGAGTTATCTCTACTCAACAAAATCACTCAAACCTAAACTGAGGAGAATATGAGCTAAAAGAGTGCTATCTATACTAGTACACAAAATAAGGATGAAAGCCTTCAGAATGAAAGAGGTAGCATTTTTAGACAACGCTTGGCGGCATGAAGTTTGCGGGGTCAGTGGAATCCCGGTATCCTCCTCGAAGGTTACTGGTTGTTGATCAAATCCGGTAGATCTCTATATGGGAACTTGGCGCTCCTAATAGGCTCGTGCGTGGTCCTCGACAAATCTCCCGGTAACATCGTGACGATGTTTCTCGTTAGGTCTTCCGATAGACGCCCAGATCCGGTAGCTTGCTCTAAGGTCTTGATGCTGGTTTGCGATGGATTTCCCAATAGCCCTCCCCATAGGTTTGTGGAAAACCTATCATTCCCGATATAGTGCGCGAGCACCGTTCAGACTCAATTTTCGGGGAAGTATGGATGGTCCTTTCCCGTTTCATGCGTGAACCAAAGGGCTAACTTCCTTGTCTGGCTTCGTGTTATCTGTCCTGTCATTTTGGTGTCTTCGGCTTGTGGAGGTGAAAGGTCCGTGAACATATCATCTCCTCCTCCTTTGAGAAGATTCGTCCTTAAATCCATTTCTTGGGGTAGTCGGGTATCTGCATTAAATGGAGATAAGTCGTTAACATTAAAGGTATTGCTCATGGAACCATACTCACCCGGTAGGTCTAGGACATAGGCGTTTGTGTTGATGCGGTGGAGGATCTAGAAAGGGTCGTCTCCTCTTGGGCTTAGTTTGCTTCGCCGTTGGTTGGGGAAATTTTCTATGCGCCAATGAAGCCAAACCCATTGGCCTAGTTCAAAGACGGTAGCTTCTTTGCCCTTGTTGCGTTTGACTATATCTCGCTCATTCATACTCTCTATGCTTTTGCGCACCTACTCATGGAGTTTTCTCACCTCAGTGTCCCTCGCATCGCTATCTACACACCTAAAAGAGCTAACGGGCAAAGGTAAGAGGTCGAGAGGGGTCAAGGGTTTGAACCCATAGACCACCTCAAAAGGGGAAAAATCGATTGAAGTATAATATGCATTGATATACACAAACTCAGTAAATGGAAGACAATCTTCCCATTTAATACCATGTTTAGCAATCAAAACCCGGAGTAGAGACCCTAAAGTCCAATTCACTACTTTGGTCTGTCTGTTCGTTTGAGGGTGGTAAGTTTTAGAGAAGAGGTGCTTAGTACCCAACGTTTCCCACAAGGTTCTACAAAAGTGGCTCAAAAACTTTATTTCTCGGTCGCTAACTATGCTTTTCGGCATACCATGAATACGCACTACATGTTGAAAGAATAAATGTGCTGTGTATGACATGAAGCGTTTTTGCGCATGGGATAAAATGGGTCATTTTGGAAAATCTATCAACTACAACAAAAATGGAATCATTCCCATGCCGTGACTTAGGTAGCCCTAACACGAAATTCATGGATAAATCTAGCCACAGATGTTGGCTAACGGGAAGGGGCATGTGTACCCCGTGATGCATAGACTTAGACTTGGCTTGTTTAAACACAATGCATCGATTCACAGCTCTCACAACATCATGCTTCATGTGAGGCCAAAAGAAATGAGATTTTAATGCATGTAACGTCTTAACAATACCAAAATGTGCATGCAAAGCTCCACAATGAGCTTCCAAAATGAGCACTTCTCATAGGCTCGAACAAGGAACACAGTCTATCGTATTTAAATAAAATTCCATTAGTACGAAAGAAATGAAGATGAGTTTTACGGGCATAAGCAACATATATATCACAAATATCCTCATCTTTTTCATACAAGTCAATCAAAGAAGAAAACCTAAAAATCTGTGCATCGAGGGAGTTTAAGAGAGCATACGATCAGGAAAGGGCATCGGCGACAACATTCTCTTTACTTGCTTCTACTTGATTGTGTACAAAAAAGCCTCTATCAACTCTATCCACTTTGGGTTGCGTTTGTTCAACTTGGCATGCCCTTGAAGGAACTTCAAAGATAAGTGGTCGGTGTGGATGATGAATTGAGCCGGTAGAAGGTAGTGCTGCGAAACTATGAGGGACCTTACCAAGGCATACAACTCTCTATCATACGTGGGGTAGTTGAGTTGGGCGCCACTTAGCTTCTCGCTGAAGTAAGCAATCGGTCGGCCTTCTTGTGTTAACACGGCGCCGATGCTGATACCACTCGCGTCATATTCCAACTCAAAAGGTTTGGTGAAGTTGGGAAGGGATAGTACCGGTGCACTCATGAGTCTTTCCTTAAGTTTTTGGAAGGCCACTTCCTGTCGGTCTCCCCACTCAGACGTCCCATTCTTCTTGGTAAGCTCATTCAAGGGTACAACAATGGTGCAGAAGTTTGGAACAAAGTGACTATAGAAACTTGCCAACCCGTGGATGGATCGCACCTCACTAGCGTTCATCGGGTTAGGCCATTCTTGAATGGCTTTCACCTTCTCATCGTCGACTTGTACTCCTTTAAAAATGCACATGGTCTAAGCAAAATTCACACTTAATCAATTTAGCATACAACTTCTGTGTGCGCAAAGTGTCAAGAATTGTCCTCAAATGCAAAGTGTGTACTTTAAGGGAAGGACTATAAACAAGGATGTCGTCAAAATATACAACAACATATTTTCTGATAAAGTCCCTTAGCACATAGCTCATCAACCGCATAAATGTACTCAGAGCATTGGGAAGACCGAATGGCATTACCAACCATTTGTACAAACTGTATTTCATTTTGAAGGCGGTCTTCCATTCGTCTCCTTCAAACATTCAGATTTGGTGGTAGCCGCTCAAAAGGTCTATCTTAGAGTACACAAGGCTACCGCATAGCTCATCAAGAATATCATCCAGGCGGAGTATCGAGTGTCGGTACCTTACAGTTATCTTATTGATAGCCCAGTAGTCAACACACATTCGCTAGGAGCCATCTTTCTTGGGAACAAGTAAGACCGATACAATGCAAGGGGATATGCTTTCATGTATGAATCCTTTACTCAATAATTCTTCAACTTGCTTTGGAAGCTCCTTGGTCTCTTCGGGATTACACCGGGAGGCTGGCCGGTTGGGGAGGGTCACGCCGAGAATCAAGTCTATCTTATGCTCAATGTCGCGGATGGGAGGGAGGCTTGTCGGCATTTCTTCCAAAAAACATCAACATATTCCCGCAGAAGGGAAACAATCAGACTTGATAGGGAAGTAGGGGGTTATCGTGAACCGATAGACAATGTGCCTTGTACCGGAGTACGAGACATACCTTGTTAGTAAGCAGTACATGTCTCACATCATTACCCCTTGCCAATACACTTAAGTGTTTAGGCTTACCCTCTCTAAATGCGCCATTCCTGGGAGGAAGATTGGAGAGAGCTCATTCGTCTCGTCACATTCCTAGACCAGTAATGGAAGCCCTGAAAGCTAGAGAACAGCTGGGTCCTTATCTGCTGCAGTTGCTCGCCCTCGGCAACGGAGAGAAAGGCTTGCTCCTCCTCCTCAACCGACATCAGATGCACTGCCAGATAGGCGGATGTCGCTAGGGAGCTTCGCCCCCCAATGCCGGGAACCCGCACTGCCGAATGTTACTTAAATCAACTTGATAGGTGGTGGCTCCGCTAGAGAGTATAGTGCTTAGGTCAGCCACCATGCGCGGAGTGTCCACGGGGGGAAGAGAGGGAGAGACTGTTTGAACAACAGTAGGAATGAAGAAGACATCAGGAGGGGACGGAGGGGAACGATTAGATGGCCCAGCGTCAATATTGAAACCGCCAGTTTGTAGGGAGGGAAAGTCTTCCTCTGCAAGATCCTCCAGAAAGTCCAAGGGATTGCCAGGTGGAGGAGATGACGCGGCAAAAGAAGAGTGAAGCGGCGTAGAGGTAGCCCCGTTCCCTGCCAGACCAGAGCCTTGATTACCCACCAGGGGGCCGGTATTGGGGACGCCGCCTTGCCTTTCTTGACCAGCGACAAAGTCATTCGCTGAAGTTGAGTCCTCATTAAGACGCGGTCGCTTGGGGTCAAGAATACCCGAGAAATCCATGCTGTCGCGCGAAGGAGTAGCAGAAGAGGCAACAACAGCGGTATCCTATGTGCAAAAGAAATAGGGGAATTAAGAAACGGACACAAAATGTATAGACAGAGAAAATTTTGTAAAAACCACCTGAATAGGAGGACGGGTAGGAGCGATAACACGAAGGCGGAGAGTTCATTTCTTCTTTCTTGCAAGGGGAGGACTAGAAGATGATGCTCGTGTAGGAGCAACGCTAGGCGAGGAAATTGGCTCAGCAGTTGATGTGGCAGTAGCCTCCGCTCGAGGAAGAGAAGAGGACTCAGGTGCAGAAGTGGACGCGTGCGTGGTGTCAGTCACGGCACCAGCCGAGGCGGCAGAAAGAGCCATTTTTTCTCTCTTCTGCTGAGCTCTTCTCTCTCTTTTCTTGATGCAATCAGGTTTCCACTCGGCGGGAGGATCTGTAGAGATAAGAAATGAATGTTAGAGTTAGTATTGGCGTGGAACAACGAACAAAGGGACGGTGCTCAAGCACCAGGAGTTCGTCCGTGTACAAACAGTACAAAAGAATGTGGCCCTCAAGGCCTTTAAGGAACGCTTGAGCAGTGAAACCCGCAAAAGAGAAGCATCAAGTGCCATAATTGAAGACAGGGATTCAACGATAAGGGTTTTGACTACTCGCGCAGACTTGGGAGAAAGGAACAACCAAGTACTGCAAAGCCGAATTACCGCCTTAGAGGCTGAGTTAGAGATGAAGAAAGGGGAGTTGGCTTCGATGGAGTACCTTTGGCAGCAGGACTCAGACGCCCAGGAATGACACCTTCAGGGAAAGCCTCGGAGATCGGCCCATCTGTTCTGTTTAGCTAGGACCCCTAATTTCATCTATCCTAGCCATTTTTGATGAATTTAGGAAGTTGGCAAGTCTACCATATTTTGTAAACGCTTTTTAATAAAGTCGTACTCTTTCGGATATTTATTAAATCGACTCATCTTTTCCATATCAACTATCCCTCCAATATAAACTCAAAAAAAAAAAAAAAAAAAAAAATTCCCCCCGGGGTAAAACACAATCATCTCACCGAAATTCCGAAAAATCAGAACAAGTATTCAAAACATCCGAGTATCACTCACTCATGGCCATGTCTTCCTAGTTTATCACAAAAACTCCAAAGATTGTCGCCTCTCCCCTCGGTTGAGTTTACCAGGCATCAGACATTACATCGTCATGAGTATAGCGTAAAAGAGACCTTCCTGGCATGGCGGCATTGGTTACCCCTGCTGATTTGGGCTTCGCCGTTAGCATCTCAAATTTGCTTCATATCGGGGGAATGTATAGAGGCTTCCTTCGTATCTTGTCAACCACTGGGATTCCTCGCCTCACCGACCTCCTTGAAAATATCAAATGAAAGTGTGGCCGGAAAACGAATGAGCAAATGTGGAGGCCTCGGGATTGCATATCACCTGTATATCCTCACTTGTATTTACTTTTTCTGTGTTTTTCCCTTTTTCAGGTTCACGATAGCTCCTCGAAAGCAAGCTACTCCGCACAGGCTCCCCCTAACTAGACTTCAAAAACGAAAAATGACTGAACTGGCCAAGACCGACGAAGCACTAATGGCTAGAATCGCAGAGTTAGAGGAGCAAGTTAAGATCACTACAGAAAGAGCCACTAGGGCCGAAAAGGAAAGAGATGAAGCTGTCGCCGAAGTACCACCGGGTTTTGATCTCCCTCAAACAAAAGGACCTCACTCTTCGCTCACCGTCGCAGGACCTTCCGTACTCCCGCCACTTTCTGGTCCCCCGGGCCATTGGAGATGGGTTAGTCCCTTCACTGTACCCAACGTTGCGAGTCCTCCAGTTAAGACGGGTGAAGAGATCTTCCCGTCGCTTCAGTACCTTTCAATCAACCCTGCTGTGGACCCCAGCAAGAGCCAGGCCCACCCAGAGGACCTGTATCTCCCTCCTATTCCTCCGAGCACAGTTCCCGGACCTGTGGGAACTCAGCTCCTCACTTTCAACCCAGCACAACCTCAGTTCTCATCAGAACCAATGCTGCCCTTCGGTTCTAACCCCATTGGGGCCGAGCAACCGAAAGGGGATCGATTGAATCTTCTCGAGGAGAGGCTCCGAGCAATTGAAGGGGTTGATCCATTTGACCCTACCGGCCCCGCCGACATGTGCATGGTCCCCGGGATCGTCATACCTCCGAAGTACAAGATCCCGGACTTCGAAAAATATACTGGGGTAGAATGCCCGAAGACCCACCTCAGAGCATACTGCAACAAGATGGCAGAGATGATCCACAACGAACCGTTGTTGATCCATTTATTCCGAGAAAGCTTGACCAAACACGCCCTAACTTGGTATATGGGGCTGGACAAAGCCAGGATCAGGACGTGGAGAGACCTGTCCGATGCCTTCTACCGACAATACAAATTCAACATGGAGGTGGCTCCTGACCGCGCCGACCTGCAAAATCTGGAAAAGAAAATTGGCGAGTCCGTGAAGACCTATGCGCAAAGATGGAGAGAGTTGGCTTCGAGAATCTCTCCACCCTTAAGCGACAAGGAACTCTTGTCGATTTTCTTGCACACCTTCAAAGCTCCCTACTACACCTACCTGATCTCGAACCCCTCAAACAGCTTCTCCGACATGGTCCTAATTGCCGAAAGAGTCGAGTAAGGGATTAAGTCTGGGCGAATCACGCATCCAAGACCAGAGTTTGTACCTAAGAAAGCATCAGTCGTGAAAAGGGACGTCGGATTTTTCGCTCCCCAAGTTAATCAGGGGCAGTCATTTCCGCCACCACCGCCTTATTTGGTACCACCGCCGTATCAGCCGGCATCACTATATCAACCCATCTCCTTTCCTTTTAATTCACCACCAATCGCTAATATCCTACCTCAAAATCCTACTCATTTCCCACCACCTCCAGTGCAAACATCACAACCTATGCAACCCAAACCATATAACCCACCAAAAGACCCAAATAACCAAAACACGACCAACAATCGGTGGAACCGAGAGCCTCCACCTCCTCTCCCTCTCCCTCTCCCTGCAGGAGAAATCTACAAACATCTCCTGGCGGCCGGACAGATCGTACCGGTTCTGGCTCAGCCTCAATTGCCTCCTTACCCAAAGTGGTATGATCACAACGTAAGATGCGAATATCACGCTGGAGCCCCAGGTCACACTCTGGAAAATTGCTTCGCATTCAAGGCAAAGGTCCATCACTTGATCAAAAGTGGATGGGTATCTTTCGAAGGATTAGCAAAAGGACCCAACACATCCACCAACCCTCTTCCCAATCATTCCCAAGGAAAGGGAGGGGTGAATGCCATCTCGGCAGGAGAAAGCAACGACCATTTATATTCCGCATCGAGTTGGCCACAAGAACAACTTTTCCAGGCCTTAGCTCGAGAGGGATATGTGCTATACTCAGGGGGAAATCCGAGTCACTGCATGTACTGCAAGGGGAGCGACGGTCACAAGATCCGAAGCTGCAAGTCGTTCGCAAAAAAGGTGAGACAACTCTCGAGTCTCGGGGTAATACAAACCCAGAAAGTGACCCCTGGGGAAGGATCCATCAACACGATCAGAGATGGATTTCCTATCCCGCATAACGCCAATGGAACCCCGCTCCAAATGGTCCAGAAGAAAAGATCGACTTCATCGTGCAAGCGGTTCTCCGCGCGCCGCAACGAAGGCGACCGCGAGATTGACACCTTGGGCCAACCTTCCGGGAAGTTCGATTACCTCGTCAGGTATTCGGCACCACCTTCCTATTCTAGCACAGTGCCCTTACTACCTTCTTGGGAATCCTCAGACTCCGAGTCATACCCTTCACCGACATGGTCGCTTCCTCCGTTTCCTTTGAAAGAGATCTACGCAAGCCTTTTGGCAGGCGGGCAGATTACACCATCCCCACTCTCTCCTCAATCCCTTCCTTACCCTAGCTGGTATGATCCAAAGGATAGCTGCAAATATCACGCCGGAACCCGAGGACACTCCTTGGAAAACTGCTACGACTTTAGAGAGAAGGTCGAGCACCTAACCAAAGAAGGACGAATCTCATCCAAAGGTTTGACAAGGGGTCCTGATATGACAACCAGTCCTCTACCGCACCATAATCCTGGGATGAGCGACATTTCTTCCATTGGAATTGACCTTTCTCATGGGGGAAGTACCCAATGAAGAATTGTTCTTCGCATTAGCCAACAACGCTTATTTGCCATTCCCAGGGAATAGTCAGGCCCAATGCCTATTCTGCCAAGGGGAAAGCAAGCATGACATCCAGGATTGCAGACTTTTTCGGCAAAAAGTCAAGCAACTCGCAACATTCGGGATCATTCAAACCAAAGGGGAAACCCAAGGAGCCATCAACGCCATAGAGGACAATCCACCAGCACCTTACTCCTTCGAATATGTGGCCCAGGCAGGGGAGGCAGCCACGATCCCACGCAAAGTAGTATTCACATTAGCTGTGAATACTCCCAGCCGGGACTTACACGCGGTCTCATTCAACTACGGATACACGGTGGTCACCACCCCTCCTGCAGTCGCACCAACAACACTCGCTATCGGTGAAGCCTCTCATATCGGGGGCATGACCCGCACTGGAAGATGTTACATTTCGGAGGAAGTAGAAAAGCAACGACAAGCCAAAGGGAAAGACCCTGTGATCCGCGAAGAGACGATAGAGGAGGCGCAAGGTTTGAGCAAACCTGTAACCGAGGACGAGACAGCTGAGTTCCTCAAGATCATGAAACAGAGCGAGTTCAGCATCATCGAACAGCTAAAGAAAACCCCAGCTCGTATCTCCATCATGGAGCTGATCCTCACTTCAGAGCCGTATCGCCAAACTCTCTTAAAAGTCTTGAAACAAGCTTTCGTGACTAAGGATATCACCACAGAAGGGGTGGAAAACCTTGTCGGAAGGATCCAAGCCTTAAGCAGCATTTCCTTCTCGGAAGAAGAGATCGACCCCTCGGGAAGAGATCACAACAAGGCCCTATACATCACGGTGGAATGTAAGGGACACGTCATAGCAAAGGCCCTAATCGACAATGGGTTCGCACTTAATGTCATGCCCAGGCATGTCCTTGAACAACTGCCGGTCGATTCCTCCCTCATAAAACCTAGCGGAATGATGACGAGGGCTTTCGATGGCACCACTCGAGAGATCATCGGGAACATTGAGTTGGATATGGTCATCGGGCCCCACCCTTTCATCTTGACATTCCAGATCATGGAAATCCAACCCGCCTATAGCATGCTTCTAGGACGGCCTTGGATCCATTCAGCGGGAGCCGCCCCCTCTTCACTGCATCAGTGCCTCAAATACGTCAAAGACAATGCCCTCATCACAATAAAGGCAGAAGAAGCCTTGATTTTGGCCAAGCATGCATCCGTGCCTTACATCGAAACTGCCGAAACCTTGGAGAGTTCCTTCCAAGCCTTTGAAATCGTCAACGCGGGTTGGATCGAGGAGGGATCCCCCGTTTGTGAAGCCTCAAAATCGGGGGTGGCCGAAACAACCACTAAGTCAACACTAGAGGGAAGCTTCCAATTAGGAAAACGGCTCGGGGCCGAGTTACAAGGATCGAAAGGCTGGGCGCCTCCGAAGAGCTTCGGAGAACGATTTGGGTTAGGGTACCAACCCAGCAAAGCCGATTTCACCAGGATCGCCCAAGAAAAGAAAGAAAAGCAGCTGGCTAAGCTATTTGGACGTTCTGCGCCAGAGGGCAAAATGCTGATTCCCCATATCAGAACCACGTTCCCCTTCGCCGCTGAAACCATCAATGAAAATCCAATCAGGGTATCAGACCTCCGTATCTGCACTCTAGGAGAAGAAGGATCGTCGCCTGGTTCAGTCATTTTCGTTAAGAAGTCAGAGGAGTCTGTGGGCAACTGGACCATCACCATGCTTCCGGATGTCTCTCCGTAATTTCTCATTTTGAAAAATATATATGTTTTTGGCACGTTTTCTTACGAAAACATTTTTGTAGGGACTCCTGTTCCCTTTTGTTAAAAATAAATATATATGCAAATTTTCATTTTACGCATCTCTTTTTTTCGCGCTTTTAATTTCAGGATGAGTGTTAGTTCGGATTGTCTTGATAAAACCTATGTCTTTACTGGCGAAGAAATCATCGCTACGACCGAAGACAAGGCCGAAGTCTCCGACGAACTGACCCGTTTACTAGAAAATTCAGAAAAGGAAATAACCCCTCATCGGGAGGAATTGGACGAAGTAAACTTGGGGGTAAGCAATGAGAGTCAAAAACTGGTCAAGATCGGAACTACCCTGGATACGACTCAGAGAGAAAGGTTGATTTCTCTCCTCAAGGACTACTCCGATGTATTCGCATGGTCATACGCCGACATGCCAGGTCTTGATCCCGGGATAGTTGAGCATCGTATTCCGTTAAAACCTGAGTTTAAGCCTGTCAAGCAAAAACTTCGGAGGATGCATCCAGACATCCTTCTGACAATCAAAGAAGAAGTTACCAAGCAACTAGACGCGGGTTTTTTGAAAGTTGCGGAGTACCCAGAATGGATCGCCAACATAGTGCCAGTGCCTAAGAAAGATGGGAAGGTTCGCATATGCGTGGACTTTCGGGATCTCAATCGAGCTAGCCCTAAAGACGACTTCCCTCTTCCCCATATCGACATCTTGGTAGATAGTGCCGCCAGAAATGACATGTTCTCTTTCATGGACGGATTCTCGGGGTACAATCAGATCAAGATGGCACCCGAGGACAGTGAAAAGACGACCTTCATCACGCCCTGGGGAACCTTCTGCTACAAAGTGATGCCCTTCGGATTAAAGAACGTAGGAGCCACGTACCAACGTGCTGCTGTCACCCTTTTCCACGACATGATGCATAAAGAATTGGAAATATATGTCGACGACATGATAGCCAAGTCTCGCGGCACGCAAGATCATGTGGACATCCTGAGGAAGGTGTTCGAACGGTTGAGGCAATTTCGGCTACGGCTAAACCCAGCTAAGTGTACCTTCGGAGTGACTTCCGGGAAGTTATTGGGATTCATCGTCAGCAACAAAGGTATAGAAGTGGATCCTGATAAGATAAAAGCCATTAAGGAGCTACCCGCTCCCAGCACCGAAACGGAAGTACGAAGCTTTTTAGGACGCATCAACTACATCGCTCGCTTTATCAGCCAGTTAACACTTACCTGCGAGCCGATGTTCAAGATGCTAAGGAAACACGGAAATGCAGAATGGGACGAAGAGTGCCAAAAAGCCTTCGAGAAAATCAAGACATATCTGCAAAGCCCACAGGTACTAGTTCCCCCGACACCAGGACGGCCCTTGCTCATGTACATGACAGTCACGGCTAGCGCCATGGGTTGCGTTTTGGGACAGCACGACGAGTCTGGAAGGCGTGAACAAGCCATCTACTACCTCAGCAAAAAATTCAACGAGTGCGAAATGCGCTACTCTATGTTGGAACAAACTTGTTGCGCCCTAGTATGGTGCGCCCGAAGGCTCCGGCAGTACATGTTGTATTACACGACTTGGCTAATCTCTCGCATGGACCCCTTGAAATACATTTTTGAAAAGCCGTACCTGTCAAGTCGCATTTGTAGATGGCAAGTCTTATTAGCTGAGCACGAGATCATCTATGTAATCCGTAAAGCGGTTAAAGCAAGCGCCCTCGCCGATCACTTGGCTGATCATGCCTCGGACGAGTATGAGTCGATGAGCTTCGATTTCCCTGATGAGGACATCATGATGATTGAAGATGAGATCACAGAAAATCTTCGAGAAGACGATTGGTGGACCATGTTCTTCGACAGTGCGGTGAACCTCTCGGGTAAGGGAGTGGGAGCCGTGGTCATAGCCCCAGATGGCCGCCAATTCCCCATAGCATGCAAATTGAACTTCCCATGCACCAATAACGTCGCCGAGTATGAGGCATGCGTCAGTGGTCTGACAGTAGCCATCGACTTAAAAGTAAAGAAGCTCCGAATCTTCGGCGATTCAGCACTCGTCATCTATCAAGCCCAGGATCTATGGCAGACACGGGATTCCAAGCTCATCCCTTATCAAAGGCTACTCACCCAACTCACACTGGAATTCTAGGAAACTGAATTCGACCGAGTCGACAGAGAAAAGAACCGCTTCGCAGATGCATTAGCCACGTTGGCCTCAATGTTTAAGTTAGAATGCGGAGTAATGCTCCAACCATTGAGAATGGAAGTAAAGGAAACTCCGGCATGTTGTGTCGCCTTGGAAGAGGAACCTGACGGCAAGCCATGGTTCTACGACCTAGTACAGTTCATCAGAAACCGGGAGTACCCACCGGGGGCAAGCCGGGTTAGCAAAAAGACCCTCCAACGCTTAGCACTAGACTTCTACCTCGACGGCGAGGTTCTATATAAAAGGAGAGTTGATGGAGCTTTGCTTCGCTGCATCACCATGACCGAGGCAAAGAGAATCATAGCAGAGATCCACGAAGGGGTTTGTTCCACACACGCAAGTGGACACATGATGGCCAGGCAGATAATGAGGCAAGGTTATTTTTGGCTCACCATCGAACGAGATTGCATCAGCTATTTTCGGAAGTGCCACAAATGTCAAATCTATGCGGACCATCTCCACGTCCCTCCAGCCCCTCTCTTCAGCATGACGTCGCCTTGGCCTTTTGCAATGTGGGGAATCGACATCATCGGCCAAATTCATCCAACAGCCTCTAATGGCCATCGCTTCATCCTCGTAGCAATTGACTATTTCACCAAATGGGTAGAGGCCACCTCTTACTCCAACATCACTCAGAAAACCACCACGCGATTCATTGAGAGAAATATCATTTGCCGTCATGGGGTCCCAGAAACCATCATTACGGACAACGGCACCAATCTCAATGGAAAGATGATTGACGATCTTTGCCAACGTTGGAAGGTGAAGCACCGAAACTCGTCACCATATCGACCAAAGATGAATGGCGCAGTCGAAGCAGCAAACAAGAACCTGAAGAGGATCATCCAAAAGATGGTAATCACTCACAAAGACTGGCACGACATGCTTATCGGATAGCAACCCGTACGTCCACAGGGGCAACTCCCTACTCATTAGTTTACGGCATGGAAGCCGTAATTCCCCTCGAGGTAGAAATTCCTTCTCTCAGAATCCTGGCAGAATCTGAAGTAGAAGAATCTGATTGGGCGAGAGTGAGGTACGAGCAGCTGAACCTCCTTCCCGAAAAGCGCTTGGCCGCTATCTGCCATGCGCAATTATATCAGCAAAGAATGGTCAACGCTTATAACAAGAAAGTGCGACCTCGCAAATTCGAGGCTGGGAATTTAGTGCTAAAGAAAATTCTCCCTCATCAGGAGGACAACAAAGGAAAGTGGGCCCCAAGGTACGAGGGCCCGTACCTGGTCAAAAGTGCATTCTCAGGGGGTGCCCTAATGCTAACCAACATGGATGGAGATGATCTCCCGAAACCGGTAAATGCAGATGCAGTCAAGAGATACTTCGCCTAAAGCATCGTGGACAGAGCGTCCGGGCAGACCAAGGACATAGGGTTTTATCATGACAATCTAGCACAAACATTAGTCCTGAAATGAATAAAATAAGTTTTTTCAAGAGAGGCTTTGTTTTAAAATTTGTTGTCCCCTATTTTTTTCTTAAAATTGTGAGATGACAAAAGGAGGCATGGCATGGATGGATCCCCAGGAGTAGCTCGGGACGCAAGACGCGTCACTTAGACTAACGCCACTAATCATTCTTCAGTTTTGCAGGGACGTAAGGTCTCACGCCTCAGCTCGTCATCACTATAGAACCAGAGAGTTCCGCTCGTAGGAGCTGTTGAATTGCCGTAGCAGGCCACCTTCAAGAGCGAATCAGGAAAGATTTTAAGACAAACCATCACCATCTAAAGCGAGATTTCTTTTCCTCGCAGTGCTACTGGCGCAGCCGGCATCGCAAATAATCGGTCTCAAAGGACTAAACGTTGGACCAAAATCCCAAAGCCCATCCGATGCAAGTCACACCGCGATGACTCACGGATAGCCCGTCTAAAAAGGAGAGCTTAAAACTTATCAATCACATTACTTTTGCTAAAAATTGTCTTGCATTTACTCCTCATTTGTCATCACCTTGTCTTTTTCAGGGACTAGGTCGTCCCAATTCGTTGCCTACAGAAGAACGGTAAGCATACACCCTTGCGGCCCCGCTGCACATCTCGGAGATAGAGGATTTCCCCTTTACCCCCGAGCAATCACGAAGCCCATCAACGAAGGTCTAACAAGAACCGGTAAGTAAATGGACCAAATGCGTATCTCATCATCCCTTCAACCTGGATCGGCGGTTCCCATGAAGCAGCTGAAAAAGAAACCAATCAGCGCATCTAAGCAAGGCATTCTGGAGCTGGGACTACATCATAAGCACCCTCAAAAAGCCGAGTTAAAGGAAGGGAGAATCCCTGAACTTATCTCATTTTTGTTTTCAAATTAATTTCCCTTTCCGTTTTCCCCTCTGCATCTCACAGGGACGGGAAGCATCTCGCTGTCATCCGCAGGGAGCTTGTGGAAGACGCCCGCGCAGCCCTGCTGCGCGGTTCAGGGGAGTCCCTCTTTCTTTTCCCTTTATTTAAATTTGTTTTTATTCTTGCTCGCTTTGATTAGCTTTAAGTCGAGTACGGTCGTCTGGCCCACTGGGGGGCAACCTTAGGTCCTCGTTAGAACGTTGCAAATAAGTCGTCCCCCACATTCTAGCAATCAAACGTCTAGCAATCAAAACATCTAGCAATCAAACGTCTAGCAATCAAAACATCTAGCAATCAAACATCTGGCCATCAAACATCCAGCAATCAAACATCTGGCCATCAAACACTTAGCATTCTTCTCCTCCCAGAGCGACTTTAGTTTAATTTCCGCATCTCGCGCCTTCTCCTACGGGAATCGGCGTTGTTTAAATTTTCTGCCTTAGCATTCTTCTCCTCTCAGAGCGACAGCACTTAGCATTCTTCTCCTCCCAGAGCGACCTTAGTTTAATTTCTGCATCTCGCGCTTTCTCTTACGGGAATTGACAGCATTTAGTTTTCAGTGTAGCATTTCTTCTCCTCCCAGAGTGACAGCATTTAGTTTCAACATTAGCATTTCTTCTCCTCCCAGAGTGACAGCATTTAGTTTTCAGCGTAGCATTTCTTCTCCTCCCAGAGTGACAGCATTTAGTTTCAGCATTAGCATTTCTTCTCCTCCCAGAGTGACAACATTTAGTTTCAGCATTAGCATTTATGCTCCTCCCAGAGTGACAACATTTAGTTTCCAGCGTGGCATTTCCCCTCCTCCCAGAGTGACAGCATTTAGTTTCTAGCGTAGCATTTCTTCTCCTCCCAGAGTGATAGCATAGCGTAGTTCTACCTTTTTCAACCTTAGCATTTCTTCCCCTCCCAGAGCAACATCATTCATACAATTCTACATTTCTGCATAATTATTTTTCCTCCTCCTAGAGTGACATCATTAGGACAAATCATTCATACTTCTGCGAATCGCGCACTATCTTCCGAAGCAACATCAGTCACATGTCAAGTGATCATCCCCCCAGTGGGACTGTCGTTTACATTTTCGTAAAATTACTTTCCGTCCCCGGTAGAGTAGTTGTTATTTACATTCCCTGCAACTTATGTGCCTCTCAATACCCGAGCAGATCTAAGTTTACGTCTTTGCAGGATCAACAACCTATCTCCTCCCAGAGCGACATCAATCAACTACCTCCTCCCAGAGCGACATCAATCAACTACCTTCTCTCAGAGCGACGTCATCACTATAAGCTTGAGGTAAGATCTGCTATGTCGTCAAAATTCGGATATATAGGGGCAACTATCTTTACTGCTTATCAAATACTTCGATAAGACAGTAAAGAGGGGGCAACTGTTGATACCCGAATTTTGACGCCATTTTTACTTAATTTTAGAATTTTTGTCATTTATTCAATTTACTGTCATTTTTACTTAAATTATAGTCATCTGTAGGTAAGTTACTATCACTGGCCTTTTTAGGGTTTGCATCGTGTTTTAGCATCATCGTTAGCATCGTCAGCTTTCGAAATCGCGTTGTTAATTTTTCATCAAGTATTTTCGTCATTATTATCATTAGTATTTTTAGCCTTAAAACTCACATTTTTTACTATCCGGCAGTCGTTTGCGAGTCGTTTCTTCGTTTTAGGTCATCTCATGATTTTTAGGATTTTTAATATTTTAGCACATTTTTTTTAGTATTTTTATTTTTTATTATTATTTACGGTCGAACTTTTATTGGACCCGAGTAAGTTCGCTCGGACAACAGCTTGACTTCAAAATGTTTTCCATCAACTAGTTGCTAGATTTTTTTCTGCTCGCAATGGTCTACAGCGTTTTGCGCAATTTTCGGTGTAACACTTTATTTTTTCCGTTCCCGCGTTCCGCGTCTTTGAACGAGGAAATAAACGCGTTAAACGGAAAATTTTCATGATTCACTGTAGACGCCTACTTAAGGGGTGATGGTGCCGAATCACCAACACCGTACAACCCCGTTGGTTCCAGGTAGTGTCCACACAAACATGCAAGGGAATATAAAGGACTCAACAGGCAGTGCAGTATTAAAAGACTAACAACTCTTGGATATTTCTGGATGGAAAAAGAAGGTTTAATGGTGTTCTACCAATAGTGGTCTTGGGTTCTTGGCTAACTACTCATAGTTTTGTGGTGAAGAGTGAGAGTTAATAGGATTGAACATGTTACACTAAGGTTGCATTGTTAATAAAATATGGATACAGTAGCTAAATGTCATAGTATTTAAATTGTTGAGATAAATTTCATGTAAAATGATGGGTTTGATTTACATGCATCACTAACAAGTGCAAAAATTTCAAAATAACACATGCAAAAACATAGTTAGTACATATACAAGACACAAAACCCCCCTCCCCACACTTATCGGACACACTGTCCTCAATGTGTAAGAGAGGAAAAACACAAAAACAAAAAAAAGAAAAAAGAAAAAGGAAAGACACGACCTGGGGCATGATCATCAACGAAAGGTGGTATGGACAGCGGAGCTGGATTGAGGGTCCGGAGGGGTATATTGGTCACCTAGCTTCAAATCCTGAAAAACTCATATTAGATTCCTAGAGAAATTCCTTTGTATGGCTGCATCTTTTATATACAAGGGAAAAGGAATGAAATTTTAATATTTGTGTATGATAACATGGATGGAAAGGAAAGGAAAGGAAATTTAGTTAGTTTTACCACTTTACCCTTATAACAAATTACTAGCTATATTCAATTAGATTGAAACTGAGTAACTCTATTTTGCACTTCTTTGTCAACAAACCTCATTACATCCTCTTCTTCCTTCGTCTATTAATTCATGTTGCCTCAAAATGCCAACTCCTTAGAGATTAATTCTCCTTTTTCTTATGGCAACGGAATCCCATGTTTGGTTCATAGTTTATGAGATAAGCAAGATGAGAAAATGAAATAAAAATGAAGAACAAACAATCAACTTGCATTAACTTTTTTAACAAATGTAATACATTATAAACAATTCAGCAAAGTCAAAATACTGATGACTAATGTTCATTTCCATTTAATTTAACTAGCAAAGTTTGAATAAAATCCCAAAGATAAAATAAGTAGCAAACAAGGTTTCTTGAATAAGAAACATAAGTCCATGATTACAATCTAGAATCTAGATAATTAATGGAATTAAAAGACTTCAAATTGATGTACCAAATATTTGGTGCATCAAATAATCCTTGTGCTCCGATACTGGACATCCAAAAAAATTCCTTTCCCTTGTAGCATCTTCCGTGAGAAAGTCATAGGCTTTGTAGCGAACATGAGCCTTAACTCCAATTCTCAGCAGCTCTTCATACACTTCTTCCTCTAAATAAACACACACTCGTGTTTTTTTTGCAACTTCGTTTCTCTCATCTACAATTATGTTCCCTTTCTCAAGTTGTTTAGAAACACTTTCATTAGCGACTCTCACTTTCGAATAATCTTTTTGAATAGTCTTTCACTTTCGCATATTTGAAGATGTCACCGAGTGGCTTTTTGTATTAACTTGTGGAGTGGGAGTTGGAGCTGGAGTCACCGGTTCACTTTCATGTCTTTATTGGCTAGCAACTAAATGATCAATGTCTTTAATATTATTATTCATTGTTGGAGTACCATCCTTCATTTTTGCCCAACAACTTGCTTTCTCCTTCGCAGTCTCATCATTCAGCGCTTGAGTAGTAAAAACACCATCAATTTTTGCGCCATTTATGTCTTCGTACACAAGAGCATCAATTAAAACTTCATCCATGAATTTTGTTCACTGCATTAAGTCTCTTTCTTTGACATCCTACTCTTGTATTGCCATTATATCTATTGCGAAACATGTACAAAAATATCAAATCCAATCATAATGCATTACAAAAACCTCATAAAAAATTTCAGTGTTGGATGGTATGGTGAATTTAAGTATAACAGATCTCTTCTGTAGTAAAAGAAACAGCCTTCAAAGATGTTCATCACAGGACCCATCAATTATTTTACAAATATAGGCACTTTAAACAAAAATCATGACCATAGTACAAAACTTTATGCTATACAATTTGTTAGTGGCATAGTCCAGATTATATAGAGTTCAATGGATAACTTAGAAGCACAAAATGGTTCTAGGGATATGCAACTTATGCATACCTACAGTAGGAATGAGAACAAAAACATACAAAGAGGACAAACTATGAGGCAAGAGTAAGAAATTTATATCTGAACACTCTATGCAAACTAGGAGGAAGATGATGGTCAAGAGCAAAATTGAAAAGGCAGGAATACTTAGGGCAATTGGACAAGAGTCACTGTAGAAAAAATGACAAATATAATAAGCATAAAGAGGGTGTCTCAACTTGGCTTGATTGCAGCTTAGTCATGGCAATTTGGAATTACCATTTCCTTATTCACAATACAAATTCAAACAAAAAGTGGCACACAGTACTCAGGAATATGAAAATCTGATAACCCTTTTGGATTGTTCAAGCTATATCATAAGAAAATGGAAAACTTGCAAGAGAAACTGCAGACAACTAAAACACATCCAACCTAGATGTCACCGGCAGGCAATATCGGCAACAACTAAACACATAAAATAATAGAAGAAATAAGAAAGGCATAGTAGAAAGTGCAATACCGAAGGGACATCTTATAAATGATTCTCATCATCGATATGACAACACAAATCAACTAAATCAAAATTCTTTGTACAAAATGGGCAGGGAAATTTGTTTACAGTTCTCTATTTCAATACTGTAGTAAACATCCATCGCAGTAAAACTAGCAAGAGTACCACATATGAACCAAGTGAAATGTGCAAACCAAATAAGTTCTATTACCATCATGAGAATCACAACTTGCAAATCGTTAGCTTGAGATTATTGAAACAAGATGTACTTACCTGTTGGGAACGAAGAAGAGGAAGCGTTTGTTCAATATGGAGAGAGAATGAACATGAGGAAGCATTTGTTAAATAAGGAGAGAGAACGAACAAGAGGAAGTGTTTGTTCAATATGGAGAGGTAACCAAGAAAAGAAAACTCTGCAATAAAAACCTAGCAGGGATAATAATGGAATAATTTTTTATTTCCCTTTAATTCTTTCCTTTTGTGGGCCCGGAAGGAAATTTTTATAATTTATTTCCTCCATATTCCATTGCATTCCCTTTGATTCCCTTACACTTTCTTTTCCCATATAAGGAAAATTTTAAAAATTTCCTTTCCCTTTCTTTCCTTTTCATCTGAATCTTTGTTCTCATACATAAGCTTAGGGTTTTAAAGGGGGGTTCCACTTAGCATTTTTACTTCTTCTTCTCCGACTTTGGAGAGCTGCTGTGTGGCTCTCCTCCTCTCTTCTTCTCCTTTTCTTCTTCTTCTTCTTCTTCTTCTTCTTTTATATTTTTATTTATGTTTTCTTTGTGGAACTAATCCCGATTTCCTAGTAACGATAATTGAAGGTTTTTGGTTCATTTGACGGTGAGATCAGATTGTGCTTAATATATTGCTATGCTTGTGGTTGATTTACGGTCTATCAATCTATATCTTTCCCTTGTTGTTTACCGTCTTTCTTGTAGCAATAGCTCTTGTGCGAAGTTACTTGATAAAGTAGGTGACTGGATCAGAGTAAATAACTAATTAGGGTAGTGCCTCAAACGTATTGAATGTATCGCCCTAGGTGTGTCTTTCCTCGTCTTAATGGGTAGTCCGAGTATTGTCCCTATAAACGTACCCTAGGGAACGACGGATTGTCAAGGCCTCTCCATAAATGTACCTTAGAGTTGCTTCTCATACAATGGAAAGCAAGGGACCTAAACGTACCGGGACCCTATAGCACATTTATAAGTTAGGAATTGAATATTGTTGAACCTATGATTGGTTGAATTGAAATAATAACCGAATATTTGTCTTTACTAGAAAAGCTTTCTCTTATTTATTTTCTTATTTATTCTGTAATTAGTTTATTTAGTTTTAACTCTCAAATCAAACCCGCCCCCCTCATTGTTTATTTTATTATTTTCTCTTATATCTGGTCTTTGTCTAGTTTATGTCTTACCCATTCTCTATGGATTGAACCTCTTACCATTATCTACAATTTCTTTTGTAGCTAGTGATAAGTTGTAATTATTTTTTACAGCTTCGACAACTGATCAAGAACCTATACCGATAAAAAGAAACCAATAACGATGAAAAAATACGTCGGGGAACTTTTCCGAATGAATTTCGGACCGCATATCCGTCGAAATGGTTAAACGCAAAGTTTCGCTAACTGGATTTTTGACGGGCCTCCGCCAAAAATATCTTCAGAAATTGATAGGGGAGAGGGGAAATACCACATCGCTTGTGAAAGGCCCAAAACAAGCCTTTATATACATAGAGGTGGCAAAGACATAGTGTCCCTATGGGGACATCCGATAAAATTAGAATTGTACATCAATTATATCCTCAATATTGGCCATTTGAATTCAATAATACCTTATCATTAGTAATACAAGACTTGTATCATTGATGCCAACATATGACTATTTTGAGTCCGTCAATATTAGAGGTATAATTGATGTACAATTTCAGTTTTATGTGAAATTTTACAGGTTTCCGACCGAATGTCTATCGAAAAAATAAATAGTTTTATGACCAAATTTCTGACCAAAAATCCATCGATAAAGTGAAGTGCACCGTTTTACTAAATCGATTTCTGACGGAATCCTGTCGGAAATGCAGTAAAAAATTACGTCAGAAATGCAATAAAAAATTCAGAAAAATATCTGATGATATCGGAGGTATAATTGATGTCAAGTACAATATTATGTGAAATTTTATAGGTTTCTGACCGAAGTTCTATCGGAAAAAAATACATTTTCTAACTAAATTTCCGACCGAAAATCCGTCGAAAGCGTGAAGCGCACCATTTTACTAAACGAATTTTTGACAAAATGCTCTCAGAAATGCCGTCGAAAATTCAGAAAAAGCTACTTGTCTACCTTCAGATCACACCGCAGGTCATCACCTCTCATTTCTTATCCTCTCTCTCTCTCTCACCTTTCGACGAGCAGCACACACCACCGGTGGTAGTAGTAGCTCACTTCTCTATTTCTTAGCTTCCGGCCAGCGACGTCTCCTTCATCTCAGGCGACGATAACAACCTCGGCGAGGTAGATATATTAATTAAAATAAATTTGTTTGTTAGAGTAGTGATTCATAATTCGGTGCATTAATCCGGCGACGACAGCAGCCACGACGAGGTATGTATATATTTATGATCTTTTTATTATAAATAATTGCTTATAATTATATTAATTAAAATAAGTTTTTTTGTTTGAGAAAATTAATTGAATTAATCCCTATATTTCAACTTGAAAAGGTTAGTATTACTATTTAATAATAACACCGCTTTTAATTAAAATTTGTTATTATTTTAATTGTAATGAGTTCATTGTATTGTTTGAGTTGATTGTATAAATTGGTTGATTCATGCACAAGTAATTCACGCAAAGAACATCTAGGAATGCAAAGGCGCTTGCGCTGAAACAGATAGTTATCATGCATAAAGAATTTCACTTCAGCCATGGAATCACAAGTCTTATAGATCTCACCAAAATCCAAATCAGTAGGGTAGAGTGGAATGATATGAGAAAACCCTAAAATTTGACACTTAAAGAAGAGATCAAGACATACCTTCTAGATAATGCGTCAGCCACAACATTGTCTTTTCCTTCCTTGTACTTGATGTGATAAGGGAAAGCTTCCAAGAACTCTAACCATACGGCATGTCTCTGATTCAAATTCCCTTATCCCTTAAGGTATTTGAGGCTTAAGTGGTCGGTGTGCACCACAAACTCCCTCGGCATCAAGTTGTGTTGCCAAACCTCGAATGCCCTAACTAGCGCATAAAGCTCTTTGTCATACGTTGGATAACGTAGTTGGGCATCCTTGAGCTTTTCACTAAAGAAAGTTATTGGCTTCTTCTCCTGCATCAAAACAACACCTATACCAATCCCACTCGCGTCGCACTCCAACTCAAACGGCTTCGGGAAGGGCTAACAAGGGTGCGTTGGACAGCTTGTCCTTCAACGCTTGGAATACGGCCTCTTGAGATTCCTCCCACCTAAAATCAACATGTTTCTTAGTTAGGTCATTAAGTGGGGCAGCAAGAGTACTAAAATCACGAATGAAACGACGACAAAAGGAAGCTAAGCCGTGAAAGGAGCGAATATCGCTTGCTGTTTTGGGTGTAGGCCAATCCTTGATCGCTTGCACCTTCGCTTCATCCACCTTCATGCCATACTTTCCTACAAGAAACCCTAAGAATTCAACCTGTTCTAAAGCAAAAGAGCACTCGGAGAGTTTAGCATAAAGCCTCTCTTCACGCAAAGTTAGAAAAATCTCCTTAAGGTGCGAAACATGCTCATGCAAAGATTTGCTATAAACTAAGATGTCATCAAAGTATACAACAATAAATTTTCCTATAAAATTCCTAAGAACATGGTTCATAAGTCTCATGAAGGTACTTGGGGCATTGTTCAATCCAAATGGCATCACTAACCATTCATACAAACCATACTTTGTTTTTAATGCCAATTTCCATTCATCATCCTCTTTCATTCTAATTTGATGATAGCCGCTCATTAGATCAATTTTTGAAAAAATTACACTATCACTAAGCTCATCTAACATATCATCTAAGCGAGTTATGGGGTGACGATATTTTACCGTAATTTTGTTGATAGCTCGACAGTCAACACACATTCGCCAAGTTCCATCTTTCTTCGGCACTAGAAGCACTGGAATGACGCATTGAGACAAGCTCTCTTGAACATATCCCTTGCTAAGGATCTCATCCACTTGCCTCTGAAGTTCCTTGGTCTCCTCTGGATTGCGCCTATAGGCTGGTCTATTTGGGATAGTCGAACCCGGCACAAAGTCGATTTGATGCTCAATGCCTCAGATTGGCGGCAAACCGAGTGGCATCACTTCGGGTGTCACGTCTTGAAACTCTTGTAAAAGAGCTAAGATAGAAGAAGGAATAGAAGCTAAAGGATCAAGATTAGTAGTGCTAAAAAAAAAAGATTTAAAGCGAATCAAAAGTAAAGGGCAACTCTCGCCAAAATTCTATTTTTGTAAAACAAGTGCTTTACGCAAATCTTTTCCTTTCGCATACAAGTTCACTTTCTTTTCTTTTTCTTGCCTTTTCTTTTCTTTTTCAGGCTCTTTCTTTTCTATTTTTGACCCGCACTCACTCTTTTTACCCGTGCTCACTTTTTTCACGGGGGCTGTTTTCATCAACTTTTTTGTTTACAAGTTGTGAGACCTCAAATTTGGCAAAGGACTTCTCCAACCAGAGCTGGTCCTCAAGCACTTGTGTAGGGGTCAGGGGTGCAAGTGTGAACTTCACACCTTCCTTCTCAAGCTTATACCGATTGCTTCTCCCTTCGTGAGTGGCGTTGCGGTCGAATTGCCAAGGTCGGCCAAGTAGCACATGTGACGATTGCATTGGGACTACATCACACCATATCTCATCTTTGTATTTTCCAATAGACAAACTCACTAATACTTGCCTACACACCTTAAGGCTGACTCCATCAGGCATCCATTGCAAGTGGTACGGCTTTGGATGCTTGACCATAGGTAACCCTAACTTGTGCACAAGAAGCGTACTAGCACAATTAGTACATGAGCCATTATCAATAATAAGAGAGCATACCTTAGTACCAATATGGCACCTAGCATGGAATAAGTTATCCCTTTGTTCCTCCTCACAAGTTTCGGCTTTTGGTTGCACAGTCAAATTTCTCCGAGCTACTAGGGTTACCGAATCACAAACCCTAGTTTCGTGATCCGCTAATTCTTCTTCCTCACTTTCCTCTTCTGAATCCTCCACTAACTCACAGTCCTCCTCCGAATCCATCTCACCATTGTCCCTAATGATGAGAACTCTTTTGTTGGGACATTCGACCTATTTATGGCCTCGGCCACTACATTTTAAACATACTATGTCTTGGGTAGGCACACAGTTAGTACTAGCAATAGGAACTTTAGGAAAAGTAGGGTTGGCCGAATTACCTTTGGTACCATAAGAAGATTTTGATACCTTAGGTGTCTCCTTGATGTCCTTATTCCCCTTGGACCATGAGGACTTATTCCAAGTGGAATTTCGAGAACTAGGAGCGGACGGACTAGAAAAGGCAGCCTTGGCCTTGCGTTACCTCTCAATCTTCACGGCCATGTGGAGCATCTCCTCCAAAGTCCTGCATTGAGTCAACTCTAAGGAATTAGCTATCTCTCGGTTCAGTCCACTAGTAAACTTAGCCATCTTTGCTTCCTCATCTTCTATCACATTAACCCTAGCCATAAGAACTTCTAATTCGTTGTGATAGTCATTCACATTTTTGCTCGCTTGGGTGAGCTTTTGTAAGCGCTGAAGTTGATCCCTATGGTAGTACGGTGGGACAAACTTTCTTTTCATCACAAACTTCATATTCTCCCAAGTAGTCACGGGACCTCTCAAATCCTCACTGACTTGCTCCCACCAATGGGAAGCATATCCGAAGAACTCGAAAGCCAAATCTTATTTTTTTCTCATCCGTGTAGTTGTGACACCGAAAAACGGCTTCCATTTTTCGCTCCCAAGTCAAGTATGCCTCGGGATCATCCTTCCCCTCAAAGGCTGGGATTTTGAGCTTGACGCTCCCAACATGATTGTCAACTCGCTCGCGCTCCTCGCGATGCGGCTACTCAAAGTGACGCTCTTGCCTACCAAAGGCGCGTCTATGCGCACCTCATCGGCGCATTTGGAAACCCCTCGGTCCTGCCATGTGAGGACCCTCCTCGTACTCATTTTTAGAACCCTCCAATTCATGCTCACTGAGCTGGTCATCGCTCGGTGCAGGCGCATGTGCCTTTCGATTCACTCTAGGGTTTAGGCGTTGCGCAAAGTGTGCCCCGGGTGCTTGTGGGACAACATTATCACGTTCCCTAGCCTCAACCTAATGCGTCTAAGCGTTCATTTCCTAGAGCTGGGCTGCTATATCTTTTAATGCCTTGGCTACATCATTTTCAGTCGTTGGTTCCTTCCCTAAATTTCCTGACATCCTAAAATTCACAAAGAATTTTTTTCAAGAAAAGGCTTCCAAAGAGATACACAAAGAAAACTAGTGTAGAAATAAATTTTGAGGTAATATATTCAATCAATCGCAAAGATCAATCAATCAATCAAATATATTACAGAGTAGAAAGACACAATAGTAATGGAATCAAGAGAAAGCTCAAAGTAAACAGATTGAGTCAATTTACAAACTCAAAAATGCCAATGGCATGCGATTAGGTTTTATCAGCTTGTTTTATCCACAACTTTTGATTCCCAAGTCCACATCCAATGATTCTTTTTTTTTATGGTACTGATTTCTTTTATGGTTCTGTTTTTGACGCAATTTCTTCACTTTTTTTTTTAAAATTCAACACAACACAGAACACAAATTAACTAAGACACTTTGGGGACTTTGTTTTTTTTTTGAGAACAGTAAAGGACTTACAAATCATTGAGGTTGATTTGCACAGTAATCGCACACACATGACACAAGACACACTAACACACAAGCACGCAAGAGAATTGGTATAGATAGGATTGAATGGATACCAATTCTAGCAAAGACAACAAAATAATTTAAAGGGATAGATTTACCAAGTCGGGATGGCAAAGCTCCACTACCAGCTGATGCGTTCCTTGTAGGCTAGAATGCTCTCTCTTTCGATCGTTGTCCGATGACGTGAATTTCAATGCGGAAATTAACTCGAAGTAGACATGTGAATCTCAAAGGTTTGGTAGCCTTGGCACTCCACAGAGAATCCCTTGAGGTTCTTGTGTCAAACCTTTGAATCTCTGTGGTATGGTGGTCATGACACTCCAAAGAACGATTGAAACAATGAAAGGTGCTTTCGGGTTTTACTTGGCTAGCTAATCGAATGCACAAAACTCAATTAGAAGCATGGTTCATCAAGAACAATGGGATCAAAGATCCGAACAATCTGAATTGTTATCTCAAAATTATCAACTAACTCAAATAATAAAGTGGGCGGCTCCTTTTAAGGATGCACCAAACCCTAATTCCAAAATGGAAACTAGTTAAGTTTCTAAAATAGACTTAAAATAAAATGGCAACAAGACAAACTTCCATAATAGGTTCCGAAACCCTAATAGGACATAAATAAACTCAGAAATAAAGATAGAGGTGCAGGCGCCGCCGTTTTGGTCAAAGTGGCCAAGTGGCTTTGCTTGCGGGGTCTGCCGGTCACGTTTTAAGGAAACAAGGAATCTTCCTTATTACCTTGAGCGTTCCCAATGAAACTTGGAGGGAAACTTCCTAACACATAGACGAAGTACTGGACTAAGTCTTGTGCGAGAAAATATGCTTCGATCATTAAAAGGCTCGGCAGTGGCTTTCACTGTCCAATGCGGTCTTGTGATTTAGGCATTCTCCCAAACCCTTCGGGCGTTTCTCTTCATTCTTGGCCTGGACTCCTCTCTTCTATTATAAATGATCATGGCCTGGTCAAAAATGGGAGAAGGGAGCTGATGGACCTAAAGGTCCGAGGTGGCCACACATGGTCCATCCGCGGGCGTAGGCGCTGCGCGGATGAGGGTCACTAGGCACGGCTGGTGCGCGCATAGGCTGGCTTCCTTTGAGGCTGTGGATGAGGCTGCTGAGCCTCACCTATATGGCTCGGGCCCTGGCACGAGTGATTGGACCCGTGTGTGGCAATGGGAGGCTCGCGACTGCGGCGTCCTCCAAGGCTCGGGCCTTGGCGCGAGTGTTTATGCATGTGGGCTCGGCACTAGGGATGGATCCTCTAGGGATCGTATCACAACGAATGAGGGAAGCATGTGTTTGAGCAAGAAAGGTGCGAGGGCAAGACACAAGAGCCACCTATGGCTGCGTTAGAGTCCAGAAATGATTTGGTGCTCAAGATGAACTCGGAATTAACTTCTATGAAAACTAAAAGACACCTAAAGATGTTAGGAATACCGTGTCCAAAAATCAGGTCAATTTGAAGAGGGAATCAAAGTCCAGCTCGAGTCAAGAAATCAGCGTGCATAGTGGGAACGCAGTCCGTCAAGGCAATATTGACCATGAGCCAAAATAAAAACGGTTCGAGCTTTTTGAGTAATTTCAATTGCAATGAGAACCTAAGTCAAGGAGATAATTCTGGACCACTTTTGAGTGGAAACGCATGAGCCAATCAAGAGAAGGCTCGAGAGGAATTTCAGTGCGACCAGTAAAGACCATGTTCTAATGCGACTAGGAGAAGGAGGTCTATTTGAGCAAGAAGAGTGGGCGGACGCCTATGAGAGGACTTGGATGAGCTGTCTAGATTATTATTACTATTATTATTTGATTTATTAGAGTTTAATTATAGATAGGAGTTCTATTCTCATTTGTAGTTCTATTTCTAGTAAGACTAGTATTGTAAAGGCCTATTTAAAGGCTTGCTTTGTTATTAATAAAATCAATCAGAGTTTTCATCATAAACACCTTACCAAATTCCTGTTCACTATCTACCTTCTTATTCTCTTGATTTCAGAGCAAGTCGTTCTTGTGTAACTTAGTCCTGTGATTTGGCTAGGGCTAGCAAAGCGTGGCGACTTGTGCGATGTAAGGCGTGAGAGGTGCGTGAGCTAGTGTGCGTCATTTATGTGTGCATTTGTGTGACTCAAGTGTGGATCTGCAGAGGCGTGTGGTGAGATTCCTTAGTGCGGCGTGCGAGTGATTCGGTGTGTGAGGTGCACAAGGCCGCTTAGCGATTGTGTGACTCAATCGTTAGGGTTCGTGTGACTCAGACCTTGGAGCTTGTGTGACTCAAGCTTTGAAATCGTGTGACTCGATTTCTTTTCAGGATTGGATGGACTCAATCTCAGTGGGGAGGATTCGTTGGTGCGACGCTTACGGATTGGACCTTAGGTGCCTAGTCAAGTACTTGGTATGTATCGAGCGTTCTATAGGCAAGTGTGACTCTTACCTATTAACCTCAACTTCGAGAGTTCTAGCCACTAGTAGTATGGGATACTACTCGGTTCCAAAGGAGCAACGTTTGGGGGATTTGTCTAATTTCGCACACCAAATCGATAAAGAATAAGATCATTCACATATGCGCGTCTTGGCCTAGCTCGGATCGTATCAATACCCTCCCAGTAATCATCTCCAGTAAGCTCGATAATGCCGAGGAGCAGGAATTAGTGTCCATGTTATGAATTTAGGAAAGCCATCGGTTGGACCATTTTCGTTATCAATGGACTCACCGCATCCACCTTGAGGATGCTAGCAGATCAGTCCGATAACCTCAACGCCTTTTGAATCGACCGCTGATGGAGGTAGTAAAGAAGGACATACTCAAGTTGCTCGACGTTGGCGTCATCTACCCTATCTCCAATAACACTTGGGTTAGCCCCATCCAAGTCGTGCCTAAGAATACTAGCATCAAAATGGAGAATTAATTCCCAAAAGGATCTAGAATGGTTGGCGTGTTTATATTGACTATCGCAGGTTGAATGCCGCTACTATTGTAGGACCATTTCCCCCATCCATTCATCGACCAAATGTTGGTGCATCTCGCGGGCAAGACGCACTATTGTTGTTTAGATGGGTACTCCAGTTTCCACTAAATTCCAGTAGCGGTAGAAGACCAAGAGAAGACCACTTTCACCAGTCCCTTCGACACCTTTCCCTACAGAAGGATGCCATTCGGTCTCTACAATGCACCTACTACCTTTTAGCGATGCATGGTTAGTATCTTCTTTGAGTTTGTGGAGAACAACATTGAGGTATTTATGGACGATTTTACTATTTATGGTAATTCCTTTCTTGAATGTCTAGCTAATTTAAAAAAAGGTTCTACAACTTTGTGTGAAAAACTAACCTTGTTCTGAATTTTGAAAAATGCCACTTCATGGTGGACTGAGGTCTCATCCTACCGCAAGGGCATTGAGGTTGACAAGGCCAAAATTGAAGTCATAGAATCTTTGCCTTACCCCACTTGCGTGCGCGAGTTGTGCTCCTTCCTTGGTCATACAGGTTTTTACAAGCGGTTCATCAAGGATTTCTCCAAGATCACCCAACCCATGTGCCAGCTCCTGCAGAAGGATATTGAATTTATTTTTGACACTAGCTGTAAGGCCTCGTTCGATACCATCAAAGAGAAGCTCATCTCAGCCCTTGTAATTAGAGCACCCGATTGGAGTCTCCCTTTCGAGATCATGTGCGACGCCAGTAACACTGCAGTTGGGGTTGTGCTGGGCAAAAGAAGGACTATGAGACCTATGTGATCTACTATGCCTATAAGCTCCTGGATGAAACACAACGGAACTATACCACCACCGAGAAAGAACTTTTAGCAGTTATGATTCTTATATTTTGTCTTCATTATATCCATTATTATCCACAATTTACTCTTCTGATTTATTAAATCATTCAGATTTTCAGTCTATTATGGATCTAGATGCTACTGATTAGTTTCCTTTCTTTGCTACTTACAAAATAAAGGCATGAAAGGAAACTTCGCCATAGTCGAGCCTACGACTATAAATAAGGGCGCTTCGTGGGTTGCAACCTACGTGTTCTTTTCAAATATCTCTATTTTTGTCAGTTTTAATTTTTAATTTAGAATTTTGAGATATCCTTCGCTCCAGACTTACTATCTAATTCCCTCTTTATTTCAGATGAAATGACGACCAGAAGAAGGCATCAGGGAGCATCAAAGATTAGACACATTTTCACTAGGGGGTAAGGCATATGGAGTGGTAATTTGCCACAAAGAGCTCGTTACGTCCATCCTCCCCTTGCAATTAGATCATCGCTACTCTACAAAAAAGAGGAGACCTCATCCTACCAGCACTTGAAAGATCTCCATCAAATAGTTTTGCTGTCACCAAATGCCCTTTGCCAATAATTCTTCATCTCGGTGAAGAAACATAACAATGATAGATGTGTGTTCTTCAGGGACCCCAATCCACATACTTAATGCATTCCAACTCTGTGGTACAACGATATTTACGCCTTACAAGGCCCTCAACTACAAATTCAAAATTCAAACATGGTCTAATCTTTCATGTTTTGAATTCGCTCACCACAATCATTCTTTACAAGACCTCTCCACATACAGACACGATGATGATACTGTGAAGACCAAATCCGTTAATTTGTGAGCCACGAGATGCTGGTTTCAAGGGTGATTTTATCCGCAATCCCTCGCTGTAAAAACTGAAGTGTTGGAGCTTCTTCCTGAAAAGAAATGATCGGTTAGCTTCCCCAATGAAGATTGACCAAGAATTCTCTTCCACCACTCCAAATGATGTTCAAATCATCAGCAATCAGCCATCCCCATCGTAGAAGATGTCTCCTCGCCAAAAGTAGTCAAGGAGCGAATCACGAAATATTTCAAAAGGGTTCTTCAGTCGCTATAATGAGTTGGTTTCTTTGTAGAACATCTTGCATTTGCAAATAATCAGTCTCAAGGTTTATTTCGAGCTCATCTTTCCTTGGGGATCTGCCCAAGTCCAGAAATGATTCAGCTGTTCCCAAGACGGAATCAATAGGGAGATCGTACATCCAATTTCTAACAAAGAGTTATCTGGCTGCAATTGGTTATGATGGAACTGTTAGAATTGTCTGCAATAATACTATTATCTAGTTGGAGTGTGGACGATGCTAGGCCCAGGCTCACGAAGCTGACTCCCGCTGATGAACCTATCTGATCGTTTGCTGCCACTTGCTGTACACATCTAGAGAAGTCCATTTTCCTCTCTGCCTCTTTAAATTTTGTATAAACATTCTACATTCATTCCCACATTGTGGGCAACTTTTTAAATTGTTCATAAATTTTTGTGAGTGGTCATGCCCTTATATTTTGTTTATAAAACTTATAAAATTGTTAAGATTTCTTGTAGTTGTGAATAAGATTTTTTGAACAAAATCCACAGTACCCTCAAATTTTCAAACCTTCCATAACTTGAGCATATTCATCATGTTATTGCATCATGGATAACTCGTATATCCATTTGAAATTGTATGACATGCATGATCTCGCCTACTTGGTCTTATATCTGCAGCATGCTTTAGATGTAAGCAGTCGTCAAGTAGCTCAAAACACAATACAAACGTGGCAGATAACAATCAAAAGAAGACAAAGGCATCCATTAAAGAATCCAGTTATACAAAAGATAAGACAAACGTGGCAAGCACCAATGATAAGAAGAAAACAAGAGACTTTGCCGACACTAGCTGTAAAGACGTCCAGACAATTATGGCAGACAACTTTGAAATTCCTTTTACGCATTGATTGTCAAAGTGCAAAATTTGTTTTAGAAAAAGATGTTAAAAATCTTGTTGCAAAATAGATTTTTGCCAGATGGCAAGCATTGCTTTCAAATTTTGATTTTGAAATAAAATACATCTCAGGAAAAGACAATTTGACTAAACATTCCTTGGTAAATGTTAAATCCTAAAAATCTTAAATTTGTTTGACATAATTTCAGCTTTGATGCTGAAACTACCAATCCATTATCTTTTAATATTCTAAGAAATTTGTTAAGATTAAAATGTTCTGTTACTGATTTCCATTAAAGAATCCAGCTATACAAAAGACAAGACAAACGTGGCAAGCACCAATGATCAGAAGAAAATAAGAGACTTTGCCGACACCAGTTGTAAAGATGTCCAAACAATTATGGCAGACAACTTTGAAATTCCTTTTACGCATTAATTGTCAAAGTGCAAAATTTGTTTTAGAAAAAGATGTTAAAATCTTGTTGCAAAATAGATTTTTGCCAGATGGCAAGCATTGCTTTCAAATTTTGATGTTGAAATAAAATACATCTCAGGAAAAGACAATTTGACTGAACATTCCTTGCTAAATGTTAAATCCTAAAAATCTATATTTGTTTGACATAATTTCAGCTTTGATGCTGAAACTACCAATCCATTATCTTTTAATATTCTAAGAAATTTGTTAAGATGATTAAAATGTTCTGTTACTGATTTTGAGTAGACCAAAACATCATCAATGTATTCAATGGTAAATTTAGTGTATGGATTTAATATATCATTCATCATCTTTTGGAACTCTGAGGGTGCGTTTTTTAATCTATACAACACATGCTTTAGCAGAAACCAAAGGTCTTAACCCTGACCTTTATATACCTCAAAATGACGGAACTTACTTGCGAAGACGATCCAGTTCAGAAATGGTAACGGAGCCAAGTAGCTCTCTTTCCAGAGGGGGTAAGGGTAAGGAAGTTTTAACTCTTCCGAACTCTCACCACATGAGATTTTAGGTAAGCTTCGGCGTTGGTCAGCCATTAAATCCGTTGGTTTAAGCCGTAAAGCCCAGTGAGGTAGGTGGTCCCGGTGGTGGTCCCGACGAATTTACCTAAAACCTACTATAGTGAGAGAAAAAGAAGGATTAGAATAACCTTATCTTTATCTTCAACAGAAAGATAGTTGTTAATCTCTGATATCCTGGAAAGAATTATTAGTCTTTTTGGAAGCTCCAGTAATAATAATAATAATAATAAGCACGAAGAAGTACAAGATGATTTAGATGACTATAATAGGCAAGAAGTTCATATAGCAAAAATAGAACAACAACTTAGAAATTGGACGATACCTAAAGAAAAGATAAAAGATATATACGAAATAGGATCTTTTAAACTGTTTCATGACTACGTTATAGAAATGACAGAGAGAACAATTCCAGTAAACTCTTTACAAAAAACAATTCAAATGATTAAAGCAAGACAAATCAAGAAATTTAGAAAGAAATATAAATTTTTACATATTGGGTTAATACAAATAGCTGCCAAACCTTTATACAGATTAGGGATGGATACACCTATCCCAATGTGCTTGAGAGATGCAAGATTTAAAAGATTTGATGATTCTTTGTTAGCCATATTCCAGTCAAACTTGA
Source organism: Viola odorata (assembly GCA_963691705.1). NCBI lineage: Eukaryota > Viridiplantae > Streptophyta > Magnoliopsida > Malpighiales > Violaceae > Viola > Viola odorata. Next base: position 50,484,779 of record OY829537.1, on the reverse strand, counting down.
CACAAGGACCAGTCTAACTAAATTGTTACCCAAACTTCACGGTTTCATTAACCGATCCCAATATAATAAAAGTTTTAGTTTTAAATGTTGATACTTTAGACAACATGATTGAAGGCTCTAAAGGTGTAGCCATGATATACAGAATTTATTACAAGGTTATGTCCACCAATATAAACCCTAGGGCTCTGAGACATTCACCCAAAAATGAATCCCTTTTAATAGAAGGTAATACTGAACATGCTATGATACAAACTCCAAAACTTTTACAGTGGGATCAAGTAACCTTTCCAGATGAATGGATTTTACCTAGAGTAAATGAATCCCGATCACTTGTACCTAGAACCCAACCTGCAAGGACAGAAGATGACAGTGGAAATATTAGATTAATATTTGAACCCCACAGACGAAGCATTAATATAACAGAATTTAGACCATTAGAGTCCTCAAATATTGCAACCTCTAGAAGAACAACCAGTAGTCTCGAAGTACCAAGATCTAGGCTTACCATAAGTCAGTCAAACTCTATTTTAACAGGTGTTCATTTAACAGGAGTCAATTTTAATAGGACAATACCCAGACCGATTTATACGGATCAAAATAGCTTTCAAACTTGTGAGCTAGAACCAATAAGATCTCCATCACCTACAGAAAGTGATATGAGATATACAAACCAGATAAATGTAATCACTAAAAAATACGAACTTGATAAAGAAAGATTAAGAAAGGAATTTGATCATCCCTCAAATGATAATATAAGAACTCACTTTTTTAATTATTTTACAAAAGAACAAAAGGACAGTATTAGAGAACAGTTTTATACGTATCTAAATGAAGTACAAACACATATACCTTTTTTCACATGGTTCAAAAGACATCGAGAATTACTAGATACAAAAAACATAAATGTTATAAAGACGCAAATTCAAGCGTGGAAAACTACCACTAATAAGGAAATAAAAGCAGTATATCCACCCTTTGAAGAAATCAAGATAAATCAATTCAACCATGATATTTTAGCATCACCTATAAGAGACGTAAAAGAAGAAAACAGAAAAGTGAAACTATAAGATATAAAAAATATTCAATCATAGAATAATTATACAAATATTATGCTTAATACCATGGCACAACAACTGAATACGATTGAAGAAAATACTCCTCCTAAAATACATTATACGGGACGCACCTATATAGGAGAAGGAAGTAAAACTTCACTAGAAAAACCTTTAAAGACCAGTAACCCATTAATTAAACCTACTACGATTCCAGGGTTCAAAGAAAACTTTAAACTTTCAAGAGAAGATGAGCTTTTCGGAAAAATTAGTCAAGAACTAGACAAATTAAACATGAAATAAAAAAATCAGATTTTGATGTTAACTAAAGAAAATTTAGAAGAAATAACAGACCAATTCAAAGGACTAGAATTAAACAAAATAAAAAGAACAAATTATCAAAGACCAAATATCAGACTTTTTTATCCAAGACCTTCCTTCCCAGACATGCAATCAGAGGAAAGAAACACTAGACAATAAAATAAATATGATGGATTAAGTATTGATGAATGGAATCTGGATGGACAGAGTAAACATGATATCATGAGTATGTTAGCAACTATGTTAATGGCAGTTACCGCTCACAGAACTAGAAATAACATAGACAAACAAGTAGCCTTCATATTAATGGCAGGATTCTCAGGAATGCTTAAAGGATGGTGGGATAACTATCTTACCATGGAAGAAAAATTAGCTATAATGAACGCAACTAGAATAGACGAAGAAGGAGAGGTAGAAGATGCAACTAATGTCCTAATATTCTCTATATTAAAGCATTTTATTGGAAAACCTGAGCAAATTCAGGAAGAAACTACAGAAATACTAATGAACTTAACCTGCCCGAAACTACAAGATTTCACATGGTATAAAGACATGTATTTTTCCAAAGTATTTTTAAAAGATGACTGTAGCCTTCCTTTTTGGAAAGAAAATTTTATATCAGGACTTCCCAACCTATTTGCTGAAAGGTTAGAGCAAAAATAAAAGACTCTAATAAAGGGGTCATACCCTACGAAGACTTAACTTATGGAGAATTGATAGCTTTTATAAACACAGTGGGATTATCACTTTGCACAGACCTGAAGTTAAAGGCAAAACTTAAAAGTGATAAATTGTTAGGAAGAAAGGAATTACGATCTTTCTGTGCTGAATATGGTTATGAAACCATAAAAGCTCCCTCCAGGAATACAGAAAGAATTATAAAACAAAATACACAGAAATATATAAAGAAAGACCCTCAAAACTATACAAGAAACCTTTCTATAAGAAAAAAATACTATAATTATAGAAAAAAGGAAAAACTAAATAATAAAACACCTACCTGTTACAAGTGTGGGCAAGTAGGTCATTACAAGAACGATTGTAAAATGAAGGGAAAGATACAAGCTTTAGAATGTGAAGAAAAGTTTAAAGAAGAACTTATACAACTCTTAAATAACTCAGAAACTGATGAAGAAATCCTAAGTAGCAATGACGAAGTAATATATGAAATACAAGAAAATACTTTTGTAGAAGACATTAGCTCAGAAAAGGAAGAAGAAGAGGATAACACATATGTGTTTGCTCTTATAAACAAATCAATGTTATCACAAAAGAAGCAGACTTATTAATGGAATTAATTGGGAAAGTCGATGACCCCGAGACACATAGAGAATATTTAGAAAAACTTCAGAATATAATAAACAAAAATAAAAAGATAGAATCTATAAAACCATATACTTTGAAGGAGGTAGTAAGCAGATTTTCTAAATTAGAATCAACGGTAACAACTCAAGATTTAAAAGAAGAAATTAGAAAAATTGAATCTGAAATAAGAACTTTATAGATGGAAAATACTCAACCCAATATCAGAGTGAGTATGATAGAAGACAAAGATACCAATATAATAAGAGAAGAGAATTGTGGAAAAGAAATTGGAAAATACGAAAGTCTAAATGAGGATATTAATAAAGAAGCCTTAGGAATAACTGAGGAAGAGGAACATTATCTGAATGTAATATCTAGAATTGAATATCAAAAATGGCATGTGAATATAGAACTAAAATTAGACAACAGTTTTCATATTAATGTTATAGCCTTAATAGATTCGGGTGCCGACCAAAATTGTATACAAGAAGGATTAATACCCACACAATACTACGAAAAGACTAGAGAAAGTTTATACGGAGCAAGCTGGGTAAAATTAGACATAAAATACAAACTTTCAAAAGCATACGTCTGTAAGCAAGGATTTTGCTTTAGACAATCTTTTATACTAGCTAAAGATCTAGGACAAAAGGTAATATTAGGAACCCCCTTCCTAATGCAGATTTGCCCATTTAGAGTTGAATATGAGGGTATTTGGACCAAAGCTAAAGACCTAGACAAAAAGATTTAAATATTATGAAAGATTACTCTATAACATAGAATATTATGTTATTACAAAAGAAAAAACATTTGCATTTCCTTACAAAGGAAATAAATTACAAAAGGATAGAGGAAGAAATCCTAACGCCTGCAAACCAAAAGAAAGTAAAAGAATTTCAAGAATTATTTGAGAAAGAAGTTTGTGTAGACGTCCCAAATGCATTTTGGAATAGGAAAAAATACATTATAGACTTGCCATACGAAAAAGATTTTAACAAAAAAAATATACCTACTAGAGTTATTTAGATGAATAAGCAATTAATGGAATACTGTGACAAAGAAATTCAATCCTTACTAGACAAAAAACTGATAAGACCTAGTAAATCTCAATGGTCGTGTGCAGCCTTTTATATACAGAATCATGCCGAACTTGAAAGAGGAGCTCCCAGACTAGTAATAAATTACAAACCACTTAATAAAGCTCTTAGATGGATTAGGTACGCCATACCTAATAAAAGAGACTTGATAAAAAGACTACATGGTGCAACTATATTCTCTAAATTTTATATGAAATCAGGATTTTGGCAAATCCAGGTTACGGAGGAAGACAGATATAAGACGGCATTTACAGTCCCATTAGGACATTATGAATGGAATGTAATGCCTTTTGGTTTAAAAAACACACCCTCAGAGTTCCAAAAGATGATGAATGATATATTAAATCCATACACTAAATTTACCATTGTATACATTGATAATGTTTTGGTCTACTCAAAATCAGTAACAGAACATTTTAATCATGTTAACAAATTTCTTAGAATATTAAAAGATAATGGATTGGTAGTTTCAGCATCAAAGCTGAAATTATGTCAAACAAATATAAGATTTTTAGGATTTAACATTTACCAAGGAATGTTCAGTCCTATAAGTAGATCCATAGAATTTGCGAGCAAATTACCAGACGAAATAAAAGATAAAACTCAATTACAAAGATTTCTTGGATGTTTAAATTATGTTTCAGACTTCATAAAAGACCTTAGATCAACTTGTTCAATTTTATATAAGACATTGAAAAAGACACCTACTGAGTGGACAGAAGAACACACTGAAATAGTAAGACTTGTTAAAGAAAAGGTTAAAAATCTCCCATGTTTAGGGATACCAGATCCATTAGCAAAATTGATAGTTGAAACAGACGCATCAGATTTGGGATATGGTGGAATACTAAAGCAAGAAATTGCAGGCAAAGAACAACTAATAAGATATTGCTCAGGTTTGTGGATAGAATCTCAAAAGAATTATTCAACAATAAAGAAAGAAATTTTGGCCATTGTTTTATGCATTACAAAATTTCAAGACGATGTTTTTAACAGAAATTCCTTTTACGCATTGATTGTCAAAGTGCAAAATTTGTTTTAGAAAAAGATGTTAAAAATCTTGTTGCAAAACAAATTTTTGCCAGATGGCAAGCATTGCTTTCAAATTTTGATTTTGAAATGAAATACATCTTAGGAAAAGACAATTCTTTACCAGACTTCCTTTCAAGAGAATTTCTACAGGGAAAGAAAAATGATGACCAATGAGGATCCAAAGAGAGAGACGAAAGCATCATACCCAATGACCATCCCAGAGATTCCGAACTCTCCAAATAGATTTGACAATCTTAGACCTCAAACAGCAAAGACACTAGACCCAAAACTATTTCTTTCAGGAACTTCAGGCCCAAAGACTCCTTCCAGACTTATACCAGCCTTGCAAGTCCAACCACCAAGATCACCAACCTCGATAACTCAATGACCCGCAGTTTTAGGAAATGTACCAAGACCACAATTCCAGATACAGCCCAGACAAAAGCACAAGACAAAACAGGCCCAATACTTAAACCTTTAGTCAATTCATCTTAGTGGATACAGACTCAGTAGAAATTACCCATGAAACCACCATGGCAAGACCAGACAGATATTCTTATTCAAAATGCCGAATTCTCAAGATTTTGACACCAACACACTAGGGCATGAACCCTTATACACAAAAGACCTTCTCACAGCCCTTCATTCCAGGAGGATTTGACTATTATGACTACCAGATGGCGTGGCATCATGCCTTTTTATACTTTACCGGAGGACACTCATGGTTCTTCCATTTTGACCAAAATATTTCAGGGAACCTTCCACTATGGTTTCACAGATGGTGGCATCATTTTGGTGCTCATGAAATAGTATTCCCAGACAACGTGTTAGAAAGGTATGGAGCCTTCACTCAGAAATACACCCAGGAAAATGAGCTTTGCTCTCATATTTCATATCCCATGGATCATTTATTGGGAATATGAAATTATTGATAGAACAGAATACGAGCCTCCCATTTTCACCAGATGGTTCAAGGTAAAATGGTGGAAAAGATTTCCATAGGAACAAGCATCAAGATTCGCAGTCATAAAGACGTTATCAGAGTCAACCATCAACAATCCTCCACCTAGAGGACAGACAAGATTCCAACCAGATACGTTTCAGACTGGATCAACATCAAAGACAGCTAGACGAAAGATGAAGGAAGAACTCCTAGAAAAATTATCTCATTTTTCAGACGATGAAGATGAAGGAGAATCGTGCACTCCAATAAACTCTGACCCAGACTATGACAATGATGTGATGGTTGAGCTCTATCCAGAGCTTGGAAGAATGTAAAAAATAAAAAATAAAAAATAAAAAAACACAAAAATTGAGAAAAAAAAAATACTGCAAAAATGACTCTTTATCAAAAAGGCGTACTAAGAATTCCTGAAGACAATCAAAGATGGGGACAAAAATGGAAAAGAGACTATTATTCTACTCATAATAAGCCAAATAGACCCACCAGGAGAAGGATAATCATCATAAGAAGACAAGGGGTGGTACCAGTATCAGCTGTCCAGACAAGAAGACGTACGTGGCAGATAACAATTAAAAGAAGACAAAGACATCCATTAAAGAATCTAGCTATACAAAAGACAAGACAAACGTGGCAAGCACCAATGATCAGAAGAAAAAAAGAGACTTTGCCGACACCAGCTGTAAAGACGTCCAGACAATTATGGCAGACAACTTTTAGAAAGAAAAGAAGACTTGTAAAAGAGATAGAATCCTTATCTCTTACCTTAGGAAAATGTAATCTATTTTGAAGTCCGTTTGGACTTATCTATCGATGTAACCTCTATAAAAGGGGAGAAAGACCTCAGTTTTGAGGCAGAATCAGAAATAAAATTCCAAAATTATCACAAAAACTCTTGAGAAAAGCTTTCAAACATCTTGAGCAACATCACTGTAAGTTTTAAATACGCTTCTGAATTTCATACAACGCTTTTATTATACTTTTAAAAGCTTTCTTAATTGTTTTTAAATTCTGTATTCTCATTTTAATACATGCATTATGACTATTTGGGATAAATTAGCAATGTGTTTAGCATTATTAAGAACTGATAGACTCTCAGATTTAGAACAATTCAGAGCTGAATTAGTTTCACATTTGACCTTTATTCACCAAGCATACATTGAAGACCTTAACCCAACTAGTAATGACAAAAATGACAACGCAGTACCATTAGCACAAGATAGAACTCCTTTATGGAATGAAGACTTAATCAAGATAGAACTGTTAAGAAATATGGTAATAGCAACTACTAAAACCATAGACAAAGTTTATAGAACAATTAATAGAAATCAAAATACGAAATCAACTGGTCCACAGACGCTAAATCATACAACCGTTTATAGAACAAATGATCAGCCATTTGTTGTCAGATAAAGAGCAACCTCAATTAGACCTCAATTTCATCAACCCATCTCTAGACCTTCAACCTCATCATCAAGAAATTCACCTCAATCAATATCTCTACGACCCATGAGTCCAGAAATCTTTACATCTACAAGACCATCTTCATCCACAAGATCCTACTTGAAACCTGATTCAAATACCCCTAGACAAATCTATACAGCACATGCTTTAGCAGAAACTGAAGGTCTTAACACTGACCTTTATATACCTCAAAATGAGGGAACTTACTTGCGAAGACGTTCTGGTTCAGAAATGGTAGCGGAGCCAAGTAGCTCTCTTTCCAGAAGGCGTAATCTGGCTACAATTGGTTATGATGGTACTGTTAGAATTGTCTGCAATAATACTATTATCTAGTTGGAGTGCGGACGATGCTAGGCCCAAACTCATGAAGCTGACTCCCCGCTGATGTACTTATCTGATCGTTAGTTGCCGCTTGTTGTACACATCTAGAGAAGTCCATTTTCCTCTCTGCCTCTTTAATTTTTGTATAAACATTCTGCATTCATTCCCACACTGTGGGCAACTTTTTAAATTGGTCATAAATTTTTGTGAGTGGTCATGCCCTCATATTTTGTTTATAAAACTTATAAAACTGTTAAGATTTTTTGTAGTTGTGAATAAGAATTTTTGAATAAAATCCACACTACCCTCAAATTTTCAAACCTTCCATAAATTGAGCATATTCATCATGTTATTACATCATGGATAACTCGTATATCCATTTGAAATTGTATGACATGCATGATCTCGCCTGCTTGCTCTTATATCTCCAGCATGCTTTAGAAGTAAGCAGTTGACAACATATCCCTGTGAGCATTTTGAGCCTTCGCGCCTTATTTATTCCATGAGTGCAAATGCTAAACTAAGCACTAGTTAGATTTGCATAATATCCAGGGTACATGCACCATTAGACATGAGATAGTCGTAAGATGACATGGGACCTGAATGCCACTCTAGAGCAAACATGCAATTGCATTGATACGAGCAAGGGCACTCATGGATACATCACACGAAGCAAGGGGCTGGTAGACATTCTCTTGAAGACCATTCGAGCCGAGGAGAGCAACTTGGAGGCGAAGCATCAATGGATGACTTGTGTGCACGCCAACACACTCACTTTTGAACCCGCACGAGCCTCACAGGTTGGTTGCGCAAGCCATGAGGAAACCCCGTGCCCAACCCTAGCATGTCATGTGGCCGCCTCACCAAAGCCTAAGAATCAGCGTCTGGCGGCATACCGCCAAGACCCGAGCGGTATGCCCTGAGCTTCGACATGTTTATTTATTTTGGCAACGAGGCTAGCGGCATATCGCCAGACCCCAGACGGTATACCGCCAGCTCCATCCTTAATACTTCTCCAATTGTTCAAGTGATCAATCCAAGGGCTTCCAAGTCCCTTTGTCTAAGGGTAATTCAGGGTATTCCCCTATGTAAATAGTCTAGCAATAAATAAGAATAAATATACTTTTTTTAGCCCGTGTCTTTGATTTGAATGTTATCTTCTTCATAGACCAATTATCTAGGTTAATTTTAGGGTTCTTAAAACCATCCTTTTTATCTACACTAAATCTGGGTTGCTCAAGCAAGACTTGAGAGGGTTTGTTGGGTGTGTAAGTTCCTTTATTGTTAATCATCAATACATATTCCTTTTCTTCCATATTCATCCGCTGCAAGTTACTCCCTTCCCTTTCATTTTTGTCCATCCTTTCATCTATCCATCCGTGGTTACCATCCTCCCAAAGAGGACTAGATCCATCATCACTCATTTGGCCAACTTCGTCCTCCATCAGAACTATGACCATACCATGCATTGCCTACCCAATCGTACCACACGATGGATAATCAAATCATATACTATTCATCACTTAACCATTTTTCATGCCTTGCCTAAGGAGAATCCACACACCCATCTCTAGTAATTACACTTCAATTATGAAACCATAAAACCCGAAGAAGTCTACATCAATCATGCGAAGCTACGAGCCTTCACTTGGTCTCTCGCGAGAGATGCCAAATCATATTTTTTGGGTCCTTTCACCAAATTAATCACCTCATGGAAATAAATGTCCAGAGCTTTTACTGACAAGTATTGTCCAGCCTCCATGACAAGCGCAACCCGTAAGGAGTTAGTTGTCCATCCTCCAGAAAGACGATGAAATCTCCATCAATACCACAACCGATTCATGAGAATACAGACTCTATGTCTTTCACATGGCTTACCCGACCATTCCTTGATACAATAATTTTATGGTGGAATGAAGCAGAATGACAAAGAGAAGTTGGATGTAACTAGCCAAGATTACTTTTGTGCTCTCACCCCTGCGGTTGCTAAGGCCTTGATCAAACTCATGTCCAAAAATAACATGCCTTCTTAAAGAGCCCTGCCGACCAATGAAGTCTGAGTCGCTGCCATCAACACCGACCTCAGCACCATTAGCACTCTACTCTAGAATATGTTTGCTGGATAACCTATGCAAGTGAAGGCATGTGAGTTTTGTAACTTCACAGATCACCTGACTGACGCCTGTCCTAATATTCCCGATGAATTCTAGGTTAATATTGTTAGTAATTACAATGGATCCCCTAGGAAGTTTGATCCTTACTCCAACACAAATAACCCGGGATGGCGCAACCATCCTAATTTTAGTTGGTCCAATAATCAGCAACACTCTGGACCTAACCAACAACAAAATCAGAATCAACATCAAAATCAAACTCAGCTGCCCTTTAACCCCTTGAATTTTCAGCCACGGTAGGATCCTCGGAACCACCACCAGTTCCAGCACCAAACGCCTCAAGGGCAAGCTCCAAATTTACCCTCAGCAGATGAAGTTAACAAATTGACCAATGTATTCATGGAACTACAAAAGCACCTGGGGTATATAGATGCAGAACTTAAGGAGCTGAAGAATGAAGGAAGACTCCCACCTCAGACAGAGCCCAATCCAAAGCACAATGTCAGTGCAATATCCTTACGAAGTGGAACCCAACTGCCTAAGCACCTTAGTTCCCATCTAGCCCTCGAAGATGAACTACCTGAGCCTGAATTTTCACAGCACAACCCTGATGCAATTATCGAGCCAGAAGCTAGAGTCTCAGTGCCTAGTTAAGCATTGAAATCGCACATGAAAAATATAGCAGTGTTTGGCTCAAAGTGCTCACAGGGTGTAGGTGCTTTTTGTGATTACTGGTGTCTAGGCCTAGACATGGTCATAAGTACAAGTAGGTATAATTGTGTTTGGCCAAGCAGAGATGTGATAAATGACTAGTTTTATTCTACTTTGTGCAAAAGGCAAGAGACACGCGTCTAAATAAGGGGAGGTTTAAAAACGGGGTAGTGATCAATTGCTAACAATTTCATAAAATTTAAAAATCCAATATATATTTTTTTTTAAGTTCATGAAACACACAGTTATGCAACGAGCATAAAAACACACATGTAATCAAGATAATTCTAAAATAAACACGTAAACAAACCCCTCCCCACACTTAGGCATCACATTGTCCTCAATGCGAAGAAGGGACTCACACAAGGGCCAATGAGAAGAAATAAAAACCAAAAAGGAAAAGGAAAGAAACGTGGGTTGCGTCTCATGAAGCACCTGAGTTAACGTCAAGGCCTTGGCGATGGCTACTCAAATTACTTTGGGATTGGTGGCTCCGCCATGAGAGGGTGGAAACCTTCATGGAACAGCTGCAATCTGTGAGCTTGCACTTTGGAAACAAGGCCTATGTCCATATTCTGAATTGTAACCACCCCATGATCATAAATCTTTGTGACAAGGTAAGGGTCGGTCCTCCTATGATTCAACTTTCTAAAAAATAACCTAAGATTAGAAGTGTAAAGTAAAACCTTTTGTCCAATAGCAAAGGTTTTAGAAGATAGCAACTTATCATGATGAGTGTTAGTCTTGGTCGTGTCTTGGGCAAGCTGCGGAGCTAGCGTTGTGATGGGTGTCTTGACCTTGCTGGTTGTGACAGTGGCTGTTGTAGTGGGAGTGGGTATTATTGTGGCCTTAGGGTTAGTCTTGGTGACGGGCAGAGTTGGTCTCATGTGATACGATCCTGGTTCCTTAGGATGCGTAGCACCAATTTTGATCTTTGTTCAAAGACGGATTTCCTGCGGAAATAGATAACTCGACAAGTACGAGCTTAGACCACTTAGCTAACCTGTGCTAAGAGCCCTAATCGATTTCAAGTCAAGGGTCTTGAATCGGGTTCTTAGGACTACACTCAACAATGTGAGAATCACACTAGGATAAACGACACAATAATACAATTCCAAGATTTACTTGTATACGACTCAAGTATTGCGGACTCAAGAAGAACAAGGTTCAACCAACTTGAACAAGGGGCGGAGATTGAAGAGAATATCTCAATTTATCAAATAACAGCCAAGTTTCTAAGGAGGCCAAGTGGCTCCTTAAATAAGGTTACAAGCAAACCCTAATTCCAAAATAGGAATATTACATAAAGTAAAACACTTTAACTAATTAATCAATTAACTAATTAACTAATTAACTAATTAAATAATTACAGTAAATATAAATATATTTAAATACATTCCAGCAGCCCATGTCGAGTTCCCCATCATCGGGCCAAGGTTTGGGCCGAAACTTCAAGTTGTATGTTGCCTCGCGTACAGACTGCACGCCATAATGTCGACGTCCATAACTTTTAAAAAACTGGGCCAAATGAGCTGAATCTTGTCCCAGATGAAAGCTAACATCCTGAAGTTTCCAACTAGAGGTCGATCGCATGATTCCGACATGTACAGCTCTGGTTACGTTCCGACGAAGTTGCCTGTTGTGTCTGCACCTAGAACTGCTGTGTGCGAGATTGTCATCTCGAATCTCCTTGATATCTACTTGTCTGAATGCTCTGAAACTTGGACACAGCCTTCCTAAGACTCCAATAGGTCTTGTATATGTGCTAGATCTTTTATTGAAGCCGTTCTTCCAAGGGTTGACTCGGATGGATGTCAAACCTTGTGCTAGGTGCGTCCAAGCCACCTTCCATGTCATCCTTCGCCTGAAAGCTTGATCAAGCAGCGTCTCCTGCCTTGTCTCCATGTCTAGGGGTTGCTGAATGGTCACTGGGGTTAGCCATGGGGCTAGGATCGTATCATTCCCTTCCCCTTCGAAAAGATTCGCCCTCGAATCTGATTCTTTTAAGACAACAATTCTATCAGAATCAACAAAGGAAACACATGAAGGAAAGGGATTACCCAAGGCATCCAACTCTGATTGTTGCAACTTAGACAACTCCTTCTCCTTCAAAACATCTTGCTCTTGCTGCCTCTCTTTTTCTCTCTTGATTCCTTTGGTAATCTCGTATTCAGCATGTGACTTAGCTAGCCATTGCTGATCCTCAAAAACTTCAGCTGGAGTCAAAGGTACCAAGGTGAATTTTCTGCCATCCTTCACTAACTTGTAGTGGTTGCTTCTTCTCTCATACTTGGCCTCTCTATCAAAATGCCACGGTCTTCCAAGGAGGATATGACTTGCCTGCATAGGTACAACATCACAAAGTACCTCTTCTTTATACTTGCCAATGCCGAATTTAACAAGTACTTGCTGATCCACCATGATCCCATCACCATTCGTCATCCCATGCAACTGATATGGCTTCGGATGCTTCACGGTTTGCAAACCTAGCTTGTCAACCATTAACCAACTTGCACAATTGGTGTTGCTCCCATTGTCAATTATGATGGAGCACCCTTTCTTATCAATCACACCACGAGTGTGAAATAAATTATCTCGTCGCTCCTTATCGGACACATCCGAAACATGACTGTCGCTTGGCACACCCGCTGCCCTAGGAATAGGGTTTATGGTGGCCAAGGCTTCTATCCTAGCCATCCTAACATCAGCAGCCAATTGACTCTCAATCATCGCCCTGAGCTGTTCAGTGATGGCAGCTAACATGGTCGGCACATCTGGTTGTTGAACCTCTTCTTGAGACATCTATAAGTTTCCTGAAATTCACAACACAAAAGAAAACGTAAAATTGCACTAACCTAGCACTCCCTCACGTGTTTACTCTCGTGTTTAAACACTCTAATAATCTCACCCAAAATCCTCTCAAAAACTCCTGCAATTGTCAAGTGTTAGTAAGACTCAAGAGTTCAAGAAAAGCTTCCAAGAAGACTCTCAAAGAAAACTAGCACGGAAAAGAATTGTGACACTTGATATTTGAGTAATTGCAAGAACAACCAATCAAACAAATAGCAAGTAGAGTAGAAGGCAATTTCAAGGAATCAAAGAAAGCTCAAAATTGACTCGAAAGGACTCAAACAAGTTCAATTTCAGTTCTGTTTTTTTTTTTGTTTTTGACTATGAACACAGTTTAGTGTTTTGATCACAACTTTTTACTCTTACCTTAGAATCTACTGATTCTTTTTGATTCAGAAGCCCAACAAACACAGCTTTCCAACGGATCCTTTTTCACTCAAAACGGACTTCAGTAGCTATATATACAAATTCAATTTCGACTTGAAAGAAATTGTGCAGAATTTGGCAGAAACAATTTAGTAAATCGGGTGCAGCTTTTGACTCTGATGTCTGAATCACTTGATTCTTTTTGATTTGGAAACATAACACACTCAGCTTTCCAACGAGATCGAAATCACCCAAATCAGACTTCAGTTGCTATATATATAAATACAAATTCGACAACTGATACTGAACAGAATTTTCTCTTGTATTTCGTGACCTTCTTGTGGGTAGAAAACGCAAGTAATTTAGCGAATTTCAACACAACAAACTGGAACGAAACACAACCAATTGTATTCAAGTAACTAACCAAGCACAGCAAAGAAATCGGTTTTAGAATGGAGTAGAAAGAGAATACCGATTTCAACAAAGAAAACTTGAAACAATTGAAGATACTTACCAATCTTTGAACGCCTTAAGCTCCGCTACCAACTGATACGATCCTGGTTCCTTAGGATGCGTAGCACCAATTTTGATCTTTGTTCAAAGACGGATTTCCTGCGGAAATAGATAACTCGACAAGTACGAGCTTAGACCACTTAGCTCACCTGTGCTAAGAGCCCTAATCGATTTCAAGTCAAGGGTCTTGAATCGGGTTCTTAGGACTAGACTCAACAATGTGAGAATCACACTAAGATAAACGACACAATAATACAATTCCAAGATTTACTTGTATACGACTCAAGTATTGCGGACTCAAGAAGAACAAGGTTCAACCAACTTGAACAAGGGGCGGAGATTGAAGAGAATATCTCAATTTATCAAATAACAGCCAAGTTTCTAAGGAGGCCAAGTGGCTCCTTAAATAAGGTTACAAGCAAACCCTAATTCCAAAATAGGAATATTACATAAAGTAAAACACTTTAACTAATTAATCAATTAACTAATTAACTAATTAACTAATTAAATAATTACAGTAAATATAAATATATTTAAATACATTCCAGCAGCCCATGTCGAGTTCCCCATCATCGGGCCAAGGTTTGGGCCGAAACTTCAAGTTGTATGTTGCCTCGCGTACAGACTGCACGCCATAATGTCGACGTCCATAACTTTTAAAACACTGGGCCAAATGAGCTGAATCTTGTCCCAGATGAAAGCTAACATCCTGAAGTTTCCAACTAGAGGTCGATCGCATGATTCCGACATGTACAGCTCTGGTTACGTTCCGACGAAGTTGCCTGTTGTGTCTGCACCTAGAACTGCTGTGTGCGAGATTGTCATCTCGAATCTCCTTGATATCTACTTGTCTGAATGCTCTGAAACTTGGACACAGCCTTCCTAAGACTCCAATAGGTCTTGTATATGTGCTAGATCTTTTATTGAAGCCGTTCTTCCAAGGGTTGACTCGGATGGATGTCAAACCTTGTGCTAGGTGCGTCCAAGCCACCTTCCATGTCATCCTTCGCCTGAAAGCTTGATCAAGCAGCGTCTCCTGCCTTGTCTCCATGTCTAGGGATTGCTGAATGGTCACTGGGGTTAGCCATGGGGCTAGGATCGTATCATTCCCTTCCCCTTCGAAAAGATTCGCCCTCGAATCTGATTCTTTTAAGACAACAATTCTATCAGAATCAACAAAGGAAACACATGAAGGAAAGGGATTACCCAAGGCATCCAACTCTGATTGTTGCAACTTAGACAACTCCTTCTCCTTCAAAACATCTTGCTCTTGCTGCCTCTCTTTTTCTCTCTTGATTCCTTTGGTAATCTCGTATTCAGCATGTGACTTAGCTAGCCATTGCTGATCCTCAAAAACTTCAGCTGGAGTCAAAGGTACCAAGGTGAATTTTCTGCCATCCTTCACTAACTTGTAGTGGTTGCTTCTTCTCTCATACTTGGCCTCTCTATCAAAATGCCACGGTCTTCCAAGGAGGATATGACTTGCCTGCATAGGTACAACATCACAAAGTACCTCTTCTTTATACTTGCCAATGCCGAATTTAACAAGTACTTGCTGATCCACCATGATCCCATCACCATTCGTCATCCCATGCAACTGATATGGCTTCGGATGCTTCACGGTTTGCAAACCTAGCTTGTCAACCATTAACCAACTTGCACAATTGGTGTTGCTCCCATTGTCAATTATGATGGAGCACCCTTTCTTATCAATCACACCACGAGTGTGAAATAAATTATCTCGTCGCTCCTTATCGGACACATCCGAAACATGACTGTCGCTTGGCACACCCGCTGCCCTAGGAATAGGGTTTATGGTGGCCAAGGCTTCTATCCTAGCCATCCTAACATCAGCAGCCAATTGACTCTCAATCATCGCCCTGAGCTGTTCAGTGATGGCAGCTAACATGGTCGGCACATCTGGTTGTTGAACCTCTTCTTGAGACATCTATAAGTTTCCTGAAATTCACAACACAAAAGAAAACGTAAAATTGCACTAACCTAGCACTCCCTCACGTGTTTACTCTCGTGTTTAAACACTCTAATAATCTCACCCAAAATCCTCTCAAAAACTCCTGCAATTGTCAAGTGTTAGTAAGACTCAAGAGTTCAAGAAAAGCTTCCAAGAAGACTCTCAAAGAAAACTAGCACGGAAAAGAATTGTGACACTTGATATTTGAGTAATTGCAAGAACAACCAATCAAACAAATAGCAAGTAGAGTAGAAGGCAATTTCAAGGAATCAAAGAAAGCTCAAAATTGACTCGAAAGGACTCAAACAAGTTCAATTTCAGTTCTGTTTTTTTTTTTGTTTTTGACTATGAACACAGTTTAGTGTTTTGATCACAACTTTTTACTCTTACCTTAGAATCTACTGATTCTTTTTGATTCAGAAGCCCAACAAACACAGCTTTCCAACGGATCCTTTTTCACTCAAAACGGACTTCAGTAGCTATATATACAAATTCAATTTCGACTTGAAAGAAATTGTGCAGAATTTGGCAGAAACAATTTAGTAAATCGGGTGCAGCTTTTGACTCTGATGTCTGAATCACTTGATTCTTTTTGATTTGGAAACATAACACACTCAGCTTTCCAACGAGATCGAAATCACCCAAATCAGACTTCAGTTGCTATATATATAAATACAAATTCGACAACTGATACTGAACAGAATTTTCTCTTGTATTTCGTGACCTTCTTGTGGGTAGAAAACGCAAGTAATTTAGCGAATTTCAACACAACAAACTGGAACGAAACACAACCAATTGTATTCAAGTAACTAACTAACCAAGCACAGCAAAGAAATCGGTTTTAGAATGGAGTAGAAAGAGAATACCGATTTCAACAAAGAAAACTTGAAACAATTGAAGATACTTACCAATCTTTGAACGCCTTAAGCTCCGCTACCAACTGATACGATCCTGGTTCCTTAGGATGCGTAGCACCAATTTTGATCTTTGTTCAAAGACGGATTTCCTGCGGAAATAGATAACTCGACAAGTACGAGCTTAGACCACTTAGCTCACCTGTGCTAAGAGCCCTAATCGATTTCAAGTCAAGGGTCTTGAATCGGGTTCTTAGGACTAGACTCAACAATGTGAGAATCACACTAAGATAAACGACACAATAATACAATTCCAAGATTTACTTGTATACGACTCAAGTATTGCGGACTCAAGAAGAACAAGGTTCAACCAACTTGAACAAGGGGCGGAGATTGAAGAGAATATCTCAATTTATCAAATAACAGCCAAGTTTCTAAGGAGGCCAAGTGGCTCCTTAAATAAGGTTACAAGCAAACCCTAATTCCAAAATAGGAATATTACATAAAGTAAAACACTTTAACTAATTAATCAATTAACTAATTAACTAATTAACTAATTAAATAATTACAGTAAATATAAATATATTTAAATACATTCCAGCAGCCCATGTCGAGTTCCCCATCATCGGGCCAAGGTTTGGGCCGAAACTTCAAGTTGTATGTTACCTCGCGTACAGACTGCACGCCATAATGTCGACGTCCATAACTTTTAAAACACTGGGCCAAATGAGCTGAATCTTGTCCCAGATGAAAGCTAACATCCTGAAGTTTCCAACTAGAGGTCGATCGCATGATTCCGACATGTACAGCTCTGGTTACGTTCCGACGAAGTTGCCTGTTGTGTCTGCACCTAGAACTGCTGTGTGCGAGATTGTCATCTCGAATCTCCTTGATATCTACTTGTCTGAATGCTCTGAAACTTGGACACAGCCTTCCTAAGACTCCAATAGGTCTTGTATATGTGCTAGATCTTTTATTGAAGCCGTTCTTCCAAGGGTTGACTCGGATGGATGTCAAACCTTGTGCTAGGTGCGTCCAAGCCACCTTCCATGTCATCCTTCGCCTGAAAGCTTGATCAAGCAGCGTCTCCTGCCTTGTCTCCATGTCTAGGGATTGCTGAATGGTCACTGGGGTTAGCCATGGGGCTAGGATCGTATCATTCCCTTCCCCTTCGAAAAGATTCGCCCTCGAATCTGATTCTTTTAAGACAACAATTCTATCAGAATCAACAAAGGAAACACATGAAGGAAAGGGATTACCCAAGGCATCCAACTCTGATTGTTGCAACTTAGACAACTCCTTCTCCTTCAAAACATCTTGCTCTTGCTGCCTCTCTTTTTCTCTCTTGATTCCTTTGGTAATCTCGTATTCAGCATGTGACTTAGCTAGCCATTGCTGATCCTCAAAAACTTCAGCTGGAGTCAAAGGTACCAAGGTGAATTTTCTGCCATCCTTCACTAACTTGTAGTGGTTGCTTCTTCTCTCATACTTGGCCTCTCTATCAAAATGCCACGGTCTTCCAAGGAGGATATGACTTGCCTGCATAGGTACAACATCACAAAGTACCTCTTCTTTATACTTGCCAATGCCGAATTTAACAAGTACTTGCTGATCCACCATGATCCCATCACCATTCGTCATCCCATGCAACTGATATGGCTTCGGATGCTTCACGGTTTGCAAACCTAGCTTGTCAACCATTAACCAACTTGCACAATTGGTGTTGCTCCCATTGTCAATTATGATGGAGCACCCTTTCTTATCAATCACACCACGAGTGTGAAATAAATTATCTCGTCGCTCCTTATCGGACACATCCGAAACATGACTGTCGCTTGGCACACCCGCTGCCCTAGGAATAGGGTTTATGGTGGCCAAGGCTTCTATCCTAGCCATCCTAACATCAGCAGCCAATTGACTCTCAATCATCGCCCTGAGCTGTTCAGTGATGGCAGCTAACATGGTCGGCACATCTGGTTGTTGAACCTCTTCTTGAGACATCTATAAGTTTCCTGAAATTCACAACACAAAAGAAAACGTAAAATTGCACTAACCTAGCACTCCCTCACGTGTTTACTCTCGTGTTTAAACACTCTAATAATCTCACCCAAAATCCTCTCAAAAACTCCTGCAATTGTCAAGTGTTAGTAAGACTCAAGAGTTCAAGAAAAGCTTCCAAGAAGACTCTCAAAGAAAACTAGCACGGAAAAGAATTGTGACACTTGATATTTGAGTAATTGCAAGAACAACCAATCAAACAAATAGCAAGTAGAGTAGAAGGCAATTTCAAGGAATCAAAGAAAGCTCAAAATTGACTCGAAAGGACTCAAACAAGTTCAATTTCAGTTCTGTTTTTTTTTTTGTTTTTGACTATGAACACAGTTTAGTGTTTTGATCACAACTTTTTACTCTTACCTTAGAATCTACTGATTCTTTTTGATTCAGAAGCCCAACAAACACAGCTTTCCAACGGATCCTTTTTCACTCAAAACGGACTTCAGTAGCTATATATACAAATTCAATTTCGACTTGAAAGAAATTGTGCAGAATTTGGCAGAAACAATTTAGTAAATCGGGTGCAGCTTTTGACTCTGATGTCTGAATCACTTGATTCTTTTTGATTTGGAAACATAACACACTCAGCTTTCCAACGAGATCGAAATCACCCAAATCAGACTTCAGTTGCTATATATATAAATACAAATTCGACAACTGATACTGAACAGAATTTTCTCTTGTATTTCGTGACCTTCTTGTGGGTAGAAAACGCAAGTAATTTAGCGAATTTCAACACAACAAACTGGAACGAAACACAACCAATTGTATTCAAGTAACTAACCAAGCACAGCAAAGAAATCGGTTTTAGAATGGAGTAGAAAGAGAATACCGATTTCAACAAAGAAAACTTGAAACAATTGAAGATACTTACCAATCTTTGAACGCCTTAAGCTCCGCTACCAACTGATACGATCCTGGTTCCTTAGGATGCGTAGCACCAATTTTGATCTTTGTTCAAAGACGGATTTCCTGCGGAAATAGATAACTCGACAAGTACGAGCTTAGACCACTTAGCTCACCTGTGCTAAGAGCCCTAATCGATTTCAAGTCAAGGGTCTTGAATCGGGTTCTTAGGACTAGACTCAACAATGTGAGAATCACACTAAGATAAACGACACAATAATACAATTCCAAGATTTACTTGTATACGACTCAAGTATTGCGGACTCAAGAAGAACAAGGTTCAACCAACTTGAACAAGGGGCGGAGATTGAAGAGAATATCTCAATTTATCAAATAACAGCCAAGTTTCTAAGGAGGCCAAGTGGCTCCTTAAATAAGGTTACAAGCAAACCCTAATTCCAAAATAGGAATATTACATAAAGTAAAACACTTTAACTAATTAATCAATTAACTAATTAACTAATTAACTAATTAAATAATTACAGTAAATATAAATATATTTAAATACATTCCAGCAGCCCATGTCGAGTTCCCCATCATCGGGCCAAGGTTTGGGCCGAAACTTCAAGTTGTATGTTGCCTCGCGTACAGACTGCACACCATAATGTCGACGTCCATAACTTTTAAAACACTGGGCCAAATGAGCTGAATCTTGTCCCAGATGAAAGCTAACATCCTGAAGTTTCCAACTAGAGGTCGATCGCATGATTCCGACATGTACAGCTCTGGTTACGTTCCGACGAAGTTGCCTGTTGTGTCTGCACCTAGAACTGCTGTGTGCGAGATTGTCATCTCGAATCTCCTTGATATCTACTTGTCTGAATGCTCTGAAACTTGGACACAGCCTTCCTAAGACTCCAATAGGTCTTGTATATGTGCTAGATCTTTTATTGAAGCCGTTCTTCCAAGGGTTGACTCGGATGGATGTCAAACCTTGTGCTAGGTGCGTCCAAGCCACCTTCCATGTCATCCTTCGCCTGAAAGCTTGATCAAGCAGCGTCTCCTGCCTTGTCTCCATGTCTAGGGGTTGCTGAATGGTCACTGGGGTTAGCCATGGGGCTAGGATCGTATCATTCCCTTCCCCTTCGAAAAGATTCGCCCTCGAATCTGATTCTTTTAAGACAACAATTCTATCAGAATCAACAAAGGAAACACATGAAGGAAAGGGATTACCCAAGGCATCCAACTCTGATTGTTGCAACTTAGACAACTCCTTCTCCTTCAAAACATCTTGCTCTTGCTGCCTCTCTTTTTCTCTCTTGATTCCTTTGGTAATCTCGTATTCAGCATGTGACTTAGCTAGCCATTGCTGATCCTCAAAAACTTCAGCTGGAGTCAAAGGTACCAAGGTGAATTTTCTGCCATCCTTCACTAACTTGTAGTGGTTGCTTCTTCTCTCATACTTGGCCTCTCTATCAAAATGCCACGGTCTTCCAAGGAGGATATGACTTGCCTGCATAGGTACAACATCACAAAGTACCTCTTCTTTATACTTGCCAATGCCGAATTTAACAAGTACTTGCTGATCCACCATGATCCCATCACCATTCGTCATCCCATGCAACTGATATGGCTTCGGATGCTTCACGGTTTGCAAACCTAGCTTGTCAACCATTAACCAACTTGCACAATTGGTGTTGCTCCCATTGTCAATTATGATGGAGCACCCTTTCTTATCAATCACACCACGAGTGTGAAATAAATTATCTCGTCGCTCCTTATCGGACACATCCGAAACATGACTGGCGCTTGGCACACCCGCTGCCCTAGGAATAGGGTTTATGGTGGCCAAGGCTTCTATCCTAGCCATCCTAACATCAGCAGCCAATTGACTCTCAATCATCGCCCTGAGCTGTTCAGTGATGGCAGCTAACATGGTCGGCACATCTGGTTGTTGAACCTCTTCTTGAGACATCTATAAGTTTCCTGAAATTCACAACACAAAAGAAAACGTAAAATTGCACTAACCTAGCACTCCCTCACGTGTTTACTCTCGTGTTTAAACACTCTAATAATCTCACCCAAAATCCTCTCAAAAACTCCTGCAATTGTCAAGTGTTAGTAAGACTCAAGAGTTCAAGAAAAGCTTCCAAGAAGACTCTCAAAGAAAACTAGCACGGAAAAGAATTGTGACACTTGATATTTGAGTAATTGCAAGAACAACCAATCAAACAAATAGCAAGTAGAGTAGAAGGCAATTTCAAGGAATCAAAGAAAGCTCAAAATTGACTCGAAAGGACTCAAACAAGTTCAATTTCAGTTCTGTTTTTTTTTTTGTTTTTGACTATGAACACAGTTTAGTGTTTTGATCACAACTTTTTACTCTTACCTTAGAATCTACTGATTCTTTTTGATTCAGAAGCCCAACAAACACAGCTTTCCAACGGATCCTTTTTCACTCAAAACGGACTTCAGTAGCTATATATACAAATTCAATTTCGACTTGAAAGAAATTGTGCAGAATTTGGCAGAAACAATTTAGTAAATCGGGTGCAGCTTTTGACTCTGATGTCTGAATCACTTGATTCTTTTTGATTTGGAAACATAACACACTCAGCTTTCCAACGAGATCGAAATCACCCAAATCAGACTTCAGTTGCTATATATATAAATACAAATTCGACAACTGATACTGAACAGAATTTTCTCTTGTATTTCGTGACCTTCTTGTGGGTAGAAAACGCAAGTAATTTAGCGAATTTCAACACAACAAACTGGAACGAAACACAACCAATTGTATTCAAGTAACTAACCAAGCACAGCAAAGAAATCGGTTTTAGAATGGAGTAGAAAGAGAATACCGATTTCAACAA
The DNA here is from genome assembly GCA_963691705.1 of Viola odorata. NCBI lineage: Eukaryota > Viridiplantae > Streptophyta > Magnoliopsida > Malpighiales > Violaceae > Viola > Viola odorata. The sequence goes on along the minus strand of OY829537.1, from coordinate 50,462,072 downwards.
AGAAAACTTGAAACAATTGAAGATACTTACCAATCTTTGAACGCCTTAAGCTCCGCTACCAACTGATACGATCCTGGTTCCTTAGGATGCGTAGCACCAATTTTGATCTTTGTTCAAAGACGGATTTCCTGCGGAAATAGATAACTCGACAAGTACGAGCTTAGACCACTTAGCTCACCTGTGCTAAGAGCCCTAATCGATTTCAAGTCAAGGGTCTTGAATCGGGTTCTTAGGACTAGACTCAACAATGTGAGAATCACACTAAGATAAACGACACAATAATACAATTCCAAGATTTACTTGTATACGACTCAAGTATTGCGGACTCAAGAAGAACAAGGTTCAACCAACTTGAACAAGGGGCGGAGATTGAAGAGAATATCTCAATTTATCAAATAACAGCCAAGTTTCTAAGGAGGCCAAGTGGCTCCTTAAATAAGGTTACAAGCAAACCCTAATTCCAAAATAGGAATATTACATAAAGTAAAACACTTTAACTAATTAATCAATTAACTAATTAACTAATTAACTAATTAAATAATTACAGTAAATATAAATATATTTAAATACATTCCAGCAGCCCATGTCGAGTTCCCCATCATCGGGCCAAGGTTTGGGCCGAAACTTCAAGTTGTATGTTGCCTCGCGTACAGACTGCACGCCATAATGTCGACGTCCATAACTTTTAAAACACTGGGCCAAATGAGCTGAATCTTGTCCCAGATGAAAGCTAACATCCTGAAGTTTCCAACTAGAGGTCGATCGCATGATTCCGACATGTACAGCTCTGGTTACGTTCCGACGAAGTTGCCTGTTGTGTCTGCACCTAGAACTGCTGTGTGCGAGATTGTCATCTCGAATCTCCTTGATATCTACTTGTCTGAATGCTCTGAAACTTGGACACAGCCTTCCTAAGACTCCAATAGGTCTTGTATATGTGCTAGATCTTTTATTGAAGCCGTTCTTCCAAGGGTTGACTCGGATGGATGTCAAACCTTGTGCTAGGTGCGTCCAAGCCACCTTCCATGTCATCCTTCGCCTGAAAGCTTGATCAAGCAGCGTCTCCTGCCTTGTCTCCATGTCTAGGGGTTGCTGAATGGTCACTGGGGTTAGCCATGGGGCTAGGATCGTATCATTCCCTTCCCCTTCGAAAAGATTCGCCCTCGAATCTGATTCTTTTAAGACAACAATTCTATCAGAATCAACAAAGGAAACACATGAAGGAAAGGGATTACCCAAGGCATCCAACTCTGATTGTTGCAACTTAGACAACTCCTTCTCCTTCAAAACATCTTGCTCTTGCTGCCTCTCTTTTTCTCTCTTGATTCCTTTGGTAATCTCGTATTCAGCATGTGACTTAGCTAGCCATTGCTGATCCTCAAAAACTTCAGCTGGAGTCAAAGGTACCAAGGTGAATTTTCTGCCATCCTTCACTAACTTGTAGTGGTTGCTTCTTCTCTCATACTTGGCCTCTCTATCAAAATGCCACGGTCTTCCAAGGAGGATATGACTTGCCTGCATAGGTACAACATCACAAAGTACCTCTTCTTTATACTTGCCAATGCCGAATTTAACAAGTACTTGCTGATCCACCATGATCCCATCACCATTCGTCATCCCATGCAACTGATATGGCTTCGGATGCTTCACGGTTTGCAAACCTAGCTTGTCAACCATTAACCAACTTGCACAATTGGTGTTGCTCCCATTGTCAATTATGATGGAGCACCCTTTCTTATCAATCACACCACGAGTGTGAAATAAATTATCTCGTCGCTCCTTATCGGACACATCCGAAACATGACTGTCGCTTGGCACACCCGCTGCCCTAGGAATAGGGTTTATGGTGGCCAAGGCTTCTATCCTAGCCATCCTAACATCAGCAGCCAATTGACTCTCAATCATCGCCCTGAGCTGTTCAGTGATGGCAGCTAACATGGTCGGCACATCTGGTTGTTGAACCTCTTCTTGAGACATCTATAAGTTTCCTGAAATTCACAACACAAAAGAAAACGTAAAATTGCACTAACCTAGCACTCCCTCACGTGTTTACTCTCGTGTTTAAACACTCTAATAATCTCACCCAAAATCCTCTCAAAAACTCCTGCAATTGTCAAGTGTTAGTAAGACTCAAGAGTTCAAGAAAAGCTTCCAAGAAGACTCTCAAAGAAAACTAGCACGGAAAAGAATTGTGACACTTGATATTTGAGTAATTGCAAGAACAACCAATCAAACAAATAGCAAGTAGAGTAGAAGGCAATTTCAAGGAATCAAAGAAAGCTCAAAATTGACTCGAAAGGACTCAAACAAGTTCAATTTCAGTTCTGTTTTTTTTTTTGTTTTTGACTATGAACACAGTTTAGTGTTTTGATCACAACTTTTTACTCTTACCTTAGAATCTACTGATTCTTTTTGATTCAGAAGCCCAACAAACACAGCTTTCCAACGGATCCTTTTTCACTCAAAACGGACTTCAGTAGCTATATATACAAATTCAATTTCGACTTGAAAGAAATTGTGCAGAATTTGGCAGAAACAATTTAGTAAATCGGGTGCAGCTTTTGACTCTGATGTCTGAATCACTTGATTCTTTTTGATTTGGAAACATAACACACTCAGCTTTCCAACGAGATCGAAATCACCCAAATCAGACTTCAGTTGCTATATATATAAATACAAATTCGACAACTGATACTGAACAGAATTTTCTCTTGTATTTCGTGACCTTCTTGTGGGTAGAAAACGCAAGTAATTTAGCGAATTTCAACACAACAAACTGGAACGAAACACAACCAATTGTATTCAAGTAACTAACCAAGCACAGCAAAGAAATCGGTTTTAGAATGGAGTAGAAAGAGAATACCGATTTCAACAAAGAAAACTTGAAACAATTGAAGATACTTACCAATCTTTGAACGCCTTAAGCTCCGCTACCAACTGATACGATCCTGGTTCCTTAGGATGCGTAGCACCAATTTTGATCTTTGTTCAAAGACGGATTTCCTGCGGAAATAGATAACTCGACAAGTACGAGCTTAGACCACTTAGCTCACCTGTGCTAAGAGCCCTAATCGATTTCAAGTCAAGGGTCTTGAATCGGGTTCTTAGGACTAGACTCAACAATGTGAGAATCACACTAAGATAAACGACACAATAATACAATTCCAAGATTTACTTGTATACGACTCAAGTATTGCGGACTCAAGAAGAACAAGGTTCAACCAACTTGAACAAGGGGCGGAGATTGAAGAGAATATCTCAATTTATCAAATAACAGCCAAGTTTCTAAGGAGGCCAAGTGGCTCCTTAAATAAGGTTACAAGCAAACCCTAATTCCAAAATAGGAATATTACATAAAGTAAAACACTTTAACTAATTAATCAATTAACTAATTAACTAATTAACTAATTAAATAATTACAGTAAATATAAATATATTTAAATACATTCCAGCAGCCCATGTCGAGTTCCCCATCATCGGGCCAAGGTTTGGGCCGAAACTTCAAGTTGTATGTTGCCTCGCGTACAGACTGCACGCCATAATGTCGACGTCCATAACTTTTAAAACACTGGGCCAAATGAGCTGAATCTTGTCCCAGATGAAAGCTAACATCCTGAAGTTTCCAACTAGAGGTCGATCGCATGATTCCGACATGTACAGCTCTGGTTACGTTCCGACGAAGTTGCCTGTTGTGTCTGCACCTAGAACTGCTGTGTGCGAGATTGTCATCTCGAATCTCCTTGATATCTACTTGTCTGAATGCTCTGAAACTTGGACACAGCCTTCCTAAGACTCCAATAGGTCTTGTATATGTGCTAGATCTTTTATTGAAGCCGTTCTTCCAAGGGTTGACTCGGATGGATGTCAAACCTTGTGCTAGGTGCGTCCAAGCCACCTTCCATGTCATCCTTCGCCTGAAAGCTTGATCAAGCAGCGTCTCCTGCCTTGTCTCCATGTCTAGGGGTTGCTGAATGGTCACTGGGGTTAGCCATGGGGCTAGGATCGTATCATTCCCTTCCCCTTCGAAAAGATTCGCCCTCGAATCTGATTCTTTTAAGACAACAATTCTATCAGAATCAACAAAGGAAACACATGAAGGAAAGGGATTACCCAAGGCATCCAACTCTGATTGTTGCAACTTAGACAACTCCTTCTCCTTCAAAACATCTTGCTCTTGCTGCCTCTCTTTTTCTCTCTTGATTCCTTTGGTAATCTCGTATTCAGCATGTGACTTAGCTAGCCATTGCTGATCCTCAAAAACTTCAGCTGGAGTCAAAGGTACCAAGGTGAATTTTCTGCCATCCTTCACTAACTTGTAGTGGTTGCTTCTTCTCTCATACTTGGCCTCTCTATCAAAATGCCACGGTCTTCCAAGGAGGATATGACTTGCCTGCATAGGTACAACATCACAAAGTACCTCTTCTTTATACTTGCCAATGCCGAATTTAACAAGTACTTGCTGATCCACCATGATCCCATCACCATTCGTCATCCCATGCAACTGATATGGCTTCGGATGCTTCACGGTTTGCAAACCTAGCTTGTCAACCATTAACCAACTTGCACAATTGGTGTTGCTCCCATTGTCAATTATGATGGAGCACCCTTTCTTATCAATCACACCACGAGTGTGAAATAAATTATCTCGTCGCTCCTTATCGGACACATCCGAAACATGACTGTCGCTTGGCACACCCGCTGCCCTAGGAATAGGGTTTATGGTGGCCAAGGCTTCTATCCTAGCCATCCTAACATCAGCAGCCAATTGACTCTCAATCATCGCCCTGAGCTGTTCAGTGATGGCAGCTAACATGGTCGGCACATCTGGTTGTTGAACCTCTTCTTGAGACATCTATAAGTTTCCTGAAATTCACAACACAAAAGAAAACGTAAAATTGCACTAACCTAGCACTCCCTCACGTGTTTACTCTCGTGTTTAAACACTCTAATAATCTCACCCAAAATCCTCTCAAAAACTCCTGCAATTGTCAAGTGTTAGTAAGACTCAAGAGTTCAAGAAAAGCTTCCAAGAAGACTCTCAAAGAAAACTAGCACGGAAAAGAATTGTGACACTTGATATTTGAGTAATTGCAAGAACAACCAATCAAACAAATAGCAAGTAGAGTAGAAGGCAATTTCAAGGAATCAAAGAAAGCTCAAAATTGACTCGAAAGGACTCAAACAAGTTCAATTTCAGTTCTGTTTTTTTTTTTGTTTTTGACTATGAACACAGTTTAGTGTTTTGATCACAACTTTTTACTCTTACCTTAGAATCTACTGATTCTTTTTGATTCAGAAGCCCAACAAACACAGCTTTCCAACGGATCCTTTTTCACTCAAAACGGACTTCAGTAGCTATATATACAAATTCAATTTCGACTTGAAAGAAATTGTGCAGAATTTGGCAGAAACAATTTAGTAAATCGGGTGCAGCTTTTGACTCTGATGTCTGAATCACTTGATTCTTTTTGATTTGGAAACATAACACACTCAGCTTTCCAACGAGATCGAAATCACCCAAATCAGACTTCAGTTGCTATATATATAAATACAAATTCGACAACTGATACTGAACAGAATTTTCTCTTGTATTTCGTGACCTTCTTGTGGGTAGAAAACGCAAGTAATTTAGCGAATTTCAACACAACAAACTGGAACGAAACACAACCAATTGTATTCAAGTAACTAACCAAGCACAGCAAAGAAATCGGTTTTAGAATGGAGTAGAAAGAGAATACCGATTTCAACAAAGAAAACTTGAAACAATTGAAGATACTTACCAATCTTTGAACGCCTTAAGCTCCGCTACCAACTGATACGATCCTGGTTCCTTAGGATGCGTAGCACCAATTTTGATCTTTGTTCAAAGACGGATTTCCTGCGGAAATAGATAACTCGACAAGTACGAGCTTAGACCACTTAGCTCACCTGTGCTAAGAGCCCTAATCGATTTCAAGTCAAGGGTCTTGAATCGGGTTCTTAGGACTAGACTCAACAATGTGAGAATCACACTAAGATAAACGACACAATAATACAATTCCAAGATTTACTTGTATACGACTCAAGTATTGCGGACTCAAGAAGAACAAGGTTCAACCAACTTGAACAAGGGGCGGAGATTGAAGAGAATATCTCAATTTATCAAATAACAGCCAAGTTTCTAAGGAGGCCAAGTGGCTCCTTAAATAAGGTTACAAGCAAACCCTAATTCCAAAATAGGAATATTACATAAAGTAAAACACTTTAACTAATTAATCAATTAACTAATTAACTAATTAACTAATTAAATAATTACAGTAAATATAAATATATTTAAATACATTCCAGCAGCCCATGTCGAGTTCCCCATCATCGGGCCAAGGTTTGGGCCGAAACTTCAAGTTGTATGTTGCCTCGCGTACAGACTGCACGCCATAATGTCGACGTCCATAACTTTTAAAACACTGGGGCAAATGAGCTGAATCTTGTCCCAGATGAAAGCTAACATCCTGAAGTTTCCAACTAGAGGTCGATCGCATGATTCCGACATGTACAGCTCTGGTTACGTTCCGACGAAGTTGCCTGTTGTGTCTGCACCTAGAACTGCTGTGTGCGAGATTGTCATCTCGAATCTCCTTGATATCTACTTGTCTGAATGCTCTGAAACTTGGACACAGCCTTCCTAAGACTCCAATAGGTCTTGTATATGTGCTAGATCTTTTATTGAAGCCGTTCTTCCAAGGGTTGACTCGGATGGATGTCAAACCTTGTGCTAGGTGCGTCCAAGCCACCTTCCATGTCATCCTTCGCCTGAAAGCTTGATCAAGCAGCGTCTCCTGCCTTGTCTCCATGTCTAGGGGTTGCTGAATGGTCACTGGGGTTAGCCATGGGGCTAGGATCGTATCATTCCCTTCCCCTTCGAAAAGATTCGCCCTCGAATCTGATTCTTTTAAGACAACAATTCTATCAGAATCAACAAAGGAAACACATGAAGGAAAGGGATTACCCAAGGCATCCAACTCTGATTGTTGCAACTTAGACAACTCCTTCTCCTTCAAAACATCTTGCTCTTGCTGCCTCTCTTTTTCTCTCTTGATTCCTTTGGTAATCTCGTATTCAGCATGTGACTTAGCTAGCCATTGCTGATCCTCAAAAACTTCAGCTGGAGTCAAAGGTACCAAGGTGAATTTTCTGCCATCCTTCACTAACTTGTAGTGGTTGCTTCTTCTCTCATACTTGGCCTCTCTATCAAAATGCCACGGTCTTCCAAGGAGGATATGACTTGCCTGCATAGGTACAACATCACAAAGTACCTCTTCTTTATACTTGCCAATGCCGAATTTAACAAGTACTTGCTGATCCACCATGATCCCATCACCATTCGTCATCCCATGCAACTGATATGGCTTCGGATGCTTCACGGTTTGCAAACCTAGCTTGTCAACCATTAACCAACTTGCACAATTGGTGTTGCTCCCATTGTCAATTATGATGGAGCACCCTTTCTTATCAATCACACCACGAGTGTGAAATAAATTATCTCGTCGCTCCTTATCGGACACATCCGAAACATGACTGTCGCTTGGCACACCCGCTGCCCTAGGAATAGGGTTTATGGTGGCCAAGGCTTCTATCCTAGCCATCCTAACATCAGCAGCCAATTGACTCTCAATCATCGCCCTGAGCTGTTCAGTGATGGCAGCTAACATGGTCGGCACATCTGGTTGTTGAACCTCTTCTTGAGACATCTATAAGTTTCCTGAAATTCACAACACAAAAGAAAACGTAAAATTGCACTAACCTAGCACTCCCTCACGTGTTTACTCTCGTGTTTAAACACTCTAATAATCTCACCCAAAATCCTCTCAAAAACTCCTGCAATTGTCAAGTGTTAGTAAGACTCAAGAGTTCAAGAAAAGCTTCCAAGAAGACTCTCAAAGAAAACTAGCACGGAAAAGAATTGTGACACTTGATATTTGAGTAATTGCAAGAACAACCAATCAAACAAATAGCAAGTAGAGTAGAAGGCAATTTCAAGGAATCAAAGAAAGCTCAAAATTGACTCGAAAGGACTCAAACAAGTTCAATTTCAGTTCTGTTTTTTTTTTTGTTTTTGACTATGAACACAGTTTAGTGTTTTGATCACAACTTTTTACTCTTACCTTAGAATCTACTGATTCTTTTTGATTCAGAAGCCCAACAAACACAGCTTTCCAACGGATCCTTTTTCACTCAAAACGGACTTCAGTAGCTATATATACAAATTCAATTTCGACTTGAAAGAAATTGTGCAGAATTTGGCAGAAACAATTTAGTAAATCGGGTGCAGCTTTTGACTCTGATGTCTGAATCACTTGATTCTTTTTGATTTGGAAACATAACACACTCAGCTTTCCAACGAGATCGAAATCACCCAAATCAGACTTCAGTTGCTATATATATAAATACAAATTCGACAACTGATACTGAACAGAATTTTCTCTTGTATTTCGTGACCTTCTTGTGGGTAGAAAACGCAAGTAATTTAGCGAATTTCAACACAACAAACTGGAACGAAACACAACCAATTGTATTCAAGTAACTAACCAAGCACAGCAAAGAAATCGGTTTTAGAATGGAGTAGAAAGAGAATACCGATTTCAACAAAGAAAACTTGAAACAATTGAAGATACTTACCAATCTTTGAACGCCTTAAGCTCCGCTACCAACTGATACGATCCTGGTTCCTTAGGATGCGTAGCACCAATTTTGATCTTTGTTCAAAGACGGATTTCCTGCGGAAATAGATAACTCGACAAGTACGAGCTTAGACCACTTAGCTCACCTGTGCTAAGAGCCCTAATCGATTTCAAGTCAAGGGTCTTGAATCGGGTTCTTAGGACTAGACTCAACAATGTGAGAATCACACTAAGATAAACGACACAATAATACAATTCCAAGATTTACTTGTATACGACTCAAGTATTGCGGACTCAAGAAGAACAAGGTTCAACCAACTTGAACAAGGGGCGGAGATTGAAGAGAATATCTCAATTTATCAAATAACAGCCAAGTTTCTAAGGAGGCCAAGTGGCTCCTTAAATAAGGTTACAAGCAAACCCTAATTCCAAAATAGGAATATTACATAAAGTAAAACACTTTAACTAATTAATCAATTAACTAATTAACTAATTAACTAATTAAATAATTACAGTAAATATAAATATATTTAAATACATTCCAGCAGCCCATGTCGAGTTCCCCATCATCGGGCCAAGGTTTGGGCCGAAACTTCAAGTTGTATGTTGCCTCGCGTACAGACTGCACGCCATAATGTCGACGTCCATAACTTTTAAAAAACTGGGCCAAATGAGCTGAATCTTGTCCCAGATGAAAGCTAACATCCTGAAGTTTCCAACTAGAGGTCGATCGCATGATTCCGACATGTACAGCTCTGGTTACGTTCCGACGAAGTTGCCTGTTGTGTCTGCACCTAGAACTGCTGTGTGCGAGATTGTCATCTCGAATCTCCTTGATATCTACTTGTCTGAATGCTCTGAAACTTGGACACAGCCTTCCTAAGACTCCAATAGGTCTTGTATATGTGCTAGATCTTTTATTGAAGCCGTTCTTCCAAGGGTTGACTCGGATGGATGTCAAACCTTGTGCTAGGTGCGTCCAAGCCACCTTCCATGTCATCCTTCGCCTGAAAGCTTGATCAAGCAGCGTCTCCTGCCTTGTCTCCATGTCTAGGGGTTGCTGAATGGTCACTGGGGTTAGCCATGGGGCTAGGATCGTATCATTCCCTTCCCCTTCGAAAAGATTCGCCCTCGAATCTGATTCTTTTAAGACAACAATTCTATCAGAATCAACAAAGGAAACACATGAAGGAAAGGGATTACCCAAGGCATCCAACTCTGATTGTTGCAACTTAGACAACTCCTTCTCCTTCAAAACATCTTGCTCTTGCTGCCTCTCTTTTTCTCTCTTGATTCCTTTGGTAATCTCGTATTCAGCATGTGACTTAGCTAGCCATTGCTGATCCTCAAAAACTTCAGCTGGAGTCAAAGGTACCAAGGTGAATTTTCTGCCATCCTTCACTAACTTGTAGTGGTTGCTTCTTCTCTCATACTTGGCCTCTCTATCAAAATGCCACGGTCTTCCAAGGAGGATATGACTTGCCTGCATAGGTACAACATCACAAAGTACCTCTTCTTTATACTTGCCAATGCCGAATTTAACAAGTACTTGCTGATCCACCATGATCCCATCACCATTCGTCATCCCATGCAACTGATATGGCTTCGGATGCTTCACGGTTTGCAAACCTAGCTTGTCAACCATTAACCAACTTGCACAATTGGTGTTGCTCCCATTGTCAATTATGATGGAGCACCCTTTCTTATCAATCACACCACGAGTGTGAAATAAATTATCTCGTCGCTCCTTATCGGACACATCCGAAACATGACTGTCGCTTGGCACACCCGCTGCCCTAGGAATAGGGTTTATGGTGGCCAAGGCTTCTATCCTAGCCATCCTAACATCAGCAGCCAATTGACTCTCAATCATCGCCCTGAGCTGTTCAGTGATGGCAGCTAACATGGTCGGCACATCTGGTTGTTGAACCTCTTCTTGAGACATCTATAAGTTTCCTGAAATTCACAACACAAAAGAAAACGTAAAATTGCACTAACCTAGCACTCCCTCACGTGTTTACTCTCGTGTTTAAACACTCTAATAATCTCACCCAAAATCCTCTCAAAAACTCCTGCAATTGTCAAGTGTTAGTAAGACTCAAGAGTTCAAGAAAAGCTTCCAAGAAGACTCTCAAAGAAAACTAGCACGGAAAAGAATTGTGACACTTGATATTTGAGTAATTGCAAGAACAACCAATCAAACAAATAGCAAGTAGAGTAGAAGGCAATTTCAAGGAATCAAAGAAAGCTCAAAATTGACTCGAAAGGACTCAAACAAGTTCAATTTCAGTTCTGTTTTTTTTTTTGTTTTTGACTATGAACACAGTTTAGTGTTTTGATCACAACTTTTTACTCTTACCTTAGAATCTACTGATTCTTTTTGATTCAGAAGCCCAACAAACACAGCTTTCCAACGGATCCTTTTTCACTCAAAACGGACTTCAGTAGCTATATATACAAATTCAATTTCGACTTGAAAGAAATTGTGCAGAATTTGGCAGAAACAATTTAGTAAATCGGGTGCAGCTTTTGACTCTGATGTCTGAATCACTTGATTCTTTTTGATTTGGAAACATAACACACTCAGCTTTCCAACGAGATCGAAATCACCCAAATCAGACTTCAGTTGCTATATATATAAATACAAATTCGACAACTGATACTGAACAGAATTTTCTCTTGTATTTCGTGACCTTCTTGTGGGTAGAAAACGCAAGTAATTTAGCGAATTTCAACACAACAAACTGGAACGAAACACAACCAATTGTATTCAAGTAACTAACCAAGCACAGCAAAGAAATCGGTTTTAGAATGGAGTAGAAAGAGAATACCGATTTCAACAAAGAAAACTTGAAACAATTGAAGATACTTACCAATCTTTGAACGCCTTAAGCTCCGCTACCAACTGATACGATCCTGGTTCCTTAGGATGCGTAGCACCAATTTTGATCTTTGTTCAAAGACGGATTTCCTGCGGAAATAGATAACTCGACAAGTACGAGCTTAGACCACTTAGCTCACCTGTGCTAAGAGCCCTAATCGATTTCAAGTCAAGGGTCTTGAATCGGGTTCTTAGGACTAGACTCAACAATGTGAGAATCACACTAAGATAAACGACACAATAATACAATTCCAAGATTTACTTGTATACGACTCAAGTATTGCGGACTCAAGAAGAACAAGGTTCAACCAACTTGAACAAGGGGCGGAGATTGAAGAGAATATCTCAATTTATCAAATAACAGCCAAGTTTCTAAGGAGGCCAAGTGGCTCCTTAAATAAGGTTACAAGCAAACCCTAATTCCAAAATAGGAATATTACATAAAGTAAAACACTTTAACTAATTAATCAATTAACTAATTAACTAATTAACTAATTAAATAATTACAGTAAATATAAATATATTTAAATACATTCCAGCAGCCCATGTCGAGTTCCCCATCATCGGGCCAAGGTTTGGGCCGAAACTTCAAGTTGTATGTTGCCTCGCGTACAGACTGCACGCCATAATGTCGACGTCCATAACTTTTAAAAAACTGGGCCAAATGAGCTGAATCTTGTCCCAGATGAAAGCTAACATCCTGAAGTTTCCAACTAGAGGTCGATCGCATGATTCCGACATGTACAGCTCTGGTTACGTTCCGACGAAGTTGCCTGTTGTGTCTGCACCTAGAACTGCTGTGTGCGAGATTGTCATCTCGAATCTCCTTGATATCTACTTGTCTGAATGCTCTGAAACTTGGACACAGCCTTCCTAAGACTCCAATAGGTCTTGTATATGTGCTAGATCTTTTATTGAAGCCGTTCTTCCAAGGGTTGACTCGGATGGATGTCAAACCTTGTGCTAGGTGCGTCCAAGCCACCTTCCATGTCATCCTTCGCCTGAAAGCTTGATCAAGCAGCGTCTCCTGCCTTGTCTCCATGTCTAGGGGTTGCTGAATGGTCACTGGGGTTAGCCATGGGGCTAGGATCGTATCATTCCCTTCCCCTTCGAAAAGATTCGCCCTCGAATCTGATTCTTTTAAGACAACAATTCTATCAGAATCAACAAAGGAAACACATGAAGGAAAGGGATTACCCAAGGCATCCAACTCTGATTGTTGCAACTTAGACAACTCCTTCTCCTTCAAAACATCTTGCTCTTGCTGCCTCTCTTTTTCTCTCTTGATTCCTTTGGTAATCTCGTATTCAGCATGTGACTTAGCTAGCCATTGCTGATCCTCAAAAACTTCAGCTGGAGTCAAAGGTACCAAGGTGAATTTTCTGCCATCCTTCACTAACTTGTAGTGGTTGCTTCTTCTCTCATACTTGGCCTCTCTATCAAAATGCCACGGTCTTCCAAGGAGGATATGACTTGCCTGCATAGGTACAACATCACAAAGTACCTCTTCTTTATACTTGCCAATGCCGAATTTAACAAGTACTTGCTGATCCACCATGATCCCATCACCATTCGTCATCCCATGCAACTGATATGGCTTCGGATGCTTCACGGTTTGCAAACCTAGCTTGTCAACCATTAACCAACTTGCACAATTGGTGTTGCTCCCATTGTCAATTATGATGGAGCACCCTTTCTTATCAATCACACCACGAGTGTGAAATAAATTATCTCGTCGCTCCTTATCGGACACATCCGAAACATGACTGTCGCTTGGCACACCCGCTGCCCTAGGAATAGGGTTTATGGTGGCCAAGGCTTCTATCCTAGCCATCCTAACATCAGCAGCCAATTGACTCTCAATCATCGCCCTGAGCTGTTCAGTGATGGCAGCTAACATGGTCGGCACATCTGGTTGTTGAACCTCTTCTTGAGACATCTATAAGTTTCCTGAAATTCACAACACAAAAGAAAACGTAAAATTGCACTAACCTAGCACTCCCTCACGTGTTTACTCTCGTGTTTAAACACTCTAATAATCTCACCCAAAATCCTCTCAAAAACTCCTGCAATTGTCAAGTGTTAGTAAGACTCAAGAGTTCAAGAAAAGCTTCCAAGAAGACTCTCAAAGAAAACTAGCACGGAAAAGAATTGTGACACTTGATATTTGAGTAATTGCAAGAACAACCAATCAAACAAATAGCAAGTAGAGTAGAAGGCAATTTCAAGGAATCAAAGAAAGCTCAAAATTGACTCGAAAGGACTCAAACAAGTTCAATTTCAGTTCTGTTTTTTTTTTTGTTTTTGACTATGAACACAGTTTAGTGTTTTGATCACAACTTTTTACTCTTACCTTAGAATCTACTGATTCTTTTTGATTCAGAAGCCCAACAAACACAGCTTTCCAACGGATCCTTTTTCACTCAAAACGGACTTCAGTAGCTATATATACAAATTCAATTTCGACTTGAAAGAAATTGTGCAGAATTTGGCAGAAACAATTTAGTAAATCGGGTGCAGCTTTTGACTCTGATGTCTGAATCACTTGATTCTTTTTGATTTGGAAACATAACACACTCAGCTTTCCAACGAGATCGAAATCACCCAAATCAGACTTCAGTTGCTATATATATAAATACAAATTCGACAACTGATACTGAACAGAATTTTCTCTTGTATTTCGTGACCTTCTTGTGGGTAGAAAACGCAAGTAATTTAGCGAATTTCAACACAACAAACTGGAACGAAACACAACCAATTGTATTCAAGTAACTAACCAAGCACAGCAAAGAAATCGGTTTTAGAATGGAGTAGAAAGAGAATACCGATTTCAACAAAGAAAACTTGAAACAATTGAAGATACTTACCAATCTTTGAACGCCTTAAGCTCCGCTACCAACTGATACGATCCTGGTTCCTTAGGATGCGTAGCACCAATTTTGATCTTTGTTCAAAGACGGATTTCCTGCGGAAATAGATAACTCGACAAGTACGAGCTTAGACCACTTAGCTCACCTGTGCTAAGAGCCCTAATCGATTTCAAGTCAAGGGTCTTGAATCGGGTTCTTAGGACTAGACTCAACAATGTGAGAATCACACTAAGATAAACGACACAATAATACAATTCCAAGATTTACTTGTATACGACTCAAGTATTGCGGACTCAAGAAGAACAAGGTTCAACCAACTTGAACAAGGGGCGGAGATTGAAGAGAATATCTCAATTTATCAAATAACAGCCAAGTTTCTAAGGAGGCCAAGTGGCTCCTTAAATAAGGTTACAAGCAAACCCTAATTCCAAAATAGGAATATTACATAAAGTAAAACACTTTAACTAATTAATCAATTAACTAATTAACTAATTAACTAATTAAATAATTACAGTAAATATAAATATATTTAAATACATTCCAGCAGCCCATGTCGAGTTCCCCATCATCGGGCCAAGGTTTGGGCCGAAACTTCAAGTTGTATGTTGCCTCGCGTACAGACTGCACGCCATAATGTCGACGTCCATAACTTTTAAAAAACTGGGCCAAATGAGCTGAATCTTGTCCCAGATGAAAGCTAACATCCTGAAGTTTCCAACTAGAGGTCGATCGCATGATTCCGACATGTACAGCTCTGGTTACGTTCCGACGAAGTTGCCTGTTGTGTCTGCACCTAGAACTGCTGTGTGCGAGATTGTCATCTCGAATCTCCTTGATATCTACTTGTCTGAATGCTCTGAAACTTGGACACAGCCTTCCTAAGACTCCAATAGGTCTTGTATATGTGCTAGATCTTTTATTGAAGCCGTTCTTCCAAGGGTTGACTCGGATGGATGTCAAACCTTGTGCTAGGTGCGTCCAAGCCACCTTCCATGTCATCCTTCGCCTGAAAGCTTGATCAAGCAGCGTCTCCTGCCTTGTCTCCATGTCTAGGGGTTGCTGAATGGTCACTGGGGTTAGCCATGGGGCTAGGATCGTATCATTCCCTTCCCCTTCGAAAAGATTCGCCCTCGAATCTGATTCTTTTAAGACAACAATTCTATCAGAATCAACAAAGGAAACACATGAAGGAAAGGGATTACCCAAGGCATCCAACTCTGATTGTTGCAACTTAGACAACTCCTTCTCCTTCAAAACATCTTGCTCTTGCTGCCTCTCTTTTTCTCTCTTGATTCCTTTGGTAATCTCGTATTCAGCATGTGACTTAGCTAGCCATTGCTGATCCTCAAAAACTTCAGCTGGAGTCAAAGGTACCAAGGTGAATTTTCTGCCATCCTTCACTAACTTGTAGTGGTTGCTTCTTCTCTCATACTTGGCCTCTCTATCAAAATGCCACGGTCTTCCAAGGAGGATATGACTTGCCTGCATAGGTACAACATCACAAAGTACCTCTTCTTTATACTTGCCAATGCCGAATTTAACAAGTACTTGCTGATCCACCATGATCCCATCACCATTCGTCATCCCATGCAACTGATATGGCTTCGGATGCTTCACGGTTTGCAAACCTAGCTTGTCAACCATTAACCAACTTGCACAATTGGTGTTGCTCCCATTGTCAATTATGATGGAGCACCCTTTCTTATCAATCACACCACGAGTGTGAAATAAATTATCTCGTCGCTCCTTATCGGACACATCCGAAACATGACTGTCGCTTGGCACACCCGCTGCCCTAGGAATAGGGTTTATGGTGGCCAAGGCTTCTATCCTAGCCATCCTAACATCAGCAGCCAATTGACTCTCAATCATCGCCCTGAGCTGTTCAGTGATGGCAGCTAACATGGTCGGCACATCTGGTTGTTGAACCTCTTCTTGAGACATCTATAAGTTTCCTGAAATTCACAACACAAAAGAAAACGTAAAATTGCACTAACCTAGCACTCCCTCACGTGTTTACTCTCGTGTTTAAACACTCTAATAATCTCACCCAAAATCCTCTCAAAAACTCCTGCAATTGTCAAGTGTTAGTAAGACTCAAGAGTTCAAGAAAAGCTTCCAAGAAGACTCTCAAAGAAAACTAGCACGGAAAAGAATTGTGACACTTGATATTTGAGTAATTGCAAGAACAACCAATCAAACAAATAGCAAGTAGAGTAGAAGGCAATTTCAAGGAATCAAAGAAAGCTCAAAATTGACTCGAAAGGACTCAAACAAGTTCAATTTCAGTTCTGTTTTTTTTTTTGTTTTTGACTATGAACACAGTTTAGTGTTTTGATCACAACTTTTTACTCTTACCTTAGAATCTACTGATTCTTTTTGATTCAGAAGCCCAACAAACACAGCTTTCCAACGGATCCTTTTTCACTCAAAACGGACTTCAGTAGCTATATATACAAATTCAATTTCGACTTGAAAGAAATTGTGCAGAATTTGGCAGAAACAATTTAGTAAATCGGGTGCAGCTTTTGACTCTGATGTCTGAATCACTTGATTCTTTTTGATTTGGAAACCTAACACACTCAGCTTTCCAACGAGATCGAAATCACCCAAATCAGACTTCAGTTGCTATATATATAAATACAAATTCGACAACTGATACTGAACAGAATTTTCTCTTGTATTTCGTGACCTTCTTGTGGGTAGAAAACGCAAGTAATTTAGCGAATTTCAACACAACAAACTGGAACGAAACACAACCAATTGTATTCAAGTAACTAACCAAGCACAGCAAAGAAATCGGTTTTAGAATGGAGTAGAAAGAGAATACCGATTTCAACAAAGAAAACTTGAAACAATTGAAGATACTTACCAATCTTTGAACGCCTTAAGCTCCGCTACCAACTGATACGATCCTGGTTCCTTAGGATGCGTAGCACCAATTTTGATCTTTGTTCAAAGACGGATTTCCTGCGGAAATAGATAACTCGACAAGTACGAGCTTAGACCACTTAGCTCACCTGTGCTAAGAGCCCTAATCGATTTCAAGTCAAGGGTCTTGAATCGGGTTCTTAGGACTAGACTCAACAATGTGAGAATCACACTAAGATAAACGACACAATAATACAATTCCAAGATTTACTTGTATACGACTCAAGTATTGCGGACTCAAGAAGAACAAGGTTCAACCAACTTGAACAAGGGGCGGAGATTGAAGAGAATATCTCAATTTATCAAATAACAGCCAAGTTTCTAAGGAGGCCAAGTGGCTCCTTAAATAAGGTTACAAGCAAACCCTAATTCCAAAATAGGAATATTACATAAAGTAAAACACTTTAACTAATTAATCAATTAACTAATTAACTAATTAACTAATTAAATAATTACAGTAAATATAAATATATTTAAATACATTCCAGCAGCCCATGTCGAGTTCCCCATCATCGGGCCAAGGTTTGGGCCGAAACTTCAAGTTGTATGTTGCCTCGCGTACAGACTGCACGCCATAATGTCGACGTCCATAACTTTTAAAAAACTGGGCCAAATGAGCTGAATCTTGTCCCAGATGAAAGCTAACATCCTGAAGTTTCCAACTAGAGGTCGATCGCATGATTCCGACATGTACAGCTCTGGTTACGTTCCGACGAAGTTGCCTGTTGTGTCTGCACCTAGAACTGCTGTGTGCGAGATTGTCATCTCGAATCTCCTTGATATCTACTTGTCTGAATGCTCTGAAACTTGGACACAGCCTTCCTAAGACTCCAATAGGTCTTGTATATGTGCTAGATCTTTTATTGAAGCCGTTCTTCCAAGGGTTGACTCGGATGGATGTCAAACCTTGTGCTAGGTGCGTCCAAGCCACCTTCCATGTCATCCTTCGCCTGAAAGCTTGATCAAGCAGCGTCTCCTGCCTTGTCTCCATGTCTAGGGGTTGCTGAATGGTCACTGGGGTTAGCCATGGGGCTAGGATCGTATCATTCCCTTCCCCTTCGAAAAGATTCGCCCTCGAATCTGATTCTTTTAAGACAACAATTCTATCAGAATCAACAAAGGAAACACATGAAGGAAAGGGATTACCCAAGGCATCCAACTCTGATTGTTGCAACTTAGACAACTCCTTCTCCTTCAAAACATCTTGCTCTTGCTGCCTCTCTTTTTCTCTCTTGATTCCTTTGGTAATCTCGTATTCAGCATGTGACTTAGCTAGCCATTGCTGATCCTCAAAAACTTCAGCTGGAGTCAAAGGTACCAAGGTGAATTTTCTGCCATCCTTCACTAACTTGTAGTGGTTGCTTCTTCTCTCATACTTGGCCTCTCTATCAAAATGCCACGGTCTTCCAAGGAGGATATGACTTGCCTGCATAGGTACAACATCACAAAGTACCTCTTCTTTATACTTGCCAATGCCGAATTTAACAAGTACTTGCTGATCCACCATGATCCCATCACCATTCGTCATCCCATGCAACTGATATGGCTTCGGATGCTTCACGGTTTGCAAACCTAGCTTGTCAACCATTAACCAACTTGCACAATTGGTGTTGCTCCCATTGTCAATTATGATGGAGCACCCTTTCTTATCAATCACACCACGAGTGTGAAATAAATTATCTCGTCGCTCCTTATCGGACACATCCGAAACATGACTGTCGCTTGGCACACCCGCTGCCCTAGGAATAGGGTTTATGGTGGCCAAGGCTTCTATCCTAGCCATCCTAACATCAGCAGCCAATTGACTCTCAATCATCGCCCTGAGCTGTTCAGTGATGGCAGCTAACATGGTCGGCACATCTGGTTGTTGAACCTCTTCTTGAGACATCTATAAGTTTCCTGAAATTCACAACACAAAAGAAAACGTAAAATTGCACTAACCTAGCACTCCCTCACGTGTTTACTCTCGTGTTTAAACACTCTAATAATCTCACCCAAAATCCTCTCAAAAACTCCTGCAATTGTCAAGTGTTAGTAAGACTCAAGAGTTCAAGAAAAGCTTCCAAGAAGACTCTCAAAGAAAACTAGCACGGAAAAGAATTGTGACACTTGATATTTGAGTAATTGCAAGAACAACCAATCAAACAAATAGCAAGTAGAGTAGAAGGCAATTTCAAGGAATCAAAGAAAGCTCAAAATTGACTCGAAAGGACTCAAACAAGTTCAATTTCAGTTCTGTTTTTTTTTTTGTTTTTGACTATGAACACAGTTTAGTGTTTTGATCACAACTTTTTACTCTTACCTTAGAATCTACTGATTCTTTTTGATTCAGAAGCCCAACAAACACAGCTTTCCAACGGATCCTTTTTCACTCAAAACGGACTTCAGTAGCTATATATACAAATTCAATTTCGACTTGAAAGAAATTGTGCAGAATTTGGCAGAAACAATTTAGTAAATCGGGTGCAGCTTTTGACTCTGATGTCTGAATCACTTGATTCTTTTTGATTTGGAAACATAACACACTCAGCTTTCCAACGAGATCGAAATCACCCAAATCAGACTTCAGTTGCTATATATATAAATACAAATTCGACAACTGATACTGAACAGAATTTTCTCTTGTATTTCGTGACCTTCTTGTGGGTAGAAAACGCAAGTAATTTAGCGAATTTCAACACAACAAACTGGAACGAAACACAACCAATTGTATTCAAGTAACTAACCAAGCACAGCAAAGAAATCGGTTTTAGAATGGAGTAGAAAGAGAATACCGATTTCAACAAAGAAAACTTGAAACAATTGAAGATACTTACCAATCTTTGAACGCCTTAAGCTCCGCTACCAACTGATACGATCCTGGTTCCTTAGGATGCGTAGCACCAATTTTGATCTTTGTTCAAAGACGGATTTCCTGCGGAAATAGATAACTCGACAAGTACGAGCTTAGACCACTTAGCTCACCTGTGCTAAGAGCCCTAATCGATTTCAAGTCAAGGGTCTTGAATCGGGTTCTTAGGACTAGACTCAACAATGTGAGAATCACACTAAGATAAACGACACAATAATACAATTCCAAGATTTACTTGTATACGACTCAAGTATTGCGGACTCAAGAAGAACAAGGTTCAACCAACTTGAACAAGGGGCGGAGATTGAAGAGAATATCTCAATTTATCAAATAACAGCCAAGTTTCTAAGGAGGCCAAGTGGCTCCTTAAATAAGGTTACAAGCAAACCCTAATTCCAAAATAGGAATATTACATAAAGTAAAACACTTTAACTAATTAATCAATTAACTAATTAACTAATTAACTAATTAAATAATTACAGTAAATATAAATATATTTAAATACATTCCAGCAGCCCATGTCGAGTTCCCCATCATCGGGCCAAGGTTTGGGCCGAAACTTCAAGTTGTATGTTGCCTCGCGTACAGACTGCACGCCATAATGTCGACGTCCATAACTTTTAAAAAACTGGGCCAAATGAGCTGAATCTTGTCCCAGATGAAAGCTAACATCCTGAAGTTTCCAACTAGAGGTCGATCGCATGATTCCGACATGTACAGCTCTGGTTACGTTCCGACGAAGTTGCCTGTTGTGTCTGCACCTAGAACTGCTGTGTGCGAGATTGTCATCTCGAATCTCCTTGATATCTACTTGTCTGAATGCTCTGAAACTTGGACACAGCCTTCCTAAGACTCCAATAGGTCTTGTATATGTGCTAGATCTTTTATTGAAGCCGTTCTTCCAAGGGTTGACTCGGATGGATGTCAAACCTTGTGCTAGGTGCGTCCAAGCCACCTTCCATGTCATCCTTCGCCTGAAAGCTTGATCAAGCAGCGTCTCCTGCCTTGTCTCCATGTCTAGGGGTTGCTGAATGGTCACTGGGGTTAGCCATGGGGCTAGGATCGTATCATTCCCTTCCCCTTCGAAAAGATTCGCCCTCGAATCTGATTCTTTTAAGACAACAATTCTATCAGAATCAACAAAGGAAACACATGAAGGAAAGGGATTACCCAAGGCATCCAACTCTGATTGTTGCAACTTAGACAACTCCTTCTCCTTCAAAACATCTTGCTCTTGCTGCCTCTCTTTTTCTCTCTTGATTCCTTTGGTAATCTCGTATTCAGCATGTGACTTAGCTAGCCATTGCTGATCCTCAAAAACTTCAGCTGGAGTCAAAGGTACCAAGGTGAATTTTCTGCCATCCTTCACTAACTTGTAGTGGTTGCTTCTTCTCTCATACTTGGCCTCTCTATCAAAATGCCACGGTCTTCCAAGGAGGATATGACTTGCCTGCATAGGTACAACATCACAAAGTACCTCTTCTTTATACTTGCCAATGCCGAATTTAACAAGTACTTGCTGATCCACCATGATCCCATCACCATTCGTCATCCCATGCAACTGATATGGCTTCGGATGCTTCACGGTTTGCAAACCTAGCTTGTCAACCATTAACCAACTTGCACAATTGGTGTTGCTCCCATTGTCAATTATGATGGAGCACCCTTTCTTATCAATCACACCACGAGTGTGAAATAAATTATCTCGTCGCTCCTTATCGGACACATCCGAAACATGACTGTCGCTTGGCACACCCGCTGCCCTAGGAATAGGGTTTATGGTGGCCAAGGCTTCTATCCTAGCCATCCTAACATCAGCAGCCAATTGACTCTCAATCATCGCCCTGAGCTGTTCAGTGATGGCAGCTAACATGGTCGGCACATCTGGTTGTTGAACCTCTTCTTGAGACATCTATAAGTTTCCTGAAATTCACAACACAAAAGAAAACGTAAAATTGCACTAACCTAGCACTCCCTCACGTGTTTACTCTCGTGTTTAAACACTCTAATAATCTCACCCAAAATCCTCTCAAAAACTCCTGCAATTGTCAAGTGTTAGTAAGACTCAAGAGTTCAAGAAAAGCTTCCAAGAAGACTCTCAAAGAAAACTAGCACGGAAAAGAATTGTGACACTTGATATTTGAGTAATTGCAAGAACAACCAATCAAACAAATAGCAAGTAGAGTAGAAGGCAATTTCAAGGAATCAAAGAAAGCTCAAAATTGACTCGAAAGGACTCAAACAAGTTCAATTTCAGTTCTGTTTTTTTTTTTGTTTTTGACTATGAACACAGTTTAGTGTTTTGATCACAACTTTTTACTCTTACCTTAGAATCTACTGATTCTTTTTGATTCAGAAGCCCAACAAACACAGCTTTCCAACGGATCCTTTTTCACTCAAAACGGACTTCAGTAGCTATATATACAAATTCAATTTCGACTTGAAAGAAATTGTGCAGAATTTGGCAGAAACAATTTAGTAAATCGGGTGCAGCTTTTGACTCTGATGTCTGAATCACTTGATTCTTTTTGATTTGGAAACATAACACACTCAGCTTTCCAACTAGATCGAAATCACCCAAATCAGACTTCAGTTGCTATATATATAAATACAAATTCGACAACTGATACTGAACAGAATTTTCTCTTGTATTTCGTGACCTTCTTGTGGGTAGAAAACGCAAGTAATTTAGCGAATTTCAACACAACAAACTGGAACGAAACACAACCAATTGTATTCAAGTAACTAACCAAGCACAGCAAAGAAATCGGTTTTAGAATGGAGTAGAAAGAGAATACCGATTTCAACAAAGAAAACTTGAAACAATTGAAGATACTTACCAATCTTTGAACGCCTTAAGCTCCGCTACCAACTGATACGATCCTGGTTCCTTAGGATGCGTAGCACCAATTTTGATCTTTGTTCAAAGACGGATTTCCTGCGGAAATAGATAACTCGACAAGTACGAGCTTAGACCACTTAGCTCACCTGTGCTAAGAGCCCTAATCGATTTCAAGTCAAGGGTCTTGAATCGGGTTCTTAGGACTAGACTCAACAATGTGAGAATCACACTAAGATAAACGACACAATAATACAATTCCAAGATTTACTTGTATACGACTCAAGTATTGCGGACTCAAGAAGAACAAGGTTCAACCAACTTGAACAAGGGGCGGAGATTGAAGAGAATATCTCAATTTATCAAATAACAGCCAAGTTTCTAAGGAGGCCAAGTGGCTCCTTAAATAAGGTTACAAGCAAACCCTAATTCCAAAATAGGAATATTACATAAAGTAAAACACTTTAACTAATTAATCAATTAACTAATTAACTAATTAACTAATTAAATAATTACAGTAAATATAAATATATTTAAATACATTCCAGCAGCCCATGTCGAGTTCCCCATCATCGGGCCAAGGTTTGGGCCGAAACTTCAAGTTGTATGTTGCCTCGCGTACAGACTGCACGCCATAATGTCGACGTCCATAACTTTTAAAAAACTGGGCCAAATGAGCTGAATCTTGTCCCAGATGAAAGCTAACATCCTGAAGTTTCCAACTAGAGGTCGATCGCATGATTCCGACATGTACAGCTCTGGTTACGTTCCGACGAAGTTGCCTGTTGTGTCTGCACCTAGAACTGCTGTGTGCGAGATTGTCATCTCGAATCTCCTTGATATCTACTTGTCTGAATGCTCTGAAACTTGGACACAGCCTTCCTAAGACTCCAATAGGTCTTGTATATGTGCTAGATCTTTTATTGAAGCCGTTCTTCCAAGGGTTGACTCGGATGGATGTCAAACCTTGTGCTAGGTGCGTCCAAGCCACCTTCCATGTCATCCTTCGCCTGAAAGCTTGATCAAGCAGCGTCTCCTGCCTTGTCTCCATGTCTAGGGGTTGCTGAATGGTCACTGGGGTTAGCCATGGGGCTAGGATCGTATCATTCCCTTCCCCTTCGAAAAGATTCGCCCTCGAATCTGATTCTTTTAAGACAACAATTCTATCAGAATCAACAAAGGAAACACATGAAGGAAAGGGATTACCCAAGGCATCCAACTCTGATTGTTGCAACTTAGACAACTCCTTCTCCTTCAAAACATCTTGCTCTTGCTGCCTCTCTTTTTCTCTCTTGATTCCTTTGGTAATCTCGTATTCAGCATGTGACTTAGCTAGCCATTGCTGATCCTCAAAAACTTCAGCTGGAGTCAAAGGTACCAAGGTGAATTTTCTGCCATCCTTCACTAACTTGTAGTGGTTGCTTCTTCTCTCATACTTGGCCTCTCTATCAAAATGCCACGGTCTTCCAAGGAGGATATGACTTGCCTGCATAGGTACAACATCACAAAGTACCTCTTCTTTATACTTGCCAATGCCGAATTTAACAAGTACTTGCTGATCCACCATGATCCCATCACCATTCGTCATCCCATGCAACTGATATGGCTTCGGATGCTTCACGGTTTGCAAACCTAGCTTGTCAACCATTAACCAACTTGCACAATTGGTGTTGCTCCCATTGTCAATTATGATGGAGCACCCTTTCTTATCAATCACACCACGAGTGTGAAATAAATTATCTCGTCGCTCCTTATCGGACACATCCGAAACATGACTGTCGCTTGGCACACCCGCTGCCCTAGGAATAGGGTTTATGGTGGCCAAGGCTTCTATCCTAGCCATCCTAACATCAGCAGCCAATTGACTCTCAATCATCGCCCTGAGCTGTTCAGTGATGGCAGCTAACATGGTCGGCACATCTGGTTGTTGAACCTCTTCTTGAGACATCTATAAGTTTCCTGAAATTCACAACACAAAAGAAAACGTAAAATTGCACTAACCTAGCACTCCCTCACGTGTTTACTCTCGTGTTTAAACACGCTAATAATCTCACCCAAAATCCTCTCAAAAACTCCTGCAATTGTCAAGTGTTAGTAAGACTCAAGAGTTCAAGAAAAGCTTCCAAGAAGACTCTCAAAGAAAACTAGCACGGAAAAGAATTGTGACACTTGATATTTGAGTAATTGCAAGAACAACCAATCAAACAAATAGCAAGTAGAGTAGAAGGCAATTTCAAGGAATCAAAGAAAGCTCAAAATTGACTCGAAAGGACTCAAACAAGTTCAATTTCAGTTCTGTTTTTTTTTTGTTTTTGACTATGAACACAGTTTAGTGTTTTGATCACAACTTTTTACTCTTACCTTAGAATCTACTGATTCTTTTTGATTCAGAAGCCCAACAAACACAGCTTTCCAACGGATCCTTTTTCACTCAAAACGGACTTCAGTAGCTATATATACAAATTCAATTTCGACTTGAAAGAAATTGTGCAGAATTTGGCAGAAACAATTTAGTAAATCGGGTGCAGCTTTTGACTCTGATGTCTGAATCACTTGATTCTTTTTGATTTGGAAACCTAACACACTCAGCTTTCCAACGAGATCGAAATCACCCAAATCAGACTTCAGTTGCTATATATATAAATACAAATTCGACAACTGATACTGAACAGAATTTTCTCTTGTATTTCGTGACCTTCTTGTGGGTAGAAAACGCAAGTAATTTAGCGAATTTCAACACAACAAACTGGAACGAAACACAACCAATTGTATTCAAGTAACTAACCAAGCACAGCAAAGAAATCGGTTTTAGAATGGAGTAGAAAGAGAATACCGATTTCAACAAAGAAAACTTGAAACAATTGAAGATACTTACCAATCTTTGAACGCCTTAAGCTCCGCTACCAACTGATACGATCCTGGTTCCTTAGGATGCGTAGCACCAATTTTGATCTTTGTTCAAAGACGGATTTCCTGCGGAAATAGATAACTCGACAAGTACGAGCTTAGACCACTTAGCTCACCTGTGCTAAGAGCCCTAATCGATTTCAAGTCAAGGGTCTTGAATCGGGTTCTTAGGACTAGACTCAACAATGTGAGAATCACACTAAGATAAACGACACAATAATACAATTCCAAGATTTACTTGTATACGACTCAAGTATTGCGGACTCAAGAAGAACAAGGTTCAACCAACTTGAACAAGGGGCGGAGATTGAAGAGAATATCTCAATTTATCAAATAACAGCCAAGTTTCTAAGGAGGCCAAGTGGCTCCTTAAATAAGGTTACAAGCAAACCCTAATTCCAAAATAGGAATATTACATAAAGTAAAACACTTTAACTAATTAATCAATTAACTAATTAACTAATTAACTAATTAAATAATTACAGTAAATATAAATATATTTAAATACATTCCAGCAGCCCATGTCGAGTTCCCCATCATCGGGCCAAGGTTTGGGCCGAAACTTCAAGTTGTATGTTGCCTCGCGTACAGACTGCACGCCATAATGTCGACGTCCATAACTTTTAAAAAACTGGGCCAAATGAGCTGAATCTTGTCCCAGATGAAAGCTAACATCCTGAAGTTTCCAACTAGAGGTCGATCGCATGATTCCGACATGTACAGCTCTGGTTACGTTCCGACGAAGTTGCCTGTTGTGTCTGCACCTAGAACTGCTGTGTGCGAGATTGTCATCTCGAATCTCCTTGATATCTACTTGTCTGAATGCTCTGAAACTTGGACACAGCCTTCCTAAGACTCCAATAGGTCTTGTATATGTGCTAGATCTTTTATTGAAGCCGTTCTTCCAAGGGTTGACTCGGATGGATGTCAAACCTTGTGCTAGGTGCGTCCAAGCCACCTTCCATGTCATCCTTCGCCTGAAAGCTTGATCAAGCAGCGTCTCCTGCCTTGTCTCCATGTCTAGGGGTTGCTGAATGGTCACTGGGGTTAGCCATGGGGCTAGGATCGTATCATTCCCTTCCCCTTCGAAAAGATTCGCCCTCGAATCTGATTCTTTTAAGACAACAATTCTATCAGAATCAACAAAGGAAACACATGAAGGAAAGGGATTACCCAAGGCATCCAACTCTGATTGTTGCAACTTAGACAACTCCTTCTCCTTCAAAACATCTTGCTCTTGCTGCCTCTCTTTTTCTCTCTTGATTCCTTTGGTAATCTCGTATTCAGCATGTGACTTAGCTAGCCATTGCTGATCCTCAAAAACTTCAGCTGGAGTCAAAGGTACCAAGGTGAATTTTCTGCCATCCTTCACTAACTTGTAGTGGTTGCTTCTTCTCTCATACTTGGCCTCTCTATCAAAATGCCACGGTCTTCCAAGGAGGATATGACTTGCCTGCATAGGTACAACATCACAAAGTACCTCTTCTTTATACTTGCCAATGCCGAATTTAACAAGTACTTGCTGATCCACCATGATCCCATCACCATTCGTCATCCCATGCAACTGATATGGCTTCGGATGCTTCACGGTTTGCAAACCTAGCTTGTCAACCATTAACCAACTTGCACAATTGGTGTTGCTCCCATTGTCAATTATGATGGAGCACCCTTTCTTATCAATCACACCACGAGTGTGAAATAAATTATCTCGTCGCTCCTTATCGGACACATGCGAAACATGACTGTCGCTTGGCACACCCGCTGCCCTAGGAATAGGGTTTATGGTGGCCAAGGCTTCCATCCTAGCCATCCTAACATCAGCAGCCAATTGACTCTCAATCATCGCCCTGAGCTGTTCAGTGATGGCAGCTAACATGGTCGGCACATCTGGTTGTTGAACCTCTTCTTGAGACATCTATAAGTTTCCTGAAATTCACAACACAAAAGAAAACGTAAAATTGCACTAACCTAGCACTCCCTCACGTGTTTACTCTCGTGTTTAAACACGCTAATAATCTCACCCAAAATCCTCTCAAAAACTCCTGCAATTGTCAAGTGTTAGTAAGACTCAAGAGTTCAAGAAAAGCTTCCAAGAAGACTCTCAAAGAAAACTAGCACGGAAAAGAATTTTGACACTTGATATTTGAGTAATTGCAAGAACAACCAATCAAACAAATAGCAAGTAGAGTAGAAGGCAATTTCAAGGAATCAAAGAAAGCTCAAAATTGACTCGAAAGGACTCAAACAAGTTCAATTTCAGTTCTGTTTTTTTTTTGTTTTTGACTATGAACACAGTTTAGTGTTTTGATCACAACTTTTTACTCTTACCTTAGAATCTACTGATTCTTTTTGATTCAGAAGCCCAACAAACACAGCTTTCCAACGGATCCTTTTTCACTCAAAACGGACTTCAGTAGCTATATATACAAATTCAATTTCGACTTGAAAGAAATTGTGCAGAATTTGGCAGAAACAATTTAGTAAATCGGGTGCAGCTTTTGACTCTGATGTCTGAATCACTTGATTCTTTTTGATTTGGAAACCTAACACACTCAGCTTTCCAACGAGATCGAAATCACCCAAATCAGACTTCAGTTGCTATATATATAAATACAAATTCGACAACTGATACTGAACAGAATTTTCTCTTGTATTTCGTGACCTTCTTGTGGGTAGAAAACGCAAGTAATTTAGCGAATTTCAACACAACAAACTGGAACGAAACACAACCAATTGTATTCAAGTAACTAACCAAGCACAGCAAAGAAATCGGTTTTAGAATGGAGTAGAAAGAGAATACCGATTTCAACAAAGAAAACTTGAAACAATTGAAGATACTTACCAATCTTTGAACGCCTTAAGCTCCGCTACCAACTGATACGATCCTGGTTCCTTAGGATGCGTAGCACCAATTTTGATCTTTGTTCAAAGACGGATTTCCTGCGGAAATAGATAACTCGACAAGTACGAGCTTAGACCACTTAGCTCACCTGTGCTAAGAGCCCTAATCGATTTCAAGTCAAGGGTCTTGAATCGGGTTCTTAGGACTAGACTCAACAATGTGAGAATCACACTAAGATAAACGACACAATAATACAATTCCAAGATTTACTTGTATACGACTCAAGTATTGCGGACTCAAGAAGAACAAGGTTCAACCAACTTGAACAAGGGGCGGAGATTGAAGAGAATATCTCAATTTATCAAATAACAGCCAAGTTTCTAAGGAGGCCAAGTGGCTCCTTAAATAAGGTTACAAGCAAACCCTAATTCCAAAATAGGAATATTACATAAAGTAAAACACTTTAACTAATTAATCAATTAACTAATTAACTAATTAACTAATTAAATAATTACAGTAAATATAAATATATTTAAATACATTCCAGCAGCCCATGTCGAGTTCCCCATCATCGGGCCAAGGTTTGGGCCGAAACTTCAAGTTGTATGTTGCCTCGCGTACAGACTGCACGCCATAATGTCGACGTCCATAACTTTTAAAACACTGGGCCAAATGAGCTGAATCTTGTCCCAGATGAAAGCTAACATCCTGACGTTTCCAACTAGAGGTCGATCGCATGATTCCGACATGTACAGCTCTGGTTACGTTCCGACGAAGTTGCCTGTTGTGTCTGCACCTAGAACTGCTGTGTGCGAGATTGTCATCTCGAATCTCCTTGATATCTACTTGTCTGAATGCTCTGAAACTTGGACACAGCCTTCCTAAGACTCCAATAGGTCTTGTATATGTGCTAGATCTTTTATTGAAGCCGTTCTTCCAAGGGTTGACTCGGATGGATGTCAAACCTTGTGCTAGGTGCGTCCAAGCCACCTTCCATGTCATCCTTCGCCTGAAAGCTTGATCAAGCAGCGTCTCCTGCCTTGTCTCCATGTCTAGGGGTTGCTGAATGGTCACTGGGGTTAGCCATGGGGCTAGGATCGTATCATTCCCTTCCCCTTCGAAAAGATTCGCCCTCGAATCTGATTCTTTTAAGACAACAATTCTATCAGAATCAACAAAGGAAACACATGAAGGAAAGGGATTACCCAAGGCATCCAACTCTGATTGTTGCAACTTAGACAACTCCTTCTCCTTCAAAACATCTTGCTCTTGCTGCCTCTCTTTTTCTCTCTTGATTCCTTTGGTAATCTCGTATTCAGCATGTGACTTAGCTAGCCATTGCTGATCCTCAAAAACTTCAGCTGGAGTCAAAGGTACCAAGGTGAATTTTCTGCCATCCTTCACTAACTTGTAGTGGTTGCTTCTTCTCTCATACTTGGCCTCTCTATCAAAATGCCACGGTCTTCCAAGGAGGATATGACTTGCCTGCATAGGTACAACATCACAAAGTACCTCTTCTTTATACTTGTCAATGCCGAATTTAACAAGTACTTGCTGATCCACCATGATCCCATCACCATTCGTCATCCCATGCAACTGATATGGCTTCGGATGCTTCACGGTTTGCAAACCTAGCTTGTCAACCATTAACCAACTTGCACAATTGGTGTTGCTCCCATTGTCAATTATGATGGAGCACCCTTTCTTATCAATCACACCACGAGTGTGAAATAAATTATCTCGTCGCTCCTTATCGGACACATCCGAAACATGACTGTCGCTTGGCACACCCGCTGCCCTAGGAATAGGGTTTATGGTGGCCAAGGCTTCCATCCTAGCCATCCTAACATCAGCAGCCAATTGACTCTCAATCATCGCCCTGAGCTGTTCAGTGATGGCAGCTAACATGGTCGGCACATCTGGTTGTTGAACCTCTTCTTGAGACATCTATAAGTTTCCTGAAATTCACAACACAAAAGAAAACGTAAAATTGCACTAACCTAGCACTCCCTCACGTGTTTACTCTCGTG
Source organism: Viola odorata (assembly GCA_963691705.1). Lineage (NCBI taxonomy): Eukaryota > Viridiplantae > Streptophyta > Magnoliopsida > Malpighiales > Violaceae > Viola > Viola odorata. The sequence goes on along the minus strand of OY829537.1, from coordinate 50,431,264 downwards.
TTTAAACACGCTAATAATCTCACCCAAAATCCTCTCAAAAACTCCTGCAATTGTCAAGTGTTAGTAAGACTCAAGAGTTCAAGAAAAGCTTCCAAGAAGACTCTCAAAGAAAACTAGCACGGAAAAGAATTTTGACACTTGATATTTGAGTAATTGCAAGAACAACCAATCAAACAAATAGCAAGTAGAGTAGAAGGCAATTTCAAGGAATCAAAGAAAGCTCAAAATTGACTCGAAAGGACTCAAACAAGTTCAATTTCAGTTCTGTTTTTTTTTTGTTTTTGACTATGAACACAGTTTAGTGTTTTGATCACAACTTTTTACTCTTACCTTAGAATCTACTGATTCTTTTTGATTCAGAAGCCCAACAAACACAGCTTTCCAACGGATCCTTTTTCACTCAAAACGGACTTCAGTAGCTATATATACAAATTCAATTTCGACTTGAAAGAAATTGTGCAGAATTTGGCAGAAACAATTTAGTAAATCGGGTGCAGCTTTTGACTCTGATGTCTGAATCACTTGATTCTCTTTGATTTGGAAACCTAACACACTCAGCTTTCCAACGAGATCGAAATCACCCAAATCAGACTTCAGTTGCTATATATATAAATACAAATTCGACAACTGATACTGAACAGAATTTTCTCTTGTATTTCGTGACCTTCTTGTGGGTAGAAAACGCAAGTAATTTAGCGAATTTCAACACAACAAACTGGAACGAAACACAACCAATTGTATTCAAGTAACTAACCAAGCACAGCAAAGAAATCGGTTTTAGAATGGAGTAGAAAGAGAATACCGATTTCAACAAAGAAAACTTGAAACAATTGAAGATACTTACCAATCTTTGAACGCCTTAAGCTCCGCTACCAACTGATACGATCCTGGTTCCTTAGGATGCGTAGCACCAATTTTGATCTTTGTTCAAAGACGGATTTCCTGCGGAAATAGATAACTCGACAAGTACGAGCTTAGACCACTTAGCTCACCTGTGCTAAGAGCCCTAATCGATTTCAAGTCAAGGGTCTTGAATCGGGTTCTTAGGACTAGACTCAACAATGTGAGAATCACACTAAGATAAACGACACAATAATACAATTCCAAGATTTACTTGTATACGACTCAAGTATTGCGGACTCAAGAAGAACAAGGTTCAACCAACTTGAACAAGGGGCGGAGATTGAAGAGAATATCTCAATTTATCAAATAACAGCCAAGTTTCTAAGGAGGCCAAGTGGCTCCTTAAATAAGGTTACAAGCAAACCCTAATTCCAAAATAGGAATATTACATAAAGTAAAACACTTTAACTAATTAATCAATTAACTAATTAACTAATTAACTAATTAAATAATTACAGTAAATATAAATATATTTAAATACATTCCAGCAGCCCATGTCGAGTTCCCCATCATCGGGCCAAGGTTTGGGCCGAAACTTCAAGTTGTATGTTGCCTCGCGTACAGACTGCACGCCATAATGTCGGCGTCCATAACTTTTAAAAAACTGGGCCAAATGAGCTGAATCTTGTCCCAGATGAAAGCTAACATCCTGACGTTTCCAACTAGAGGTCGATCGCATGATTCCGACATGTACAGCTCTGGTTACGTTCCGACGAAGTTGCCTGTTGTGTCTGCACCTAGAACTGCTGTGTGCGAGATTGTCATCTCGAATCTCCTTGATATCTACTTGTCTGAATGCTCTGAAACTTGGACACAGCCTTCCTAAGACTCCAATAGGTCTTGTATATGTGCTAGATCTTTTATTGAAGCCGTTCTTCCAAGGGTTGACTCGGATGGATGTCAAACCTTGTGCTAGGTGCGTCCAAGCCACCTTCCATGTCATCCTTCGCCTGAAAGCTTGATCAAGCAGCGTCTCCTGCCTTGTCTCCATGTCTAGGGGTTGCTGAATGGTCACTGGGGTTAGCCATGGGGCTAGGATCGTATCATTCCCTTCCCCTTCGAAAAGATTCGCCCTCGAATCTGATTCTTTTAAGACAACAATTCTATCAGAATCAACAAAGGAAACACATGAAGGAAAGGGATTACCCAAGGCATCCAACTCTGATTGTTGCAACTTAGACAACTCCTTCTCCTTCAAAACATCTTGCTCTTGCTGCCTCTCTTTTTCTCTCTTGATTCCTTTGGTAATCTCGTATTCAGCATGTGACTTAGCTAGCCATTGCTGATCCTCAAAAACTTCAGCTGGAGTCAAAGGTACCAAGGTGAATTTTCTGCCATCCTTCACTAACTTGTAGTGGTTGCTTCTTCTCTCATACTTGGCCTCTCTATCAAAATGCCACGGTCTTCCAAGGAGGATATGACTTGCCTGCATAGGTACAACATCACAAAGTACCTCTTCTTTATACTTGCCAATGCCGAATTTAACAAGTACTTGCTGATCCACCATGATCCCATCACCATTCGTCATCCCATGCAACTGATATGGCTTCGGATGCTTCACGGTTTGCAAACCTAGCTTGTCAACCATTAACCAACTTGCACAATTGGTGTTGCTCCCATTGTCAATTATGATGGAGCACCCTTTCTTATCAATCACACCACGAGTGTGAAATAAATTATCTCGTCGCTCCTTATCGGACACATCCGAAACATGACTGTCGCTTGGCACACCCGCTGCCCTAGGAATAGGGTTTATGGTGGCCAAGGCTTCCATCCTAGCCATCCTAACATCAGCAGCCAATTGACTCTCAATCATCGCCCTGAGCTGTTCAGTGATGGCAGCTAACATGGTCGGCACATCTGGTTGTTGAACCTCTTCTTGAGACATCTATAAGTTTCCTGAAATTCACAACACAAAAGAAAACGTAAAATTGCACTAACCTAGCACTCCCTCACGTGTTTACTCTCGTGTTTAAACACGCTAATAATCTCACCCAAAATCCTCTAAAAAACTCCTGCAATTGTCAAGTGTTAGTAAGACTCAAGAGTTCAAGAAAAGCTTCCAAGAAGACTCTCAAAGAAAACTAGCACGGAAAAGAATTTTGACACTTGATATTTGAGTAATTGCAAGAACAACCAATCAAACAAATAGCAAGTAGAGTAGAAGGCAATTTCAAGGAATCAAAGAAAGCTCAAAATTGACTCGAAAGGACTCAAACAAGTTCAATTTCAGTTCTGTTTTTTTTTTGTTTTTGACTATGAACACAGTTTAGTGTTTTGATCACAACTTTTTACTCTTACCTTAGAATCTACTGATTCTTTTTGATTCAGAAGCCCAACAAACACAGCTTTCCAACGGATCCTTTTTCACTCAAAACGGACTTCAGTAGCTATATATACAAATTCAATTTCGACTTGAAAGAAATTGTGCAGAATTTGGCAGAAACAATTTAGTAAATCGGGTGCAGCTTTTGACTCTGATGTCTGAATCACTTGATTCTTTTTGATTTGGAAACCTAACACACTCAGCTTTCCAACGAGATCGAAATCACCCAAATCAGACTTCAGTTGCTATATATATAAATACAAATTCGACAACTGATACTGAACAGAATTTTCTCTTGTATTTCGTGACCTTCTTGTGGGTAGAAAACGCAAGTAATTTAGCGAATTTCAACACAACAAACTGGAACGAAACACAACCAATTGTATTCAAGTAACTAACCAAGCACAGCAAAGAAATCGGTTTTAGAATGGAGTAGAAAGAGAATACCGATTTCAACAAAGAAAACTTGAAACAATTGAAGATACTTACCAATCTTTGAACGCCTTAAGCTCCGCTACCAACTGATACGATCCTGGTTCCTTAGGATGCGTAGCACCAATTTTGATCTTTGTTCAAAGACGGATTTCCTGCGGAAATAGATAACTCGACAAGTACGAGCTTAGACCACTTAGCTCACCTGTGCTAAGAGCCCTAATCGATTTCAAGTCAAGGGTCTTGAATCGGGTTCTTAGGACTAGACTCAACAATGTGAGAATCACACTAAGATAAACGACACAATAATACAATTCCAAGATTTACTTGTATACGACTCAAGTATTGCGGACTCAAGAAGAACAAGGTTCAACCAACTTGAACAAGGGGCGGAGATTGAAGAGAATATCTCAATTTATCAAATAACAGCCAAGTTTCTAAGGAGGCCAAGTGGCTCCTTAAATAAGGTTACAAGCAAACCCTAATTCCAAAATAGGAATATTACATAAAGTAAAACACTTTAACTAATTAATCAATTAACTAATTAACTAATTAACTAATTAAATAATTACAGTAAATATAAATATATTTAAATACATTCCAGCAGCCCATGTCGAGTTCCCCATCATCGGGCCAAGGTTTGGGCCGAAACTTCAAGTTGTATGTTGCCTCGCGTACAGACTGCACGCCATAATGTCGACGTCCATAACTTTTAAAACACTGGGCCAAATGAGCTGAATCTTGTCCCAGATGAAAGCTAACATCCTGACGTTTCCAACTAGAGGTCGATCGCATGATTCCGACATGTACAGCTCTGGTTACGTTCCGACGAAGTTGCCTGTTGTGTCTGCACCTAGAACTGCTGTGTGCGAGATTGTCATCTCGAATCTCCTTGATATCTACTTGTCTGAATGCTCTGAAACTTGGACACAGCCTTCCTAAGACTCCAATAGGTCTTGTATATGTGCTAGATCTTTTATTGAAGCCGTTCTTCCAAGGGTTGACTCGGATGGATGTCAAACCTTGTGCTAGGTGCGTCCAAGCCACCTTCCATGTCATCCTTCGCCTGAAAGCTTGATCAAGCAGCGTCTCCTGCCTTGTCTCCATGTCTAGGGGTTGCTGAATGGTCACTGGGGTTAGCCATGGGGCTAGGATCGTATCATTCCCTTCCCCTTCGAAAAGATTCGCCCTCGAATCTGATTCTTTTAAGACAACAATTCTATCAGAATCAACAAAGGAAACACATGAAGGAAAGGGATTACCCAAGGCATCCAACTCTGATTGTTGCAACTTAGACAACTCCTTCTCCTTCAAAACATCTTGCTCTTGCTGCCTCTCTTTTTCTCTCTTGATTCCTTTGGTAATCTCGTATTCAGCATGTGACTTAGCTAGCCATTGCTGATCCTCAAAAACTTCAGCTGGAGTCAAAGGTACCAAGGTGAATTTTCTGCCATCCTTCACTAACTTGTAGTGGTTGCTTCTTCTCTCATACTTGGCCTCTCTATCAAAATGCCACGGTCTTCCAAGGAGGATATGACTTGCCTGCATAGGTACAACATCACAAAGTACCTCTTCTTTATACTTGCCAATGCCGAATTTAACAAGTACTTGCTGATCCACCATGATCCCATCACCATTCGTCATCCCATGCAACTGATATGGCTTCGGATGCTTCACGGTTTGCAAACCTAGCTTGTCAACCATTAACCAACTTGCACAATTGGTGTTGCTCCCATTGTCAATTATGATGGAGCACCCTTTCTTATCAATCACACCACGAGTGTGAAATAAATTATCTCGTCGCTCCTTATCGGACACATCCGAAACATGACTGTCGCTTGGCACACCCGCTGCCCTAGGAATAGGGTTTATGGTGGCCAAGGCTTCCATCCTAGCCATCCTAACATCAGCAGCCAATTGACTCTCAATCATCGCCCTGAGCTGTTCAGTGATGGCAGCTAACATGGTCGGCACATCTGGTTGTTGAACCTCTTCTTGAGACATCTATAAGTTTCCTGAAATTCACAACACAAAAGAAAACGTAAAATTGCACTAACCTAGCACTCCCTCACGTGTTTACTCTCGTGTTTAAACACGCTAATAATCTCACCCAAAATCCTCTAAAAAACTCCTGCAATTGTCAAGTGTTAGTAAGACTCAAGAGTTCAAGAAAAGCTTCCAAGAAGACTCTCAAAGAAAACTAGCACGGAAAAGAATTTTGACACTTGATATTTGAGTAATTGCAAGAACAACCAATCAAACAAATAGCAAGTAGAGTAGAAGGCAATTTCAAGGAATCAAAGAAAGCTCAAAATTGACTCGAAAGGACTCAAACAAGTTCAATTTCAGTTCTGTTTTTTTTTTGTTTTTGACTATGAACACAGTTTAGTGTTTTGATCACAACTTTTTACTCTTACCTTAGAATCTACTGATTCTTTTTGATTCAGAAGCCCAACAAACACAGCTTTCCAACGGATCCTTTTTCACTCAAAACGGACTTCAGTAGCTATATATACAAATTCAATTTCGACTTGAAAGAAATTGTGCAGAATTTGGCAGAAACAATTTAGTAAATCGGGTGCAGCTTTTGACTCTGATGTCTGAATCACTTGATTCTTTTTGATTTGGAAACCTAACACACTCAGCTTTCCAACGAGATCGAAATCACCCAAATCAGACTTCAGTTGCTATATATATAAATACAAATTCGACAACTGATACTGAACAGAATTTTCTCTTGTATTTCGTGACCTTCTTGTGGGTAGAAAACGCAAGTAATTTAGCGAATTTCAACACAACAAACTGGAACGAAACACAACCAATTGTATTCAAGTAACTAACCAAGCACAACAAAGAAATCGGTTTTAGAATGGAGTAGAAAGAGAATACCGATTTCAACAAAGAAAACTTGAAACAATTGAAGATACTTACCAATCTTTGAACGCCTTAAGCTCCGCTACCAACTGATACGATCCTGGTTCCTTAGGATGCGTAGCACCAATTTTGATCTTTGTTCAAAGACGGATTTCCTGCGGAAATAGATAACTCGACAAGTACGAGCTTAGACCACTTAGCTCACCTGTGCTAAGAGCCCTAATCGATTTCAAGTCAAGGGTCTTGAATCGGGTTCTTAGGACTAGACTCAACAATGTGAGAATCACACTAAGATAAACGACACAATAATACAATTCCAAGATTTACTTGTATACGACTCAAGTATTGCGGACTCAAGAAGAACAAGGTTCAACCAACTTGAACAAGGGGCGGAGATTGAAGAGAATATCTCAATTTATCAAATAACAGCCAAGTTTCTAAGGAGGCCAAGTGGCTCCTTAAATAAGGTTACAAGCAAACCCTAATTCCAAAATAGGAATATTACATAAAGTAAAACACTTTAACTAATTAATCAATTAACTAATTAACTAATTAACTAATTAAATAATTACAGTAAATATAAATATATTTAAATACATTCCAGCAGCCCATGTCGAGTTCCCCATCATCGGGCCAAGGTTTGGGCCGAAACTTCAAGTTGTATGTTGCCTCGCGTACAGACTGCACGCCATAATGTCGGCGTCCATAACTTTTAAAACACTGGGCCAAATGAGCTGAATCTTGTCCCAGATGAAAGCTAACATCCTGACGTTTCCAACTAGAGGTCGATCGCATGATTCCGACATGTACAGCTCTGGTTACGTTCCGACGAAGTTGCCTGTTGTGTCTGCACCTAGAACTGCTGTGTGCGAGATTGTCATCTCGAATCTCCTTGATATCTACTTGTCTGAATGCTCTGAAACTTGGACACAGCCTTCCTAAGACTCCAATAGGTCTTGTATATGTGCTAGATCTTTTATTGAAGCCGTTCTTCCAAGGGTTGACTCGGATGGATGTCAAACCTTGTGCTAGGTGCGTCCAAGCCACCTTCCATGTCATCCTTCGCCTGAAAGCTTGATCAAGCAGCGTCTCCTGCCTTGTCTCCATGTCTAGGGGTTGCTGAATGGTCACTGGGGTTAGCCATGGGGCTAGGATCGTATCATTCCCTTCCCCTTCGAAAAGATTCGCCCTCGAATCTGATTCTTTTAAGACAACAATTCTATCAGAATCAACAAAGGAAACACATGAAGGAAAGGGATTACCCAAGGCATCCAACTCTGATTGTTGCAACTTAGACAACTCCTTCTCCTTCAAAACATCTTGCTCTTGCTGCCTCTCTTTTTCTCTCTTGATTCCTTTGGTAATCTCGTATTCAGCATGTGACTTAGCTAGCCATTGCTGATCCTCAAAAACTTCAGCTGGAGTCAAAGGTACCAAGGTGAATTTTCTGCCATCCTTCACTAACTTGTAGTGGTTGCTTCTTCTCTCATACTTGGCCTCTCTATCAAAATGCCACGGTCTTCCAAGGAGGATATGACTTGCCTGCATAGGTACAACATCACAAAGTACCTCTTCTTTATACTTGCCAATGCCGAATTTAACAAGTACTTGCTGATCCACCATGATCCCATCACCATTCGTCATCCCATGCAACTGATATGACTTCGGATGCTTCACGGTTTGCAAACCTAGCTTGTCAACCATTAACCAACTTGCACAATTGGTGTTGCTCCCATTGTCAATTATGATGGAGCACCCTTTCTTATCAATCACACCACGAGTGTGAAATAAATTATCTCGTCGCTCCTTATCGGACACATCCGAAACATGACTGTCGCTTGGCACACCCGCTGCCCTAGGAATAGGGTTTATGGTGGTCAAGGCTTCCATCCTAGCCATCCTAACATCAGCAGCCAATTGACTCTCAATCATCGCCCTGAGCTGTTCAGTGATGGCAGCTAACATGGTCGGCACATCTGGTTGTTGAACCTCTTCTTGAGACATCTATAAGTTTCCTGAAATTCACAACACAAAAGAAAACGTAAAATTGCACTAACCTAGCACTCCCTCACGTGTTTACTCTCGTGTTTAAACACGCTAATAATCTCACCCAAAATCCTCTCAAAAACTCCTGCAATTGTCAAGTGTTAGTAAGACTCAAGAGTTCAAGAAAAGCTTCCAAGAAGACTCTCAAAGAAAACTAGCACGGAAAAGAATTTTGACACTTGATATTTGAGTAATTGCAAGAACAACCAATCAAACAAATAGCAAGTAGAGTAGAAGGCAATTTCAAGGAATCAAAGAAAGCTCAAAATTGACTCGAAAGGACTCAAACAAGTTCAATTTCAGTTCTGTTTTTTTTTTGTTTTTGACTATGAACACAGTTTAGTGTTTTGATCACAACTTTTTACTCTTACCTTAGAATCTACTGATTCTTTTTGATTCAGAAGCCCAACAAACACAGCTTTCCAACGGATCCTTTTTCACTCAAAACGGCCTTCAGTAGCTATATATACAAATTCAATTTCGACTTGAAAGAAATTGTGCAGAATTTGGCAGAAACAATTTAGTAAATCGGGTGCAGCTTTTGACTCTGATGTCTGAATCACTTGATTCTTTTTGATTTGGAAACCTAACACACTCAGCTTTCCAACGAGATCGAAATCACCCAAATCAGACTTCAGTTGCTATATATATAAATACAAATTCGACAACTGATACTGAACAGAATTTTCTCTTGTATTTCGTGACCTTCTTGTGGGTAGAAAACGCAAGTAATTTAGCGAATTTCAACACAACAAACTGGAACGAAACACAACCAATTGTATTCAAGTAACTAACCAAGCACAGCAAAGAAATCGGTTTTAGAATGGAGTAGAAAGAGAATACCGATTTCAACAAAGAAAACTTGAAACAATTGAAGATACTTACCAATCTTTGAACGCCTTAAGCTCCGCTACCAACTGATACGATCCTGGTTCCTTAGGATGCGTAGCACCAATTTTGATCTTTGTTCAAAGACGGATTTCCTGCGGAAATAGATAACTCGACAAGTACGAGCTTAGACCACTTAGCTCACCTGTGCTAAGAGCCCTAATCGATTTCAAGTCAAGGGTCTTGAATCGGGTTCTTAGGACTAGACTCAACAATGTGAGAATCACACTAAGATAAACGACACAATAATACAATTCCAAGATTTACTTGTATACGACTCAAGTATTGCGGACTCAAGAAGAACAAGGTTCAACCAACTTGAACAAGGGGCGGAGATTGAAGAGAATATCTCAATTTATCAAATAACAGCCAAGTTTCTAAGGAGGCCAAGTGGCTCCTTAAATAAGGTTACAAGCAAACCCTAATTCCAAAATAGGAATATTACATAAAGTAAAACACTTTAACTAATTAATCAATTAACTAATTAACTAATTAACTAATTAAATAATTACAGTAAATATAAATATATTTAAATACATTCCAGCAGCCCATGTCGAGTTCCCCATCATCGGGCCAAGGTTTGGGCCGAAACTTCAAGTTGTATGTTGCCTCGCGTACAGACTGCACGCCATAATGTCGACGTCCATAACTTTTAAAACACTGGGCCAAATGAGCTGAATCTTGTCCCAGATGAAAGCTAACATCCTGACGTTTCCAACTAGAGGTCGATCGCATGATTCCGACATGTACAGCTCTGGTTACGTTCCGACGAAGTTGCCTGTTGTGTCTGCACCTAGAACTGCTGTGTGCGAGATTGTCATCTCGAATCTCCTTGATATCTACTTGTCTGAATGCTCTGAAACTTGGACACAGCCTTCCTAAGACTCCAATAGGTCTTGTATATGTGCTAGATCTTTTATTGAAGCCGTTCTTCCAAGGGTTGACTCGGATGGATGTCAAACCTTGTGCTAGGTGCGTCCAAGCCACCTTCCATGTCATCCTTCGCCTGAAAGCTTGATCAAGCAGCGTCTCCTGCCTTGTCTCCATGTCTAGGGGTTGCTGAATGGTCACTGGGGTTAGCCATGGGGCTAGGATCGTATCATTCCCTTCCCCTTCGAAAAGATTCGCCCTCGAATCTGATTCTTTTAAGACAACAATTCTATCAGAATCAACAAAGGAAACACATGAAGGAAAGGGATTACCCAAGGCATCCAACTCTGATTGTTGCAACTTAGACAACTCCTTCTCCTTCAAAACATCTTGCTCTTGCTGCCTCTCTTTTTCTCTCTTGATTCCTTTGGTAATCTCGTATTCAGCATGTGACTTAGCTAGCCATTGCTGATCCTCAAAAACTTCAGCTGGAGTCAAAGGTACCAAGGTGAATTTTCTGCCATCCTTCACTAACTTGTAGTGGTTGCTTCTTCTCTCATACTTGGCCTCTCTATCAAAATGCCACGGTCTTCCAAGGAGGATATGACTTGCCTGCATAGGTACAACATCACAAAGTACCTCTTCTTTATACTTGCCAATGCCGAATTTAACAAGTACTTGCTGATCCACCATGATCCCATCACCATTCGTCATCCCATGCAACTGATATGGCTTCGGATGCTTCACGGTTTGCAAACCTAGCTTGTCAACCATTAACCAACTTGCACAATTGGTGTTGCTCCCATTGTCAATTATGATGGAGCACCCTTTCTTATCAATCACACCACGAGTGTGAAATAAATTATCTCGTCGCTCCTTATCGGACACATCCGAAACATGACTGTCGCTTGGCACACCCGCTGCCCTAGGAATAGGGTTTATGGTGGCCAAGGCTTCCATCCTAGCCATCCTAACATCAGCAGCCAATTGACTCTCAATCATCGCCCTGAGCTGTTCAGTGATGGCAGCTAACATGGTCGGCACATCTGGTTGTTGAACCTCTTCTTGAGACATCTATAAGTTTCCTGAAATTCACAACACAAAAGAAAACGTAAAATTGCACTAACCTAGCACTCCCTCACGTGTTTACTCTCATGTTTAAACACGCTAATAATCTCACCCAAAATCCTCTCAAAAACTCCTGCAATTGTCAAGTGTTAGTAAGACTCAAGAGTTCAAGAAAAGCTTCCAAGAAGACTCTCAAAGAAAACTAGCACGGAAAAGAATTTTGACACTTGATATTTGAGTAATTGCAAGAACAACCAATCAAACAAATAGCAAGTAGAGTAGAAGGCAATTTCAAGGAATCAAAGAAAGCTCAAAATTGACTCGAAAGGACTCAAACAAGTTCAATTTCAGTTCTGTTTTTTTTTTGTTTTTGACTATGAACACAGTTTAGTGTTTTGATCACAACTTTTTACTCTTACCTTAGAATCTACTGATTCTTTTTGATTCAGAAGCCCAACAAACACAGCTTTCCAACGGATCCTTTTTCACTCAAAACGGCCTTCAGTAGCTATATATACAAATTCAATTTCGACTTGAAAGAAATTGTGCAGAATTTGGCAGAAACAATTTAGTAAATCGGGTGCAGCTTTTGACTCTGATGTCTGAATCACTTGATTCTTTTTGATTTGGAAACCTAACACACTCAGCTTTCCAACGAGATCGAAATCACCCAAATCAGACTTCAGTTGCTATATATATAAATACAAATTCGACAACTGATACTGAACAGAATTTTCTCTTGTATTTCGTGACCTTCTTGTGGGTAGAAAACGCAAGTAATTTAGCGAATTTCAACACAACAAACTGGAACGAAACACAACCAATTGTATTCAAGTAACTAACCAAGCACAGCAAAGAAATCGGTTTTAGAATGGAGTAGAAAGAGAATACCGATTTCAACAAAGAAAACTTGAAACAATTGAAGATACTTACCAATCTTTGAACGCCTTAAGCTCCGCTACCAACTGATACGATCCTGGTTCCTTAGGATGCGTAGCACCAATTTTGATCTTTGTTCAAAGACGGATTTCCTGCGGAAATAGATAACTCGACAAGTACGAGCTTAGACCACTTAGCTCACCTGTGCTAAGAGCCCTAATCGATTTCAAGTCAAGGGTCTTGAATCGGGTTCTTAGGACTAGACTCAACAATGTGAGAATCACACTAAGATAAACGACACAATAATACAATTCCAAGATTTACTTGTATACGACTCAAGTATTGCGGACTCAAGAAGAACAAGGTTCAACCAACTTGAACAAGGGGCGGAGATTGAAGAGAATATCTCAATTTATCAAATAACAGCCAAGTTTCTAAGGAGGCCAAGTGGCTCCTTAAATAAGGTTACAAGCAAACCCTAATTCCAAAATAGGAATATTACATAAAGTAAAACACTTTAACTAATTAATCAATTAACTAATTAACTAATTAACTAATTAAATAATTACAGTAAATATAAATATATTTAAATACATTCCAGCAGCCCATGTCGAGTTCCCCATCATCGGGCCAAGGTTTGGGCCGAAACTTCAAGTTGTATGTTGCCTCGCGTACAGACTGCACGCCATAATGTCGACGTCCATAACTTTTAAAACACTGGGCCAAATGAGCTGAATCTTGTCCCAGATGAAAGCTAACATCCTGACGTTTCCAACTAGAGGTCGATCGCATGATTCCGACATGTACAGCTCTGGTTACGTTCCGACGAAGTTGCCTGTTGTGTCTGCACCTAGAACTGCTGTGTGCGAGATTGTCATCTCGAATCTCCTTGATATCTACTTGTCTGAATGCTCTGAAACTTGGACACAGCCTTCCTAAGACTCCAATAGGTCTTGTATATGTGCTAGATCTTTTATTGAAGCCGTTCTTCCAAGGGTTGACTCGGATGGATGTCAAACCTTGTGCTAGGTGCGTCCAAGCCACCTTCCATGTCATCCTTCGCCTGAAAGCTTGATCAAGCAGCGTCTCCTGCCTTGTCTCCATGTCTAGGGGTTGCTGAATGGTCACTGGGGTTAGCCATGGGGCTAGGATCGTATCATTCCCTTCCCCTTCGAAAAGATTCGCCCTCGAATCTGATTCTTTTAAGACAACAATTCTATCAGAATCAACAAAGGAAACACATGAAGGAAAGGGATTACCCAAGGCATCCAACTCTGATTGTTGCAACTTAGACAACTCCTTCTCCTTCAAAACATCTTGCTCTTGCTGCCTCTCTTTTTCTCTCTTGATTCCTTTGGTAATCTCGTATTCAGCATGTGACTTAGCTAGCCATTGCTGATCCTCAAAAACTTCAGCTGGAGTCAAAGGTACCAAGGTGAATTTTCTGCCATCCTTCACTAACTTGTAGTGGTTGCTTCTTCTCTCATACTTGGCCTCTCTATCAAAATGCCACGGTCTTCCAAGGAGGATATGACTTGCCTGCATAGGTACAACATCACAAAGTACCTCTTCTTTATACTTGCCAATGCCGAATTTAACAAGTACTTGCTGATCCACCATGATCCCATCACCATTCGTCATCCCATGCAACTGATATGGCTTCGGATGCTTCACGGTTTGCAAACCTAGCTTGTCAACCATTAACCAACTTGCACAATTGGTGTTGCTCCCATTGTCAATTATGATGGAGCACCCTTTCTTATCAATCACACCACGAGTGTGAAATAAATTATCTCGTCGCTCCTTATCGGACACATCCGAAACATGACTGTCGCTTGGCACACCCGCTGCCCTAGGAATAGGGTTTATGGTGGCCAAGGCTTCCATCCTAGCCATCCTAACATCAGCAGCCAATTGACTCTCAATCATCGCCCTGAGCTGTTCAGTGATGGCAGCTAACATGGTCGGCACATCTGGTTGTTGAACCCCTTCTTGAGACATCTATAAGTTTCCTGAAATTCACAACACAAAAGAAAACGTAAAATTGCACTAACCTAGCACTCCCTCACGTGTTTACTCTCGTGTTTAAACACTCTAATAATCTCACCCAAAATCCTCTCAAAAACTCCTGGAATTGTCAAGTGTTAGTAAGACTCAAGAGTTCAAGAAAAGCTTCCAAGAAGACTCTCAAAGAAAACTAGCACGGAAAAGAATTGTGACACTTGATATTTGAGTAATTGCAAGAACAACCAATCAAACAAATAGGAAGTAGAGTAGAAGGCAATTTCAAGGAATCAAAGAAAGCTCAAAATTGACTCGAAAGGACTCAAACAAGTTCAATTTCAGTTCTGTTTTTTTTTTTGTTTTTGACTATGAACACAGTTTAGTGTTTTGATCACAACTTTTTACTCTTACCTTAGAATCTACTGATTCTTTTTGATTCAGAAGCCCAACAAACACAGCTTTCCAACGGATCCTTTTTCACTCAAAACGGACTTCAGTAGCTATATATACAAATTCAATTTCGACTTGAAAGAAATTGTGCAGAATTTGGCAGAAACAATTTAGTAAATCGGGTGCAGCTTTTGACTCTGATGTCTGAATCACTTGATTCTTTTTGATTTGGAAACCTAACACACTCAGCTTTCCAACGAGATCGAAATCACCCAAATCAGACTTCAGTTGCTATATATATAAATACAAATTCGACAACTGATACTGAACAGAATTTTCTCTTGTATTTCGTGACCTTCTTGTGGGTAGAAAACGCAAGTAATTTAGCGAATTTCAACACAACAAATTGGAACGAAACACAACCAATTGTATTCAAGTAACTAACCAAGCACAGCAAAGAAATCGGTTTTAGAATGGAGTAGAAAGAGAATACCGATTTCAACAAAGAAAACTTGAAACAATTGAAGATACTTACCAATCTTTGAACGCCTTAAGCTCCGCTACCAACTGATACGATCCTGGTTCCTTAGGATGCGTAGCACCAATTTTGATCTTTGTTCAAAGACGGATTTCCTGCGGAAATAGATAACTCGACAAGTACGAGCTTAGACCACTTAGCTCACCTGTGCTAAGAGCCCTAATCGATTTCAAGTCAAGGGTCTTGAATCGGGTTCTTAGGACTAGACTCAACAATGTGAGAATCACACTAAGATAAACGACACAATAATACAATTCCAAGATTTACTTGTATACGACTCAAGTATTGCGGACTCAAGAAGAACAAGGTTCAACCAACTTGAACAAGGGGCGGAGATTGAAGAGAATATCTCAATTTATCAAATAACAGCCAAGTTTCTAAGGAGGCCAAGTGGCTCCTTAAATAAGGTTACAAGCAAACCCTAATTCCAAAATAGGAATATTACATAAAGTAAAACACTTTAACTAATTAACTAATTAACTAATTAAATAATTACAGTAAATATAAATATATTTAAATACATTCCAGCAGCCCATGTCGAGTTCCCCATCATCGGGCCAAGGTTTGGGCCGAAACTTCAAGTTGTATGTTGCCTCGCGTACAGACTGCACGCCATAATGTCGACGTCCATAACTTTTAAACCACTGGGCCAAATGAGCTGAATCTTGTCCCAGATGAAAGCTAACATCCTGACGTTTCCAACTAGAGGTCGATCGCATGATTCAGACATGTACAGCTCTGGTTACGTTCCGATGAAGTTGCCTGTTGTGTCTGCACCTAGAACTGCTGTGTGCGAGATTGTCATCTCGAATCTCCTTGATATCTACTTGTCTGAATGCTCTGAAACTTGGACACAACCTTCCTAAGACTCCAATAGGTCTTGTATATGTGCTAGATCTTTTATTGAAGCCGTTCTTCCAAGGGTTGACTCGGATGGATGTCAAACCTTGTGCTAGGTGCCTCCAAGCCACCTTCCATGTCATCCTTCGCCTGAAAGCTTGATCAAGCAGCGTCTCCTACCTTGTATCCATGTCTAGGGGTTGCTGAATGGTCACTGGGGTTAGCCATGGGGCTAGGATCGTATCATCATGGCTTTGGGGACAATAGGAGTGGGTAGGAAAGCTACCGGAGCTAGCTGAGGAGCGCCTAGAGCTGGTGAGAGTGTCTTTACGTCGACGACCTTCTCGCTCCTTTGAGTGTGGACACCAGTTCTCGCTCCGCCTCACGGTCGAGATTGCTAGAGATAATCAACTAGAGTGTGTCATGCTTGCCAAGGTAGGCGTACTTGAGGTGTGAGGGCAAACTCTTCAACTCCGACTTTGGGTCCTGCAAAAGAGAGGGCTAGCTACAAATTAGCAATAGGGAGATCAGTTGTAAGAGGAGAAATAACATGAGGAGAAGGAATAACAAAATGCTCTTTCAAAGCAACGACGACTTCTTGCAACTTAGTGTCAAGGCCAAGGTATCCAGTGCGGCGGTTGGAATACTCCTATCTAGGGCAAGCTGCAGAGAATCATCATTAGCAAGTTCATAAACATTAGTAACAATAGGGTCAGCAATATCAATAAGTTTTACGCTAGAAAACTCGGTGGGGTGTCTCATATCGTCAAGCATATTGAACTTGATGGTCTTGCCGTCGAACTCAAGAGTAATGGAGGCGTCATAGACGTCGATCTTGGCCTTGATAGAATGCTCATACTCCATATCAATCACGTAGAAGCCGGCTGGGTAGATGAAATATCCATCTTGGACCAAGACATCCTCAATAACCCCTTCGGGATGGATGACGAATTTGTCAGCTAGTTGTATCGTGGTCCTAGTGGACTTGAGGGGTCCAAGGCCTAGACTGTTGTATATCGTCAAGGGCATGACGTTGATACCTGTACCAGAATCACACATAGCTCTACCAATATCAATAGTACCGATTTTGCAGGGAAGGGTGAACATACCTTTGTCCTTGCAGTTAGTGGTAGCTTTCGCTGGATTGCAACCGAGACGTTAATACATACGCTAATATTTGTCACACCTATCATGTTGCACTTGTTAGCACATCAAGTTTTCAAACATTTAGCATAACGAGGAACATTTTTAATAGCCTGCAGCAAAGGGATGTTAACTTGCACTTTATTAAACATATAAAAAATCTCACGGTCCTCGTTATCCTTTTTAGATTTGACTAGCCTTTGAGGAAAAGGTGGTTCGAGAATCCTATTGATGTGCTCTTGTGTAAACTCTGGTGGCTTGTCATCCTTCTTTGGAGAGCGGCATGCTTCTCCTTCTCTATTTCTGTCTTGGCATCCTCCGGTTTAGGTTCAGGCTCAGCATCTAGGCCTTGCTGTGCAGGCTTACTTACCTCATCAACTTGTGTAGATGAAGGAGTGTGGCGTTGAGGGGCTTGTTATTGGTACTGCTGGTTGATGGGGTAGTTTGGTCGTGGCATGAAGTTCTGCAAGTTGAGAGGTGGCTGAGATTGGTTCACATACTGATTTTGCTGTTGTGGCTGACTAAGCCCAAACGATTGCGGATTATGTGACCAACTGAAATTGGGATTCTTCCAGCCTTCATTGTAGTTATGGCCGTAAGGAGCCCGGTTATAGTTACCCACAGTATTGACCTGGATCTCGTCAGGAATATAGGGGCAAGCGTTTGTGGCATAATCTATAAAATTGCGAATCTGGCAGGCCTTGACCTGGATAGGTTGTCCTGCAGCCAAATTTTATAGCATGCCCATGATGGTAGTTAACTGATTCTCCATGGCAGCAACACGAACATCCCGTGTATGGTTTAGCCACCTTATCTTATGCAGTGATGGTCTTTGCCATAAGCTCAATAATAGCTTTAGCGGCAGCTAGGGTGCAAGCACAAAGAGAACCACTAGTTGCGGCATCTAGTAGGGCCTTGTCAGTTGGCTTCAAGCCCTCATAAAAATAATGGATAAGTGCGTGATCACTGAAGTTGTGTGACGGACACAAGGCTTGCATTTTCTTGAAGCGCTCGTGGTACTACCCTAGACTCTCGTCATCTTTCTAGACAATGGAAACTAACTACTTGCGAGGGACGCTAGTCGTAGACGCTGGGTAGTACTTGTCAGTGAAATCCTTAGACATCTCGGACCAGGAGGCAATAGATCTAGGAGGAAGGTCATAGAACCAATCCGTGGCGGCGTCTTTTAGGGACCACATGATGGCTCGCAATTTAGCTTGGTCGATGTCGACATTGTACAGTTTCATGGCCTCGCAAATAGAGTGAAGATACTGTAGATGTTGATGAGGATTCTCCTTAGGTTATCCATTCAAAAGAAAGAAATCAGTACCAAACAATCCCCGACAACGGTGCCAAAATTTGACCGCGCAAAAATAATAATAATCCTGATGCCTAGATGCATAATTAATTTATGAATAGCGGTAATAGGGTCGAACCACAGAGATTAAAGGATGAATCTTGCCTTAGATGCATGACAGAAATAAATGCAGAAAATAGTAACACAGGAAGGGGTTTAGTTGGTCAAATGAATTGACCAAAGGAGGTAGTTAGAAACTAAACAATTAAAAGAGCAAGAATAATAATTAAGACAGAAATATAACAAAGATAAGCTGATAAAATAGTGAAAGAAGTAAAGTCAGATGAAAGAGAATCTTAGCAAAGGATCTTCTCTGGTTGCGTCGAGGCCTAGTCAATCATTGGCGCGTAAATATTCTATTCTTATGTCATAGACGTGCTATAGGGGCAAGGTACGTTTAGGCCCCCTACTTTCCTTCATATGAGAAGCTACCCTAAGGTACGTTTATGGGATAGCCTTGACGCTCTGTCGTCCTCCAAGGTACGTTTATGGAGGCAATACTCAAAAGCCCATTAAGTAGAGGAAAGACACGTCTAGGGCAAGACACTAAGACTCTACCCTAATTGGTCGTTTGCCCTAGTTAGATTGGACCAATTGATATGATGACTCCGATCTAGTTGTCTATTCTACCATGCAGCCTCACATTAGTTATTACCACATGGATGACAATATTCACAAGAGATAAACTAGCAGGTGATCAAGCTTCTAATAAACCTCAAATGAAATGCCAATAAATCGACAAACAAGGAAATACAACAATAGAAATATATGAAAAACTATTAGGCCTGAAAACTACACTTTCGCAACCCTTGAAATACCCTTACTAAGAAGGATGAGCTTAGCCGCTTATGCTAATAAATAAATAAATAACACATCTGAAAAATAACATAAATGAAAACAAGAGATAAGAAAAATAAAATGCTTCATAAATACCGCCCGGAGCTTAAGGCTCCCGATTGTAACAAAGTGTGCTTGGCAGCATTAATGGAGGAAAAAAAGGGAAAATAGATCCCAATGTAAGAGAGAAGAGAATGTTTGCAAAACGGAAGAGAGAGAGCTCTCCTAGAAGTGATGGCTACCAACCCTAAAAGATGTACAAGAAAATGTAAGAGATGGTGTTCTAAAACCCAAAAAAACTAAAGGTTTAAATAGCCTAACAACCCACAAGAGGACAAAGTCCAGGTAAGAGGGGTACAAAACATGGAATGATCGTGGTCCAAAAAGGGAATATTCCTAAAATGCCAAAAAAGGAATCTACATGGAATCCTGTGCGGATCTTTTGGGGAATATTCCTTCCGCGCGTCGAGGCCTCAATGATATCCTTTAGGGCAAGACTACTTGATCAGCAGCTAGGGCTAGACGCTTTATGCTCTAACGGAAAACCATCCAAAAATTGCATGTTTCAGCATCTTTCTCTCTTTTAGCCTAGATCTGCAAAAAGGATGAATTCAAAGGCCAATTAGCAGTATCATGCTCGAAATAAGACTAAGAAAGAGGAGAAAATCATACATAAAATACACGCCATCAGCATGTCTAGTATATTTTTCGAGTTTGTGGAGAATGGGATAGAGATATTTATGGATGATTTTACTATTTACGAAAATTCTTTTCATGAGGGCTTAACTAATCTAAATAAAATCTTGCAACGTTGCATTGATACTAACCTTGTGCTCAATTATGAGAAGTGTCACTTTATGGTAGATCAAGGTCTTATTCTCGGCCACATCATCTCTCGCAAAGGAATTAAGGTTGATAAGGCAAAAATAAAGGTTATTGGATCTTTAGCTTACCCCCCTTATGTTCGAGAAGTGCGTTCATTTCTCCAAGATCACTCAACCAAGGTGCAAACTATTACAAAAAGATGCGGACTTTGTCTTTGATGCTGCTTGCAAAGTTGCCTTTGATTCACTGAAGGAGAAGCTAATCTCTGCCGCCATTATTTGGGCCCCCAACTAGAACCTTGCCAGCAACATCGCGGTTGGTGCTGTCTTGGGCCAGAAGTAGGATCGCGAGACATACGTCATCTACTATGCCTTCAAGCTTTTGGACGAAGGTCAACGCAACTACACCACCACTAACAAAAAACTTCTTGTTGTACTTATTAATTTAGAGAAATTTAGACAATATCTCTTGGGAACTAAAGTAACTATTTTTCCAGATCATATAGTTCTACGATGCCTCTTGACCAAGATAGACGCTAAACCAATACTGTTTAGATGGATTCTCCTGCTTTAAGAGTTCGACCTCGACATTAAGGACAAGAGAGGAACCAAGAATCTCATCCCAGACCATCTCAGCAAGCTGCCTTTGAAGAAAGAAGACAACCCAAAACCCATCCCCAACACCTTCTCGGATAAATATTTATGTCTTGCCTATGCTGTATTTCCTTGGTTTTCTAGCATTCCTAATTATTGTGCCTCCGGTTCTTTTCCTGTAGATTCTACAACCTTCAAAACACAAAGGATGAGAAAGCAAGCCCGATACTACATTTAGGACAATCCCTACCTATGGAAACATTGCTCGGATCAATTGGTAGAGATGGTGTGTCGACCCTGATAAGGTACCTTGTATCCTAAAGTTCTATCATTATATGCCTAGTGGTGGATATTTTGGTCCTAAGAAAACAACTCTTAAAGTCTTAGAACGTGGTTTCTTTTGGCCAAAAATTTTCAAAGGTAGCAACCTCCAGTGAAAAGCAAGTGCAAGTTGCCAAAGTACTGAAAAAATCGTAGCTCAAAATTAGATGCCTCTTAATAGAATTCTTGCCTGTGAGATTTTTGACATATGGGGTATTGATTTTCTCGTTCCCTTCCCCGACTCATTTGGTAATATTTGATAATAATTTGTCTTCTGCCAAAGGATGTATGGTGGAACGGCTTCTCTCAGATCAGTGCTCACGACGGTCCGCGGTACCTGCAATGCGCCGGAGGGGTCTCCGGCGGAAACACTCCGATGCTTAAGTCAGTATGTGTACTGAATTTGGCAGAGTTTGGGCCAGTAGAGTCTGCTTACCTGCCTCCTTTGTGGGGGAGGTATTTATAGAAGAATGGGGCGTTCCCGCCCGTGTAAACGAGTATGGAGCTATCGCTCGCGTTAGGGTCTGTTGTTCGCCCTTATCGTGACATGCTACCTTGGCAGTAGGTGTATAGGTAGATATTGCCACATTAGGATAATGGCCGGAGCGTTCTTCCTGACGCATGGTTTCCTCTATGGGGGAGATAACTCCTTGAGCCATCCAAAAGGTCCGTGAGAGGAGTCGGTAGGGCATCGTTAGCCCTCATAGCGTTAGCTCTCATAGCGTTAGCCTTCGGGGGAGGTATCAACCTTGTCCCTACCGCGGCGGTGTGAAACGGTGGCTATGTCCTTTCCCACTGGGTGATAGACGAAAGTACCCTTTCTTTTAGGTGAATTGTTATCATAAGCCCAACTGAAAATGAGCCCGAGTATTTACCAAGGGCTAACGTTCATTCTCTTATGGAGAGTCCCTCTGAGTACCGGGGTGGTTCTGCATCAGAAGTCGGTCCTGACGGTTTTTTGTCAGGATCTATAAATCAGAGGTTTCACTGCACTAGTTTCTTCGCATTTTCACGTCCTTTCTTTTCATATTTCGCCATGGATGAACTGACTCGCAATTTTCTGATCTCTAAAACTCTGACCCTGAAAAATCTTACTGAGGGTGACATCGGCTTCCTGGAGAGGATGATCACCAAGACCTCCGAGGATGTCTTGGAGTTGCAGGGGGTGCTAACCCCTATTCTGTCTAGACAGCTGGGAATAACTTTGGAGGATTTTAGTCCCCTAGAGAGTCTGGCGAAACTGGCCACTATCACTGCTCACCTTGATGTGGTGGCCTCGATGCTGCAGCAGAGGAAAGATCTGCTGGCCTGCTGCCTAAAGGGCATGAGAGCCTGCTCTACCGAACTGACCTCCGTTGCTGACACTTTAAGGGAGGTTCCCGTTGTGCCAGGGGAAGATGATGCTGGGTCCAATGTCTGAGCGCTGGCTTTGCTTCTTCTCGTTGTTTTTCCTTATGTTTCTTATACATATTTGAACGCTAAGGCCACCTGGCCATAAATAAATAGCTGTCTCTGCTTTTTCCCAAGTCTCCTCCTTTTTCTTCTTGCTTGGTTGCTTGCTACATTGGTTGGAATTATTTGTCATGAGCCCAACTGAAAATGGGTCTTCCTCGGGACATTGTGCTGCAGTGGTCGCGTTCCGGGAATTAGCAATGAATGATCTGTCTTGACTGTTACAGGGCCGTCTTTTCAGTGGCAGGTGGTTGGGCAGTTATTTGGTGCCCTTTGATTGGCGCGTTCGACGAGCAGATGTGCCTATGGCGGATCGGATTCTGCAATTGCAGTTATTTTTCCCAAGCGTCTTAATTGATTTTTCAGGGATCTGCGCGAGGGTCGAAGTGCTTACTCGGCTATATAAAGGGGGTTGCTTTCCCTTTCCTGTTCATCTTCATCCTTTCCCTTCTCTTTTGTATTTTTGCTTTTGCAGGTCACATGGCAGATTTTTATTTCTTGAGTTCCATGGATCGCGAATCCTTGCCGACTCCCCCGACTTCGCCGGACTCAGATCATCCCCCTCCTTCGCCACCATGGAGGCTTCCGGTCCGCCGAAAAGGTCGTAAGAGGCAGTGGAAACGAACTCCCAAGGCGCCCCTCGTGACTTTGGCTTCTTCTAGTTCTGCTATTCAAGAGGGCGGCAAACGCTTTCCTTCCCCTGGTTGTTTGCTGAATAATTCTTTTCCCACCAATGCTGGTGCGGGGTTGGCAGATTCGAGTATCAAAGGAAAGTCAGGCCCGTCAGGATCCTGCCCAGGAAGGGAGACAGACAAACCTATCCCGAATGCTGACGGGAAGATGCCCTTTCTTGATGATGGCGGGGTTTATCACCATGGCATTTACTGGCCTGATGAGGATTAGCCTCTTTGCGTTGTACCCGCCTGTGGGCGTTTTATGAATAAAATGACGCGTTCTCTCTTTTCATTTTTGTCGTTATTTTCGTTAGCCTGCTGGTCCTTGGTGATAGCTAACGTGAGCGGTTGTCCTGACTGAGGCAATCGCTTCGCGGTTATTCTGACTGAGTCAACACTATCACCCTTTTGGGGAGTTACGCCGAATAAATTTCTTTTTTAAAATTTCTTTAATGCGCTTCCACGTGGCCAACTTCTTTTACACGTGTCTTCGCCCGATTGGTGCCTCAATTAATGCGGTGGCATTTTTATCCTTTAAGAAGGGTCATTCTCCGTTTTTTCAAAACTTTTGCCCTCACTTCGAATTTTTTCCTTTTTTGTCTTCCTTCGTCTTCTTCTCCGAATACCTTTCCGGCCGCTCGCCACTGTCCGCCGATTTCTCTGCGATTCTTCTCTTTTAAGGTATCAATTCGACCCTTCTCCGATTTCCTTTTTTGTTGGTTTGCTATGGCTAGGAATAGACCTCGCCAGATTATCTCTAGGCCCATGGATCCAGAGGTCGCCCAATCACCGAGCATTTTTACATGCGACGTGGTTCTGAAAGCCAAATTGGAGGAACATGGTATTACCTTTCCTCCTGGGCATGAGCCTTCTATCCCTGGAAGTGATATGCGGCTTCATAATCCAGCGTGGGGCCACAGTAGGTTTCTTTACTTTAAGATGTTCCTTTATGGTTTCCGCTTTCCCGTGCATGAGTCGATACTCACTCTGCTGCGAGAGTATAGCCTTAATCCTGCCGAGATAACTCCTTCCTCCTGGTGTGCGGTTTATGCTTTTCTTCGCGCTTGCGAGTTGAAGAACATTTTTACCCCATCTATCAATTTGTTTCGCAAATTCTTTAGCATGATTTGCCACAATTGTTTAATCGAGATTACTCCCCGGTGGGATGATGCGCTCGTGCAGTCGTTTTGGCAACGTTTCCACGGCTTCAAGAAGGGTGTAGCTGATTGGAAAAGCAGTTTCTTTATTCTGGAGCTACTGTCCCGTTTGTGGCGTGTTAATTTCAATCAGGAACTGATAGGCCCCGTTTGGACGAATCCCGCGATATTGTCTAGAACTGAGTTGGACCAGGCTAACGCTTTGTTCGCCGAGAATACTCACTACCGCATTCGCGCCTTTGCTCTGTTCAAACCTCTGGAAGAGTGCATTATGGGTGAGCCTATTTCTTTCCACACTTTCTTTGCTTTGGTCATCGCATGCTTTGTTTGCTATAAGAAGCTAACGGTTGATTCCCAGGTGACACTGGTACTCCTCTAAATGTAACGCCTCTTCAAACTTTACCAGCCTCGCCTCCGACCGAGGGCTCTAGTCGGGGCAGCGTTCCTCCTCCGAGGAAGAGAACTAAGACGGTTGCCCGGGGAGGGCGAAGGCCCGTTAGCTTTGCGCGAGTTTCTCGCTTTGTGGAAAATTGGCTACCGGAGCGTCGCAAGAGGACCGGACTCCAGCCCAGTCGCAACGACGGTAATTACTAGCGATGATGAGGATGCGGATGCTAAGTCAGACCTTTGCCATGCTTCTTCCCTTGCTGCTTCCCAGCGTCGAAAAAATCTTGGAGTGGCCACTAGCGGACAAGCTACCGGGACATCTCCTGCGGATGTGGCAATTATTTCTACGCCTGCTGCTTCGTCTGAGGCAGGTGCCTCTCAGCCAACGGAAGTCGCTGAGGCATTGGGAAAAACTTGTTCTACTGAGGGAGAGGCCCTACCGATGGAATGTCCTCCTCCCATATCTGACGCTCCCGATTCTCCGATTTCTCATTGTATTCCTGACGTAGTGGTCACGCATCCTGTTGCGAATTCGACTACTGAGCTACCGCCTAGGGTTACTCCACAACTGTTTTTTACTCCTATCAAGAGTACTTTTTCCTAGGGCTCTTCTCCACCTCCATCGATCAATCTTGCCTATGGCGGTCCTGACGGGGTCCCAGCCTACCGTATGAATCTTGCAGGGTTTTGCTTTGATGCCCTTCGCGCTGTCGGGGTTCCCCAACCTTTTTCTCGAGATGAGTTTACTGCACCCTTGATAGGAGAGATGCTGAGCTCCAAAAAAGAGAAAGAGGAATTTCTTCAACTCCCTCCCTCGGCACGTTTTTGCCGTGTTCTGAATGATTCTCTGGACTTCTTCCGCCATTTGAATTATCAGTTCGAAATTCACGATCGCGAGTCACATAATTTTTCCAGCGCATTATGTGTTGCGAAGGTGCAGCTTGAAAAGGCGGTGGAGCACTCTAGGTTGCTGACGCGTCTCTGTGAATCGTCCCAAACAGAATTGAATAGAGAAAAGTCTATCGGGAAAGCTAAGATAGAGGTTCTGGAGGTATAATTGGCGCTAGAAAAGAAGAAAAATCTCTTTCTCCGCGAAGAGATACTTGCTCGAGATGAGGAGTCTGCTAGGGCACCATTAAAGGAAGAGTTATGGAGGAAGAGGGTTCTGGAGGCCTTCGTTTCTGGATTTGCAGCCCGTTTCAAAGGTAACCCTTTAGATCCGACCCAGGTAGCTGATTACATGTCTATCATGATGGGTGAGATTAGCAAAGGTGACAACGGTTCTTCTGGTCCCTCGGGGGAGGGAACCTAATGCTAGCGATGGTGCCTGGGCCTTTCCTTGTTTTTCTTGCTGTCGCCTCTTTTCTTTTGTTTTTTCTTGAAAACCATTCGAACATTATTTTCCTTGTAATAATGCTGACGCTTTGTATCCTTTGTCGTATTGTATGATTCATCGTGATATTACCGTTATTCCTTTCTTATCTTCTTTGTACCATCGCACCGTTTGGCAAGGCCAGCGCTGCTTTTTATGTTTTTTAATCAATCCCCCAGTCCCTCTTTTAATGCGACTTGAAGGGTAATGATGAAAGGAGACACGTGTCCTTCCACAGAGAGGCGTTTGGAGCAGGCGTCTCCTAGGGAGGTGCAAATGCAGAAGCGTTTCATCCTTATTTCAAATTTGCACCTTCTGGCGCGTGCCTTACTTTATGACGCCCTACTTCGCCACGTGTCTGCTGCTGACTGGTCGTGTCCTTTCAGGGTTATATCTATTGTTTCTTCTACCCATTTTTCTTTTTCCATCTTTTCCCTTATACGCCATTGCGTCTTTGGATAAATACTTTGCGCCGTTCTCTCTTTCTAGCTCGAGACTCCTCGTGTTCTCTTCACGAAGGTACAAGGTACACGTCCTTTTTCTTTTCTCTTTACTTTTTCCTTGTTAGCCATTGCTAGGACTAAGAAATCCTCTAAAGAGGGAGACCCTCAAAGGTTCTCCGGGGAAGAAGTAATTGATACTACTCCCACTTCTCTGTACACGCTGCCCTTAATTAACCGTAGACTTGCTGGGTTTTCTGCACGATTTCCCAAGGAATATCCCGTGCATCCTGCTTCTGAGTCGCTTCGACTGAACAACATTCTGCCCGAAAATAGTAGAATGTTGTATGCTAAGCTCTTCGATCATGGGTTTCGTCTCCCTCTTGACCCGCTCGTAAAATTGTTGTTGGCTGATTCTGATTTGGCTCCGGCTCAATTGAGTCCTAACGCGATTTGCGTTGTTAGTGCTTTTGCCGCACTGTGCCAATTCAAGGGAATAGAATCTCCCACTTTAGCGTTGCTTCATGACATTTTCCAGTTGTATTCCCGTAAAGGGGTGATATCGATATCGCCTCGCTATGAAGACGGCTCTTTGAAGCCCTTTACCTGGAAGCTTATGGGCATTGAGTCTGCTATTCCTCACTGGAAAGAGGAATTGTTTATTGTTGATCTGCCTGAGCCGTTGTGGAGGGCTGGCTTCAATGAAACAATTAAAGATGGGGCTTGGGGTCATCGGAAACCCCTTTCCGACCCGGAGTATGGCTGGTTGAAGACGCTGCTTCAATTTGATTTTAGTGTTGATGCCCGAAAAGTGGCCAACGGGTTGCCCGTGGAACGATGCAAGAAGGGTGAGCGTTTGACCTTTTTCCTTTGCGTTGTCAAGAAGTACTAACGCTAATGTTCTGTAACTGTGCAGTGCCTCCGCCTGGTTGGGAGCCCGAGTATTTCCGGAGGAGAAGGAAACAGGTGGCTAAAAATAAGGCTGCCGCGGAAGCTAGGGCTGCTGCTAACGTCGAGGAAGGGGAGGCCACTGCTACCGCTAACGTTACGGGCACTCGGGTTGTAAGAAAGAAAAGACCTAGGAAAGCACGCGCTGCCCAACCCGTTTCGTCCCAAACTGTTGTTTCTTCAGAGGCTACGGTTGATCCGATTCCTGTTGGAATTCCTCTTGTATCCTCAACCACTCAGGTGTGTATTTTTCTTCTTTTTAAAACTTTGTTTTTCTTTTTGCACGATTTCCTTACCACGTTCTGCATTATTTTTAGGAAGTCGTTGCCGCTTCTGCCCCGTCCACCTCCTAGGGAGATATGGCTATCGCGTTTTTCTTTTTGCACGATTTCCTTACCACGTTCTGCGTTATTTTTAGGAAGTCGTTGCCGCTTCTGCCCCGTCCACCTCCTAGGGAGATATGGCTATCGCAGATGTCCTTCGCGAGCGTCAGAAGAAGGCTCACCATGAGCTTCAGAATAGCCCTTCTTACTCGGCCACCAACCGTACTTCGAGTGTCCTTGGGGGCGAGGGTGCGTCTGCTGATCAATCTGAACATGTTGATTTTGGCGGTCAGACCCATGTGCCTCCTGGTTCTCCAATTCATTCTGCTCACACCCCAACGGGCTATGATTCCGATGCCCTTAATCTTGAGGTGCCTGGAGGAAATGAGGTCTTAATGCCTAACGTGGAAGGTTCCACCAGTCGGCCAGCTTCTCCTGCTGCGTTGTTCTTTGTTCCGATGCCTCATCCAACCATCGCGAGGGGTGGCCCCGCCCCTGCCTTAATGGCTGGTATCTCTCAGTACGAGCCTCCTCTCTTGCCAACTCACCACATCAGCTTACGCTCCTTTAGGGACAATATTCTGCAGTTTCCTGCCGATGCTGATAATGATACCGTGCTTTCCTCTACCGCTTATCTGGCGGCAGAGATTTTGTCCCTTCCGAGAGAGAGGGATGCCTTTGTGGCTCGGGGCGAGCAGGGGTGCATAAATTTCCTTCGCTCTTAGGCGCTTTCTATGCTTTGCCATCTTCACTATATGGATGAGGAGAATGCCAGAATTGTGGCTAACGGGCAAGGAGAGATAAACAGGCTGTTGGACGAGCGATAGCGTCTCGAAAATGCCCTCAATGCTGCCAACGAAGGTATGGAAGCTGCCCGGGGAGAGGCTACCGCTGTTAAGCAAGAGCTGGAGACCGCTAAGTTGGCTCAGGAAGAGGAAAAGCGACAGAGTGCCGATCTGGCCATACGCCTTTCTCAGGAGGAAAATAATCTGCGCCTGGAGAGGCAGAGAAACGCTGAGCTATCTGCCGATTTCTCCCTTAACGCTGAGAAGAGTCGTTGGTACTTGGAGCGGGGCGGGGGAATCATGTCGGAAGCTGTGATGCATCACTATGGGGTTGAGGGGCTCCGTATTGATGATCTCTCTGCGTATTTTGATAAGAGAGCCTCATCCGTTACTGATAGTGGTTTCTACCAGTGGAAGGCTGCTCAGCAAGGAGGGGTCAACGCGCCGCCCAATCCTTAGGCTTCTTATTGTTTAGATGCTTTAAATTTTTGTGGCTGACGTGCCCGTCCATATTTTGTACTTTAAACAATATCGACCTTGACTTGATTAATCCCCTCTTTTTTGGATAATCTGCTTTTCTTCATAATGCCATTTGATCGCTTGTCCGCATAGGACGTTTGTCGTCCGGTTTCCATAGATATATAATATTCCCCTGTTTGCTTTTCATCAGCCGTATTCAAGTAGCTTTACCATTGTATCCTCCGATAACATTTCTGAGAGTAAGTCAGCGTTGCTTCCGCATCTGCTGCACTCATATTCATGCCGTCCCTTGTTGCCAAAGGGGGCTTTATGTCTGTCTCAACGTTGTTGTCGCAGTATGGACACCTCTTCATCCTCGCTTCACCGGGTATCAACCGCGCGGCTACTAGTTAGGATCTCTTTTGTTTCCTTTCGCCAAAGATTGGCTCCAACATCGCTTCACCGGGTATTAACCGCGCGGCTACTAGTTGGGATGCCCTTTGTTTCTTTTCGCCATAGATTGGCTCCAACATCGCTTCACCGGGTATCAACCGCGCGGCTACTAGTTGGGATGCCCTTTGTTTCTTTTCGCCACAGATTGGCTCCAACATCGCTTCACGTGGTATCAACCGCGCGGCTACTAGTTGGGATGCACTTTGTTTCTTTTCGCCACAGATTGGCTCCAACATCGCTTCACCGGGTATCAACCGCGCTGCTACTAGTTGGGATGCCCTTTGTTTCTTTTCGCCACAGATTGGCTCCAACATCGCTTCACCGGGTATCAACCGCGCGGCTACTAGTTGGGATGTCCTTTGTTTCTTTCCGCCACAGATTGGCTTTGGGGAGTGCCTCGTCTTAGTGAGCTGTCTGATTAGGACCAGCCATCACAAGGATAGGACTTTTCACCCCCAAGCGTTGTACCTCACGTCCGTGGAATCGTGCCTCGTCTCAATGGGCCGTCTATGTGAGCACGGTTACCACAAGGATAGGATTTTCACTTCCAGGACGGAGTTAGTCTCTCCTTGGGGTGTGCCTCTCCTTATGGGGTTACCACAAGAATAGGATTTCACTCCCAAGGATTCCGGGGCGTGCCTCATCTTAACGGGCCGTCTATGTGAGCACGGTTGCCGCAAGGATAGGATTTTCACTCCGGGAAGCCGTTTGGGGTCGTGCCTCGTCTTAATAGGTCGTCTATGCGAGCACGGTTACCACAAGGATAGGATTTTCACTCCCAAACGCCTTGTTATGCCAGGGCGTGCCTCGTCTTAGTGAGCTATTTGATCAGGACCAGCCATCACAAGGATAGGATTTTCACTCCTGGCATTCTTCGCTACCTGCATATTACCAGTAGCAAACGCGTAGTGAATATCTCAATATTCATTTATTAGAATAACTTTGATGTTACCCGATTAGCTCCTAGCGTGGTACAGCCTCAGTCAGGCGATGTTCCAAGAGTTCTGCAAGGGCGTTCGAGCGTTTCCAGATGGTATGCTCCTTTTCCCACAATGCGGGTGACACGATACGGTCCATCCCAGTTTGGACTGAGTTTTCCCATACGTTGTCCTGCCGCCCGCCTATCTCTGAGCATTAAATCTCCGGTTTTGAGCAATCGCTCCCTCACTTGCCGATTATGATATTGTGCCATTTTCCTTTTGTAGTGCAGGGTTTTCAGGAGGGTTTCCTCGTGTGTTTCTGGTAGAGTATCGAGGTTAGCTCGTAACCTTTCTTCGGTGGTGATGGTAGCTAACGCCTCAGCTTCGGCCCACTTTGTAAAGTAGTCTACCGCTACGACCACAAATTTTAACTGAGACCTGGCCTTTGGAAACGGGCCCAGGATGTCAATCCCCCATTTTGCAAACGGGCACGGAGCAACTATTTCTGAAATTGGCGCAGCCGGCTTTCGAGGAATCTTAGCATATTCCTGGCATTTCTGACAGGTTTTCACGAAGTTATGACAATCTCGTCGAATGGTGGGCCAGCAAAATCCTGACCGGAAGACATGGGCTGCCAGAGTGGCGCTAGCGATGTGCATGCCACATATCCCTTCGTGAATTTCACGTAACACGTGTAAGCCTTCTTGTTCCGTTATGCATTTAGCGGCCGGATGGGAGAAACATCTCCGTATTAACTCTCCGTTATAATATGTGCATCGTGCTGCCCATTTTAGGACTTTCTTTCTCTCTGTATGGTCTCCCGGTAGTTTATCATGTTTTAGGTATTCTATCACTGGGATCCTCCAATCATTTTCCATTTCTTCCACACAGAGCGATGCCTGCTCTTCCATGAAAGAAGGTGTAGGCAGTGCTCCATAGCACACATCACTGGGTATTGAGGCTTCTGGATTGGCTGCCATCTTGGCGAGGCTATCAGCCTCTTCATTATTTTCTCTAGGAAAGTGCTCAAAGGTGACCAGAGTACCTTTTTCCTGTATGTCTGACAGCTCACGCTTCACTTTGGCCAAGTATTGGGCTATGATGGGTTCTCTGGCTTGGGAGTTTCCCAGAACCTGATCCATTATTAGCTTGGAATCTCCTCGGATCTTTAAACGTGTTCTGCCTTCCTTCTCCACACCGGGAGTGGCTTCGATGGAGAAACTGTTTCCGATTCTGAGTCCTGCCAGCAGCGCTTCGTATTCAACCGCATTGTTGGACAATGGCTGCAGGATTTTGATGGCGTATCGCATCTCTAGGCCGTTTGGTCCAACTAAGAAGACTCCTGCGCCTGCTAACTCTTGATTTTTTGCTCCATCTACGTGGATGACCCATGTATCTGCATATGTCTCCGGAGACGGTAGGCATGAACTTTCTGCTTCTTCCTCTAACAGATCTATTTTTGCGTCCTTTGTGAACGTGCACTCAGCTATGAAGTCAGCTAACGCTTGGGCTTTAACGGCCGGTCTAGCTTTGTATTGCAACCCGTATTGTTTGAGCTCGATAGCCCAAATTAGCATTCTTCCTGAAGATTCAGGTTTTCTGAAGATTCTTCTCAACGGCGTACCTGGTCTCTATAGCACATCTATGAATTAAGAATAGAATACCCTTGCACCGATTTTCGATTGACCTGAATACAATTGGAGATAGATCTTTACTAGGAAGTTTTCTCCCCTTGATTTCATCTTATTGTTTAATTCTACTTTTAGTTATTTTATTAATAGTTACTTCGAACAAACTCAAAAACCCCATTCTTGTTACAATCCATTTCGGTTTGTACTTTCGGTCATCCACGAAAGTATATGTCTTGCCCTAGTCCCTGAGGACGATCCTATTGCCACTTTACACAAATTAGTTTTGTGTATTGAGCGATAGGTTTTATTTATTATTTTTGACGACTTCGACAATCGATCAAATTTGGCGCTATTGTCGGGGACTACGGTACTAATTTTATTCTTTTTCTTTGTATGACTAGGATGACCAATCTGAAACTGACACCACTCGACCCTGAGATCACAAGGACGGAGAGAAGACTTCAATGATTGGCCAAACAACCAACCATTGACAACGAAGATGTTGTCCATCAGCCTCTCAACAACAATCCTTTGGTCCTTGACGATCTGGCTACCTTCTTTGGTCCTCCCCTCGACGATGACACACCAGTATCGCCAAAACCAAACATCATAGCCGATGAAGTAGCCATTCAGACCACCCAAGACCTGAATGGCACTCTAGAGTAGACAGGTAACTACATTGCCTATCCAATCGTACCACATGATTGAGTGATTAAATTTGCCACTATTCATCACCTCCCCGTATTTCATGGCTTGCTAAGGAGAACCCACACACATCTCCAGTAGTTACACTTAAACTGCAACACCATGAAGCCCGAACAAGTCCAGATTAACCATGCGAAGCTACGAGCCTTCCCTTGGTCCCTCGTAGGAGATGCCAACTCCTTCTTCCACTTATAAGCGGTCTTGGCCGAATACTACCGTGGGGGGATCCGAGAGGAAGTCGAGGCCACCATGGCCCATTTCATAGGTGGATTGCACAAGGAGATCGCGGACATGATCGACTTCTACACTTACGCCACCTTGGATTAGATGTTCTCCTCGCCATCAAAATTGAGAGACAAGTAAGCCGCAAACCCAAAGCCCCATCTCAATTACCTAACTCTACTTCTACCCCTTCTTCCACTTACAAGCGGCCTTGGCCGAATACTACCAAGGCACCCGTGACCACAACACCAAACACCTACCGCACCTTCCCACCCAAGCCAAATACCCAACCAAATACTATACAACCTAGACCGATACAAAACACTACCCTAACCAACCTACCCGTACGAACTCCTACAAGAACCATTAATTGCTTTAAGTGTGGGGGCAAAGGGCATATGAAAGCTGAATGCCCCAATCGGATGAACATGGTGCTAAGGAAAAGTGTCGAGTGGGTTAGTGAAGGTGAAGAGGAGGAAGAGAGTGGCCCTACGGGAATTTGGGAGGATGAAGGATGCAATAGTGAGGGGAGCGACGGATATGACCATGTGGATGTCCCTCAATGCCTATTAGTAAGGAGGAGTTTGAGCATTAAAGGGAGGGAGGATGATGCCTTAATTGCGCAAAGGGAAAACCTCTTCCACACTAGGGGCATGTCGAATGGGATGGTGATGTCCATCATCATTGACAATGGGAGTTGCACCGATGTGGCAAGCGCACTCCTAGTGCACTCGTTGGGTTTGCTATCTACTAAACACCCCCACCCGTATGTCCTAAATTGGTTCAATGATGGGAGCACGATTAAGGTGCAAAGGTAAGTCCTAGTGGCCTTCAACATCGGCGGCTACATGGATAAACACTTGTGTGATGTAACGCCCATGCAAGCAAGCCGTTTAACCTTGGCAATATGATCGATAGGCAATTCACAATGGGTACAAGAACAATTATAAGCTTGAGCATGAGGGCCGAAAGTTCTTAATCCCACCCTTGCCGCCTAGCCAAGTCTATGAAGACCAAATCAAGCTAGAAAAGGCTTATGCCACGTTTGAAATTTCAACTTCACTTCAAGGAAAGAAAGAGAGTGATTGGAGTGGAGAGAAGAAAGTGAGAGGGAAAAATGGGGAAAATAGCGGGCATGAAAACAAAGAGCATGCGCCGAGAGAAGAAAGTGAGGAGAAAGGAGTGAAAAAGGGAGAGTCGAGTGGAAAAACACAACTTGAAAAAATAAGCAAGTGTGTGAGGCCTTTAGAGAGGCGGGTGTGGAGCGAAAGGTAAGCTTATTGGCCAAGGGAAGAGATATTAGGCATGCGTTAATCATGCGCAAACCATGCATTCTGATTCATTTTAAACCTCTTATTTTAACTTCTACTAACGCTAATCTTTCCGTGCCCAAGATGCTTTCACCTCTTTTGCTAGAGTTCCAAGACGTCTTCCCGAAGGACATTCCCGAAGGACTACCGCCCACACGGGGGATTGAGCACAAGATTGACTTCGTGCACGGATCCACCTTGCGGAATAGGCCGGCCTACCGATGCAACCCCAAGGAGACCCAAGAGTTGCAAGACCAAATCGATGGGTTGATGGCCAAGGGCTTCATCCGAGAGAGTCTCTCCCCTTGCGTCGTGCCGGTCATCCTTGTGCCCAAGAAGGATGGAAGTTGGAGGATGTGTATGGATTGCCGCGCGATCAACAAAATAACGGTAAAATATTCTCATCCAATCCCTCGCTTAGATGACATGTTAGATGAGTTGTGTGATGCTAAGATGTTTTAAAAAATAGACTTAGTTAGCGGTTACCATCAAATAAAAATGAATGATGGTGACCAATAAAAAACGGGTTTCAAAACTAAGTTCAATTTGTATGAGTGGCTTGTGATGCCTTTTGGCCTCACTAATGCGCCTAGTACTTTCATGCGGTTGATGAACCATGTTTTGAGGACTTTCATAGGTCATTTTATTGTGGTGTACTTTGATGATATTCTAGTCTATAACACCTCACCACATGCACACTTAGATCATTTGCAACAAGTGTTTCTAACCCTTCGTGAGCACAAACTATTTGCCAAACTCTCCAAGAAGGAATTTTGCTTGGAAGAGGCCCATTTCCTTGGCTTTATTGTAGGATCCGAGGGACTCAAGGTAGATGGTGACAAGGTCAAAACGATAGCCGAATGGCCCACGTCTACCAACGTGAGAGACATCCGCTCCTTTCATGGCCTTGCGGGGTTCTATCGCCAGTTTTTTAAGGACTTCTCAACCATCGCGGCGCCTCTAAATGAGCTTACAAAGAAGGAGGCCCCGTTTGTGTGGGGAAAGGACCAAGAAGAAGCCTTCGCTATTCTTAAGGCTCGGCTCACTTAGAGCCCGGTGCTTGTCCTTCCTAATTTCGAGAAGACCTTCGAAGTTGAGTGTGATGCGAGCGGTATTGGCATTGGAGTCGTGTTGCTTCAAGAGAGGAGACCCGTGGCTTTCTTTAGTGAGAAGTTAAAGGCGACCCAACTCAATTATTGTACCTACGACAATGAATTGTACGCTTTGGTAAGGGCTTTGACCGTATGGGAGCACTACTTAGTCCCGAAGGAGTTTGTGGTCCACACGGACCGCCTTAGCCTAAAGTATTTAAAGGGGCAAGGAAAACTCAATAAGAGGTATGCGGCTTGGATGGAATTCATTAAGAGATTCTCCTACCATAT
Organism: Viola odorata; assembly: GCA_963691705.1. Lineage (NCBI taxonomy): Eukaryota > Viridiplantae > Streptophyta > Magnoliopsida > Malpighiales > Violaceae > Viola > Viola odorata. The sequence continues at coordinate 50,395,510 of OY829537.1, read as the reverse complement.
CAAGTACCTCAAGGGTAAGGATAATGTGGTAGCGGATGCGCTATCACGAAGGTACGCCCTTCTCACCTCCTTGCACTCACACCTTCTAGGCTTTTCTCACATCACCACATTGTATGCCACAAATGTGGACTTTCGTGACATGTTTCTTGCTTGCGTGAATGGTGTGTTTGATCATTTTGCATTGCGTGATGGTTTCCTTTTCCGCAAGGGTAGGTTGTGCGTTCCTATGGGTAGCACACGAGAGTTGCTTGTAAGAGAGGTACACGGGGGGGGGGGATTAATGGGGCATTTGGGCATAGAAAAGACACTAACTACACTTAAAGAACACTTCTATTGGCCTAAAATGAAGAAACTAGTGTCTCGCATTGTTGGCTCGTGTCTTGCATGTAAACGTGCTAAAATTAGGAGCATTGACCATGGGCATTACATGCCATTACCCGTAGCTTCACACCCATGGTGTGACATATCCATGGATTTTGTTCTAGGACTCCCCCGCACTGAGCACGGCAGGGATGCCATTTTTGTTATTGTGGACCGATTTCCTAAAATGGCGAATTTTGTCCCATGTCATTCTACATGCGATGCTTCTCATGTGGCTACTTTATTCTTTCATGAGATAGTTAGGCTTCATGGCATGCCATGTACTATAGTGAATGATAGATATAGTAAATTTCTTGCGCACTTTTGGCGTGTGTTGTGGGCTAAAATGGGAACCAAGTTACTTTTCTCAACTTCGTACCACCCTCAAATGGATGGGCAAACCGAGGTGGTCAATAGGACACTTGGGAACATGTTGCATGTTATGATTAATCAAAACCCCAAAGCTTGGGAGGATTGCATTCCATTTATCGAGTTTGCTTATAATCGCACCATGCACTCTTCTACCCGCTTTTCACCTTTTGAACTCATCTATGGGTTCAATCTTCTTACCCCCATAGACTTGTTACCCATTTCATTGATTGCTTGTGCTAGTCTAGATGGAGAAGCAAAGGCGGAGATGGTGAAACGGATGCACACGGTGTCCAAGGATCGCATAGAAGCCTTGAACACCAAGCTCATCGCCAAGCGTAACGCCGGGCGTCACATCCGCTCCTTTGAAGTTGACGAGTGGGTATGGGTCCACTTGACAAAGAAGCGTCAGACAAACAAGCTTAGCCCTCATGGGGATGGCTCTTTTCTAATTCTAGAAAAGATTAGCGATAACGCTTACATTCTTGATATCCCTTCTTCTTACGGTAACACCCATCATTCCTTTAATATTAACGATCTCTCTCCTTTTTTTGAAGGTAATGACGAAAACCTAGGACAGGATGATGACGCGGATTCGAGGACGAATCCATGTGAAGGGGGAGGGGATGATATGAGCCCAATAGCCCGAGACACCCATGGGCCCACGACTAGGAGCAAAGCCATGATCGCCTTGCTCATGGAGGCACTAAGGACCGAGGAGAGCAACACGAAAGCCTCAAGCCATGGGAGTCTATGTGTCCATACCAACGACTCAACTAGCAGCCTCACGCCAGAGCCCGAGTCCCACAGCGCGCCCAAGGCCGCACCCAGCACTTCGGCCTAGGTCGCGCCTAAGCCCATCACAGCGACCTCGCATGCGCCCATCACAGCGGCCTCGCATGCGCCCAGCGCCTCGGCCTCGCCTACGCCCAATGCCAAGGCCTTGCCCGAGCCCCACACCAAGGCCACGCCCGAGCCCTATCACACGGTCACGCCCGCGCCCCATCACATGGCCAAGAGAGCCTGCGTGTCCCATGAGTGAAGCCCCTTTGTCCAAGGGTGTTTAGGGACTTTTCCCTTGTAAATATCTTGCCTATAAATTGAAGGACTTAGCCTTCTTTTATAGTTTCTTTTGATTTTGAGATTTTCATCTTGAGCCTTAAGCCAATCCTTAGACTAGCTCTAGGAGGATCTTAGATCCATTCGTCTACCTCCTTTAAGGTGGCCGAGTCATTTTCTTTCTCTTAGAGAAAGCTCAGTCTTGTTAAGACTCGATCAAGGCTTGTTGTTCCTTCAAGCTTGATCCGTTTGCAAATATATAAACATCGTGCCTTTTCATCTAAATATCATTTCCTTTCATATCAAAATATTCCGCTGCATCTTCCTTACTAAATATCATCAAACAACATCCGAACCACAATTCCATGACCGATCCACAAGCCGACCGTGCACGAGACTAGATTCGCCCCTCACAAGCGACGTCCAAGCCAAGCTAGGCATTTGGACCGTATCACTTGTCCGGTCAAAGCATGAGACTTGCGATAGGTGGACGAGGGTTTTCCTGATAGTGTGCACAACTGACGTAGGGTTGGCGTGGGCCTCGCCTAAGGTTTCTGATAGGCTCGCACTCGGTCTAGGGCTCCCGGTATGGTGCTCGATCACCATTATGACTCGGTTCTCAGATTAGGGAGGCTCTTTACTCATCTCAGCCTCGAACCAAAGTGATAGTTTCTTTGTCATGCTCTGGGTGATTGGTCCTCGCGGTGTGGCATCCAAGGTAGGTGCGTCCATGATTACTTGAGGAACACAAGGAAGGAAGCATAGTACATGAAGCTCACAATAATAGCACATAACTCGTTTGCAAGAACGGCTTACAAATGATTACACATGAACGTCACAAATTGCACAATGATGGTTTGCATTTTACTTGCGAAGATTCAAAGCACCATCAAGCTTAGAATTCCACAAGAGGAGTTTAGTGTGAAGAAGGATGAGTATTCTCACTATACAAATCCACTCAAAATATCTAAACTAATAAGAATAGTAGCTAAGTCTGGCTTTTATACTTATGTTACAAAAGGCGGCCTTGTGATGTTTCTTGCCCTTAGACGCGTGCTTCATGGGAGACGCCACGGCCTTGTTGTTGGGATGTTTAGGCCCACTGGGAGTGGAAAAAGTGAGCTTGGCTCGTGATGGGCTCGGTCGTGTCTTTGGGAGCTAGCCGCACGTCTTCATGGGTTGGTAGGGTTTGCGCGGGTGACCTCATTGCTTTTTGCGAGGATTCTTCAAAGGCTGGCCGACTAGGGCATGAGGCCAGCGCTGGCTACAATACACACGAGTGGGCTTCATAGCTTGCGCGGGCTTGATGCGAGAGACCTTCTTGAGTTCTGCGAGGGCTACCTTAGAAGTGATATGGTTTCATGCGTTGGCCGACTATGGCATGAGACTTGCGAGAGGTCCTCGTGGCTTATCCGGTAAAAGCATGAGTCTTGTGATGGGTGGACTAGGGTTTTCCCGATAGTGTTCATAAGTGACCTAGGGTTGGCATGGGCCTCGCGTAGGGTTTTTGATAGGATCGCACTTGGTTTAGGGCTCCAGGTATAGTGCTCGATCACCATTACGACTCGGTTCTCAGCTTGGGGAGTCTCTTTACTCATCTCGGCCTCAAACCAAAGTGCTTGTTTTTTTATCATGCTCCGGGTGATTGGTCCTCGCTGCATAGAGTCCAAGGTAGGTGCGTCCATGATCGCATTATGCCACTAAATCGCTAATCGAACTCATGTCCAAAAATAGCTTGCCTTCAGAGAGACCCTTGCCAGGCAACGAAGTCCATGTCACTGTCATTCAAACCCAACTAAGCACCATCACTAGCATGCTTCAGAACTTGGTCTCTAGAAAACTAGTCCATGTCAAAGCTTGTGGCTTTTGCAAGTTCACAAATCATCCGACTGATGCCTGCCCCATCATTCCTGATGAATTCCAGATCAATGTAGTCGGCAACTATAATGGAGCCCCCCAAAAATTTGATACGTACTTTAAAACATACAACACGGGCTGGCGCAACCATCCTAACTTCAATTTGTCCAACAATCACCAGCAACCCATACCTAACCACCAACTGAACCCCGCTCAGCATCCAAATCAAGCTCAGCCACCGTTCAATCTCCAAAACTTTCAACCGAGGCAGAACCATCCTAACAACCAACAGTTTCACCAACAAGCACTACACGAACAAGCTCCACTCATGCCCCTACAGACGAGGTAAGTAAACTATTTGAAAAATTGCGTGGGATATATGGATGTAGAACACAAAGAATTGAAGAATCAAAATAGACTCCCACCACAGACGAAGCCCAATTCGAAGCACAACATCAGCATAATTTCTTTGCGTAGTGGTACTCAGTTGCCCCCGCTCATCAATTAGACACTGACCTCCCTAAGCCTAAACTTTCACAGCATGCCCCTAACGCTGATATCGAGCCAGAAATAAGAGTCCGCTCTACAACCACCTCAACTAAGAAAACTCCAAAGATGTTAGAATTCTCCGAAGAGTGCATCATTAAGGTAACCCAACCTCCTTTTTCCTAGAGGTTGATTAAAACTAGGAAAGATGGGGAGGATCGGGAAATTTATGACATTTTTAGCAAAGCTCAATTGAATATCCCCTTATTAGTTGATGTTAAAAATATTCCTCGATATGCTAAATGTTTGAAAACCTTATGTATTAAGAAGAGTAAGATGGCAGATATAGAAAACATAACTGTATATGCTAACTTCTTGGTTGTTATTCAAAGGAAGCTTACACCAAAGTGCAAAGACGAAGGGATGTTCACTATCCTGTGCAAAATTGGTACAACAATAATCGGTAAGGCTCTGTGTGATCTTGGTGTGGGTATCAACGTCATGCCCCTAAAGACATACAACACTCTCAACATAGGACCTCTCAACCCCATTAGAGTCCTTATACAACTAGCAAACCACTCTGTGGTTCACCGAGTAAGCGTGATCAAAGATGTCTTGGTTCAAGCAGATAATTACATATACTCCGTCGATTTTTATGTCATTGATATGGAGGACGATCACTCTGCCGAAGCCTTTGACATGTTTCTAGGCAGACCCTTTCTTCGAACTGTGAAAGCTAAGATCGATATGCATGACACCACCATATCATTGGAATTCGATTGTGAAATAGTCAAATTTAACATGCTCAACGCTATGCGATATCCGACTGAATTTTTCAGTGTGAATTTTATTGATTTTGTTGACCCTATCATTACGCAGGTTTCTGATTTAACCACTAGCGATCCTCTGTAACTTGCCCTCAATAAGAACATCATACCCGATACACTGATGGAAGTTGATACACACATCAGGACACCACATGAATTGAAGGACGTTATCGCCGCACTAGGAGTTAGCAAATTTATCACAAACCCTCCTAAAAGGTTCCTGCTACACTCAAAACTTGCCCCTTCTATTGTGCAGGCATCCAAGGTGGAATTGAAGACCTTGCCCTCACACCTCAAGTACTCCTACCTTAGCGAGAATGATACACTTCCAATAATCATCTCCGGTAAACTTGGCCCCGCTGAGGAAAGTGAACTTGTCACCACGCTCAAAGGATTTTGCGAAGCCATCAGATGGACAATCACCAACATCAAAGGACTTTCACCAGCCTTTTGCACTCACTACATCCATCTCGAGGATGAAAGCATCTAAGTCTGACAACCTCAACGGCAGCTGAATCCACCCATGGTAGAGGTTGCCAAGAAGGAAGTCTTAAAGCTGCTAGATGTCGGCGTCATCTATCCAATTTGGGTCAGTCCACGTACAGGTCGTGCCCAAGAAGATAGGTATCACCATCACCATGCGACAACTAAGAATGACATAACAAGACTTGGTGCATCTACAACTTTGTTGATTTTCAATAATGACTTTGGCTTCACAAGATAAAATAATGATATTGGATTTTAAAAAATTAAAACAATGACTTTTCGACATTGAGAACCTATAACGACGAAAAGAAACCAATAACGATGAAATAACGCGTTGGAGAACTTTTTTGACCAAATTTCTGACCGCATCTTCGTCGAAATTGGGACGAAAGCCCAAGTATCAGTGAGTTCCACATTGGAGGCCCTTCAAATCATGAAAATGTAAATCCAATGATGAACATGGTGGAAGATATAATGCACGGTAACTTCTTTAACCGGTCCGATGAAGCACCAGAGGATCATGAGGAACCTCCTAATCCTAAAGCGGCTAGATTCTACAAACTACTGGATGTTGCAAACCAACCCTTGTGGGATGGCAGCGGGAATCACTCCACTTTGTCAGGTGTGGAAGAATTATTGGCTGGTAAGTTTGACACAAACATGAATGAAGGTCAATACAATAAGTTAGTCGGTGCTTTTACTAAGATGTTGCCTCATGGGCATAATTTGCCAACGAACTTACAAGCGGCAAGAAGGTGATGCGAGCCTTGGGCCTTATCTATGAACACATTTATGTTTGTAAGAATGACTACATGTTGTATTATGGGGAAGCACGGTTCAAGCGGGGTGTTAGTGCGTATTTTATGCATATTTTTCTCCTTATTTATAGCCTTATCTATGGCAAGATTCTGCTAATTTCTCTTTGAATTCTTACTTTTTGCAGATCTAGGCTCAAAGAAGAAAAGATGTCAAAAATAGCCCATTTGGTGGAATTCTGTGAATCTCAAAGCAGCGAGGCCAAGATATCTATTTCGCCGTCGAGCCTTAGCTATTTTTGTCGAGCCCTAGGCCATATTTCCTAGTCAAAGCTTCGTTGTTGTGCTTCCACATGTCCACCTTGCTAGCTTCCAGAAGATTCTATGCGCTTCTAGAATATTCCCTCCCTGCCAAATTCTGCGTCTTGCCCTAGCTGCTTGTTAAGTCGTCTTACCCTAGAAGTTTTCATCTAGGCCTCAACGACCAAAGAGAAAGATTCCCAAAAGATCCGCACAAGATTCCATTCAGATACCTCCTAGCATATTCCAAAATATTCTCCTTTGTACTCCCTCTTAGGTGGAATTTGTCTTCTAGTGGGCAAGAGGGTATTTAAGCCTTAGTTTTAGGGTTTTTAGGGATTATCTCATTTTTCCCTTTTGGGGAGTCGTCTCTTACATTTTCCTTTTTAGTTTTTCTTTAGGATTAGTGCCTCGCTTTTGCTGAAGCAGCCGCCAGCCATCAACTCCTCTTCAAACCGGAGCTTTTAGCTCCGGCCGGTATTTATTGAGTTTTCATTTCCTTTATTGTGTTCTTTCCTTTTATGCTCTATATTAAATTTGCTTCATTATTTATTGATATGAGTGGCTAAGTTAATCCACTTAGCAAGGGTGTTTCAAGGGTTGCAAAGGAGTAGTCAAGAGGCCAAATCGTTCTGCTTATATTCTTATTGTCATATTTGATTGTTTGCCATTTTATTGTTAATTCGTATAAGGCAAGTTAGGAGCCTAGCTAACTAATAACTTGACCTAGATGATTACTGTCATTTCCTTGCTTATAACTAACACGAAGCCTTAGAATAGAGTAGACACTTGATGGATTGTCATTAGCTTGGTCCGTTCTGTCTAGGTCAAGTGAGTGATTAGGGCAGTGTCGCGAGCCTGATAAACTGAGAGGCATCTAGCCCTAGACGTGTCTTTCCTCATCTTCATGGGCACTATGAGTATTTCCTCCCCGCTTTGTGCCTGGGAGGATGGCGCAACGTCAAGGCTATCTCATATGTGAAAACGGGGGGTAGCTTCTCTTACGAAGGAAAGTAGGGGGCCTAAACGTACCTGGCCTCTATAGCATGTCTATGGCATAGGAATAGAATATGTGTGCACTGATGACTGACTTGCCCTTGACGAAACCCAAGAAAATCCCTTGGTAAAATTTCTCCATATTTGATTTTATCTTAGTTAATCTCCTGTTTATTTTGTTTATGATTGTTATTTCTATTAGTTTTATTATTTCTGTCCTTCTTAGCTGTCCTGCCCTCGATCTCTCTCGGTTAACTAGCTTAACCAACAAACCCCCCTTTGTGTTACTGTTTGTGCATTTCATTCTATCATGCATCTAGGGCAAGATTCGTCCTTCAGTCTCTGTGGATCGACCCTATTACCATTATACATAAATTAGTTTGTGCATCTAGGCATCAGGTTTTAATATTATTTTTGACCCATTTCGACGGCGAGTCAAATTTTGGCGCCGTTGCAGGGGAGTTTTGATTTGTACTGATTTCTTATTTTTATTTTTATGACCAGGAGATCTCCTCCAAACCTCCTACCACTTGATCACGAGCTTATTAGGACAGAAAGAGGACTATGAAGATAGGCTAAAGGACCATCTATTCACCATAAAGAAGTCTCTCGTCCTGCCCTCGACAGTCATCTATCCAACCTGGATAACCTCGACACTCTCTTTCACCAAGACCTTGCTAACCTCCATCGAGACCTCGAGGACGCAGAGTTCGTCTACCCCGAGATACCCATTATGGAAAACCCACCCCCTCCAGGGCATGTTACTCCGCCAAAAGTCCAGACCATCAAAGACCTCAATGCTGCTCCTGAGGCACCTATCAATTGTATTGTTTGGCCCACTGTCCCTTATGACTGGACACTCAAGTCTGCTGTTATGCATCATCTACCCCTCTTCCGTGGGCTAGCCAAGGAAAAGCCTCATCGTCACCTTCAACAATTTCATTCTATTTGTGAGGCCATGAAGCCAATCAATGTCAGTATTGAACACGCCCAGCTCCGTGCTTTCATGTGGTCCCTCAAGGATCTTGCGCTCGACTGATTCTACGACCTTCCTCCTAGATCTATTCACTCTTGGGCTGAGATGTCTAAAGCCTTCACCGATAAGTATTATCCAGCGTCTACGGCTAGTGTCACCCGCAAGCAGCTAGTCTCCATTGTCCAGAACGATGACAAGAGTCTAGGGCAATACCATGAGCGCTTCAAGAAAATGCAAGCCTTGTGTCATTCACGCAACCTCGCTGATCAAACACTTATCCAATATTTTTATGAGGGCTTGAAGAAAAATGACAAGGCCTTGTTAGATGCCGCAACCGGTGGTTCTCATTGTGCTCATACCCCAGCTGCTGCAAAAGCTATTATTGAGCTCATGGCCAAGACCATCATCACATCTGACAGAGCGACAAACCATGACCAGAATATATGTGTTGCTGCCATGGAAAACCAGTTAACAACCATCACGGGCATGCTACAGAATATGGCCACAGGACAACCTGTCCAGGGCAAGGCTTGCCAGATTTGCAATTTTGTGGATCATGCCACAGACGCCTGTCCCTATATTCCTGATGAGATTCAAGTCAATGTTGTGGGAGGATACAATGTCCCGTATGGCTAGAACTACAATCAGGGTTGGAAGCACCCAAATTTGAGTTGGTCACACAACCCCCAATCATCTAGCCCTATACAGCCGCAATAGTAGCATCAATATGGGAATCCATCTCAACCACCCTTCAATATGCAGAATTTCGTGCAAAGGCCTACATATCACCACAACCAGCAATACCAATATCAGCCCTCTCAGGGTCAGACTTTCATCGCTCCACCGGTTGATGAAGCAACTAATGACAGGAAAATCATCGTGGATTTGCAAAACCAAATGAGTATCATGGTTGCCGAGATGAAAGAATTGAAGAACCAAGGTAGACTTCCTGGGCAAACAGAGGCCAACCCGAAGCACAATGTATGTGCCATGACACTCCTCAACGACACTCAACTGCCCTCGCATGTACATCCACATCCAGGCCTAGATGCTGAAATACCTGAGTATGCACATCTAGGCCTCGACGTCGAACAAACTGCCGAGCTTGAGCCCCAGCCCAAGCCAGAAAAGAGCAAGACAAAGAAGCCACCAGAGTTCACCCAAGAGTACATCCATAAGATCCTTGAGCCACCTTTCCCTTAATGACTAGCCAAATTTTAAAAGGATAATGAGGACCGTGAGATTTTTTAAATGTTTAACAAAGTGCAAGTTAACATCCCCTTGTTGCAGACTATTAAAAATGTTCCTCGTTATGCTAATTTTTTGAAAAATTGGTGTGCTAACAAGTGTAACATGATAGGTGTGAAAAATATTTGTGTAGGTGCGAACGTCTCGGCCGTGATCCAACGGAAGCTACCACCCAAATATAAGGACAAAGGTATATTCACCATCCTATGCAAAATTGGTACTACTAACATCGGTAGAGCTATGTGTGATTCGGGTGCAGGTATCAACGTCATGCCCTTGACAATGTACAACAATCTAGGCCTAGACCCACTCAAGTCCACCAAGACCATGATCCAACTAGCTGACCAATCTGTCATCCACCCCGAGGGTGTTATTGAGGATGTGTTGGTCTAAGTTGGAGATTTCATATAACCAACTGACTTCTACGTGCTTGACATGGAGGATGCCCAATCTGTCAAGGCCTCGAACATGCTCCTGGGCAGACCATTCCTTAGGACCACAAGAGCCAAGATCAACGTTCACGATGCCTCCATCACTCTTGAGTTCAACGGCGAGACCATCAAGTTGAATATGCTTGACAATATGAGACGCCCCACCGAGTTTTCTAGCGTAAACTTTGTTGATATTATTGCCCCTATTGTTACAGTTGTTTCTAAACTTGCTGCTGATGATTCTCTGCAGCTTGCCCTCGACAGGAGTATTCCGCCCACCATGCTAGACACCTTCACTTTGACACTTGTGACTTCAGACCACTCGATTGTTGATGTTATTAACCCTATTGTTACACAAGTTTTTGATCTTAACGCTGACAACTCTGCACATTTTGCCCTCGACGGGAACATCAATACTAATGCACTACCAGAGGCAGAGGCACACATCATGCAGCCTTCGGGCTTGAAGGATGTCGCTGCTACTCAAGCCACTTGTGAATACGTGGTACACCCATCCAAGCCCTCTAATCTCCCTACTACTAATTCAGCGTTTGCCCCTTCTTTTTTGCAGGCCCCTAAGTTGGAGTTGAAGAGCTTGCCCTCGCACCTCAAGTACGCCTACCTGGGCGAGCATGACACACTCCCAGTGATCATCTCCAGCAAGCTCGATTCTGCTGTAGAGCGCGAGCTAATTTCCACACTTAAAGGATATCGCGATTGTTGTTATTCGATTTTTGACTTTTCATCACAACTTTTCATATTTTATTGCTTGTCACACTAACGGCTCGTCTACATCAAATTTCAATCGATTTTTTATCGTTGGTTGTTTGTTTAATATTCCGCGTCATTTCATGCCGTTTAGTTTTTTTGTATTTTTTACTATCTTTTCACGCGAACTTCTATCGGCCCCGAGTAAGTTTCCTCGGACCATAGATCGAGTGCGTAATCTCTTTAGTTGATAATTACCTACTATTTTTCTCTTTCGCGTCATCTAGTTTGGTCTTGTTAACTTTTTATCGTAAGGGCATTTATTTTGCGTTCGAACTTTTGACATTTCCGAGCGAGAAAATAAGTACGTTAAACCAAACTTTTTCCTTATTTCCTGTGTACTAGTTGTCATGCCTTATTTTCTACACCTTTGGCTCCTCTCGGTTTGTGCATTTTTTCGCATCAAGCAAATTTCCTCGTGTCACAAACTGAATCAAAATATCTCGATCGTGCTGAAAAAATAGGATTTACTCTACATAAATGGGGTATTTATAGAATCTGGACAACGATACCTGGCGATACCAACAAAGGCGCCGTTTGATGATGACGTCACAGGCGATATCAGTTGATGACGTCAGGGGTGATGTAACGTGAGGCTGTCGGGAGCGATAACCTTGTTGGTTCCTAGGACGGGATGGCGCCGTGCGTATAGAGTCGCGTGAGTCCCCCCCGCTGAAGTCGACCATCCTAGGAGTCCATCGCTGATCCTTGGGCGATACATTGATATCCGTGTAGGCCGCCTGGGAAACCGCTCCGACAAGAGCTATCTCAGTTGTTATCAAAGTGATTCGGGGGCTAGACAAGGATCTTCTTTTGGGGCCTTGAAAGTTGTTCGAATTGAAGCTTCGGATGCGGATTTTTCTTTGACGCTAGGCACCTTTCTCCTCTTATTTTGTGAATAAATTTTTTATTTTTTTATTTTTTTATTTTTAGAGTAGAAGAGGAGATGGCCCTTGATTCGGTTCCAGCATCGATGGTGACTTCTTTTTCGCTTCCCCACACTTGAATGTTTCAGGGGGCTCAAATTGTATGAATGGTCTAGGGCTCGAAACTCTCTTATCTTGCCCTAGACTCCTGCTTTTTGCTCTGAAGTCTTTTGTTTTTATCTTCCTTCCCCACACTTAAACTCGCCTGCTCACTTTAAGTGTCTAGCCCTCGACGTTACCCTCAACAATTGCTACCTCACCTGCCAAGGAAAAAGATCAAGAAAAGGTGAATGGTTAGGAAAGAGTATGAAAAGAAGGGGAATGTCGGGGGCTCGAAAAGAAAAGAAATAGAGATGGGGGAAAAGAAGGAAAGAGACATTGATGCGAAGTTTTCTGTCATTTCTAAGCTTTCCCATGTCCTAACAGTGACTATACCCAGGGATATCATGCAAACTTAGAATGCGCTTAGCTAAGCATTTTTTTCTCCAAAAATAAAAGGCATGAAGTTCAAATATGCTCACGGGATCAAATTATGACTACTGGTGTCGTGGCCTAGATATAGATATAAGGGCTAGCAGGTCTAAAAATGCATGTTCAGGCGTAAGTGCTATGGATGTCATGCTTTTTCTATGCATCGAAAGTTGAAAAGCACATGCCAAAAATGAGGGTTAAAAATTTTCCTAGCATGGCTAAAAATAAAATCCGAAGATCATGCAATCATGCAGCAAATGTAAAAATAAACATGCAAACACACAGGCAATAAATAACTCCCTCCCCACACTTAGGCAGCGCATTGTCCTCAATGCGGGGAGAGTATAAAAAGGAGTTCAAGAAATATAAGTACAGTACAAAGAAAAAATAGTAAATTATTCAGTGCCCCTTTCGGGGGCTGGAGAGATGAAATTGTTCGGGGGAGGGTTACTGGGGTGGCAAATTTCTCCGGGCAACTTCAGCCGTCAAAGCCTGAAGTTCCCGCAAGATAAGCTGGAGAAGCCTCGTCTGGGTCGGGTCATAGACGATGAGATGAGTCGGGGGCTGGCTTCCTGATGCAGTATGCTGGCCTTGTCGAGCTGATTCTGCTTGAGGCACTTGCTTTTCGGGGGCTAGGGGAATGGCATTGGAGCGGGGGTCCGAAAGATCTGGATAGTCAAAGATACCGTCATTCTTGGTCCCGAAAACCTTCTCCGTTGCTGGGGCACAACCTGGATAAAAGCTCAACACACCACGTGAGAGACATAAATGGCCCATGACATCCAAGGTTCGGATGTCCAAATCCTTGAATACCAGGGGCTCGGAAAGGCTACTAGCAGCCAGGTCAATATTACGCATTTTTTCAGCAAACAGGGAGATAAGGGATCCAAAAATAGGCCCACGACCACCATTTAATACATGCAAGACACCTGAAGCTACCCAAAAACCTAGATTGACCCTTCGTTTGTGCTTCATGCACCATAAAAAGAAAAGTTCCTGCACAGATATCTGTCCCGAGGAACCAAATCTTGCGGAAAAGGTGAGGGTTAGATACCGGTGCAGGATACACAATGCAGGGTCAACAATTTCATGGGATTTACTACCCTTAGCATCAAATTGAACATGAGGCTTATTGGTTAGCTCCCGAAAAGCAGCAGTAGCATCAAAAACAGAAGGGATAACAGTTAAAGCATTTTTATACCGAGGGGTATTCAATTCATTATTTTTAACAAAACCTAACCAGCAATTAAATTCACCCAATGTCAGATGCTCCCATTTGGTGGCTAGCCTAAAATTGATCAAACCAGGGGTAGAGGAATTTGGACCGACCTTACCCTTGGCCCTAAAAGTGTCATCTACCCAAAAAGTAGTAAACAATTCAAGGGAAAGCTCGACATAGGTCGGGTGCTCCAAATAGAACAGAGATTCCCAACCAATGTTGGTCACATAATCTCTGATCCTGGACTCAATGCCCATCTTAGCAAGAAATTCAAAATCCAGGCGCGCACATGAGCTAACGCCCTTGGAATTCAGCAAAGTCAACTTGTCAAGAGAAGGCTTATCATTAAAGACAATCCATTCATGGGGTGAAGAAAGGTCAGAAGTCACCTGGTGTGAGCCAGATCTGGGGATAGATGAAGGCGTTGGGGTCTCGACCTCGATATCCTCATCTGTTTCGGGGGCCCGAAACTTCTTGGAGCTCGAGGGCTTGCCGGCAATGGTGGCTGAAAGCTTCCTTTTGAGACTCACCGGTGTATTGACTGGAGCTTTGGACTTCCCCTTCTTCGCCGCCGATCTTGCCGCGGCTGCTTTCTGGGCCTCAACATCTTCCTCCTCTTCGTCTCTCTCTACTTCTCCACTTTCCCCAGTTCCCTCTTCCATAACCTCATCCTCCTGGCCAATATCAGCGTCAGTTTGGGCTTCCATGACCTCGGCTTCCTCGTCAGAGATTAGGATGTCCTAGAGGACCTCTTCCACCATTAAGGCAGGCTGAGGAGATATGAAACGATCAACGGCAGCGTCTAGGGGTGACTGCTTGGATGATGTAGATGGCTTTTTGGGCTTGGGCTTGGCCGTGGACGATCCAGGAGGGAGTTTCACTATACGGCCGCCTCGAGTGGTTGTCATGGTCGGAGGAACGGAGCCTGTGACTTCTATATCGTCCTCCACCGGGGTAAACTCTCTGATCTGCTCCACGGTTGTGGGTGAGACCGCCGTAGGAGAGGGAAGGGGTCGTGGCTTGACAGACGATGGTGTGGCTATTTTGTATGAAGCCGAGTTTGGTGTAGCTAACTGGGATCTAGATCTGGAAGGAACTGGGCTCGAAGTGTCCACCGGCTTCGGTCCGGCAGCATTTTTGCGGGCAGGCTTTTTCGTCTTAGGTGCCACATAAAAGAAGAAGCCATCGTCTAGCCCACGCTGCCGTGCCCCCAGCAAGTGTTACTCACCGACCTCTCCTTTTTCCAGCCAAGGATTCCCTCAAATCACAGATTTGTTTTCTTTCCCTTTCATCTTCTTCTCTTCTTCTTTTCTTTCCTTCTTCTTTTCTTTCCTTCTTCTTTTTCCTTTCTTCATCCTTTTTTATTTTCCATTCCTTCCTTTCTTTTACCCAACCCGTACCTTTTCTTGCCATTCTTTTTAAAATGCAAAGTCCTTTTCTAGATTTCCCTCACATGTGTAGTGCATACTCGGATTGATATGAAAACTATGTTTTGTGCGGTGTTATTTGCATCTTGAGTGATTAAACACCTAGCTTTGTTTGCGAGAGTGAGCGTAAATACTTATCCATGTGAGGATTGCTGGTGAATAGGCTTGGATTGGGAAAGCGTTACTGATGCGAACCCTAGTACGCATCGCACGCACGCCGCACCTTCACGCGTGCCCTTACCGCCCCTTGGCCCGATGACTCGCCAACATAGCAAGCGCCTGTCCAACCAGCTTTCTTTGTTCTTACATGACGAGATTCAGTGCGAGGCTACGCTGGACGAGTCCGTACTACGCGTGCACACGCCGCGCTTAGTGACACTGCTGGTCGCGCCCAGCACGCACGATAACGCCTACGGAATGGACGCCTGAGCCAAGTCAGACTTGGGAAATATTTTCCGAGCTCCAGTCGAGTTACAAGATAGCTTCAAGGGTCTAGAAGAGGCTACTGGAGTTTCAAGTCAAACGCCCGACGCGTTTGGGAGAATGGCCGAGAGGGACAACGCATGCGCAAGTCCTAGCGCACCAAGGACTTCGACTTGAGGAAGGGCGCGCATTGCGCAATTCTACCATGCGTAGGATTGCTTGGGTCTACTAATACTCTTAGTACGAGTATTATAATTAATTTAATTAATTATTTCAGCTTTTGTTCAAGTCAAATTCTTGTATAGATAGAAGTTCTAGTTCTCGTAGGATTTGTATTTCTTGCGCCTATTTAAGGCAGCCGCTTGGCTTAATAAAATTAGACTTTTTTTGCCAAATTCCTGAGTTAAATTTAAGTCTCGCAGAACCTTGAATCCTTTGAGTCCGAACGCTCGAAGAACCACTCAAGTAAATTAAAAGTTCACCCCCATTGTTCGATTGCCTAGGTTGCTAACCAATTGTTGGTTTGAGGGTTAGAACTGTGTTTTGACTTGGGGTTGTTTTCAGTTTTATGAATGCTCCACGGCGAGCATTGGGTAGTGTAGGGATATTTGTTAGGGCATATTTTATGCATATTTTCCCCCTTATTTATAGCCTTATCTAAGGCAAGATTTCCTAGTCAAAGCTTCATTGTTGTGCTTCCATGTGTCCACCTTGCTGGCTTCCAGAAGATTCCATCCACTTCTAGAATATTCCCTCACTGTCAAATTCTGCATCTTGCCCTAGATGTTTTCGTCTAGGCCTCGACGACCAAAGAGAAAGATTCCCAAAAGATCTGCACGGGACTCCATGCAGATACCTCCTAGCTTATTCCAGAATATTCTCCTTTATACTCCCTCTTAGCTGGAATTTGTCTTCTAGTGGGCAAGAGGGTATTTAAGCCTTAGTTTTAGGGTTTTTAGGGATTATCTCATTTTTTTCCTTTTGGGGAGTCGTCTCTTACATTTTCCTTTTTAGTTTTTCTTTGGGATTTGTTCCTCCCTTTTGCTGGAGCAGCCACCAGCCATCAACTCCTCTTCAAACCGGAGCTTTTAGTTCCGGCCGGTATTTATTGAGTTTTCATTTCCTTTATTGCATTCTTTCCTTTTATGCTCTATATCAAATTTGCTTCATTATTTATTGATATGAGTGCCTAAGTTAATCCACTTAGCAAGGGTATTTTAAGGGTTGCAAAGGAGTAGTCAAGAGGCCAAATCGTTCTTCTTATATTCTTATTATCATATTTGATTGTTTGCCATTTTATTATTAATTCGTCTAGGGCAAGTTAGGAGCCTAGCTAACTAATAACTTGACCTAGATGATTACTATCATTTCTTTGGTTATAACTATCGCGAAGCCTTAGAATAGAGTAGACACTAGATGGATTGTCATTAGCTTGGTCCGTTCTGTCTAGGGTAAGTGAGCGATTAGGGCAGTGTCGCGAGCCTGACAAACTGTGAGACCTCTAGCCCTAGACGAGTCTTTCCTCATCTTCATGGGCGTTGTGAGTATTTCCTCCCCGCTTCGTGCCTGGGTGGACGACGCAACGTCAAGGCTATCTCATATGTGAAAACGGGGGGTAGCTTCTCTTACAAAGGAAAGTAGGGAGCCTAAACGTACCACTTGATACGGTCCAAATGTCTAGCTTGGCTTGGACGTCGCTTGTGAGGGGCGGATCTAGTCTCGTGCGTGGTCGGCTTGTGGATCGGCTATGGAATGGTTGTTCGGATGGTGTTTGATGATATTTAGTAAGGAAGATGCAGCGGAATATTTGATATGAAAGGAAATGATATTTAGATTAAAAGGCACGATGTTTATATATTTGCAAACGAATCAAGCTTGAAGGAACAACAAGCCTTGATCGAGTCTTAACAAGACCGAGCTTTCTCTAAGAGAAAGCAAATGACTCGGCCACCTTGAAGGAGGTGGACGAATGGATCTAAGATCCTCCTATAGCTAGCCTAAGGATTGGCTTAAGGCTCAAGATGAAAATCTCAAAATCAAAAGCAACTATAAAAGAAGGCTAAGCCCTTCAATTTATAGGCAAGATATTTACAAGGGAAAAATCCCTAAACACCTTTGGACAAAAGGGCTTCACTCATGGGACACGCGGGCTCTCTTGGGCGTGTGACTGAGCGCGAGCGTGGGAGTGTGACAGGTAGCAGGCGCGGGCGTGGCCTTGGTGCGGGGCTCGAGCGAGGCCTTGGTGCTGGGCATAGGGTGTAGGCGAGGCCGAGGCGCAGGGCGTAGGCGAGGTCGAGGCGGTGGGTGCATACGAGGCCGAGGCGCTGGGCGTATGCGAGATCGAGGCACGGGGCATAGGAGAGGCAGACGCACTGGGCTTAGGCGAGGTCGCTGCGATGGGATTAGGCGAGGTCGCTACAATAGGCTTAGGCGCGGCCGATGCAATGGGCTTAGGCGCGACCGAGGTCGAAGTGCTGGGTGCGGCCTTGGGCGCGCTGTGGGACTCAAGCTCGGGCGTGAGGCTGCGAGTCAAGTCGTTGGCATGGACACATAGAGTCCAACGTCTTGAGTCTTCCGTGTTGTTCTCCTTGGTCCTTAGTGCCTCCATGAGCAAGGCGATCATGGCTTTGCTCTTAGTCGTGGGCCCATGGGTGTCTCGAGTTATTGGGCTCGTATCATCCCCTCCCCCTTCGCATGGATTCATCCTCGAATCTGCGTCCTCATCCTCTCCTAGGTTTTTGTCGTTACCTTCAAAAAAAGGAGAGAGATCGTTAATATTAAAGGAATGATGGGTGTTGCCGTAAGAAGAAGGGATATCAAGAATGTAAGCATTTTTGCTAATCTTTTCTATAATTAGAAAAGGGACATCCCCACGAGGGCTAAGCTTGTTTTCCCGTCGCTCCTTTGTCAAGTGGACCCATACCTCTCTTTTGTACGAGGACGGCACTGACCACTTCATCAGCCACACCTAGGTATAGGTACAGAGTATCCCCCGACTCGGGTCGTGTCAACACCAGGTCGGATGAAAGATAAGCTTTCATGCTTGAAACGCCTCTTCACATTCTTCTGTCCAGCCAAAATGATCCTTTTTGCGTATAACCTTGAAGAAGGGAAGGCATCTCTCGTCTTACTTAGAAATAAACAGTCCTAGGGCGATAACGCGCCTTGTGAGCTTTTGCACTTCTTTGAAAGTTCGGGGGGATATCATATCGTGTATGGCTTTGACCTTCGAGGGATTGGGCTGGATGCCTTTCTGGCTAACCACGTAACCCAAGAACTTGCCCGTTTGAAATACAAACATGCATTTACTTCATTTACTCTCTCATCACATCGAAAACCTCTTTCAAGTCTGCTAGGTGATTTTCAAAGCTTCGACTCTTGACTAGTAAATCGTCCACATAGGCCTCTACTTTCTTCCCGATTTATTTCTCGAACACCTTGTTTGCCATGCGCTGGAAAGTTGCCCCAACATTTTTCAACCCGAACGGCATCGTCGTATAGCAGTAAGTGGCCTTCGGGGTGATGAAGGTGGTCTTTTCTTCGTCTTCAACGGCCATGGGAATTTGATGTTATCCGTAGTTGGTGCAGTGATATCCCAAAAGCACTTGAGGTTAAAGTATCCCTCGTGGGATGGAGTGGTCACAGTTAAAGGCGATCAGAAGTTGGCGGCCGAGTGCTACCTGCTTATGATGCAGAAGAGTTGTGATAGGTATGTGTGCGTGACGGCAGATCCCTTCAAGCAGAAAGATGAAAAACGTACCCAACCAGTGGATAAGATGGTGCCCATCCCTGTTAGTGGGGTCAGGGAGGCAAATTTCTTGGTTAGCGAGAAGCTAAGCCCTGAAGAAAGCACACAATTAGCCCGATTACTAAACAAATGTAAAGGAGAGTTCGCTTG
Organism: Viola odorata; assembly: GCA_963691705.1. NCBI lineage: Eukaryota > Viridiplantae > Streptophyta > Magnoliopsida > Malpighiales > Violaceae > Viola > Viola odorata. The sequence continues at coordinate 50,376,228 of OY829537.1, read as the reverse complement.
GAAGCCCGCCGATATGCCCGGTATCTCACATGAGGTAGCAGACCATCGACTTAATGTTGATCCCAGCGTTAAACCGATCCAGCAAAAGCGGCGAGCATTTTCTATAGAAAAAGCATCAGCCATCAATAAGGAGGTGTCAAAACTCCTAGACGCAGGTTTCATCCGAGAAGTGCAATATTCGACTTGGCTCGCTAACCCTGTCCTTATTGCAAAGCCTAACGGAGAGTGGCGCATGTGCATTGACTGCAGTGATTTAAATGAGGCCTGTCCCAAGGATTGCTACCCGCTCCCTCGAATCAAGCAGTTAGTCGACCAGACTGTCGGGTATGCTTACTTAAGCTCTTTAGACACAAACTCCGGATAGCATCAAATTCCCATGGCCATTGAAGATGAAGAAAAGACCGCCTTCATCACCCCGAAGGCCACTTACTGCTATACGATGATGCCGTTCGGGCTGAAAAATGTTAGGGCAACTTTCCAGCGCATGGCAAACAAGGTGTTCGAGAAACAAATCGGGAAGAAAGTAGAGGCCTATGTGGATGATTTACTAGTCAAGAGTCGAAGCTTTGAAAATCACCTAGCAAACTTGAAAGAGGTTTTCGATGTGATGAGAGAGCACCAAATGAAGTAAATGCATGTTTTCATTTCAAACGGGCAAGTTCTTGGGTTACGTGGTTCGTCAGAAAGGCATCCAGCCCAATCCCTCGAAGGTCAAAGCCATACACGATATGATATCCCCCGAACTGTCAAAGAAGTGCAAAAGCTCACAGGGCGCGTTATTGCCCTAGGACGGTTTATTTCTAAGCAAGGCGAGAGATGCCTGCCCTTCTTCAATGTTATACGCAAAAAGGCTCATTTTGGCTGGACAGAAGAATGCGAAGAGTCGTTTCAAGCCTGAAAGCTTATCTTTCATCCGACCTAGTGTTGACACGACCTGAGCCGGGGGATACTCTGTACCTATACCTAGGTGTGGCTGATGAAGTGGTCAGTGCCGTCCTCGTACAAAGGAGAGGTATGGGTCCACTTGACAGAGGAGCGCCGGGCAAACAAGCTTAGCCCTCGTGGGGATGGCCCTTTTCTAATTATAGAAAAGATTAGCGAAAATGCTTACATTCTTGATATCCCTTCTTCTTACAGCAACACCCATCATTCCTTTAATATTAACGATCTCTCTCCTTTTTTTGAAGGTAACGATGAAAACCTAGGAGAGGATGACGACGCAGATTCGAGGATGAATCCATGCGAAGGGGGAGGAGAAGTTTCCCTATGATGCCTCTAGTCCCTAGGATAAGGTGCATGATGTCACATAGGGGATCGGCTACGACTCCTTAGTGAACGGGTTCGATATCTTCTGCTACTCGATCTTTCGTTGTGTCTCGGGAATACATCCCTGACCATTTCCTCTCGCCTACCATCCCACCGATCTCTGTACTCATCATGCCATCGTTCCTCTTGAGAAATGGGGATTTCTCGCATGTGCTGCGCAGAGGGTTCTACTCGCCCATGTGCGAGTTGTATAAAGTTGACAGGGGTCGTTGTAGAGGGCAAGGTCAGCGGGGTGCTTCCGTATTGCCGAGGTGATAACGGCCGATAAACGACAATAGATGGGGTGAAAAAGAATATCAAATGAGGAGAAATAGTAGATCCTAGGGTATTGGGAGTCGGTCCTACGGCTAATGCAGTCAACTAGTCCACTTGGGCACGCAAAGCTAATAAAGAGTTCGCCCAAAGGTTGTTCGTGCTATCCATTACAGATCCCATTGGAGGGGGGAGTGGAATAGCTAGATCCTGCCATTTGGGAAGAGGGAGTACTCGTCTGGGGGAATGACGTTCCCGTTGTGGGTCCGAAAAGAAAATCTATTTGCCTAGAAGGGGTTCCTTGTACTGTGGCAAAAATATCGATAGAAGTAGAAGGAAAAAGTTCTCTACGAGGAGCGAAAAGAATACCATGGGATTGAGGAGGTGTAGATTCTGAATCAGAAGCCATGATCCTCTATTTTCCAGAAAAGATAGAGCTTGGCTATTAAGGATGCTCACTTAATCAAACCAAAGCTCTCAATGAAAGCACCAATTTGATAAGATTCGGGGTTCTGGAGAATGGTAGGTGAGGAAGATGGCCGCTCGGAATCACTATGCTTGCCGTCCGATGTACCTGCAAAGCATCGGAGGGGGTCTCTGGCATAGACACTCCGATGCTTAAGTCAGTAAGGTTGTTCCAAATGGCAGGGGTTCGACTAGCGATCGTAGGCTTACCTTTTGTCTTGAATAATGGGGTATTTATAGGCAAAATATGGGTGTTATTTCTAGGGGGTGGGCATTTTCTAGGGAAGATAACGCCCAAGTACCTCAAGTGATGTCATGTCTTGCCTGGGATGGGATAACGCTGTTTGTGTGGCTAGATAACGAGTGAGACCCCCTCCGCTGATGTCGACTATCCCAGAGTTCCTCGTTGTGTGGGGGGCGATAACCTCGATGGTGCACGCCCGATAGGGGCTACAATGTTTCGGCCTTAACCTTGGGTCCACGGACGAAAATGTCCCTAAAGTTACGTCTATAGTTATCACAAGGAAACTAAACTTCCAGCTACGAGTTGTGGATGGTCTCCTACTTTCCAGCATACGCATTGCTGCTAGAGTGGAGCATAAAAGGTATTTGGCATGTCTATATTGCCGCCAACAAATAAAAGGATTTGGACTACAATATATAAAAAAGGCTAGCTGGTTTGATTGCCATTGACGATTTCTCCCTATTGACCACGAGTATCGTCATAGAGCAAACAATTTTAAGAGGAATACAATCTAAGAGAGGCCCCTGCCTGATTTTCGAAGTCGTGAGAACGTGTGGGAAGAGGTGGCCGGGCTACGGAAATATTTATATGGAAACTAAACTTTCACGTAATATAATACCCGGTTATGGCAAAACACATCATTGGTTCAAACGGAGTATATTTTGAGAATTGCCTTATTGGAAGACCAATCTAATTCGTCATAATTTGGACGTGATGCATATTTAGAAGAATGTGTTTGATAACATTTTCTACACAGTGATGGATGTTCCAGGGAAGCAAAAAGATAATGTGCAGGCTCGATTGGACTTGCGTAAAATCTGTAGCTGACCAAACCTGCACTTAAAAAGTTCTCGTAGTGGTAATAAGGTAGTGAAGCCTAAGGCGATGTACGCTTTACCAAGCCAACAAAGACAACAATTTTGTGAGTGGTTGCAGACGTTGAAGTTCTTTTATGAGTATGCATCAAATCTTGGGTGGTTGATGAACCTTCAAACGGGCCAATTCTACTCCATGAAGAGTCATGACTGTCATGTGTTCATGCAATGAATCGCACTTCATGGTATGGTCCCGACACCTATGTGGGAAGCAATAATTAAGTTATCTCACATGTTTTGAGATTTATGCTCCAAGACTCTATAGGTTGAGGACATGGAGGTGTGGGAGAAGGTGATGCGACCCAAGCACCTCGATGGAGACCTAGGCGTGGGCTTGATGGAGCCTTCGGATCTAGTCCCTTGCACGGATGGTTTCCTTGAAACAAGATGGATGGATGAGGGATATTTGATGGGTAAATGGGAGTTTAGATGCAGCGGAATATAATGGAGGAAGCTTGAAGGTGTTTGATGGAAACAATAAATGAACTTAGCAAGAAGGAATACTAAGGGTCTTTCTTTGGATTGATGAGCTCGCTCAAGAACAAGCTTGAGTAACTTGATTACAAGAAAGGAAAGGATAAACAATGGCTTTTAGTTCTAGTAGCATGCGGTGCCAAGAACCCTAACAAGTTCCTTAGGCTAGGCCTAAGGGTTGGTCTAAAAGCCCTATGATGAAAATCATGAGCAAAATCAAAGACAACCTAAAAATGAAGCTAAGGCCTTCATTTTATAGGCAAAATAATTACAAGGGTAAGATTGATGCATTCCTTAGTAGGCTAGAACGCTCTCTTTAGATCGTTGTCCAGCGACATGGATTTCGTGCGGAATTTAACTCGAAGAAAACTCATGAAACTCCAAGACTGGGTGCTCTAGGCACTTCACGCTGAATCCCTTGAGGTTCTTGTGTCAAACCGATCAATCTCCGTAGCTGGGTGCCTATGGCAATTCAAAGACGAATGACGCAAAAGGTAGTACTTTCAAGTTTTACTTGACAAGCTGATCGAATGCACAAAACTCAATTAGATGCAAGGTTCATCAAGAACGGATGGATAAAGATCCAAAACAATCTACTTTCAATTATCAATAATAGTCTAGTCTGAAATAATAATGTGGACGGCTCCATTTAAGGATGCGTCAAACCCTAATTCCAAAATGGAAACTAGTTTAGTTTCTAAAAATGAATTTAAATCAAAATGGCAACAAGCCAGACTTCCATAAAGGTTCTGAAACCCTAATATGACATAAATAAATATAGAAATAAATGATAGAGGTGCAGGCACCACCGTTTTGGTCAAAGTGCCCAAGTGGCTTTGCTTGCGGGTCCGCCGGTCACGTTTTAAGGAAACAAGGCGTTTTCCTTATTCCCTCAAGCGTTCCCAATGAAACTTGGAGGGAAACTTCCTAACACATAGACGGTGGCTTTCACTGTCCAATGCAGTCTTGTGATTTGGGCATTCTCCCATGCTCTGCTCTTCAAAAGGCTCGGCGGTGGCTTTCACTCTCCAATGCGGTCTTGTGATTTGGGCGTTCTCCCAAACCCTTCGGGCGTTTCTCCTAATTCTTGGCCTGGACTCCTCTCTTGTATTATGAATGATCATGGCTTGGTCAAAAATGGGAGAAGGGCACTGATGGACCTAGAGGTCCGAGGTGGCCACACATGGCCCATCCGCGCGGATTAGGGTTACTAGGCGCGGCTGGTGCGCGCGTAGGCTGGCTTCCTCTGAGGCTGTCTCTGCCTTCAGTTCCTTGTGGATGAGGCTGCTGAGCCTCACCTGTAAGGCTTGGGCCCTGGCACGGCTGATTGGGCCTGTGGGCAGCAATGGGAGGCTCGCGGCTGCGGCTGCGGCATCCTCCAAGGCTCGGGCCTTGGCGGGAGTGATTGCACCTGTGGGCGCGGCACTAGGGATCGTATCATCCCCTCCATCTTGAGAAGGATTTGTCATCAAATCCAGATCAGCAACATCCTCATCACCTGCATCAAACAACCTTAAGTCAGAAATATTAAAGGTTCCATGAATCGAACCATACTCACTTGGAAGGTCGAGGCGGGAAGCGTTGTTGTTGATCTTCTCAACAATCTGAAATGGGACATCGCCTCGTGGTGCTAATTTCCCACGTCTCTTCTCTAGAAACCTCTCACGTCTGAGGTGCAGCCATACCCAATCGCCAACTTGGAAGGACACGGTCTTGTGGCCTTCGTTGTGCTTGCGCACTAGGCGCTCATTCATGCACTCAATGTTCTGCTTAGCCTTCTCATGTATCTTCTGTATGTTTGCTGCCCCCTACTGTCCATCTAAGTTAGAAACATCACTCCAAGGCAAGGGGGTCAAATCCATAGGAGTAATCGGATTAACGCCATAAACTACTTCAAAAGGTGAGCAATTTGTAGTAGAATGGATTGAACAATTATAAGCAAACTCCATGAAAGGCAAATGATCAGTCCACTTAGATACATGCTTAGTAGCTAAAGAGCGTAAAAGAGACCCTACAGTACGGTTAACAACCTCAGTTTGACCGTCAGTTTGAAGGTGACACGAAGTCGAATATAGCAATTTAGTTCCAAGGTGACTCCACAAAACTCGCCAAAAGTGGCTCAAAAATCTTCCATCACGGTCACTAACAATACTAATAGGCATACCATGGAGGCGGACTACCTCTCAAAAGAATATACCATCAACTCAAAATGCATCATTAGTTGATAAGATTCGGATCTTTGTCGAGGGGTAGATGGGGAAAATGGCTTCCTGGGTTCACTGTTCCCGGTCGTCCGATGTACCTGCAAAGCGCCGGAGGGGATCTTCGGTGTAACACTCCAATGCTTAAGTCAGTAGAGGTAGTGAGTAATAGCAGAGTTTCAGCCAGCGATCTTGGGCTTACCTTCTTCCTTGATTCTGGGGGTATTTATAGGTAGAATATTAAGTATTTCCTGGGAGAATCACAATATTTTGGGGTGCTAACGGGTCCGTCAGGTGGTGGAATTTCCCGTTAGTGAAGAGTGATATCATCGCGGTATATCTAGGGGGTAGGCGTTAGCTAGGCGAGATAAGGCCCACACCCCTTAAGGGATGTCATGCCTCGCCTGGGATGGGATGATGTCGTTCCCGTAATGGGATAACATGTGAGACCCCCCGTTGGTGTCGACCATCCCAGCGCTCATCGCACCTCGAGAGGCGATAATCTCTATGTTGTCAATCCGGTAGGTAGTATAGCTTTCTGTCCCTAACGCAAAGTATGAAGATGAAAATACCCATGGCGTTAGGTCTATTGTTATCACAAGCCCAACCGAAAATGAGCCTGGGTGTTTACCAAGGGCTACCACTTCATTTTCGACCTTGCCTGCTTAACGTTCTTTCGATGTGATTGGGTAGATCGTTTGCCAAGAAACAGGCCCCTCTCTCTCTCTCTCTTTTCTTTCCACCGTTCTTCTGGGCCTATAAATTATCCTTTTATCGTGCTGACCTTTTCGCAACCTTTCTTAATTTGATATTCTCATCATAGATGAACTCACTAGGAACTTTCTGATCTCGAAAACGCACGGTCTGAAGAATCTCACTGAAGCTGACATTGGTTTTCTTGAGACCATGATGAGGAAGACCTCTCAAGATATTATGGAGATTCAAGGGATGATGACCCCTCTCCTATCCAGGCAGCTTGCGACTTCCTTGGAGGACTTCAATCCTTTGGAGAGTGTGACTAAGTTGGCCGCCACTGTCTCTCATCTTGAGGTGGTGATTACCATGTTACGGTGCAGGAAAGACTTGCTAGGATGTTGCTTGAAGGGGATGAGGGTCGGCTCCTCTGAGTTGACCTCTGTTGCGGACGCCCTGAGGGAAATTCCTGAGATACCAGGGAGGATGATGCTGGGTCTCATGCTTGACTGTCGACCGTCGTCTCTTTTCTTTCACACTTTCTGTGTACGGGCTCAGACGCTTAGGCCGTTTAGGCCATATATAAATAAAATGTCATTTCAATTATTGTGTTGTCTTCAACTTTTGATATCTCGTCCGTTATCGTGCTTAGTTAGGTGCAGTTGCTAGATGATACGAGCCAGCTTGCTCTCGGCCTCGGCCCCAATGGCCCGAGCCATGCCTTGGCCAAATTCGATTGCCTAAGTCACGGCCATGAGGACCCGAGCCTCATCTTGGCCAGTCCCGAGTCCCTAAGTGAAGCATGGCCCGAGCCCGAAACCCCAAGACTTGGCCTCAAGGATCCGAGCCGCGACTTGTGCTCTTTCGTTGCCTCCTATTTTGGGCAGCGTTGGTTTAATGAGATTATTCTCTTAAACCCCATGCCCTTTTTTGCTCTTTCGTTTCCCTAAGGATCCTAGATCCAAGCATAGCCTTTCCATTCCGATTGCTTGTTCATACCTCTTGTAATCGATGAGCCTTTGAGCTTGTTAATATATAAAGATCGTCCCTTTTCCATTAAAGCTTTCCTTAAATCGTTGTCCTTTACATTTCCGCTGCATCTCTCCATAAAAACCATAAGAACAGCCGCGCAAATCATCACGAACCCATCAAGCCTAGCATCCATCGGAGCCAACCGAGCCAAAGACTAGATCCGGGTCTCCATCGCTTAGGCCAAGCCTCCCCATGGTACTTGAGCCGTATCATGTGGTAGCGGAGCCCAGCTGGTCTTCATGGTTGCATTTCCTTCACTTTGAGGTATTCTCCACGGCTAAAAATCATCCCCACGTCATTCTAGCCATTTTCGGCCATTTTGGAATTTTTGAGTTTTTGGCCATTTTTCTATGTTTGATCCATCTTGAACGCATTGTTCCTATGTTTATGTGTTTTTGTTGGATTAAATCTGCTCATTTTCATCTCTTTCTCGCAAAAATGAGTTGGTGTTCTTAGAGTTTTGTTCCTTCTCTCAAACGGCAAACAAGTGTCAAGGTGGTCCAAGTTTGTACTTTTGTCCTCTTGCGTGAGTCATAGTAGTGAGTCATCCCTCACATGTGCAGCCGGCGGCCCCAACCCTAAAATACTATAAAATCACCCTAGTCACTCTCTTATAACCGCACCCACTTATATTCCTTCCATGATACACACGCTTGCTCATATCACCTCACATGCTTATCAATCATTGATACACACACTTGTACTTATCAACTACCTTGCTTATCACTCTTGAAAACTCTAAGCGCTTATCACTTAAACTCTTTCCTCTTATCACTAGCTCCTATCAAACATACTACATGTCTTTCAAATTAAACCTTCCTTAGTTTCCCGTGTCACTCGGATTAGCCCCTTCCCAAGTCTAAGTGTGTGTTTAAGTACAACATCCGAACCACACCTAACCTTAGCGTGCTGCTTTTGGTGCCTTGTCTTTGCTGGTTTGTGGCCTTGTGTGCCTTGCGTTGTTCACTGTGCAGTTGTCCCTAAGTCATGGCTCATAGCCGAGACCATTCGGTGGACTCTAATGAGTCCGTTAATGATGGTGGCCCAAGGAGAGGCCGAGAGGAGGTCGTGTCCCACTCGGCCATAGCGACTCTCATAGCGCTGATGGACGAAAGGGATGCGCGAAGGGAAATGCGTGAGGCCCGATTTGCTATGTTGCTGGAAGCCCTCACCGAGAGGCAACCAACCATAGCCCTTCCACCACCCATCAATCCGACGCTCCCAACCAGCCAACCCCCACAAGTTGCGCCTCCACCCGCCACTAAACCACCACCATACCAGCCACCACACCACCCGGAACGCCTAAAACAGCCCGCCCTCCATTACCTCCAAACGACCCAACCAAAGAACCCTCACGACATAGACTACTATGCCTTCAACCCGCACAGGGCTATGTTTGAGGAAGAAGGGGCCACGACTGAAGGCTAAGCCGAGCAAGAGGCCGCACTTGGACCTCTAATTAACCGCCTACAACCCACGGGACCCTTTGCCAATCCCCCACCTACACACCACCATTCCGAGCCCCCACCTAGAGTGTCTCACTTCTTAGACACCACTGTCCAAGCCACCCGAAACACCGACCCCAACCTGCCTCTACATAAGGCCAACGACTATGTGCCTCCTCGGGCACCACTTAGATTCGAACCCCTTGCACCTCCTCGGCCAAATGACCCACCTATAGAGCCACCGGGACACCCGGAGTATGAAGGGCCAAATGGAGGAAGGAACCGGCCTCAATTTGAGAGGGGCAGTAACGATAACCCCAAGATCATGTTACCTAGCTTTGATGGCCAAGAAGGGCTCGAGGCCTATTTTGATTGGGAAAACAAGATGGAACGTGTGTTCGCTTGTTATGATTACTCGGAAGAGAAGAAGCTTAGGCTGGCCGTGGTTGGGCTAACCGGCATGGCCATTAAGTGGTGGGATCACATCTTGATCACACGTCGGCTTGGAGGGATAAGGCCCGTGACCACTTGGAGTGAGCTCCTAGCCGAGATGCGCTGCCGATTTGTCCCACCCTATTACATCCGAGACCTCCACATTCGCCTCCAAAGCTACTGCCAAGGGTCCAAGAGTGTGGACGAGTACTATAATGAGTTGCTGACCTTGGTCATGAGGGCCGAATTGAGGGAAACGGCCGAAGCCACCATGGCTCGCTTTGTGGCCGGCCTCAACCAAGACATAGCCGAAACTTTAGACTTCCACACCTATGCCGATCTCAATGAACTCCACCATCTTGCGACCAAGGTTGAGAGGCAAGTGAACCGAAGGCTCAAGGCCCTAAAGCCCTCTCAAAATACTACTCCCCAAGCCGCGGCCACCTACAAACGGTCGTGGCCAAACACCACCAAACCAGCCATAGCCACTTGGCCAAACCCACCCAAAGCAGCCGTAGCCACCCTACCAAGTGCCCCTCCAAACACTGCCACAAATGACCCACCTACTAGGACACCCACTCGAAGCATTACTTGCTTCAAGTGCGGTGGCAAAGGCCACATGAAGGCCGAGTGCCCCAATCGGATGACCATGGTTATGAAGGAGGGCGGTGAGTTGGTTAGTGAGGATGACCAAGATGAATTAAGCAGCCCAAAGGAGGTTTGGGAGGAAGAGGGTAGCACGGACGATGAAGGGTACGAACTTGTAAAAGTGCCCCAATGCCTTGTCATGAGGAGAAACTTGACCATGGCCCGAAGGGAGGAAGACTTGGATTCAAGGTCGAATCCTTGCGAAGGGGAAGGGGATGATACGAGCCAGCTTGCTCTCGGCCTCGGCCCTAATGGCCCGAGCCACGCCTTGGCCAAATTCGATTGCCTAAGTCACGACCATGAGGACCCGAGCCTCATCTTGGCCAGTCCCGAGTCCCTAAGTGCTGGCCCCAAGTCCCTAAGCATTTGCCCCGAGTCCCTAAGTGAAGCATGGCCCGAGCCCAAAACCCCAAGACTTGGCCTCACGGATCCGAGCCGCGACTTGTGCGAGCCGGAATCCAAAGGCACACTCAAGGGCCCGAGCCGCGACTTGTGCGTCTCGGCGTCCCACGGCACACCCAAGGTCCCAACTGATGTGTCGGCCTCGCTCAAAGCCTCGCTCAAGGCCTCGCCCAAAGCCTTGCCGAAAGCCCACATCAAGGCCCCGCTTTGTCGCGTCCCTCGGCCACGTACTAGGCCTCGCGAAGACTTGGCCTCTCGGCCTCGCCCAAGTCCTCGCCTCAAGGAAGGCATCAAGGCCACAGGCCCATTAGGCACCTCGTCGCTCAAAGCCTCGGCCGCGACTTGTGACTTAGCCTCGCTCAACGCTACACTTAAGTTCAGCGTCAAGACCGCACGAGAGCCCCGTCACGCGGCCAAGTCCACAGCCCGTCATATGGCGAAGTGTCCGCACGTCGCCTAGCCAAGGTCGTGCCTTGTCATACGGCCAAGACGTCCGCCCGTCATTCAGCCAAGGCCGCGACTGTCGCGTGGCCAAGGCCCCCGCCTGTCACACGGCCAAGGCAACGACCCGTCATCCACCTAAGCTAGACCTAGCCGAGACTTAGCCTATAAATAGAAGGCCCTTGCCTCCTATTTTGGGCAGCGTTGGTTTAATGAGATTATTCTCTTAAACCCCACGTCCCTTTTTGCTCTTTCGTTTCCCTAAGGATCCTAGATCCAAGTATAGCCTTTCCATTCCGATTGCTTGTTCATACCTCTTGTAATTGATAAGCCTTTGAGCTTGTTAATATATAAAGATCGTCCCTTTTCCATTAAAGTTTTCCTTAAATCGTTGTCCTTTATATTTCCGCTGCATCTCTCCATACAAACCATAAGAACAGCCGCGCAAATCATCATGAACCCATCAAGCCTAGCATCCATCGAAGCCAACCGAGCCAAAGACTAGATCCGGGTCTCCATCGCTTAGGCCAAGCCTCCCCAAGGTACTTGAGTCGTATCACTAGCCCAATCGAAAATGAGTCTTTCGCTGGACATAATGTTGTAGTGCTTGCATTCGCTCTTTGAGAGTGGATGATAAGTGTTTTGCTTAACCATTTCTTGCGCCGTATTCCCAGTTGTGGGTGGTTGGGCAGTTTTTTGGCGCCTTTTGATTGGCGTAATTTTTGAGTAGGCGTGATCATGCCGGATCGGATTCTCCAATCATGATTGTTCTTTTCCAGGCGCATTAATTGTTCTCAGGGGCACGCGAAAGGGTCGAAGTATCTCTCTGCCATGTCTATTTAATGGCATTTTCCTTTCTTTCTCATGCTCATCTTCTTCTTCTTCTTACTTCTCCGTCCAAATTATTCATAGGTTTTTTATCGATTCTTATTTTATGGAGATTGCTGAACGTGAGCCTTTTCCTACTCCTCCAACTTCTCTGAATTCTGACGATCCTCCTTCTCCTCCATGTCTGAAAAGATGATTCCCTCGCCGCAAGGGTCATAAAAGATCGAAGAGGAAGGTTTCTTCCCCGATCGATGCGTCTTCTGACTTCTATGCGCCCCCGTTCAAAAAGGTGATGAAGTATTTTCTCACATTAACCATTTCTTGGAAAGAGATTCTGCTCGCAATACTAGTTCCGAAGCAACGGTTACTGACATTAGGGGGGAGCCAAGCTCGGCGCTGCTGGGTCAAGAGAAAAAAGTTGACGAGCCTTTCCCCTTTGCTAACGGGGAGCTACCGTCTTCAGATGGAGATGACGTTTTTTACTATGACACCTACTGGCCTGACGAGGATTAATGGCCACGCATTAGGTGTGCTGTAGATGTCGTATGGCTTTTGATGAATAAAGTGATGTTCTCCATTTTTCTTTCTTTTGCCACTGTGTCCTCTTGTTAGCACTTTGATCTTGCTGATTAGCTAACGCAACCGTTAGCCACTTTTTAGGGTATCCGTTCTGCTATCGTTTGACTTGGTCAAAATTAACCGCCGCTTGGAAAGTCGTGCCAAATAACTAATTTTTTTTAACTCCACATGGCTACTTTTTCTTTACACGCGTCCTTATGCGACTGGTGGTTCAATTAATGCGGTGGCACTTAGTCCTTTAAGAAAGGACCATTTTCTCTTTCTTGCTCTTTTTGCCCTTATTTCAAATTTTCTCTCTTCTCCTCTTTCTGTTTTTTCTAGAAGAACTTCTTGCTCGTCCGCCCAGATAACCCCTTCTTCTTGGTGTGGGGTTTATGCATTTCTTCGCGCTTGCGAGATGAAGAGTATTTTTACTCTGTCCCTCAATTTAATTCGCAAATTCTTTAGCATGACCTATCGCAATTATTTAATCGATATCACTCCGAGGTGGAATGACGCGTTCGTGCAGCCATTCTGGCAGAGATTTTGTGGCTTTGAGGGAGTTGTGGCTGACTGGAAGGGCAGTTTCTTCATCCTTGAGCTACCGTCCCATTTATGGCGCCCAGGTTTTAATCGAGAACTTATCGGGGCCGTCTGGGTGAACCCCGTGGTGTTATCCAGGAATGAGTTAAATCAGGCTAACGCCTTGCTTGATATAGATACGTCTTATCGTATCTGGGAGTTCGCTTCGTATAGGCTTCTAAAGGAGTGCATTATGGGTGAGTTTGTCTTTTTTCGCGTTTTCTCCTTAACTTATTCATTATTCTAACGTGCTTCTTAAATAGGAGATGTCGATGACCAGTCGTCTGGGGGCTAAAGCTCCCTTGAACGTTGTACCGCTTCGAACACTGCCAGCCTCTCCCCCTTCCAGGGGCTCCAACCATCAAAGTGCTTTACCAAAGTGTGGAAGGTTTAAGATAGTCGCAAAGGGGGGGCGTGGTGTTTCTACCCAGGCCTCTCGTTTTCTCGAGAATTGGCTACCAATTCGGTGCGGAGGAATAAATCTGAATCAGCCCGCGACTAGAATGGCTGACAGCGACAGCGACAGCGACAGCGACAGCGACAGCGACAGCGACAGCGACAGCGACAGCGACAGCGACAGCGACAGCGACAGCGACAGCGACAGCGACAGTGGCAGTGAGGATATGGATACCAAATCAGACCTTCGTCATGCATCTTCAGAATGGGTGCAGTTGGGCAGGCTATCAGGGTTTCTTTCGACAACGCTGTTGTGACACCTACCGTGATGCCTAACGTTTCTACTGTGGCGAGTACTTCCCAAACAGTGAAGGTTGCTGAAGTGCCAACTGTCGTTCTTTCTACCGCCACTGAAGTTTCGTTAGTGGCAGATTTCATTCCACCAGTTAACGCTCCCGATTCTCCAATTTTTAGTTGTATTCCAGATGTGCCGGAAATGACTTCTCTTGTGAGTCCCGTCTCTGAGTTTCCACCCAAGGTTCCCCTACGGTTTTTTTTTACTCCTATTTGTAGAGTAAGTGCTGAAGACTCTTCTTCGACTCCGATGGTCAATCTCTCTCTCGAAGGCCCTAAAGGGATCCCGTGCTATCGCATGGATTTGACAGGTGATACGATCCTTGTTTGTAAAGGAGACGTAGCACCAATGTTGATCTTTGTTCAAGACGGGATTTCCCTACGGAATGGATAACTTTCTTAAGCAATTAAGCCTGTTGATCGCTATGCATCAACCAACCTAACTCGAATAAGGAAGGATCTTAATTGAATCGCTAAGCCTATATTCCTTGTGAATATCAACCTAGAACTGACAATTAATGGAAGTAATTTCAGGTTTTACTTGGAACGACTCAAGCTTACAAGACTCAAGAAGAACAAGGTTCATTCGTTGTTGAACGCAAAAGGGGCAGAGAATATAAGAAAATATCTTTATAAATAATCAGCCAAGTTTCTAAGGAGGCCAAGCGGCTCCTTATATAAGGTTACAAGGAAACCCTAATAGTAATAGAAGTAGGAGTTCTAAATAAGGTAATTGACTTAATTAACTAATTTAAATAAACTGATTAACTAATTAATTAAATAAATGGAAACAAAGGTTGTTGCCATTATTTAACTAATTAATTAAGGAAACTAATTAAAGTAAATATAAATATATTTAAATACATTCCAGCAGCTCATGTCGCGTTCTCCATCATCGGGCCAAGGTTTGGGCCGAAACTTCAAGTTATATGTTGTCTCGCGCACAGACTGCGCACCATAATTTTTACGTCCATAACATTCAAACCACTGGGCCAAATGAGCTGAATCTTATCCCAAATGAAAGCTAACATCCTGAAGTTTCCAACGCCGTCTAGATTCAATCGAAGTCGCTGGTCGTGCCTGGGCGTCTTCTCCTTGATAGCTAGAATGTCACCATGATCCACCTTGAGATCTACTTGTCCGAATGCTCTGAAACTTGGACACAGCCTTCCTAAGACTCCAATAGGTCTTGTGTATATTTTGGATCTTTTATTGAAACCGTTCTTCCAAGGGTTGACTCGGATGGATGTCAAACCTTGTGCTAGGTGCCTCCAAGCCACCTTCCATGTCATCCTATGCCTGAAAGCTTGATCAAACAACATCTCCTGCCTTGTCTTCATGTCTAGGGGTTTCATTAACCTCTCTGGGGTTAGCCATGGGGCTAGGATCGTATCAACAGGGCTTGGCGTTAATGGTCTGCGTGCTGCTGGGGTGCCGAACCCTTTCTTCAGAGATGAATTAACGGCACCCTTAATAGGAAAAATGATGAGCTCTTCAAAGGAAAGAGAGGAGTTTCTATAGATTTCTCCGAGGGCTCGCTACACGCGCGTTATGAATGACTCTCTAAAGGCCTTCCGTTACCTGGACTATGCAATCGAGGCTTATGACAACAAACTGCGGGATTTTTCTCGCGCAATGTGCGCTCAAAGGACTTCACGACGAGTTGCAAAAGGAGCTAAACTGAGAGAGGTCTAAAGGGAAGGCGAAAGTTGAGGTTCTGGAGGCAGAGTTAGCGACGAAAAAGAAGAAAAACTGTCTTCTTCGCGAAGAGATGCTGGCTCGAGACGAGGAGTTCGCCAGGGTTCCGCTGAAGATGGAGTGGTGGAAAAAGAAGGTCCTGAAGGCCTTCAATTCTGAATTTGCAGCCTATTACAAAAGTGGTTCTTTCGATCCAACTAAGATTGCCGATTATGCCTCTGCCATAATGGATAAGGTTGATGAAAATAAAGACGGCTCGTCTTCTGTAGAGGGAGGGAATAATGGTGACAGTGGGGGCAGTAGCGCGTAGCAATCTCCCCTACCGGGTGACTCAAGTGCCGCGGAGGACTTCCAAATTTCCGGCTTAGTTCTGATTTTATTCTTATTTGTATCTCTTTTATTTTTCTTGAAATTGTGCTGCAAGGCCATTTAACGCTGCTTATCTTGTAATAACACAAACGCTACAATATCGTTATCACTTCTTTTCTTGGATCTTGAGTCTCGGTCTATTTTTTACTAACGCTGACTACGCTTTGCCAGCGCCTTCCTACTACCGCAATGTTTGCTGCAGCTATATGTCACAGCTATATGTCAGAGCTGGTGCTACTTTTCATGGCATTAAAGGTTGCAGACCCCCAATTAATGTGATCAAAGGAGTCATGATGAGGAAAGACACGTGTCTTTCTTTTGGTGAGGCGTTTTGAAACAAGCACCTCCTAGGGAGTAGTAAGGACTGAAGCGTTTCTCCCTTTTCAAAATTATATTTCTCGTGCGTGTCGCGTTTCTCCAACACACCATTTTGCCATGTGTCGATTGCTCACTGGTCACGTCTTTTGACGCCTTTAGGGTTATTTATATTTTTTCTCAAAGACAATCTTGCGTCGTTCTTCGTACTGGAATTCTTGGTGTCTCTTTGGCAAAGGTACACTTACTTCTTCTTTCATACTCTTTTCTTTTCATTTAATTATGGCGAAAACTCATTGCTCTAAAAAATCTGTTAGGGAAGAAAAGATTGAAAACTCCCCCACTTCTCTTTACACTCTGCCCCTGGTTCATCGTGGGTTAGCCGAGTTCAATGCTCGGCTTCCTGATGGCTATTCGGTTCGAGTCGCTTCTGAGTCGCTTCACCTTAACAGCGAATTATCTGATAACAGTAGAATATTGTATGCCAAACTATTCAACTACGAGTTTCAGCTTCCTCTTGACCCGCTGGTAAAGCAGTTGTTAGTTCAATTTGACTTGAACCCGGCCCAGTTAAGTCCTAACGCGGTTTGCGTTGTTTATGCTTTCCTGCGTTGTGCCGATTTAAAGGAATTGAGTCCCCTTCCATCGTGTTGCTTCAAGATCTTTTCCATCTTTATTCTCGTAAAGGGGTAATAGCGATAGCACCTCGTTATGATGATGACTCATTGAAACCATTTACCTGGAAACTCATGGGTCTCGAGTCCTCTATTGCTGGCTAGAAAGAAGGATTTTTTATTGTTGACCTACCCGATCCTTTGTGGAGGACCGGTTTTAATCATGAGATTAAGGATATGGCTTGGGGTGAAAGAAAACCGCTTTCTTCTCCGGAGGATAGTTGGCTACAGAAACTGCTTCAATTGGAGTTTAGTGTTGACACCCGTAAGGTGGCCAACTGGATGGATGTTGAGAAGTGCAAAGTTGGTGAGTATTTGTCCCACTTTCTTTATGTTTCTGGAAATTATGAACACTGACATTTTTTCATGGTCATGCAGTGCCTTCGCCCGGTTGGGAGCCTGAATACATTAGAAGGAAAAAGAGAAGGGACTAGAAGAAGAGAGAGGAGGTTGCTGCCGCTGCGGTATCTTCTGGAGGAGGGGCCCCCACCGTTACTTTGGTCTCGCCACCGTCTCAAGAGGCCGCGGTTAGCCTTGACGCTACTCAGGCGTCATCTTCAAGAGTACGTGTTGTCAAAAGAAAGAAGAGAAGCAGAAACACGAGCGGTACACGTTCTGTTCTCTCCCAAGGCACCGCTTCCTCAGAAGTTACTGCCAGTGACTTAGTTCCTACAGGAATTACTCTAGTTTCCACGTCTGCTCAGGTAGTTTTTAGTCGTTGCCGCTACCGGTTCCTTTCATTCCTTTACCATCATCTTATTACGTTTTGTTCTTCTTAGGGAATTAACATTGTCTCCACTCATTCCCTTCCTGACCAGAATATGTCCATTGCGAGTTTTCTCGTGAACCGCCAGAAGAAAGCTCACCATAACTTTCAGAGCAGCCCAACCTCGTCTGTCATTAATCTTTCTTCGAGAATTTCTATGGAAGGTGGCGTGCCTCTCGAGTCATCTCAAGGTGCTAACCTTGGTGGTGAATTTCAGGCCTTTGCTGAGTCTTCTCCACTTCATTCTTCTTCTCGCGCTATGGGTTTCCAGTCTGACATGATGGGTTCTGATTTTGAAGCACTTGCTGGGACTGGGTCTTTTGTTCCTGGCATGGGAGGTTCCACTAACCACCCTCCCTCTCTACCTACCCTGTCGTTCGTTCCTATGTCTCCACCTCCTCTTGAGAGGGGCAATATTGTTCCTGACTTGATGATTGGTGTGAGTGCATATACTCCATCTGGGCCTGTCACTCACCAAGTTAACTTGAGCGCTTTTAGGGAGGAAGCCCTTCAAAATTCAGAGGCTGATGGTGATGACGCTGCCCTTGCGTCTACGTCTCTTTTGGCGGCTCGAGCGATGTCCCATCGAGGGGAGAGAGGTGTATTTTTGGCCAAAAGTCGTCAAGAGCGTATAAATTTCGTTCGTTCTCGGGTGTTCTCCTCCTTTTGCCATCTCCATTATTTGGATGACGATGACGCTAAGGTAGCGGCGGAGGGACAAAAATAGGTAGACAAATTGACAAATGAACATCAGGGGCTTCTGGATGCTGCGACCGCGGCCAAGAAGGAAGCGGAGGCTGCTAGGCTTGCTTTGGAAGATGAAAAACAGAAGGGTGTCGTTCTAAACACACGCTTTTCTGAGGAAGAAGCTAAGCTAGAGTCGGAGAGGCGCAGGAACGCTGAGTTATCTGCCGAGCTCAGTCTTTCTGCTAAAAAGTGTCACTGGTATATGCAAGAGGGAGCAGGGATTATGTCAGACGCTTTTATGAAGTACCACGGGGCGGGCGCCCTTCGGATTGACGTCCTTTCAGAGTACTATGATGAAAGGGCCCCGCATGTAACCGATGAGGGCTTCTACAGGGGAGAAATGATACCATAGCCCCTTCGTGAGCGTTAATGCTTTAACTTTTTGGTCTTTGCTTGTTAGCATATTTTTGTCCATCCTTTGAGGATG
Organism: Viola odorata; assembly: GCA_963691705.1. Taxonomy (NCBI): domain Eukaryota; kingdom Viridiplantae; phylum Streptophyta; class Magnoliopsida; order Malpighiales; family Violaceae; genus Viola; species Viola odorata. The sequence continues at coordinate 50,357,584 of OY829537.1, read as the reverse complement.
TTTGTAATGCTGACAATGTCGGATTTCCTTTAAGCAGTCGTTATCCTTTGCTTGGAATTTTATTTGCAAATCTTGTTTCGCGATGTTGCTGTCACAATATAGTTAGCGAATATTATTAAAATCGGAATGATATAATAATCATACCTTGCGCGGTAAATTAACCGCAAGCGCTTGTGGTGTGGCTTCATCACGATGCGTTGCCTACGGGCTATTAAGATATTTCTATCTTTAAGAATGTATGAATACGCTAGCGTAGTGTCTGTTCAGAGGCCACAACAACTTTTATTTCTGAGATAGAATTCTCCGCAACTTCTCTCTTTGTACAGCTGATGTTGTTTTACCATCATCCCTTTGGTGACGCTTTAAAGGGTGAATTTGATGCCATCTCTGCTGTACTGACGTCACCCTTTGTTGTTAGGGGGATCGCTTAGCTCTGCTAAATCTAGTCTTGCCATGGTATTACTTTTGCGATGGAGATATCTTTCCAGCTTGACTTCACCGGGTATTTACCGTCCGGTTACTTGCTGGGGTATCTCTCGGTGTTTCAAATGTTATCGGTCGGCTTGGAGCGTGCCTGGTCTTAGTGAGCCGTCTGATCAGGACTGGCCATCACAAGGATAGGATTTTCACTTCCAAGCGTTGAAACCTCGCGTCTCTGGAGCGTGCCTCGTCTTAGTGGTCCGTCTATGTTAGCACGGTCATCACAAGGATAGGATTTTCACTTCCAGGACGGAGTTACTATCTCCCTGGGGCGTGCCTCGTCTTAGTGGTCCGTCTATGTTAGCACGGTTGTCACAAGGATAGGATTTTCACTCCCAGGGATGCCGGGGCGTGCCTCGTCTTAGTGGTCTGTCTATGTTAGCACGGTTGCCACAAGGATAGGATTTTCACTCCCGGGGGTATTGGGGGCGTGCCTCGTCTTAGTGGTCCGTCTATGTTAGCACGGTTGCCACAAGGATAGGATTTTCACTCCCACCACTAAGTATACCAGGGCATGCCTCGTCTTAGTAAGCCGTCTGATCAGGATCGGCCATCACAAGGATAGGATTTTCACTCCTAGCATTCTTCGTTATCTGTATGTTATCAGTCAAAGAATGCACAAGAAGTACTCTTGCTTTATTTGTTAAAGCATGATAATGTTATCAAACGTAGGAGAAATCAATTTCTAGCATGATATAATTTCAAGCGAGCTATGTTCCAAGAATTTTGTAAGGGAGTACCGTCGAGTGTTTCCAAATGATACGCTCCCTTTCCGACGATACGGGTTACGTGATACGACCCATCCCAATTTGGACTGAGCTTCCCCATATGTTGTCCTACCACTCGCTTGTCCCTGAGCACTAAATCTCCTGCTTTGAGAAGTCGTTCTCTGACTTGTCTGTTATGATATTGCGCCATTTTTCTCTTGTAATGCAGGGTTTTTAAAAGAGTCTCTTCTTATATCTCTGGTAGCGCAGCGCATCAAGGTTAGCACGTAACCTTTCTTCATTTATTTCCTCTTTGAAATATGCCACTCTCAGGCTTAAGGTGTCAATTTCTACTAGCGTAACGGCTTCTGTGCCGAAGGCTAACGCAAAAGGGGTTTCTCCTGTGCTGGCTTTGACGGTCATGCGATAGGACCACATCACATATGGCAGTTCGTCTGCCCATTTCCTTTTAGAACCTTCCAAATCTCTTTTGATGCCACTAAGAGTACTACGATTGGTTACTTCTGCCTGAGCGTTAGTCTGTGGATGAGCTACGGAGGAAAATATCTGTTCAATTTGAAATTCAGCGCACTGTACTCTAAAAAATTGACTCGTGAATTGTGTTCCGTTATCGCTGACTAGTATGCGAGGTACCCTGAATCGCATTATGACTTGATATTTGAAGAAATGCCAGATTTTTTCGGTGGTGATATTAGCTACCGCCCCTGCTACCGCCCATTTCGTGAAATAGTCTACTGCCACGACCACAAATTTCAGTTGACATCTGGCTTTTGGAAAAGGACCCAAAATGTCAATTCCCCATTTAGTAAACGGGCACGGAGCGACTATCTCAGAAATCTCCACGGCAGGTTTTCGGGGAATCTTAGCGAATTCCTGACATTTCGGACATGTTCGCACGAATTTATAACAGTCTCTACGGATAGAGGGCCAATAGAATCCTGACCTAAAAACTTGCGCTGCCAAGGTGTTGCCAGCTACATGCATACCGCATATTCCTTCGTGGATTTCTCGCAAAGTATGGAGGCCTTCCTACTCTGTTATGCATTTTGCGGCTGGATGAGAGAAACATCTCCGAATCAGTTCTCCATTGTAGTAGGTGCATCGTGCCGCTTGCTTAAAAAAAAATTCTTTTCAGCCTTATCTTCTGGCAACTCATTGTGCTTTAAGTATTTTATTACAGGGATTCGCCAATCGTTTTGGACTTCTTCGACACAAAGCGGCATTTGTTCTTCCATGAAATAAGGTATGGCTATCTCCCCATAATACACGTCCTTGGGTATGGGGGCTTCCGGGTTGGCTGCCATTTTGGCAAGATTGTCAGCCTCAGCGTTATCCTCTCGAGGGATGTGCTTAAAGCTGACTTGCATGCCTTTTTTTTGTATTTCTACGAGTTCACGTTTCACTTTGGAGAGGTATTGAATCATGATGGGTTCTCTGGCTTGGGAGTTTCCTAAGCCTTAGTCTATCACTAGTTTGGAATCTCCACATACTTTTAGCTGTAGGTCACACATTGTTTCGGCGTCGTGTGGGGCCTTGGCGGAGAAGCTCCCGCCTATTCTGAGTCTGGCTAGTAATGCCTCGTACTCCATTGCGTTGTTGGACAATGGTTGCAAAATTCTGATGGCGTACCGTATCCGTATGTCATTTGGCCCAATCATGAAGATTCCGGCTCCGGCTAACTCTTAGTTTTTGGCCCCATCCACGTTGATAACCCACAAGTCTGTGTAGGTTTCCGGGGACGGAAGGTCCATGTCATCCGTTTCATCTTTTGGTAAGTCTGTAGATGGATCGTGTGTGAATGTGCATTCTGCTATGAAATCCGCTAGCGCTTGAGCTTTTATGGACGGTCTGGCCTTATACTGTAATCCGTACTGTTCGAGTTCAATTGCCTAGATTAGCATCCTTCTTGAAGACTCAGGCTTCCTAAAAAAAATTCTCAAAGGTTGATCTGTGAGTACTATGACAGGGTGAGCTTGAAAGTACCGATCCATCTTCCGCGTTGCCTGTACTAGCACGAACGTTATTTTCTCAATGCGGGCGTACCGTAATTCGGCGTCTTTCAGTACATGGCTGACGAAGAACACAGGGCGATGAATATGCCCATCGCTTCGTACAAGGATAGCGCTGACCACCTCGTCAGCGACGCCCAAATACAAGCATAAGGTGTCGCCCGGCTAATGTCTCGTTAGCACCAGATCATATGAAAGGTAGGTTTTTATACCGGCAAACGCTTCCTTGCATTCTTCTGTCCATCCAAAAGGGACTTTTTTTACGAATAACCTTGAAGAAAGGTAGACACCTTTCGCCTTGTTTAGAAATAAACCATCCTAGCGCAATGATGCGCCTTGTGAGTTTCTATACTTCTTTGATGGTTCGAGGAGATATCATGTCTTGGATAACCTTCACTTTTGAAGGGTTAGGTTGGATGTCTTTCAAACTAACCACGTAGCCTAGAAATTTGCCCGTTTGGAACACGAACATGCATTTACGGGGGTTCAGCTTCATTTGATGTTCTTTCATCACCTTGAAAACTTCTTCTAAGTCAGCTAAATGGTCGATAAAGCTTCGACTTTTGACCAATATGTCATCTACGTAGGCTTCTATGTTATTTCCGATTTGCCTTTCAAAAACCTTTTTTGCCATGCGCTGGAAGGTGGCCCCAGCGTTCTTCCGACCAAACGGCATTGTCGTATAACAGTAGGTAGCTTTTGGGGTGATGAAGGCAGTTTTTTCTTCATCTTCAACGGCCATAGGAATTTGGTGATATCCGGAATTGGCATCTAACGAGCTCAGATAGGCATACCCAGCAGTTTGATCGACCAACTGGTCGATTCGAGGTAGGGGGTAGCAATCTTTGGGGCAGGCGTCATTTAAGTCAGTAAAATCGATACACATGCGCCAATCTCCGTTGGGCTTCGGAACTAAGACGGGGTTAGCCAACCATGTTGGGTACTGGACTTCCCGAATGAAACCAGCATCCATTAGTTTAGATATTTCCTTCTCGATAGCTAGTATTTTTTCTGCAGAAAAAACTCGCTGTTTTTGCTAAATAGGCTTAGAGTTAAGGTCAACGTTTAGCCTATGTTCTGCAACTTCTTACGAAATTCCAGGCATATCCGCGGGTTTCCACGTGAATTCTCCCTTGCATTTGTTTAGTAGTCGAGCTAACTGCGCGTTCTCCTCCGGGCTTAACTTTTCACTAACCCGGAAGTTTGCTTCCTCAACTCCGCTAATGGGAACTGGCACCATCTTGTCCACCGGCTGCGTGCGTTTTTCCTCCTTATCTTCGAAGGGATCATCCGCTACGCATACGTAGCGGTCACAGCTCTACCCGTACAAACGGTACAATACATGTCTCTCCATCATGTGGGAGGAACGGAAAAGTAACTAGGACAACAAGAATCCTCCTCCCAAGAGGACCCAACATCCTCACAATAAGACGACATAGAAAAATTACCTACAAAAATAAACAAACACAATTGATAGATAAAAGGGTTAGTCTCTCCCTCACGTGTTTCACTCGTGTTTATCACTCTAATAGGCTCACAATTTTCTCTCCAAGCCCAAACCAACCCGAAAGCCAACAATGACTCAAAGAATCACTAACTAAGGCACAAGGAAAAGCAATGAAAACAAGGGCTAGAAGGAAAGGTGAAGGAAAGCCGAAATAGTGATCAAAGAAGAGAACTTGATTTTGATCACTAAATTGGCTTAGAGTGGATAGATGATGTGCGAAAACAAGGAAAGGGAAACACCAAGACAAGCTACACAAGAAAAGACTCACGGAAAAGAGAAAAGAAATTACAAAGAAATAAATCAAAACCGAAAGTATGAACAACTAACCTGAAAACCGAAACTCAAACAAAATACACACCTAATTGTAAACTACTACACTTATAATGTAATCACACATTGGTAGTCCCTTGCTTTTGACTCAATTGCAATTTTTTTTTTTTTTTTATCTATGTTTTAGTTCTTATTTTTTTTTTTTTTTTTCAATGAGTGAAGAGGTCTCACTTGTGTGACATGTATCCTTAAAGAAAAGAAGTAAAAGATTAAACCACACAAACACCAAACTTTCAAAATTTTTGGCTCCCACGAAATCAAACACAAAAAGCAAAACGTATACAATGATGAACACAAAGAACACCAAGCATACTTTCGCCTTCTGGCCACAAGGTATAGCAAACGTCGACCAAAAATTATGAAACTCAGAAGACAGACTCAAAAGACTCCGATCTACAACTTTTTAGAAGGAATAAAAATACGATTCCAAGTGGAAGACACTCAAAACAAATGCACAACACAAGACTATTTTTCTCGCGCGATTTCTGCACTTTTTTTTTCCAAGGTCAAAACGTGTGGAAAATGTACAGAGTCTGCGGCCGACTCCAAAACAAAAGTTTCTCTACTCAGAAATATCTTTCAGCACACAAAGTTTTCAGATTTTTCTGGTCGAGAAAACTGACACAGAACAGAAAAGAAAACGGACTCAAAAATGACTCTTTGACAGAAATAATTTGTCCAGCACAAATGAAATAAAATGACCAAAGGGGAAGCTATTTTAATGGTGGAGAAGATGAGATGAACAAAGAGAAACTAACCTAGAGATAGCTGGAGCTCTACTACCACTTGATGCGACCCAAGCGCCTCGATGGAGACCTAGGCGCGGGCTTGATGGAGCCTTCGGATCTAGTCCCTTACACGGATGGTTTCCTTGAAACAAGATGGATGGATGCGGGATATTTGATGGGTAAATGGGAGTTTAGATGCAGCGGAATATAATGGAGGAAGCATGAAGGTGTTTGATGGAAACAATAAACGAACTTAGCAAGAAGGATTACTAAGGGTCTTTCGTTGGATTGATGAGCTCGCTCAAGAACAAGCTTGAGTAACTTGATTAAAAGAAAGGAAAGGATAAACAATGGCTTTTAGCTCTAGTAGCATATGGTTCCAAGAACCCTAACAAGTTCCTTAAGCTAGGCCTAAGGGTTGGTCTAAAAGCCCTATGATGAAAATCATGAGCAAAATCAAAGACAACCTAAAAATGAAGCTAAGGCCTTCATTTTATAGGAAAAATAATTACAAGGGTAAGATGACCCAAAACACCCTTAGACAAAGGGCCTTGAGACGCTTGACCATGGGCAAGGCTAAGGGCTCGGACGCTAGCTCGGATATGGCCTCGGCCAAATACTCGGACGCGGGCTCAGACACGGCCGTGTGACTGGGCGCTGGCATGGCCGTGCGACTGGGCTCGAGCACAGGCGTGTCACAGGGCTCGGTCACGGGCGTGCGACAGGGCTCGGGCGCGGCCGTGTGACAGGGATCGGGCACGGGCGTGTGATAGGGCTCTGGCACGAGCTTGCTGGCATAAGGTTGGGCATGGGTGCGCGGGCGCAAGGCTGTGCTGAGGCGCTTGCTGGCAAGGCAAGGCACTGGCGTTCGAAGGTAACACTAGGCTCGGGAGCGCGGGCGCACGGGCCAAGGCATCTCACGTTCGTGCGAGGGCCAGGCTAGGGTCGGGCGCAAGGCTGGGCACGGGCGTGCCATTGCTGGACTCTGGCACGCGAGGGCGTGCGATGGCCAAGTAGGGCATGGGCGTGCGAGAGTATGTCGAGGGCACAGGTGCGTGAGGGCAAGGCGAGGGCGCAGGCTCGCGAGGGCAGGTCGAGTCATAGTGGTACCAATGAGTCATTGCCTCATGAATATCCCTCTCAGCCTTAGGCGGTAGCGACTAAGTCCGTGCTCCTCGTGGGCCTATGAGAGTAAGTGGGTTGGATCGTATCAAAGGACATAGTTAAGACCATTTGTAAGCTTGAACAAAATCTCTCCCCCCCCCCCACACACACACACCCCCACCCCCACCCCCACCCCCCTCGTCATTCTTTGATTCCATGGAGCACTTTCTAATCCACTTATCTTGCGAGGCAAAGATCGGTGGGCCCGTACAACTCCGTTGGATGTACCCCTACAAGAGGTAATTAATATGTATATGATGTTATTGCAGCTGAAATTTTTATCATGGTATAGAAGCTTATTATGTCTTCACTTCTCACGCTATTACACGATCTAAAAAAAAGTTAAGAATAAGGCTGCAGTCGAGGGATCAATTGCGGAGGCGTTTGCCACTCAAGAAATTGGGACCTTTTATTCTATTTATTTTGGATTTGATGTCCCTACCATCCTCAATTGTTGGCCTAGAAATGATGACGGTGGATAAGTCCAAAGGACCGAGGGTTTGAGCATATTTCAAAAACCTGGTGAACCATGACGTGGATCCGGGTGGCGAAGGTGGTTAATAGATGAGGAACGAAACTAAGATGCGCTCTACATTTTGATTAATTGTGATGCAATCGAACCATTCTTTGAGTAAGTACACGAGCAAGGTTTGCGACGGAAATTTCTTTTGAAAATAAGGATTTTTTTTGTAGTGGGCCATCATCTTCTCATTTTCTTTTTAATAATTATTTATTAATTGGTACTCAAATTTTACCATTCAAAATTCACAACCCAAGCATACTTAGGAGGAAAAATTAATGGTTTGTTCAGATTCAAATAGTGATTTTTATAGATATTTTTATGTGTTGAGGATTAAATTAATACCAGATCACGGTTCGCACTCATAAATCATAATTTTTAAATATAATTGTTTCTTAATATGATGTTAACGGAGTCTAAGCGTTCTGGAGTTCTTATCATAGACTCAAACTAGATGTGTATTTTAGTTTGGGCTTCTTATAAAATTGGAGCATCAATGCATGCTAAATGGCCCAAATCTAAGAGTTGTTTTGGAGATATCGAGAGTGGACGAGGGAGTCTTTGGTAAATTAATGGTTGTTTCTTAACACTTAATACCAACACTTTGACTAGTTTTTATGTTAAATTTAATAGTTATTTAAATAAAATGAAAAAAAATTGAAAATACTATAAATTAATTTTTTCTCCATATCAATTTATTAATTTTAAAGATAAGAAAGACTCATTCATTTATAGATTATCATTACAAGTCAATAATAAGAAAGAAATTTCTTCTAATTACAAGACAAATAAAAAAAAAGTAAAGTATTTGAAATGTTGGGAGGCATCTCTATCATCAATTATCTAAGAAAAGATGATATTATCAATATGGGAAAAAACCAGACAGAAAATATTTTGATTGGAAAAATTTTCATTTTTGTCTTAGAAAGAAGGCCAATATTGAGTCCTAAATTAATACTAGGAAAAAAAAAAAAAGAGGTTGTACTACAAAGTTTTGTTCATAAGAAAAAATAATTAAGATAAAAATAAATAAGGAAGAGACGTGTGTGGACTATTCAAACTCATAGGCAATAAACCATTAAAAGCACAAACCATGCGATACGAAATTGTAAAATGCCACGTAGGCAATAAACCACTTTAAGGCATAAGATTTTTCTAAAGCACAAATATATAAAAATAATATTTATTTTCTTTTAAAATACTTTTAAAAATTACAACGATGATCGTTACAGTATACATTCTACTACTTTGGTAATGAAAAAATATCGAATTTTGTAGCATCGTACGAGTATTCAAATAGTTACAATGTTAAAAAAATATTTCTAACCATTACAAATTATTTTATTTTTTTTTTGGTAAAAGTAACCATTAAAAGTTAATTATTTACAATCACAATTTAATTCTTTAAAAAAAATTTAAAAAAAATTACAGCTCCAAAAATATTGATATAAATACATTAGCAACCTCCGCCCATTCCTCCTCACCGTCGCCTCCTCCACCAGTGATACGATCTCGGTTGCGAAATGAAAATGAAGCCGTGAGTGGATCTACTCCTCTTTGGGAGGTTGGCATTGATGGACGATTGAAAGGATGTTGGGAGGAGTATGGAGAGGATAACGTCGCAAGAAGGAGATGCGAAAATAGGTGCAGCGGATTTAATGGATGATAGGTAGAGATGCATTGATGATAACAATAATCGAACTCACAATATACGACAAACCCTCCTAGAATAAGATCTATGCAATCTTGCCACAAATAGAGTAAGGATCTCTTAATCAAAATTGACCCTCCCTAGTCTTGCTAGGACAACCCAGTTGTTTGATGAAGATGAAGATAGATGACGGTTCTAAGAACCCTTACACTAACCCTTACACTAAGTTAACTAATTGTTCCATGAGAAAACCAAATTCAATTCAAGTCTAGGTATAAAAGAGACTAAGTCCTTCTATTTATACCCTTCAATTATTACAAGGGAAAGCCCTAAAATACCCTTGGACCAAGGGCCTTGAAGCTCACTCATAAGCTGCTCGAAAAGAGGTCAGAAAGCCCAAAGGATGGATGGATCTGGCGGTATACCACCTGGAGCCTGGCGGTATACCGCTAGGCACGTTTACTTTGCCATACCATTTGCCGAAGCTGGCGGCATATCGCTAGGGCTTTCGCGGTATGCCGCTAAGACACTGTCTTGGCTTCTTCTTTGCGCGCTTTCGGGGAAGCTAGGCCACGTGGGAGGTCTTTCCTTGGCGATGTATCATGCCATCCCCCTTTGAGGAGATTCTTCCTCGAATCTAGGTCATGGATAGTGTGAAATACCAAAAAGGGAGATGGAGAGTTAAGCACAAGAACTACCATTGCTCTCCTTCGCTCCATGTCCCTTTCAACCCATTGGCAAAATGGATCCGTGTAGTCATGAAGGGAAGCCAAATGAGGGAAAGATGAGATTCGCCCAAGAGGTGGAGCCTAATGATTGATGGAGGAGGCACGGTCACTATGCTCAACTCTTAGGAAAGGATCCATAAATTGAAGTAGTGGCACCGACGGAATGATAGAGAATTGGCTGCCAAAATTCTGAAACTTTCTTTGCAATTGGAGGCAACAAAGAGCCTTCTCATGGCAGCCCGAAGTAAACTCACAAACCCCTCATGTACTCCCATTGTTTCCATGCTCCATATGATCCACAACATTTGGATTTTCCTCGAAAACATCCAATGCCACAACAAATGGGCTCACAACATCATCAACGGGTGACAAAACATACACTTCCTCTCTAGATGGAACGAAATCCCCCTCAATGAATGTGAATCCAAAGAGCCAACACTAACCGCATCCTTGTGTGGCACGCTGGAGGGATAACTACTAGATGAACCAATCTCCGCACCCCATTTAACCAACTCATGTTGAGCAAGTTGTGTGACGGTCTCCCATTGGTGAAGTATTCACTCCAAATTTCGCTTGGTTTTAGCTTGTGCTTCACTATGAGTCGTAAGTAGAGCAATGAGATGGTCTAAGGTGGCAGATTTATCCAAACTCGGCACCGAGACACAAGTAGAGGAGCCATAGCCACGGCTATGGTAGGATGAGGAACCTAGGTCATGGCTTGGTGAATATGGAGCCTCGGTGTAGTAGTCCCCTTGCCCATAAGGAAGATACTCACTATTCGACCGAGAACCATAACCATCACAGTGTGGAGGATGCGCCTTAGGCTCATATGCACTAGCTCCATGCCCATTATAATCAAATCTCTCCCGAGAGAAACAACCACTATCATAGCTAGCAACACTTTGGTTATCCAACCTATCATCCATATTTGTCTCATATCGAAAAGCAACTTGATCATAGGAGGAAGTGTGCATACCGTAAGAACAAGATGGTTGCCGAGATTGAGTCTCCCAATAGGCATGCGACTCATAAGGATCATAAGAACACGAAGTGTGATCATCACCCACCACCGAGTCATATGCATTACTTAGGCAACGAGAACTAGCCTCCCAATAGGAAACACCATCATCAAAGTCTTGTTGAGATGGCTCATGAGGATCAAACTCCGGCCAAGAATAGGATGCGGGGTAAGAATGTGAAATATGGTCATCAACCCCATAAGATATATCACTCCCATAAGAGCAACTCGCATTATTAAATTGAGACATGGTAACAGTACCTACAAAAAGAATAAACTATATATATACATATAGATTAGTGAAAATAAAATCGCTCCCTCACGTGTTTCACTCGTGTGTTTGCACTCCTCTCTATTGTGCTCACAATCACTCAACTCACAAGGATATTCAAGGGAAAAATTGAAATTTCAACGACAAGGATCTTCCCAATGACTTGATACAAGCAAGAACGCAAGAAACACCAAACAGTTTGGCTGGAATGACTGGATATTTTGCGCAACTTTTGGAAATGATACACTAAAAATATTAAACGAGGGAATTAATTCACAAAATTAGGTATGAACACTCCTAAGAGAATGTTATACAAATTTTATTAAGGAAATAAAATGAAAAAGAGAATGGAAGACACAGAAAATAAACCACGAACACCAAAAGGACTTTCTCGATTGAAATCTGCGCACCTTTCTATTTTGGCAAAAATATATAAGAGGTACTCAGAATTTCCTGGTGACGCAAAAATGAAAAATGTTACGCACGGAATGAAGTTTGTTAACACAAATTTTCAATATTTTCTGGGTAGGGGAACATATAAAAACCTAACAGACACTAGAACAAATAAGAACAAACTCAAGAACAACCTTGGCTGAAAATGGTGACTTGAGACTTATGAAATAAAAGAGAGAAAGGTGTTTAGGACTTGACAAAAAAGACTCTAGGACTTGAAGACACAAAAATAGAAGACTTTAAATGAGTTTAGGACAAAGAAAGATAGGTCACTCAAGTGTTTAAAACCCCTCACGTTTTCCTCTCAAAAGTCAGCTCAAAGGTGCCTAGTTTAGGACTTATGTGGTGTTCTTTATCTTGCCTTTGTTTAGGAATTTTGGTAGGGTATATAGCTGGGCTGCTAGCTGAGCAGATGGGGATTTAGGAGGCTAAATTTCAGCCCTTTCTTGTGGCTGCCACGGTTTGGAGGTGAGAGGGAAAGTAGGGTAGGTTGTACTTCCTTAAATTAAGGAAGGTTGTCTTCTAGAAGTTGATGGATGTACTTGGGCTTACATTTATGGGTGAGGGACTTGTGATGGCTGCTCATGGGAGAAGTATATTTTTTTAAAGGGAAACTCACTCACTCCAACAATTTGAAGGTGAAATGGATCAAAAAGTCTCACAAGATGAACATGCATGAAGATGACACAAGAACACCAAGAATATAGACCTCTGAACTTTCACCTTTTCAACAGGCAAATGATGGAATTAAAATTCGAGAATTATACCACAAGAAACTAGAGACAAAGGGCTATATTTTATATACAAAACACAAGAAAAATGAAGACATAAAACTCAAGAAACACTGTTCCAAAAATGAACACCAAGAATAGAAAAGTTGACAGTTTTGAGCACTTTGTCTAAAACGTTTTTGCAAGGGTTTCCTTTGAAAGAATTGTCATGGTTGATCATCATTCTGCCATTGCCAATGACTCTCTCTGTTGCTGTACATGAGGAAAGACAAAAGTAGAAGAGAAAGTAAACGGTTTAAGGTTAGTGAAATCAAAACGTAAAGGCCAAAATTTAGGGTTTTGGTGGCTCGCGCCAAAATAGAATTTTCGCATGACCAATGCGTTCCTCACTTTCTTCTCTCTTGTGTTATCACATGTCTCTCCTTTTGTATAAATGCTACTCTCAGTATGCTCTTTATTTTCATGCAAGTATTTTCCTCTCGTATGCTCATTCTTTTCATGCGTGTTGTTTTCCTCACAAGCGCTCTTCCTATGCTCAATCTTTTCATAGGAGTTGTTTTTATTTTCAACACTCAACTCTTTTTCTTTCCCCCTTTTCTATCTCAAATTTAGCATAACTTTTAGTAACCCATTGTATATCCTCAATTTGTTTAGTTATTGTCAAAGTGGTAAGTGTGAACTTCTTTCCATCCTTCACAATCTTGTAATGATTGTTTTCTCTAACAAGAATGGCTTCTCTATCATGCAGCCATGGTTGACCAAGTCGTATGTGACTCCATTGCCAAGGTATCATATCACAAAGGATTTCATCTTTGTATCATCCAATAGAAAATGACACTACCACTTGTTTTGTCACCTTAACCTCTTCGTCGTCGGTCATCAATATGTACAACTTCGGATGTGGAGTAGTGCGAAGGTGTAATTTATGTACTAATAAGGTACTAGCACAGTTGGTATAACTCTTATTATCAATGAGTATTGAACACACCCTTTCCTCCATCAAACAACGAGTGTGAAGGAAACTTCTTTGTGACTTCATCTCACTCACTCCCATCTTTCCTTGTACACCCAAATTACGCCTATCAACAAGCGTCTGGACAATATCTTTTCTTCTGCCTTTAACTCTCTCGGCTATATGATCAACAGATCCCTTATTTTTATCATCTAGCCGTCGCATACCAAGTGCATGCGGATTTGGGACATCGCTATCAAGGATACGACTCCCTTGACTAGCCGCCTCGCCTCTACTTCTCATTTTTGTTGAGATCTTCCCTCTCTCATCTTCCCTTTCACCAAATATTCTATCATGTTTTGTTTTGATGAGGCTAAGCACTTCTTATTTCTTGCCTTGAACCTCCTTTCTCCATGCGTCCAAAGGCTCCAACTTATCGTTAAGGTTGTGAAGAAGCCTGATGACCTCCTAGCCAGTACGACTCGCGGAACTCCCATCGGGCGCTCCTAGCATCCTGAAACCACAAAGACAATAAAACGACGTAGAGTTGAACTAACCTAGAACTCCCTCACGTGTTTCGCTCTCGTGTTTTCTCTCTATTGAACTCTCAAATCACTCAAAGTATTCCTCCAATTGTTACTGCACTCAAACCGTTATAGACAGACTCGAGAATTTCAAGGAAAGGCTTCCAATAAAACTCTCAAAGACAACTATCTTCAAAATAATTTTTGATGCTCAACAAGAAGTTTAGTTGCAAAGAACAATCAACTAAATAATTGTTGGGATGGAATAGAAGAGATTTTATATAGGCAGAATCAAAGATAGCTCAAAAGACTCGAAAGGACTCAAGTAAATTGCAAATTGCGAATTGATGTGTGTGTGTGTGCGCTTTAGGGTTTTGAACTTGCAACTTCAATAACTTTCAACTCCGACCACTAAATTGAGTAATTCTTTTTGCAGTAGCTTCACAAAACTCTGTAGTATTTTGTATTTTATTTCTTCTGTTGTTTTGATTTTTTTTGACTCTTTTGTGACTCTTTTGAACGAAACTAAATAAAAATAATAAATAAAAGACACTTTTTTGGTATTTTTCACTCTTTTTGTGGACAGAAATTAAATAACAAATGACACAACAAATTACACAATGATTTGTTTGACAAAACACACACAAGAGCTAAAACTAGCTCGACTCAAGACTCACAAAACAAACTAACAAAGCACACAAGAAGATTGGTTAGGAATGAGATAGAAGAAACCCCATCTCAACAAAGAAAACTTCAAAATGAAAAGATAGATATTTTTTTTATAAGGATAGATACCAAACCTTGAATGCCTTGAGCTCCGCTACCAACTAATACGATCCTAGTTGTCTAGGATGCGTTTGAATGACGATCTAATTCGAAGGTTTGAGATTGACGCAGAATTTGGTGGATAAACTCACTTGGGGACCTTTGACGGAAGGTTAGTCAGCCTAGTTGTCACCTAATGAGGTTCTTGATTCGAATCCTTAACCCTCTACTCGACCTGCGAATAGACAACTAAGGTGAATGAAACAATGGCGGTGAACTTTCGGGTTTTACTTGTGATTTTAAATGAGTGTTCAGACTCAATTAAAGACAAGGCTCTCGTAAGAAAATTTTGAGAAACTCTCTCGAAATTCTATTATCAAAATCAGGGGTTGTTTACAATGTATGCATGCACTCCTTTATATAGGATTGCACAAAGTTCTACTTAGACTATAACTATAAATTCTAATTCTAATAGAAGTAGGAGTTCTATCTAAGAAACAACTCTAATAAGTTAATAAAACTAAATAAAAATATATTTAAATACATTCCAGAAGTTCCAAGATGTTTCCGCATCATTGGGCCAAGGTTTGGGCCGAATCCTCAAGTCGCTTAATTCCTTGCGCACACTCGCACCATAATGTCGACCAATGCTCACTTTTGATCCGCTCGTGCAATTGGGTTGAAACCTATCCCTAATGAAAGCTAACATCTCAAACCTTTGGGAAGACGTCTTGTTCCCTAGTCCAAGCCTCACTGGTCCAAATTGGATCGGACGGAAACTTCTGACGCGTCCGAGAGTCAGTCTGCATAGGACTGTTGTCAACGAAAATGTCTCTTGGCATAACATGCAAATGGCTTATGCGTTTGAGCCGAAACTTGGTCAGAATTTGGACAACAACTTGAAGTTTCAGAACCAATATCGATCGCACGATTCTGATTTGTGTAGCTCTGACTGGATTTGGATAAAGTCGCTGGTTGCACATGTGCGTCTTCCTCTTGACAGCTAGAATGTCATCATGGGCCATCTTGCAATCTGACCATGCGATTGTCCTCAAACTTGTCCACGACTCTCCTAAGACATCTCGTTGTCTTATATTTACTTTGGATCACTGGTCGAAGCCTCTGTTCCATGGGTTGGCTCGGCTGGTCATCACTTGCATCTGTGTAGGCTCGTTGGAGTGTGTCATGCGCGCTACAAGGTTTAGGGTTTGTGTTGTCCATGTGACGGATGCTGTCTCCACTCGATGAGCCTGTGAGAGCCTCCCTCGATGCTCCTTGGCATCTTTAGCTCGATGCACTGATCCGCTAAGCCCTCGGTGCGTGTTGTGCATGTGTTAGGGCTAGGATCGTATCAGAGGGACGTTATGCTACAAAGTGCCAAAGGGCGGCACTATCATAAGAGCATGGTGCCCGAGCGAGGCACCAAGTTGTTTCAAGGAGAGTGTTTACTAAGGGGTATTTGGAGTGTGTCATGACGATGAGGACGTTGCTAAAATAGGTGTGGGAGGATGTTATGCCTCGCACAAGAGAGGCATGCATTTGGCTATGTAAAATGGGCCGAGAGACTCACAGAAGGAAAGTGGCGTAAAGCGTGGACGCTAAGAGAGGTTTATCAAGTAGGCTTGAAAAGGTTTGAAGGATCTGGAAGCTTCCAGAAGAACCTAGCACATTGTGGAGATATGTGTGGAGCATTCCGGGAAGATTCTAGAAAGGTTATAGAAGGGGAGATGCGTGGAGCCTCCCGGAAAGAATCGAGAAAGGTTCTAGAAGGTGGATGTGTGTGGAGCCTTCCAGAAGCATTCTAGAAGGTGTCTAAAATAGGAGAGTTCTAGAAGGGTTCTAGAACACTTAAGGAGAACCGTTGGATCAAATAGATCCTACTCGTCCATTAAGAATGTGGATATGTATATATAGGAGTAGTCACTCACTTGTAAATTCAGCCATGACTTTAGAATACAACCAAGCTTAGAACAAACTTGTAGAGCCAAGCATTTTGTATTCAAGCATTGGTGCAATTGTTAATACATAAAGCATTCTTCTCCAAGCTATCTTTTGTGCTTTCCTTTCTAAGTTCTTCTTGTAGCAATATTTTTTTAAGCCTTGTGGCTTTGGTGTTTAGGCTGACTTAGCAAGCTAAAAGGGCGAGTTAGGTAGGTATCGCACGGGTTAATCGCTGCGCAAAATACTCATCCCGTGATAAAAGGAACTTCCTCTCTCATCCTACTACTATATACTACTGTAAATAATTTAATTTTGGGGATTCTAATATGAGGTGAGGAGTATTGTGTCATGGGATGAGTATTTTATGCAGTAATTGATCCGTGTGGTACCTAATTAATTCGTCATTTAGCTTTCTAAGTCAGCCTAACCACCCAAACTATAAAACTTAAGACAATGTTAGTATAACAAGAACATAGAAAGGAAAGCACACAAGTTAGTTTGGAGAAGAATTCTTATATTCACAATTGCACCAAAGCTTGAATACAAATGTTTGTCTCTAAGTGCTTCGTTGAATGTACAAATGAATGACTACCTCTATATATACATGTTCACCTACTCAATGGACGGCTAGGATCAAATAGATCCAACGATTGTGCGTAAGAGTTTCAAAACCCTTCTAGAACTCTCCCCTTCTAAACACCTTCTAGAATCTTTCCAGAAGAGTCCACGCACATCTCCACAATATGCTAGACTCCTCATGAAGTTTCCGGATCCTTTAAGCCCCTTCAAGCTTGCTCGTTCATGTCTTGACCGCTTAGACTATGAGTTTGCCCATGATCTAATTTGATTAACCTCTTTCGGTGTCCATGTTTCACGCCTCATGCCTTCTGCTAGTTTTTTAGTGACATCACATGCGTGCATTCTAGGCACACTAATGGCCCCTCTTGCACGGGGCATGACAAGTGGAACCGGAGATGGTGGGACGGTGATGATAATGGTAGGAGAACTATTTAATTTGGATTTTTGGAAAAGAAAATAAGTTAGTTTTTATTTTAATTTTTTAAGGTTAGTTTTTTTTAATTTAAATTTATTAAAATATTAATGTACTGCACAGGTGAGCTATGTCTGTATTGATATTCATATTATTCTATTCAATACTTAATATTCGCTTACGCGTTATCAGTCACTTTAATAAAGCGGACGAAAACGAAATATGTATCATTTTGAAGAGTAAAGGGACAATTTATGTACATTAATGAAGTAGACTATTAGAAAAACGAGATTAAACAATTTTTCAAATAGAGGACAAAAAATGTCATTTATTTGTACTTTATATATTGATCTTTAATTTACTATATTAGGGTATTTTGTTTTCCTAATTTGGTAGAATTTGAATGTATAACACGATTTCTTTATTTCCGTATCCCAAATGGAAAACAACTTTCCTACTTCTTTATTTATATAAGTATTTTTTTATACAAAATAATTAATTCAGTTTTATTTATGCTTTCTTACGATTAATTAACATGATTGCCAAATGGTTTGATACCGTACTTAATTTACAGTTGCATTAATATTGCTAATTAATAATTCTTTGATTTTAATTAAGATTAACACTCAAGTGACAAGTCTAATGTATTAAATTTAAAGTGACAATAAAAATTAACTCTGCTCTTCCTCCAACCACTGCTTAACCAAAGTAAGCTCATTTCTCTTCCTCCAAACTTATTCAGGTTTTACTTTAGTTCTTCTGACATACCCATCTTCGCTTCTCTATGTATGTATACAGTTTCAATCCTTATGGCATGTGTGCTGTGATTGACGAACTGGGTTTGTCTTGAATTCCTAACGCTCTCAACAATTTAATGTACATAGTGGTGTAGTAAGTTTTCTGGTTCAATTCAGGTTTTGTTTAAGTGAACATGTTGGAAGTTGAAATATTGGAGGTTACGCTGCAGGGTGCTTTGATTTTATCTTGAGACGAAAGTCTTATTGTTTGAAGCTCTGTGTTTTCTGAACTTCCTGTTATGTAAATGCAAGAGCTGGTTCAGTTTGGGATTCCTCAATAGATGTACTTCTAGGGACATAATGCGCGGTAACACTAATGGAGATGATTTTCTTGATAGTGATGGACACTCGGAAGATGCTATACTTGAGAGTTCTGATGAACGTTAAAGCAGCTGAAGATGGCGTGTCGCAGAGATGTAATCCACAAACTCTGATGAATAATTACATTGTCTTAACAGAAACATCAGTGGAATGTTTGGGTTGGAGAATTTTGAACCATATGCTCCTATGACTTTTCCAACATTAGACGATGCAAGAGAGCTCTACTATGAATATGCCAAGCAGACAGGAAACATTCATTAAAGAACATGACAGTTTTAGGGCCTGACTTTGTTTTATCCAAAGAAGGTTTTCGTTCTGCATACATTGAAAAACGACCGAGTACTTCCTCTAAAGCCAGTACTATTATAGGAAAATGGTGAAAACTGCAGGCAAACAAAAAGCACTCTCTAATTCTTTTTTTTTTAAGAAGAGCACTCTCTAATTCTTGAGCACATACGAGGGAGCAGTTTTTCATCAGGGGATTCAATTTGCCCAGCCCAGTGCATCAACTACATTCGCTCCGGATTCCTTCCAACACTGAGTATTACTCCGGTTGACCTGAGATTTGTATCCTGGTAAGCAATGTCATGTTAAATAGCATGCTGTGAATATATTCGCTGTGTGATAGTTTAGATCATATCGAAATGTGAGTAAGATGATCACCTCATACTCACCTAAAAATTGAATTCTTTCATATTCTTTTCATTGTCCAATTAGTTGGTGTTGGCTTTGGGCACAAAAATGTTAATTTTCTTTCGGTAAGCAACAGATTTGGATGCTAAGGTTAGAGTTTCTATCACAGCAGATGAAAATATTCAGAGATGTGTTCTTCATTGGATTCTATGTTAGAGAGTTGAATCATGTGCAAAACCAACAGTAAGAGTCAAAAATCCAGAAAGCCAACTTAAATTAATTTGTGTAAGCATTGATCAAGTTTACAGAGTGGGATGTGAAACAAATGAGGATATGCCATTGAAGTACAAACCATAAACCATCCACCAACTCGATCTTAAAAACCCTCAAAACAAAACAAATCCCAAATCAAAAACACCTACACTTTCATGGCTATTGGTGACAAAAGCTCTTCTCCATTCTTACCATCACCCTGCCCCCCTTTCCATTCCATGAGTCATTAGCTTTGGCTATGATGATTTGGCTTTGCCTTGTGTTCGACACGTGTAGCTGATCTCGGCACCTGTACTCCTGAATCGGCCAATGCAAAAGCAGAGGAGGTCACAATGATGGCCAGAAATTCTATCATCTTGATGTTCAAAAGTATTTACACTCTTTGCAAAGAAACAAAAACAATGGAGTGTTGTTAATTAGTCAGAGCACTAAAACCACCTCCCTTCATCATCTGCCTAAACTCTTTGTAATTTACCATTCCATCACCATCCACATCCACCTTCATGATCATCTTCTTGCAATCCTCTAAAGTCCTGCCTTGCTTGATCCCGAGGGAGGCCAGAACAGACCTCAACTCATCGACGGTGATGAACCCGTCTCCATTTTGATCAAACACATTGAAAGCTTCCTTCATGTCCTCCTCCTCATCCTTCTCTTCCATGATGGACTGATACAACTCACCAAACTCTTCAATGTCCACGCAGCCATCGCCGTTGACATCGATCTTTGCGATCATGACGGACAGATCTTTATCTGGGATAAAGATGCCGAGATTCTCTAAAGAATCGTTCAACTCCTTCTTCGTGATCCGGCCATCTCCATTGCGATCGAACATCTGGAAAACGCGCTTGAGCTCAATGGGGTCCATTCTTTTAGGCACGCAAGGAGGAGGAGGAGGAGGAGGAGGAGGAGAGGAGGGTGTTTTTAGGATCTAAGTTTCTTGCTGTTTGCTTATTAGTGTTTTTGTTGTTGACAAGAAGACTTTGCAGACCTATTTTTGGGTCCTCATTTATAGGGAAAGGAATGGCCGAGACGGAAAAGTGTTGTTAGGTCTCTTTAGAGATGCAAGCTGGCTGGCCAAAAAAACAAGAAAAAAAAAACAAAGAACGTGGATTGCTAGCGACTTCATCATTACTACTTATTAAATTAATAAATAAATAAACTAATAGTAGTTAATATAATAACCCTACTCTTTGTCAAAAACGCGTTGCTGTAATTATTGTGCTTGTTTGGTGTTTGGGGTTTTTTAATTGTTGGTAGTAGTAGTATAGTATATTAAAATTGGTCCGTGTTTATAAATTTTACTGATTCTATACGTGAGTTAGTAAGAATTTATTAAAAAATGAGTTTCGTTTTGATCCAACTAGTTTTGATAAGGTAATATTCTAAACTCGTAAAATTTTAAGCGATGGTTTGAGTGTTTGACACATTTATTTATATGTGCTCATAATTTTTTTATTTTTTTTTACCCTAATTAGAAATAACGGAAGAAAATAACATTTTTTAAGAACATTTCAGTAATTTGGGTCAATAATGAATATTGAATACTTAGGAATTAGTTGAGAGAAAAAAGACCGTTGATAACGGATCTATGGAACGTTGGGAATGGAGCCCGCAAGTTTGTTTGCGCGTGATTAGTGGGGTGGTGACACATGGCAGCTGGTAGTGTTGCTTTACGCCTACTTTTTTGGTGGTCAGTTTGGTGTTTGGTTTGGACTTGGGCGGCCTTGAAAGTGACCATGTATTCTCTCTCTTTTGTTCAATATATTCTTTCTATTCCAAGCTCACTCCACTATAAATTATAATTATGTTTGCAAGACCAATTTAGGTTATTTTTCCTAGTTTTACTTGCAGTTGTCATCTGATTTTCTCACTATTTAAAACAAATAAGAGCAAAAGTCATTTTTTAGCATGCAATTTTATAGGGAAATACTAGGGGTGTCAAAACGGGTCTATGGGCCGGATCCGACCTGGCTAGATCCAAAGACACTCGGGTCGGGACCAGACCCAATCCCGACTAAAAACGGGACCAATTTCTGGTTCCGGTCCCGGCCCGGTCCGAGTCCGGGACTAGACTCGAACTCGACTTCCTTTTTCTTTTTTTATTTTTCCTTTTCTTTCTTACCCCCTCTCTCCTTTTTCTTCTTTCCTTTCTTTTCTTCTTTCTAGAACAATTCTTTTTCTTTCTATTTTCATTTTCTTCCCCTACTCACTCTCCTCTCCTCTTTTCTTTCTTTTTTTCTTTTCTTTCCTCTCTTCCCTTTCCTTTTTCTTTTCTGTTTTTCTTTCTTCTTCCTCTCTTTTCTGTTTTGGTTTGGATTGGTATGGTGGAGGTTTAGATAGGGAGATGGAGGTTTAGATAGGGAGATGGAGGTTTAGTGATTGGCGATCGGTGGTGATAGGAGAGGAGATCGGTGGTGGGTGGTGGCAGAGGTGATGGATTTAGTGATGATGGCGGTAATGGTGATGAGTGGTGGCTGTGATGGCGGATCGGAGATGGGTGGTGGAGGAGGTGATGATGGCGGCAGTGGCGATGGGATGGGTGGTGGAGGAGGTGATGATCATAGCCACCACTCATCATCATCACATGATGGCAGTGATAGGAGAGGTGATGATGGCGGCAGTGGTGATGAGTGGTGGCTGTGATGGTAGATCGGAGATGGGTGGTGGAGGAGGTGATTATGACGGCAATGGCAATGGGTGGTGATGGGCGTGAGTCCGTAAACCTTCACTTAGGTTTTTTAATTTGGTCGGGTCAGACCCGCGACATGTTGGGTCTGACCCGGCCAGACCCGGTCCCGACCTAAAACGGGACTAAAATTTGGTCCCAGACCCGACCCAAAACCTCGGGTCCGGGATGGGTATACGGGTCTGGTCCCAAATTGACACCCCTAGGTAATACCAAATTATAGCATCTAATTTTTTGTGCTATTAGCATCTATTTTTTCTCCATTAGTCCTAATGGTTTTCTGACACTAATTTTTTCAGTTAAATTTGACTAACGTTATTATATTATTTGACATTCGTTAGTTATTTTTTTTTGTCACTAAACTTTTCAATTTGACACTGATTTTTTTTAAAAAAAAGAAATCTGACAAAAACCCAAAACAATTCCAAAAAAAAGGAAAAAAAATTTAAAAGAGAGAATAGAAAGAAAAAAAAATAGAAACAAAATATTCCCACCATGACATCAAGCAGATTACCATCAAAATGTTGTCGTATAACACCATTATCATCTGGATTATTAATAACAAAAATGCCCCTGTACTATTTTTAAAACAGAAACCTCACATGATTTTTAAAAATTAAATTTCATCTCCCATGTATGAAGAGCTAACGAAAAAAGTTTAGTCTCTGTTAATCAATGTAACAGATCGTTACTTTTAACCTCTGATTCCCGGTTGCTCATTTTTTCCTTCCCGGTTAACATGCAAAATAAATACTTGTAGAAATATAGAAGGCAAAAAGTAAAAAATGAAGAAAAATAATTCTTCCTCCCTCTCTCTCTGCTCATCATCTTCCCCAAATTAAAAAAAAACCCTAAATTTACCAAATTTCTAATTTTCTATTAAATGAAAAACAAATCTAGATCTATACTCATTCATCACTCCATAACAATAGATCTAGATCTGAAAGCCATTTTTGCTGCTTTTTATAGCACCATTTCAATGTCACCAACAACCGACACCACCTTCCATCATCTCCGGTCAAGTCTACCGCTGCGTAATCATAATCTCATTACCTCTATCTCTGTTTTATTTTCTTTTGGTTAACAGATCTAGTAAACAAGAAAAAATAAATAAAAAGGATTTGAAAAAAAAGGAGGAGATGGTGGTACAAATCCGATACAGATTTATTTTTCAAATGGAGGAGGAGACTGTGGTACAAAAAGATGAGGGTATAAGAAGTGGAGAAAAGGAGCGTGATTGATGCTGTTTGGCAACTCTCATGTCCTACTTCGAGTGGGTGCGATGACCCATGGATTAATTCGGTGGCGGATCCGAAATTAGGGAAGATGGGTTGTAGGAGGATGCTCGTATTTGTT
Organism: Viola odorata; assembly: GCA_963691705.1. Taxonomy (NCBI): domain Eukaryota; kingdom Viridiplantae; phylum Streptophyta; class Magnoliopsida; order Malpighiales; family Violaceae; genus Viola; species Viola odorata. Next base: position 50,334,024 of record OY829537.1, on the reverse strand, counting down.
GCAAGGAAGGATTTGTTGAGAGAGAGAGGATGGTCTTATTATGAGAAGTTGAAGGAGAGTGGATGGGGAGGAACAATGGAGATTGTGGAGTATGAAGAAGAAGGTCATGTGTTCCATTTAGACACTCCTAGATGTGAAAATGTTGTGGCTTTGTGTAGAGGAATTGCATCTTTCATCAACAATGGGTTGGTGGGTATGACGGGTGGTAGTGATTGAGGAGATCGGGTGTGGTTGTGTGGTCACGGTTGTCGAAACCGTCAAAATTAATTAAAGTACAATTCACCATGCAAATGTAATGAAAAACAGTAGCAAGTGGTAGAAAGGATCGTTCCTTAAGGATTCGGTGGTTAATTTAAATTCTTTGTAATGACTTGAAACATGAAAGTAGTAAATAGCAATAGCAAGATGTTTAATGAAATTAATTAAAGAAACAGAAATAACAAAAGTCGTAAACAGAATGAGTTAGTGTATTCAAATGGTAAAAACTTCCTAGTAAAGACTCTATGTGAACCATAATTCATGCCAATTGATCATTGATGCAAGTGTATTAAAAGCCAAACTTATAGGACGGTTATAGAGACCAGGTTGGTCAGCTAGATCTCCTACTCACCTCCTAAACAAGATTCCTAAAGAGACACTTAATTAGAAACTCCTAATCGACTCACTAACCCTAAGAGACACTCTATAGGATTTAATTGAATGATTGATAAAAACGTAGGGAGAGACCTATCCCAGGTCTAGGAGAGAGGCGTGTCTACTCCTATAAACTTGATCCTACCCTTTTTCTAATCTGATCCGTCGATCAGTTAGTTGCCTTCGTATTCCCTTTAATAATGTAGACTCCAATATTTTAAGGAAATACTGTAAATATGCAAGTTCCAAGTGAAGTTGATCAGGCTTTAAATAAAACAAGAATAAATTGACGTTTAATTAAAAAGGGTAGAAAAATAAGTTATGGAATTTATGAAGAGCAATTCGATCTCACAATCGATGAATCATGGACAGAAAATCTTAACTAAGAAGAAGATGTTTAGCCTACGATAGACATAATAACAATAAAAATAAAGAAATATGCATAAACTGTAATTAAATTGAAGAGAAGAAAATAAAATCAAGTCGAGCTGCAACAATGGTAGAAGAGTAGAGAGAAAAGCGGAGGAAGAAGAGACAGGCCTCTTTTCCCAATCGACTTTTTAAAATAAAAATCCTAATTGTTCAAATTTCTACATTGATAAGGATAGAATAAAATAAAATCTATTTATTTAAAATCTCCTAAACTAAATATAGGAGAAGTACAACTCAAGGAATAGTTCTAAGCGAAGAAGGATTTCTTCAAGACAAGCCTTCTGGAAGCAGACAACTCGCATCCAGCTCGCGGCCTAGGCTTAGTCCGACTTTTCATTAATCCAGTTGACTCTGGTCAACGCTACGAATCCTCGCCTTATCCCAGGCCTGGGATAGAGTCTGCTTTCTTTCCACCAGAGCTGACTCTAAACAGGTGCTTCCAGCTCCAAATAAATTATTGGTTTCTCAGCCATTGGTTCTGTAAAAAGGAGTGGAAAACCCATAATTTAGCAGTATCATCATCCTAAAGGAGGCCTAAAGGATGATGAATAATATGAAATTTAACGCTCAAATCATGTGGTGATTGTGATGATTGGTAGTGACGGTCTGGTGAGGAGGCAGAGAGGTAGAGATAATGATTTGCAGTTTCTTCATTCCAGATTTCTGCAGATTTAATTCATATTGAGCTAATATTTGATAGTTGTAATTGGGTGTTAATACTTTATTGTACATAAATTCTTACATTCAATTTTAATGGAAAATCTGCATAGGTGTAGTTGATGGGTGATACGATCCCCATCGCACCCAACGTGCCCTTGCCGCCCAATGAACCTATGGTGCGTACTCGAAGTAGAGACTTCCAAGCGAAGCTATCACACATCATCCACAAGGAGCTGGAGTGCATCCACAAGGAGCTGGAGTGCGAGGCAAGCATCGAAGAAGCCGTGTTACGCAAGAAGAGCCCGCGACTCATGACTCTTCTCTTGGCCAAGACTGGCGCCGAAGTCATCACGCCCTATCTCGACATGATGATGCCAAAAATAGAAGCAAACGTTGATCGAGCCCAAGCGATGACGTCATCACATCCTACCCTTGACATGATGATGCCCATTTCAGAGACGTCCATAGCCAGCCGACGTCATCATGTCCAACCACGATGTGATAACGCCCATTCTAAAAGGTCGAGGACAGCCACGACGTGATGATGCCAAAAATAGATGCGACAGATTGAGACGAAGAAGGCCGTTCGACATGATCACGCCGAGCCAGGATGTGATCACGCCGATACGGTTTATTATTGTGCCAAAAAGGAATTTCTGACTTTCCTTTCCTTTCGTTGGCGGATTTCTATTATTAATTAATGAGAGATTTATTTTAATTAGCTCTTTTATTAATTAATTAAATTAGTTCAGATTTATTTTAATTAATTAATTAGGAGTTCAATTAGGGAAATGATTATTATTGTAAGGATTAGGGTTTCCTATATAAAGGAACCCCCTTTTCTTTTGTAAGGCTACGAATTTTGATAATTACGAATAGATCAGCAAGTAAAATCAAAAGTCCACTTCATTGAGTCGTTCCACCTAGGTTGGTATTCACAGGTTGAATACAGGGTTAGGGTTTCGAATCAAGATCCTTTTGTGCTTGATTTGGGTTGGCTAGTACAGGTTATTAGCAGTGTCAAACACTCAAGAGAGTTATTCTTCCGCATCATTTTAAATCCAGGCTTGAACTAGGTCGGGATTCACATGCTACGAACCTCGGGCAACCATGGTTCGGATCAGTTGGTAGCAGAGCAAAGGTGTTCAATTTTGGTAACTATCCTTTTATGTTTCTGTTTTCTTTGCAAGATTGGTTCTTCTTCTACCCATTCTAAAACCAATCTCTTGTGTGCTTGTGTTAGTTACTTTGTCCGTCGAGTCGATCTAGGGTTCTTGATCAAGTAGTGTCTTTGTGTGCGATTTGTTGTGTCATTAATCTAAATTAATTTTCTATCAAAAAGAGTGACAAAAACCCTAAAAGTCGTAGTTAATTTGTTACTTATCTCAGTTTATTCAAGTAAAAAAAATTTAAAATAAAATAAAAATCAAAAACAAAAACAAAACAAAATACAAAATACTACGACATCATACAGAGCTATTGTAAAAAGAATTTCTCAATTTGGTGGTGACAATTGAAAGTTATTGAAGAAACAAGATCAAGCCCCTGAACCACATTACACCTTCATTCACAGTTTTGTGAATTACTTGAGTCCTTTTGTCTTGAGTCTTTTAGCGACTGAAAAATTGAAGGAAATTTGTTAGTGAGAATTTTGGTGAGATTAATAGAAAGTTAAAACACGAGAGTAAACATATGAGTGACGTGCTGTCCAGACACCTTAAAATTAATAATAAAACCTGCAGCGAATGCACAATTAAACTATGTATAGTGGTACAGGGTCGATCCACAGAGACTAAGGTAGACACTGTCTTGTGTTGTGCGGCGAGGGTAAACAGATCAGAATAGTAACAAGTAATGGGGGGTTTTCAAGAGTTGGTTGTTTAACAACTAAGAAAGCAGCAATAGACAGTAATAAAATAGATAATGAATCAATATAAGAGGGAGTTCCTAGTAGGAATCTATCTCCGGTTGCTTCTAAGGTTGGCTGATCATTGGTGCAATGATCTTCTAGCCCTCGCTAATAGACGCGCTATAAGGACCAGGTACGTTTAGGTCCCCTGCTTCCTTTCGTACGAGAAACTACTCCAAGGTATGTTTATGGAGCAATCTTGACGCTTTGTTGTCTCCTAAGATACGTTTATGGGAGCAATACTCAAAGGCCCATGAAGATGAAGGAAGACGTGTCCAGGGCGAGACACTCAGTACGTTTGAGGCTCTACTCTAATCACTTACTTAACCCAATCAGATGAAACCAACGACCTGATAACTCAGGTTGGTTGTCTACTTTACCCTGTAGCTTCGCATTAGTTATAACCACAGTGATGACTTTAATCGCCTAGGGCAAACAGCTAGTTGATCAGGCTAGTAGTAGTCCTAGTAGAATTAACAAGAAATTGTTAAATAAATAAATACCAAAAAAGATATATTAATTTCACTTCCACCTCATAGCCTTCTCAAGCAACCTTTGATGATCCTACCAAGAACAAATGAGTTTAGCTACTCATAATAAAATTAAAATAAATAAATAAATAAAATTGCATAAAGAAAAGAGAGATGAAATTAGAAAAACCCTTATTGATTACTGACCGGAGCAAGCTCTGGTTTAAAGTCGGAATTACAAAGGTGCTGGTGGCAGAGAGAGTTCAGAATTCCAAGATGGAAGATTAAAAGATAGATCCCAAACCCTAAAGCTAAAAGGGTTTTAAAAGAGAAAATTACAAAAAAGGGAAATTCCAATAATAGAAATTAATTAAAAGGAAAAATCCTAATTTAATTGGAGTTGATCTTGGAATATTTTCTTGCCAAAATGGGAGAGATCTGAATTAATTGGAGAGAATCAGCGGATTTCCTTAAAAGGGAAGTTTCCTTGTTCGCGCTTGAGTCCTTTGCTACCGCGTGCACACAAATGCATGGGCAAGTTGCTGCCTACACGCTGTCTACCAACTACTGCTAGGCCTCGCTACTCAAATCCGCCCAAAATCCATGAAAGGTGCATCTTTTCGATATTTCCTTTCCGAAAGCTCTAATCTGCTAAATAGTGGGAAAACAAGAGAAGATCAGTAGCATCATGATAAAAAAGGGCTAGGAAAGGGATGGAAAATTAATACAAAATGCACCATATCAGTGAGGGAGCAATAGAAATTATTTAGGGTAAATTTACACTTGTATTGTTGCTTTGGTGATTTCAGAAATGTCGGACCATTCGGAGAAGAGCGCTGAGGAGCCTAAGACTCCAAGCATGGAAGAAATACATCGGCAGATCCTTAGACGGTTGGACGAGTTAGAGGTTGACTAGCAGACTTCTGCAATGAAGAAGAACCCTACTCCATCAGTTGCTACAAACATCCCTCATTACTCTCAAGTCATAAATCCCGGTAACGCAGGACATGCATATGGGATGCCTCCTAAAACCGAGACGACGAGTGATGTGGTTGGGGAATCAGTAGGAGGATTTGTTGGTGGAGGAGAGGACGATGACTTGTGGTTTACTACTGGACCCATAAGGACCGAAGCCAATCGGCCACGTAGGACACAGTAGGAGACCTATGTGCATGCTGCACGAGCCGAGCATCGAGCTCCTTACGCGCAAAAATTTGAGGAGCTTAACCACGATAGGTGTGACCAAGCCTACGAGCGGTAGCTTAGGCATGAGGAAATGGTTGATTCCAATTTGGGTAGCATTAAAATGAAGATCCCATCCTTTGATGGCAAGGATGATCCGGACGCATACTTGACATGGGAGAGGAAGATGGAATTGATCTTTCTTTGCCACAATTACTCGAAGGATAAGATGGTCAAGTTGGCCTCGGTTGAATTTACTGGTTATGCACTACATTGGTAGGATAACATAAACAAGACAAGAGTGAGAGTCCAAGCCGGACCTGTTGAGAGCTAGGAGCAAATGACAAGTTTAATGAGGCAGCGGTTTGTGCCCACTTACTTTCAGCGTGATCTACACCAACGACTGCAAACCATTACTCAAGGCAGTAGAAGTGTAAGTGAGTACTTCAATGACTTGGAGATAGCGCTGGCTAGAGCGTAAGTGGTTGAGGAGGAAGAGGCTACTATGACACGGTTCATTAACAGAATCCACCGAGAGATAGCTAATGCACTAGAGCTCACACATTACACGACCCTCCAAGAGTTGCACATGGCAATTAAGATAGAGAGGCAACGCAAGGTGAGGCCCTCATACACCTCGTCAAGCTCAGCCAATACAAAGGTCGCGCCTCGGAAGAAGACGCCATGGGTAAATGAAAGTAAAGGTGGGAAGGAATCACCTAAGGTGTTGCCGCAGAATTGTGGGACTAGCAGTGCGATAAATACCCAAACACCGCCAAAGATTTTTAACAACAGTGGATCCTCAAATAATTCGGGCAACCGAATCCCCATAAAAGACATTGTTTGTTTCAAATGCTCCGGGAGAGCTCACAAGCAATCCGAGTGTCCAAATAAAAGAATCCTTATAATTCGAGAGAATGGTGATATGGGGTCGGAGGATGAGTGTGAGATGGAAGAAACCGAAGGGTTGGAAGAAGGGAGAGAAAGGTCTAGTTCGGATGAAGAAGATGCGGGTGAGCACGGTTTGACACTTGTTATTAGGAGGAATCTTAGTGCTCAGGCCAAGACCGAAGAGAGTGTGGAGGAACATCGTGAAAATCTGTTTCACATGTGTTGTATGGTCGGGAAGAAGAGGTGCTCGTTGATTATAGATAATGGTAGTTGCACAAATTGTGGAAGTACTTTATTAGTGCATAAGCTGGGTTTACCAACCACTAAGCATCCGAAGCCCTATTCTATACAGTGGATGAACGATGGTAGTGGATTGAAGGTGTCAAGACAAGTAATAGTCTCATTCTCCATCGGAAAGTACAAGGACGAGATCCTTTGTGATGTCGTACCCATGCATTCCAGTCACATCTTACTTGGGCGACCGTGGCAATTCTACAGGAATGTCAGTCACGAAGGAAAGACAAATTGGTATAAGCTAGAGAAGGAGGGCGTGAAGTATACACTAGCGCCCTTGAGACTGATTCAAGTGCTAGAGGATCAACTTTGGCTTGATAAATCCTTTACCGAGTTTGAGCTCTCTAGACCATGGGAAAAGAAAGAAAGAGAACTTGAAAACAACCCCCATAAAAAAAAAAAGCATGGGTCAATGATAGAAATTCAAAACAACCCCTATGACAAAAGCGAGCATAGGAAAAGAGAGAGTGAGAAAAATAGCACGCATGAAAAGAGTTAGCATGCGAGAGGAAAACACACGCATGAAAAAAGTGAGCATGCTAAGAGTGATCAAAAGAGAGTGAATCTTTATGCTAGAGGGAAAGAAGTGAGGCAAGCGCTTCTAGCGCAAAAGAAAAATATTAGTAACAGTCGTCCTTTGATTCTTCTTCGTTTTAGGCCTCTTTGCCTAAATTCTTCTAATACTAATGATTCATCTTCTATCCATGTTGGTATTTCCTCTCTTTTGCAGGAATTTCAGGATGTTTTTTCCCGAAGATATGCCGCCAGGCCAGCCACCGATTCGAGGGATCGAACACTAAATTGATTTCGTACCCGGATCAACAATTCCTAATCAGCCGGCCAATAGGAGCAACGCCGAGGAGACCAAGGAGTTGTAGCGACAAGTGGATGAATTACTTAGTCGTGGATATGTACGAGAGAACCTCTCACCTTGCGTCGTACCCGTAATCTTGGTTCCAAAGAAAGATGGAACTTGGCACATGTGCGTCGATTGTTGAGTGGTAAATAAAATCATGGTAAAGTATCGACATCCTATCCCTCGCTTAGATGACATGTTGGATGAATTAAGTGGTAGTCAAATATTTTCTAAGATAGATTTAATGAGTGGCTATCACCAAATTCGTATGAAAGAGGGTGATGAATGGAAAACGACATTTAAAATGAAATATGGATTATATGAATGGATGGTAATGCCGTTTGGTTTGACTAATGCGCCTAGCACTTTTATGAGACTTATGAATCATGTTCTTAGGCGTTTCATTGGTAAATTTGTAGTAGTTTATTTGGACGATATACTAATTTATAGCAAATCTGTTGATGATCATATTTCACACCTTAGAGAAGTTTTTATAACCTTGCGGGAACAAAAACTTTATGCTAAACTAAAGAAGTGCTCCTTCGGGTTAGAGCAAGTTTGTTTCCTTGGTTTTATTGTTAGTGTGCAGGGTGTGAAAGTTGATGAGAAGAAGATCAAAGTGATCAAAGAGTGTCCTACTCCTAAGAACGTAAGTGATGTGCCATCATTCCATGGCTTAACGAGCTTTTATAGACGCTTTGTCAAGGACTTTAGCACCATTGCGGTACCATTGAATGAGCTGACCAAGAAGAACGTGGAGTTCAAGTGGGGATAATAGCAAGAAGAAGCGTTCCAAACGCTTAAGCAGCGTTTGTGTTCAGCGTCTATGTTAGCCCTTCTGGACTTTCACAAGGCATTCGAAGTAGAGTGTGACACTAGTGGGCTTGGCATCGGTATAGTCTTCATGCAAGAGAAGTGGCCCATAGCTTACTTTAGCGGGAAGCTTAAGGATGCACAGTTGAGATATCCAACCTATGACAAGGAGTTGTACGCACTTGTGTACGCGTTGGAAGTGTAGCAGTACTATTTAATGTCGCGTGAATTCGTGGTGCAGACGGATCATCTCAGCTTAAAGTATCTCAAAGAGCAAGGCAAGTTGAACAAGCGACATGCGACTTTGATGGAGTTCATCGAGTCTTTCCCATACCATATTTGCTACAAAAAAGGTAAAGACAATATAGTGGCTGATGCACTATCACGAAGGTACGCACTTATTTCTTCTATGAGTGCTAAGTTGCTAGGATTCTCACACATTATAGAACTGTATCATAATGATGTAGATTTTGATGAACTTTATAATTCTTGTATGCATGCTGCCGAGTCTCAATTTTATAGACATGATGGGTATTTGTTTAAGCGTAAACGTCTATGTGTGCCTCGTTGTTCCTTAAGAGAATTGCTTGTACAAGAAGCACATTATGGTGGATTGATGGGTCACTTTGGCGTGACTAAAACATTAGAGGTACTTAAGGATCACTTTTATTGGCCTAAGATGAAGTGTGATGTGGTGCGTTCAGTTGCTAGATGTTTAGTGTGTCGTAGGGCCAAGTCAAGAGTGACTAACCATGGAGAGTACATGCCCTTACCCGTACCCTCCCATCCTTGGACCGATCTGTCCATGGATTTTGTTGTAGGATTGCCTAAATCTAGGGGAGGAACTGATAGTATTTTTGTGGTGGTCGATCGGTTCTCAAAGATGGTGCATTTCATCCCTTGCGCTAGTACTAATGATGCGACCTACATCGCTAACTTGTTCTTTAAATAAGTAGTCTGTTTACATGGATTTCCTACTAGTATTGTTAGTGATCGAGATAGTAAGTTTCTGAGCCATTTTTGGCGAGTTTTGTGGAAGAAATTAGGGACTAAATTGCTTTATTCAACTTCATGTCATCCGCAAACTGATGGCCAAACGAAAGTGGTTAATATGACTTTAGGGTCTTTATTGCGGACCTTAGTTTCTAAATATAATTCTACATGGACTGATCATATATCTTTTATAGAATTTGCGTATAATTGCTCTATTCATTCGAGTACTCATTATTGATCGTTTGAGATTGTTTATGGTTTTAATCCCTTGACTCCGTTAGATTTGACTCCTTTACCTTTAAGTGATGTGTCAAGTTTAGATGTAGCTAAGAAGGCCGAGATGGTAAAGAAGATCCATGAGCAAGCTAAACGTAACATTGAGAAAGCGAACGAGAGGGTGGCATGTAAGCGCAATCAAGGAAGGATGACGACTTCCTTTAGCGTGGTCGATTGGGTTTAGCTGCACTTACGCCGCGAGAGGTTTCCAGCCCAACGTCGAGGCAAGTTATCAGACAGAGGCGATGGACCATTTCAGATCGTCGAGAAGATCAACAACAACGCTAACAAGCTTGATTTTCCTGGTGAGTATGGTTCAGTTAGTGCAACGTTCAACGTAACTGACTTAACTTTGTTTGATGCAGGTGATGATGATGATGAGCTGGTTGGAGCGAATTCGAGGGTGAATTCTTTCGAAGGGGAGAGAATGATACGATCCCCATCGCACCCGACGTGCCATTTCCGCCCAATGGACCTATGATGCATGCTCGAAGTAGAGACTTGCAAGCGAAGCTATCACACATCATCCACAAGGAGCTGGAGTGCGAGGCAAGTATCGGCTGGCTGCGACTCGTGACTCTTCTCTTGCCCAAGACTGGCACCGACGTCATCACGCCTTGTCTCGACTTGAAGACGCAGAAAACCGAAGCAGGTGTTGATCGAGCCTAGGCGACGACGTCATCACGTCCTACCCTTGACGTGATGACGCCCCTTCCAAGCACGACGTGATGATGCCTATTCCAGAAGGTCAAGGATAGCCACGACGTGATGACGCCGAGGCATCAACATGAAGACGTTGAAAACAGACGTGATAGACTGAGCTGAAGGCCGTTCGACGTGATCACGCCGAGCCAGGACGTGATGACGCCGACACGGTTTATTATTGCGCCATAAAAGAATTTCTGACTTTCCTTTCCTTTCATTGGCGGATTTCTATTATTAATTAATTAGAGATTTATTTTAATTAATTAATTAGGAGTTCAATTAGGGAAAAGATTATTATTGTAAGGATTATGGTTTCCTATATAAAGGAACCTCCTTTTCTTTTGTAAGGCTACAAATTTTGATAATTAAAAACCATAGAATTTTCTCTCAATTGTTCAGTCTTGAATTTTGTTCCTATTTGAGATCGTACTCTCGAATATATCAGCAAGTAAAACCGAAAGTCCACTTCATTGAGTCGTTCCACCTAGGTTGGTATTCACAAGTTGAATATAGGGTTAGGGTTTCGAATCAAGATCCTTTCTTGCTTGATTTGGGTTGGCTAGTACAGGTTATTAGCAGGGTCAAGCGCTTAGGAGAGTTATTCTTCCGCATCATTACAAATCCAGGCTTGAATTGGATCGGGATTCACATGCTACGAACCTCGGGCAACCAAGGATCGTATCAATGGGCATCTCAGTTTAATTTTGTTGTTGTAAATAATTCAATTTCATTTTATATGAACGTTAATATGAAATTTTGTTAAATTGGATCTACTATTTCTAATAAAAAAATGAATTTAATAGAAAAAAAATTGAATGTTAAAAGTTGGAATCTAATTAAATAAGGTAAAGAATTTCGGTTGCAGTACAGTTTTACTCCAGGTTGCAGCAAGAAGAAACAAAGGAGGAAGGAATTTTATGATTAATTATAACGAATTGTGTTCATAGTCATTAATTAGCGTTGAAAACCCTAATAAATATAATTAATTAATACTTTATTTTAAAAAAAAATTAAAATTAATTGTAATATTTTTCTGGATAATTAACTATAGTATTTTTCTGGATTTTTTAAAATTAATTACATTATTTTTTTGAATTTTAAAATTAATTATATTATTTTTCTGGATTTATTAAATTAATAACATTATTTTTCTGAATTTTTAAAGAAAAAAAAATAAAAGATAAAGAAAAGAAAAGGGAAGAACAAGTTTTTTTTGTAAGCTGCTGTCACAGATAAAAGTTAACATTTTGTTTGGTTGATTAACAGAGACCAAGTTTTTCTCGTTAACCCTTAGTACAGGGAGGCAGAATTGAGTTTTTAAAAATTAGGGGAAGTTTCTGTTTTAAAAAATAATACAAGGGGCTTTTTTGCTATTACTCCCCGTCAATTTCATGGGCTAAAAAACGTGACCGTCACTAGGTCTGAACATGAACGAGGCCTTTCTCGACGGTGAATGAAGATGAAGTTGAAATCACATTTTTTGCCAACAAATTCACAGTTTCAGATCTATTATTAAAAGTGTTCCACCCAGGAGACATTCAGGAAAAAATTAGGATATTGAAGGTATAATATGTTCACATAGAATGACTCTTTTTCATAACTTTATGATTTTTATAATTTTTTACAGAAAAAAAATTGCACGGATTGAAGCAGTAGCTAGAGCAAGATTTCCAGGTTGTAGAATTAGTTTTTATTTTAGAGGTGTCAATAGTAGCTAATTTGCAGGCTTTTTGTTGAACGATCTCTTTTTTAAGGTCAATTCAGAATAATAAATTGTGATCGAATTAAAGAGTTGTTTAAGTAGATGATTTTTTTTTTTAAAAAAAAGTAGAGCATTTTTTTATTAGTTTTATGGTGAAAATTTTAATTTTACCTTCTTTTTAAAATAGTTTTGATTAGGAACTGAAAAGTGGAAATTGAGTACATAAACATTATTGATTGTTTAATTTTCTTTTGAATTTATTAGAAATTTAAAATTTTATGGATTTTATTTTCAAAAAATTATACATTTTATGGAATTTTTTTCACTTTTTTGCAAATTTTCTACAATTTTGAAATCAAATTTCTTGAATTTTTGAAAGTTTGATTTTTTATGAAATGTTAAATATATTTTCTGGAATTTTTTTAGTTCATATTTTTTCCAATTTCTTGATTTGTATGGAATTTCTTTTTGAGTCTTTTTTATTTATTTATTTTGGCCGGAATTTTATTATTTTGGTAAAACTGGTATATAGAAAAGTTACAAGACTAGTTTAAGAAAAATTGAAAAGATTAGGGAAAATAAATAAATAATGGAGGTCAAATAACATCTTTAGTCAAAACGATACTAACAGCTAAATTTGTTAGGTGTCATTTTGATATTAGGCAAAAGTGAGGTGCATAGTTACTATTACCAACAAAAAAATGTAACCTTAAGTTAAATAGTCTTTAAATTTAAGCTAAAAAGGTTAAGAAATTGAAAAAGACTCACTTTAATGGAGATTAACAAAAAATAATTTTTTTGTTTAATTTAATTTATTACTTCATCAAGCTTGTGAATTTTTATTTCCTTTTTTGGGATTTATTTTATTTTGTCAGGGAAATGGAAATTTGGGAGTAGATGAAAGAAGTGAGAAAAAGAAGTAAGATTGGGTTAAAAGGGAGAAAAGGGATACAAGTGGAATCCTAGATTTGATTATTTTTCTGAATTCTAGTGGTCGTGGGCTCAGCAAACATGCGCCTCCAACTGTTAGTGAGCTGGCCGCCTTGTGCTCTCTCCGATCAACTGCCAAGGGAAAAGTTCAGTCCAGCACCCCGTGGAACGGTGGAAGCGCATACTCTATGGTGTTGACTTTTCTGGAAAAAATTAAAAACTTGAAAACACCCCCCCCCCCCCCCCCCCCCCCCCCCCCCCCCCCCCCACACACACACACACACACTCTATATAATATCGCGATAATTTGGCGTTGGGAGAAGAGAAATTGCTAAGATCCCTCTTTTAATTTTTTCCTGCAACTATTAATATATATAGTGTCATGTGAAATGTAAATATACATAAATATATAGGGTTATAGATTAATCTGTCATGTTACTTCTGTAGTTACATGTCATGTAAGGCTTGCATAAAAATAGAGGATATAAGCTAAGGAAATGTGATGTAAAACACCCCTCCAAAGAATTCGATAATCAAATTTTTATATAATATGTGGATATATACATACATGAATATGTGTCGTGATGGTGTCCTGTAACGTCAGAGTGTCGTTGTTTATGTCAAGTCAGCTTCAAAAGGATTGTCGTCAGTTAACAATGATAATAACATAAACAACTAAATAAGAAATTCTGATACTATAATATTTGAATAAATTGAGTAACCCATCATTGTTGTCTACTTTAATTTTCATAAAATAATTTATTTATATATCGTCATTTAAAGAACAAAGATGACTTAACTATAATTAATAAATCAAAACAAAATCTTGTAACTTGATTTTGAGCATCTCAATTCATATTCCTGATTGTGTTAAATGGTGGCCTATGTAAATAACTGCGCAGTCTTATTTGTGTGAACTCTTGTTAAGCCTTTTTTTCATAAAAAAAATCCACAATCCAGAGTCACCTATATATCTATAAAAAAAAGTCTACACAAAGATTAATAATTCACACCATAAAATTATAATTAAATCGGTTAATACATGTTGTCTTTATATTGGAATGATAATTAATGATTGATAATTCAGTTTTTTTATTTTTGGGTAAGATATAAAAAAATATTTATAGTTTACAAAATATTTGAAAGATAATTTAAACTGATTGTTTTCATTGCGGCATGCCCTATTATATTCATTATATCTTTTCCTTTTACTTTTTTATAATTTTTTTGAATCTTTTCTATGATAAATTTTAGGAAATTATAGAGTTTAAATTGTAAGTTTTAAAAGTAAAGGGTTGAAGCAGAAGGTTTTGAAAATTATATGATTTTTCCTTTATTTAATTTTTAATTGAGACATCAATAGAAATTTTAGAGTTACATTTTTTAATAAATATGGAAAACGTTGACAAATGTAATTGAGTAAAAACCTAACAGTAAAACTTTTTTATTAAAAAAGAAGAACAAGTATTATAAGTATCTTTCTTCTAATCACCAACTTTTTATTTATAGGAAGGTAACTTTTGATTTAACGTTAATTTAGTTTAATAAACATTAAACTAACTTCTTGGCCATAGGGTTTAGGTTATGAGGTTTAGGGTATGATGTTTTTTTTTAATAAGCAGAGATTATATTAGAAACCTGTCATGAAGATCATGACGAACATAACAAAAGTCAGTTGTCCAAGCTAGGCAGCACAAGCAGAAAACGAAACCAACAAACTAAGAAAGCAAGAAAGATAAACCTCCGGGCTCAGGAAGCAACAACCTGACTACTAAAAAGCCAAGCCGGAGTCTGCATCATATCAGCTAGACTGAAAGCAAATGAATGATCCTTACTCTTTAGCCACCAATGCCATAAGGAGAATATCATATTCACACACTGCCATTCCGTTACCTCTTTCTGCCTAAAGACCTTCGCATTCCGGCGTTTCCACAGCGACTAAATCACCGCATAGAACAGAGTTGCCCATTGCCTGCCAGTGAGCTTGTCGTGGCTTGGAAGATAATGTCCCCAATGTTTACGATAAGAAAACACCACAAGATTTTGTAGATTCGATGAAAGAAAGTTTTACCTATTGTTTTCAAGACCTATACTCGAATTATAATAGAAGCTGTTGGATCGAGATTAAATTTTGCAGGCATCCTTTACTAATGATTTGAATTTGATGCCCGTCAAAAAAATTTCTTTTACTTTATGGGGTTTAGTGATACGATCCTAGTTGCTTAGGATGCGTAGCACCAAATTTGATCGTTGTTCAAAGAAGGATTTCAATGCGGAATGAATAACTTGACTCGTGCGAATGTAGACTACCTCGCCAACTGAATGCTAAGAGTTCTAGTCGATTTCACATCAAGGATCTTGTATCAGCTTCTTAGGACTAAACCCAACGATTGTGAGAATCGCACTAAGACAAACGACACAATAATACAATTTCAGAATTTACTTGTATACGACTTAAGTATTGCGGACTCAAGAAGAACAAGTGTTCAGCACTAGAACAAGGGGCAGAGATTGAAGAGAGAAGTCTCAAATTTATCAAATAACAGCCAAGTTTCTAAGGAGGCCAAGTGGCTCCTTATATAAGGTTACAAGGAAACCCTAATAGTAATAGAAGTAGGAGTTCTAAATAAGGTAATTGACTTAATTAACTAATTTAAATAAACTGATTAACTAATTAATTGAATGGAAACAAAGGTTGTTGCCATTATTTAACTAATTAATTAAGGAAACTAATTAAAGTAAATATAAATATATTTAAATACATTCCAGCAGCTCATGTCGAGTTCTCCATCTTCGGGCCAAGGTTTGGGCAGAAACTTCAAGTTGTATGTTGTCTCGCGCACAGACTGCGCACCATAATGTTTACGTCCATAACATTCAAACCACTGGGCCAAATGAGCTGAATCTTGTCCAAAATGAAAGCTAACATCCTGAAGTTTCCAAAAAGTGGTCGATCGCATGATTCCGACATATAAAGCGCTGTCTAGATTCAATCGAAGTCACTGGTCGTGCCTGGGCGTCTTCTCCTTGACAGCTAGAATGCCACCATGATCCACCTTGAGATTTACTTGTCCGAATGCTTTGAAACTTGGACACAACCTTCCTAAGACTCCAATAGGTCTTGTATATATGCTGGATCTTTTATTGAAGCCGTTCTTCCAAGGGTTGACTCGGATGGATGTCAAACCTTGTGCTAGGTACCTCCAAGCCACCTTCCATGTCATCCTATGCCTGAAAGCTTGATCAAACAGCGTCTCCTGCCTTGTCTTCATGTCTAGGGGTTTCATTAACCTCTTTGGGGTTAGCCATGGGGCTAGGATCGTATCATTTAGGGTATAGGGTTTAGTTATGAAGTTTACAATATGAAAAATACCATAACTATTGATTCGACCGTTGGATCGAGCTGAATATTAGTAGAAATTCTTTACTTTGATTTGAATTTGATTCCCATAAAAAAAAATTACTTTTACTGTATGGGTAATAGGGTATAGGGTTTAGGTTATGAGGTTTAGGATATGAGATTTACAGTGCGGGAAACACCATAACTTTGATACGACCGTTGGATCGAGCTAAAATTTAGCAAGGATGCTACACTTGTGATTTGAATCTGATTCTCGTTGAAATTTTTAGATTTAGTGTCTAAGGTTTAGGGTATGAGGTTTACGGTATGGGACATATTATCTTTTTATCCGACCGTTAGATCGAGTTAAAAGTTGGTAGGCATGTTTTACTTGTGATTTGGATTTAATTCTCATTGAAAATTTTAATTTTAATGTATGGGTTTTAGGGGATAGGGTTTAGGTTATGAGGTTTAAGGTATGAGGTTTACGATACAAGAAACACCATAGCTTTTAATCTGACTGTTGGATCGAGCTGAAATTTGGCAGGCATGCTTTGCTTGTAATTTGAATTTGACGCCCATCAAAAATTTTACTTTTAGTGTATGGGGTTTAGGGTTTAGGTTATGTGGTTTAGGGTTTGTGGTTTACCGTACGGTAAACACCATAACTATTGATTCGACCGATGGATCGAGCTGAAATTTGACAAACATGCTTTACTTGTGATTGAAATTTTTACCATTAAATTTTTTAATTTTAATGGATGTGGTTTAGGTTATAGGGTTTAGGTTATGTGGTTTAGGATATGAGGTTTATAGTACGAGAAATACCATAACTTTTGATACAACCGTTAGATCAAGCTGAAATTTATAATGTCAATGTCTCCTTGGTTATTAAATGTAATAACTATATAATGCAAACCAAGTAATTAAGCTTAGCATAAGACTCTAAAACTCAAAACAGCACATGGAATGCAAAGAAAACAAGCTTAGAAAGAAAGGTAGAGATGGCCGAATTGATGTTCCAGGATTGATGGCTTTGAACACCAATGACCTAGAGTAGATAGATGTTAGAAACAAGGCACAAAAACTCAAGACACTAAAAGGAAAAGGCTAGCTCAAATGGACAACTCAAGAAGAAAAGAAAGGAGCAAAAATGAAAGCACAAAATTGCCGAACTTGTGTTCTTCACCACAATGACACTTTAAAAGTATGTAATTCACTTCAAATGCACACACACAACTAGTCTCTTGCTTGTGACTCAATTGTATTCGTTCTCCTTTTTTTTTTTGAATTTGGAACTTGATAACTTTTATTTTATTTTATTTGATCTCTCTTTTAGTTCCTTTCTCTTTTCTTTTTTGTTTTTGATTGTTTTAAATTGAGTGCAAGAGAGCTCAATTGTATGACATGTATTTCTTAAAAAAGAAGTGAAAGACAAGTAGTTTTTGCAAATGAAAAATTATTACTAAATGCCAAAATGTATGATGTGGCAAGTCAAAGTGATGTGTCAAGTTTTGTGTGGATGACAATGCAAGTGATGTGGCAAGTGATGTGGGTGTGTATGACAAGCAAATGGTGTGTAAGGATGCCACCCTAGGGCTGGCTATGTGAGCAAAGAAGAGTGGTGAGCAAGCTGAAATGCTTTGCTCACAATGAGTGTGATGTGGCCGGCTAGGAGAAGAGCCTAGAAATGATGGTAACTAGCTAGCAAACAAGCAAGTCCACATAGCTCTCATGGCTCATCATAGGAAGCTCCAAATCAGTACGCACTCACAATTAAACAAGATGAATATTCAGTCACTTAGATGCACATAAACACACAAATTTTCAGCAAATGTGTTTTCTCAAGATCAAGCACACTAGAAGATAAATTTTTTATGAAGAACATAAAAGATTTGAATGAAGTATAAATGAAACCTACGGTGAGAAACAATGTTTCAGCCGTGGAAATGATGTATGAAGAGGTTTGAACTGTGAAAACTCGAGGAAAAGGAGTTTTAGCAATTTAGTGGAACGGTGACAAAAAGGAAAAAACAATCTCGCAAAAGATAGAGATCTATGGTGGAGGAGATGATTCCAACCATAGAAATGAAGTATACCAACCTAGAAGAAAACTTAAAGCTCTGTTACCACTTGATAACTTCTCAGATTCACTTGGAGGATAAAGTCGTGTTATTCTTGAAGCAATCGGATCTAGTCTCGTTTGGGAGATTGATAAACGATTGTTGGCGCATAATGGATGAAGTAATTAGGTGTTTTAGGGAGTAATAGGCAGCGACAATAATGGATGAAGTGTAGATAGGGATTTATGAAAGACAATGTATTAAACTTGTACTCAAATGATTATAAGGATCTCTAAGCCGAAACCTTCCCTTAATTGATCAAGTGATGATCAAGCCGAAAGGGGTTAGCTAGAGGAAGAAGACCGATTTTAAGAACCCTAACGCAAAGCCAACTAATTGGTCTTGATGGAGATAACTCACTTAAAATCAAAGACAAGCTATAAATGAGGCTATCTCCTTCTATTTATAGCTTGGGACTTATTACATTAGCAAGCCCTAAACTAACCCTAACTTGAAGCCTTGACCGCGGGCTTGGAGATGGTCCGAGATGGCTTAGGTGCACAGGCTCAAGGCTGGCGCGACCTTCTCACGGGATGCTAGGGTTCGGGCGCGGGATTCCTCATGGCTTGCTCAGTCTTCCCGTGATGATTCGCGAGGTAGTCCGTGGCATGAACACACGTCATCCATTAGTCTCTTAGTTCCGTGTTGGTCACTTCGTCTCTAAAGGTCTTTAATAGGATGGCCACCATTCCCTTACTTCGTGTGAAGTACTCCCGAGCTTCCGTGCTCGTATCAATGATGGTTAGAGGGATGTTGATGCTACATTCGAAGATGATGTTGGTTGTAATGATGATAGGGGGATGGGCGGTGATGTTGATCAAAATGATGAGATTGAGATGAATGAAGATGGTGGGAGGAATGATGATGTTGTAACGGATGTTGTTGCTAATAGTGTATTCAAAGTTCATGTTAGTGGAAATGATAATAAGGGGATGAGCGGTGATGTTGGTTTGAATGACGATATTGGGGATGGATGAAGATGGTGGAGGAATGCTGATGTTGCGAGGGATGTTGTTGTTGATGGTGGGAGGGATGTTGAGGTTAGGAGGGACGCTGAGGTTGCTAGTGTTGACGATGATGGTGGTAGGGATGTTGATGTCGTTTATGAGTTGACAAATAGGAATGAAGATAGAGAATTCTGTTGCAATAAGGCTGACAATGGTTTTCTAAGAATAGGCGAAAGAAACAACAACGATGTTGGGGGTGGGTTGGATGGTAAGAGCATTGGTGGAGGTGATTTTGAATTATTTGATGCATTTGGCAAGGTGAAGAATGTTCTAAAGGAGCTACATGTAGAAGTAAGTGAATTGAGAAAGGAGGTTAATTCAAAATATAGAGATATGGAGGTGTCGATTAATTTAAAAGAGAGATATTGAGGTTGACTTGAATGCAATGGGATGATGTGTAGAAAGCTAATAATGTAGGGGAGAGAGATATAGAGAAAGAGAATAATTTAGACAAACTCTTGGAATGGTAGGGTGGAAAATATTGGGGAGGAGGTGATTAAGGGAAAAAGTTTTGGAGGACGAGATAGTTGTACGAGATAAAGATAATCAGGAGCAAATAAAGGCAGAGAGACAATTTTGGAGGAGGTGATTGCAGGGGATAAAAAGGTGAGAGACTTTATAAGGATTACTGTTGGTGAAAAAGATTTATAGTTTTGTATTTTAACTTGTGTTTTTTTATATTGCTTTTTATCTGATATATCATGATAGAGACCTTCAACAATAGAGGCGGTTATAGCACCTGAAGGAAGCAAACTAGGTCGTTAAAGTGGCATTGGTTAACAGATTCTGGAAAAATGTTGCTCGATAAGGCTACTAGGAGCCCCTACACGATGCAGATTATTGAGGGCAAGAGGAGAGTTGGTAAGAGGAAGAAAAAGGATGATGTTGGTGAGGAGAAGAATGATGTGCACACTGGCTTAATTGGGGCAGATAAGTTCAACGTGGTTGATGCTAGCAACACTTCACATGTTATTTCAGTGGAAGAGTCGTGGGGTTACATATTTGCAGCTGAAGCTTGAACGAGTAATTATGGACTGTTGTGAAATAAAATTTAGTTGTGTTAGCACTCTCATGTGCGAGTTTGAAAGCTTTGGCCAAATTAATTAGAAAAATTTGAGGACTTCATGGACTTGTGAAGATCTTTCAAGGGAAGTAATTATAAATTGTATTGAAGATGGATAATGACACCCTCGCCAAAACCATGCTTTCTTAAGAAAAGATGCAAACTGCCAAAATCAACTTTTGCTTGACCAAACTCGAATGAGATAATAATTCAATAAGTTGTTGCTGAAATTTTGTGCAAACTGAAGGATGTCATATCCAGAGGTATGTTTAGAGAAAGTAGCAATCATAGAAAAGTATCCACAATTGATAGTCATGTGACCAATTTTGTTTTTCAAAGGCCAATTATTTTCACTCAAGAGAGTAGCCAGTACACTCCTTTTTATATGCCTTATAATAAAGTTTTTGACAAGCTCGTCGAAGGAAAGCTTATTTAGCCGCTGTTTCCACGACCCCCTTCTGCCAATCCACCACCACATTGGTGAGCTGATTTGTGGATATCATTAGGGAAATGGTGATGACATTGAAAATTTCTATGCTCTCAAGAACAAACTCAAAGATTTGATTGAACAGAAAATTGTTAACCTTCACATACGAAGGCGAATGTCAAAACCAATCCATTGCCAAATCAATAATTAACATGCTCAAAAGTTGCCACAAAGTTTAAACTCTTGTGTATCAAGAAGCAAAGATAGTCTAGCTTATCTACTTGTTTCATTTTAAATTCATGTCTTGAGTCAGGAATGGTTTGTCCAATATCCAGTTTGTTTCTTTTTCAAAGTAAATGTAATCCTTCACTTCTGATTAATAAAAGTTCTTTCTTTGTCAAATCACAATTTTCAAATGGAACTATGCTGACCTAATCCTCTTCAAACTAGGGGTACGTTGGCAGTCCTTTAGGGCACAGTCTAAACAAAGACAAACATATTTTCTCCACATTTTTTAATTCAAATGATGATGGAGAGACAAACTTTTTAAGAGCACAATTCTTTGTCTAAAAACAAAGAAAAAAACTTTGATCATGTAGTTATTGTGACACATCTTTCACGAAAGTGAAATTCAATTCTTCATCTATAACATGAGAATGGAATCTAGACCCTAATTGATACGATCCTCGTATCGCAAACCGCGTGGGCCAAGCAGCGCGCACGCATAGGCGCACCGAGAAGCCCAAGATGGCTAGGTTTGGCGACGGCTAGGTCTTGGAAAAGGAAGAGCATGGATCAATATTTCCTATTTTGTATGCTTTTAATTACTATGTAGAACTTCGGCTTATTTAGGAGTTTTATTTATTTAGGAATTATTTGTTTAGGAATTATCTATTTAGGAATTATCTATTTAGGAATTATTTATTTAGGAATTATTTATTTCTAAGTTTGTATTTTCCTAGCCTATTTAAAGGCCAGGCCATATGAATAAATGATATTATGATTATTTTTGGAAAAAGAATGAGACTTTGTCTTTGAGAGGTGCGTCCTCATAAACCGTTCCTATGGAACCTTGTTCCTTCTTGAGTCTTGCAATTCTCGAGTTTGTTTCAAGTAAAACCCGAATATTGCATCATTGTGTCGTTTGCCTTAGATTGATTCTCATACCGGAGTCTAGATTTAAGGATTCTACTCAAGATCCTCGATTGCTTGGTTTAGATTGCTTAAAGCCTGGCTGTTAGGAGATTTAAACATCAAGAGAGTCATATAATTTCCGCAGATTGAAATCCAGTCTTGAACAAAGATCAAAAGGTACGTGCTACGCATCCTACGCAACTAGGATCGTATCAGTTGGTAGCGGAGCTCAAGGCGTTCAAGTTTGGTAACTATCCTAACTATCCTTTACTTTTGTCGTTAGGTAGAGATTTCGTTGTTGCGCATCCTAAACTACTTGGATCGCATCAGTTGGGATCTTTTCTGTTTGATTTGTTTATTTACAAAAAGTGTCACAAAATCAGTCCCCAAAGTGTCAAAAAAAGAGTCACAAAATCAGTCCCCAAAGTGTCAAAAGAGTCATACAAAAGAGTCACCAAAAACAGTCCACCAAAGTGTCAGTGTCGAATTCGTATTTCAATATATACCTATTGGAGTCCGATTTCTGTGAGTCTTAGTTCGTTGGAAAGCCCTATCTGTCAGGAGTCTGAATCAAGAAGAATCGGGTGATTCGGACACCGGAGTCAAAAGCTGTGCTTAATTTACTAAACTGTGTTCACCGAAAACAGATTTGCACTTTCTAGTGTTTAAGTTTGATTAGGTGATTGACATGGCTAAAAGAGATTCGGGAGGAGTTGCGAGTTATCCCCACTAGTGCACAACAGAATTTGAGGGCGAATTCTTTCCAACAAGGAGGGGATGATACGATCCTCGTATCGCAAACCGCGTGGGCCAAGCAGCGCGCACGCATAGGCGCACCGAGAAGCCCAAGACGGCTAGGTTTGGCGACGGCTAGGTCTTGGAAAAGGAAGAGCATGGATCAATATTTCCTATTTTGTATGCTTTTAATTACTATGTAGAGCTTCGGCTTATTTAGGAGTTTATTATTTAGGAGTTTTATTTATTTAGGAATTATTTGTTTAGGAATTATCTATTTAGGAATTATCTATTTAGGAATTATTTATTTCTAAGTTTGTATTTTCCTAGCCTATTTAAAGGCTAGGCCGTATGAATAAATGATATTATGGTTATTTTTGGAAAAAGAATGAGACTTTGTCTTTGAGAGGTGTGTCCTCATAAACCGTTCCTATGGAACCTTGTTCCTTCTTGAGTCTTGCAATTCTCGAGTCTGATTCAAGTAAAACCCAAATATTGCATCATTGTGTCGTTTGCCTTAGATTGATTCTCATACCGGAGTCTAGATTTAAGGATTCTACTCAAGATCCTCGATTGGTTGGTTTAGATTGCTTAACGCCTGGCTGTTAGGAGATTTAAACATCAAGAGAGCCATATTATTTCCGCAGATTGAAATCCAGTCTTGAACAAAGATCAAAAGGTACGTGCTACGTATCCTACGCAACTAGGATCGTATCACTAATTAAGGTCTTGATCATGTAGTTCTTGTATCACTATTTTGTAAAGTATTATGTGACTCAATCCTTTATCAAATAACATGAGAATGAAATCAAGGTCTTCACCACATCAAGAACGCCAAGATATTTAGAGAAATCCTTGTTGATACATTATGAAGGTCAATCCTCCATGTGAAGGGTGATCATGCTTTCAAAAAAGAAAAATTCAAAAGCAAAGCATGCATATGATGAAGTGATCATACAAATGAAGATACAAAAGCAAGTCATTCCAAGTACGTAAGTATGAATATGAAGAATGTTCTTGAATCTCAAAAGAAGTAAAATGTGTTCATGATTAGACCTTGAATAAGGTTCTCTTATGCTTAATTATAAATGCTTCTTAATCATCATTTGAATCTTTTTTTTTCAAAAATAGAAAAGACATATCAAGACTTCTTGCAACAAACTTGTTTTTTCAAATTAACATTCTAGACAAATTTTTTGCTTTTATTGTGCAAATTGTTCCATGACTCAATAAAAAAAATAAAAGGAAGATGATGAAGCAAGTCCATAACTGAAGACTTTTATTAAAAGTGTGGTTCAGGCGATGTATCATTTGCATATGGATGTTCAACAGTTGACTTGCAATTGCATTGGCCAAAACATTCAAGGGGTAAGCTCTTCGACTCAGCACAAATCAAACATTCTCAGTTGGGATCGTTTAAATCTTATTTAACCATTAGAAGTGAATTCTCAGATGGGAATGGTTAAATCCTACTTAACCACACCAACATCCCAATGTGGAAATCTACTTGAGTTCATCATATGGAACAGTTGAATCTTAATTGACCATTTGAAGATCTTAGTATAGATAGCAAGTCAAGCTGTCATTTTGGAACAGTTGCATCCTATGTAGCTATTGAAGGCTTCAAGTTTGCATTCTCAAACAACCCTCAGCTACCTTCTTTACACCACAACACTATAACTTTTTTCTTGTCAAATAAACAATAATTTTTCAAATTAATTCATCTTTCAAAGAGTTATTTTTTGGAAATTCTAATGGATTTCTCTCAAAATTTTCAAAATCGTCTCATAACTTATTTTTTATATATTTTTTAATTCTCACTTGTTTTCATCACATTCTCCAAGTGAACAATAAAAGAGCTTGTTACTTTTACCATATTTATTTAATCAAGTTTCAAACCTACGTTATCGCATTCAAGAAGTATCTCATTTTTCATAAAAAGTTCCTTGATCTACCATTGAGGTCATATTCCATTGAAAGGTCCCTCGATTTACCATAAAGGTCATAAAAAAATCCTTTGATCTGCCATCAAGGTCATTTGTCATAAAATAACCCCATGATCTAACATCAAGGTCATTTGTCATAAAAACCCCCTTGATCTGCCATCGAGGTCATAAAACATCCCTTCATCTACCATCAAAGTCATTTGTCATAAAATGTCCGTCAATTTGCCATCGAGGTCATAAAAAAACCCCTTGATTTGTCATCAAGGCCATTTTTTCACAAAAGGTCCCCCGATCTGCCATCGAAGTCATTTTTCAGGAAAGGTCCCTCGATCTGCCATCAAGGTCATAAAAGGTTCCTTAATCAACCAAAAAGGTCATAAAAGGTTCCTTGATCAACTGATAACTTCTCAGTTTCTCTTGGAGGATGAAGCCGTGAGTTCTTGATTGAAAGGATCTAGTCTCCTTTGGGAGGTGGTAAACACAAGGATTGATGGTGTTTAGATGGTTTTTAATGGTATTTAATGGAGAAGATAATGTCGCTAGAAGGAGTGCGGATTGTGCAGCGGAATATATGGATGAAATGGAGAGTGTATTGATGGAAAACAATGTATTAAACTTGTATTCAAATGATTAAAAGGATCTCTTAATCGTGCTCACCCTTAGTCGATCATATAATGATCAACCCGATGAGATTAAACAAGATGAACAAAATCGGTTTTAAGAACCCTAAGGCAAAGCCAACTAATTGGTATTGATGGAGATAACTCACTTAAAATTAAAGACTCACTTAAAATTAAAGACAAGGTATAAAAGAGGCTATCTCCTTCTATTTATACCTCTAGGTTATTACAAGGGAAAATCCCTAAAATACCCTTAACAAAGGGCCTTGGGAAGCTTGGCCTTGGCAGCAATGAAGATGGGCTTGGAGGATGGGCTTCGGCCAAACAGAAGGTTAAGGCCAATGCATCATGGTTTGCCTTATGACTTACTAGGGTTCGGCGAGTGTTTCCTCATGGTTTGCTCGACCAACCCGTGAGGTGCGAGCGAGAGCCTTCACACTCGTATCATCAACCATCAAGGTAGAAAAGGTCCCTTGATTTACCATTAAGGTCATTTTTCACAATACTCCCTTGATCAATCATCAAGGTCATTTATTTTCATTCCTACATGTTGCATACTTTGATGTTCATTCAATATCGAAGGTTCATTGCTTGGTCTATCGTGGTATATGCATTCTTATTATATGCATTGGTCTTCATTATTCGAGTCAATGGAACAAGTACTAAATGGTGTGTTCTTATCTTACATTAGATGTCTTTGCTTCACAGATACTCTCATTATCCACATAATGAGGGGTATCACTGAACACCCAATTTTTACCCTTTCCAAATAATAAATTCTTATTTTAGACCAAAACGTACTATTGACCTCGTCACAAGGATTGAAATTGAAACCCATATCCATAACAATTAAAACTCTAAGGATTAAACTATATTTTACCTTATAGAGTATTCCAGAACCTCAATGTCAACGTTATGCACATGCTGGCTTGGGCCTAGCAAATAGCCACCGATCGGTGGCATGTGCAACTAACCAGGTGCACTATACCACTAATTAGTGGTATATACCACTGGTTGGGTGCATGTCTTCCCAAAAAGTCAGCCAAGCCGAGCCAGCAGTACAAAAGCTTTTTTCTTCCTCCAATTTTCCCTTTTTTCCCAATTTTCCTTTTTCACAATTTTCTCTTTTTAATTATCTAAGAAATTTTGAAATTCCAACCCTAAAACCCTATAGATATAAGCCTTGAACTCATTATTTCACACCCTAAAAGCACCTGAAAATTCTGAACCCTTGCCAAACCTCTCTCTCTCATTTTTTCTAGAATAAACTTCTTTTTTCTTCAAGTTGTTTATTAAGATCTATTTGTTTAGAGGTATTTAAGGCTTCTTCTTCCACAATAGGTCAATTAAAAAGTGGTTGAGAGTATAGCCCTCAAGGATAGGTAAATTTCAAACTTATTTTAGTTAAAATATCTTTCTCCCCTCTTTGTCTACTACATCTTTCTTCTATGAGGAACTACGAGAGCTGATATAAGCACGACCACCTCCTCGTTTGGACCCAATCCACCAAGGTCTCTTGATGATCAAATGACATGGGGGCATGAGCCAATCCCCAAGTCATGAGGCCACGCGCGCGACCATCAGTGCGCGTGCTAGCACGAAGCAACACTGGAAATTCCAGAGATAAATGGCATGCCGTTTAGGGACCGTTTATCCTTGCCAAAAATTATGAGTCCTTACTTTTGAGCCGACCTTTTCCCTATTTGTATAAATAGCAGTTCTCTTCCTCATTTGTAACTTAGTCTATATTTTATTGAAACTTAGTTGAGTGCTTAAGCCTCTTATTTCCAACATAGGTTTTCTTGGTGCTTATCTAATTGGTTTGGGAAGCCATTGATTTGAGTCACATAAAAACATTGAAAGTTTCCACTTTGTTCTAGTGTCAAATTTATGTTGCACATTTATTGTGAGTTTCCAACATCAAAAGGTCAAACAAGACCCTTAGTCATCCGACTAAGTTCCTTTCCTCGCATTTATGTTTGTGTGTATGTTTGTGTCTTCTCCTTTGTTTGAGCACACTAACTCCCAACTTGAACTAGATCCTTGAGTAAAGAAGACAAATCTAGCTTTGGTGCCCATTTCCCACCACCTTACTAGAAGGAAACGTGACTGTATCAGAAGCATTTCATCTTCTCACCTCTCCCCTTTCTAGCACTCTGTGAGGAATTAAAGAAGCATTCCTTCCTCCCCCTTCTCCCCTTTCTTCTATGTGTTATGTGCTACGTGATGCTATGCTGAAGTTGTGATTGCATATTATGTGATTTTACTTGTTATCGCGGTGACTCTTTTGTTTTGATTCCCCTTGTAAGAATCGTTTGATATTCTTTACGAGCTAGATTTGTGAACTAGGTAATGGAACTTTTTCTATTTCCTTTAATTCCAGATAATTCCTTTACCTTTTTCAAGGAGGGTTTGGAGGGTTGTTCACAATTGGCACTAAAATTGGAGGAAGCAGAGTTTGTACCAATGAGGGTAACGCCTCAAGAAATGCTGGTAGATCAATTCGTATAGGAGGAAGATATGGAACCAAAGCCATTGTCTAGGGAAGACACCTGTGTAAGGTCTAAACCATCATAGGAAACACCCAACAATAAAAGCGAGGAAGATAAACGAGGAAGGTTGCAAATAAGACGATTCAACAAAGGTCTCTAGGGAGACAACATGATCGGGGTAGACAATAAGACGAGGTGGATGAACCTCTATAGGGGGGCGAAAAAGATACATGCGATAATCTAAGAATAACAAATCATCCACCTCTTCCCTACAATATGAAAAATGAGTACCCCCTCTCCAAGGAAAGCATATGTAGAGCAGGCTGGTCACGAATTTGTGTAATGGCCCAATCCTCGTCATGGGAAAAGGCCAAAGACACATCACGCACAGATAAATCGGGAAGGGACCAACTGTTTGGAAAGTCTAATGGAAAAGACGGGGGAGATAGGTCCTCTAGGAAAAAAGTAAAATATTCGAGAAACTGATTGTGTGCTTATTTTAGCCATATTTACTACTTATTTTCATACAATTTAAATAGTAATATAATTGATTTGAGCCAAATTCCCTCACTTTTGTAAAAAGTCAGCTCTTGGAGTAGCTTTCGAAGGAAAACAATAGAAAAGGCCAAAATTGCACAAACATTCTTGACTAAGAAGATTTTCTAGGCTAGATCTTGACAACATATGCCAATCCTGCATGTTACTCCAAGCAGAACAAGCGATTTTGGATTAGTTCAAATGAGTTTTAGATAGAGTTCTTAGCCTTCTCAAACTCTATTTCATTAGAGATTTCACTAGAAAGGAAGATCAAGATAAAATTTAGAATTTTATATTGTTTTCCTAAAGATAATTAAGGAGGAAAACTTTATTTATATTTCCTGGATTTTTGGGAAGAGGGTCTGTCCTCTCTCTTTTATTCTCTTTTCCTAGTTATGAATTTTTTTTGCTCCCTATCGTCTTCAACCTTGAAACATGAGATTTATTTTTGTAATTAATTTTATTATTTTCTTTAATCATGACTATGTCTAGCTAATTATCTCATTACTAATAAGAGCAATAAAGTTGTGATTCTAGTATTTTGTGAGATCTAATTATTTTAATAATTCTTTTGCTTGCATTTACGAGTTTTCTAATTACTTGTCATCAATATTCATGTTATGATTAGATTTGGCCAATTTATTTTTTAATTTGATTAGTAATTTTCATTCTTGAAGGCAACGGTAGACCTCGAATCCGGATAGATAAAGTAAACAAGTAGTTTCTAAAAGGACTAGAGGAAATAGGTAATTTGATTTAGACACGATTGACAACCGAGGAGCCTAGATCAAGAGTTGTCTTCCCCTTTTCTTAATCAATCAATTTAACCTTGATTAGGATTACTGAATATAGTGGTCTCTTTAGGTAGTTTGATATAGGAGGGAAGTATGAGTCCTAATTAAGAAGTATACATGGATTCTAAAGCAATTCTGTAAGTTAAGAATGAATATATTTGTATCGATGATCGAATGCCATAAATTATAACTTGCTTGTGCCTTTATTGGGAAACCTTTTTACATTTGTTTATTACAAATCTGATCCTTATTCTTGGTCTAGACTTTACACTTATTCTTGGGTCGGACTTTACAATTGCTTTAACTGTTTTTAAAATTCGTAGTTTTAAACAAACAAACCCCTCACCCCATTTATCACCTAAGTGTTATTCATTAGTCATTTAATGATTTCTAAAATCAAACCATTTTTCTTATGGATGAACCTCTTATCACTATTTACAATATTATCGTAAGCTGTGTTAGGTTGTATTTCTTTATTATTTTTTATGGTGTCAACGACCAATCAGAAACCAACCACGTTCCAAGGGTAACATGCCCATCATAATATCAAGCACCACGTAAGTGCGGGAAAAATGGTGGAAAACCCATCTAGGTCCTAACTCAATCAGAAAATATGGAAGTAGACGTTCAAGCTCTCCAACAGTTGCAACCGCCGACAGAGAGAAGAAAAAGAACATCCATCTAACTAAGTAGGCATTATAAGGGTCGCCGATAGGAAATTGGAAATAAAATCGCTGAAAGAGAAGCGGGCGACACCAACATTGAACATTCCTAAGTGAACCATAAAATGTCCCTCATACATCGGTTGATTGATCCCCTCTCGAGAAAACAGAACTTAAAAAACCAATCCTTAGGAAAGAGAAAATGACAGGTGAATGTCGCAAAGTAACTCCACAATATCATCAACACGTCGAAAAATAGACATGCTGGAAAGAGAAGATGATGAAGTTTTCGAGCCCATAGAGAAAATCAGCAAATCGGGTAAGATACTCAAGGGGGGAAGAATACTTCTCTAAAATAAAGAAGAAAAAAATAGCAAAAAATGGGAAGATAGAAGAAAAATAGGGAAATAGAAAAACAAAACTAAATCTAATAGGTGGCAAATCCCAAAAAGAAGTACGTAAAAAAAAGAAGCATAAGAGACGAGAATGATGACTCAACTACCAAAAAAAAAAAGACGCCTAAGTAATCTACTTAGGACTGGACTGGAGAGGAAGCTCCCTAATAGTGTTGCTAGGCATCCCCCTCTTTACCAGCATAAAGGAAGCGAGAGCTCACCAAACCCCCTCACGAGGGTCATCCGCAAAGAGGGAAGAAATGGAACCCTCTTTCCCTTATATAGGAAAAAAGGGTTGGAAAAGGCCTAGCTCATCTTGTCCCTAACCAACTCACCACAACGTGACATCTATCCACCAGATGCTAAACAATACGCCTTAGCACTTGTGTCAGACGCGCTCCTACGAGCGGACAAGAAGGACTATCACGTGACGATCAACCAATAAGGGAATGACACCTATTCACGGCATATTAAGGCAAGATAGAGAATATTACACTAAATTCATGCCACCTAAAACCGTACTCAAGGAGTATAAATAGAAAGTTGTCTCCAAGGTAAATACTAAGATTCAGTTTCCATTACTCTTTCTTCTTCTCCAAGTTCTTAGTAACTTGGGCCACGGAGATTCTTCCAAGGAAACCATCCTAGGATTTTCCAAGTTCATCGAAGTTGTGGAGTCTTAGCCGCCTCGGACCTAAAAAGATACACCCCTTATTTCAAACGCTATTGGCATCTGAAATTGAAAGTGTGTATTTTGGGTCTAAGACGACGGGTGTACGACTCTTATGGTGAACCAAGAAAATCCCATGGTGGTTGCCCTAGACGAATCTCGCACAAGAAAGAGTAATGGAATTTGAGTCTTAGTATTTACCTTGGAGACCATTTTCTATATATACTCCTTGAGTAGGGTTTAGAGTGGCCCAACTTTATAGGTATATTCCTTTTGTTGCCTTAATATGCCATGTATAAGTGTCGTTCTATTATTGGACGATCATAATGTGATAGTCCTTTTTTCCTGCTTCTAGGAGCGCATTTGATACAAGTGCCAATTCGTGTTATTTGGAATTATACACACAAATTTCCTTCAGACAGGAGAAAATTATACGTGTCAAACTATAAATGATGAATGCATGAAATAAAGTGGTTCTTCTTCTATTGACTCCTCTAATTAATGAATCGGTCTTCACTCCTTATTTGGGTTTGGACTTGAGGTTAATGGATGATAGACTGACCTTGTATCAGCTTGTAGTTTGTGGTTGATTTGAGAAGAAATCGACCTTGAATCAGCTTGTGGCTTCTCCTTGATTTGAGCTTGAGAGAAAAAGTGGCCTTGAATTAGCTTGTAGTTTCTCTTTCTTTCTTGAGGATGATACATGTCGCGCCCCACGAAAATTACGAAAAAAGTAATTCGCGAGTGTGCAACAAAATTTGAGACCTTCGGATGCTCGGCGTAAAAGGACGCCTAGCAGCATGCAATGAAGTCGCCACCCTAATTTGGTTGCTAGGCTTAGGGAACCCTAATCGTCATGGCATAGGAAATATAATAAGTAAAAAAACTAAAGGCACAAAAAAAAAGGGTCTGGACCCCAGACAAAGGTTCGGGGTCGTATTATGGTCTCGGGAAGGTGTTAGGCACCCGAGTCACATCCGAAAACGGTTACCGGTTGATGAGAGAGGTGTTTAAAAAGGTG
Organism: Viola odorata; assembly: GCA_963691705.1. Taxonomy (NCBI): domain Eukaryota; kingdom Viridiplantae; phylum Streptophyta; class Magnoliopsida; order Malpighiales; family Violaceae; genus Viola; species Viola odorata. The sequence goes on along the minus strand of OY829537.1, from coordinate 50,302,312 downwards.
TTTGAAAAATACGTTTTGAAAAAGGGGGCCCTTAGAGGAATCGTCACTTTAGTCTTTTTTTAGGATCGTGACGTTCAGGAATAATTAAAAAATCTTTCGGACGGGGTTACCGTTTATCAAGATTGATTGATTATTCCCGACCGTAACGTGATGGGGCTGAATTTTCCGTAAGACTGAATGAGCGCCCTCTTTTTTCATCATCGGGCCATGCATGATTAAATTAATTACTACGTGATCCTCACATGGATTGCTAACAGAGTACAGATTAAATGAAAGGTTTTTGAAGTGGAAAACTGATGTGGGATCGAAAGTCCCCATGTACATGCAGTCAATACAAACGAGAATTTAAAATCATATGAACATGGAATTTTAAACAACTCTTTAAACACATTGTTCATGTGGGTTGATTTTAATTCTAGCTGTTCTATATATCATGCGTACGATTTAATATTTGCAAAAAGCATCGAATAAATAAAAAGGAATGAAAGGCGTACTTGCGAGCGAAGCTTGAAACTATAACCTACAAAATGAGAGTGTTAGTGATAGCTCGAGAAATAAATAAGCAATTTTATGAGTGCGAAAATTTAGAAGATGACAGTCGATTGCATACGAGAAATGATGGATTTTGACGTATACGAAAATTAAATATTGTTGGATTGCATGCGAAAAATGATGGATTTAACGCGTACGAAAATTAAATGCTGAGTTGATTGCATGCGAAAAATGATGGATTTTACGCATACGAACATTAAATGCTGTGTTGATTGCATGAGAAAAATGATTGACTTTAAGCATACGAGAATTTAAATGCTGGGTTGATTGCATGCGAAAAATGATTGATTTTAAGCATGCGAGAATTTAAATGCTAGGTTGATTGCATGCGAAAAATGATTGATTTTACGCATACGAGAATTTAAATGCTGGGTTGATTGCATGCGAAAAATGATTGATTTTACGCATACGAGAATTTAAATGTTACATTGATTGCATGCGAAAAATGATTGATTTTAAGCATACGAAAGTTAAATGCTGTGTTGATAATTTGCAGAGGTTTTAATGATTGATACTGCAGAAAATTAAAGCAATTGATATTGCAGAAAATTAAAGCAGTTGGTATTGCGGAAAATAAAACAGTTGATAAATTGCGGAAGGATTTCCAGCAGTTTGCGAAAAATTAAAGCAGTTGATATTGCGAAAATTAAAATGCGACCGACCATGTAGGCGGTATTGAATTTAAATTGCCGAAAGTAAATTGCGGAAAATTTAAAGTGCGGAAAAGTAAAGTGCGGAAAAGTAAAGTGCGGAAAAGTAAAGTACGAAAAAGTAAAGTGCGGAAAATTAAAGTGCGGAAAATTAAACAGTTGATAATTTGCGGAAGGATTTCCAGCAGTTTGCGAAAAATTAAAGCAGTTGAGTATTTACGAGAATTAAAATGCGACCGACCATATAGGCGGTATATTGAATTTAAATTGCCGAAAGTAAATTGCGGAAAATTAAAGTGCGAATAATTTAAACAGTTGATAAGTGCAGAAAATTAAACAGTTGATAGTGCGAAAAATAATCATACGAAGCATACGAATTATTTTACAAAAAAACGTGACCCGAAGTTTTGAAAACAATTGAAAATGGGCTGGGCCCAATTGAAAAAATGAAAGAATATGAAAATGGGCCAAGAATAGTGCCTGGCCCATAAAAATTTAAATGGGAATGGACTTGGCCCATTCCCGGGTGAACAGTGTCGTTTGGCCTGGCACTGTTCATCGTCCTCCTTTGGTCGCCGGCGGCCAAGCTCCGGCCACAGGTGGCCGATTTAAAAATTGTTCGTACTGAAATGTTCGTCTCTTCGACGACTTCCCGACCGTACAAACCTCGATTTTTAGTTTGACTCGTACAAAATTTAATTTTGAAAAAATGACAAAACCGTTAATTATCGAAAACTAATTAATTCGCACAAACTAACCGACGATTTTTAAGATTGAAAGCGTGTATTTAATCTAGGTTATGTGTGTGAATTAATGACATAAAAGAAAGCAATTTAACTGCTTAAGAATGAGCCAAACGAAATTAAACAAGAAAATGGCTAAAAAATCAAAAAATGCTAGAGAGAGAAACTCACGTTTAAACTTTGAACTTTGACGATCGATGCTCGATGTGAGCTATCAATCAAAGGGAGGGAAGAAAACAAGCTTCTTTGCTGTTTTTGGTACCCATTTTTCGTTCGATGGCAGTGGCTATTTATAGCCGAAGATCGCGTGAGGAGGGAGACGCGGGGCTGCGCGTGGAGGCCAGGAGCGTGCGCTGGCGGGGCTAGGGGAGCCGTGATGATGACGGAGGGATAGGGAGCTACGGGCTGGCTAGGACGCGATGGGAGCAGGTGGCTCGGGCGAGGACTTGCTTCGCTGCAAGTCCCTTGGCACTGTGCATGTGCACCATGCTGGGTAATTCAAGGGCCGTTGATCTGGTTGACTTTCCTTGGTTGACCAGATCAATGGCCCAGATCAAATGGCCTTTCATCTGATTTAAATGGCCTCGAGCAGGTTCCCGCGAACCAACGTTCTGACTTTTCGAGCCGAAGGTACCGGCGCGTAGAGAAAAATATGACGGGTTTAACCGTCTACAGCGAAGGACGAGAATTTCTCGTTTAACGTGTTTATTTTTGCGTTCAAAGACGTGAAACGTTTGAACGGAAAAATAATAACGTTACACCGAAAATTACCCGAATCGCTGTAGACAGTTGCGACCAGAAAAAAATCTAGCAACTAGTTGATGGAAAACATTTTAAAGTCAAGCTATTGTCCGAGGGGACTTACTCGGGTCCAATAAAAGCTCGAATAAAAATAATAATAAAATAATAAAAATAATAAAAAATGCGCTAAAATATTAAAAATCCTAAAATTCATGTGATGACCTAAAACGAAGAAAAAACTAGCAAATGACTGCCGGATAATAAAAAATGTGACTTTTAAGGCTAAAAATAATAATGATGAAAATACATGCCGAAAAAATAGAAATGTGATTTCGAAAGCTGACGATGCTAAAACGCAAAGAAATACCTAAAAATGCTAGCGACAGTAAATCAACTGAAAATGACTGTAAGTTAACTAAATAAGAAAAATGCTAAAATTAAGTAAAAAAATGGCGTCAAAATTCGGGTATCAACAGTTGCCCCCTCTTTACTGTCTTATCGAAGTATTTGATAAGCAGTAAAAACAGTTCCCCTATATATCCGAATTTTGGCGACACAGCGGGTCTTACCTCAAACTTACAGTGATGATATCGCTCTGGGGGGGAGGTAGTTGATTGATGTCGTCACTGGGGATAAAAGGTGATTGCTTGGTGTAGCTCTAGGAGGAGATAGGTTGTTGATCCTGCAAAGATATAAGCTTAGCTCTATTCGTGTATCGAGAGAAACATAAGTTGCAGAGAATGTAAATGATAACCATTCTACCGGGGACGGAAAGTGATTTTACGAGAATGTAAATGACAGCTCCACTGGGGGGTCTAACATGCAACAAACGTTGCCTAGGGAGGATAACGCGCGATTCGCAGAAGTATGAATGATTTGTCCTAATGATGTCACTCTAGGAGGAGGAAATAATTATGCAGAAATGTAGAATTATGTGAAGGATGTCACTCTGGGAGGGGAAGAAATGCTAGGGCTAAAAAAGGTAAGACTACGCTATGCTATTACTCTAGGAGGAGAAGAAATGCTAATGGAAGGTAAACTATGCTGTCACTCTGGGAGAAGGAGAAGTGCTAAGGCTGAAAATTAACTGCTGTCACTCTAGGAGGAGGTGAATGCTAAGGCTGAAAATTTAAGTGCTGTCACTCTAGGAGGAGAAGAATGCTAAGGCTGAAAACTAAGTGCTGTCACTCTAGGAGGAGAAGAATGCTAATGCTGAAAACTAAGTGCTGTCACTCTAGGAGGAGAAGAATGCTAAGGCTGAAAACTAAGTGCTGTCACTCTAGGAGGAGAAGAATGCTAATGCTGAAACCTAAGTGCTGTCACTCTAGGAGGAGAAGAATGCTAAGGCTGAAAACTAAGTGATGTCACTCTAGGAGGAGAAGAATGTTAATGCTGAAACTACTAAGTGTTGTCACTCTAGGAGGAGAAGAATGCTAAGGCTGAAATCTAAGTGTTGTCACTCTGGGAGGAAAAGGATGCTAAGGCTGAAATCTAAGTGTTGTCACTCTAGGAGGAAAAGGATGCTAAGGCTGAAACCTAAGTGTTACCACTCTAGGGGGAGAAGGATGCTAATGGAAGGTAAACTATGCTGTCACTCTGGGAGGGGAAGAAACGCTAATGCTAGCGGCCTTGATACGAACCTAGAATGCGTCTGCGTCCTGCTCAGGAGGTAACGACCCCAAGGACAAGACTTTCCCACGATTTACAGTCGTAAGCAGTCTTTACCTGATATTAGTGTTTGCACTCATGCTCTGAAACAAGGCTAAGTGTTTTACACTCATAAAGATGCAACTAACATGATACATAATTTGCAGTTCGCAATGTCAATCCGAGTGAATATATTTCAAATGAAGATGCACATGCATGGGTATGCTAATAATCGATGGGACTTTCACGGAAAATAATGAAAGGACATGAAATGTCCGGAAAGAAGCTTATTTTGGAAAAGATTGCTTTGCTTGGAAGTTGGAAGGCTTTTGATGAGTGATGCTTTGTTGATTGGCCCTGATGAGGGCGGGGTGTGCGTGCTCTTTCGCTTTTTGCCGGGGATGCTTGCTTGACAGAGTGCGTGAGCTCTAGGATCCTTGCTGGGGGTGCTTTCCGTGTGGCCAGGGGCCCTTTTCTTGAGTCTTCATTGGGGAGCGTCGTCGCTGTTCCTTTAGTGCCTCACTACTTGAGTTGGCCTAGGGCCCCTTTCTCTTCTCGGGTTCTCACTAGGGATGCTTGCTTTGAGGTTTCTTGAGTTGGCCTTGGGCCTCTTTTGCTTGACTTTACTGGGGAAGGATGCTTTGAGATTTCTCGAGTTGGCCTTGGGCCTTTTTACTCGAGTTCACTGGGGAAAGTTTTCTTCGAGATTTCTCGAATTGAGTTGTCCCCGTGCTGTGATTGCTTTGGCTCTTCGATTGTTTGTATTCTTCTAAGGTCTCTGAGCATTTTCTTTCTTTTCTTTTCTTTTCTTTTTTCCCCTCTCTCTTTTTTCCTTTTTTCCCTCTCATTTTCCCCTTTCTCTATTTTTTTTTTTTATATATCCCTCCCCTTTTTTGATTTGATTTGAAATGCAACAGAGCAGAGCAAGCACAACCTTCATCTTGATCTTTTCCCCTTCTGTCTTGAGGCCTCGGCCTTCGTCGTTGCTGCTTCTTCGGGGATGGTCCTTAGCGATCTCCTGGTGACCTTTCCGTCTCCTTCATCGTGGTCTTTGACTCGACGTGCTTTTACTTTCGGCTGGCAATTTTAGCTGAAACTGCTCTTTGGCTCCCGGGGTATGAGTGATATTGACGGTTTGGGGGAGTGATGACATATATGGTGGAAAGAGGGAAAAAATGAAAAAAGTGGAGAAAATCGTAAAAGTCCCATGTCACTTTATAGCTATCCCATGTCTAATGGCGCATGTACCCTGGATATTATGCGAACTCAACTAGCACCTAGTCAGGCTCTTACACTCATGAAGGATAAGGCGCGATGGCTCAAAGATGCTTACCGGGATTTGTCTATGACTGCTTACGTCGAAGCAAACCGCGGATATAAGAGCAAACAGGTAATATCATGCATGGCACGTAATTTGGATAGATGCTGGAGTTAACAGAGGGATTAAATATTCCTAACCTACGCGATGTATGAAAATGCTTATGAGAGTAGTATGCTTTTGTTTGAGCCGGGCTAAAGAGGGATTTTTGATTGATTTTTGATTTTTGACTGATTGGTGGTTCGATTGCTAGAGGGTTTGATTGCTAGACGTTTGATTGCTAGATGGTTTGATTGCTGGATGTTTGATTGCTAGATGTTTGATTGCTAGATGGTTTGATTGCTAGATGTTTGATTGCTAGATGTTTGATTGCTAGATGGTTTGATTGCTAGATGTTTTGATTGCTAGACACTTTGATTGCTAGACGTTTTGATTGCTAGACACTTTGATTGCTAGATGTGGGGGATGATTTATTTGCAAGGGTCTAACGAGAATCTAAGGTTGCCCCCCAGTGGGCCAGACGACCGTACTCGACTTAAAGCTAACAAAGCGAGCAAGAATGAAAGCAAATTTAAATAAAGGGAAAAGAAAGAGGGACTCCCCTGAACTGTTCAGCGGGGCTGCAAGGTCGTCTTCCACAAGCTCCACGCGGATGACAGCGAGATGCTTCCAGTCCCTGTGAGGTGCAGAGGGGACAACAGAAAGGGAAATTATTTTGAAAACGAAAATGAGATAAGTTTAGGGACTCTCCCTTCCTTTAACTCAGCTTTTCGAGGGTGCCTATGACGTGGTCCCAGCTCCGGAACGCCTTGCTTAGATGCGTTGATTGGTTTCTTTTTTAGCTGCTTCGCGGGAACCGCCGATCCAGGTCGTAGTAAGGACGAGATCCGCATTCTGTTTATTTGCTTGCCGGTCTTGCTGGACCTTCGCTGATTGGCTTCGTGATTGCTCGAGGATAAAGGGGATAACCCTCTGTCCCCGTGATGTGCAGCGGGGCTGCAAGGGCGTATGCTTACCGTTCTTCTGCAGGCAACAAATGAGGGTGACCCAGTCCCTGAAAAAGATATGGCAAGCACAAATGAGGAGTAAATGCAAGACAATTTTTAGCAAAAGTAATGTGATTGATAAGTTTTAAGCTCTCCCTTTTGGACGGGCAATCCGTGGGTCACTGAGTGTGACTTGTATCGGATGTTGGTTGACGATGGCTTTGTTGTTAGATGCTTTGTCGTAGCTCTTGCCTTGGCGTAGGTGACATTCGCAGCCTGGCTGTCCCTCAATTAAAGGATTGATCTTCACCGTGTTGATCATGGTACGGAGGTTGGGAAACCGCTTGAACACGACCGCATTGAGTATATTGACGGTAGTTCTAGGAGGACAACTTTTTGTCGTGCTTTTTTCAGGAGTTGTTGCTAGCATTTCGATGGCTTGACCGGCATGGGATGGGCTCTGTGACTTTGGTCCAGCATTCAGTCCTTTGAGACCGGTTGTTTGTGATGCCGGCTGTGCTGGTAGTACTGCGAGGAAAAGAAATTTCACTTTAGAGGGTGATGGTTTATCTTAAAATCTTTCCTGATTCGCTCTTGAAGGTGGCCCGCTGCGGCCATTCAACAGCTCCTACGAGCAGAACTCTCTGGTTTTATCGTGACGACGATTTGAGGCGTGAGACCTTACGTCCCTGCAAAACTGAAGAGTGATTAGTGGCGTTAGTCTAAGTGACGCGTCTTGCGTCCCGAGCTACTCCTGGGGAGCCATCTATGCCATGCCTCATTTTGGCATCTCACAAATTTTAAGAAAAAGAAAGGGGACAACAAATTTTTAAAATAACGAGCATCTCTTGAAAAAAACTTATTTTATTAATTTCAGGACAAATGTTTGTGCTAGATTGTCATGATAAAACTCTATGTCTTTGGCTGACCGGACGCTCTGTCCACGATGCTTCAAGCGAAGTATCTCTTGACTGCATCGACATTTACCGGTCTCGGGAGATCGTCTCCATCCATGTTGGTTAGCATTAGGGCACCCCCTGAGAATGCACTTTTGACCAGATACGGGCCCTCGTACCTTGGGGCCCACTTTCCTTGACTGGCCTCCTGATGAGGGAGAATTTTCTTCAGCACTAAATCCCCAGCCTCGAATTTGCGAGGTCGTACTTTCTTGTTATAAGCGTTGGCCATTCTTTGCTGATATAATTGCGCATGGCAGATAGCGGCCAAGCGCTTTTCGGGAAGGAGGTTCAGCTGCTCGTACCTCACTCTCGCCCAATCTGATTCTTCTACTTCAGATTCTGCCAGGATTATGAGAGAAGGGATTTCTACCTCAAGGGGAATTACGGCTTCCATGCCGTAAACTAATGAGTAGGGAGTTGCCCCTGTGGATGTACGGGTTGCTATCCGGTAAGCATGTAGTGCGAAGGGAAGCATGTCATGCCAATCTTTGTGCGTGATTACCATCTTTTGGATGATCCTCTTCAGGTTCTTGTTTGCTGCTTCGACTGCGCCATTCATCTTTGGTCGATATGGTGACGAGTTCCGGTGCTTCACCTTCCAACGTTGGCAAAGATCGTCGATCATTTTTCCGTTGAGATTGGTGCCGTTGTCCGTGATGATGGTCTCTGGGACCCCGTGACGGCAAATGATATTTCTCTCAATGAATCGCATGGTCATTTTCTGAGTGATGTTGGAGTAAGAGGTGGCCTCTACCCATTTGGTGAAGTAGTCGATTGCTACGAGGATGAAGCGATGGCCATTAGAGGCTGTTGGATGAATTTGGCCGATGATGTCGATTCCCCACATCGCGAAAGGCCAAGGCGATGTCATGCTGAAGAGAGGGGCTGGAGGGACATGGAGATGGTCCGCGTAGATTTGACATTTGTGGCACTTCCGGAAGTAGCTGATGCAATCTCGTTCGATGGTGAGCCAAAAATACCCTTGCCTCATTATTTGTCTGGCCATCATATGCCCACTTGCGTGTGTGGAACAGACCCCTTCGTGGATCTCTGCTATGATTCTCTTTGCCTCGGCCATGGTGACGCAGCGAAGCAAAGCTCCATCAGCTCTCCTTTTATATAGAACCTCGCCGTCAAGGTAGAAGTCTAGTGCTAAGCGCTGGAGGGTCTTCTTGCTAACCCGGCTTGCCCCCGGTGGGTACTCCCGGTTTCTGATAAACTGTACTAAGTCGTAGAACCACGGCTTGCCGTCAGGTTCCTCTTCTAAGGCAACACAACATGCCGGAGTTTCCTTTACTTCCACTCTCAATGGTTGAAGCATTACTCCGCATTCTAACTTAAACATTGAGGCCAACGTGGCTAATGCATCTGCGAAGCGGTTCTTTTCTCTGTCTACTCGGTTGAATTCGGTTTCCTCGAATTCCCGTGTGAGTTGGGTGAGTAGCCTTTGATTAGGGATGAGCTTGGAATCCCGTGTCTGCCATAGATCAGGGCTTGATAGATGACGAGTGCTGAATCGCCGAAGATTCGGAGCTTTTTTACTTTTAAGTCGATGGCTGCTGTCAGACCGCTGATGCATGCCTCACACTCGGCGATGTTATTGGTGCATAGGAAGTTCAATTTGCATGCTATGGGGAATTGGTGGCCATCTGGGGCTATGACCACGGCTCCCACTCCCTTGCCTGAGAGGTTCACCACACCGTCGAAGAACATGGTCCACCAATCGTCTTCTCGGAGATCTTCTGTGATATCATCTTCAATCATTATGATGTCCTCATCGGGGAAGTCGAAGCTCAACGACTCATACTCGTCCGAGGCATGATCAGCCAAGTGATCGGCGAGGGCGCTTGCTTTAACCGCTTTCCGAGTCACATAGATGATCTCGTGCTCAGCTAATAAGACTTGCCATCTACAAATGCGACTTGACAGGTACGGCTTTTCAAAGATGTATTTGAAGGGATCCATGCGAGAGATTAGCCAAGTCGTGTAATACAACATGTACTACCGGAGCCTTCGGGCGCACCATGCTAGGGCGCAACAAGTTCGTTCCAACATAGAGTAACGCATCTCACATTCGTTGAATTTTTGCTGAGGTAATAGATGGCTTGTTCACGCCTTCCGGACTCGTCGTGCTGTCCCAAAACGCAACCCATGGCGCTAGCCGTGACTGTCATGTACATGAGCAAGGGACGTCCTGGCGTCAGCGGAACTAGTATCGGTGGGTTTTGCAGATATGTCTTGATTTTCTCGAAGGCTTCCTAGTAGTCTTCGTCCCATTCTGCATCTCCGTGCTTCCTTAGCATTTTGAACATCGGCTCGCAAGTAAGCGCTAACTGGCTGATAAAGCGAGCGATGTAGTTGATGCGTCCTAAGAAGCTTCGCACTTTTGTTTCGGTGCTGGGAGCGGGCAGCTCTTGAATTGCTTTTATCTTATCAGGATCCACTTCTATGCCTTTGTTGCTGACGATGAATCCCAACAACTTCCCGGAAGTCACTCCGAAGGTACACTTAGCTGGGTTTAGCCGTAGCTGAAATTGCCTCAACCTTTCGAACACCTTTCTCAGGATGTCTACATGATCTTGCGTGCCGTGAGATTTGGCTATCATGTCGTCGACATATATTTCCAATTCTTTATGCATCATGTCATGGAAAAGGGTGACGACAGCACGTTGGTACGTGGCTCCTGCATTTTTTAATCCGAAGGGCATCACTTTGTAGCAGAAGGTTCCCCAGGGTGTGATGAAGGTCGTCTTTTCACTATCCTCGGGTGCCATCTTGATCTGATTGTACCCCGAGAATCCGTCCATGAAAGAGAACATGTCATTTCTGGCGGCACTATCTACCAAGATGTAGATATGGGGAAGAGGGAAGTCGTCCTTAGGGCTAGCTCGATTGAGATCCCGAAAGTCCACGCACATGCGAACCTTCCCATCTTTCTTAGGCACTGGCACTATGTTGGCAATCCATTCTGGGTACTCAGCAACTATCAAAAAACCCGCGTCTAGTTTCTTGGTAACTTCTTCTTTGATTTTCAGAAGGATATCTGGATGCATCCTCCAAAGTTTTTGCTTGACAGGCTTAGACTCAGGTTTTAACGGAATACGATGCTCAACTATCTCGGGATCAAGACCTGGCATGTCGGCGTATGACCATGTGAATACATCGGAGTAGTCCTTGAGGAGAGAAATCAACCTTTCTCTCTGAGTCGTATCCAGGGTAGTTCCGATCTTGACCAGTTTTTGATTCTCATTGCTTGCCCCCAAGTTTACATCGTCCAATTCCTCCCGATGAGGGGTTATTTCCTTTTCTGAACTTTCTAGTAAACGGGCCAGTTCGTCGAAGACTTTGGCCTTGTCTTCGGTCGTAGTGATGATTTCTTCGCCAGTAAAGACATAGGTTTTATCAAGACAATCCGAACTAACACTCATCCTGAAATTAACAGTGCGAAAAAAGAGATGTGTAAAATGAAAATTTGCATATATATTGATTTTTAACAAAAGGGAACATGAGTCCCTACAAAAATGTTTTCGTAAGAAAACGGGCCAAAAACATATATATTTTTCAAAAGGAGAAATTACGGAGAGAGATCCGGAAGCATGGTGATGGTCCAGTTGCACACAGACTCCCCTGACTTCTTAACGAAAATGACTGAACCAGGCGACGATCCTTCTTCTCCTAGAGTGCAGATATGGAGGTCTGATACCCTGATTGGATTTTCATTGATGGTTTCAGCGGCGAAGGGGAACGTGGTTCTGATATGGGGAATCAACATTTTGCCCTCTGGCGCAGAACGTCCAAATAGCTTAGCCAACTGTTTTTCTTTCTTTTCTTGGGCAATCCTGGTGAAATCGGCCTTGCTGGGTTGGTATCCTAACCCAAATCGATCTCCGAAGCTCTTCGGAGGTGCCCAGCCTTTTGATCCTTGTAACTCGGCCCCGAGCCATTTTCCTAATTGGAAGCTTCCCTCTAGTGTTGACTTAGTGGTTGTTTCAGCTATCCCAGTTTTTGAGCCTTCGCAAATGGGGGATCCCTCCTCGATCCAATCCACGTTGACGATTTCAAAGGCTTGGAAGGAACTCTCCAAGGTTTTCCGCAGTTTCGATGTAAGGCACGGATGCATGCTTGGCCAAGATCAAGGCCTCTTTTGCCTTTATTGTGACGAGGACATTGTCCTTGACGTATTTGAGGCATTGATGCAGGGAAGAGGGGACGGCTCCCGCTGAATGGATCCAAGGCCGTCCTAGAAGCATACTATAAGCGGGTTGGATTTCCATGATCTGGAATGTCAAGGTGAAAGTGTGGGGCCCGATGACCATATCCAACTCAATGTTCCCGATGATCTCTCGAGTGGTGCCATCGAAAGCCCTAGCCATCATTCCGCTAGGTTTCATGAGAGTAATCGACCGGCAGGAGCGAGTCCTGTTGATGTGACGGCAGGAGGGGTGGTGACCACCGTGTATCCGTAGTTAAATGGGACCGCGCGTAAGTCTCGGCTGGGAGTATTCACAGCTAATGTGAACACTACTTTGCGTGGGGTAGGGGTTGCATCTCCTATTTGGGCCAGGTATTTGAAGGAATGCGGTGTTGGAGGATTATCCTCGATGACGTTGATTGCTCCTTGGGTTTTCCCTTTGGTTTGAATGATCCCGAATGTTGTGAGTTGCTTGACTTTTTGCCGAAAAAGTCTGCAATCCTGGATGTCGTGCTTGCTTTCCCCTTGGCAGAATAGGCATTAGGCCTGACTATTCCCCGGGAATGGTAGATATGCGTTGTTAGCCAATGCGAAGAACAATTCTTCATTGGGTACTTCCTGATGTGGTTCCTAATTCGGAAACCTTCCAATTGTTGGATCGTTGCTCAGCGACAAGGATTTGAATGCGGAAAACTAACTCGTCGGAAACTCCAACCCTCCTAAGTGCAATACCTAGGCAACCTGGATGAAATCCTTCAAGGATCTTCAATAGAACTCTGACCCTCCTAGGTGCAATACCTAGACAACCCAGACAAAACTAAGGAATGGAGTGATAACTTCGTGTTTTACTTGAGGCTAGATGCGGCTTATCAAACCGGATATAGAACAAGGATCTTGAGGATCAAAAGAAGAAGACTCTTCTGTGTTTTTAATAAACTGAACTGAACTCATTTATTAAGCCAAACGGCTGCCTTTAAATAGGCAAAAACAAATACAAGTTTAACTAAGACTAAAACTCCTATTTTAACTAGAACTCCTAAGTAACTTCGAAATAGAACTTCTACTAGTCTAATAACTGTAAAAACTAATTAATAAATACAAATAAAGCTTTCTAGAACATCCTAGAAGCATTCGCATCATCAGGCCAAGGTTTGGGCCGAATTCTCCAAGCTGCGGTCTGCTCGCGTTCACACTGCGTAGTAAAATGTCTCATAGGTCTATCTTTCAAACGGCTAGTCCAAACGGGCTGAAACTTGTCCCATTCGATAGCTAAGACACAAAAATAGTAGGAGGGTGCTCCTATTCCTGGTCCGGGCCTGACTGGTCCAAATAATGGTCGTTGGCGTTGACGGACGCAGTTTGAAGTCCTCATCCGCGTAGGACTACTGTCAGCGAAAATGTCTCGATCGATAACAAACAAACGGCTGGGCCGTTTGATCTGAAAATTGTACACGACGAAGAAGACATCCTGAGGTTTAATAATTGATATAGATCGCACGATTATGACCTCTGATGATCGAGATATGGTCCGACGAAGTTGTCCGTCACGTTTGCGCTTAGGGCACTTGTGCATGCAAAAGTAGAAACGGGCCATCTTGCAAACTGCTCGTCCAAATGTCCTCAAACTTGGTAGAGGATCTCCTAAGATCCCAATCGGTCTTGTATTTATCTTGGAACCCGATTTGGAACTTTTCTTCCATGAATTGGCTCGTGTAGATGTGCTACCTTGCACTATGCGCCTCCAAGCCACCTTCCATGTCGTCCTTCGCCTAAGGACTTGATCCAGCAACGTTCCTTGTCTAGTTTCCATGTATAGAGGTTTTTGTAACCTCCCTTGAAGCTTTGGAACATCTTGGGCTCGATGCTTTGGGTTGATTGGCTTTGGTCGCAAGGTGTGTGCGCGTTGTGCGTGCGCTAGGGCTAGTCTCGGGGCTAGGATCGTATCATCCCCTCCCTCTTCAAAAAGATTCGCCCTCGAATCTACATCTAGACCTACACCACAATACCTTAAGTTAGTAATATCAAAGTAAGCACGCAACGAACCATACCAACCTCTCAATTTCAACTTGGCGGCTATGTCTTTGAATATGACAATGCATCGAATAAGACCATTGCCCCAAGCGATCTTCTTCACTTGAACTTGGATTGGAACCCATCCTTGGTGTAAGCGCTGCCAACTCCAAGTTCCTAACTTGAAGGATTCGCTCATCCTTCCTTGACATCTCAAAATTGCCATCTTGACATGCAAACGCATATGGTAGCGCTTGGTTTGTCCATGGGCTGTCCGCATCATCTCAATTTCCTTGCTGCCATCTATACTAAATAATAAACTCAAGAGCAGCAACATTAAATTGAATAATGTCATTCCAATCATACCACAACAACTCATTAAACGACTCTCAAACGCATCATATTCATTAAAATTTCGCAAAAGGTCATGTGACCTAAATAAGCGATTGCGCTTGAATAGAATTCCCTCAAGTCCAGTTGACTTACTCACAAATTTAACATTAAATTCACACATGGCAGAATTATTATGTAATGTAAATACATGTGAAAATTCAATCAATTTGGTGTTAGGGAAAACATGATGCACATCTCTCGACCTAGTCCAAATGTCAAAACGTTTATGCTTTCTCAAGTAGTTTTCAAATACATATGAATTGGCCTTCGGCTCTTGCATATAACCATCATTCATTAAAGTAGTTTTAAGACCAGAATCATCAGAGTTAATGAGGTTAACATGCTCACACAAATCAGACTTAAGGATGGAAAGATATACCATACCGTTATGGCTAGGGTTAGCCGAACTAGGCACCACGGATGATTCATACTCCTTAAGTTCTCTTGGCACTTTTGAATGAGACTTCTCTTCTGCCAACAGCCTTCTCTTTATCTGCAAATTAGGAGAAACAATAATAGAAGAGAAAACAAACGAGTTAAGGTTAGGAAAATCTAAGCGCAATGGCCAAAAATTCAGTTTTTGGTGGCTTGCGCCAAAACAGATTTTTTGCTCACAAAATGCTTTTCTCTCCTGTCCTCTCTTGGCATAAACACTCACCTCTCCTTTTTCAAATTCGCCACTCTCTACATGCTCTTTATTTTCATGCAAGTGTTTTGAACTCTCACTCTTTTCATCTCTTGTCCCATGCTCAATCTTTTCATGGGGGCTGTTTTGCTCTTTTTCTTTTAAGGCTTCCAATTCTTTTAAGCCTTTCTCTTTTCTTTCTTTTTGAAAGTCCGAACATGACTTAACAAGATACTCTTGATCTTTATGGACTTCCGAAGGTGACAAAGGCTTCAATATGTGTTCTCGGCCGTCCTTGACAACCGAAAAATGATTGCTCTTGCCCTTGTGAACTGCTTTCATATCGCGCTTCATCATCTCACTGTACGTCTCGGTTTTAGCTATCAAACCAACCGTATCTTTCCTCCTTTCAATCTCTCCTCTAGGCTGCCTCGGTGGAGGTCTCCTTGGCCTAGGTATAGTCTGAGTCACCCTTGTATCAGGCCGGCCATTAGGGTTGGATCCCTCTCCATATGGTGAACTCCTTGGTTTGAGAACTTGGGTGTACCGAGTATGGGCCTGCCTTGTAGCATTGGCAGCCGCTTCCCTCTCCTTGGCAATCCACTCCTCCATTTCATCAAACCTCTCGGTTAACTTACGCATCATGGATAGCATTTCAGCTCACGCTTGTGACTCCGTGCTCTTAGGCGAACTATCTGCCATCTGAAATCACAATAACAACAAAGAACAAGCGTAAAATTGTCTTATCTAAAGCACTCCCTCACGTGTTTAAACCCTCGTGTTTAGTCACTCTAATGCTCTCACAAATCACTCAACGAAAATTCTTCTTCAATCAATCCAAGATCCGTAGACTCAAAGAATGTCAAAAGAAAAGCTTCCAATAATTTGCAAGGACAACTCAAGCGTAGAAGGAAAATAGATGTGATATAATCGTGGATTACTTTGCAAACTAATCAAACAATTATACACAGAATAGATAGGTCATGCATCACAAGAGCTCAAAGAAAGACAAGATATTTGAACTAGTTCGGATTTGTTTTAGAACTAGGGTTTTAGGTGTCCGATTTGTTTCTTTGATAACTTTTGATTTACAACTCCGTTTTCTATGATTCTTGTTGCGTTGGAACACTCGTTTCTTGCTGATTTTGATTCTGTTTTGATCGCAAGGTTCCTCTTTTGTTAACACACTGAAAATTTAGAATTCGCTTTCTGTTCTGTTTTTGTGCGAATGAATTCTTTTGTTTTGTTTTGTTCTTTTTTTTTTTGTAAATAGGAATTGCAAATACTCGAAACAAAATAAACTGACACTTTGTGGGACTTTATTTTCTGTTTTCTGACTCAAAGAAGATAGCAAATCAAAGGGCTTGATTTGTTACCTAAACAAGACGCAACTAGTTACTAGTTTCGACTCACTAACACAAACGGGGAAACAAAACAAGATTGGTATAGATTTGGCTAAGGAAGACAAAGAAACCAATCTTAACAAACGAAAACATTAATTAAGGGATAGATACCTTTACGGTGAGCAGCCTTTGCTCCGCTACCAGCTGATGTGGTTCCTAATTTGGAAACCTTCCAATTGTTGGATCGTTGCTCAGCGACAAGGATTTGAATGCGGAAAACTAACTCGTCGGAAACTCCAACCCTCCTAAGTGCAATACCTAGGCAACCTGGATGAAATCCTTCAAGGATCTTCAATAGAACTCTGACCCTCCTAGGTGCAATACCTAGACAACCCAGACGAAACTAAGGAATGGAGTGATAACTTCGTGTTTTACTTGAGGCTAGATGCGGCTTATCAAACCGGATATAGAACAAGGATCTTGAAGATCAAAAGAAGAAGACTCTTCTGTGTTTTTAATAAACTGAACTGAACTCATTTATTAAGCCAAACGGCTGCCTTTAAATAGGCAAAAACAAATACAAGTTTAACTAAGACTAAAACTCCTATTTTAACTAGAACTCCTAAGTAACTTCGAAATAGAACTTCTACTAGTCTAATAACTGTAAAAACTAATTAATAAATACAAATAAAGCTTTCTAGAACATCCTAGAAGCATTCGCATCATCAGGCCAAGGTTTGGGCCGAATTCTCCAAGCTGCGGTCTGTCGCGTTCACACTGCGTAGTAAAATGTCTCATAGGTCTATCTTTCAAACGGCTAGTCCAAACGGGCTGAAACTTGTCCCATTCGATAGCTAAGACACAAAAATAGTAGGAGGGTGCTCCTATTCCTGGTCCGGGCCCGACTGGTCCAAATAATGGTCGTTGGCGTTGACGGACGCAGTTTGAAGTCCTCATCCGCGTAGGACTACTGTCAGCGAAAATGTCTCGATCGATAACAAACAAACGGCTGAGCCGTTTGATCTGAAAATTGTACACAACGAAGAAGACATCCTGAGGTTTCATAATTGATATAGATCGTACGATTCTGACCTCTGATGATCGAGATATGGTCCGACGAAGTTTTCCGTCACGTTTGCGCTTAGGGCACTTGTGCATGCAAAAGTAGCAAAGGGCCATCTTGCAAACTGCTCGTCCAAATGTCCTCAAACTTGGCAGAGGATCTCCTAAGATTCCAATCGGTCTTGTATTTATCTTGGAACCCGATTTGGAACTTTTCTTCCATGAATTGGCTCTTGTAGATGTGCTACCTTGCACTATGCGCCTCCAAGCCACTTTCCATGTCGTCCTTCACCTAAGGACTTGATCCAGCAACGTTCCTTGTCTAGTTTCTATGTATAGATGTTTTTGTAACCTCCCTTGAAGCTTTGGAACATCTTGGGCTCGATGCTTTGGGTTGATTGGCTTTGGTCGCAAGGTGTGTGCGCGTTGTGCGTGCGCTAGGGCTAGTCTCGGGGCTAGGATCGTATCACTTCCCCCATCGACAGGTGAGAAATGTCAATTCCAATGGAAGAAATGTCGATCATCCCAGGATTATGGTGCGGTAGAGGACTGGTTGTCACATCAGGACCCCTTGTTAAACCTTTGGACGAGATTCGTCCTTCTTTGGTTAGGTGCTCGACCTTCTCTCTAAAGTCGTAACAGTTTTCCAAGGTGTGTCCTCGGGTTCCGGCGTGATATTCGCAGCTGACTTTTGGATCGTACCAGCTAGGGTAAGGAAGGGATTGAGGCGAGAGTGGGGATGGTGTAATCTGCCCGTCTGCCAAGAGGCTTGCGTAGATCTCTTTCAAAGGAAACGGAGGAAGCGACCATGTTGGTGAAGGGTATGACTCGGAGTCTGAGGATTCCCAAGAGGGTAGTAAGGGCACTGTGCTAGAATAGGAGGGTGGTGCCGAATACCTAACGAGGTAGTCGAACTTCCCGGAAGGTTGGCCCAAGGTGTCAATCTCGCGGTCGCCTTCGTCGCGGCGCGCGGAGAACCGCTTGCACGATGAAGTCGATCCTTTCTTCTGGATGATTTGGAGTGGGGTTCCATTGGCGTTATGCGGGATAGGAAATCCGTCTCCGATCGTGTTGATGGATCCTTCCCCAGGGGTTACTTTCTGGGTTTGTATTACTCCGAGACTCGAGGGTTGTCTCACCTTTCCTGCGAACCACTCGCAACCTTGGATCTTATGGCCGTCGCTTCCCTTGTAGTACATGTAGTGACTTGAATTGCTCTCCGCGTATGGCACATATCCCTCTCGAGCTAAGGTCTGGAAAAGCTGTTCTTGTGGCCAACTTGATGCTGAAGAGAGACGGTCGTTGCTTTCTCCTGCCGAGACGGCATTCACCCCTCCCTTTCCTTGGGAATGATTGGGGAGAGGGTTGGTTGATGTGTTGGGTCCTTTTGCTAATCCTTCGAAAGATACCCATCCACTTTTGATCAAGTGATGGACTTTTGCCTTGAATGCGAAGCAATTTTCCAGAGTGTGACCTGGGGCTCCAGCGTGATATTCGCACCTTGCGTTGAGATCATACCACTTTGGGTAGGGAGGCAATTGAGGCTGAGCAGGAACCGGTACGATCTGTCCGGCTGCCAAGAGATGTTTGTAGGTTTCTCCCGCGGGGAGAGGAAGAGGAGGCAAAGGCTCTCTGTTCCACCGATTGTTTGACGTGTTTTGGTTGTTTGGGTCTTTTGGTGGGTTATATGGCTTGGGTTGCATAGGTTGTGATGTTTGTACTGGAGGTGGTGGGAAATGTGTAGGATTTTGAGGCAGGATATTAGCAATTGGTGGTGAAGTAAAAGGAAAGGAGGTGGGTTGATATAGTGATGGCGGATGATACGACGGTGGCAATAAATAAGGCGGTGGTGGTGGAAACGGCTGCCCCTGATTAGCTTGGGGAGCGACAAATTCGACGTCCCTTTTCACGACTGATGCTTTCTTTGGTACAGACTCTAGTGTTGGATGCGTGATTCGTCCAGACTTAATCCCTTGCTCGACTCTTTCAGCAATTAGGACCATGTCGGAGAAGCTGCTTGAGGGGTTCGAGATCAGGTAGGTGTAGTAGGGAGCTTTGAAGGTGTGCAAGAAAATTGATAAGAGTTCCTTGTCGCTTAAGGGTGGAGAGATTCTCGAAGCCAACTCTCTCCACCTCTAAGCATAGGTCTTCACGGACTCGCCGATTTTCTTTTCCAGATTTTGCAGGTCGGCGCGGTCAGGAGCCACCTCCATGTTGAATTTATATTGTCGGTAGAAGGCATTGGACAGGTGTCTCCACGTCCTGATCCTAGCTCTGTCCAGCCCCATATACCAAGTTAGGGCGTGCTTGGTCAAGCTTTCTCGGGATAGATGGATCAACAACGGTTCGTTGTGGATCATCTCTACCATCTTGTTGTAGTATGCTCTAAGGTGGGTCTTTGGGCACTCTACCCCAGTATACTTTTCAAAGTCGGGGATCTTGTACTTCGGAGGTATGACGATCCCGGGGACCATGCACATGTCGGCGGGACCTGTGGGATCGGCCCCTTCGATTGCTCTGAGTCTTTGCTCGAGAAGATTCAGTCTGTCACTTTTCGGTTTCTCGACCCCGATGGGGTTAGAACCGAAGGGCAGCATAGGTTCTGATGAGAACTGAGGTTGTGCTGGGTTGAAAGTGAGGAGCTGAGTTCCCACAGGTCCGAGAATTGTGCTAGGAGGAATAGGAGGGAGATACAAAGCCTCTAGGTGGGCCTGGCTCTTGCTGGGGTCCACAGCAGGGTTGATTGAAAGGTGCTGAAGCGACGGGGAGATCTCTTCACCCTCCTTAACTGTAGGATTTGCAGTGGTGGGTACAGTGAAGGAATTATCCCATCTCCAATGGCCCGGGGGGTCAGAAAGTGGTGGGAGTACGAATGGTCCTGCGACGGTGAGCGAAGAGGGAGGTCCTTTTGTTTGAGGGAAATCAAAACCCGGTGGCACTTCGGTGACAGCTTCATCTCTTTCCTTTTCGGCCCTGGTGGCTCTTTCTGTAGTGATCCTAACTTGCTCCTCTAACTCTGCGATTTTAACCATTAGTGCTTCATCGGTCTCGGCCGGTTCAGTCATTTTTCGTTTTTGAAGTCTAGTTAGGGGGAGCCTGTGCGGAGTAGCTTGCTTCCGAGGAGCTATCGTGAACCTGAAAAAAAGAAAAATACAGAAAAGAGTAAATACAAGTGAGGATATACAGGTGATGTGCAATCCCGAGGCCTCCACATTGCTAATTCGCTTTTCTGGCTATACTTTCACTTGATATTTTCAGGGCGGTCGGAGAGGCGAGGAATCCCAACAGTTGACAAGATAGGAAGGAAGCCTCTATACATTCCAACAATATGAAGCCAATCTGAGATGCTAACGGCGAAACCCAAATCAGCAGGGGCAACCAATGTCACCATGCTAGGAAGATCTCTTTTACGCTATACTTTTGACAATGCAAGGCCTGATGCCTGGTAAACTCAACCGAGGGGAGAGACAACAATCTTTTTATGAACTTGGAGTTTTTTTTTTTTGTGATAAACTAGGAAGACATGGCCACGAGTGAGCGATACTCGGATGTTTTGAATACTTGTGCTGATTTTTGGAATTTCGGTGAGACGATTGTGTTTTATCCCGGAGGGATTTTCTCTTTTTGTTTTGCGATGTTTTTTTGAGTTTGTATTGGAGGGATAGTTGATATGGAAAGTTGAGGCGATTAAATAAATATCCGAAAAAGGTACGACTTGATTAATTTTTTTTTACAAGATATAGTGAACTAGCCAGCTACCTAAATTCATCAAAAATGGCTAGACTAGATGAAATTAGGGATCCTAGTTACATGAAAAATGGGTTGCCGATACTCTAGCATTCCCATGAAGGGGTCAATCCTAGGGATCGGACTTCTCTTGTTCTTGCCAAAGGTATTCCATGGAGGACATCTCTCCTTTCTGCATCTCTATTTCAGCCTCTAAAGCGGTAATTCGGCTCTGTAGTGCTTGGTTCTTTCGATCTCCCAGGTCCGCGCGAGTAGTCAAGACCCTTATCGTCGAATCCCTGTCTTTGATTATGACACTGGATTCTTCTCTCTTGCGGGTTTCGCTGCTCAAGCGTTCTTTAAAGGCCCTAAGGGCCACCTTCTTTTGTACTGTTTGTACCCGGACAAAATCCTTGTGATGCCTGTCCAGTTCATTCATCTGGACTTCTGCGTAGCATTGACGTGCTTGGGCCATATCCCTTTCCTCTATCATCAGATCTCGTTCTTCTTGTGCTGCTCGCATCTGTTCTACCACTTGAGCGTAAGCCATGACATCCGTTCCTTTGCTCACTTGAGATTCCCCTTCTTCTTCCATCGGTTTTTGATTTTCATGGCGAGGTAAGACATTGCCATTAACTCGTCTTGACCTCCACTGTGGATATTCTGGTATTGTGGTTGCAGGGATGCCGTGCCCTTTGAGGCAAAAAGGGTGGGCCCAGTCTTGGGCGTACAGCTGAATGTTCTGATTTTCTCCAGTGTGTGGCAGGTCTGACCTTGTCATGCCGAATGTTACAGGAATTATTTGCGTGATGCAGAACTGTCTGAGGACGAGGGCAGGGCAATAGTGAGTGCATCCCCATGCTCCGATCAAAGGAACCCAAGGTAGGTGTCCGCAGCAAACGATGGGATTGGAAGTCTGCAGCCATTTGGCGTGCCAACTGAAGTCTTCTTCTGAGAGGTTTATGAATCGGTCGACCCAGACATCCTTATTTTCCATCTCCCATCTATCCGTGGTCATTGCGTTGATAACTCTGAGTAGAGGGCATGATCTTATGTAGCTTGCGAAGAAAATGGTCTGATCAGGAACCTGTTTGAAGTGGCTGACCAACCACACTGTCAACAGCTGGGTGCAACATATGAGTCTCCCTTTCCCTTTTCTTCGACAAGAGTCCAAGGAGCGAAAGGTCTCGGCCAAAATGGCTGTTGTAGGATTGATGGCATTTGTTTCCATCTCGTAAAAGATGTTGGCTGCTGCAAAGTCGATGGCATTCCTCATTTTCGGAAAGAGGACAAATCCTACAATGGCGAAAGCCAGAATCCTTAAGTACCAGAAGTAGTCACCCTCTCTGACATGAGTAGTGATTCCTAACAACTTATCGAGCCTTATTTTGACACTTGAGGAGTCAAGTCGGACATTCTGGTATATGGCCGATATAGGAGAGGTGAAGCACATCAGAGCTAAGTACTCCTTTAGCGTAGGAGTCAAGTCTACCTCTTTGTCGAAAGAGAAGCACCGATAATAGGGATCCCAAAATTTTAGGGCTGCCCGGATGCAACCCCAATCAGTCTTTACGTTAACTAGGGTCAGTAGCTTTCCATAAATACCCTCAAACTGTGTCTCTTCGTCTTCAGTCAGCTCATTTCTCAACATCCGAATCCTAGTTAAGTCAAAGTCCACGACTTCTACTTTGATCTTAGTGGTGATGTCAGGGGCGAACCTACGTTCCAACAGATCTCCTTGGGCAGCTTGATCGTCGGAGCTTCGTCCCCCGAAAATATCAAATGAAAGTAGTGTAGGTGCCGACATGTCAAATGAGCAAGATGGGTCCTATGGGACAAAAAATGAAATTTTAAATGCAAAGTAACCTGCACGTGTAAGAAATCCGCAGTTCATATAACAGAAAAAAATAAAAAATCACGTCAATATGCCAACAAGACAAATAGAGCCACGACAAACAGGTATAATCATGATGCACGTGCTGGGGCTCTGATTCTGACACCTCTAACTGGCTTGAACGGTTCCCGGATGATACCATGAAAAGGTCCCTAAACTGTCGTCCAGTCTCCCGATTTCTTGCGAAATCGTATAACCTTTCGACTGGCTTTAGGGGTTCATTCGAGTTGGGATTGGTGAACACTACCCAGGACATATGTCCTAGGGCGTCACTACTACCCTCCTATTTTGGTAATTGTCCCCTGGGTGCAGGGCGCTATGAAATGCATATGACAATTAATAAAGCAAATAAATAAACAGACTAGCAATTGATCAAAGCAAATAAATAAACAAATAACACACCTCTCTAAAAAGATAAAACCGACTCCAACCCTAAAGTCCCCAGTGAAGTCGCCAAACTGTCGCGCCCCACGAAAATTACGAAAAAATTAATTCGCGAGTGTGCAACAAAATTTGAGACCTTCGGATGCTCGACGTAAAAGGATGCCTAGCAGCATGCAATGAAGTCGCAACCCTAATTTGGTTGCTAGGCTTAGGGAACCCTAATCGTCATGGCATAGGAAATATAATAAGTAAAAAAACTAAAGGCACAAAAAAAAGGAGTTTGGACCCCAGACAAAGGTTCGGGGTCGTATTATGGTCTCGGGAAGGTGTTAGGCACCCGAGTCACATTCGAAAACGGTTACCGGTTGATGAGAGAGGTGTTTAAAAAGGTGTTTGAAAAATGCGTTTTTAAAAAGGGGGCCCTCAGAGGAATCGACACTTTAGTCTTTTTTTATGATCGTGACGTTCAGGAATAATTAAAAAATCTTTCGGACAGGGTTACCGTTTATCAAGATTGATTGATTATTCCCGACCACAACGTGATGGGGCTGAATTTTCCGTAAGACTGAATGAGCGCCCTCTTTTTTCATCATCGGCCCATGCATGATTAAATTAATTACAAACCCCGATTTTTAGTTTGACTCGTACAAAATTTAATTTTGAAAAAATGACAAAACCGTTGATTATCGAAAACTAATTAATTCGCACAAACTAACCGACGATTTTTAAGATTGAAAGCGTGTATTTAATCTATATTATGTGTGTGAATTAATGACATAAAAGAAAGCAATTTAACTGCTCAAGAATGAGCCAAACAAAATTAAACAAGAAAAGGGCTAAAAAACTGAAAAATGCTAGAGAGAGAAACTCACGTTTAAACTTTGAACTTTGACGATCGATGCTCAATGTGAGCTATCAATCAGAGGGAGGAAAGAAAACAAGCTTCTTTGCTGTTTTTGGTACCCATTTTTCGTTCGATGGCAGTGGCTATTTATAGCCGAAGATCGCGTGAGGAGGGACACGCGGGGTTGCGCGTGGAGGCCGGGAGCGTGCGCTGGGGGGGCTAGGGGAGCCGTGATGATGGCGGAGGGATAGGGATCTACGGGTTGGCTAGGACGCGATGGGAGCAGGTGGCTCGGGCGAGGACTTGCTTCGCTGCACGTCCCTTGGCACTGTGCATGTGCACCATGCTGGGTAATTCAAGGGCCGTTGATCTGGTTGACTTTCCTTGGTTGACCAGATCAATGGCCCTGATCAAATGGCCTTTCATCTGATTTAAATGGCCTCGAGCAGGTTCCCGCATACCAACGTTTTGACTTTTCGAGCCGAAGGTACCGGCGCGTAGAGAAAAATATGACGGGTTTAACTGTCTACAGCGAAGGACGAGAATTTCTCGTTTAACGTGTTTATTTTCGCGTTAAAAAATGTGAAACGTTTGAACGGAAAAATAATAACGTTACTCCGAAAATTACCCGAATCGCAGTAGACCGTTGCGACCAGAAAAAAATCTAGCAACTAGTTGATGGAAAACATTTTAAAGTCAAGCTATTGTCCGAGCGGACTTACTCGGGTCCAATAAAAGCTCGAATAAAAATAATAATAAAATAATAAAAATACTAAAAAATGCGGTAAAATATTAAAAATCCTAAAATTCATGTGATGACCTAAAACAAAGAAAAAACTAGCAAACGACTGCCGGATAATAAAAAATGTGACTTTTAAGGCTAAAAATAATAATGATGAAAATACATGCCAAAAAATTAGAAATGTGATTTCGAAAGCTGACGATGCTAACAACGATGCTAAAACGCAACGAAATACCTAAAAATGCTAGCGACAGTAAATCAACTGAAAATGACTGTAAGTTAACTAAATAACAAAAATGCTAAAATTAAGTAAAAAAATGGCGTCAAAATTCGGGTATCAACAATACACTTGGTCTTGATCTGTAGTTCTTCAGCTTTGCAGCAATTCTCCAAATTTTTCTTTTCACCTTCTGATGAGACCTCCATTTATAGGGTCACAAAGATGCTTTTGAATTTGAAATATGACATGTGTTTTCATCCTATTGGTCTAAAAGCTAGCCAAAAATATTTATTTCGATTTAGATTTGAACTTGATTTCAATTCAAATATGATTTGGATTTCAATTTAATTTCAGAATTTGAATATTAATTAATTTGATATTTAACCAAACAAATAAATAAATATGAGTTGAGTTTTGCCCCATTCAAACATGAACTTATTGATAGGTCTTGGTTTGAAATCTTACTCCTTGACCATTGGGTTTTATGGCCCTTAATCAAACAAGGTTCATGGGACTGAGAATAAATAGATTTCGTGAATTTTAATAGACTAGGACAAATATTTTTAAGTACGCTGAAATTTTGATGTCTACAAATGCCCCTTTAAGTTATTTTACTTAAGAAAGTAAATAAATCTATAACTTTTTCTTCTCAAGTGAGCTTAAGTTGTGCCAAGGATTGAACTTAAAGTTATGCATGCTCAATTGCCAATCAAGATTTATCACGGAGTAATTTTGACTTTGGAGAAATTTTCTGTAAATGAAAATTCTTAAAACATGTACCAAAAATTCGGTCTTGCTCCCCCTTGCAATTTTAGTTGCCATAATAAATAAATTATGCATGGACTTGAAAATACATTCAATTCTTTTTCTATGAATAATGATTCGTAATTGTTTACGACATACAGGCCTCCTCCACGTGATATCAGCTTTGTTCCTTTTGTAATTTTTCCCATAAAAGAATGTGCATTCATAGGATTTCGAACCGCTTGGCGGCGGCCCTTTTTTTTCCCTTTTTACAAATTTGCCTTATTTAATTTGACTACAAATCCACCTTGGATTAAAATTGCTACCAATAAGTTTTATTTGGATTAGGAATAGGAATTTTATTAGAATTAAGAGATAGACTTAAACTCTTTTAGGATTAAGATAGACTTCTATCTCTTAGAAAATTATCCTTTCATTTTTACATATGTCCATTTATATATTTAAACCAAAACCTAAGTTGGATTTATTCCCTCTTACTTCGTAACTTTTTCTTTTGTACAGGGGTGTCCATGGCTTTCTTTCATAGCAAGCTACAATACTCTTTTTTTCTTTTTTTGGTATAAAAAATCTTAGTTTACAACTCGACTTCCTCGAGTACAGGTACCACACATCACATGGTTGTTTGATCTTTCTCTTTATGGCATGAGATCAATTGTTCCTTCCTTACTTTTTTTTGTTTTTTTTTGTTTTAAGTTTTCAATTGTTTGGTCTCTTCTTCTTTTCCAGGTTTGAATCTGATGAATCAAGATCTTGGTTACCGCATCAAATACAGAATGAGAGAAGGTAACATGGATCTATTATTTTTCCATGCTTTCTTTGTTTCTGGTCATGTTTCATAGGTGCAATACAAAGCCAAATTACTTTCCTTGTTTGCCATGATCTCTTCATTTCCATTAGACCATCACATGGCATAACTTTTAATTTTGTGGCTCATGTGCATAGGTTATGGGCAAATTGATAAATCACCATGTCGCATTCTTTTTTGAAACAGATGACTTCGTCTTTGTCATGGTCTGCTGGTGTTGGTCCATTGCGATCTCTTGATATGGAGTCGATTGGTGAGAGCTCAAGTCAAGGGTCAAGGGCAGAAAGGACAATTCTTTTATTTTCCAGAAACTGAAGTGAAATATTGTTCGCAAACTAGATAAAGAGGAGAACTAAAGCTCGCCATAGTGCGTCGATCGATTGAAGATTTCAACATTAACCTCATCGAGGATCTAAATCAGTCCTTGTTAAGTACTGTATATGACCCAACCGATGTAAAAGCTTCAAGATTTTGCTCCATCCTGCCTATTCCTTCCTTTTGTGGTGTAGAAGACTATATTTTGCATCCAGAGATGCTGAGAGAATCAAAGTGAAGCGTTGCAGATGGGGATCGCCGCTTATTGCTCAAGGAGATATCTCCTATCTTCAAGAATTTTGGGAGTGGTAGCTTCAAACTCAAAGTTGTCTTCGAAAAAAAGGACTTCATGAGCTTTCACAAGCAGTTGGTGCCGTTACATTTGACTATCAGCACCTAACCTCCATTTATATAGCTTTATGCGAGGTATGGTTGACGGAGCATTGAACTCGTCAAAAATAAATATAAGAGTTACAACTCACTACTAAGAACAAATTGCTTGTAGATAGCAGCAAGAGGATCGATCCATAGAGAAAAATATGGTATTAATCTTAGTAAAATCTTGCAATCGCCAAAACACTACTTAAATGGGGATTCGGGTGGTTATGATAAAGTTGAACTGAAAAGTAAATAAAGCAAGTAACTGTCTTCATCAAGAATGTCATTCTTAATCAAGACGATGACATTGAGTAGTAGAGATCAAATATGAGAATGATTCCTAGTAGAGGCTGGCAAGCTATGAGACAAGAGACATAATCATCGACTCAAGTTTTTTCATCTTCGATCTACAGGGTTGCTGTGGGATCAAGGTATGCTTTTGACCCCTGCTTCCCTCCTGTATTAACACCATCTTAGGTACGCTTAGAGATGGTGCCTTACCAATTAGCACCTTGCTGGTTAAAGAGTTTATATAGTTGGCAACTGGCTTGAGTCGATTACACCTCTGCGGTGATGCGATTCCTTGCACCAACCCTAATTCTACACATGCGCACGAGGTGTCATTGCCGCCCATAGGACCGATGACGAGCGCTCGAGGCAAGAAGCTGCAAGGGAGGCTCTCACAGTTGATCCACAAAGAGCTCAAGTGTGAGGCACTCATCGAGGAGGCTACGTTGCGAGAGAAGGAGCTGAGGCTCGTAACGCTGCTCATGACTGCACCTAGCGCACCCGGCATGCACATGGCCGCTCCTAGTGCATTCGACAATGCTTATGAGATTGACGATCGAGACATCTTTGACATGGAAGAATCTCCATGAGCCTTCAACGACGTTCAAGGCCTTTAAGGATGCCAAGAAGATGCTGGTTGAATTTTAGCCCAATCGCACGAAGCATTTGCGAGATGGCTTAAGTCGAATTTTACATGCGCAAGGATTGAGCCTAGGGCTTGCGACATGGACCGCCGGCCAAATTCTTATTCCAGCCGTGCGTTTAGTTATTTTAATTATTATTTATGTATTAGAGATATTTATTAATTAGTTTATTTAATTATTTTACTTAGAGTTCGAGTAGAATTGAACCTGTAGTTCTAACTCGATTAAGAGTAGAATTAGCGTATAGCCTATATAAAGGCGTGCTCATCTTCATTGTAAACAGACCCCGATTTTGATAATTGAAACCAGAGAGTTTTCTCTTAACTTGTCTTTGTGAAGAACCTTGTATTTAATTGAGTTGGAACATTCAATTAAACAAGTAAAACCCGAAAGTTCAAACTTCATTAATCGTTCACCCTAGTTTGCTAATCACAGGTTGGTTAGAGGGTTAGGGATTCGACTCAAGAACCTCTATTGATAGGACTTAGTTTGCCTAGTACAAGTTATTAGGAGGGTTAAGTGTTAAGAGAGTTATTATGCCGCATTGAAATCCAAACTTCGAACTAGATCGTCAGAAAGCGCATCCTAGCCACCTAGGATCATATCAGTTGGTAGCGGAGCAAAGGTGTTCAAAGTTTGGTAACTATCCTATCTATCCTTACTATTTTTAATTTTGTTTTCAATTGTTGAGATTGGTCTTCTTCTACCCTATCTAATCAATCTTCTTGCATCCAATTGTGTTAGTGTATCGAGTCGATCTAGAAACCCTAGATCTAGTTTTGCGTCTTATATGTGTGTTTTAATTTTGTGTCAATTTAAAAATAAAATCAGTCCCCAAAGTGTCTTTAATTTAAGTACTGTTTTGAGTCATAAAAAGTTATAAAAATCAAAAGTGTCTATTAGTTAATTGTGTTTTTAGTTTCGTTCAAAAGAGTAAAAAAATATAAAAAAATTCAGAACAAAAACGATTTAAAATACAAAAAAATTGCAGTATTAGAAATCAAAAGAAAAAACAATACAAGAAACTTGAGAGTGTTAGATTTCCATAGCAATAAGAATCGTCCAATTTGGAGATCGGAGTTGAAAGATATCAAGCTTACAAGGTACGAACCCTAATCGCACACATACAATCTTTTGTGAATTTATTTGAGTCTTCTATTTTTCCTTAAGCTTTTCTTTGATTCCAATACATAAAGCCTTTCTATTCCAGTTTAGAAAGTATTTAGTTGATTGATCTTTGCGACTAGATTACTTATTAAGCATCTAAAATTCATTCTATCTGAGTTGTCCTTGAAACTTTCCTTGGAAGTGTTTCTTCAAAAATCCTTAAGTCTACCCTAAACGTTTCACACAAGAACAGATTGCAGAGATTTGAGTGATATTTGGTAAGCCTAATAGAGAGTTAAAGACGAGAGTAAACACGTGAGGGAGTGCTAGGTGTAGTACAAATTTTACGTTTGTTTGCTAGTGTTGTGAATTTCATGTATGTCTGAACATTCGGAGAAAGGGGAAGAAGCGTTACCAACTCCCGAGATTGCTAACTTGTTACAACAAGTTTTAGCAAGACTTAACAAAATGGAGTTTGATAATAGAGAGACCGCAAGTCAGGTTGCCAAGCTGACCGCGGAGAAAGGAGCAAATATTCCTCGATTTACCCAAATTCTAAATCTGAAAAATACGAGACATCTATACGATGGTGATCCACCGAAGACTGAAGGAGAAAAGGGATTATTCGGAGGGCTTCCCAAAGGACATGTGGGTGGAGGTGATGATGATGAGTTAAGGTTCACAACTAGTCCCATCCATGCCAATGCGAACCCTCAACGCGTACCGAGGCGTAAGGCCAACGTGCAATTCGCGCGAGGAGAACAACGCGCACCCCATGCATAATGGCACGAGGAAGCCGACTACGAGGGCGAAGATAATGCTGGGCATGACTGAGCTTGTGAGCGGCGACCTAGAGATGATGAGTAAATCGAGTCCAACATCAGCAGCATCAAGATGAAAGTTCCATCATTCGAAGGGAAAGATGATCCCGACGCATCAAGGTGGAATCAATATTTCTATTCCATAACTATTCAGAAGATAAGAAAGTAAAATTAGCAGCAGTTGAATTCAATGGATATGCGGCCCATTGGTGGCAGCAAATTAATCAAGAACGTGTTCGACTTATAGCTGGACCCGTGACTACATGGGAAGCCATGAAAACTTTGCGCGTGATCTGCACCAACGTTTGCAGTATCTAACTCAAGGAAGTAAGAGCGTTAGTGACTACTTCAATGAAATTGAGATAGCATTACCGAGAGCATAAGTGGTTGAATAGCCCGAGGCCACGATGGTGAGGTTCTTAAGCGGCCTCAATCGCGAGATAGCTAACGCGTTAGAGTGATGCGAATCCACGCATCCAACTACCGTTACCACCAGTTGGTCCAATGACTCGAGCCAGAGCTAGAAAGCTTCAAGACCGTTTGTCATCTCTCATTCACAAGGAGCTGGAATGTGAGAGGACAAGTGAGGAAGCTGCACTTAGAGAGAAGACACCAAGAGTTGTGAATCTCCTTACATTCACAATGCCCGAAGATGATTCTGCCAGAAACGGCACTTGACCGTTTGTCACCAAAACGGCTCTTGTCCGATTCGTTCAAAACGGCTCTTGTCCGTTTCGCTTAAATCAGCACCTGACCGTTTCACTCAGCCATTGCCGTTTCACTCATCTGTCTCGCGTGCCGATTGCTCAAAACGGCTCCTGCCCGTTTCACGTGTCCAGAAGCGCGCGTTGACTGAAGTTTAAGTTGTTGACTTTAATTATTTTAGCTTAATTAGTTAAATAGACAGTTTTAATTAGTTAAGTTATCTTCCTATTTTAGAAGTCCTATTTCTATTCCTATTTGGTTTACTATTAGGGTTTGTTTGTAACCTATATAAGGAACCACTTGGCCACTTTATTAAGTTGGCTGTTATTTGATAAATTGAGTTAATCTCTTCAATCTCCGCCCCTTGTTCAAGTTGGTTGAACCTTGTTCTTCTTGAGTCCGCAATACTTGAGTCGTATACAAGTAAATCTTGGAATTGCATCCTACTTGTTGTTTATCTTCTTGTTCGGACTTTGGTTGGCTGGAGCTTAGCGTTCAGCAGGCCTTAGTTGTGCAAGTTTATCATTCACAAGGACCCTCTCTTGTTCGGATTTTGGTTGGCTGGAGCTTAGCGTTCAGCAGGTCTTAATTGTGCAAGTGAGTTCTATCTATTCTATCTATTCCGCAAGAAATCCATCTTTGAACAAAGATCAAAATTGGTGCTACGCATCCTAAGGAACCAGGATCGTATCAGTTGGTAGCGGAGCTTAAGGCGTTCAAAGATTGGTAAGTATCTTAATTGTTTTCAAGTTTTCATCGTTGAAATCGGTATTTCTTTCTACTCCATTCAAAACCGATTTCTTTGCTGTGCTTGGTTAGTTACTTGAATACAATTGGTTGTGTTTCGGTCCAGTTTGTTGTGTTGAAATTCGCTAAATTACTTGCGTTTTCTACCCACAAGAAGGTCACAAAATACAAGAGAAAATTCTGTTCAGTATCAGTAACTTCAGTTGTCGAATTTGTATTCATATATATAGCAACTGAAGTCCGATTTTAGTAATTGTGGTTTCGTTGGAAAGCTGAATCTGTTGGGCTTCCGAATCAAAAAGAATCGGTCGATTCGGAGTTCAGAGTAAAAAGTTCTGATCAAAACACTGAATTGTGTTTTGCTGTCAAAAAAAAAAAAAAAAAAAAAAAAAAAAAACAACAACAGGGAAATTTCCCAAAGAAAAGAAAGGGATCCGATCCTGCAAATACGAAAATATATAGAAGTATTTGCTCCATAAAAACCAGATTTATCAAGGAATTAAATTGCACTGCGATTGGGTATTACAATCATAACTGAAATTGAACTTGTTTGAGTCCTTTCGAGTCAATTTTGAGCTTTCTTTGATTCCTTGAAATTGCCTTCTACTCTACTTGCTATTTGTTTGATTGGTTGTTCTTACAATTACTCAAATATCAAGTGTCACCATTCTTTTCAGTGCTAGTTTTCTTTGAGAGTCTTCTTGGAAGCTTTTCTTTGGATTCTTGACTCTCACTAACTCTTGAACTTTGCAGGGAATTTTGCGAGATTTTGTGAGATTATTAGAGTGATTAAACACGAGAGTAAACACGTGAGGGAGTGCTAGGTTAGTGCAATTTTACGTTTTCTTTGGTGTTGTGACTTTCAGGAAAGGTAAAGGATGTCTCAAGAGGGAGTACAACAACCCGATCTATCGGCTATACTAGCCATAATGACGGAACAGCTCCGAACATTGAATGAACGGCAATTAACTGCTAATGAGTGGCAGCTAATTGCCGATGCAAGGCTGGCTAGGGTGGAAGCGTTAAATACCATTAATCCAGTTCCTATAGCCGCGAATAACCAACGTGATGGCCGTTTGACTGATCTGTCCGAAGAAGATGACAACGCCCGTAGACCACGTGATGTGAATCATCGGCGTAATCTTGCTTTGGTCCCTCCTAGGTGGCTTGCCAGACGTGGTCCACAATTACCACATTCTGATTTGGAAGGAGAACCTGATGGGGGAGAAGGCTGGATAAATACAAGGGATGGACAGAGGAGAGAGAGACGAGACCGTCGTGATGGTAGGAGAGAACGGGAGGCTGACCGTTTGGATGCTAATCTCAGCAGCATCAAAATGAAAATACCTCCGTTTGAGGGTACTGACGACCCTGATGCATTCTTGACATGGGAACGAAAGGTCGATGCCATCTTCGTATGTCACAATTATTCGGAGAGTAAAAAGGTTCAGCTCACCGCAGTCGAATTCTGTGGGTATGCTAGTCATTGGTGGGAGCAGTTCAATCTGAAAAGGGCAGCTGTCTTAGCTGGTCCGATTGCTAATTGGGAAGAGATGAAGCAGGCGATGAGACAACGGTTTGTCCCTGCCCACTTTCACCGTGAGCTTCATCAACGGCTTCAAACCTTGAAGCAAGGCAGCAAGGGAGTTGGAGCATACTTTAATGAGATGGAAATTGCTTTGGCTCAAGCGAAGATTACTGAAGAAACTGAGGTAACGATGGCTCGGTTTCTTGCTGGTTTGAATGCAGACGTTGCCGATGCATTGGAACTGACTCAATATAACACTATGGAGGAGATGCTTCATATGGCTCAAAAGATTGAGAAACATAGGAAAGCTAGGAGTTCCTATAAGTCTACTGGGTTGACACCTTGGAAGAAGACGTCTTGGAATAAGGATGACAAAACGGCCCCTGCCGTTTTGAAGGGATCTGCCAGTGCTGTTGTTCCTTCTAAAACGGCAACTACCAAACCTTATACTCCACCAGTGGATCGGCCAGCTACTAAGGAGATTGTTTGTTTTAAGTGTAACGGCCGAGGGCATAAGAAATCGGAATGCCCTAACAAAAGAGTCTTTATCATCAGGCCGAATGGAGAGGAGGAATCGGATGATGAACGGGAAGAATCGGAATCGGGAAATGCCGATGCCGATTCAGATGATGACCGACAGGAAGGGGAGCAGGTGAACTTGCTTGTTGTGCGTCGGAACCTCAACGTACAAACCACAGAAGAAGTTTGTGATGAGGAGCAACGGACCAATCTGTTTCATACCCGAGGCGTGATAAACAAGAAAGGTTGTTCCATTATCATTGATAACGGCAGTTGCACCAACTGTGCGAGTTGGTTGATGGTTGATAAACTGAATTTACCAACGGTAAAGCATCCGAAACCATATCTTCTACATTGGATGACGGATGACAACGGTATTAAGGTAACCAAACAGATACTTGCAAAGTTCAGAATCGGCAAGTACTATGATGAAGTTCTCTGTGATGTTGTGCCGATGCAAGCGAGCCATATCATCCTTGGGCGACCGTGGTAGTTTGACCGAGCGGCAAATCATGAGGGAAGGAGAAATCTTTACAAGATAGAAAAGGATGGTCAAAAATTCACCTTGGCACCGTTAACACAAGCTGAAGTGTTTAAAGATCAGCAATGGCTTGCTAAGTCACATGCTGAATATGAAATCGCGAAACAGCTTGAGAGAGAAACAGAAGGTTTGAGTGTGAATAAAGTTGAGAGCCAAACTGAGAGTGTGAGCTTTCAACATTCGCATGAAAAGAGTAAGCATGCAGAGGGTGAGTGTGAGCGAGAAAAACATTCGCATGAAAACAACAAGCATGCAGAGGGAGAGAGTAAACATTCGCACGAAAATAGTAAGCGTGCTGAGAGTGGCATTGAGAGAAAAGGAGAGGCAAATAAAAAGAAATTGAGTGTATATGCCAAAGGGAGTGCAGTGAGGAAAGCACTGATTTCGTACAAACACAGTTTTGGCGAAAGTCGTCCCTTCCTTCTAATCCGTTTTCGCTCTTACTGTTTGCTATCTGATGAAACGGATCGTGCACATGCCGTTCCGATTGGAATTTCTTCTCTCTTATAGGAATTTGCCGATGTTCTACCCGAAGAGATGCCGCCTGGCCTACCTCCGTTTCGAGGCATAGAACATCAGATTGACTTTGTCCCTGGATCGGCAATTCCACATCGGCCAGCTTACCGATCCAATCCTGAGGAGACAAAGGAACTGCAACGGCAAGTGGACGATTTGCTTGCGCGTAGGTACGTTCAGGAGAGCCTGTCTCCATGTGCCGTTCCTGTCATTCTAGTCCCAAAGAAAGACGGCACTTGGAGAATGTGCGTTGATTGCCGAGCAGTCAACAAAATCACTGTAAAGTATCGCCACCCTATTCCTCGATTAGATGACATGTTAGATGAATTAAGTGGTAGTAAATTATTTTCTAAAATTGATTTAATGAGTGGTTACCACCAAATTCGCATGAAAGAAGGGGATGAGTGGAAAACTGCTTTCAAAACTAAGTATGGTTTGTATGAGTGGATGGTTATGCCGTTTGGTTTAACTAATGCCCCTAGCACCTTTATGAGGTTAATGAACCATGTACTTCGACACTTAATTGGCAGATTTGTTGTAGTTTATTTTGATGACATTTTAGTCTATAGCAAATCTTTTGATGAGCATGTTTTACATCTTAGGGAGGTTTTTCTAACACTTCGTGAACAGGTATTATATGCTAAACATAGTAAGTGTTCATTCGCAATGGA
Organism: Viola odorata; assembly: GCA_963691705.1. Taxonomy (NCBI): domain Eukaryota; kingdom Viridiplantae; phylum Streptophyta; class Magnoliopsida; order Malpighiales; family Violaceae; genus Viola; species Viola odorata. The sequence continues at coordinate 50,266,931 of OY829537.1, read as the reverse complement.
ACAAGTTGGTTTTCTTGGTTTTATTGTGAGTGCAGATGGCGTTAAAGTGGATGAAGAGAAAATCCGCGCGATTCAGGAGTGGCCGACGCCGAAGTCCGTTAGTGATGTGCGATCATTCCATGGCTTGGTGAGCTTCTATCGGCGATTTTTCAAAGACTTTAGCACCATCGCTGTTCCTCTGAATGAATTAACCAAGAAGAATGTTATTTTCAGGTGGGATCAGCAACAAGAAGAGGCGTTTGCTACCCTCAAGGATCGGCTCTGTGCCGCTCCCGTCCTAGCACTGCCCGACTTCAGCAAGGCGTTTGAGATAGAGTGTGACGCCAGCGGGTTAGGAATCGGCGCCTTTCTGATGCAAGAGAAACGTCCGATTGCCTATTTCAGTGAAAAGCTCAAAGATGCTCAACTCTGATATCCTACCTATGACAAGGAGTTCTATGCTCTTGTCAGAGCGTTGGAAACATGGCAACACTACTTGATGCCGAGAGAGTTTATCATCCACACAGACCATTTGAGCTTGAAATACCTAAAGGGTCAAGGGAAGCTGAATCGGCGACATGCCGTTTGGATGGAATTCATTGAAGCCTTCCCTTACCACATTCAGTACAAGCAAGGTAAAGAGAATGTTGTTGCCGATGCACTATCTCGAAGGTACGTGCTCATTACTTCTTTAAATGCCAAATTGCTTGGATTTTCGCATATTATAGAACTCTATGCTGCCGATTCTGATTTTGGTGATATTTATATGCATGGCGTTTCTATTTCTAGTTCTAAATTCTTTAAACAAGAGGGATATTTATTTAAAGGTAAACACTTGTGTATTCCTCATTGTTCTCTTCGTGAATTACTGGTGCATGAAGCCCATAGTGGTGGTTTAATGGGTCACTTTGGCGTGACTAAAACTTTGGATGTGTTACATGATCACTTTTATTGGCCTCACATGAAGCGTGATGTCGTGCGCATTATTGCTAGATGTTTGACTTGTCGTAGAGCAAAATCTAAATCTGCTGGTCATGGAGAATACATGCCGTTACCTGTTCCTTCTCATCCTTGGACCGATTTGTCCATGGACTTTGTCGTCGGACTACCCAGGTCTAAGAACGGTAAGGATAGTGTTTTTGTTGTGGTGGACAGGTTTTCAAAAATGTCCCATTTTATTGCATGTTCGACTACTTCTGATGCTACTCAGATTGCTGATTTGTTCTTTCGTGAAGTAGTCCATTTGCATGGTATCCCTTTGACGATTGTGAGTGATAGAGATACTAAGTTTCTTAGTCATTTTTGGCGTGTCTTATGGAAGAAGCTTGGTACTAAGTTATTGTATTCTACATCTTATCACCCACAAACGGATGGTCAAACAGAGGTGGTAAATCGGACTCTTGGCTCCCTTTTACGCACCTTAGTTTGTAAGCATGTTTCTACTTGGGTTGATCATTTACCGTTTATTGAATTTGCTTACAACCGTGCTGTTCATTCTACTACTCATTACTCGCCGTTTGAACTAGTGTATGGATTTAATCCTAGAACTGTTTTGGATTTAACTCCTTTTCCTTTGAGTGATGTTGTGAGTTTAGATGGTGCCCAGAAGGCTGACTTTGTCAAGCAATTGCATGCTAAGGCAAAGCAGAACATTGAGCGCATGAATGAGAAGCTGATGCTGAAACGGAACGATGGCCGACGGCTAGTGACGTTCCAGGTTGGCGATTGGGTTTGGTTGCATATGCGTAAGGAGCGTTTTCCTACCCAACGCCGCGGCAAGCTATCTCCTAGAGGCGATGGACCGTTCCAGATTGTCGAGAAGATCAACAACAATGCCTATAAACTGGCGTTGCCAAGTGAGTATGGTGCCGTTAGCTCTACCTTTAATGTTTCTGACTTAGAATTGTTTGATGCAGATGACGAGTATGGACTTTCAGCTGATGCCGATTCGGATTCGAGGGCGAATCCTTCCGAAGGGGGAGGGAATGATGCGAATCCACGCATCCAACTACCGTTACCACCAGCTGGTCCAATGACTCGAGCCAGAGCTAGAAAGCTTCAAGACCGTTTGTCATCTCTCATTCACAAGGAGCTGGAATGTGAGAGGACAAGTGAGGAAGCTGCACTTAGAGAGAAGACACCAAGAGTTGTGAATATCCTTACATTCACAATGCCCGAAGATGATTCTGCCAGAAACGGCACTTGACCGTTTGTCACCAAAACGGCTCTTGTCCGATTCGTTCAAAACGGCTCTTGTCCGTTTCACTTAAATCAGCACCTGACCGTTTCACTCAGCCATTGCCGTTTCACTCATCTGTCTCGCGTGCCGATTGCTCAAAACGGCTCCTGCCCGTTTCACGTGTCCAGAAGCACGCGTTGACTGAAGTTTAAGTTGTTGACTTTAATTATTTTAGCTTAATTAGTTAAATAGACAGTTTTAATTAGTTAAGTTATCTTCCTATTTTAGAAGTCCTATTTCTATTCCTATTTGGTTTACTATTAGGGTTTGTTTGTAACCTATATAAGGAACCACTTGGCCACTTTATTAAGTTGGCTGTTATTTGATAAATTGAGTTAATCTCTTCAATCTCCGCCCCTTGTTCAAGTTGGTTGAACCTTGTTCTTCTTGAGTCCACAATACTTGAGTCGTATACAAGTAAATCTTGGAATTGCATCCTACTTGTTGTTTATCTTCTTGTTCGGACTTTGGTTGGCTGGAGCTTAGCGTTCAGCAGGTCTTAGTTGTGCAAGTTTATCATTCACAAGGACCCTCTCTTGTTCGGATTTTGGTTGGCTGGAGCTTAGCGTTCAGCAGGTCTTAATTGTGCAAGTGAGTTCTATCTATTCTATCTATTCCGCAGGAAATCCATCTTTGAATAAAGATCAAAATTGGTGCTACGCATCCTAAGGAACCTGGATCGTATCATAGAGTTAACGCACTACAACAATGTACAAGAGATGTTACATATGGCTATCAAGATCGAGAGACAAAAGAAGGCTAGGTCTAATTTCAGTGGTGTTCCTTCGGTAAACACCAAGCCCACAACATGGAAGAAGACTTGGTCTAAAGAGACTAGGGTTGCGAAGGAGACTCCAACGTTATTGTCGTATACCTACGGTAATAAAGGCGCAAACCCTACATAAGCTCCTCAACGAACTTACAACAACAATGCCCCTCCTTAAAATTCAGCAAATTGGATCACCACGAAGGACATTGTTTGTTGTAAGTATTCCTGTCGAGGTCATAAACAATCAGAATACCCTAATAAATGAATCTTGCTTATTCGTGAGAATGGAGAGATAGAGTCCGATGACGACCGTGAGGTTGAAGAGGAAGAAGTTGTAAGAGAAGAAGCGGAGTCTGAGTCAGAAGAAGAAGAAGAGAGTAACACAGGGTTCTCACTCATCGTTAGGCGCAACTTGAGTACACAAGCGAAGGCCGAGCCAAGAGAGGAAGAGCAACGGGAAAATCTCTTCCACACTCGTTGCATAGTGGGCAAACACAAGTGTTCCTTGATTATTGACAACAGTAGTTATCAAATTGTGCAAGTACGCTTTTAGTCAATAAATTGGAGTTGCCTACCATGAAGCATTTGAAACTATACTCTTTGCAATGGATGAACGATTGTCAAGGCATCAAAGTGACGGGACAAGTCCTCGTTACATTTTCCATTGGCAAGTATAAGGATGAGATCCTTTGTGATGTTGTTCCGATGAATTCAAGCCATGTTTTACTTAGACGACCTTGGCAATTCGATAGAAACGCCAATCATGAAGGGAAGAGTAATCGGTACAAGCTAGAAAAAGATGGAGTCAAGTTCACACTTGCACCGCTTATGCCGATTCAACTGCTAGAGGGTCAATTGTATCTTGAAAATTCTTTTGCTGAGTTCGAGATCTCTAAGCAACTTGAAAAGAAAGACAAAGAAATTCAAAACAACCCCCATGAAAAGAGCAAGCATGGGAAAAAAGAGAGAAAACACTCGCATGAAAAGAATGAGCATGCTGAATTTGGAAAAAAGAAAGTGAATTTATATGCCAAAGGGAGAGATGTGAGACAAGCATTAGTTTTACAAAAGTAGAGCTTAGGCGCAAGTCGCCTATTGATTTTGCTTCATTTTAAGGCGTTTAATCTAAACGCCACTAACCCTACTTCTTCACTTTCTTCGCATGTTGGTATCACCTTTCTTTTGTAGGAGTTTAGGGACGTTCTACCCGATGAGATGCCTCCAGGTTTACCTCCAATCTGAGGAATCGAGCATCAAATCGATTTCATCCCGGTTCTACGATCCCTAATCGACCAGCTTATAGAAGCAACCCCGAGGAAACCAAGGAGTTGTAAAGAAAAGTTGACGAGTTTCTCAACCGAGGGTATATTAGAGAAAGTCTTTCTCCTTGTGTCGTACCCATGATCCTAGTGCCGAAGAAGGATGGTACTTGGAGAACGTGTGTCGACTGCCGAGTGGTCAACAAAATCACTGTAAAGTATCACCACCGTATACCTCATTTAGATAATATGCTAAATGATTTAAGTGGTAGCCAAGTGTTTTTGAAAATTGATTTAATGAGTGGCTATCACCAAATTCGCATGAAAGAGAGTGAAGAATGGAAAACGGCTTTCAAAACTAAATATGGACTTTACGAGTGATGGTTATGCCGTTTAGTTTGACTAATACGCCTAGTACTTTTATGAGGTTTATGAATCACGTACTTAGGCAATTTATTGGTAGATTTGTTATGGTATACTTTGATAATCTATTGATGAGCATGTGTCGCACCTTAGAGAAGTTTTCCTTACCTTACGTGATCAAAAGCTATACGTGAAGCCTAACCAGTGTTCCTTCGCTTTGGAGCACATTAGTTTTCTTGGTTTTATTGTAGGGAAAGAAGGTGTGAAGGTTGACGAAGAGAAGATCAAAGCGATCAAGGAATGGCCGACTCCTAAGAACACAAGTGACATACACTCGTTCCATGGCTTAACGAGTTTCTATAGACGATTTGCCAAAGACTTCAACACCATCGTTTTACCTTTGAACCAATTAACTAAGAAGTATGTTGAGATCAAGTGGGAGCAGCCTCAAGAGGAAACCTTCAACACGCTCAAGGAGCGTTTGTGTTCGGCACCCGTTTTGGCGCTACCCGATTTCAACAAGGCATTCGAGGTCGAGTGCGATGCGAGCAGAATAGGCATTGGAGCTGTCCTTGTGCAAGAGAAGCGCCCAATTACTTATTTTAGTGAAATGCTTAAAGATGCTTAGCTACGATATCAGATGTATGATAAGGAATTGTATGCGCTCGTCCGTGCCCTAGAGGTTTGGCAACATTATTTGATGCCACGGGAGTTCGTAGTTCACACGGATCATCTAAGCTTGAAGTATCTCAAGGGACAAGGGAAGTTGAATTGAAGGCATGCAACTTGGATGGAGTTCATAGAATCCTTCCCATATCACATCAAGTACAAGCAAGGTAAAGACAATGTAGTGACCGATGCACTATCGCGAAGGTACATGCTTATTACCTCTCTTAGTGCTAAGTTGCTAGGGTTTTCACACATCATATCTTTATACCCTACTGATTTTGACTTTGGTGATATATATAATAATTGTATGACTGCTGCCGAGTCTAAATTTTATCGCCATGATGGGTATTTATTTAAACATAAACGCTTGTGTGTGCCTAATTGCTCTTTGCATGAGTTGCTTGTGCATGAGTCATACAGTGGTGGCTTAATGGGGCACTTCGGTGTTAATAAGACCTTAGACGTACTTAAGAAATATTTTTATTGGCCCCATATGAAGCGTGATGTAGTTCGCATCATCGCTAGATATTTAGTTTGCCGTAGAGCAAAATCTAAAGTCTCAAACCATGGAGAATATATGCCTTTACCCGTGCCTTCCCATCCGTGGACTGATTTGTCTATGGACTTTGTAGTTAGATTACCTAAGTCTAGGCGTGAGAAGGATAGCATCTTTGTAGTTGTAGACCAATTCTCAAAGATGGCACATTTTATTCCTTGCGCTAATACATATGATGCTACTCATATTGCTAACTTATTCTTTCGTGAGGTTGTGCACTTGCATGGTGTATCTCTTAGTATTGTTAGTGATAGAGATGGGAAATTCCTTAGTCACTTTTGGCGTATTTTGTGGAGTCGAATGGGTACTAAATTGCTATTTTCTACTTCATGTCACCCACAAATCGATGGACAAACCTAAGTGGTTAATCGAACATTAGGTTCTTTGTTTGGTACTTTGGTTACTAAGCATGTTTCTACTTGCGTTGAGTATGTGCCTTTTAATGAATTTGCTTATAACCGTTCCATTCATTCAAGTACTAATTGTTCACCTTTTGAGGTTGTCTATGGATTTAATCCTACGACTCCTTTGGATTTGATGCCTTTACCTTTGGATGAAGTTTCTTATTTAGATGGTTCTAAAAAGGCAGATTTAGTGAAGAAAATCCATGAGAAGGTAAAGAAGAGGATTGAGTGAATGAATGAGAAATTGGCGCACAAGAGGAACGACGCAAGAAAGACCGTGTCTTTCAATGTTGGTGATTGAGTGTGGCTGCACTTACGCCACGAGAGGTTTCCAGCCCAACGTCGTGGGAAGTTATCCGCGCGAGGCGACGGTCCTTTCCAAATTGTTGAGAAGATCAACAATAACGCTTAGAAGTTAGATTTACCAAGTGAGTATGGTTCCGTTAATGCTTCTTTCAATATTTCTGACTTAAGTTTATTTGATGTAGGAGACGATGGAGTGGAGTCGGATTCGAGGATGAATCCATTCGAAGGGGGAGGGAATGATGTGATTCCTCGCACCAACCCTAATTCTACGCATGTGCACGCGGTGCCATTGCCGCCCATAGGACCGATGACGCACGGTTGAGGCAAGAAGCTGCAAGTGAGACTCTCACAGCTGATCCACAAGAAGCTCAAGTGTGAGGCACTCGTCAAGGAGGCTACACTGCGAGAGAAAGAACCGAGGCTCGTAATGCTGCTCATGGCTGCGCCTACCGCACACGGCACCCTGCGCCTAGCGCCTAGCGCATCCGACAACGCCTACGAGATTGACGATCGAGCCATCTTCGACATGGAAGAATCTCCATGAGCCTTCAATGACGTTCAAGGTCTATCAAGATGTCAAAAAGATGTTGGTTGAATTTCAGCCCAATCGTATGAAGCATTTGCGAGATGACCCAAGTCGAATTCTACATGCGCAAGGATTGTGCCTAGGGCTTGCGACTTAGACCGCCAGCTCAATTCTTGTTCCAGCCGTGCGTTTAGTTATTTTAATTATTATTTATATCTTAGAGATATTTATTAATTAGTTTATTTAATTATTTTACTTAGAGTTCGAGTAGAATTGAACCTGTAGTTCTAACTCGATTAAGAGTAGAATTAGCGTATAGCCTATATAAAGGCGTGCTCATCTTCATTGTAAATAGACCCCGATTTTGATAATTGAAACCAGAGAGTTTTCTCTTAACTTGCCTTTGTGAAGAACCTTGTATTTAATTGAGTTGGAACATTCAATTAAACAAGTAAAACCCGAAAGTTTAAACTTTATTAATCGTTCACCCTAGTTTGCTAATCACAGGTTGGTTAGAGGGTTAGGGATTCGACTCAAGAACCTCTATTGATAGGACTTAGTTTGCCTAGTACAAGTTATTAGGAGGGTTAAGTGTTAAGAGAGTTATTATGCCGCATTGAAATCCAAACTTTGAACTAGATCATCAGAAAGCGCATCCTAGCCACCTAGGATCGTATCATGCGGTGTATTCGTCCTCAATGGCTTAGGAGTATAATCTTCAAGTCGCGGGCTGACAGACGCACACTCTGCGCGTAAAAACGTAGGCATAGGATAAGTTTTGATCCGCTCATCCAAACGAGCTGAAACTGGTGCCAAACGAAAGATAACATCTGAAATGTCAAAGTCTTACTAGGCCGGAATCGATTCATCAATGTCGCCTGACGCGAATGAGAGTCCTTGCTGGCGTAGACTTCTGTCAGTGAAAATGTCACATTGGGCTTTCTAATGATCAACTTGCCCAATTGACTTCAAATTTATACCAGAGCTAGCTAACACATTGGGCTATCCAGTCATATTTTTACTTCTCAATTTAGACGTCTCCTCCATCAAAAAGTTCAGTATGTACTGCCTGCTCCAATTCTATCCAGAATTGGTTCTTTTTAGCTCCTCCTTGCTCAATTCCTCTTGAGATCAATTCCCTGCAATATTGTCATGGAATTCAATTGAAATCAATAGAATTACCATTAAAAAATGCATAAGAATAAGTGGTAAAACCACTACAATTAAGGCTGAATCACCCACCGAGGCTCCCTTATGACATCCACCAATCAAAACCCTTCCTCCTAAGTCTCATGACAAGCCTAACAACGACCGTGTCACTTATGAGACCGAGGAGGAGTGTCATGACAGCTATGGTGATGACGAAGAGCACCAAAGGGTAGCCAACCGAGGCTTTCGTAATTCTCTTACTACGGGGCACCGAAAACAATGAACTTCAACAAGCCTTGCTATCTTCGAAGACCAAACACATACCTATATCATCGAGTCCAAGAGGGCTAAGCCACCAGGCCACCACAGGGCTGTGGCCTACACGTCAATACTAGTCCAGTGACTAACGGTATGCCGTGAGTCATTAACGGCATACCATTAGCCATTGGGAGAAGAAACCAATTTCATGCCGAAGATGTTACGACCATGGCCGGACAACCCCTAGTTCCTCACCTACAAGCGCACACCGATCCCCACCACCAACGAGAATTTTATGAGGATTATTATGAGGAAGAAAATGATGATTTTGATGAGATTAATGAGCGTGAACGTTTGAATAGGGGAAGAAAAGGTAGGAATCAAGTGCCTCAATTTGATGATAACTTGAGTAGTATTAAGGTGCAAATTCCCACCTTTGAGGGTATAACAGATCCATCCGAGTATGTTAAATAGGAGGGCAAGATTCAGCGGATTTTTAGTTGCCATCAATACACAAAATTGAAGAAAGTGAAACTTGCGGCAATGGAGTTCGATGGTTTTATCGTGAGTTGGTGGGAAAAAGTATGTAAGGAGACACAAGAGGGAAGGGCAATCCGAACTTAGGTGGAAATGAAGCAAGTGATGAGGGAAAGGTTTGTGCCATCGTACTATAAATAAGACTTGGAAAACCAATTGCAAGGTCTCAAGCAAGGGTCAAAATCTGTGGGTGATTATTACAATGAGCTTGAATCTCTTCTCATCCAAACCGACACAGATGAAGATGAAGAGGTAACTATGGCTCAGTTTTTGAATGGTGTGAATGTGAAGATTCAATATAAGCTTGAGCTGCAGGATTTTGAAAACTTACAACCCATGTTGCACTACGCGCTAAAGGTAGAAGCGCACAAAGCCACAAAAAGAAAAAATTTCCCTAGCCGAAACACCAACCCATCCCAAACTTACTCACCTACTTCTAAGCCACCGTGGAAACAATACCCAAAAGACCTACGAAAAGCCTCACCCTATTCTAAAACAACCTCGTCCACACCAAAGCCATACAACCCATTCACCAAGTCCAATCCTCCTAATCCAACACTGAAACCCCATAGCAATCCCAACGCCAACCCACCACCTAGGAAACATTCTTTAAATATTTAGTGCTTCAAGTGTCGGGGGAGAGGGCACATCTCATCTGAGTGCCCGAACCGCCGTGTGATAATTATTCGAGAAGGTGTGTATGAGATCGAAAGTGAGGGGGAAGAGTCACCTAGTGAAGAGAATTGTGATGAAGAGGAGGTGGTAAGGAGTAGTGATGAGGAAGAAATTAATCCGGCTTCTTATATGACTTTAGTTGTGTGGAGGAGCTTGAATACACAAACTAAATTGGAGGCTAAATGTGATGAGCAAAGGGAGAATCTCTTCCACTTCCGTTGTGAGGTAAATGGTAAAATTATTTCAATGATTATTGATAATGGGAGTGTAGTTGATCTCGCAAGTCATATTTTGGTAAGCAAACTCCAATTGCCAACTACACTACCTCTGAAACCTTATTCACTCCATTGGTTTAATGATGATAGGGAGGTTAAGGTTAAGGAATAAGTGCTTGTAAGCTTTAAAATGGGTAGATATAAGGATGAACATTTGTGTGATGTTGTGCCTATGGATGCTAGCCATCTTCTTAGGGGCCGCCCATGGCAATTTGATAGGGAAGTGCTTCACAATGGACGTACTAATAAAATCCAGCTTACACACCGTGGTAAGAAATTTAGCATTCCACCTCTTTCTCCATCTCAAGTCTGGGAGGATCAAAAGAAAATGGAAAAAATGAGTGTCGAGTTCTACATATTGAGGAAGTTGAATGAGAAAAGTGGAGAGAAGAAAGTAAGCGGAGAGTGTAAAAGAAACAATGAAAAAAGTAAGCATGGTAAGGTTTGTGAGCGAGAGATAGAGCGCGGAGAAAAGAGTGGAGAGAAGAAGGTAAGGAATGATCAAAACACACGCCATGAAAAGAGTAAGCATGGCCGAGAGGGTGAGAATAAATTATTGAGTGTGTTTGCAAAGGGAAGGGATGTGGGGCATGCATTGCATTCTAACAAAATGGGTCTTGTGCTTCGGTACAAAGCACATTGTTTAAATGTTGAAACTAACCTTTCTTCTCTACCTAGTCCACTTGTTTCACTTTTGCAGGAATTCGAGGCTGTGTTTCCGAAGGAGATGCCAAGCGGCCTCCACCTATATCCGGCATCGAGCACAAAATTGACCTCATTTCGGGATTGTCATTGCCCAACCGACCAGCCTATCAGTGCAACCCCGAGGAAACAAAAGAGCTCCAACGGTAAGTCGATGATTTGATAAGCAAGGGTTACAGCCGTGAAAGCATGTCACCATGTGTCATGCCCGTGCTACTAGTGCTGAAGAAAGATGGAACATGACGCATGTGTGTAGATTGCCGCACCATCAATAAGATCCCTGTAAGGTATCGTCATCCCATTCCAAGCCTTGACGATATGTTGGATGAGTTGAGTGGTAGCAAGGTCTATTCTAAGATAGACTTGATGAGCGGGTATCACCAAATCCGCATGCATGGGGGAGATGAATGGAAGACCGCTTTCAAGACAAAACACGGTTTGTACGAATGGATGGTAATGTCATTTGGTCTCTCTAATGCACCTAGTACTTTCATGCGTTTAATAAATCATATTTTGCGTGAATTTATTGGGGATTTTGTTGTTGTCTACTTTGTTGGCATTCTTATTTATAGTTCTTCCATTGTTTCACACGTTGCACACTTGCACACCGTACTTAACAGACTTAGAGTTTATAAAATTGTATGCGAAATTAGCTAAGTGTGAATTTTGTTTGGATTGAGTGCATTTTCTTAGTTTTATTGTGAGCGTAGGAGGTGTTCAAGTGGATGAAGAGAAGGTGAAAGCCATCACGGAGTGGCCACAACCTAAGAACGCAAACGAGGTTAGGTCCTTCCATGGCCTAGCTAGCTTCTATCGGCTCTTTGTACCTAATTTCTCCACCATCGCCACACGGCTCAATGAGTTGACCAAGAAAAATGTGACATTTGAGTGTGGTCAAAGGCAAGAGGAAGCCTTCCGAGATCTTAAAGAACGCCTCATGCGTAGCCCAATCCTTGCACTCCCCGACTTCAACAAAGCCTTTAAACTTGACTGTGACTCAAGCGGGATCGGAATTGGGGGGTGCTCATCCAAGAAGGGCGTCCCATTGCCTATTTTAGTGAAAAGCTCCACGGTGCCTAATTTAACTACTCCACCTATAACCGTGAGTTGTATGCGCTTGTGAGATCCTTGATGGTATTGGAGCACTACTTTCTTCCGAATCAATTTGTCATCCACACCGATCATTTAAGCCTCAAGTTCCTCCAAGGGCATGCCAAGCTCAATAAGCGGCATGCTAAGTGGATGGAGTTCATTGAAGTATTTCCTTACATGATCAAATACAAACAAGGCAAGGAAAACGTGATTGTCGATGCACTCATTTCAACTCTAGATGCTAAGATTTTTAGTTTTGCGCATATAGTAGACCTTTATCAACATAATGATGAGTTGTGTGACATATATGTGGCATGTGATAAAGGACCTTCCATTTTGTGAAGCATGATAAATTCTTGTTCAAACATAAATGGCTTGGCATACCTAAATCTAGCATACGTGAATTGCTTGTGTTGGAAGCCCATGGTGTCGGATTGAATGGTTATTTTGGCATTACAAAAACATGCATGCATTGAAAGTGCATTTCTTTTGGCCGAAAATGAAAGTAGATGTGACAAAAATAAATGCTAGATGCCTTGTATGTAAAAGAGCTAAATCCAAATCAATGAATCATGCATCTTACATGCCATTACCCATAGCTAGCCATCCTTGGGTTGACTTGTTAATGGAATTTATTTTAGGACTACCAAGGTCTAGCCACGGTATTGACTACCTCTTTGTCGTTGTTGACCGCTTCTCTAAAATGGCTCATGTCATTCTTTCAACATGTGTGTGCGCTTGCATGGCATACCTAGGAGCATCGTGAGTGATCGGTGATACAATCCTAGCCCCGAGGCTAGGACCAGCGTACGCACAACGCGCACACTCCTTGCGACCAAGGCCAATCAACCCAGGACATCGAGCCAAGGACGTTGCAAAGCATTCAGTGAGGTTAATACAGCCTCTAGACATAGAGACAAGTCAGGAGACACTGCTTGATCAAGCCTTCACGCGAAGGATGACATGGAAGGTGGCTTGGAGGCACCCAGCGCAAGGTTTGACTTCCATCCGAGTCAACCCATGGAAGAACGACTTCAATCAAAGATCCAACACATATAAAAGACCTATTGGAGTCTTCGAAAGGTTGTGTCCAAGTTTTAGAGCATTTGGACGAGTAGATCTCAAGAAGGTTCGAGATGACAATATCGCAGGCAGGAGTTCTAGGCGCAGAAGCAATAGGCAACTTTGTCCAAACCCAGAAGCAGCTACAGAAGTCAGAATAATGTGATTGAACATGTTTCTGAAACCTCAGGACGTTTACTACATTGTGTGCAAATTTCAGCTCAAACGCACGAGCCGTTTGAATGTTATGTCTAGAGACATTTTTGCTGACAACAATCCTACGTAGACAAGGACTTCAAAACGCATGCGTCAACACCAATGACCATTCTTCAGACCTGTTAGGCCTGGACCAGGAAGAGCAAAACCTTCTAAATATTTTTAGATGTTAGCTTTCAAATGGGATAGGTTTCGACCTAATCGGACGAGTGGATCAAAAGATAGCAATATGAGACATTCTACTGCACAGTGTGAACGTGAGCAGCACGCGACTTGCAGAATTCGGCCCAAACCATGGCCTGATCATGCGAATGCTTCTAGGATGTTCTAGAATGTATTTATTGTACTTATTAATTAGTTTTTAAAGTTATTAGAGTTATTTCTTAGATAGAACCCCTACTTCTAGTCTAATTAGAAATACTGGTTATAATTAAACTTGTAGTAGGCTTTGCCTATATATAGGGCCATTTGTGTTCATTGTAAATCAGATCCAATTTTGATAATTAAATTCAGAGAGTTTCTCTAAGATTGTTCACGTGTGAAACTTGTCTTTAATTGAGTTAGAAAATTTGATTAAAATCACAAGTAAAACCCGAAAGTTCAAAACCTCACTTGTTCGTTTGCACTAGGTTGATATCCGTAAGGGATATAGGTCTAGTGATTTGACCAAGGAACCTCTCTTGCTCAAAATAGGTTGGCTAGTGCTAAGCGACTAGCAACTCCACGTTGTCAAGACGAGTTTATCTTATTTTTGCATCGAAATCTAGACTTGAACTAGATCAGAATTACGTGCTACGTCCCCTAGGCAAGTAGGATCGTATCAATCGGGACACTAAATTCTTGAGTCATTTTTGGCGCACATTATGGGTGAAGCTTGGCACTGAAATTTTATTCTCTACTACTTGTCATCCTCAAAGGAATAGTCAAACAGAAGTAGTGAATAGAACGTTTGGGTCATTGCTTCGAGTCGTGGTTGACAAACATGGCACTAAATGGGAAAATAGTATTGCTTTCATTGAATTCGCATATAACGATGCACATCATTCTACCAATGGGTTTTCTCCAATTGAGGTGGTATACAGGTTCCATCCCCTAACCCTTCTTGATCTCTTACCTTTGTCGTTGAGTGTGCTTAAGTGCGTAGATGGAGAAACCAAGGCGACTGAGGTCAAGAATTTGCACGAGCAAGTGTGGAAGAACATGGAATCTATGAATGAAAGAGTGACCAACAAGTGAAACAAGGGCAAGCAACCAACCTCTTTCGAGTCCGGCCAATAGGTTTGGTTGCATTGGCGCAAGGATAGATTTTCTCATCATCGGCAAGGAAAATTGAGCCCCCGCGACGACGGACCCTTCGAAATCCTACACTGAATCAATGACAATGCTTATGTCCTTGATTTACCAAGTGAGTATGGGTCCATTGGTAATTTTTTCCACATTAATGACTTAACCCTTTGCCTTGCAAGAGAGGACGAGCTTAAGGATATGGATTTGAGGACAAATCCTTTTAAAGTAGGAGGAGATGATACAATCACACCCATGCCTACCTTAAGCCTTGAAGATATGACGCCTCAAGGACCTATCACTCGTAGCTTGGCGAAGAAGCTTACTTTGTGGGTTGAAGCCTATATGGAGGGCAGGAAACCACTCCAGCATGAAGGCCAACTCTTAATGGTGGTCGCAACTCTGACACATCGGAGGTCGAGAAGCAACGAAAAAACCATCTTTTTAACTCTGACGCTGGAATTCCAGTGCCGAAGTTCATAGTATGCTACTAAGCCCCTAGCGGCATGCCACCAAGCCACTGTCAACATGACGCTAAGTCTCCAGCGGCGTACCACTAGGCCTTGGCCATCAGTAATTTTTGGATAAGTTTAAACGTCGAAGCTCACGGCATACCGCTAAGCCCTTGGCAGCATACCGTCAGTCCTAGACTTGTTCATCAGAGAAAGGCTTTCCAAGGGCCATTTTGCATCTAGTATAAATAGCTCATTTCTTTCTTTTCCTCTTCAGTTTATATTGAGTGTTTATTGCTGAGTTAGAGAATACTCCTCCCTCTAAACACCATAGACTCAACTTGTATGATTTTAGGTTTGAGATCTCCTTTAATCCTTGCAAGTAAAACATGAAGCTTTTAATTGGTAGTTTGTTGCCACTTCTTGTGTGAGTGTTGTGTGTTACTGTAATTTGTGTAAGATTCAAGAATTCAACTTGTGTAAGTTAATTTCACGTATTTATTGTTGTTTAAATTCATTCCATCTCAAATATCTATCCATCATTAGTGATTGAGGGACTCATTTCTGTAACAGAATTGTTGAATCTTTATTCAGGAAATACAACATCACTCACAGGGTATCCACAACCTATCACACGCAGACGAATGGTCAGGCAGAAGTATCGAACCGAGAGGTAAAATCAAACTTGGCCAAGACAGTCAGCCAGAAAAGGAGTGACTGGAGTCAGCGATTAGATGACATGCTATGGGCATATATGACGACCTATAAAACACCAATCGGGATGACGTCATACAAGCTGGTGTATGGGAAGACCTGTCACATACCTGTAGAGATTCATCATAAAGCATGTTGGGCAGTTAAGAAGTGCAACATGAGCTACGATGAAGATGGAGAGTCGAGGAAACTACAGATACACGAGCTGGAGGAGTTACGCAATCAAGCCTATGGCAACCAACTCATTCTGAAAACCAGGAACAAGAACTACCATGATAAGATAATTAGGGGAAAACCTCTCCTTACGGGGAAGAGAGTACTTCTCTACAATTCTCGATTCAAATTGTTTCCCGGTAAGCTTAAGACGAAATGGGAAGGGCCTTATACTGTTATTAATGTTTATCCATATGGTGTAGTTGACATAAGAAATGAGAAGACAGGAGCCATTTTCAAGGTGAACGGGCAACGATTAAAGCCTTTTCTCCAAGGATTTTTTTAAGAAAATAGTAAGTGTAATAATACTCTCTTACTTTTATTAAATCATACCATTACAATATATATATACCCTAATACCATATACCTAATACTAATACAACGTATATAAATACGTATATCTAACACTCCCCCTCAAGCTGGAGCATAGATATTTATCATGCCCAGCTTGTTACAAAGATAATCTACTCGAGGACCTGGAAGAGCTTTAGTGAAGAGATCACCCAGTTGTTCTCCTGTCTTCACATAGTGAGTGGAGATGAGATTTCCCTGAATCTTCTCGCGAATGAAGTGACAGTCTACTTCAATATGCTTCGTCCTCTCATGGTAAACAGGATTTGCAGCAATGTGGAGAGCAGCTTGATTATCACACCAGAGTTTTGAAGGTGAGGAGTGTTCTATACCAATTTCAGTCAAAAGTTACCGCATCCATATAATCTCACAGAAGGATTGTGCCATGGCTCTGTATTGTGACTCTGCACTGGATCGAGACACCACGGTTTGCTTCTTGCTCCTCCAAGAGATCAGGTTCCCACCAACAAAGACACAATAGCCGGTTATTGATCTTCTATCAATCTTCGACCCAGCCCAATCTGCATCAGCAAAACACTCAATCTGATTGTGACCGTGGTTACTGTACAGGATCCCGAGGCCAGGTGCCCCTTTCAGATAGCATAGGATATGCTCCAGAGTCTCCCAATGCTTATCTGTTGGAGCAGACATGAATTGGCTAACAACACTAACCGCGAAGGTGATGTCAGGCCGTGTCACACAGAGATAGTTCAGTTTCCCAACTAATCTCCTATACTTCTCAGGATCATCAAAAGGGTCACCATCATCTTTGGTGAGATTAACATTAGAAGCCATAGGGGAGCTACAGGGCTTGGCTCCCAACTTTCCTATTTCTGCAATGAGATCAAGGACATACTTTCTTTGAGATAAGAAGATACCTTTGTTACTCCTAGATACTTCTATCCCTAGAAAGTATTTCAGCTGATCCAAGTCTTTTGTACTGAACTTGGTATGCAGAAAAGATTTGAGCGAAGAGATCCCACCACTATCATCTCCTGTAATGATAATATCATCCACATACACAACAAGCAAAATAATACCCGCAGCAGATTGTCTATGAAAGACAGAGTGATCACACTGGCTCTTTTGCATGCCAAATTGTAAAATTACCTCACTGAACTTGCCAAACCAGGCATGAGGACTCTGTTTTAGACCATACAGGGCCTTCTTCAGCATACAGACTTTCCCATACTCCCCCTGAGCAACAAACCCAGGTGGTTGCTCCATATAGACTTCTTCCCGTAGGTCACCGTGAAGGAAAGCATTCTTGATGTCTAACTGGTGAAGAGGCCAATCCTGAGAAGCAGCTAAGGAAATGAACAACCTGACAGAGGATAATTTGGCCACAGGGGAAAAGGTGTGAGAGTAGTCCACCCCATATGTTTGAGCATACCCTTTGGCAACAAGGCGTGCCTTAAGACGTGCCACAGAACCATCAGGATGGACTTTCACAGCAAAGACCCATCTGCATCCTACAACCTTCTTGTCCTTGGGTAAAGACACCAAGTCCCAAGTTTGATTATCCGCTAAAGCGATAATCTCCTCAAGCATTGCATTCTTCCAACCAGGATGAGCCAATGCTTCCTGCACTGTGTTTGGGACAACAACAGAATCTAGAGAGGAAATCAGAGCACATGTCGATGGAGACAGGTGATCATAGGAGATATAGTTAGCAATGGAGTAGACAGATTTACAGTGTCGTTTACCTTTGCGAAGACTGATTGGGAGATCCAAATCAGTGGGTGGATCAGGTGACGAGGAGTCTGGTGGAGGACATGTATCAATGGGTGCCACAGATAACGTAGAAGAACCAGTAACAGGATCAGGATTTGCAGTCACGATCCTCTCCTCAATATACTGTGCAGGGGTACCCGAAGAAAAGGGCTGGTCAAGGGTACTATCACAAGAGGGTTGATCAGAAACAACCAATGGAGGAGCAGATAGGGAAGGCGCAGAGGAGACTGGAGGAGGAGCAGAGTAGACCAACCAATCATCATCACCATGATCATCATCCTGTGGAACAGGATGTGAGAAGAATGGTGCCTGTTCAGAGAAGGCAACATCAATAGACACCAGATATTTCTGAAGATCTGGAGAGTAGCATCTATATCCCTTCTGAAGCCGAGAATACCCTAAGAAGAGACACTTGAGGGCCTTAGGATCCAATTTTGTGATGTGAGGACGGACATCACGAACATAACATGTACTACCAAATGTCTTCGGGTCAATGGGGAATAACCGTTTACCAGGGGCAAGGATTGCATATGGGATACCATCATCTAAAACTGCCGAGGGCATACGGTTAATCAAAAAACATGCTGTAGAAACAGCATCAGCCCAAAAATGCTTAGGTACTTTATTCTGGAACAAGAGAGCTCTAGCTGTTTCTAGCAGATGTCTATTCTTCCTTTCAGCCACACCATTCTGGGCTGGTTTGTCAACACAGGACGACTGATGCAAGATACCATGCTGAGACATATATTGACGGAAAGATTCAGACATATATTCCTTAGCATTATCACTTCTCAATAGCCGAATAGAAGTACCAAATTGAGTTTTAATCTCAGTACAGAATGCACAAAAGTGAGCAAACACCTCAGACCGATTTTTCATAAAATATGTCCAAGTCATCCTTGAATAATCATCCACAAAAGTAATAAAATATCTAAAACCAGGTTTAGCAGTTACAGGACAAGGACCCCAAACATCTGAATGGACTAATTCAAAAGCAGACAACGCACGTTTACTAGTACGTGGACCCAAGGAAGTGCGATGATGTTTCGCAAAATGACAAGTTTCACAGTCAAGGGAAGTAGCTGACTTGAACTGTGGACATAGTTGCTTCAGATACTGCAAACATGGATGACCCAAACGGCAATGAGCTTCAAACAGAGAAGTGGAGCTGAAGCAGGCTACTGACTTTGGCACCCACGGATCCAGAACATACAGACCACCCGATACATGTCCTCTACCAAAGACCCGCTTTGTCACTAGATCCTGAAAGAGACAATGATCAGGGAAAAATGAGATGAAGCAGTTGAGGTCCTTTGTAAGTTTACTAACTGACATTAGATTAAAAACCAACTCAGGTAGACTAAGTACCGACGACATAGTAATAGCAGAAGTTGGTTTAACTATACCAGAACCCTCAACACTACGAGTGGTGCCATCAGCAATGGTGACATGAGCAGAAGTTTTAAATTTCTTAAAACTGGAGAAAGTATTTGTGTTACCTGTCACATGTTCATTGGCACCTGAATCAACTACCCACTGACTAGAACTAGAGACAAGACATGTTGTACCTGACTCAGGTACTGCAGTGCTTGATCTGGCTTTCACAAACTCTTGGTACTGGCTGAATCTGGCAAATTCCTCCTCTGAGAGTGGCTTAGGTGGATCAGGTGAGGAGCTTGGAAGAGCAAGAAGATTAGCTGATTTCATCCTCTGATTGTAATTCTGCAGTTTCTTACAGAAACGCTTTGTATGACCAGGCTCCTTGCAGTAGTAACAAGTAACATCACTTAAGTCACCACCCTTGTAGTCACCATCCCGACCCTTAGAACCAGGTTTAGAGTTGGGCCTGTCCCGCCCCCCGCCCCTGGTTGTAAATGCCAGGGCAGTGGAATCCTGAGAGGATACAGTGCTCTCAGTCCTCAATATCCTGCTAAAAGCTTCCTGCAGAGAAGGGATATCACCACTAGATAGAATCTGAGACTTAGCAGTATCAAACTCTGAAGAGAGACCTGCAAGAAAGCTCATTGTAGCCATTTGTTCTCTCTGAGATTGTTGCACTTTAATGTCAACACTAAAAGGTAACAACATATTCAACTCCTCATAAGTTTTCTTGAAATCCATAAAATAGTCCATAATAGATTTCCCTTCCTTCTCAGCTCGATAAAATGCTCTGCATACATCATACATCCGGGACACATTCCCTTTACTAGAATACAAAAATTCCAGATAGTCAACTAGTTCTTTCACAGTTTCACAGTGATTAACCAATCTAATAGTCTCGCTATCCATGGAATTCTGAATTTGCAGAAATAATTGAGCATCATCTCTAACCCAAGCCTGTCTAGATGCATCTACTGGAACTTCCTCAATTAGATGACCATCTTTTCCGATACTACAGAGATAAAATTTAATCATTTTCCTCCAGTCAAGAAAATTCGTACGATTCAACTTATGCTCTGTAATCTTAGTAAAATTAGGAACCGCTAAAATAGGGGCAGCAACCACAACCTTTTTATTCTCAGCCATTCTTAACACAAATCGAGCAAATATACGAGCAAATATACGAGCAAAAGCTAGATTGAGCACAAACACAGTATTCAATCACAACCAGTAGCAGATTCAATGTATACAGACGAGCAAATATGCAAGCAGGAACACAGAAACGAAGTTCGTACCTGTTCGAGTAGATTAACCAAGGGTAGTTTCGTATTTTAGCAAAACCGAGTATCAAAACTTGCCAAAACCGAAAACTCAGCACAGGTACCTGCCGATCTCGAGGAGGCGAACAAAACCCAGGTCGCGGCTGTCGGAACGGCGGTGGCACGGGCCTTCACGCGCCGGCGCATGGCGGAAGAGGCGGAAGATTCGGGCGGCGCTTGGCGGCGCGTCGGAGCTCCGATGGACTCCGTTCAGGTGGAGTTCGACTCCTGTCGACGAGACGCTCCCTCCTGTGGCGGTGGTGAGATTAGTGGATGGCCGGAATGCGGTCCGATGAGCTGACAGCAGAACAGAGGTTGAGAGAGTTTGTTTTAATTATTATGCTCCGCTACCATGTAATAATACTCTCTTACTTTTCTTAAAACATACCATTACAATATATATATACCCTAATACCATATACCTAATACTAATACAACGTATATACATATGTATATAAATACGTATATCTAGAGGTGACACCATCCTCAGAGTGATGAACACAAGATGGGTCAAGCCTATGACATTAACTAAGGGCGCTACATAGGAGGCAACCCATGCTTTTATTTTTTATGCATATCAATTATGTTTTGATTTTTTGTATTCTAAATAAACTTTATAAATGTTGTTCAAAAACATCCTAATGATCCACATATCGCCTATCCTGTTTGTTCTCAGGTAACGTGAGAAGGGGAGTGTAAAAGCAAGAACCTGAGATTCAGCTTGGCATGCATCTTGGCCGAGAGCTTGGCAAGACACTTTTGGGACTAAAAAGGACACGCGTCAGAAAAGAAGAATTGCACTGGACTCAAAATTAGGGTTCCAATGCAATTAAGTAAAAAGAGCTAGTGTCCTGACCAACCATAACCACCATGCCAAAATTCTTGCAACCATTCTCCTTCCACTTTATCACCCCACTACTCATCTTCCTCCAACTTGGGCCACAACCCTTCTTGACCAACAACTTACCATGCAATAAGCACCTCTTGTTCAGCAACAAACCCATCACTAGGAAACTAACGCCCTCTTAAGGGAATTTACAACTAGTATCAACACCCTACTACAGTCTATGAGAAGTCTCCATCAGAAGATAGATGCACCTGCTCCTCCAAAGTCCCCACCTCCAAACTAAAGTGCCCCCTAGGTTGTTTAATTTAATTTTTGTTATTTTTACAAATGTTTAATTTTCAGTTTTCAGTTTTTCTTTTACAACACACATTGAAGACAATGTGTCTTCCAAGTTTGGTTTTTTGTGAGATTTTTTTGCATGCTTTTTTTTTTAGTTTGTCTTGGCCAAGCCACGGACCAAGACACTCTAGGACATTTTATTTTCTAGAATCAGAAAATTCTTGTGCATGATTTTCTATTTTGATTTTTTGTGTGTTTTTAGGTAAACTACATGTTGTTTGTTGTTTTTCAAAAATCATAAATCACTTTGTATTTAAACATTAATCTCACCACATAGAAAGTAAGAATGCTTGATTCCATTGCTCCCTGCCATGCTACCAAGGCATCCGAATGAGTTTAACATCTTCAATACCTGTAAGAGCATGTTTCCTGATGCTTTTTAAGCATTCTTCGTGTGTATAGTTTCATGATACTTGTGTGGAACACCTGAATTGTCCAAAAGGAACACCCAAAATGTTTTGCCATGCCATTAATTAAACAATATCCCTTGATACATAGGATTGCTAGTTTTTAATTATTGTACTGCCTGTTGAGTCTTAAAATTCTTGTATGATTGCTTGTGATATGAAAATGCAATTGTTGTGGTGCTCTTGCCTCGGAAAACGGGAGTATCCAAAGAGCTTTTAAAGAAAAACAAAGAAAAGAAAAGAGCAACAAAATAAACAAAGCAATCTGCCCTGGTGTTCTTGCCTCGGCAAGTGGGAGCATCCAGGAAACTAAGCAATGAATCAAAGATTCAAAAACAAGAAGTATTTAAGTGAAAAATGCAAAAGAATGCTCAATGAAAAGTAGTGGCAAAAGCTAGAAAGAAAAGATGAATTATGTTCTTTATATTTCAGCTTCTGTTTGATTGCATAGGTTTTTGCATGAAGAATCACCACTCCATATTTCTATGGATTAATGGGAGGACAATTTAATTTGTAATTAACTATTTTCGATTGCATGGTTCAACCGTTTAACACCTGATTATGGCATTATATGGATCTGGAATGTTTGGGGTATTGGTTAGGCCATAGTAATGTAGGATGAAGTTGGTTTTTAAATTTTTATGTGTTTTGTTTTGTTTATTGAGTCAGTATGCTTGGGGGAAAACCACACTTAGACTATGCTTGGCCAAGATAGTAAAACCATTTAAAGTACTTATAAAATGCTTTATTCTCACGTTTTTACTACTTAATTACTTTTTAAATGAGCGGTAAAACCATTTAAATTAATGAATTTCCCTCACTTGCACAGAATTTCTTGGAAATAGATAAAAAGGGAGAAACAGAACATGCGGAGCAAAAAGAAACATTTGAGACTGTCTAGGCCGCAGGCTTGGCCAAGACAGTCGCAAAGGAGACAGACTGCAGTAGGCGACTTTGGGCAGATCGCGAAGATGCAAGTTGCAATAGAAGTGAGATTTGAGGGATCAACGCCACTGATAGCCAGGGAGAATTCTTATTTGGATTTCGGATATAAACAATATTTTATCCGGTTGAACAATATCTTTTATTTTGAAAGAGATAGAGTTAGAGTAGGATTAGGAGACAACTTATGTTAAAAGCTGTTAGAAACCCTTTTGGAAGGGGACTACTCTTTTCTCTTTCTATGGACAACATTTCTGTTCTTGCTCTATAATTTTCCAGTTCTAGAATTTACGGATTTATTCTCTTTTATGCAAATAATACAATCATTTTCTTCCATGTCAAAGTCAGGCTAAACACCCTTCTATGTCCAAGTCATGCTAAACACTCATTCTTGGTAAGGGCTCATTGAGCTATGTTTCTTGTGATTTTGTGAGGTCTAATTATTCTTAATAATCTTTATCTTCATAATTGTTTATTTTCTAGTTTAATCAAACACTTTCTTGTTAAAGTTTAGAACTGATCACTCTTAAATTCTAATTTGAAAGTTGCAGTCGACCTAGAAGGGGACGAGCAAAACCGGATACGCCAAGTAGACAACTAGTACTCGAGATAGGCTAGAGAGAACAACGCGGGAGGAAGGCCACGAAGATCATTGCGTGCAGATGGTCAACTTTATCGCAAGCCCAACCTAAGGTGAGACGCATGCTCTAGAGCGGACAGCAGCGCGAGGCACGCGAGACGTGAGGATAGCAGCGCATGCGCTAAGTACGGACGATAGGGCAAAGGGCTTCTCCTATTCATCACACAAGCCCATTCACTCCCTCAAGACCAGCCCTTTGCCAACACATTTATAAATAGTGATAAGATTCAGACTACTGGAAAATCGGGACGAGGATGATAGTAGCTCGGGATTACTGTAGCTATCGTCAAGGGTACCTGTAAAGCACCGGAGGGTGGACTCCGGTGTAGACACTCCGATGCTTAAGTTAGTAAGGTAGTTCGAAAATAGCAGAGCTTCCAGCAGCGATCTTAGGCTTACCTTGCGTTTCC
Organism: Viola odorata; assembly: GCA_963691705.1. Taxonomy (NCBI): domain Eukaryota; kingdom Viridiplantae; phylum Streptophyta; class Magnoliopsida; order Malpighiales; family Violaceae; genus Viola; species Viola odorata. The sequence goes on along the minus strand of OY829537.1, from coordinate 50,242,863 downwards.
AATGGTGGGGTATTTATAGGCTAGGCTGAAGGCGTTATTGGGGGAAAATAACGCCCCCAGCGGCATCGAGGATGATATCTTTAGCGACGTCAGGGGCGATATCTCCGGGTGATGTTAGGGGCGGTATCTCCTGGGTGACGCCATGACTGTCCTGGGATGGGATAACGCAGTGCGTGTGGATAGATGACGCGTGAGACCTCCCCCCCCATCCCAGGGTTCCTTGCCGGCTAAGGGGTGTCAGCCTTCCGCGGTTGACCCCAGGCTGGCGCGGTAGGGTTCTGGCCTTTAGACTGGTACGAGGACGACAATACCCTTGGGTTTGCCTTAATTGTTATCATAAGCCCAACTAAAAATGAGCCCGAGTGTTTACCAAGAGCTATCGCTCCAGCTTTCTTTCAGATTGTGCCTGTCAACTCGCACGATAACGGGTGGCTCGGTCACCGAGGAGCATGTCTTTTCACTGCTTTTTCTTGAGACTTATAAATTCGAATTTTTCCCGAGCCAATTATACATCTTTCCAACATTTCTTCCTAGTATTTTCATTATGGATGGTCTCACCAAGAACTTCCTAATCTCCAAAACTCACACTGTGAAGAACCTCAATGATGGTGACGTCGGTTTTCTAGAAAATGTACTGATCAAGACGTCCGAGGACATTCTGGAGCTTCAAGGGATGCTGACTCCCCTTCGGTCCAGGCTTGGTGATGCGAACACACGCATCGATGTGCCTTTACCACCAGCTGGTCCTATCCTTTGAGTTTGACATGTTCTACATCATGTCAAGGAGTGTGTGTCCAAAAATCAGCAAGAACGCCCGAGGCGTTTAGGAGATACGTCAAACCCTAGTTGGGGTGCGGGAGGCGCGAATCCTAGCGGCGCGAGGATTCCTTGTCCGCGCGCGCTAGGGTTTCTTGTCTGAGAAGTGGTGGCTGGTCCTAAGTGAGCTGGCATTTTCCTTGTCTGATTTTTAAAACAACAACTTGCCTTTTATTTGTTTTCCTTAATTAGTTAATTAGACAATTTAGTTAATTAATTAATTAAGTTATTTACCTTATTTAGAACTCCTATTTTCTGATTAGGGTTGTAAAGACGTTTATAAGGAGCGACTGGCCTCCTTATTTTGGGGGCTTTTATTTGACAATACAGAACCTTTATTTCTTCAATATTTGCCCATTGTTCATGTGATTGAACCTTGTTCCTTCTCAAGTCCGCAATACTCGAGTCGTTTACAAGTAAAACCGAAATTGCATCCTATTGTCTCGTTTCTCTTTGTGTGATTCTCACATTGTTGAGTCTAGTCCTAAGAATCCGATTCAAGATTCTTGACTTGAAATCGATTAGGGCTCTTAGCACAGGTTAGCTAAGTGGTCTAAGCTCGTACTTGTCGAGTTCATTACTTCCGCATCAAAATCCATCTTTGAACAACGATCAGATTTGTGTGCTACTCATCCTAAGCAACTAGGATCGTATCTATTGGTAGCGGAGCTTAAGGCGTTCAAAGACTGGTAAGTGACCTAATTTATTTCAAGTTTTTATTGCTGAAACCGGTCTTTTCTCTTACTCCATTCAAAACTGATTTCTTTGTTGTGCTTGGTTCGTTATATGTGTAATTTTTTCTGTCAAGTCGAAATGGAATTTATATACATAGCTATTGAAGTCCGTTTTTGGTGAGAAAGGTCTCGTTGGAAATCTGCACCTGTTAGGTTTCCAAATAAAAAAGAATTAAGGGATTTGGACACCAGAGTCAAAAACTACACATGTTTTACTAAACTGTGTTTTTCTGTCAAAAAAAACGAAAAAAAAAAGAAAAAGAAGAAGAAGGGAGAACGGCAACTTCAAAAGAATCAAGAGAAGGTTGCATTAGATCAAATACAAAAAAGAAGAAAGGGATATCAGTATTTGAGGAATAGCAAAAGCAGGTGAGCAAATTGAGATTGGGAGAATACTTGCTACAAATTTCAGTTAGTAGCAAAATTCAGAATTACGAATTAAAATTGCTTGAGTCCATTCGAGTCACTTTGAGCTTTTCCTTGATTCCTTAAACTTACTTTCTATTCTTCTTGTTATTTTTTTAATTGTTTGTTCTTGCAATTAATCAAATACCAAGTATCACCACTTGCTTTAAAGCTAGTTTTCTTTGAGCGTCTTCTTGGCAGCTTTTCTTAATCTCTTGAGTCTCATTAACACTTGAACAATTACAGGCAATTGAGTGATTTATTGGTGAGATTATTAGAGGGATTAAACACGAGAGAAAACACGTGAGCGAGTGCTAGGATTAGTGCAATTTTACGCTTTTATTTCGTGTTGTGACTTTCAGGAATTTTAAGATGGCTCAAGAAGGAGGGCAGCCTGATTTAGCAGCCATGCTCACGGCTCTCAATGAACGATTGAGGGTGAGGGACGAACAACAAGCTGCTACTAATGCAGCACTCGAACCTAGTGATGGTCATATCTCGGACACTTCAGATGAGGATGCTAACGCTAGGAGGCAGCCACTAGTTCCACCGGCCTCCAATGTGAATCCTCAGCGTGGCCTTACTCCAATCCCTCCACGATGACTTGCTAGGCGTGGACCACAAATACCCCGCGCTGAATGGAATGAGGAGCCGGATATGGGAGAGGGTTGGATAAATGCTAGGGATGGGCAGCGAAGGGGGAGGCGAGATGCACGGGGAGGTAGAAGAGATAGGGAGGAGGATCGATTGGATGCTAATATTGGCAGCATCAAAATGAAAATACCTCCTTTCGAAGGTAATGATGACCCCGACGCTTATTTGGTATGGGAGAGTGATGTGGTTCCTAATTCGGAAACCTTCCAATTGTTGGATCGTTGCTCAGCGACAAGGATTTGAATGCGGAAAACTAACTCGTCGGAAACTCCAACCCTCCTAAGTGCAATACCTAGGCAACCTAGACGAAATCCTTCAAGGATCTTCAATAGAACTCTGACCCTCCTAGGTGCAATACCTAGACAACCCAGACGAAACTAAGGAATGGAGTGATAACTTCGTGTTTTACTTGAGGCTAGATGCGGCTTATCAAACCGGATATAGAACAAGGATCTTGAAGATCAAAAGAAGAAGACTCTTCTGTGTTTTTAATAAACTGAACTGAACTGATTTATTAAGCCAAATGGCTGCCTTTAAATAGGCAAAAACAAATACAAGTTTACTAAGACTAGAACTCCTATTTTAACTAGAACTCCTAAGTAACTTCGAAATAGAACTTCTACTAGTCTAATAACTGTAAAAACTAATTAATATATACAAATAAAGCCTTATAGAACATCCTAGAAGCATTCGCATCATCAGGCCATGGTTTGGGCCGAATTCTCCAAGTCGCAGTCTGCTCACGTTCACACTGCGCGCCAAAATGTCTCACCAGGCTATCTTTTGATTGACTCGTCCGATTGGGCTGAAACTTGTCCCATTCGAAAGATAACACCTGAAAATAGTGGACAAGGTCCTTTCTCCCTGGTTCAGGCCTGACTGGTCTGAATAATTGTCGTTGGTGCTGACAGACGCGTTTTGAAGTCCTCATCCGCGTAGGATTGCCGTCAGTGAAAATGTCTCGATCCATAACAAATAAACGGCTTCTCCGTTTGACCTGAAAATTGGACACAATAAATAAGACATCCTATGGTTTCATAATTGATATAGATCGCACGATTCTGACGTCTGATGATCTAGATATGGTCCGACGAAGTTGTCCGTCACTTTTGCGCTTAGGACACTTGTGCATGCAAAAGTAACAACGGGCCATCTTGCAAACTGCTCGTCCAAATGTCCTCAAACTTGGCAGATGCTCTCCTAAGATCCCAATCGGTCTTGTATTTATCTTGGAACCTAATTTGGAATCTTTCTTCCATGAATTGGCTCGTGTAGATGTGCAACCTTGCACAATGCGCCTCCAAGCCAACTTCCATGTCTTTCTTTGCCTAAGGACTTGATCCAGCAACGTTCCTTGCCCTATCTCCATGTCTAGAGGTTGTATTAACCTCTCTGAAAGCTTTGCAATGTCTTGGGATCGACGCTTTGGGTTGATTGGCTTTAGTCGCAAGGCGTGTGCGCGTTGTGCGTGCGCTAGGGCTAGTCTCGGGGCTAGGATCGTATCATCCCCTCCCTCTTCAAAAAGATTCTCCCTGGAATCTACATCTAGACCTGCACCACAATACCTTAAGTTAGTAATATCAAAGTAAGCACACAACGAACCATACCAACCTCTCAATTTCAACTTGGCGGTTATGTCTTTGAATATGACAATGCATCGAATAAGACCATTGCCCCAAGTGATCTTCTTCACTTGAACTTGGATTGGGACCCATCATTGGTGTAAGCACTTCCACATCCAAGTTCCTAAATTGAAGGATTCGCTCATCCTTCCTTGATATCTCAAAATTGCCATCTTGACATGCAAACGCATACGGTAGCGCTTGGTTTGTCCATGGGCTGTCCGCATCATCTCAATTTCCTTGCTGCCATCTATACTAAATAGTAAACTCAAGAGCAGCAACATTAAATTGAATAATGTCATTCCAATCATACCACAACAACTCATCAAACAACTCTCAAACGCATCACATTCATTAAAATTTCGCAAAAGGTCATGTGACCTAAATAAGTGATTGCGCTTGAATAGAATTCCCTCAAGTCCAGTTGACTTACCCATAAATTTAACATGAAATTCACACATGGCAGAATGATTATGTAATGTAAATACATGTGAAAATTCAATCAATTTGGTGTTAGGGAAAATATGATGCACATCTCTCGACCTAGTCCAAATGTCAAAACGTTTATGCTTTCTCAAGTAGTTTTCAAATACATATGAATTGGCCTTCGGCTCTTGCATATAACCATCATTCATTAAATTAGTTTTAAGACCAGAATCATCAGAGTTAATGAGGTTAACATGCTCACACAAATCAGACTTAAGGATGGAAAGATATACCATACCGTTATGGCTAGGGTTAGCTGAACTAGGCACCATGGATGATTCACACTCCTTAAGTTCTCTTGGCACTTTTGAATGAGACTTCTCTTCTGCTAACAGCCTTCTCTTTATCTGCAAATTAGGAGAAACAATAATAGAAGAGAAAACAAACGAGTTAAGGTTAGAACAATTTAAGCGCAATGGCCAAAAATTCAGTTTTTGGTGGCTTGCGCCAAAACAGATTTTTCGCTCACATAATTCCTTTCTCTCCTGTCCTCTCTTGGCGTAAACACTCACCTCTCCTTTTTCAAATTCGCCACTCTCTGCTTGCTTTTTATTTTCATGCAAGTGTTTTGAACTCTTACTCTTTTCATCTCTTGTCCCATGCTCAATCTTTTCATGGGGGCTGTTTTTCTCTTCATCTCTTTTCCCATGCTCACTCTTTTCATGGGGGCTGTTTTGCCCTTTTTCTTTTAAGGCTTCCAATTCTTTTAAGCCTTTCTCTTTTCTTTCTTTTTGAAAGTCCGAACATGACTTAACAAGATACTCTTGATCTTTATGGACTTCCGAAGGTGACAAAGGCTTCAATATGTGTTCTCGGCCGTCCTTGACAACCGAAAAATGATTGCTCTTGCCCTTGTGAACTTCTTTCATATCGCGCTTCATCATCTCACTATACGTCTCGGTTTTAGCTATCAAACCAACCGGATCTTTCCTCCTTTCAACCTCTCCTCTAGGCTGTCTCGGTGGAGGTCTCCTTGGCCTGGGTATAGTCTGAGTCACCCTTGTATCAGGCCGGCCATTAGGGTTGGATCCCTTTCCGGACGGCATGCCATAGACGTATGGTGTGATACGATCCCAGCCAGGGCCAACCCTAGTGATGCACCCACAGGCACAACCACCCGCGTCAAGGCCCGAGCCTTGGAAGATGCAGCCGCGAGCCTCCCATTGCCGCCCACGGGCCCGATCACTCGAGCCAGGGCCCGAGCCCTACAGACAAGACTCAGCAGCCTTATTCACATGGAACTGAAGGCAGAGACAGCCTCAGAAGAAGCCAGCCTGCGCGCGCCCCAGCCGCGCCTTGTGACCTTGATCCGTGCCGCGGATGGGCCACACTTGGCCACTTCGGACCTTTAGGTCCACCAGCGCCCTTTTCCTATTTTTGACCAGGCCATGTTCATTTATAATACAAGAGAGGAGTCCATGCCAAAAATCAGGAGAAACGCCCGAAGGATTTGGGACAGGCCCAAATCACAAGCCCGCATTGGACAGCGAAAGCCACTGCCGAGACTTTTGAAGATTGGGGCATATTTCCTCGCACAATATTCATCCCAGAACTTCATATATGTGTTAGGAAGTTTCCCTCCAAATTTCAGTGGGAACGCTCGAGGGACTAAGGAAAACGCCTTGTTTCCTTAAAACGTGATTCGGCGGACCCGCAAGCAAAGCCACTTGGGCCTTTTGACCTAAACGGCGGAGCCTGCACTTCTATCCTATTTAGTAGACTTTATTTATGTTATTTTAGGGTTTTAGAACTTATTTTGAAGGGTGGCTTGTTGCCATTTTCGTTTAATTCATTTTTTAGAAACTAAACTAGTTTCCATTTTTGGAATTAGGGTTTAGCGCCTCTTTAAAAAGGAGCCGCCTATGTTATTTTGAGGAGACTTTGATTATTGATTATTCAAAGCATATTGCTTGGGATCTTTATCCACTTGTTCTTGATGAACCTTGCAACTAATTGAGTTTCGTGCATTCGATTAGCTTGTCAAGTAAAACTTGAAAGCACTTCTCATTGAGTCATCCGTTCTTTGGAGTGCCAAGACCACCAAATCTTGGAGATTCAATGGTTTGACCCAAGAACCTCAAGGGATTCGACGTAGGGTGCCAAGGCCACCAAAGCTTGGAGACTTGCGTGTCTTCTTCGAGTTATATTTCCGCATTGAAAGCCACGTCGTCGGACAACGATCTAAGGAGAGCATTCTAGCCTACAAGGAACGCATCAGTTGGTAGCGGAGCTCAGCTGTCCCGACTTGGTAAATCTATCCCTTTAATTATTACATTTTCTTTGTTAGAATTGGTATTCCTTCATTCTCTTCTACACCAATTCTCTTGTGTGCTGTGTGTTAGTTGTCTTGTGTCAATTGTGTCTTGTGTGTGCGATTAGTGTGCAAATCATCCCAACGATTTGTAGGTCTTTACTTTAGTCAAAAAAAAAAAACAAGTCCCCCAAAGTGTCTTAGCTAATTTGTGCTTTGTGTTGTGTTGAAATATCAAAAAAAAAAAAAAAATAGAGAAAAAGAGAAAGCAATTTTCGTCAAAAAATAGAACAGAGGCGAAATCAGTACCATTCAAAAAAAAAATATCAGGTACTTTCAGAATCAAATACTAGAGTGAATTTGTGGCTTATAGCAAAAAGAATCATTGGATTTGGATTTCGGAATCAAAAGTTGTGGCAAAAGCAAGTTTCAAAGCCCTAATCGCATGCCATTAGCGTTTTTGAGTTGTCAATTGACTCAATCTGTGTATTTTGAGCTTTTCTTTGATTCTACTACTACTACTGTGACTTTCTACTCTGTAGTATGCTTGAGTAATTGATTGATTCTCGCAATTGATTCGAGTATATTACCTCAAAAATTTCTACACTAGTTTTCTTTGTGTGTCTCTTTGGAAGCTTTTCTTGAAAATTCTTCGAGTCAGGTTCATCTTGGACACTTGGATACGGATCTGGATAGTTTGCTTTGAGATATTTTGTGAGATTAATAGAGAGAGACAAACACGAGAGTAAACACGTGAGGGAGTGATAGTTTTAGGCAATTTTACGCTTGGAAAATTTTCTGTTTGAATTTCAGGATGTCAGGAAATCCAGAAAAGGAGGCTACGCTTGTGAATGATGTAGCCAAGGCTTTGCAAGACATAGCAGCCCAGCTCCAGGACATGGAAGCTTGGAGGCAGCAGTATGAGGCTAAGCGATCACAAAAATCATATGGCGATGATCGCAGGTGGAGGGACTACAATCGTTGTGATGTGAGCATGAGTAGCATCCGACCGAAAGTTTCACCCTTCAAGGGCAAGAGAGACCCCAAAACTGGTTTGACGAGAGGTATTCCTTCTTCAACTCATGTGCGAACGCGAGATATTTTATGTCATACATGCACAGGCCGAGGGCACACTTCAATCCAATGTCCCAACAATAAAGTGAGCATTAAGGATCATGGTACGAGGAAGTGTAGTCAAGTTAAAGATGCCAAGACTACTCATCCGCAACATGTTCTTAGCAATAATGATGAGACCAAGGGAATTCAGTTGGCTGCCCTTACTAGTAGTGTTGTGAATACATAAGGTGAGATGGTAGCAAGTGACATTGGGGATGTGACGGTCGTATCCGAGAACGCTAAGGTGCTTGTTGAGCGCAATATGATTGAACAAGAGACAACTCTTGCTGGAAGTAAGAACAATAAAAATTTGAGATAAAAAAAGGAGAGTTGAGTGAAAAGAAAGAAAGTGAGAAAAACAGCCCCCATGAAAAGAATGAGCATGGGCAAAGAGATGAAATAAAAAACAGCCCCCATGAAAAAAGTGAGCATGGGAAAAGAGATGAGAGTTTAAAACATTCGCATGAAAAGAGTAAGCATGCAGAGAGTGGCATTGAGAGATCAAAAGGAGAGGTGTGTGTTTATGCCAAGAGAGAAAAAGTGAGGGATACAATACATGTGCAAAAAATCTGTTTTGGCGCAAGCCTCCAAAAACTGAATTTTTGGCCATTATGCTTAGATTTTCCTAACGCTAATCCGTTTGTTTTCTCTTGTATTATCCTTTCTCTTAATGTTCAGAACAAGAGCAGGTTGTTAGCAGAAGAGAAGCCTCTTACCTTACCACCAAGAAGAGGGAAAGAACCTTGCACATCTGTGGTGCCTATTTTTGCAAAACCTAGGCCATTGCGCCTTGATCTTTCTAACCCAATTCCGTTTGTTTCCTTTACTTTGGTTGTTCACTCTCATGACCAGAACAAGAGCAGGTTGTTGGAAGAGGAGAAGCCTCTTACCTTACCACCAAGAAGAGGGAAAGAGCCTTGTGCATCCAGGGTGCCTAATTTGGCAAAACCTAACCAAAAGGGTATGATATGGGTCTCTTTCCTAAGGAGCGATTTGAGTGAGTATATGAACATCATTAATATTTATGCTTCTGATTATAAAGTTAATTTAATTGATGATGATTATATACAAGAGCCAAAGGCCAAGTTATATACCTTTGAAAACTACTTGCAAAAGTGCAAGCGATTTGGTGTGTTAACTAGGCCGAGAGGTCTTACTTTCCCTAACACAAAATTATTTGATTCTTCACATATATTTATATTGTTTGATCATTCTGCCATATGTGAGATTTATGATAAAATTGTGGGTAAATCGACTGGACTTAAGGGAACTCTATTCAAGCGTGATCACTTATTTAGGTCACATGACCTTTTGCGAATTTTTGATGAATATGATGCGTTTGATAGTTGTTTGGTGAGTTACTGTAGTATGTTTGAAATTACTAACTTAGTTTTAAGGAGTGTTATGTCTTTACATGATGTTTCTTTAAGTTTTGATAGTAATTTTAATGGAAAACCTTTCTTCGCGAAGTTGCTTGAGTTTTTACACCGATTTAATCCTTATGCTACTAATTCTGATTTTTATAGAACTTATAGTGATTATTTAGTTGAAACAAGGTCTATGTTTTGTATGCATAAAGGATATCATAGCAAGCGTGAGCGCTTAATTTGGTTGTGTAGCTTGTTACAGAAATTGACTGTGTATTGGTCATATGATGATGGTTTAATACATCAATATAACACAACTATTACTAACATACTATTTAAGGATGTTATGCTTTCACATCTTGTTCCTTTGAGTATTGTTAGTAATCATAGCAAGGAGTCACTTGGCGACTCGCGGATGGAATTGTGGAGGAGACTGAGCACGACAATGCTAAATTGGACACCTTGTCAACCACAATTGGGAGTTTCTAACCGCATGAATAAAAGAACGTTTGGTTCTGTATGGCATGTCTTTGTTTGTAAGTATATGTTGGCATGGGAAGAATGTCTTCCGTTTGTTTTATTTACTTCCTACCTTATCACGCTTACCATTATTTTTAGTCAGTTGGTGAAACTCGTGTGTTGTTTTACTCATATGACACCTTTCGGTTTGATGTTGCTGCTTTTGAGAGAGTTATTTAGTATAGGTGGCAGCAAGGGACAATCCAAGTGCTATGGTGTGGACAGCCTATGGACAATCCAACGCATTGCCCTATTCAAGGACATTGCAGCCGAAATGGATCTACAAGGTTGGTATGGCTCCATTCGTGATTACTTTGATATTTCTAACTTAAGGTTATTGGATGCAGGTGATGAGGATGTTGCTGATCTGGATTCGAGGGCGAATCCTTCTCAAGATGGAGGGGATGATACGATCCCAGCCAAGGCCAACCCTAGTGATGCACCCACAGGCGCAACCACCCGCGTCAAGGCCCGAGCCTTGGAAGATGCAGTCGCGAGCCTCCCATTGCCGCCCACGGGCCCGATCACTCGAGCCAGGGCCCGAGCCCTACAGACAAGACTCAGCAGCCTTATTCACATGGAACTGAAGGCAGAGACAGCCTCAGAAGAAGCCAGCCTGCGTGCGCCCCAGCCGCGCCTTGTGACCTTGATCCGTGCCGCGGATGGGCCACACTTGGCCACTTCGGACCTTTAGGTCCACCAGCGCCCTTTTCCTATTTTTGACCAGGCCATGTTCATTTATAATACAAGAGAGGAGTCCAGGCCAAAAATCAGGAGAAACGCCCGAAGGATTTGGGACAGGCCCAAATCACAAGCCCGCATTGGACAGCGAAAGCCACTGCCGAGCCTTTTGAAGATTGGAGCATATTTCCTCGCACAATATTCATCCCAGAACTTCATATATGTGTTAGGAAGTTTCTCTCCAAATTTCAGTGGGAACGCTCGAGGGAATAAGGAAAACTCCTTGTTTCCTTAAAACGTGATTCGGCGGACCCGCAAGCAAAGCCACTTGGGCCTTTTGACCTAAACGGCGGAGCCTGCTATTCTATCCTATTTAGTAGACTTTATTTATGTTATTTTAGGGTTTTAGAACTTATTTTGAAGGGTGGCTTGTTGCCATTTTCGTTTAATTCATTTTTTAGAAACTAAACTAGTTTCCATTTTTGGAATTAGGGTTTAGCGCCTCTTTAAAAAGGAGCCGCCTATGTTATTTTGAGGAGACTTTGATTATTGATTATTGAAAGCATATTGCTTGGGATCTTTATCCACTTGTTCTTGATGAACCTTGCAACTAATTGAGTTTCGTGCATTCGATTAGCTTGTCAAGTAAAACTTGAAAGCACTTCTCATTGAGTCATCCGTTCTTTGGAGTGCCAAGACCATCAAATCTTAGAGATTCAAAGGTTTGACCCAAGAACCTCAAGGGATTCGACGTAGGGTACCAAGGCCACCAAACCTTGGAGACTTCCGTGTCTTCTTCGAGTTATATTTCCGCATTGAAAGCCACGTCGTCGGACAACGATCTAAGGAGAGCGTTCTAGCCTACAAGGAACGCATCATGGTGAACTCCTTGGGTTGAGGAATTTGGTGTACCGAGTATGGGCCTGCCATTTAGCATTCGCAACCGCTTCCCTCTCCTTGGCAATCCACTCCTCCATTTCATCAAACCTCTCGGTTAACTTACGCATCATGGATAGCATTTCAGCTCGCGCTTGTGACTCCGTGCTCTTAGGCGAACTATCTGCCATCTGAAATCACAATCACAACAAAGAACAAGTGTAAAATTGTCTTATCTAAAGCACTCCCTCACGTGTTTAAACCCTCGCGTTTAGTCACTCTAATGCTCTCACAAATCACTCAACGAAAATTCTTCTTCAATCAATCCAAGATCCGTAGACTCAAAGAATGTCAAGGAACGCTTCCAATAATTTGCAAAGAAAACTCTAGCTTGGAAAGAATATAGATGGGATATAATTGAAGATTATTTTATCAACTAATCAATCAATTATAGCACAGAATAGATAGGTCATGTATCACAAGAGCTCAAAGAAAGACAAGATATTTGAACTAGTTCGGATTTGTTTTAGAACTAGGGTTTTAGGTGTCCGATTTGTTTCTTTGATAACTTTTGATTTACAACTCCATTTTCTATGATTCTTGTTGCGTTGGAACACTCTTTTCTTACTGATTTTGATTCTGTTTTCATCGCAAGGTTCCTCTTTTGTTAACACACTGAAAATTTTGAATTCGCTTTCTGTTCTGTTTTTGTGCGAATTTGTGTTCTTTTTTTTTTTTTTTTGTAAATAGAAATTGCAGATACTTGAAACAAAATAAACTGACACTTTGTGGAACTTTCTTTTCTGTTTTATGACTCAAAGAAGATAGCAAATCAAAGGGCTTGATTTGATACCTAACAAGATGCAACTAGTTACTAGTTTCGACTCCTAACACAAACGGGAAGAATAACAAGATTGGTATAGATTTGGCTAAGGAAATCAAGGGAACCAATCTCAACAAACGAAAACAATAATTAAAAGGATAGATACCTATTCGGTGAGCAGCCTTTGCTCCGCTACCAGCTGATGTGGTTCCTAATTCGGAAACCTTCCAATTGTTGGATCGTTGCTCAGCGACAAGGATTTGAATGCGGAAAACTAACTCGTCGGAAACTCCAACCCTCCTAAGTGCAATACCTAGGCAACCTGGACGAAATCCTTCAAGGATCTTCAATAGAACTCTGACCCTCCTAGGTGCAATACCTAGACAACCCAGACAAAACTAAGGAATGGAGTGATAACTTCGTGTTTTACTTGAGGCTAGATGCGGCTTATCAAACCGGATATAGAACAAGGATCTTGAAGATCAAAAGAAGAAGAATCTTCTGTCGTTTTAATAAACTGAACTGAACTGATTTATTAAGCCAAATGGCTGCCTTTAAATAGGCAAAAACAAATACAAGTTTACTAAGACTAGAACTCCCATTTTAACTAGAACTCCTAAGTAACTTCGAAATAGAACTTCTACTAGTCTAATAACTGTAAAAACTAATTAATAAATACAAATAAAGCCTTATAGAACATCCTAGAAGCATTCGCATCATCAGGCCATGGTTTGGGCCGAATTCTCCAAGTCGCGGTCTGCTCGCGTTCACACTGCGCGCCAAAATGTCTCACCGGGCTATCTTTTGATTGACTCGTCCGATTGGGCTGAAACTTGTCCCATTCGAAAGATAACACCTGAAAATAGTGGACAAGGTCCTTTCTCCCTGGTTCAGGCCTGACTGGTCTGAATAATTGTCGTTGGTGCTGACAGACGCGTTTTGAAGTCCTCATCCGCGTAGGATTGCCGTCAGTGAAAATGTCTCGATCCATAACAAATAAACGGCTTCTCCGTTTGACCTGAAATTTGGACACAATAAAGAAGACATCCTGAGGTTTCATAATTGATATATATCGCACGATTCTGACTTCTGATGATCTAGATATGGTCCGACGACGTTGTCCGTCACGTTTGCGCTTAGGACACTTGTGCATGCAAAAGTAACAACGGGCCATCTTGCAAACTGCTCGTCCAAATGTCCTCAAACTTGGCAGAGGCTCTCCTAAGATCCCAATCGGTCTTGTATTTATCTTGGAACCTGATTTGGAATCTTTCTTCCATGAATTGGCTCGTGTAGATGTGCAACCTTGCACAATGCGCCTCCAAGCCAACTTCCATGTCTTTCTTCGCCTAAGGACTTGATCCAGCAACGTTCCTTGCCCTATCTCCATGTCTAGAGGTTGTATTAACCTCTCTGAAAGCTTTGCAATGTCTTGGGCTCGACGCTTTGGGTTGATTGGCTTTAGTCGCAAGGCGTGTGCGCGTTGTGCGTGCGCTAGGGCTAGTCTCGGGGCTAGGATCGTATCATCCCCTCCCTCTTCAAAACGATTCGCCCTTGAATCTACATCTAGACCTGCACCACAATACCTTAAGTTAGTAATATGAAAGTAAGCACACAACGAACCATACCAACCTCTCAATTTCAACTTGGCGGTTATGTCTTTGAATATGACAATGCATCGAATAAGACCATTGCCCCAAGTGATCTTCTTCACTTGAACTTGGATTGGGACCCATCCTTGGCGTAAGCACTGCCACATCCAAGTTCCTAAATTGAAGGATTCACTCATCCTTCCTTGATATCTCAAAATTGCCATCTTGACATGCAAACGCATACGGTAGCGCTTGGTTTGTCCATGGGCTGTCCGCATCATCTCAATTTCCTTGCTGCCATCTATACTAATTAGTAAACTCAAGAGCAGCAACATTAAATTGAATAATGTCATTCCAATCATACCACAACAACTCATCAAACAACTCTCAAACGCATCACATTCATTAAAAATTCGCAAAAGGTCATGTGACCTAAATAAGTGATTGCGCTTGAATAGAATTCCCTCAAGTCCAGTTGACTTACCCATAAATTTAACATGAAATTCACACATGGCAGAATGATTATGTAATGTAAATACATGTGAAAATTCAATCAATTTGGTGTTAGGGAAAATATGATGCACATCTCTCGACCTAGTCCAAATGTCAAAACGTTTATGCTTTCTCAAGTAGTTTTCAAATACATATGAATTGGCCTTCGGCTCTTGAATATAACCATCATTCATTAAAGTAGTTTTAAGACCAGAATCATCAGAGTTAATGAGGTTAACATGCTCACACAAATTAGACTTAAGGATGGAAAGATATACCATACCGTTATGGCTAGGGTTAGCTGAACTAGGCACCATGGATGATTCACACTCCTTAAGTTCTCTTGGCACTTTTGAATGAGACTTCTCTTCTGCTAACAGCCTTCTCTTTATCTGCAAATTAGGAGAAACAATAATAGAAGAGAAAACAAACGAGTTAAGGTTAGAACAATTTAAGCGCAATGGCCAAAAATTCAGTTTTTGGTGGCTTGCGCCAAAACAGATTTTTCGCTCACATAATTCCTTTCTCTCATGTCCTCTCTTGGCGTAAACACTCACCTCTCCTTTTTCAAATTCGCCACTCTCTGCATGCTCTTTATTTTCATGCAAGTGTTTTGAACTCTTACTCTTTTCATCTCTTGTCCCATGCTCAATCTTTTCATGGGGGCTGTTTTTCTCTTCATCTCTTTTCCCATGCTCACTCTTTTCATGGGGGCTGTTTTGCTCTTTTTCTTTTAAGGCTTCCAATTCTTTTAAGCCTCTTTTTTCTTTCTTTTTGAAAGTCCGAACATGACTTAACAAGATACTCTTGATCTTTATGGACTTTCGAAGGTGACAAAGGCTTCAATATGTGTTCTCGGCCGTCCTTGACAACCGAAAAATGATTGCTCTTGCCCTTGTGAACTGCTTTCATATCGCGCTTCATCATCTCACTATACGTCTCGTTTTTAGCTATCAAACCAGCCGGATCTTTCCTCCTTTCAACCTCTCCTCTAGGCTGTCTCGGTGGAGGTCTTCTTGGCCTGGGTATAGTCTAAGTCACCCTTGTATCAGGCCGGCCATTAGGGTTGGATCCCTTTCCGGACGGCATGCCATAGACGTATGGTGAACTCCTTGGGTTGAGGACTTTGGTGTACCGAGTATGGGCCTGCCTTTTAGCATTCGTAGCCGCTTCCCTCTCCTTGGCAATCCACTCCTCCATTTCATCAAACCTCTTGGTTAACTTACGCATCATGGATAGCATTTCAGCTCGCGCTTGTGACTCCGTGCTCTTAGGCGAACTATCTGCCATCTGAAATCACAATAACAACAAAGAACAAGCGTAAAATTGTCTTATCTAAAGCACTCCCTCACGTGTTTAAACCCTCATGTTTAGTCACTCTAATGCTCTCACAAATCACTCAACGAAAATTCTTCTTCAATCAATCCAAGATCCGTAGACTCAAAGAATGTCAAGGAACGCTTCCAATAATTTGCAAAGAAAACTCTAGCTTGGAAAGAATATAGATGGGATATAATTGAAGATTATTTTATCAACTAATCAATCAATTATAGCACAGAATAGATAGGTCATGTATCACAAGAGCTCAAAGAAAGACAAGATATTTGAACTAGTTCGGATTTGTTTTAGAACTAGGGTTTTAGGTGTCCGATTTGTTTCTTTGATAACTTTTGATTTACAACTCCGTTTTCTATGATTCTTGTTGCGTTGGAACACTCTTTTCTTGCTGATTTTGATTCTGTTTTCATCTTAAGGTTCCTCTTTTGTTAACACACTGAAAATTTTGAATTCGCTTTCTGTTCTGTTTTTGTGTGAATTTGTGTTTTTTTTTTTTTTTTGTAAATAGAAATTGCAAATACTTGAAACAAAATAAACTGACACTTTGTGGAACTTTCTTTTCTATTTTATGACTCAAAGAAGATAGCAAATCAAAGGGCTTGATTTGATACCTAACAAGACGCAACTGGTTACTAGTTTCGACTCCTAACACAAACGGGAAGACAAACAAGATTGGTATAGATTTGGCTAAGGAAATCAAGGAAACCAATCTCAACAAACGAAAACAATAATTAAAAGGATAGATACCTATTCGGTGAGCAGCCTTTGCTCCGCTACCAGCTGATGTGGTTCCTAATTCGGAAACCTTCCAATTGTTGGATCGTTGCTCAGCGACAAGGATTTGAATGCGGAAAACTAACTCGTCGGAAACTCCAACCCTCCTAAGTGCAATACCTAGGCAACCTGGACGAAATCCTTCAAGGATCTTCAATAGAACTCTGACCCTCCTAGGTGCAATACCTAGACAACCCAGACGAAACTAAGGAATGGAGTGATAACTTCGTGTTTTACTTGAGGCTAGATGCGGCTTATCAAACCGGATATAGAACAAGGATCTTGAAGATCAAAAGAAGAAGACTCTTCTGTGTTTTTAATAAACTGAACTGAACTTATTTATTAAGCCAAATGGCTGCCTTTAAATAGGCAAAAACAAATACAAGTTTACTAAGACTAGAACTCCTATTTTAACTAGAACTCCTAAGTAACTTCGAAATAGAACTTCTACTAGTCTAATAACTGTAAAAAATAATTAATAAATACAAATAAAGCCTTATAGAACATCCTAGAAGCATTCGCATCATCAGGCCATGGTTTGGGCCGAATTCTCCAAGTCGCGGTCTGCTCGCGTTCACACTGCGCGCCAAAATGTCTCACCGGGCTATCTTTTGATTGACTCGTCCGATTGGGCTGAAACTTGTCCCATTCGAAAGATAACACCTGAAAATAGTGGACAAGGTCCTTTCTCCCTGGTTCAGGCCTGAGTGGTCTGAATAATTGTCGTTGGTGCTGACAGACGCGTTTTGAAGTCCTCATCCGCGTAGGATTGCCGTCAGTGAAAATTTCTCGATCCATAACAAATAAACGGCTTCTTCGTTTGACCTGAAATTTGGACACAATAAAGAAGACATCCTGAGGTTTCATAATTGATATAGATCGCACGATTCTGACTTCTGATGATCTAGATATGGTCCGACGACGTTGTCCGTCACGTTTGCGCTTAGGACACTTGTGCATGCAAAAGTAACAACGGGCCATCTTGCAAACTGCTCGTCCAAATGTCCTAAAACTTGGCAGAGGCTCTCCTAAGATCCCAATCGGTCTTGTATTTATCTTGGAACCTAATTTGGAATCTTTCTTCCATGAATTGGCTCGTGTAGATGTGCAACCTTGCACAATGGGCCTCCAAGCCAACTTCCATGTCTTTCTTCGCCTAAGGACTTGATCCAGCAACGTTCCTTGCCCTATCTCCATGTCTAGAGGTTGTATTAACCTCTCTGAAAGCTTTGCAATGTCTTGGGCTCGACGCTTTGGGTTGATTGGGTTTAGTCGCAAGGCGTGTGCGCGTTGTGCGTGCGCTAGGGCTAGTCTCGGGGCTAGGATCGTATCAGGGAGGAAGGTTGAATCCATTTTCTTATGCCATAACTATTCTGAAAATAAGAAGGTTAAGTTGGTAGCCGTAGAGTTCAGTGGGTATGCGAGTCATTGGTGGGAGCAACTTAATCTGAAACGAGATGAAACGAGTGATGCGGATCCGATTGATGATTGGGATGAGATGAAACGAGTGATGCGGCAGCGGTTTGTTCCTACGCACTTTGGCCGTGAGCTTCATCAACGGCTCCAGACCTTAACGCAAGGCAGCAAGGGAGTTTGGTCGTATTTTAATGAGTTAGAAATCGCTCTTGCTCGGGCACGGATCACTGAGGAGGCAGACGCAACTATGGCACGGTTTATTGGAGGGTTGAATCGTGAAATTGCCGACGCATTGGAATTAACACAATACAATACGCTTGAGGAGATGTTGCACATGGCCTTAAAAATTGAGAAACATAGGGCGGCTAAGAGTTCCTATAAGAATTCTACGAGTTCGTCCACTTGGAAGAGGTCATCTTGGGTTAGGGATGACAAGGGTCTGGCTGCTGCACCAAAGGTGTTACCCTACACTTCAAAGAGTACCTCTAGTACGGCTACAACTCCAAAACCGGTTAGTCACAAGCCCTATACTCCACCTACCAACTGAACATCCACTAAAGATATCATTTGTTTTAAGTGTAATGGGAGGGGGCATAGGAAGGCGGACTGCCCTAACAAGCGAGTTTTCATCTTAAGGCAAAATGGTGATCAAGAGTCGGATGATGACCATGAGGGGTCCGAACTTGAGGAGGGCAGTAGTGCTGATTCGGATGATGAATATCAGCGGGGTGTGCGAGTTAATTTGCTTGTTGTGCGGCGGAATCTAAGTACACAAGCAAAGGATGAAGTGTTTGACAAGGAGCAGTGGGATAATTTATTCCATACCCGTGGTGTGATTGATAACAAAGGCTGCTCAATCATTATTGACAACGGGAGCTGCACAAACTGTGCTAGTTCGTTGATGGTTCACAAACTGGGATTACAGACCGTAAAGCATCCGAAACCGTACCTCCTACACTGGATGACAAATGGCAATGGTATCAAGATGATCAAACAGGTACTTGTTAAATTCCGTATTGCCAAGTACAGAGACGAGGTGCTCTATGATGTTGTGCCCATACAAGCGAGCCATATCCTCCTTGGAAGGTCGTGGCAGTTTGATAGAGAGGCAAATCATGAGGGGAAGAGCAATCTCTACAAGTTAGTGAAGGATGGCAGAAAATTCACCTTAGCCTTTTTAACACAAGCTGGAGTTTTTGAGGATCAGCAATGGCTTGCTAAGTCACATGCTGAATATGAGATTGCAAAACAGATTAAGAGAGAAAAAGAAGGCTTGAGCGTGAAAAATAAAGAGAGTAAAAATGAGTGTGTGAGCTTTCAACATTCGCATGAAAAGAGTAAGCATGCAGAGGGTGAGTGCGAGGAAGAAAAATATTCGCATGAAAAGAGTAAGCATGTAGAGGGTGAGTGTAAACATTCACACGAAAAAAGTAAGCGTGTTGAGAGTGGCATAGAGAGAAAAGGAGAGGCAAATAAAAAGAAATTGAGTGTATATGCCAAGGGGAGCGAAGTGAGGAGAGCACTGATTTTTCAACAAAATTGTTTTGGCGCAAGCCGCCCTCTTCTTTTACTCAGATTTCGTTCCATTTGTTTGAACACCTCTAACGCTAACCCTTCACATTTTGTTCCTAGTGTTCTTTCCCCTCTTTTGTAGGAATTCAAGGATGTTCTACCCGAGGAGATGCCTCCTGGATTGCTCCCAATCCGAGGCATTGAACACCAAATAGATTTCGCACCTGGTTAAGCAATTCCTCACCGTCCAGCCTACCGTACAAACCCTGAAGAGACCAAGGAACTTCAGTGGCAAGTGGACGAGCTACTTGAGCGTGGTTATGTGAGGGAAAGACTTTCCCCATGCGCCGTTCCAGTGATCCTAGTCCCAAGAAAAGATGGCAGCTAGCGCATATGTGTTGATTGCCGCGCAATCAATAAAATCACTGTAAAGTATAGACATCCTATTCCTCGTTTAGATGACATGTTAGATGAATTAAGTGGTAGTACTATCTTCTCTAAAATTGATTTGATGAGTGGCTACCACCAGATTCGTATGAAAGAGGGTGATGAATGGAAAACTGCTTTTCGAACTAAGTATGGGTTATATGAATGGATGGTTATGCCTTTTGGATTGACTAATGCCCCTAGCACATTCATGAGATTGATGAACCATGTACTTAGGCACTTTATTGGCAGATTTGTTGTAGTTTATTTTGATGATATTTTAATATATAGCAAATCACTTGATGAGCATGTTTTGCACCTTAAGGAAGTCTTTTTAACACTTTGTGAACAGAAGTTGTTGATACCCGAATTTTGACGCCATTTTTACTTAATTTTAGCATTTCTGTCATTACTGTCGTTTTTACTTAAATTACAGTCGTCTGTAGTTAAGTTACTGTCGCTAGCATTTTTAGGGTTTTCCTCGCATTTTAGCATCATCGTTAGCTTCGTCAGCTTTCGGAAATCGCGCTTTTAATTTTTCGGCAAGTATTTTCATTATTATTATCATTATTATTTTTAGCCTTAAAACTCACATTTTTGACTATCCGGCAGTCGTTTACTAGTTTTTTCTTCGTTTTAGGTCATCCCATGGATTTTAGGATTTTTAATATTTTAGCGCATTTTTTAGTATTTTTATTATTTTATTATTATTTTTATTCGAGCTTTTATTGGACCCGAGTAAGCCTGCTCGGACAATAGCTCGACTATAAAATGTTTTCCATCAACTAGTTGCTAGATTTTTTTTTCTGGACGCAACGGTCTACAGCGACTCGTGTAATTTTCGGCGTAACGTTATTATTTTTCCGTTCAAACATTTCACGTTTTTGAACATGAAAATAAACACGTTAAACGAGGAATTCTCGTCATTCGCTGTAGACGGTTAAAACCGGCGTAGTTTTCTCTACGCGTCAGTACCTTCGGCTCAAAAAGTCGGAACGTTTGCCCACGAAACTCGGCTCGAGGCCATTTAAATCAGATGAAAGGCCATTTGATCATGGCCATTGATCTGGTCAACTGACGAAAGTCAACCAAATCAAGGGCCCTTGAATTAATGTGCATAATGCACATGAACAGTGACAGGAACGTGCAGCGAAGCAATTTTCGCCCGAGCCACCTGCTCCCATCGCTTCCTAGCTCGAGCTCGTAGCTCTCTACCCCGTTCAGCCATCATCATGCCTCCCCTAGCTCCTCCACGCGCAGCCCGCGTCCGGCCACCACGCGACTCCCGTGGCTATAAATAGCCACGTTCCCTTCGAACAACGGGGCCGAAAATTTTACAAAAAAAAAAAACAACACTCTCCCTCTCCATTCTCCTAGCCAACTCACGAACACTTGACCCCTCTTCCTTGTGCAATCTTTTCCTCTCTAGACAAACGGCGGTAAGCTTGCTTCTTTCTCTCTCACTCACTTGTTTCTCTCTCTAATTTTCATCCTTGCCATAGACGATCATTTAGCTTGCTCAAATGTGTTCCAAGTGCTTGAGTTTTCAGTTAATCTCATCACCCTAGTATCGATTGAATTGTTTAAACACTTGAAGTATTTATTTGCTAATTAAACGGATTAATGCACGTTATTGTTTTTGTTGCAATTGCAACTGTTTTCGTGGTTGGTTTCTTGCTGTGATTGGTTGGTTGTACTGATGGAGGGCACAGGCTCCTTTTGGGCCAAGAACCAGGCGATTTGGCCGCCTGGTTCATCACCTCCGTCGCCGGCAGTGGCTCCGGCGACGTGAGGAAGAAGAAGGGTGACACGGGCCGCATGGCCTTCGGGCAAGGAAAGGAAGAAAGGTGATGGGCTTGGCCCATCACCATTTAAAAGAATTACCTTTGGGCCAGGAACAGTTCCTGGCCCATTTCTTCAAATTTTAAGCTGGGCCCAGCCCATTCACGTTTTTTCATGCCTCCGATTCGTCATTTTTTACGTAAAATGCTCACATGCTTCGTATGATTATTATTTACGATACATGCTATTTTTTGTATGTTTTATACATGAATTGATTAATTCACTTTTTTCGTGAAACATTTCGCATGCTTATTTTTTTTCAAGTTGTTTCTCGAATTGTTTTTATACATGAATTGCTCATTCTTTATCATAATATTTATTGTCATGTTATCTAACCTCAGTCATTTATATCTAACTGTTTAAATTTCAGTCATTTAAAATACCGCTTATATGGTCGGTCGCTTCTTTAATTTTCGTAAATATTCAACTGCTTTAAATTCTCGCAAACTGCTGGAAATCCTTCCGCAAAATATCAACTGTTTAAATTCCGCATTTTAATTCTGCAATTTACTTTCAGCAATTTAAATTCAATACCGCCTATATGGTCGGTCGCACTTATCAACTGTTTACTTTTCCGCACTTTAATTTTCCGCAATTTACTTTCGGCAATTTAAATTCAATACCGCCTACATGGTCGGTCGCACTTATCAACTGTTTACTTTTCCGCACTTTAATTTTCCGCAATTTACTTTCGGCAATTTAAATTCAATACCGCCTACATGGTCGGTCTCACTTATCAACTGTTTAATTTTCCGCACTTTAAATTCCAGCAATTTACTTTCAGCAATTTAAATTCAATACCGCCTACATGGTCGGTCGCATTTTAATTTTCGTAAACATTCAACTGCTTTAATTTTTCGCACACTGCTGGAAATCCTTCCGCAAATTATCAACTGTTTACTTTTCCGCACTTTACTTTTCCGCACTTTAAATTTCAGCAATTTACTTTCAGCAATTTAAATTCAATACCGCCTACATGGTCGGTCGGCGGTCGCAACATTAACTGCTTTTATTTTCTGTAAATATCAACTGCTTTAATTTTTCGCAAAACTGCTGGAAATTCTTCCGCAATATCAATTGTTTTATTTTCCGCAATATCAATTGTTTTATTTTTCGCAAATATCAACTGTTTACTTTCTGCAAGTATCCAACTGTTTATTCCCTGCATTATCAACCTGTTTTATTTTCTGCAAATCATTAAACTTTTTTTCTTCCCTGTAAATCGCCAATAGCATTTAATTTTTCTGCACTTATCAAAACAACATTTCATTTTCGTATGCGTAAAATCCATCATTTTTCGCATGCAATCAACTAGCATTTTAATTCTCACATGCTTAAAATCCATCATTTTTCGCATGCAAACAACTAGCATTTAAATTCTCACATGCGTAAAATCCATCATTTTTCGCATGCAACCAACTAGCATTTAAATTCTCACATGCGTAAAATCCATCATTTTTCGCATGCAAATCACTAGCATTTAAATTCTCACATGCGTAAAATCCATCATTTTTCGCATGCAATCCACGTAGCATTTAAACTCTCGTATGCTTAAAATCCATCATTTTTCGCATGCAATCCACGTAGCATTTAAACTCTCGTATGCTTAAAATCCATCATTTTTCGCATGCAATCAACTAGCATTTAAATTCTCACATGCGTAAAATCCATCATTTTTCGCATGCAACCAACTATCATTTAAATTCTCACATGCGTAAAATCCTTCATTTTTCGCATGCAATCCACGTAGCATTTAAATTCTCGTATGCTTAAAATCCATCATTTTTCGCATGCAATCAACTAGCATTTTAATTCTCACATGCTTAAAATCCATCATTTTTCGCATGCAATCAACTAGCATTTTAATTCTCACATGCGTAAAATCCATCATTTTTCGCATGCAATCAACTAGCATTTAAATTCTCACATACGAAAAATCCATCATTTTTCGCATGCAATCACCTAGCAATAAATTCTCGTATGCTTAAAATCAATCATTTTTCGCATACAACCAAACTCAGCATCTCATTTCGTATGCGTGAAATCCATCATTTTTCGTGTACAATCAACTGTCATTTAAATTCTTGCATTCATAAATTGCTTATTTATTTCTCGAGCTATCGCTAACACTCTCATTTTGCAGGTTTTAGTTTCAAGCTTCGCTCGAAAGTACGCCTTTCGATTCCTTTTTATTTATTCGATGCTTTCTGCAAATATCCATCGCATGCATGATATATAGAACTGCTAGAACTAAAATCAACCCACATGCACAACGTGTTTAAAGACTTTCTTAAAATGCCGCGTTCATG
Organism: Viola odorata; assembly: GCA_963691705.1. Lineage (NCBI taxonomy): Eukaryota > Viridiplantae > Streptophyta > Magnoliopsida > Malpighiales > Violaceae > Viola > Viola odorata. The sequence goes on along the minus strand of OY829537.1, from coordinate 50,218,812 downwards.
TGATTTTACTTCTCGCTTATATTGACTGCATGTACATGGGAACTTTCGATCCCACAGCAAACTATCGTTTTAAATCCATCATTTAAAATGGTACTCTGTTAGCAATCCATGTTAGGATCACGTAGTAATTAATTTAATCATGCATGGCCCGATGATGAAAAAAGAGGGCGCTCATTCAGTCTTACGGAAAATTCAGTCCCCTCACGTTACGATCAGGAATAATCAATCGGTCTTGATAAACGGTAACCCCGTCAGATAGACGTTTTAATTATTCCTGAACGATTACGATCATAAATAAGACTAAAGTGACGATTCCTCCGAGGGCCCCCTTTTTCAAAACGCATTTCTCAAACACCTTTTTAAACACCTCTCTTATCAACTGGTAACCGTTTTCGGATGTGTCTCGGGTGCCTAACACCTTCCTGAGACCATAATACGACCCCGAACCTTTTGTCTGGGGTCCAGACCCCTTTTTGTGCCTTTAGTTTCTTTACTTATTATATTTCCTATGCCATGACGATTAAGGTTCCCTAAACCTAGCAACCAAATTAGGGTGGCGACTTCATTGCATGTTGCGAGGCGTCCTTTTATGCTGAGCATTGTAAGGTCCCAAATTTTGTTGCACACTCGCGAATTTCTAATTTTCGGGGCGCGACAGTTTGGCGACTCCGCTGGGGATTAAAGGGTCGGAGCCGGTTTTATCTTTTTAGAGAGGTGTTTTATTTATTTATTTATTTGCTTTGATCAATTGCTGGTCTGTTTATTTATTTGCTTTATCAATTGTCATATGCATTTCATAGCGCCCTACACCCAGGGGACAATTACCAAAATAGGAGGGTAGTAGTGACGCCCTAGGACACATGTCCTGGGTAGTGTTGACCAATCCCAACTCGGATGAACCTCTAAAGCCAGTCGAAAGGTTATACGATTTCGCAAGGAATCGGGCGACCGGACGACACTTTAGGGACCTTTTCATGGTATCATCCGGGAACCATTCAAGCCAGTTAGAGGTGTCGGAATCAGAGCCCCAACACATGCATCATGATTATACCTGTTTGTCGTGGCTCTATTTGTCTTGTTGACATATTGACATGATTTTTCTTTTATACGAACTGTAAATTTCTTACACGTACCAGTTACTTTGCATTTAAAATGTTATTTTTGTCCCATAGGACCCATTTTGCTCATTCAACATGACGACACCTACACTACTTTCATTTGATATTTTCGGGGGACGAAGTTTCGACGATCAGGTCGCACAAGGAGATCTGTTGGAACGTGGGTTCACCCCTGACATCACCACTAAGATCAAAGTAGAAGTCGTGGACTTTGACTTAACTAGGATCCGGATGTTGAGAAATGAGCTGACTAAAGACAAAGAGACACAGTTTGAGAGTATTTATGGAAAGCTACTGACCCTAGTCGACGTAAAGACTGATTGGGGTTGCATCCGGGCAGCCCTAAAATTCTGGGATCCCTATTATCGGTGCTTCTCTTTCGACAAAGAGGTAGACTTGACCCCTACGCTAGAGGAGTACTCAGCTCTGATGTGCTTCACCTCTCCTATATCGGCCATATACCAGAATGTTCGACTCGACTCCTCAAGTGTCAAAATAAGGCTCGATAAGCTGTTAGGAATCACTACTCGTGTCAGAGAGGGGGACTACTTCTGGTGCTGGTCAGATATTGAGGCACGCTTTCGATTGTCCAATGGAAAGAAACGCTTAAGGATTCTGGCCTTCGCCATTGTAGGATTTGTCCTCTTTCCGAAAATGAGGAATGCCATCGACTCTGCAGCAGCCAACATCTTTTATGAGATGGAAACAAATGCCATCAATCCTACAACAGCCATTCTAGCCGAGACCTTTCGCTCCTTGGACTCTTGTCGAAGAAAAGGGAAAGGGAGACTTACATGTTGCACCCAGCTGTTGACAGTATGGTTGGTCAGCCACTTCAAGCAGATTCCTGATCAGACCATTTTCTTCGCAAGTTACATAAGGTCATGTCCTCTTCTCAGGGTTATCAATGCAATGACCACGGATAGATGGGAGATGGAAAATAAGGATGTCTGGATCAACCGATTCATAAATCTCTCAGAAGAAGACTTTAGTTGGCACGCCAAGTGGCTGCAGACTTCCAATCCCATCGTCTGCTGCGGACACTTACCTTGGGTTCCTTTGATCGGAGCATGGGGATGCGTTCACTATTGTCCGGCCCTCGTCCTCAGACAGTTTCGCATCACCCAAATCATTCCAGTAACTTTTGGCATGACGAAATCAGACCTGCCACACGCTGGAGAAGATCAGAACATTCAGCTGTACGCCCATGACTGGGCCCACCCTTTCTGCCTCAAAGGGCACGGCATCTCTGCAACCACAATACCAGAATATCCACAGTGGAGGTCAAGACGAGTTAATGGTAATGTCTTACCTCGCCCAGAAAATCAAAAACCGATGGAAGAAGAAGGGGAATCGCAAGTGAGCGAAGGAATGGATGTCATGGCTTACGCTCAAGTGGTAGAACAGATGCTAGCAGCACAAGATGAACGAGATCTGATGATAGAGGAAAGGGATATCGCCGAAGCTCGTCAATGTGGCCTGGAAGTCCAGATGAATGAACTAGACAAGCATCACAAGGATTTCGTCCGCGTACAAGCAGTAAAACAGAGGGTGGCCCTCAGGGACTTCAAGGAACGCTTGAGCAACGAAACCCGCAAGAGAGAAGCATCAAGTGCCATAATTGAAGACAGGGATTCGACGATAAGAGTTTTGACTACTCGCGCAGACTTGGGAGATAGGAAGAACCAGGCACTGCAAAGCCGAATCACCGCTTTAGAGGCCGAGATAGAAATGCAAAAATGGGAGATGGCTTCGATGGAATACTTTTTGCATGAGCAAGAAAACTCTGATCCCCAGGATTGACACCTTCATAGGAAGGCTCGAATATCGGCAAACCTTTTCTTTTTCATGTAATTAGGATCCCTGATTTCGTCTATCTTAGCCACTTTTGATGAAATTTAGGTAGCTGGCAAGTCTACCATATTTTGTAAACGCTTTTTAATAAAGTCGTACTCTTTCGGATATTTATTAAATCGACTCATCTTTTCCATATCAACTATCCCTCTAATATAAACTAAAAAAAAAAAAAAAAAAAAAAAATTCCCACGGGGTAAAACACAATCTCACCGAAATTCCGAAAAATCAGAACAAGTATTCAAAACATCCGAGTATCACTCACTCATGGCCATGTCTTCCTAGGTTATCACAAAAACTCCAAAGATTGTCGCCTCTCCCCTCGGTTGAGTTTACCAGGCATCAGACATTACATCGTCAAGAGTATAGCGTAAAGGAGACCTTCCTGGCATAGCGGCATTGGTTACCCCTGCTGATTTGGGCTTCGCCGTTAGCATCTCAGATTGGCTTCATATCAGGGGAATGTATAGAGGCTTCCTTCGTATCTTGTCAACCACTGGGATTCCTCGCCTCACCGACCTCCTTGAAAATATCAAATGAAAGTGTGGCCGGAAAACGAATGAGCAAATGTGGAGGCCTCGGGATTGCATATCACCTGTATATCCTCACTTGTATTTACTTTTTCTGTGTTTTTCCCTTTTTCATGTTCACGATAGCTCCTCGGAAGCACGCTACTCCGCATAGGCTCCCCCTAACTAGACTTCAAAAATGAAAAATGACTGAACTGGCCAAGACCGACGAAGCACTAATGGCTAGAATCGCAGAGTTAGAGGAGCAAGTTAAGATCACTACAGAAAGAGCCACTGGGCCGAAAAGGAAAGAGATGAAGTTGTCGCCGAAGTAGCACCGGGTTTTGATCTCCCTCAAACAAAAGGACCTCACTCTTCGCTCACCGTCGCAGGACCTTCCGTACTCCCGCCACTTTCCGGTCCCCCGGGCCATTGGAGATGGGTTAGTCCCTTCACTGTACCCAACGTTGCGAGTCCTCCAGTTAAGACGGGTGAAGAGATCTCCCCGTCGCTTCAGCACCTTTCAATCAACCCTGCCTTGGACCCCAGCAAGAGCCAGGCCCACCCAGAGGACCTGTATCTCCCTCCTATTCCTCCGAGCACAGTTCCCGGACCTGTGGGAACTCAGCTCCTCACTTTCAACCCAGCACAACCTCAGTTCTCATCAGAACCAATGCTGCCCTTCGGTTCTAACCCCATTGGGGCCGAGCAACCGAAAGGGGATCGACTGAATCTTCTCGAGGAGAGGCTCAGAGCAATCGAAGGGGCCGATCCATTCGATCCCACAGGTCCCGCCGACATGTGCATGGTCCCCGGGATCGTCATACCTCCGAAGTACAAGATCCCGGACTTCGAAAAATATACTGGGGTAGAATGCCCGAAGACCCACCTCAGAGCATACTGCAACAAGATGGCAGAGATGATCCACAACGAACCATTGTTGATCCATTTATTCCGAGAAAGCTTGACCAAACACGCCCTAACTTGGTATATGGGGCTGGACAAAGCCAGAATCAGGACATGGAGAGACCTGTCTGATGCCTTCTACCGGCAATATAAGTTTAACATGGAGGTAGCTCCCGACCGGGCCGACCTACAAAATTTGGAAAAGAAAGTCGGCGAGTCCGTTAAGACCTACGCTCAGAGATGGAGAGTGCTGGCTTCTAGGATCTCTCCACCTTTAGGCGACAAGGAACTCTTATCGATCTTTCTACACACCTTCAAGGCTCCCTACTACACCTACCTGATCTCGAATCCTTCAAATAGCTTCTCCGACATGGTCCTAATCGCCGAAAGAGTCGAGCAAGGGATTAAATCTGGACGAATCTCGCCTTCGGCACCAGAGTCTGCACCCAAGAAGGCATCCATCGCAAAGAAAGATGTTGGGTTTGTTGCTCCCCAAGCTAATCGTGGGCAGCCATTTCCATCACCTCCACCTTATCTATCGCCATCGCCCTACCCTTTGCCATCGCTATATCAACCCACCTACTTTCCTTTCACATCACCGCCTGTTGCTAATACCGCGCCTCAAAATCCTACACATTTCTCGCCGCCTCCGGTACAAGCATCACAACCCATGCAACCCAAGCCATATAACCCACCAAAATACCCGAATAACCAAAACACATCGAACAATCGGTGGAACCGAGAGCCTTTGCCTCCTCTCCCCCTCCCTGCGGGAGAAATCTACAAGCATCTCCTAGCAGCCGGACAGATCGTACCAGTTCCAGCGCAGCCTCAGTTGCCTCCTTACCCGAAGTGGTATGATCTTAACGCACGATGCGAGTATCACGCCGGAGCCCCAGGCCACACTCTGGAAAATTGCTTCGCATTCAAAACGAAAGTCCATCATTTGATCAAAAGTGGATGGGTATCTTTCGAAGGGGCAGCAAAAGGACCCAACACCTCCACCAACCCTCTCCCCGATCATTCCCAAGGAAAGGGAGGGGTGAATGCCATCTCAGCAGGAGAGAGCAACGACCTATTTTCTTCAGCATCAGACTGGCCACAGGAACAACTTTTCCTGGCCTTAGCTCGAGGAGGATATGTGCCATGCTCGGAAAACAACCCAGGTCATTGCATGTACTGCAAGGGAAGCAACAGTCACAAGATCCAAAGCTGCGGTTTGTTCGCAGAAAAGGTGAGACAACTCTCGAGCCTCGGAGTAATTCAAACCCAGAAAGTAACACACGAGGAAGGATCCATCCACACCATCGGAGAAGGGGTTCCTATCCCACATAACGCCAAGAGAACCCCACTCCAAAACATCCAAAAGAAAGGATCAACCTCGTCGGGTAAACGGTTCTCCAGGCGTCGCGATGAGGGAGACCGCGAGATGGACACCTTGGGCCAACCTTCCGGGAGGTTCGACTACCTCGTCAAGTATTCGGCACCACCCTCCTATTCTAGCACAGTGCCCTTACTACCCTCTTGGGAATCCTCAGACTCCGAGTCATACCCTTCACCGACATGGTCGCTTCCTCCGTTTCCGTTGAAGGAAATTTACGCAAGCCTCCTGGCAGATGGGCAGATCACACTGTCCCCACTCTCACCTCAATCAACTCCCTACCCTAGCTGGTATGATCCGAAGGTTAGCTGCGAATATCACGCCGGAACCCGAGGACACTCCCTGGAGGATTGTTACGCCTTTAGAGAGAAGGTCGAGCATCTGACCCGACAAGGACGAGTCTCGTCCAGAGGTCTGGTGAGGGGTCCTGATGCAACAACCAGCCCTCCGCCACACCATAAGCCTGGGAAGAGCGACATTGCTTCCATGGGAATCGGCGTTCCTCCCCCTTCAATAGAGGAAACACCCAGCGAAGAATTATTCTTCGCGTTAGCCAACAACGCTTATCTGCCATTCCCAGGAAATGATCAGGCCCAATGCCTATTCTGCCAAGGGGAGAGCAAGCACGACATCCAGGACTGCGGACTGTTTCGGAAGAAAGTCAAGCAACTCACGACATTCGGGATCATCCAAACTGAAGGGGCAACCCGAGGAGCAATCAACGCCATCGAAGATAATCCTCCAGCACCGTACTCCTTCGAATACACGGCCCAAACCGGGGGTGCAGCTACAACCCCTCGCAAGGTAGTATTCACATTGGCTGTGAATACCCCTAGTCGAGACTTGCATGCAGTCCCATTTAACTACGGATACACGGTGGTCACTACCCCTCCTGCAATCGCACCAACAGAGCTGACTATCGGCGAAACCTCTCATATCGGGGGCATGACCCGTACAGGGAGATGCTACATATCGGAGGAGGTAGAAAAACAAAGACAAGCCAAAGGGAAAAACCCTGTGATCCGCGAAGAGATGACAGAGGAGACTCAAGGTTTGAGCAAACCAGTAACTGAGGACGAGACAGCCGAGTTCCTCAAGATCATGAAACAGAGCGAGTTCAGCATCATCGAACAGCTAAAGAAAACTCCAGCTCGCATCTCCATCATGGAGCTGATCCTCACCTCAGAGCCTCATCGCCAAGCTCTCTTGAAAGTCCTGAAGCAAGCCTTTGTGACTAAAGATATCACCACGGAAGGGGTGGAGAACCTCGTTGGGAGGATTCAAGCCTTAAGTAGCATTTCCTTCTCTGAAGGAGAGATAGACCCCGCAGGAAGAGATCACAACAAGGCCCTATACATCACGGTGCAATGTAAGGGGCATGTCATAGCAAAAGCCCTAATCGACAATGGGTCAGCACTGAATGTCATGCCTAGGCATATCCTCGAACAACTACGAATCGATCTCTCTCGCATGAAGCCTAGCGGAATGATGGCTAGGGCTTTCGATGGTACCACTCGAGAGATCCTCGAAAACTTTGAGTTGGACATGGTCATCGGACCCCACACTTTCGCCTTGACGTTCCAGATCATGGAGATCCAACCCGCCTACAGCATGCTTCTAGGACGGCCATGGATTCATTCAGCAGGAGCTGTCCCATCTTCCCTGCATCAGTGCCTCAAATATGTCAAAGATAACGCCCTTGTCACAATAAAGGCAGAAGAGGCCTTAATATTGGCCAAGCATGCATCCGTGCCTTACATCGAAACTGCTGAGACCTTGGAAAGTTCTTTCCAAGCCTTCGAAATTGTCAACGCGGATTGGATCGAAGAAGGATCCCCCATCTGCAAAACCTCAAAATCTGAGGTAGCCGAAGCAACAACTAAGTCAACCCTTGAAGGAAGTTTCCGACTAGGAAAGCGGCTAGGGACCGAGCTGCAAGGAGCAAGAGGTTGGGCACCTCCGAAAAGCTTCGGAGATCGCTTCGGGTTAGGGTACCAACCCAGCAAAGCCGATTTCACCAGGATCGCCCAAGAAAAGAAAGAAAAGCAGCTGGCTAAGCTATTTGGACGTTCTGCGCCAGAGGGCAAAATGCCGATTCCCCATATCAGAACCACGTTCCCCTTCGCCGCTGAAACCATCAATGAAAATCGAATCAGGGTATCAGACCTCCGTATCTGCACTCTAGGAGAAGAAGGATCGTCGCCTGGTTCAGTCATTTTCGTTAAGAAGTCAGGGGAGTCTGTGGGCAACTGGACCATCACCATGCTTCCGGATGTCTCTCCGATGAGTGTTAGTTCGGATTGTCTTGATAAAACCTATGTCTTTACTGGCGAAGAAATCATCGCTACAACCGAAGACAAGGCCGAAGTCTCCGACGAACTGACCCGTTTACTAGAAAGTTCAGAAAAGGAAATAACCCCTCATCGGGAGGAATTGGACGAAGTAAACTTGGGGGCAAGCAATGAGAGTCAAAAACTGGTCAAGATCGGAACTACCCTGGATACGACTCAGAGAGAAAGGTTGATTTCTCTCCTCAAGGACTACTCCGATGTATTCGCATGGTCATACGCCGACATGCCAGGTCTTGATCCCGGGATAGTTGAGCATCGTATTCCGTTAAAACCTGAGTTTAAGCCTGTCAAGCAAAAACTTCGGAGGATGCATCCAGACATCCTTCTGAAAATCAAAGAAGAAGTTACCAAGCAACTAGACGCGGGTTTTTTGAAAGTTGCGGAGTACCCAGAATGGATCGCCAACATAGTGCCAGTGCCTAAGAAAGATGGGAAGGTTCGCATGTGTGTGGACTTTCGGGATCTCAATCGAGCTAGCCCTAAAGACGACTTCCCTCTTCCCCATATCGACATCTTGGTAGATAGTGCCGCCAGAAATGACATGTTCTCTTTCATGGACGGATTCTCGGGGTACAATCAGATCAAGATGGCACCCGAGGACAGTGAAAAGACGACCTTCATCACGCCCTGGGGAACCTTCTGCTACAAAGTGATGCCCTTCGGATTAAAGAACGCAGGAGCCACGTACCAACGTGCTGCTGTCACCCTTTTCCACGACATGATGCATAAAGAATTGGAAATATATGTCGACGACATGATAGCCAAGTCTCGCGGCACGCAAGATCATGTGGACATCCTGAGAAAGGTGTTCGAAAGGTTGAGGCAATTTCGGCTACGGCTAAACCCAGCTAAGTGTACCTTCGGAGTGACTTCCGGGAAGTTATTAGGATTCATCGTCAGCAACAGGGGCATAGAGGTGGATCCTGATAAAATAAAAGCAATACAAGAACTACCCGCTCCCAGCACCGAAACAGAAGTACGAAGCTTCTTAGGACGTATCAACTACATCGCTCGCTTTATCAGCCAGTTAACACTCACTTGCGAGCCGATGTTCAAAATGCTAAGGAAACACGGAGAAGCCGAATGGGACGAAGACTGCCAGCAAGCCTTTGAGAAAATCAAAACATATCTGCAAAACCCACCAGTACTAGTTCCCCCAACGCCAGGACGACCCCTGCTCATGTACATGACGGTCACAGCCAGCGCCATGGGGTGCGTTTTGGGACAGCACGACGAATCAGGAAGGCGTGAACAAGCCATCTATTACCTCAGCAAAAAATTCAACGAGTGCGAGATGCGCTACTCCATGTTGGAACGAACTTGTTGCGCCCTAGCATGGTGCGCTCGAAGGCTCCGGCAGTACATGTTGTATTACACGACATGGCTAATCTCTCGCATGGATCCACTGAAGTACATCTTCGAAAAGCCGTACCTATCGAGTCGCATTTGTAGATGGCAAGTCTTGTTAGCCGAGCACGAGATCATCTACGTAACCCGAAAAGCAGTTAAGGCAAGCGCCCTCGCCGATCACTTGGTTGATCATGCCTCGGACAAGTATGAGTCATTGAGCTTTGACCTCCCCGACGAGGACATCATAGTAATTGAAGACGAGATCGCAGCGGACCTCCGAGACGATGATTGGTGGACCATGTTCTTCGATGGTGCGGTGAACCTCTCGGGTAAGGGAGTGGGAGCCGTGGTCATATCCCCAGACGGTCGTCAATTCCCCATAGCATGTAAGCTGAACTTCCCGTGCACTAATAACATTGCCGAGTACGAGGCATGCATCAGCGGTCTAATGGCAGCGATCGACATGAAAGTGAAGAAGCTCAAGATCTTCGGTGATTCAGCACTCGTCATCTACCAAGCCCGGGATCTCTGGCAGACACGGGATTCTAAGCTCATCCCTTATCAAAAGTTGCTCACTCAGCTCACGCGAGAATTCAAAGAAACCAAGTTCGACCGAGTCGACCGAGAAAAGAACCGCTTCGCAGACGCATTGGCCACATTGGCATCAATGTTCAAGTTAGAGTGCGGGATAATGCTTCAGCCATTGAGAGTGGAAGTCAAAGAAACTCTGGCTTGCTGTGTCATGTTAGAAGAAGAACCCGATGGGAAGCCATGGTTCTACGACTTGGTACAATTCATCAGAAATCGGGAATACCCACCGGGGGCAAGCCGAGTTAGCAAGAAGACCCTTCAGCGCTTGGCACTAGACTTCTACCTCGATGGAGAGGTTCTATATAAGAGGAGAGCGGATGGAGCTTTGCTTTGTTGCGTCACCATGACCGAAGCGAAGAAAATCATAGCAGAGATCCACGAAGGAGTCTGTTCCACTCACGCAAGTGGGCACATGATGGCCAGACAGATCATGAGGCAAGGCTATTTTTGGCTCACCATCGAGCGCGATTGCATCGGCTATTTCCGGAAGTGCCACAAGTGTCAAATCTACGCGGATCATCTCCATGTCCCTCCACCCCACTCTTCAGCATGACATCGCCTTGGCCTTTTGCGATGTGGGGAATCGACATCATCGGCCAAATTCATTCCACAGCCTCTAATGGCCATCGCTTCATCCTTGTAGCAATCGACTACTTCACTAAGTGGGTAGAGGCCACCTCTTACTCCAGCATCACCCAGAAAACGACCATGTGATTCATTGAGAGAAACATCATTTGCCGTCATGGGGTCCCAGAAACCATCATCACGGACAATGGCACTAACCTCAATGGAAAATTGATCGACAGTCTTTACCAACGTTGGAAGGTAAAGCACCGGAACTCGTCGCCATATCGACCAAAGATGAATGGCGCAGTCGAAGCAGCAAACAAAAACCTGAAAAGGATCATCCAAAAAATGGTGGTCACTCATAAAGACTGGCACGACATGCTCCCCTTCGCATTGCATGCTTATCGGATAGCAACTCGCACGTCCACAGGGGCAACTCCCTATTCATTAGTATACGGCATGGAAGCCGTAATCCCTCTTGAGGTAGAAATCCCTTCTCTCAGAATCCTGGCGGAGTCTGAAGTAGAAGAATCAGATTGGGCAAGAGTGAGGTACGAGCAGCTGAACCTCCTTCCCGAAAAGCGCTTGACCGCTATGTGTCATGCACAACTGTATCAACAAAGAATGGCCAATGCTTATAACAAGAAAGTGCGACCTCGCCAGTTCAAGACTGGGGATTTAGTGCTAAAGAAGATTCTCCCTCATCAGGAGGCTAGCCAAGGAAAGTGGGCCCCAAGGTACGAGGGTCCGTACCTGGTCAAAAGTGCATTCTCAGGGGGTGCCCTAGTGCTAACCAACATGGATGGAGACGATCTCCTAAGACCGGTAAACGCCGATGCAGTCAAGACCTACTACGCCTGAAGCGTCGCGAACCGCCATCCGACCAGACCAAGGACATAGGGTTTTATCATGGCAATCTAGCACAAACATTTGTCCTGAGATTAATAAAACAAGTTTTTTTCAAGAGATGCTTGTTCTTTTAAAAATTTGTGTCCATTTTCTTCTTTCTTAAAACTCGTGAGAGGACAAAAGGAAGCATGGCATAGATGGCTCCCCAGGAGTAGCTCAAGGCACGGCACTTAGACTAACGCCACTAATCAATTTTAAGTTTTGCAGGGATGTAAGCTCTCATGCCTTAGTTTGTCATCATGATAGAATCAGGGAGTTCCGCTCGTGGCAGCTCGCGAATTGCTACAGCAAGCCCCCTTCAAGAGCGAATCAGGAAAGATTTTAATGCAAACCATCGCCCTCTAAAGCAAAGTTTCTTTGTCCCGCAGTGCTACCAGTACAACCGGCACCGCAAACCACCGGTCTCAAAGGACTGAATGCTGGACCAAAGTCACAAAGCCCATCCAACGCCGACTGAGCTGTCGAAACATTAGCAACATTGGCTCCCATCTCTGTCACCAATTCAGAGGAGCCCATCACCAAAACGCCAGTGTCGCCCAGCGCACCTTCGCAAGCAGAACTACCAGAAAAGAAGCGCGATGAAAGCCTATCCCCCTAGGATCACAATTAACATACATGATGCGGTCTTGTTCAAGAAGCTCCTCAACGGAATCAGCACGAGGAAGGTCAATCCCCTAATTTGTGGGCCGCCAGCGGCTGACCGACGATATCACCCGAGCAAAGATAAGAGTTGTGATCAGGCCTCTAGAGCAAAGCCATCATCAACAAACATCCGACACAAGTCACACCGCAATGACCCACGGATAGCCCCTCCAAAAGGGAGAGCTTAAAAACTTATCCATCGTATCACTTTCACTAAAAAATTGTCTTGCATTTACTCCTCATTTGTCCTCCCCTTGTCTGTTTCAGGCACTGGGTAACCCCGTTCATTGCCTGCATAAGAACGGTAAGCATACGCCCTTGCAGCCCCGCTGCACCTTTTGGAGACAGAGGGTTTTCCCCTTTATCCCCAAGCAATCAAGAAGCCAATCAACATAGGTCCGACAATGACCGGTAAGCAAAGTGAACCAACTACAGATCTCGTCCTCACTCCGACTTGGATCGTTGGTTCCCGCAAAGCAGCTGAAAAAGAAACCAATCAAAGCAAAGTGTCCCAGAGTTGGGACCACTTCATAGGGACCCTCGAAAAGCCGAGTTAAAAGAAGGGAGAATCCCTGAACTTATCTCATTTTCAAATTAATTTTATACTCTGTTGTCCCCTCTGTATCTCGCAGCGGACACGAATCAGCTCATTGTCATCCTCATAAAGCTTGTCGAAGACGCCCTTGCAGCCCCGCTGCACATCTCAGGGGAGTCTATCTTTCTTTTCCCCTATTTAGTTTTATTTTCATTCCGGCTCGCTTTATTAGCTTTAATTCGAGTACGGTCGTCTGACCCACTGGGGGCAACCTTAGGTCGTCGTTAGACTCTTGCAAATAAGCCGTCCCCCACGTCTTAGCAATCAAACATCTAGCAATCAAGTTACCCAGCAGTCAAACCATCGATCAGTCAAAATCAAAAAATCAATACAAATCCCTTTTTAGCCCAGCTAAAACGAAAAGCATACTACTCTCATAAGCGTTTTCATGCATTGCATAGATCGAGAATTTTCAATCCCACTTTCAAAAAAAAAAACATCCATCTAAGTTACATGCCATGTATGATGTGACCTGTATGCTCTTATATCCGTGGTTTGCTCCGACGTAAGCAGTCATAGACAAATCCCGGTAAGCATTTTTTAGCCTACGCGCCTTATCCTTCATGAGTGTAAGAGCCTGACTAGATACTAGTTGAGTTCGCATAATATCCAGGGTACATGCGCAATTAGACATGGGATAGCTATAAAATGACATGGGACTTTTACGATCTTCTCCATTTTTTTCATTTCTTCCCACTTTCCACCATATGCCATCACTCCCCCAAACCTTCTCTATCACTCATACCCTGGGAGCCAAGAAGCAGTTTCAGCTAAAACTGCCAGCCGGAAGCATGAGCACGTCAAGTCCAAGAACAAGACGAAGGGAACGAAAAGGTCACTAGGAGATCGCTAAGGATTAGCACCGAAAAAGCAGCAACAATGGAGACCCAGGCCTCAAGACAAGAGGAGAAGAGATCAGGAAGAAGGCTGTGCTTGCTCTGCTTTGATACATTTCAAAAAAAAATCATCATAAAAAAAAAAAAAAAAAAAGGGGGCAAAAAAAATGAAAAGAAAGAAAATGCTCAGAGATCTTTGAACAATCGAAGAGCCGAAGCAAGCACAGCCCGGGGACAACTCAATTCAAGAAATCTCGAAGAAAACCTCCCCAGTAGACTCGAGAGAAAGAGGCCCGAGGCCAACTCGAGAAAGCTCAAAGCATCCTTCCCCAGGAAGTCAAGCAAAAGAGGCCCAAGGCCAACTCGAGAAATCTCAAAGCAAGCCTCCCTAGTAAGGACACGAGAAGAAAAGGGCCCCAGGCCAACATTAGCATTTTTCTCCTCCTAGAGTGACGGCCTCTAAAAAAAAAAAAATTTTCAGCAAGCATAGCATTTTTTTCTCCTCCTAGAGTGACAGCAATAACATCTTCTCCTCCTAGAGTGACAGCAATAGCATCTTCTCCTCCTAGAGTGACAGCAATAGCATCTTCTCCTCCCAGAGTGACATCAATAGCATCTTCTCCTCCCAGAGTGACCTTAGATCAATTTCCGCATGTCACGTCTTCTCCTACGGGAATTGACGTTGTTTACGTTTCTGTACTGTATTTCCTCCTCCCAGAGTGACATCATAAATATCCCCTCCTCCCAGAGTGACAGCGTTTAGTTTTCAACATATTATCCCCTCCTCCCAGAGTGACAGCATTTAGTTTCCAGCGTAATATCCCCTCCTCCCAGAGTGACAGCATTCAGTTTTCAGCATATTATCCCCTCCTCCCAGAGTGACAGCATTTAGTTTCCAGCGTAATATCCCCTCCTCCCAGAGTGACAGCATTTAGATTTCAGCATAGAATTCCCCTCCTCCCAGAGTGACCATATTTCAATTTCCAAGTTTCGCGTCTTCGACGTTTGTTTACATCCTAGCATTAGCATTCTTCTCCTCCCAGAGTGATAGCATAGCGTAATTCTACCTTCTTAGCCTTAGCACTTTTCCTCCTCCCAGAGTGACACCATTCACATAATTCTACATTTCTGCAAAATTATTCTCCTCCTCTTAGAAAGATATCATTAGGACAAGTCAGTCGTACATCTGCGAATCGCGCATTATCCTCCCTAGGCAACGTCTGTTGCATGTCAGCCCCCCAGTGGAGCAGTCATTTGCCCTTTTTTCGTAAAACTATTTTTTTCATTCTTGTCAAAGTAGTCGTTATTTACGTTTCCTGCAATTTATGTTCTCTCGATACCCGAGTAGATCTAAGCTTATCTCTTTGCAGGATCAACAACCTCTCTCCTCCCAGAGCGACAACAATCTTCTCCTCCCAGAGCGACATCCTCGAGCAACATCAGCAGTTCCGTGGACACCTTTTTAATCCTCAGTGATAGCATTCTTCTCCTCCCAGAGCGACATCAACCAATCATCTCCTCCCAGAGCGACAGCATCAATTTTCTCCTCCCAGAGCGACATCATCCCTACAAACCTAAGGTAAGACCTGTCGTGTCGCCAAAATCCGGATATCTAGGGGCAACTGTCTTTACTGCTTATCAAATACTTCGATAAGACAGTAAAGAGGGGGCAACTGTTGATACCCGAATTTTGACGCCATTTTTACTTAATTTTAGCATTTCTGTCATTACTGTCGTTTTTACTTAAATTACAGTCGTCTATAGTTAAGTTACTGTCGCTAGCATTTTTAGGGTTTTCCTCGCATTTTAGCATCATCGTTAGCTTCGTCAGCTTTCGGAAATCGCGCTTTTAATTTTTCGGCAAGTATTTTCATTATTATTATCATTATTATTTTTAGCCTTAAAACTCACATTTTTGACTATCCGGCAGTCGTTTACTAGTTTTTTCTTCGTTTTAGGTCATCCCATAGATTTTAGGATTTTTAATATTTTAGCGCATTTTTTAGTATTTTTATTATTTTATTATTATTTTTATTCGAGCTTTTATTGGACCCAAGTAAGCCTGCTCGGACAATAGCTCGACTTTAAAATGTTTTCCATCAACTAGTTGCTAGATTTTTTTTCTGGATGCAACGGTCTACAGCGACTCGTGTAATTTTCGGCGTAACGTTATTATTTTTCCGTTCAAACATTTCACGTTTTTGAACGTGAAAATAAACACGTTAAACGAGGAATTCTCGTCATTCGCTGTAGACGGTTAAAACCGGCGTATTTTTCTCTACGCGCCAGTACCTTCGGCTCGAAAAGTCGGAACGTTTGCCCGCGAAACTCGGCTCGAGGCCATTTAAATCAGATGAAAGGCCATTTGATCATGGCCATTGATCTGGTCAACTGACGAAAGTCAACCAAATCAAGGGCCCTTGAATTAATGTGCATAATGCACATGAACAGTGACAGGAACGTGCAGCGAAGCAATTTTCGCCCGAGCCACCTGCTCCCATCGCTTCCTAGCTCGAGCTCGTAGCTCTCTACCCCGTTCAGCCATCATCATGCCTCCCCTAGCTCCTCCACGCGCAACCCGCGTCCGGCCACCACGCGACTCCCGTGGCTATAAATAGCCACGTTCCCTTCGAACAACGGGGCCGAAAATTTTACAAAAAAAAAAAACAACACTCTCCCTCTCCATTCTCCTAGCCAACTCACGAACACTTGACCCCTCTTCCTTGTGCAATCTTTTCCTCTCTAGACAAACGGCGGTAAGCTTGCTTCTTTCTCTCTCACTCACTTATTTCTCTCTCTAATTTTCATCCTTGCCATAGACGATCATTTAGCTTGCTCAAATGTGTTCCAAGTGCTTGAGTTTTCAGTTAATCTCATCACCCTAGTATCGATTGAATTGTTTAAACACTTGAAGTATTTATTTGCTAATTAAACGGATTAATGCACGTTATTGTTTTTGTTGCAATTGCAACTGTTTTCGTGGTTGGTTTCTTGCTGTGATTGGTTGGTTGTACTGATGGAGGGCACAGGCTCCTTTTGGGCCAAGAACCAGGCGATTTGGCCGCTTGGTTCATCACCTCCGTCGTCGGCAGTGGCTCCGGCGACGTGAGGAAGAAGAAGGGTGACACGGGCCGCATGGCCTTCGGGCAAGGAAAGGAAGAAAGGTGATGGGCTTGGCCCATCACCATTTAAAAGAATTACCTTTGGGCCAGGAACAGTTCCTGGCCCATTTCTTCAAATTTTAAGTTGGGCCCAGCCCATTCACGTTTTTTCATGCCTCCGATTCGTCATTTTTTACGTAAAATGCTCACATGCTTCGTATGATTATTATTTGCGATACATGCTATTTTTCGTATGTTTTATACATGAATTGATTAATTCACTTTTTTCGTGAAACATTTTGCATGCTTATTTTTTTTCAAGTTGTTTCTCGAATTGTTTTTATACATGAATTGCTCATTCTTTATCATAATATTTATTGTCATGTTATCTAACCTCAGTCATTTATATCTAACTGTTTAAATTTCAGTCATTTAAAATACCGCTTATATGGTCGGTCGCTTCTTTAATTTTCGTAAATATTCAACTGCTTTAAATTCTCGCAAACTGCTGGAAATCCTTCCGCAAAATATCAACTGTTTAAATTCCGCATTTTAATTCTGCAATTTACTTTCAGCAATTTAAATTCAATACCGCCTATATGGTCGGTCGCACTTATCAACTGTTTACTTTTCCGCACTTTAATTTTCCGCAATTTACTTTCGGCAATTTAAATTCAATACCGCCTACATGGTCGGTCTCACTTATCAACTGTTTAATTTTCCGCACTTTAAATTCCAGCAATTTACTTTCAGCAATTTAAATTCAATACCGCCTACATGGTCGGTCGCATTTTAATTTTCGTAAACATTCAACTGCTTTAATTTTTCGCACACTGCTGGAAATCCTTCCGCAAATTATCAACTGTTTACTTTTCCGCACTTTACTTTTCCGCACTTTAAATTTCAGCAATTTAAATTCAATACCGCCTACATGGTCGGTCGGCGGTCGCAACATTAACTGCTTTTATTTTCTGTAAATATCAACTGCTTTAATTTTTCGCAAAACTGCTGGAAATTCTTCCGCAATATCAATTGTTTTATTTTCCGCAATATCAATTGTTTTATTTTTCGCAAATATCAACTGTTTACTTTCTGCAAGTATCCAACTGTTTATTCCCTGCATTATCAACCTGTTTTATTTTCTGCAAATCATTAAACTTTTTTTCTTCCCTGTAAATCGCCAATAGCATTTAATTTTTCTGCACTTATCAAAACAACATTTCATTTTCGTATGCGTAAAATCCATCATTTTTCGCATGCAATCAACTAGCATTTTAATTCTCACATGCTTAAAATCCATCATTTTTCGCATGCAAACAACTAGCATTTAAATTCTCACATGCGTAAAATCCATCATTTTTCGCATGCAACCAACTAGCATTTAAATTCTCACATGCGTAAAATCCATCATTTTTCGCATGCAAATCACTAGCATTTAAATTCTCACATGCGTAAAATCCATCATTTTTCGCATGCAATCCACGTAGCATTTAAACTCTCGTATGCTTAAAATCCATCATTTTTCGCATGCAATCCACGTAGCATTTAAACCCTCGTATGCTTAAAATCCATCATTTTTCGCATGCAACCAACTAGCATTTAAATTCTCACATGCGTAAAATCCTTCATTTTTCGCATGCAAATCACTAGCATTTAATTTCTCACATGCGTAAAATCCATCATTTTTCGCATGCAATCCACGTAGCATTTAAACTCTCGTATGCTTAAAATCCATCATTTTTCGCATGCAATCAACTAGCATTTTAATTCTCACATGCTTAAAATCCATCATTTTTCGCATGCAATCAACTAGCATTTTAATTCTCACATGCGTAAAATCCATCATTTTTCGCATGCAATCAACTAGCATTTAAATTCTCACATACGAAAAATCCATCATTTTTCGCATGCAATCACCTAGCAATAAATTCTCGTATGCTTAAAATCAATCATTTTTCGCATACAACCAAACTCAGCATCTCATTTCGTATGCGTGAAATCCATCATTTTTCGTGTACAATCAACTGTCATTTAAATTCTTGCATTCATAAATTGCTTATTTATTTCTCGAGCTATCGCTAACACTCTCATTTTGCAGGTTTTAGTTTCAAGCTTCGCTCGAAAGTACGCCTTTCGATTCCTTTTTATTTATTCGATGCTTTCTGCAAATATCCATCGCATGCATGATATATAGAACTGCTAGAACTAAAATCAACCCACATGCACAACGTGTTTAAAGACTTTCTTAAAATGCCGCGTTCATGTGATTTTACTTCTCGCTTATATTGACTGCATGTACATGGGAACTTTCGATCCCACAGCAAACTATCGTTTTAAATCCATCATTTAAAATGGTACTCTGTTAGCAATCCATGTTAGGATCACGTAGTAATTAATTTAATCATGCATGGCCCGATGATGAAAAAAGAGGGCGCTCATTCAGTCTTACGGAAAATTCAGTCCCCTCACGTTACGATCAGGAATAATCAATCGGTCTTGATAAACGGTAACCCCGTCAGATAGACGTTTTAATTATTCCTGAACGATTACGATCATAAATAAGACTAAAGTGACGATTCCTCCGAGGGCCCCCTTTTTCAAAACGCATTTCTCAAACACCTTTTTAAACACCTCTCTCATCAACCGGTAACCGTTTTCGGATGTGTCTCGGGTGCCTAACACCTTCCTGAGACCATAATACGACCCCGAACCTTTTGTCTGGGGTCCAGACCCCTTTTTGTGCCTTTAGTTTTTTTACTTATTATATTTCCTATGCCATGACGATTAAGGTTCCCTAAACCTAGCAACCAAATTAGGGTGGCGACTTCATTGCATGTTGCGAGGCGTCCTTTTACGCTGAGCATTGTAAGGTCCCAAATTTTGTTGCACACTCGCGAATTTCTAATTTTCGGGGCGCGACAGAAGTTGTATGCTAAGCCTAGTAAGTGTTCATTTGCAATGGAACAAGTGGGTTTTCTTGGTTTTATTGTGAGTGTAGATGGCGTGAAAGTGGATGAGGAGAAGATCCGCGCGATTAAGGAATGGCCAACACCGAAGAATGTGAGCTTCTATAGGTGTTTCGTCAAGGATTTCAGCACCATCGCTGTCCCTTTAAATGATCTAACCAAAAAGAATGTTGTTTTCAGGTGGGAGCAGCCGCAAGAGGAGGCGTTTGCTACGCTCAAGGAATGTTTGTGCTCTGCCCCAGTGCTCGCTCTCCCTGATTTCAGCAAGGCTTTCAAGATTGAGTGTGATGCAAGCGGTTTAGGGATTGGGGCTGTCCTTCTGTAGGAGAAACGGCCAATCGCTTATTTTAGCGAGAAGCTCAAGGACGTGCAACTAAGGTACCCAACCTATGACAAGGAGCTTTATGCCCTTGTTCGAGCGTTGGAGACTTGGCAGCACTACTTGATGCCGAGGGAGTTCATAGTCCACACTGACCATTTGAGCCTGAAATACCTCAAGGGGCAAGGTAAGCTCAATCGTCACCATGCTGCTTGGATGGAATACATTGAAGCCTTCCCCTACCACATTCAGTATAAGCAAGGTAAAGAGAATATCGTCGCTGATGCATTATCGCGAAGGTACGCATTAATAACTTCTCTTAACGCCAAACTACTTGGTTTTTCCCACATTATTGAACTCTATGCTCTTGATTCTGATTTTGGTGATATATATAAGCATGGTGTTTCAATTTCTGGTTCTAAATTCTATAAGCACGAGGGATACTTATTTAAGGGTAAACGGTTGTGTATTCCTCATTGCTCTCTATGTGATTTGCTTGTGCATGAAGCCCATAGTGGCGGTCTGATGGGCCATTTTGGTGTGACTAAAACTTTAGATGTATTACATGATCACTTTTATTAGCCTCACATGAAGCGCGATGTCGTGCGCCTTGTTGCTAAGTGTTTAATTTGTCGTAGAGCCAAATTTAAGTTTGCTGGTCATAACGAGTACATCCTTCTACCCATACCCTCGCATCCTTTGACCGACTTGTCCATGGACTTTGTTGTGGGGCTGCCTCGGTCCAAAAATGGGAAGGATAGTGTCTTTGTTGTAGTGGACAGATTTTCAAAGATGTCTCACTTTATTCCGTGCTCGACTACTTATGATGCTACTCAAGTTGCTGATTTATTCTTCCATGAAGTAGTTCGTTTACATGGAGTTCCCCTGTCTATTGTGAGTGATAGAGACACCAAGTTTCTTAGTCATTTTTGGCGTGTTTTATGGAAGAAACTTGGTACCGAATTGTTATATTCTACATCTTATCACCCACAAATAGATGGTTAAACCGAAGTGGTTAATCGCACACTTGGCTCACTTTTACGCACCTTAGTTCGTAAGCATGTTTCTACTTTGGTTGATCACTTGCCATTCATTGAATTTGCTTACAATCGTGCTGTCCATTCCACTACTCATTACTCACCTTTTGAACTTGTTTATGGTTTTAATCCTAGGACTATTTTGGATTTAACCCCTCTACCTTTGAGTGATGTTATAAGTTTAGATGGTGCACAGAAGGCTGATTTCGTGAAGCAATTACATGCCAAAGCGAAACAGAACATTGAGCGCATGAATGAGAAGCTTGCGCATAAGCGAAACGAAGGGAGGAAGCTGGTGGCGTTCAATGTAGGAGATTGGGTGTGGCTACACATGCGCAAGGAGCGTTTCCCAGCCCAACGTCATGGAAAACTCTCTCCAAGAGGCGATGGAACTTTTCAGATTATTGAGAAGATCAACAACAATGCCTACAAACTTGGGTTGCCTAGTGAGTATGGTACCATTAGCTCCACTTTCAATGTTTCTGACTTGGCTTTGTTTGATGTAGCTGACGAGTATGGAATTGATGGTGATGCTGATTCGGATTCGCGGACGAATCCTTTTGAAGGGGGAGGGAATGATGTGAACATACGCATCGATGTGCCTTTACCACCAGCTGGTCCTATGACGCGTGCGCGAGCTAGAAAGCTTCAAGACAATTGTCATCTCTCATTTACAAGGAGCTGGAGTGTGAGATGACAAGTGAGGAAGCGGCACTTCGAGAGAAGACACCACGCATGGTGAATCTCCTCACTTTCACCATGTGTGACGGTGTTTCTGCTGGGCATCAGAATGACACGTAGATGGAGTACTTCTGCCCATCCTTTGAGTTCGACATGTTCTACATCATATCAGGGAGTGTGTGTCCAAAAATCAGCAAGAACGCCAGAGGTGTTTAGGAGTCCTAGCGGCTCGAGGATTCCTTGTCCGCGCGCGCTAGGGTTTCTTGTCCGAGAAGCGGTGGCTGGTCCTAAGTGAGCTGGCATTTTCCTTGTCTGATTTTTAAGAAAACAACTTGCCTTTTATTTGTTTTCCTTAATTAGTTAATTAGACAATTTAGTTAATTAATTAATTAAGTTATTTACCTTATTTAGAACTCCTATTTTCTAATTAGGGTTGTAAAGACGTTTATAAGGAGCGGCTGGCCTCCTTATTTTGGGGGCTTTTATTTGACAATACAGAACCTTTGTTTATTCAATATTTGCCCATTGTTCATGTGATTGAACCTTGTTCCTTCTCAAGTCCGCAACACTCGAGCCGTTTACAAGTAAAACCGAAATTGCATCCTATTGTCTCGTTTCTCTTAGTGTGATTCTCACATTGTTAAGTCTAGTCCTAAGAATCTGATTCAAGATCCTTGACTTGAAATCGATTAGGGCTCTTAGCACAGGTTAGCTAAGTGGTCTAAGCTCGTACTTGTCGAGTTCATTACTACCGCATCGAAATCCATCTTTGAACAACGATCAAATTTGTGTGCTACGCATCCTAAGCAACTAGGATCGTATCACTTGGTGTGGCTTCTCTGGAGGATTTCAGTCCTCTGGAGAATGTGTCAAAGTTGGCTGCTGCTGTCTCCCGAATCGAGGTGGTGATCACCATGCTGCAGCAGAGGAAGGATCTGCTGAACTGCTACTTGAAGGGCATGAGGCTTTCTTCCACCGAGCTGACCTCTGTAGCGGACGCTTTGACGGAGGTCCCCACTATGGTAGAGGATGACGATGCCGGATCCCAGGCTTGACCATTGGTCGTCGCTGCCTTTTTTTTTTTCTTTTTGTACGAATGTATGGTCAGGCCGTTAGGGCATAAATGAATAAATAAACGTCTTTCTTTATTGGAGTTGCAGTTTTTCACAATGTACCAGTTGACATTTCGGTTCATTGCCACATCAACCCAACTGAAAACGAGTCCGTCTTTGGTTGGACACTAGTAACGGTTATCCTCGCAAACCGTTTTGCTTTAATTTCGCGCCGCCTCTTCAGTATCAATTGATTGGGCGGTTTTTCGGTGCTCAACGATCAGGGATAAACTCCAATCGGCGTGATCATAGGATCCGATTCTGCGATTCAAATTGTTTCCAGAACATATCAATTCTCTCAAAAGTTGTGGGAGAAGATGGAAAGGCTCCTCCTCCTCGGTTATTTAATGGGATTTTCCCCCTCCCTTTTCCTGTTCATCTTCTTCTTCATATTTTCCTGCTAAACCATCTGGGGTTTCATGGACGATTCATACTCCTTAGACCTTGCTGAACGCGGTTCTCCCCCAACTCCTCTAACCTCACCAGATTCTGATAATCCTCCTTCACCCTCATGCCTGAAGAGACGACTTCCTCACCGTAAAATTCGTAAGAGGTCGAAGAAGGAGAAGACTTTGAAGATGGTCAATCCGTGTCCTCACTTTCATATCCCACCTATTCGGAAAGGTGATGCACTGTTTCCCCATATCGATCATTTCATGGAAAGGAGTTCTGCCAGCGATATCGGTGCAGATGCTGCGGCTTCCGCCTCTAAAGGGGAATTAAGCTCGTTAAAGCTGGGTCAAGAGAGGAATGCTGCGGAACCTTTCCCGCCGGTTGATGAGGAGTTTCCACCTTCGGATGGGGAATACTGCTACTGGTCTTGCTATTGGCCTAATGATGATTAATTTAGCGCGTTGCGCTCTCTTGTAGATGCCGTATGGCCTAAATAAAATGTCATCTTTCACTTTTCTCCTTTCTTAGTTGCCTTTCCGCGTTAACTCCCTAAATGTTGGTCAGTTATCGCGGAGGGGCAGATTGCTGCTTGATGTAACCATTTTTCAGTTTCCAGTCAGTAACTGTCTCCTTTTGAAGATATAAATGCTTAGTCATAAATATCCGTCTAAGGTCTTTCCACGTGTCATCTTTCGCTTTGTACATGTCTCATTGTTACAGGCTGCTCGACCCCCAAGTTAGGCCCTTAAAAGGGGGCAACTGATTTCTTTTAACACTTTTGCTCACGTTTTGAAATTCCTCTCTATATCCTTCTCTCTCTTCTGCTTCTTTTCTTACTCGAGGAAAGTTTCTTCAACCGCTCGTCGGCGCCGGCGATCTGCTTACCACCTTCTTATTCTAGGTATTTTGCTCCATCTTCCTCAGATTTTCTTCTCGTTGGGTCAATATGCGTATGACTAGAGATCCCAGAGGTCATCAGTGGCCTACAGATCTAGAAGTTGAGAGAACACCCAGTCTTTTCACTTGTGACGCAATTCTAGAGGATGAGTTTGATACGATCCCGAGGACCACAGGCCCGATCACCCGCTCCAGGTCCTGAACCAGTCCTACCCGCTCAAGGTCCCGAGCCAGCCCTAGAGCAGTAGCCGCAAACCTTCCTTTGCCGCCCACGGGCCCGATCACCCGCTCAAGGGCCCGAGCCCTGCAGACAAGACTCAACAGCCTCATTCACATGGAGCTTAAGGCAGAGACAGCCTCAGAGAGAGCCAGCCCGCGCGAGCCGCAGCCGCACCTCGTGACCCTAATCCGCACGCCTACGGATGGGTCAAACATGGCCACCTTGGACCTTTATGTCCATCAGTGCCTTCTCCCATTTTTGACCAAGCCATGATCATTTATAATACAAGAGAGGAGTCCAGGCGAAGAATCAGGAGAAACTCTCGAAGGATTTGGGACAGGCCCAAATCATTGGCCCGCATTGGACAGCGAAAGCCACTACTGAGCCTTTTGAAGATTGGTGCATATTTCCTCACACAATATTCCGCCCAGCACTTCATCTATTTGTTAGGAAGTTTCACTCCAAGTTTTAGTGGGAACGCTCGAGGGAATAAGGAAAACTCCTTGTTTCCTTAAAACGTGATTCGGCAGAGCCGCAAGCAAAGCCACTTGGGACTTTTGACCTAAATGGAGGCGCCTTCATTTCTATCCTATTTAGTAGACTTTATTTATATTATTTTAGGGTTTCAAAACTTATTTGGAAGGGTGGCTTGTTGCCATTTTCGTTTAAGTCATTATTTAGAAACTAAACTAGTTTCCATTTTTGGAATTAGGGTTTAGCGCTTCTTTAAAAAGGAGCCACCCATGTTATTTTTTGGCTAGACTTGATTATTGATTATTGAAAGCAGATTGCTTTGGATCTTTATCCACTTGTTCTTGATGAACCTTGCAACTAATTGAGTTTCGTGCATTCGATTAGCTTGTCAAGTAAAACTTGAAAGCACCTTTCATTGAGTCATCCGTTCTTTGGATTGCCAAGCATTGCGATTTGGAGATTCAAAGGTTTGACGCAAGATCCTCAAGGGATTCTGCGTGGAGTGCCAAGCATTGCGACTTGGAGATTCACTTGTCTTCTTCGAGTTATTTTCCGCATTGAAAGCCACGTCGTCGGACAACGATCTAAGGAGAGCGTTCTAGCCACTAAGGAACGCATCAGTTGTAGTGGAGCTCAGCTGTCCTGACATGGTAAATCTATCCCTTTAATTATTGCATTTTCTTTGTTAGAAATGGTATTCCTTCATTCTCTTCTACACTAATTCTCTTGCGTGCTGTGTGTTAGTTGTCTTGTGTCAATTTGTGTCTTGTGTGTGCGATTAGTGTGCAAATCACCTCAACGATTTGTAGGTCTTTACTTGTGTAAAAAAAAAAAGAAATTCAGTCCCCAATGTGTCTTAGTTAATTTGTGTTTTGTGTTGTGTTGAAAATTAAAAAAAAAAAAATGTGAAGAAATTTCATCAAAAAAAAAAAAAAAACGATATTTGTACCATTAAAAAAGAAGAAGAGGAACTTCAAAATCAAATACTAGAGTGAATTTGTGACTCATAGCAAAAAGAATCATTGGATTTCGAATTGGGAATCAAAAGTTGTGGCAAAAACAAGTTCAAAACCCTGATCGCATGCCATTAGCGTTTTTGAGTTTGTAAACTGACCCAATCTGATTATTTCAGCTTTTCTTTGATTCTACTACTACTGTGACTTTCTATTCTGTAGTATACTTGAGTAATTGATTGATTCTTGCGATTGATTCGAGTATATTACCTCAGAATTTCCTTCTACACTACTTTTCTTTGTGTGTCTCTTTGGAAGCTTTTTCTTGAAAATTCTTCGAGTCAGGTTCATCTTGGACACGTTGGAGACGGATCTGGAAAGTTTGCTCTGAGAGATTTTTTGAGACTAATAGAGAGACAAACACGAGAGTAAACACGTGAGGGAGAGATAATTTTAAGGCAATTTTACGCTTGGAAATTTTCTTGTAATTTTCAGGATGTCAGGAGATTTAGGAAAGGAACAAATGGATGATGTAGCCAAGGTATTACAAGACATAGCAGCCCAGCTCCAGCACCTAAACGCTTGGAAGCAGTAGGTTGAGACTAGGGAACGTGAGAGTAGGGTTCCACAAGCCCCCGGGGCACACTTTGTGCAACACCTAAACCCTAGGGTAAACCGAGAGGCATATGCGCCTCCACCGAGTGATGACCAGTTCAGTGAGCGAGAGGTAGAGGGTTCTGAAGATGAGGTTGAGGAGGAGCTTCACATGATAGGACTGAGGGGTTTCCAAATGCGCCGAGGAGGTGCGCATGGACGTGGCAGACGAGCCTTTGGTGGCCGAGACCGTCACCTTGAACAGCCGCGTCGCGAGGAGCGCGAGTGAGCTGACAATCATGTTGGGAATGTCAAGCTTAAGGTTCCAGCCTTCGAAGGGAAGGATGATCTCGAAGCCTACTTGATTTGGGAACGAAAGATGGAGGCTATTTTTTAGTGTCACAACTACACGGATGAGAAAAAGATAAGGTTAGCGTCCGTAGAGTTCTTTGGTTATGCTGCCGAGTGGTGGGAGCAAGTCAGTGAGGATTTGAGAGGTCCCGTGACTACTTGGGAAAACATGAAGTTTCCAATGAAGAGGAGGTTTGTCCCACCGTACTACCATCGGGACCAACTTCAGCGCTTGCAAAAACTCACCCAAGGGTCCAAAACAGTGAGTGACTATCACAACGAGTTGGAAGTTCTTATGGCTAGGGTTAATGTGATAAAAGATGAGGAAGCTAAGATGGCTAGGTTTCTTGGAGGACTGAACCGAGAGATAGCAGATTCATTGGAGTTGCTTCCATATAGGACGTTGGAGGAGATGCTCCACATGGCTGCAAAGATTGAGAGGCAACGCAAGGCTAAGGCAGCCTATTCTAAGCCGTCTACTTTTGTGTCTCGGACTTCCACTTGGAACAAGTCTACATGGTCCAAGGGGAACAAGGACAGCAAGGACACACCCAAGGTATCCAAGCCTTCATATGGTACCAAAGGTAATTCGGCAAACCCTACTCCCTCTAAAGTTCCAATTCCTAATACTAACCATGTGCCTACTCGAGACATAGTATGTTTTAAGTGTAGTGGCCGAGGCCATAAGGAGGCCAAATATCCCAACAAGAGAGTTCTGATCACTAGGGACAATGGAGAGATGGATTCGAAAGATGATTATGAGATGGTGGAGGATTTGGAAGAGGACAGTGAGGAAGAAGAGGAGGATCAAGAAGCTAGGATTTGTGATCCGGTTACCCTAGTAGTTCGGAGGAATTTAAGTGTGCAGCCAAGGGCCGAAACTTGTAAGGAGGAACAAAGGGAGAACTTATCCCATGCTAGGTGCCACATTGGTACTAAGGTATGCTCTCTTATTATTGATAATGGCTCATGTACTAATTGTGCTAGTACGCTTCTTGTGCACAAATTAGGGTTACCTATGGTGAGACATCCAAAGCCGTACACTTTGCAATGGATGAATGATGGAGTCGGCCTTAAGGTGTCTAGGCAAGTGTTGGTGAGTTTTTCTATTGGGAAATACAGAGATGAGATATGGTGTGACGTTGTCCCAATGCAATCGTCGCATGTGCTACTTGGCCGACCTTGGCAATTTGACCGCAACGCCATTCACGAAGGGAGGAGCAATCGATACAAGCTTGAGAAGGAAGGAGTGAAGTTCACACTTGCGCCCCTTAAACCTAAGCAAGTGCTTAAGGACCAGCTCTGGTTAGAGAAGTCCTATACTGAATTTGAGGCCTCACGACTTATAGACAAAAGAATTGATGAAAACAGCCCCCGTGAAAAAAGTGAGCACGGGTTTGAAAGAAAAGAAAAGAATGAAAACAGCCCCCGTGAAAAAAGTGAGCTCTGGTTAAAAACAGAAAAGAAAGAGCCTGAAAAAGAAAAGAAAAGGCAAGAAAAAGAAAAGAAAGTGAACTTGTATGCGAAAGCAAAAGATTTGCATCGAGCGCTTGTTTTACAAAAACAGTTTTGTGGCGAGAATCGCCCCTTGATTTTGCTTCACTTTAAATATTTTTGTTTGAGCACTACTAACCTTGATCCTCTAGCTTCTATGCATTCTTCTATCTTGGCTGTTTTGCAGGAGTTCAAAGATGTAACATCCGAAGAGATGCCGCCCGGTTTGCCTCCAATCCGCGGCATAGAGCACCAAATTGATTTTGTACCGGGTTCGACTATCCCAAACAGACCAGCCTATAGGAGTAACCCCGAGGAGACTAAGGAAATTCAGAGGCAGGTTGATGAGCTCCTTAGCAAGGGATATGTCCGAGAGAGCTTGTCTCCATGCGCCGTTCCAGTGCTTCTAGTGCCAAAGAAGGATGGAACTTGGCGAATGTGTGTTGACTGCCGAGCTGCCAACAAAATTACGGTAAAGTATCGTCACCCCATACCTCACTTAGATGATATGTTAGATGAGCTTAGTGGTAGTGTAATCTTTTCTAAAATTGATCTCATTAGCGGCTATCATCAGATTAGAATGAAAGAGGGAGATGAATGGAAAACGACATTTAAAACAAAGTATGGATTGTATGAATGGTTAGTGATGTTGTTTGGATTGACTAATGCCCCAAGTACTTTTATGAGACTTATGAACCATGTTCTTAGGCATTTCATAGGAAAATTTGTTGTTGTATACTTCGATGACATCTTAGTTTACAAAAGTCTTTGCATGATCAAGTTTTACACCTTAAGGAGATTTTTCTAACCTTGCGTGAAAAGAAGCTTTATGCTAAACTCTCCAAGTGCTCTTTTTCTTTAGAACAGGTTGAGTTTTTAGGATTTCTTATGGGCAAGGACGGTGTGAAGGTGGATGAAGCGAAGGTGCAAGCGATCAAGGAGTGGCCTACGTCAAAAACAGCAAGCGACATCCGCTCCTTTCACGGCTTAGCTTCCTTTTATCGTCGCTTCATTCGTGAATTTAGTACTCTTGTTGCCCCACTTAATGACCTGACTAAGAAACATGTTGATTTTAGGTGGGAGGAACCTCAAGAGGCCGCATTCCAAGCGTTGAAGGACAAGCTGTCCAACGCACCCGTGTTAGCCCTACCCGACTTTGACAAGCCGTTTGAGTTAGAGTGCGACGCAAGTGGAATCGGTATAGGTGTTGTTTTGATGCAAGAGAAGAAGCCAATAGCCTTTAGTGGGAAGCTCAAGGATGTCCAGCTGCATTATCTGACATATGACAAAGAGCTTTATGCGCTAGTTAGGGCTTTCGAGGTTTGGCAACACTACTTGATGCCGAGGGAATTTGTGGTACACACCGGCCACTTGAGCCTCAAATACCTAAAGGGACAAGGGAAGTTGAATAGGAGACATGTCGTGTGGCTGGAGTTCTTGGAAGCTTTCCCTTATCACATCAAGTACAAGGAAGGAAAAGACAATGTTGTAGCCGACGCGTTGTCTAGGAGGTATGCCTTGATCTCTTCGTTAAATGTCAAATTTTTAGGGTTTTCTCAAATAATTCCACTCTACCCTACTAACTTGGATTTTGGTGAGATCTATACGACTTGTGATTCCATGGCTGATGTGAAAATTTATACGCATGATAACTATCTGTTTCGGCGCAAGCGCCTTTGCATTCCTAAGTGTTCTTTGCGTGAATTACTTGTGCATAAATCACATAGTGGTGGATTGATGGGCCACTTTGGCATTAATTAAACCTATGACATGCTGAAATAACACTTTTATTGGCCTAAGATGAGACATGATGTTGTGCGTGTGATTGCTGGATGTGTAACTTGCTATAGGGCAAAATCTCGGTTAGCTAGTCATAGTGAATTTATGCCACTACCTGTACCTTCCCAACCTTGGACCGATCTGTCCCTGGACTTCATTGTAGGTTTACCTAAATCTTGGGATCGTAAGGATGGTATATTTATTGTAGTGGATCGGTTTTCCAAAATGGCGCACTTTTTGCCTTGTAAAAATACTAATGATGCGTCTCAGGTTGCTAATATCTTCTTTCGAGAGGTAGTCCGCCTCCATGGTATGCCTATTAGTATTGTTAGTGACCGGGATGGAAGATTTTTGAGCCACTTTTGGCGAGTGTTGTGGAGTCGCCTTGGAAATAAATTGTTGTATTCGACTTCTTGTCACCCTCAAACTGACGGCCAAACTGAGGTAGTTAACCGTACTGTAGGGGACCTTTTACGCTCTTTACTTACTAAACATATGTCTAAATGGACTGATCATTTGCCTTTCATGGAGTTTGCTTATAATCGTTCAATCCATTCTACTACAAATTGTTCACCTTTTGAAGTAGTTTATGGTTCTAACCCGATTACTCCCATGGATTTGACCCTTTTGCCTTTAAGTGATGTTTCTAACTTAGATGGACAGCAGAGGACAGAACACATCAAGAAGATACATGAGAAGGCTAAGGCGAACATTGAGCGCACAAATGAGCGCCTAGTGCGCAAGCGCAATGAAGGCCGCAAGACCGCGTCCTTTCAAGTTGGCGATTGGGTATGGCTGCACCTAAGACGTGAGAGATTTCCAGAGAAGAGGAAAGGAAAATTAGCCCCTAGAGGAGATGGACCGTTTCAAATTGTTGAGAAAATCAACAACAACGCTTACCGCCTAGACCTCCCAAGTAAATATGGTTCAATTCATGGAATCCTTCTCAGGATGGAGGGGATGATACGATCCCGAGGACCACAGGCCCGATCACCCGCTCCAGGTCCCGAACCAGTCTTACCAGCTCAAGGTCCCGAGCCAGCCCTGCAGACAAGACTCAGCAGCCTCATTCACATGGAGCTGAAGGTAGAGACAGCCTCGGAGGGAGGCAGCCCGCGCAAGCCCCAGCCGCGCCTCGTGACCCTAATCCGCACGCCTACGGATTGGTCAAACATGGCCACTTCGAACCTTTAGGTCCATCAGCGCCTTCGCCCATTTTTGACCAGGCCATGATCATTTATAATACAAGAGGACTACAGGCCAAGAATCAGGAGAAACGCTCTAAGGATTTAGGACAGGCCCAAATCACAAGCCCGCATTGGACAGCGAAAGCCACTGCCGAGCCTTTTGAAGATTGGAGCATATTTCCTCGCACAATATTTAGCCCAACACTTCATCTATGTGTTAGGAAGTTTCTCTTCAAGTTTCACTGGGAACACTCGAGGGAATAAGGAAAACACCTTGTTTCCTTAAAGCGTGATTCGACAGACCCGCAAGCAAAGCCACTTGGGACTTTTGACCTAAACGGCGATGCCTGCACTTCTATCCTACTTAGTAGACTTTATTTATATTATTTTAGGGTTTCAAAACTTATTTGGAAGGGTGGCTTGTTGCCATTTTCGTTTAAGTCATTATTTAGAAACTAAACTAGTTTCCATTTTTGGAATTAGGGTTTAGCGCTTCTTGAAAAAGGAGTCGCGTATGTTATTTTTCGGCGAGACTTGCTTATTGATTATTGAAAGCAGATTGCTTTGGATCTTTATCCACTTGTTCTTGATGAACCTTGCAACTAATTGAGTTTCGTGCATTCGATTAGCTTTTCAAGTAAAACTTGAAAGCACCTTTCATTGAGTCATCCGTTCTTTGGATTGCCAAGAATTGCGATTTGGAGATTCAAAGGTTTGATGCAAGGTCCTCAAGGGATTCTGCGTGGAGTGCCAAGCATTGCGACTTGGAGATTCACGTGTCTTCTTCGAGTTATTTTCCGCATTGAATGCTACTAAGGAACGCATCAGAGTTGGAGGGTCAAGGTATCTCCTTCCCCCCCAATTATTCCGTTAAGGTTCCTGAGGTGGGTCAGCAGCTTCATGACCCCTTGTCCAGAAATGATAGGATGGTCTACTTTAAGATGTTTCTTTATGGTTTTCGCTTTCCTATC
The DNA here is from genome assembly GCA_963691705.1 of Viola odorata. Lineage (NCBI taxonomy): Eukaryota > Viridiplantae > Streptophyta > Magnoliopsida > Malpighiales > Violaceae > Viola > Viola odorata. The sequence goes on along the minus strand of OY829537.1, from coordinate 50,186,674 downwards.
CATGAATCCATAAAAAGATATCGACCCGGCTTAGATAACCCCTTCCTCCTGGTGTGGGATTTATACCTTTATTCGCGCTTGCGAATTGCAGGGTATTCTTACCCCGTCTGTCAATATATTTTGTAAATTCTTTAGCTTCAAGTGTCGCAACTATTTAGTTGATATCGCCCCCTAGGTGGAATGACGCGTTCGTGCAGTCGTTCTGGCAGAAGTTTCAGGGCTTCGAGGAGACTGTGGCTGATTGGAAAAGTGGCTTTTTCATTGTCAGGCTTCCTTTCCGCCCCTAGCCCAAGGGCTTCAATCGAGGACTCATTGATTCCATCTGGGTAAATCCCGTAGTGTTGTCTAGGGACGAGTTGCGTCAGGTTAACGCCTTATTAGAGATAAAATTCTCTTTCCGTATTCAATAGTTCGCCTTGTACAGGCCTATGATAGAGTGTATTATAGGTAAGTTTTCTCTTTGTGTTATCGCTTTGACTTGTTCACTGTCCTAACGCAATTCCTCGGCAGATGACGTTGAGGGTCAATCACCCGGAAGGAACGATACTCCTTTAAACGTGACACCACTTCAAACGTTACCGGCCTCTCCACCGCCTGAAATCTCCAACCGTCAGGCTACTCCACAAAGGAAGAGGAGAACTAAGACAATCGTTGGGCGCGGTATTTCTATTCGAGCCTCTCATTTCCTTGAGAATTGGTTGCCAGAGCGAGGTAGGGGAGTGAATTTGAATCGTCCCGCCGTTAGGGAAATTGACAGCGATAGTGAGGATATGGATGTCGATTCTAGGCTTTGTCATGCCTCTTCAACTCAACGGAAGAGACTTAGAGTGGAGAGGGACGGTCCGTTTACTGAGACTCCTTCGAAGAAAGCTGATGAAGTTCCCGTCACTGGGATTAACGCTTCTACTGCAGCAAGCACTTCTGAGGCAGCAAGAGTTGTCAAGGCGTCAACTATTGTTCCTCCTGTGGTTACTGAAACCCCACTAGTGGCAGACTCTCCTCCGCAGACTGTCGTTCCTGACTCTCCTATTTCCTCTTTTATTCCTGATGTGGTCTCGCCGAATCTCACCTCAAGCGCACTTCCGGATCCTCCCATAAGAGGCCCTCAACCGTTATTCTTCACTTCTATTTCAGGCATCGGTGATTCCGTCAAAAATTACTCTCCTCCCTTTATTGCTAACCTTTCTCCTCATGGTCCCCAAGGAGTTTCCTCTTACCAGCTGGATCTATCAACCTTTGGCACTAGCAGACTTCGCCCTCTTAGGATATCAGATCCGCTGTCGCAAGATGAGCTGGTGGGCTCCATAGTGGGTCAAATATTTGGTTCTCCTAAAGATAAGGATGAACTATTCCATCTTCCCCCCGATATTCAACAGGCACGCGTCCTAAATGACGTGCTGGCCAGTTTCCGTGAAATGCATTATTTTCTCGAGGCTCATGGCGACAAGGTTCGAGGCTCTCCCATTTTAAAAGATCAAATAGATGCCGCTTTAACTAAGGTGACGGAGTTGACGCGACTTCAAAATAGTACCCAGGCGAAGATGAATGATTGTCGCGTCGAGCTTGCAAGAGAGAAATCGAAGGGGAAAGCAAAAGTGGAACTTTTAGAGGCGGAGTTGGCGATAGCTAAGGCTGAGTTAGTGGCGCCCGACAAGAGAAACTCTCTCCTTCACGAAGAGATATCAGCTCGTGATGCTGATCTAGCAAAGGTTCCTCCAAAGATGACTTGGTGGAAGAACAAAATACTGGAGACCTTTATCGCTGGATTTCCAGCCTATTACCGCAGTGGGACTTTTGATCCTACTAAGATAGCCGATTATACTTCCGAGAAAATGAAAGAAATAGGCAGGAGTGAAGAGGGTTTTCTTTCTTCTGAGGAGAGGGAGGGAGCTAACGGCGGCAGTACCAAAACGATTCCATGATCAGGTAAAGTTGTCGTTAGAGGGGGCTTACCGTCAGAGAGGCTCTTTTTTCTTTTTTCTTTTCTTATTGACTCCATTTAGTTTGTAACGATTGATGGCGCCTATCATGTAATAACGTCTGCAATTCTTCCTTGAATAATGAACAATGTTTAATTTGCTCTTCTGCATTACTTTGTTATCTCCTTGTTCGATTAACGCTGAGCCGCGTCATCTCAGCTATTGCATCATCGCACTTGTCTTATTTTGTAAGACAAATTCTGCTTTTCAGAGCATTTAATGCTCGAGATTCCCTCATTAATGCGACGGAGATCTCATGATGGCCCCGAATACACGTGTCCATTCGTAGGGGTGCTAGGGGTTGGCGTGCCCTAGGAATTGGTGAGATCAAAGCGTCCTCTCATTTTTCTAGAATCGTACTCATTGCTTTCTTTTGTTCCTCGTGACGCTCCACACGCAATGACTGTTACAACAATCATTTTGTTTAGCCGTTAGGGTTATAAAACCTAGACCTTACTTCTTTTTCCTACTTTTGTTATTTTACCCTCTCCATATCACTTCAAGCCGTTTTATAATTTTTCTTTTCATCATTTGGGCGCTCGAAGTCTTTCTTCCATAAAGGTATTATTTCTTATTTTCTTCCGCTGTCTTCTTCATCTTTTTATTTTTTATTTCTGCCATGACTAGAACTCACCGTTCCGGCTCTAAGTTTGTCGATGAGGAAAAAATTGAGAATACTGTTAGTAATATCACCTCCATAGTCGCTCTGAATGAGCATCTAGCCGAACATCATGCTGAGATCCCTGAGGGTTATACGGTTTCCGTTGCCCCTAATTCGCTACGCCTGAATAGCGTTCTAACCGGCAATCGTAGGGTTCTGTACGCTCAAATATTTCGCTACAGTTTTCAGTTTCCCGTTGATCCCTTCATAAAATAGTTGCTGACTGCCCTTAATTTGAATCTTGTACAATTAACCCCAAATGCGTATTATTGCGTTTACGCATTTCTAGAGCTTTGTAAATACAAAGGGATTAACTCTCCTTCCCTTCCGCTACTCAAATCACTCTTCAAATTGTATAGTCGTCGGGGTGTGATAGCGATATCTCCCCGTTATGATGATGACTCTCTCAAACCCTTCACTTAGAAACTCCTCCATCTTGAGTCTTCCATTAAAGATTGGAAAAAATAGTTTTTTGTTATTGATCTTCCTGACCTCCCTGATTCCTAGTGGCGTACTGGTTTTAATCAAGATGTCAAAGATAGTGCTTGGGGTCGATGGGGAACTCTTCGTCAGCCTGAACAAGGCTGGTTAGACAAACTGCTTCAGCTGGAAATCAGCGTTTATACTTGTCATTTGGCATACGAGATGGACATTCAAACCTGCATCAGACGTGAGTGTTGTGGTGTTTTCCTTGTTATCGTAGTTGGCACTAATGCTAACGTTATGTCGTGATTCTACAGCGATCGATCCCAACTGGACACCTGAGAGCGTCAGGAAATCACTGAGAAGGGCTCAACGACGAAGGGAAAAGGAAAGAGCTACTGCCTCTGCTGAAACCGCAGTTAATCCGACCATACCGCCTGTCACTACCGTAAACCCTATCCAAACATCTTCTTCGGTCGATGAGGGAACCACTACTATTCCTCTGGGTATTCCTACCATATATCGGTTGCCATTTATCCTGTTCAGGCGTCTTCTTCCAGGGTTCCAAGGAAAGGAAAGAAGAAGAAGAGAACGAGAAGCGTTGCCGCTCTTACTCCTCCTTCAGGCACGGCAGCTTCTTTAGAAGCGCCTGTTAACGAGACTACCTCTGTTAGTGTTTCTTTTACGACTGTGTTATTTCTCCTGCTACTTATTAGTATTGCTTCGCGCTTTCTTTTATTCATTTATCCTTCGCATCATTTTTCTTTGCAGGATACTGCTACTGCTTCCCCTTTCGCATCGCTAACAAGCAACATGAACTTGGGTCACATACTGTCCCGTCCTGAGAAAAGGACGCGGCCTAACAAGGGGGCTGAAAGTTTGTCATCTGATCATGCTAATGTCGGGGAAGGGCAGACTACCACTTTTGATTCTTCGGTACCTTCTAGGGATCAATCTTCTGATTTTCTAGGGAGTATGGGTGTTCCCGGGTCCTCTGAGACTTCGCCTAATTTCTTCGGCACGTCAGTTCCTTCTTTCACTACCGGCTTGGGCTTTGGTGAAGATTTGCCTGGTTCTCAAGTTATCAATCCCACAGCTCCTTCGGACTTCATGGGGGTATCGCCTCCGATCAACCTCTGTCTCCTTCCCCTATGGTTTTTGTTCCTTCAAGCGCTCCAATACTTCGGCAGTTCGAGGGAGGGGTTGTCGCTCCCCATCTCGTAGTCGATTTGAGCTCGATGAGTGCGTCTGGGCCTGTCACTCATCATCTTGACTTGACTAAATTGCGCAGTTCTGGCTTTGCGGCTGTCGGGGGCGACAGTTCTATTGAGACATCGTCTTACTTGGCTGCTTACGCGTTAACGTCCTCCGAAGAGCGAGAGGCGTTCCTTTCTAAGGATCAGGACGAGTAGATAAACTTGTTGCGCTCCAACCTCTTTACTAATTTTTCCAAGTTCCACTATTGGGCGGAATATATGGCGCATAAGGTCGCTTCACTCACCGCCTCCTTAGACAAGCTTTCCAAGGAACGAGAAGAAAAGGAGAAGTTACTGGCAGAATGCCAATAATTATTACTGACCTTGGAGGCGGCCAAGAAAGACCAAAGGGAGGTGAGAGAGCAAGTGGCAAGTCTTGACACCGCTCTGACGGCGGAGAGAGCTAAGAATGTTGCACTGGAGGAGGAAAGGTGACATTGGAGGATGAGACGGCAGATAAGTGCATGTGGTACATTGAGACCACTGTCGCTATTATGGCCGCCTGCTTTAGAGAGATTCATGGAATCTACCCCTTTTGGTTTTAGCTATCAGAGCTTTGATACTTCAAACTTTTGTGTTTTGTAACCCTTCGAGGGCCTTTTTGAACAATCATATATCTGGCTAACTCCTTTCTTTTGTCGCTGATTTCTTTTTTATCATCTCTTTCCCTTTGAGCTTCTCTTAGTACAATAGTGGCCTTATTATCGCCACGATAACATCAACAGGTCTCGATCTTGATAACAGTCTTAGTAGAAGTAGGCCAACGATTGTCATTCAATCAATAAATCGTTAACATTGATGATATATGCTTCGCTAGATAACGCGACATGACCTCGTCACGCGTATTTTAACTATTGTTCCATATTTTCAGAGATAAGAACTCATAGAGGAGAAGGATCGTGACTGCTACTTCCAACGATATGCTTCATATAATCACGTTGTCGTAGATATTCTCAACTAATGACTTAGGATGACCTGTAGATAGATTTCGACGTATACCTTTTAATGGGAATATTTGCTAGAGAGAGAGAGACATGATACACATGTCCTTTAGATCATGTTTCCCAAGCCACGATAACGAGAGTGTCAACCTCCTTATCATCTGAATAATGCCTCTGCACATTCTCAATTATAAGTTATTAGTAAAGCGACATGTACTAATAGACAATAGTTACCCGTAGGAGCCTCCTTGCCTCCGTCTCAGGGTGTTGTCGCTGATGTCGCTCGTATCACTTTCTCCACCAACTATCTTCACCAGGGATTTCCCATCTGGTTACTTGCTGGGATTTCACGATTCTTGACGTTTCCAAATTTCCACGATCGGCCTAGAAAGTGCCTTATCTTAGTGAGTCGTCGGATCAGGATAGGTCATCACAAGGCTAGGTTTTTCACTTTCAGGCGTTGACCTCGCATTCCTGAATCATGCCCTCACTTAGTGAGCCATCTGTATTAGCCCGGTTATCACAAAGATAGGATTTTTACTTCCAAGATAGAGTTACTGTCTCCCTAGGGCGTGCCTCGTCTTAGCGAGCCATCTCCACGAGAACAATCAGCACAAGGGTAGGACTTTTCACTCCCAGGGATGTCGGGACGTGCCTCATCTTGGTGGGCCGTCTATGTTAGCCTGGTTTACCACAAGGATAGGACTTTTCACTCCCGGGGGTGTCGGGACGTGCCTCGTCTTAGTGGGTTACCACAAGGATAGGACTTTTCACTCCCAACACTATTTTTTAGGTACGCCAGGGTGTGCCCTCACTTAGTGAGCCGTCTGATCAGGACCGGTCGTCACAAGGATAGGACTTTTCACTCCTGGCGCCCTTTATTATCTGCACACAATTAGCCACAGAACACATAAGAATATTCTCTATTTGAGCATTAGCACAAGTCAGGGCTAAGATTAACGAAAGGTGCAAAAAATGCATTAGACTCTAGCATGGTATAGTTTCAAACGAGCTATGTTCCAAGAGTTAGGTAAGGGAGTACCGTCGAGTGTTTCCAGGTGATATGCTCCCTTTTCAATAACGCGGGTAATGCGATATGGGCCATCCCAGTTCGGGCTGAGTTTCCACATACACCGTCCAGTGGCTCGTTTGTCTCTAAGTACCAAGTCACCTTCTTTCAGCAGCCGTTCTTTGACGCGCCTACTGTGGTAACGCGCCATTCTTTGCTTATAATAAAGCATTTTCAGAAGAGCTTCCTCCTGCCGTTCTAGAAACGTGTTGAGGTTAGCCCGTAGCCTCTCCTCATTCATTTCTTCCCTGAAGTGTGCCACTCGCAGGCTCATAGTATCAATTTCTACCGGTGTGACGGCCTCAGTGCCAAAAGCCAATGCGAAAGGCATTTCTCTCGTACTAGTTTTAACGGTCATGCGGTACGCCCATATTATGTATGGCAGCTCTTTTGCCCATTTCTTTTTGGATCCTTCCAAGTTTTTCTTTATGCCACTGAGAATGCTTCGATTCGTCACCTCTGCTTGACTGTTGGTTTGCGGGTGAGCCACGGAAGAGAACCTTTGTTCTATCTGAAATTCCAAGAGTTGTGAATCTCCTTACATTCACAATGCCCGAAGATGATTCTGCCAGAAACGGCACTTGACCGTTTGTCACCAAAACGGCTCTTATCCGATTCATTCAAAACGGCTCTTGTCCGTTTCGCTTAAATCGGCACCTGACCGTCTCACTCAGCCATTGCCGTTTCACTCATCTGTCTCGCGTGCCGATTGCTCAAAACGGCTCCTGACCGTTTCGCGTGTCCAGAAGCACGCGTTGACTGAAGTTTAAGTTGTTGACTTTAATTATTTTAGCTTAATTAGTTAATTAGACAGTTTTAATTAGTTAAGTTATCTTCCTATTTTAGAAGTCCTACTTCTATTCCTATTTGGTTTACTATTAGGGTTTGTTTGTAACCTATATAAGGAACCACTTGGCTACTTTATTAAGTTGGCTGTTATTTGATAAATTGAGATATTCTCTTCAATCTCCGCCCCTTGTTCAAGTTGGTTGAACCTTGTTCTTCTTGAGTCCGCAATACTTGAGTCGTATACAAGTAAATCTTGGAATTGTATTATTGTGTCGTTTATCTTAGTGTGATTCTCACATTGTTGAGTCCAGTCCTAAGAACTCGATTCAAGACCCTTGACTTGAAATCGATTAGGGCTCTTAGCACAGGTTAGCTAAGTGGTCTAAGCTCATACTTGTCGAGTTATCTATTTCCGCAGGAAATCCGTCTTTGAACAAAGATCAAAATTGGTGCTACGCATCCTAAGGAACCAGGATCGTATCAGTTGGTAGCGGAGCTTAAGGCGTTCAAAGATTGGTAAGTATCTTCAATTGTTTCAAGTTTTCTTTGTTGAAATCGGTATTCTCTTTCTACTCCATTCAAGACCGATTTCTTTGCTGTGCTTGGTTAGTTACTTGAATACAATTGGTTGTGTTTCGTTCCAGTTTGTTGTGTTGCAATTCGCTAAATTACATGCGTTTTCTACCCACAAGGAGGTCACGAAATACAAGAGAAAATTATGTTCAGTATCAGTTGTCGAATTTGTATTCATATATATAGCAACTGAAGTCCGATTTTAGTGATTGTGGTTTCATTGGAAAGCTGAATCTGTTGGGCTCCTGAATCAAAAAGAATCGGTCGATTCGGAGTTCAGAGTAAAAAGTTCTGATCAAAACACTGAATTGTGTTTTGCTGTAAAAAAAAAAAAAAAAAAAAAAAAACAACAACAACAGGAAATTTCCCAAAGAAAAGAAAGGGATTCGATCCTGCAAATACGAAAATATATAGACGTATTCGCTCCATAAAAACCAGATTTATCAAGGAATTAAATTGCACTGCGATTGGGTATTACAATCATAACTGAAATTGAACTTGTTTGAGTCCTTTCGAGTCAATTTTGAGCTTTCTTTGATTCCTTGAAATTGGCTTCTACTCTACTTGCTATTTGTTTGATTGTTTGTTCTTACAATTACTCAAATATCAAGTGTCACCATTCTTTTCAGTGCTAGTTTTCTTTGAGAGTCTTCTTGGAAGCTTTTCTTTGGATTCTTGAGTCTCACTAACACTTGGACATTGCAGGGAATTTTGAGAGATTTTGTGAGATTATTAGAGTGATTAAACACGAGAGTAAACACGTGAGGGAGTGCTAGGTTAGTGCAATTTTACGTTTTCTTGGGTGTTGTGAATTTCAGGAAAAGTAAAAGATGTCTCAAGAGGGAGTACAACAACCCGATCTATCGGCTATACTAGCCAACATGTCGGAACAGCTCCAAACATTGAATGAACGGCAATTAACTGCAAATGAGCGGCAGCTAACTGCCGATGCAAGGCTGGCTAGAGTGGAAGCGTTAGGTACCATTAATCCAGTTTCTATAGCCGCGAATAACCAACGTGATGGCCGTTTGACTGAGCTGTCCGAAGAAGATGACAACGCCCGTCGACCACGTGATGTGAATCATCGGCGTAATCTTGCTTTGGTCCCTCCTAGGCGACTTGCCAGACGTGGTCCACAATTACCACATTCTGATTTGGAAGGAGAACCTGATGGGGGAGAAGGTTGGATAAATACAAGGGATGGACAGAGGAGAGAGAGACGAGACCGTCGTGATGGTAGGAGAGAACGGGATGATGACCGTTTGGATGCTAATCTCAACAGCATCAAAATGAAAATACCTCCGTTTGAGGGTACTGACGACCCTGATGCATACTTAACTTGGGAAAGGAAAGTAGATGCTATCTTCTTATGTCACAATTATTCGGAAGGTAAAAAGGTTCAGATAGCAGCAGTCGAATTCAGTGGGTATGCTAGTCATTGGTGGGAACAGCTCAACCTGCGACACACAGCTGTTTTTGCTGGCCCGATTGGTAATTGGGGTGAGATGAAACAGGCGATGCGACAACGGTTTGTCCCTACCCACTTTCACCGTGAGCTTCATCAATGGCTTCAAACCTTGAAGCAAGGCAGCAAAGGAGTTGGGGCATACTTTAATGAGATGGAAATTGCTTTGGCTCAAGCAAAGATTACTGAAGCAACTGAGGTAACGATGGCTCGGTTTCTTGCGGGTTTGAATGCAGACATTGCCGACGCCTTGGAGCTGACGCAATACAATACTCTAGAGGAGATGCTTCATATGGCTCAAAAGATTGAGAAGCATAGGAAAGCTAGGAGTTCCTATAAATCTACTGGGTCGACACCTTGGAAAAAGACGTCTTGGAATAAAGACGACAAAACGGTCCCTACCATCTCAAAGGGATCTGCTAGTGCCGTTATCCCTTCCAAAACGGCTACTACCAAACCTTACACTCCACCAGTGGATCGGCCAGCCACTAAGGAAATTATCTGTTTCAAGTGCAACGGTCGAGGGCATAAGAAATCAGAATGCCCGAATAAAAGAGTTTTCATCATCAGGCCGACTGGCGAGGAAGAATCGGATGATGAACAGGAGGAAACGGAACCTGAGGGAAACGGTCAGACCGATTCGGATATTGACCATCAGAGAGGTGACCATGTTCGGTTGCTTGTAATCCGACGGACCCTGAGCGTGCAGTCCACAGAATAAGTGTGTGATGAGGAGCAACGGACCAATCTGTTCCACACCCGCGGGGTGATTGATCACAAGGGTTGTTCCATTATCATAGACAACGGAAGCTGCACCAACTGTGCCAGCGCGCTGATGGTTCATAAGCTGGACTTGCCAACGGTAAAGCATCCGAAACCGTATCATCTACACTGGATGACGGATGACAACGGTATTAAGGTAACCAAATAGGTGCTTGTTAAGTTTCGTATCGGCAAATACCAAGATGAAGTTCTCTGTGATGTTGTGCCGATGCAAGCAAGCCATATCCTCCTTGGACGCCCATGGCAGTTTGATCGCGCAGCGAATCATGATGGGAAGAGGAACCTCTACAAGTTGGTTAAGGATGGTCAGAAGTTCACCTTGGCACCGTTAACACAAGCTGAAGTGTTTGAGGATCAGCAATGGCTTGCTAAGTCACATGCTGAATATGAAATTTCAAAACAGCTTGCAAGAGAAAAAGAAGGTTTGAGTGTGAAATATATAGAGGGAAACACTGAGAGTGTGAGCCTTAAACATTCGCATGAAAACAGTAAGCATGCAGAGGGAGAGTGTAAACAGTCGCATGAAAGCAGCAAACATGCAGAGGGCGAGTGTAAACATTCGCACGAAAAGAGTAAGCGTGCTGAGAGTGGCATTGAGAGAAAAGGAGAGGTAAATAAAAAGAAATTGAGTGTATATGCCAAGGGGAGCGAAGTAAGGAGAGCCATGCTTTCTCATAACAATTGTTTTGACGCAAGCCGTCCTCTACTTCTTATCCGTTTTCGCTCTTATTGTTTAACCTCAAATGAAACGGAACGGCACCATACCGTTCCGATTGGTATATCTTCTCTCTTGCAGGAATTTGAAGATGTTCTACCCGAAGAAATGCCACCTGGCTTACCTCCGATTCGAGGCATAGAACATCAGATCGACTTTGTTCCTGGATCGGCAATTCCTCATCGGCCGGCTTACCGATCCAATCCAGAGGAGACAAAGGAACTGCAACGGCAAGTTGACAATTTGCTTGCGCGTGGGTACGTTCGGGAGAGTCTATCTCCATGTGCCGTTCCAGTCATTCTAGTCCCAAAGAAGGACGGCTCTTGGCGCATGTGTGTTGATTGTCGAGCAGTCAACAAAATCACTGTAAAGTATCGCCATCCTATTCCTCGATTGGATGATATGTTAGATGAATTAAGTGGTAGTATAGTATTTTCTAAAATTGATTTAATGAGTAGCTACCACCAAATTCGTATGAAAGAAGGGGATGAATGGAAAACTGCTTTTAAAACTAAGTATGGCTTATATGAATGGATGGTTATGCCGTTTGGCTTGACTAATGCTCCTAGCACCTTTATGAGGTTAATGAACCATGTACTTCGGCACTTAATTGGTAAATTTGTTGTAGTTTATTTTGATGACATTTTAATCTATAGCAAATCATTGGATGAGCATGCTTTACATCTTAGGGAAGTTTTTCTAACACTTCGTGAGCAGAAATTATATGCTAAACCTAGTAAGTGTTCTTTTGCATTGGAACAAGTTGGTTTTCTTGGTTTCATTGTCAGTGCAGGAGGCGTTAAAGTGGATGAAGAGAAGATCCGCGCGATACGGGAATGGCCGACGCCGAAGGCAGCTACCGATGTGAGATCATTCCATGGATTAGCGAGTTTCTATCGGCGTTTTGTAAAGGATTTTAGCACCATTGCCGTTCCATTGAATGATTTAACAAAAAAGAATGTTGTTTTCAGGTGGGAGCAACAACAGGAGGAGGCGTTTGCTACCCTCAAGGAACGGCTCTGTGCCGCTCCCGTGCTAGCATTGCCCGACTTCAGGAAGGCGTTTGAGATCGAGTGCGACGCCAGCGGGTTAGGAATCGGCGCCGTTCTGATGCAAGAGAAACGACCGATTGCCTATTTCAGTGAAAAGCTCAAGGATGCCCAACTCCGATATCCTACCTATGACAAGGAGTTCTATGCTCTTGTCAGAGCGTTGGAAACATGGCAACACTACTTGATGCCGAGAGAGTTTATCATCCACACAGACCATTTGAGCTTGAAATACCTCAAGGGTCAAGGGAAGCTGAATCGGCGACATGCCGTTTGGATGGAATTCATTGAAGCCTTCCCTTACCACATTCAGTACAAGCAAGGTAAAGAGAATGTTGTTGCCGATGTACTATCTCGAAGGTACGTGCTCATTACTTCTCTAAATGCCAAATTGCTTGGATTTTCGCACATTATCGAACTCTATGCTACCGATTCTGATTTTGGTGATATTTATTTGCATGGCGTTTCTATTTCTGGTTCTAAATTCTACAAGCATGAGGGTTATTTGTTTAAAGGCAAACATTTATGTATTCCTCATTGCTCTCTTCGTGAATTACTTGTGCATGAAGCCCATAGTGGTGGCTTAATGGGTCACTTTGGCGTGACTAAAACCTTGGATGTATTGCATGATCACTTTTATTGGCCTCACATGAAGCGTGATGTTGTCCGCATTATTGCTAGATGCTTAATATGTCGTCGAGCCAAGTCGAAATCTGCTGGTCATGGAGAATACATGCCGTTACCTGTCCCTTCTCACCCTTGGACCGATTTGTCTATGGATTTTGTCGTTGGATTGCCTAGGTCTAAGAACGGAAAGGATAGTGTCTTTGTTGTGGTGGACAGATTTTCAAAAATGTCCCATTTTATTGCATGTTCGACTACTTCTGATGCTACTCAGATTGCTGATTTGTTCTTTCGTGAAGTAGTCCGTTTGCATGGTATCCCTTTGACGATTGTGAGTGATAGAGATACTAAGTTTCTTAGTCATTTTTGGCGTGTCTTATGGAAGAAGCTTGGTACTAAGTTATTGTATTCTACATCTTTTCACCCACAAACAGATGGTCAAACAGAGGTGGTAAATCGGACTCTTGGCTCCCTTTTACGCACCCTAGTTCGTAAGCATGTTTCTACTTGGGTTGATCATTTACCGTTTATTGAATTTGCTTACAACCGTGCTGTTCATTCTACTACTCATTACTCGCCGTTTGAACTAGTGTATGGATTTAATCCTAGAACTGTTTTGGATTTAACTCCTTTACCTTTGAGTGATGTTGTAAGTTTAGATGGTGCCCAGAAGGCTGATTTTGTCAAGCAATTACATGCTAAGGCAAAGCAGAACATTGAGCGCATGAATGAGAAGCTGATGCTGAAACGGAACGATGGCCGACGGCTAGTGACGTTCCAGGTTGGCGATTGGGTTTGGTTGCATATGCGCAAGGAGCGTTTTCCTGCCCAACGCCGCGGCAAGCTATCTCCTAGAGGCGACGGACCGTTCCAGATTGTCGAGAAGATCAACAACAATGCCTATAAACTGGCGTTACCGAGTGAGTATGGTGCCGTTAGCTCTACCTTTAATGTTTCTGACTTAGAATTGTTTGATGCAGATGACGAGTATGGACTTTCAGCTGATGCCGATTCGGATTCGAGGGCGAATCCTTCCGAAGGGGGAGGGAATGATGCGAATCCACACATCCAACTACCGTTACCACCAGCTGGTCCCATGACTCGAGCCAGAGCTAGAAAGCTTCAAGACCGTTTGTCATCTCTCATTCACAAGGAGCTGGAATGTGAGAGGACAAGTGAGGAAGCTGCACTTAGAGAGAAGACACCAAGAGTTGTGAATCTCCTTACATTCACAATGCCCGAAGATGATTCTGCCAGAAACGGCACTTGACCGTTTGTCACCAAAACGGCTCTTATCCGGTCATGCGGTAAGCCCATATTATGTATGGCAGCTCTTTTGCCCATTTCTTTTTGGATCCTTCCAAGTTTTTCTTTATGCCACTGAGAATGCTTCGATTCGTCACCTCTGCTTGACTGTTGGTTTGCGGGTGAGCCACGGAAGAGAACCTTTGTTCTATCTGAAATTCCAAGAGTTGTGAATCTCCTTACATTCACAATGCCCGAAGATGATTCTGCCAGAAACGGCACTTGACCGTTTGTCACCAAAACGGCTCTTATCCGATTCATTCAAAACGGCTCTTGTCCGTTTCGCTTAAATCGGCACCTGACCGTCTCACTCAGCCATTGCCGTTTCACTCATCTGTCTCGCGTGCCGATTGCTCAAAACGGCTCCTGACCGTTTCGCGTGTCCAGAAGCGCGCGTTGACTGAAGTTTAAGTTGTTGACTTTAATTATTTTAGCTTAATTAGTTAATTAGACAGTTTTAATTAGTTAAGTTATCTTCCTATTTTAGAAGTCCTACTTCTATTCCTATTTGGTTTACTATTAGGGTTTGTTTGTAACCTATATAAGGAACCACTTGGCTACTTTATTAAGTTGGCTGTTATTTGATAAATTGAGATATTCTCTTCAATCTCCGCCCCTTGTTCAAGTTGGTTGAACCTTGTTCTTCTTGAGTCCGCAATACTTGAGTCGTATACAAGTAAATCTTGGAATTGTATTATTGTGTCGTTTATCTTAGTGTGATTCTCACATTGTTGAGTCTAGTCCTAAGAACTCGATTCAAGACCCTTGACTTGAAATCGATTAGGGCTCTTAGCACAGGTTAGCTAAGTGGTCTAAGCTCGTACTTGTCGAGTTATCTATTTCTGCAGGAAATCCGTCTTTGAACAAAGATCAAAATTGGTGCTACGCATCCTAAGGAACCAGGATCGTATCATAACGTGGATCATCCGTTCAACTACCGTGTCAGGCACCACAGAGTCCATCGACATGTGAAACTCCCAGCAGAATCATATGATGGCACGAAAGATCCCATTTCTCACCTCAATAAGGTGAAGGATTTCGTGCAATTCCAAACGCGCAGTGACGCAGCATTGTGTCAAATTTTCGTAATGACGCTGTCAGGAGTGGCACGTCTATGGTTCGAGGGGCTCACCGCCGGGTCTATCGATAATTTTTCCCAGTTGGAAGAAAAATTCAAAAGTCGGTTTAGCACGGCTATTCCTATCAGAAAGTCAGCAGCTGCGCTGTTCGATATCCATCAAAAACCATAAGAATAGTTGAACGATTTCTTAGGTCGATTTGATCTTGAAATGTCCCTAACGCCAGGGGTCACTATCGATTTTGCGATTGAGGCCCTGAAACGCAATTGTCGATACAGTAAACTGAAAGATACGCTAACGGTGGACCCCCCAACGACCCTGGATGCATTGAGGCTAAAAGCGCATAACTATGCGAGAATGGAAGAGGAGGAAAATAGAGAGTGGATCCGAGGCATGCCGGCGGACCCATATGTGGCCCCTAACGTCTTGAACAGCAACGCCCCAGACGCTAAACCCACCGAGGATCCCGGGCAGCGGAAAGAACATAATACTAAGACCTCTAATCGGCAGAGAGGCAATTTCTCAAAAGGAAGACCTGGAGGATCCCCCACTGGGAAGCAAACGGACCCGCCAAAGGGCCGGATATACGATCCTGACCTCCCATCTCTCATACTCCCAAGGGCGGAGATCTTAGCAATAGTCCAACAGAGAAATTTGCCTATCCGTTACCCAGCTCCTATGAAACCAGGAGTAATCATGGGAGGAAGAGAAAATGCATACTGCGAATTCCATAAGGTCAAGGGACATTCAACAGATGTATGCAGAGAGTTAAAATCGGCTATAGAGCGATTGGTCGAAGAGGGCTACCTTGGGGAATTTGCCACAAAGGCAAGGGAGGAAGCCAGAAACAACCCAACTGGAAATACAACTGAGCAGAGGCAAGCGCCCTCGCACGCTACAGGGGCTAACGCAGTACTCCTCGGGCCAAATAGAGAAGCGCTCGCTATCGATAGCGACCAAATGCCCATGATAAATATCATTACGGGGGGAGCACCCTATTGCGAGGAAATTATGCCGCAAACGCCCAACCCTGGAGAAAAGCGCAAACGGGAGAGCGCGCAAACGAAAATCGAGGCGATAAGTGCCTTAGACAGAATGATATTGTCTTTCTCAGAGGAGGACGAAAAAGGCATCGTCTTCCCTCATAATGACGCGATGGTTGTAACGCCCGTCATTGGAAGTCATGGGGTAAGAAGGACCCTTATCGATAACGGGAGCGCAGTGAATCTATTTTCATTGGAAGCGTACAACTTGATGAAACGACCTGACGGTGAGCTATCGTCTTGCACAACGCCAATTATTGGGATTGATGGAGTACCGATTCCGGTAGCTGGAATAACATCCCTGCCAGTGTACTTCCGAGAAGACACATCCAAACGCTCTGAAGAGCTACTATTTCTGGTCGTAGACCTAACGTTACCGTATAATGCCATTTTGGGGCGACCATTCCTTAATCGTTTTGGAGTGGCCTTATCTCAAAAACAACTGCGGATGAAATATCCCTCATGGGACGGCGTGGTCTCAATCAAAGGGGACCAAAAGCTGGCAGCCGAATGCTACTTATGACTCAAAGGAGTTGTGACCGCTACGTTTACATGGCAGACGACCCTTTCGATGATAAAGAAGAAAAGCCCACTCAGCTGCTAGATCAGATGGTATCAATCCCTATCGGTAAGGATAGTGAAATGAATCTCTTAGCCAGTGAGAAACTAAGCCTTGAAGAGAACGCGCAATTAATCCGGTTGTTGAGGAAATGCAAGGGAGATTGTGCGTGGAAACCAGCAGACATGCCCGGAATCTCTCAGAAGGTCGCAGAACACCGGCTGAACGTTAGTCCTGACGCCAAGCCTGTTCAACAAAGGCGACGTGCTTTTTCATCGGAAAAGATAGCAGCCATCGAAAAGGAGTTGCTAAAGCTCACAGAGGCGGGGTTCATTGGAGAAGTCCAGTACCCGACCTGGCTAGCTAATCCTGTGTTAGTTCCAAAGCCTAACGGGGACTGGCGCATGTGCATCGACTTTACTGACCTAAATAATGCCTGTCCCAAGGACTGCTATCCCCTTCCGCGAATAGATCAGTTAGTCGATCAAACCACTAGGTATGCTTATCTAAGCTCCCTAGATGCGAACTCCGGATATCACCAAATCCCTATGGCCATAGAGGACGAAGAAAAAACTGCCTTCATCACTCCTAGGGCTACATACTGCTATACTGCAATGCCGTTTGGGCTAAAGAATGCTGGTGCAACATTTCAGCGTATGGCAAACAAAGTTTTTAAAAATCAAATCGGGAGAAATGTAGAGGCCTACGTAGACGACATCTTGATCAAAATTCGGAATTTCAGAGAACACCTCGCTGACTTGGAAGAAGTCTTCAATGTGATGAGAAAGCACAAGATGAAGTTAAACCCGCGGAAGTGCATGTTTGCATTCCAAACGGGAAAATTCTTGGGCTATGTGGTCAGCCGGAAGGGCATCCAACCCAACCCGTCAAAGATAAAAGCCATCCAGGATATGATATCCCCGCGAACTGTCAAAGAGATACAGAAGTTAACCGGGCGCATCATTGCGTTGGGGCGATTCATATCTAAGCAAAGCGAGAGATGTTTGCCTTTCTTCAAAGTCATCCGCAACAAGGCTCCCTTCGGATGGACAGAGGAATGTGAGAAAGCGTTTGCAGGACTAAAAGCTTACCTATCATCAGATTTAGTGCTGACGAGGCCTGAGCCCGGCGACGAACTATATCTATATTTGGGAATAGCTGACGAGGTAGTCAGCGCCGTCCTTGTGCGAAGTGAAGGGCACATACACCGTCCTGTATTCTTCATAAGTCATATATTGAACGATGCCGAACTGCGATACACTCCTATCGAGAAGATAGCACTCGCTCTAGTACAGGCCACGCGAAAGATGGATCGATACTTCCAAGCCCACCCCGTCATTGTACTCACGGATCAGCCGTTGAGAAGAATCTTCAGAAAACCTGAATCTTCAGGAAGAATGCTAATTTGGGCTATCGAGCTCGAATAATACGGGCTGCAATACAAAGTTAGACCAGCCGTTAAGACCCAAGCGTTAGCTGACTTCATAGCTGAGTGCACATTCACAAGGGACACAAAGATAGATTTGTTGGAGGAAGAAGCTGAAAGTCCATGCCTACCGTCTCCGGAGACATATACAGATACGTGGGTCATCCATGTACATGGAGCAAAAAATCAAGAATTAGCTGGCGCAGGAGTTTTCTTAGTTGGACCAAACGGCCTGGAGATGCGATACGCCATCAGAATCCTGCAGCCATTGTCCAACAATGCGGCTGAATACGAAGCGCTGCAGGCAGGACTCAGAATTGGAAACAGTTTCTCTATCGGAGCCACTCCTGGTGTGGAGAAGGAAGACAGAACACGTTTAAAGATCCGAGGAGATTCCAAGCTAATAATGGATCAGGTTCTGGGAACTCCCAAGCCAGAGAACCCATCATGGCCCAATACTTAGCCAAAGTGAAGCACGAGCTGTCAAAGATACAGGAAAAAAGCACCCTGATCACCTTTGAGCACATTCCTAGAGAAAACAATGAAGAGGCCGATAGCCTCGCCAAGATGGCAGCCAATCCGGAAGCCTCAATTCCCAGTGACGTGCGCTATGGAGAACTGTCGACACCTTCTTTCATGGAAGAGCAGGCATCGCTCTGTGTGGAAGAAATGGAAAATGATTGGAGGATCCCAGTGATAGAATATCTGAAACACGATAAACTATCGAGGGACCAGACAGAGAGAAAGAAAGTCCTAAAACGGGCAGCACGATGCACATATTATAACGGAGAGTTAATACGAAGATGTTTCTCCCATCCGGCCGCTAAGTGCATAACGGAGCAAGAAGGCTTACATGTGTTACGTGAAATTCACGAAGGGATATATGGCATGCACATTGCTAGCGGCACTCTGGCAGCCCAAGTCTTTCGGTCGGGATTTTACTGGCCCACCATTCGACGAGATTGTCATAACTTCGTGAAAACCTGTCAGAAATGCCAGGAATATGCTAAGATTCCTCGAAAACCTGCTGTGCCAATTTCAGAACTAGTCGCACCGTGCCCGTTTGCAAAATGGGGGATTGACATCCTGGGCCCGTTTCCAAAGGCCAGATCTCAGTTAAAATTTGTGGTCGTAGCGGTAGACTACTTCACAAAGCTAACCTCGATACTCTACTAGAAACACACGAGGAAACCCTTCTGAAAACCCTGCACTACAAGAGGAAAATGGCACAATATCACAACCGGCAAGTGAGGGAGCGATTGCTCAAAACCAGAGATTTAGTGCTCAGAGACAGGCGGGCAGCAGGACAACGTATGGGAAAACTCAGTCCAAACTGGGATGGACTGTATCGTGTCACCCGCATTGTGGGAAAATGAGCATACCACCTGGAAACGCTCGAGGGAATGCCCCTGCAGAACTCTTGGAACATCGGTCGGCTGAGGTTATACCACGCCAGGAGCTAATCGGGTAACATCAAAGTTATTTTAATAAATGAATATTGAGATATTCACCGTGCGTTTGCTACTGGTAATATTGAGACAACTCACTAAGACGAGGCACGCCCTGGCATAACAAGGCGTTTGGGAGTGAAAATCCTATCCTTGTGGTAACCGTGCTCACATAGACGGCCCATTAAGACGAGGCACGACCCCAAACGGCTCCCCAGAGTGAAAATCCTATCCTTGCGGCAACCGTGCTCACATAGACGGCCCGTTAAGATGAGGCACGCCCCGGAATCCTTGGGAGTGAAATCCTATTCTTGTGGTAACCCCATAAGGAGAGGCACGCCCCAAGGAGAGACCAACTCCGTCCTGGAAGTGAAAATCCTATCCTTGTGGTAACCGTGCTCATATAGACGGCCCATTGAGACGAGGCACGATTCCACGGACGTGAGGTACAACGCTTGGGGGTGAAAAGTCCTATCCTTGTGATGGCTGGTCCTGATCAGACAGCTCACAAAGACGAGGCACTTCCCAAAGCCTATCTGTGGCGAAAGGAAACAAAGACATCCCAACTAGTAGCTACGCGGTTGATACCCGGTGAAGCGATGTTGGAGCCTATCTGTGGCAAAAGGAAACAAAGAAATCCCAACTAGTAGTCGCGCGGTTGATACCCGGTGAAGCGATGTTGGAGCCTATTTGTGGCGAAAGGAAACAAAGAAATCCTAACTAGTAGCCGCGCAGTTGATACCCGGTGAAGCGATGTTGGAGCCTATCTTTGGCGAAAAGAAAATAAAGAAATCCTAACTAGTAGTCGCGCGGTTGATACCCGGTCAAACGATGACGGAGAGGTGACCATACTGCAACAACAACGTTGAAACAGACGTAAAGCCCCTCTGACAACGAGGGACGGCAGGAATATGAGTGCAGCAGATGCGGAAGCAACGCTGATTTACTCTCAGAAATGCTATCGGAGGATATAATGGACATGCTACTTGAATGCAGCTGATGAAAAGCTAACGGATACAACGTGAAACTATGTGTCTATGGAAACCTAACGCCAAACGTCCCATGCGGACAAGTGATCAAACGGTATTATGAAGAAAAGCAGATAAAGAACTTCTATCCAAAAAGAGTGGATTAGCCAAGTCAAGGCCGATATCGTTTAAAGTACAAAATATGGACGGGCCCGTCAGCCACAAAAATGTAAAGCATCTAAACAACAAAAAGTCTAAAGATTGGGCGGCGCGTTGACCCCTCCTTGCTGAGCAACCTTCCACTGGTAGAAACCGCTATCATTAACGGTTGAGGCTCTCTTGTCAAAATAAGTAGAGAGATTGTCAATACGGAGCTCTTCAACCCCATAATGATGCATCACGGCTTCCGACATGATTCCCCCACCCTGCTCCAAGTACCAACGGTTCTTCTCAGCGTTAAGGGAGGAATCGGCAGATAGCTCAGCGTTTCTCTGTCTCTCCAGACGCAGGCTATTCTCCTCCTGAGAGAGGCGTATGGCCAGATCAGCACGTTGTCGCTTCTCCTCCTCCAAAGCCAACTTATTGGCCTCCAGCTCTTGTTTAACCGCGGTAGCCTCTCCCCGAGCAGTCTCCATACCTTCGTTAGCAGCAGCAAGGGCATTTTCAAGACGTTGTCGCTCTTGCAGTAGCCTGTTTATCTCTCCTTGCCCGTTAGCTGCAGCTCTGGCATTCTCCTCATCCATATAGTGAAGATGGCAAAGTATAGAAAACGCTTGAGAGCGAAGGAAATTGATGCGCCCCTGCTCGCCCCGAGCCACAAAGGCATCCCTCTCTCTTGGAAGAGACAGAATATCAGCCACCAGATAAGCGGTAGAGGAAATCACGGTCTCATGATCAGCATCGGCAGGAAACTGCAGAATACTGTCCCTAAAGGAGCGTAAGCTAACGTGATGAGTTGGCAGGAGAGGAGGCTCGTATGGAGAGATACCAGCCATTAAGGCAGGGGCGAGGCCACCCCTCGCAACAGTTGGATGAGGCATCGGAACAAAGAACAATGCACCAGGAGAAGCTGGCCGGCTAGTGGAGCCCTCCACGTTAGGCATTGAGACCTCATTACCTCCAGGCACCTCAGGATTAAGGGCATCAGAATCATAGCCCGTTGGGGTATGCGCAGAATAAATCGGAGAACCAGGAGGCACATGGGGTTGGCCGCCAAAATCAACAGGTTCAGATTGATCAGCAGACACACCCTCGCCCCCAAGGGCACTCGAACTACGATTGGCGGTCGAGGAAGAAGGGATATTCTGAAGATCATAGCGAGCCTTCTTCTGACGCTCGCGAAGGACATCGGTGATACCCATATCTCTCTGGGAGGTAGAGGGGACAGAAGTAGCAACGACTTCCTAAATAGCGCAGGACGTGATAAGGAAATCGTGTAAAAAGAAAGACAAAGTTCTAAAAATAAGAAAAATGCTCACCTGAGTGGTGGAGGACACAAGAGGAATCCCAACAGGAATCGGATCAACCGTAGCCGCTGAAGAAACAACAGACTGGGACGAAGCGGATAGGGCAGCACGTGCTTTCCTAGGCCTTTTCTGTCTTACAACCCGAGTGCTCGTAACGTTAGCGGTAGCGGTGGCCTCCCCTTCCTCGGAGTTAGCGGCAGCAGCAGCCCTAGCTTCAGCGGCAGCTTTCTTTTTCGCCTCCTGTTTCCTTCTCCTCCGAAAATACTCGGGCTCCCAACCAGGCGGAGGCACTGCACAGTCATTAAACGTTAGCGTTAGTACTTCTTGACAACATAAAGGAAAAAGGTTAAACGCTCACCCTTCTTGCACTGTTCCACGGGCAACCCGTTGGCCACTTTTCGGGCATCAACACTAAAATCAAATTGAAGCAGCGTCCTCAACCAGCCATCCTCCGGGTCGGAAAGGGGTTTTCGATGACCCCAAGCCCCATCTTTAATTGTTTCGTTGAAGCCAGCCCTCCACAACGGCTCAGGCAGATCAACAATAAAAAATTCCACTTTCCAGTGAGGAATGGAAGACTCAATGCCCATTAGTTTCCAGGTAAAGGGCATCAAAGAACCGTCTTCGTAGCGAGGCGATATCGATATCACCCCTTTACGGGAATACAATTGGAAAATGTCATGAAGCAACGCTAAAGTGGGAGATTCTATTCCCTTGAAACGGCACAGTGCGGCAAAAGCACTAACAACGCAAATTGCGTTAGGACTCAACTGAGCCGGAGCCAAATCAGAATCAGCCAGCAACAATTTTACAAGCATTCTACTATTTCCGGGCAAAATGTTGTTCAGTCGAAGTGACTCACAAGCAGGATGCACGAGATATTCCTTGGGAAATCGCGCAGAAAACCCAGCAAGTCTACGGTTAATTAAGGGCAGCGTGTACAGAGAAGTGGGAGTAGTGTACATTACTTCTTCCCCGGAGGACCTTTGAGGGTCTCCTTCTTCAGAGGATTTCTTAGTTCTAGCCATGGCCAACAAGGAAGAAACAAGGAGAAAAGAAAAAGACGTGTACCTTGTACCTTCGTGAAAGAGAACGCGAGGAGTCTCGAACCAGAAAGAGAGAGCGGCGCAAAGTATTTATCCAAAGGCAACAGCGTATAAGGGAAAGATGGAAAAAGAAAAGAGGGTAGAAGAAACAATAGATATAACCCTGAAAGGACACGACCAGTCAGCAGCAGACACGTGGCGGGGTAGCGCGTCATAAAGTAAGGCACGCGCCAGAAGGTGCAAATTTGAAATAAGGACGAAACGCTTCTGCATTCGCAACTCCCTAGGAGACGCCTGCTCCAAACGCCCCTCTGAGGAAGGACACGTGTCTCCTTTCATCATTACCCTTCAAGTCGCATTAAATGAGGGGCAGAGGGATTGATTTAAAAAACATAAAAAGCAGCGCTGGCCTTGCCAAACGGCGCGATGATACAAAGAAAAGATAAAGAAGGAATAAACGGTAATATCATACAGTACGACAAAGGATACAAAGCGTCAGCATTATTACAAGAGAAACAATGTTCGAATGGTTTTCAAGAAATAACAAAAGAAGAGACAACAACAAGAAAAACAAGGAAAGGCCCAGGCGTCATCGCTAGCGTTAGACTTTCTCCCCCGTAGGGCCAGAAGAACCGTTGTCACCTTTGCTAATCTCACCCATCACGATAGAGATGTAATCAACTACCTAGGCTGGATCCGAAGGGTTACCTTTGAAACGGGACGCAAATCCAGAAATGAAGGCCTCCAGAACCCTTTTCCTCCATAACTCTTCCTTTAATGACGCCCTAGCAGACCCCTCATCTCGAGCAAGTATCTCTTCGCGGAGAAAGAGATTTTTCTTCTTTTCCAGCGCCAATTCCACCTCCAAAACTTCTATCTTAGCTTTCCCGATAGATTTTTCTCTGTCCAATTCCGTTTGGGACGATTCACATAGGCGCGTCAGCAACCTAGAATGCTCCACCGCCTTCTCAAGCTGCACCCTTGCAACACACAATGCGCTGGAAAAATTACGTGACTCGCGATCGTGAATTTCGAATTGATAATTCAGATGGCGGAAGAAGTCCAGGGAATCATTCAGAACATGGCGAAAGCGTGCCGAGGGAGGGAGTTGGGGTCAGCATCTCCCCTATCAAGGGTGCAGTAAACTCATCTCGAGAAAAAGGTTGGGGAACCCCGACAGTGCGAAGGGCATCATAGCAAAACCCTGCAAGATTCATACGGTAGGCTGGGACCCCGCCAGGACCAAGATTGATTGAGGGAGGCGGAGAAGAGCCCTGAGGAAAAATACTCTTGAAAGGAGTAAAAAACAGCTGCGGAGTAACCATAGGCGGTAGCTCAGCAGTTAAATCCGCCACAGGAGGCGTGACCATTACGTCAGGAATACAATGAGCAATCGGAGAATCGGGAGCGTCAGCCATGGGAGGAGGACATTCCATCGGTAGGGCCTCTCCCTCAGTAGAACAAGTTTTTTCCAACGCCTCAGCGGCTTCCGTTGGCTGAGAGGCGCCCGCCTCAGACGAAACAGCCGGCGTAGAAACAGTTGCCACATCCACAGGAGATGTCGCGGTAGCTTGTCCACTAGAGGCCACTCGAAGTTTTTTCCGACGCTGCGAAGCAGCAAGGGAAGAAGCATGGCAAAGGTCTGACTTGGCATCCGCATCCTCATCATCGCTAGTAATTACCGTCGTTGCGACAGGCTTGGAGTCCGTCCCCTTGCGACGCTCCGGTAGCCAATTTTCCACAAAGCGAGAAGTTCGTACAGAGCTAACGGGCCTTCGCCCTCCCCGGGCAACCGTCTTAGTTCTCTTCCTCGAAGGAGGAACGCCACCCCGACTTGAGCCCTCGGCCGAAGGCGAGGCCGGTAAGTTTTGCAGCGGTGTTACGTTCAGAGGAGCACCAGTGTCACCTGCGAATCAACCGTTAGCTTCTTATAGCAAACAAAGCGTGCGAGGACCAAAGTAAAGAAAATATGGAAAGAAATAGGCTCACCCATAACGCATAGAGCAAAGGCACGAATACGGTAGTGGGTATTCTCGTCTAACAAAGCGTTAGCCGGGTCCAACTCAGTTCTGGACAAAATCGCGGGATTTGTCCAAACGGGACCTATCAGTTCCTGATTGAAATTGATACGCCACAAATGTGACGGTAGCTCCAGAACAAAGAAGTTGCTCTTCCAATCAGCTACACCCTTCTTGAAGCCGTGAAAACGTTGCCAAAACGACTGCATGAGCGCATCATCCCATCGGGGAGTAATCTCGATTAAACAATTGTAGCAAATCATACTAAAGAATTTGCGAAACAAATTTATAGATGGGGTAAAAATGTTCTTCAACTCGCAAGCGCGAAGAAAAGCATAAACCGCACACCAAGAGGAAGGAGTTATCTGGGCAGGATTAAGGCTATACTCCCGTAGCAGAGTTAGTATCGACTCATGAACGGGAAAGCGGAAACCATAAAGGAACATTTTAAAATAAAGAAGTCTACTGTGGCCCCACCCTGGATTATGAAGCCGCATATCACTTCCGGGAATAGAAGGCTCATGCCCAGGAGAAAAGGTAATACCATGTTCCTCCAATTCGGCTTTCAGAACCACATCGCAGGTAAAAATACTCGGTGATTGGGCGACCTCGGGATCCATGGGCCTATAGATAATCTGGCGAGGTCTATTCCTAGCCATAGCAAACCAACAAAAAAGGAAATCTGAGAAGGGACAAATTGATACCTTAAAGGAGAAGAATCGCAGAGAAATCAGCGGACAGTGACGAGTGGCCGAAAAGGTATTCGGAGAAGAAGACGAAGGAAGACAAAAAGGAAAATTCGAAGTGAGGGCAAAAGTTTTGAGAAATTGGAGAATGGCCCTTCTTAAAGGATAAAAATGCCACCGCATTAATTGAGTCACCAATCGGGCGAAGACGCGTGTAAAAGAAGTTGGCCACGTGGAAGCGCATTAAAGAAATTTGAAAAAAGAGAAGTTATTCGTCGAGACTCCCCAAAAGGGCGAGACAATATTGACTCAGTCAGAGTAACCGCGAAGCGATTGCCTCAGTCAGGCCCACCACTTGCGTTAGCTATCACCAAGAACCAGCAGGCTAACGGAAATAACGACAAAATTGAAAAGGCAGGAAACATCATTTTATTCATAAAACGCCAATAGGCGGGTACAATGCAAAATGGCTAATCCTCATCAGGCCAGTAAATGCCATGGTGATAAACCCCGTCATCATCAAGGAATGGCATCTTCCCGTCAGCATTCGGGACAGGCTGGTCTGCCTCCCTTTCTGGGCAGGACCCTAACGGGCATGACTTTTCTTTGACACTCGAATCTGCCAACCCCGCACCAGCACTGGTGGGAAGATCCTCGTTCAGCGAGCAATCAGGGGAAGAAAAACTTTTGCCACCCTCTTGAATAGCAGAACCAGAAGAAGCCAAAGTCGCAAAGGGCGTCTGGGAAGTCCGTTTCCCCTGTCTCTTACGACCCTTTCGGCGGACCGGAGGCCTCCATGGTGGGGAAGGAGGGGGATGATCTGAGTCCGGCGAAGTCGGGGGAGTCGGCAAGGAGTCGCGATCCATGGAACTTAAGAAATAAAAATCTTCCATGTGACCTGCAAAAGCAAAAAAGAAGGAAAAGGATGAAGTTGAACAGGAAAGGGAAACCAAACTCCCTTATATAGCCGAGTAAGCACTTCAATCCCTAAAAAATCAATTAAGACGCTTGGGAAAAATAACTGCAATTGCAGAATCCGATCTGTCATAGGCGCATCTGCTCGTTGAACGCACCAATCAAAGGGCACCAAAGAACCGCCCAACCTCCTACCACTGAAAAGACGGCCCTGTAACAGTCAAGACAGAGCATTCATTGCTAATTCCCGGAACACGACCACTGCAATACAATGTCCCGAGGTAGACCCATTTTCAGTTGGGCTCATGACAAATATTTCCAACCAATAAAGCAAGCAACCACGCAAGAAAAATTGAGAAGACTTGGGAAAAAGTAGAGACAGTTATTTATTTAGGGCCAGGTGGCCCAAGCGGGGAGATCTATGATAGGAGAAGCGGACAACCCTTTCGTGAATTCAATAGCTGCTCTCTAAGCTCAACTGGATCAGCTGACAGAAATAGCTGCTGGATTTACTCCTCATGCCTCAAGACCTGGCGTGTCCTCCCAAGTAATTTTCACCCCGTCCATTGTCAACGAACGACCCTTATCGCCCCAACAGTCTAGGGCACTCCCGTCCTCCTTACCTTTCCCCTTGGCCCCCATAAACGTCCCATCATTCACGCGCGGACCTACCGACTATTCTGGATAATACAGGGGAGGAATCTCTATCCCCGAAGCAGTCCGCCAGCGTGACGAGTATAGAGAGCCCTGGGATGATCGACGGGGGGATATAGTGAGAGATCCATCTCCTAGATACAGTGAGAGATCTAGCAGCAGAAGTCGACGAGCTCGAACTCCAAGGAGCCGTAGCCGTTCTCCTAGGAGACATCAGGAATATGACCCTCAAAATCCTAGATACGACGCTGAAATTCCACATCAGCGTCCTCCTCGTAGGGTCCCCGACACTAACGTTGGTCATCCGTTCAGTTACCGTGTCAGGCACCACAGAGTCCATCGACATGTGAAACTCCCAGCAGAATCATATGATGGCACGAAAGATCCCATTTCTCACCTCAATAAGGTGAAGGATTTCGTGCAATTCCAAACACGCAGTGATGCAGCATTGTGTCAAATTTTCGTAATGACGCTGTCAGGAGTGGCACGTCTATGGTTCGAAGGGCTCCCCGCCGGGTCTATCGATAATTTTTCTCAGTTGGAAGAAAAATTCAAAAGTCGGTTTAGCACGGCTATTCCTATCAGAAAGTCGGCAGCTGCGCTGTTCGATATCCATCGAAAACCACAGGAATCGTTGAACGACTTCTTAGGTCGATTTGATCTTGAAATGTCCCTAACGCCAAGGGTCACTATCGATTTTGCGATTGAGGCCCTGAAACGCAATTGTCGATACAGTAAACTGAAAGATACGCTAACGGTGGACCCCCCAACGACCCTGGATGCATTGAGGTTGAAAGCGCATAACTATTCGAGAATGGAAGAGGAAGAAAATAGAGAATGGATCTGAGGCATGCCGGCGGACCCATATGTGGCCCCTAACATCTTGAACAGCAACGCCCCAGACGTTAAACCCACCGAGGATCCCGGGCAGCGGAAAGAACATAATACTAAGACCTCTAATCGGCAGAGAGGCAATTTCTCAAAAGGAAGACCTGGAGGGTCCCCCACTTGGAAGCAAACAGACCCGCCAAAGGGCCGGATATATGATCCTGACCTCCCATCTCTCATACTCCCAAGGGCGGAGATCTTAGCAATAGTCCAACAGAGAAATTTGCCTATCCGTTACCCAGCTCCCGTGAAACCAGGAGTAATCATGGGAGGAAGAGAAAATGCATACTGCAAATTCCATAAGGTCAAGTGACACTCAACAGATGTATGCAGAGAGTTAAAATTGGCTATAGAGCGATTCGTCGAAGAGGGCTACCTTGGGGAATTTGCCACAAAGGCAAGGGAGGAAGCCAGAAACAACCCAACTGGAAATACAACTGAGTAGAGGCAAGCACCCTCACATGCTACAGGGGCTAACGCAGTACCCCTCGGGCCAAATAGAGAAGCGCTCGCTATCAATAGCGACCAAATGCCCATGATAAATATCATTGCAGGGGGAGCACCCTATTGCGAGGAAATTATGCCGCAAACGCCCAACCCTGGAGAAAAGAGCAAACGGGAGAACGCGCAAACGAAAATCGAGGCGATAAGTACCTTAGACAGAATGATATTGTCTTTCTCAGAGGAGGACGAAAAAGGCATCGTCTTCCCACATAATGACGCGATGGTTGTAACGCCCGTCATTGGAAGTCATGGGGTAAGAAGGACCCTTATCGATAACGGGAGTGTAGTGAATCTATTTTCATTGGAAGCGTACAACTTGATGAAACGACCTGACGGTGAGCTATCGTCTTGCACGAGGCCAATTATTGGGATTGATGGAGTACCGATTCCGGTAGCTGGAATAACATCCCTGCCGGTGTACTTCCGAGAAGACACATCCAAACGCTCCGAAGAGCTACTATTTCTGGTCGTAGACCTAACGTTACCGTATAATGCCATTTTGGGGCGACCATTCCTTAATCGTTTTGGAGTGGCCATATCTCAAAAACACCTGCGGATGAAATATCCCTCATAGGACGGCGTGGTCTCAATCAAAGGGGACCAAAAGCTGGCAGCCGAATGCTACTTACTTATGACTCAAAGGAGTTGTGACCGCTACGTTTGCGTGGCAGACGACCCTTTCGATGATAAAGAAGAAAAGCGCACTCAGCCGCTAGATCAGATGGTATCAATCCCTATCGGTAAGGATAGTGAAACGAATCTCTTAGCCAGTGAGAAACTAAGCCTTGAAGAGAACGCGCAATTAATCCGGTTGTTGAGGAAATACAAGGGAGAGTTTGCGTGGAAACCAGCAGACATGCCCGGAATCTCTCGGAAGGTCGCAGAACACCGACTGAACGTTAGTCCTGACGCCAAGCCTATTCAACAAAGGCGACGTGCTTTTTCATCGGAAAAGATAGCAGCCATCGAAAAGGAGTTGCTAAAGCTCACAGAGGCGGGGTTCATTGGAGAAGTCCAGTACCCGACCTGGCTAGCTAATCCTGTGTTAGTCCCAAAGCCTAACGGGGACTGGCGCATGTGCATCGACTTTACTGACCTAAATAATGCCTGTCCCAAGGACTGCTATCCCCTTCCGCGAATAGATCAGTTAGTCGATCAAACCGCTGGGTATGCTTATCTAAGCTCCCTAGATGCGAATTCCGGATATCACCAAATCCCTATGGCCGTAGAGGACGGAGAAAAAACTGCCTTCATCACTCTTAGGGCTACATACTGCTATACTGCAATGTCGTTTGGGCTAAAGAATGCTGGTGCAACATTTCAACGTATGGAAAACAAAGTTTTTGAAAATCAAACGGGAGAAATGTAGAGGCCTATGTAGATGACATCCTGATCAAAAGTCGGAGTTTCAGAGAACACCTCGCTGACTTGGAAGAAGTTTTCAATGTGATGAGAAAGCACAAGATGAAGCTAAACCCGCAGAAGTGCATGTTTGTATTCCAAACGGGAAAATTCTTGGGCTATGTGGTCAGCCGGAAGGGCATCCAACCCAACCCGTCAAAAATCAAAGCCATCCAGGGCATGATATCCCCGCGAACTGTCAAAGAGATACAGAAGTTAACCAGGCGCATCATTGCGTTGGGGCGATTCATATCTAAGCAAGGCGAGAGATGTTTGCCTTTCTTCAAAGTCATCCGAAACAAGGCTCCTTTCGGATGGACAGAGGAATGTGAGAAAGCGTTTGCAGGACTAAAAGCTTACCTATCATCAGATTTAGTGTTGACGAGGCCCGAGCCCGGCGACGAATTATATCTATATTTGGGAATAGCTGACGAGGTAGTAAGCGCCGTCCTTGTGCGAAGTGAAGGGCACGTGCACCGTCCTATATTCTTCGTAAGTCATATATTGAAAGATGCCGAACTGCGATACGCTCCTATCGAGAAGATAGCACTCGCTCTAGTACAAGCCACGCGAAAGATGGATCGATACTTCCAAGCCCACCCCGTCATTGTACTCACGGATCAGCCATTGAGAAGAATCTTCAGAAAACCCGAATCTTCAGGAAGAATGCTAATTTGGGCTATCGAGCTCAAACAATACGGGCTGCAATACAAAGCTAGACCGGTCGTTAAAGCCCAAGCGTTAGCTGACTTCATAGCTGAATGCACATTCACAAAGGACACAAAGATAGATCTGTTGGAGGAAGAAGCAGAAAGTCCATGCCTACCGTCTCCGGAGACATATACAGATACGTGGGTCATCCACGTAGATGGAGCAAAAAATCAAGAATTAGCTGGCGCAGGAGTTTTCTTAGTTGGACCAAACGGCCTAGAGATGCGATACGCCATCAGAATCCTGCAGCCATTGTCCAACAATGCGGCTGAATACGAAGCGCTACTGGCAGGACTCAGAATTGGAAACAGTTTCTCTATCGGAGCCACTCCCGGTGTGGAGAAGGAAGACAGAACACGTTTAAAGATCCGATGAGATTCCAAGCTAATAATGGATCAGGTTCTGGGGAACTCCCAAGCCAGAGAACCCATCATGGC
This sequence comes from Viola odorata, assembly GCA_963691705.1. NCBI lineage: Eukaryota > Viridiplantae > Streptophyta > Magnoliopsida > Malpighiales > Violaceae > Viola > Viola odorata. The sequence goes on along the minus strand of OY829537.1, from coordinate 50,155,793 downwards.
CCAATACTTAGCCAAAGTGAAGCATGAGCTGTCAAAGATACAGGAAAAAGGCACCCGGGTCACCTTTGAGCACATTCCTAGAGAAAACAATGAAGAGGCTGATAGCCTCGCCAAGATGGCAGCCAATCCGGAAGCCTCAATACCCAGTGACGTGCGCTATGGAGAACTACCTACACCTTCTTTCATGGAAGACCAGGCATCGCTCTGTGTGGAAGAAATGGAAAATGATTAGAGGATCCCAGTGATAGAATATCTGAAACATGATAAACTACCGGGGGACCAGACAGAGAGAAAGAAAGTCCTAAAATGGGCAGCACGATGCACATATTATAACGGAGAGTTAATAGAAAGATGTTTCTCCCATCCGGCCGCTAAATGCATAACGGAGCAAGAAGGCTTACATGTGTTACGTGAAATTCACGAAGGGATATGTGGCATGCATATTGCTAGCGGTACTCTGGCAGCCCAAGTCTTTCGGTCAGGATTTTACTGGCCCACCATTCGACGAGATTGTCATAACTTCGTGAAAACCTGTCAGAAATGCCAGGAATATGTTAAGATTCCTCGAAAGCCTGCTGTGCCAATTTCAGAAATAGTGGCTCCGTGCCCGTTTGCAAAATGGGGGATTGACATCCTGGGCCCGTTTCCAAAGGCCAGATCTCAATTAAAATTTGTGGTCGTAGCGGTAGACTACTTCACAAAGTGGGCCGAAGCTGAGGCGTTAGCTACCATCACCGCCGAAAAAATTTGGTGTTTCTTCAAACACCAAGTCATCATGCGATTTGGAGTACCACGCGTGCTAGTTAGCGACAACGGGACACAGTTTACAAGTCAGTTCTTTAGGGATCAATGTGCAGAGTTCCAGATAGAGCAAAGATTCTCCTCTGTGGCACATCCCCAAACCAACGGCCAGGCGGAAGTAACCAACCGCAGCATCCTTAGTGGCATCAAAAGAAACTTGGAAGGGTCCAAGAAGAAATGGCTAGACGAATTGCCATATGTACTATGGGCCTACCGCATGACTGTCAAGGCCAGCACGGGAGAGACCCCGTTCGCGTTAGCATTCGGAACCGAGGCTGTCACACCAGTCGAGATTGGCGTGATGAGCCTCCGGGTGGCTCACTTCAAAGAAGAAAACAACAAAGAAAGATTACGAGCTAACCTCGATACTCTACCAGAAACACATGAGGAAACCCTCCTAAAAACCCTGCATTACAAGAGGAAAATGGCACAATATCACAACCGGCAAGTGAGGGAGCGATTGCTCAAAACTGGAGATTTAGTGCTCAGAGACAGGCGGGCAGCAGGACAACGTATGGGAAAACTCAGTCCAAACTGGGATGGACCGTATCGTGTCACCCGTATTGTGGGAAAAGGAGCATACCATCTGGAAACGCTCGAGGGAACGCCCCTGCAGAACTCTTGGAACATTGCTCGGCTGAGGTTATACCACGCCAGGAGCTAATCGGGTAACATCAAAGTTATTCTAATAAATGAATATTGAGATATTCACTATGCGTTTGCTACTGGTAATATGCAGGTAGCGAAGAATGCCAGGAGTGAAAATCCTATCCTTGTGATGGCTGGTCCTGATCAGACAGCTCACTAAGACGAGGCACGCCCTGGCATAACAAGGCATTTGGGAGTGAAAATCCTATCCTTGTGGTAACCGTGCTCACATAGACGGCCCATTAAGACGAGGCACGACCCCAAACAGCTCCCCGGAGTGAAAATCCTATCCTTGCGGCAACCGTGCTCACATAGATGGCCCGTTAAGATGAGGCACGCCCCAGAATCCTTGGGAGTGAAATCCTATTCTTGTGGTAACCCCATAAGGAGAGGCACGCCCCAAGGAGAGACCAACTCCGTCCTGGAAGTGAAAATCCTATCCTTGTGGTAACCGTGCTCACATAGACGGCCCATTGAGATGAGGCACGATTCCACGGACGTGAGGTACAATGCTTGGGGGTGAAAAGTCCTATCCTTGTGATGGCTGGTCCTGATCAGACAGCTCACTAAGATGAGGCACTCCCCAAAGCCTATCTGTGGCGAAAGAAAACAAAGACATCCCAACTAGTAGCCGCGCGGTTGATACCCGGTGAAGCGATGTTGGAGCCTATCTGTGGCGAGAGAAAACAAAGACATCCCAACTAGTAGCCGCGTGGTTGATACCCGATGAAGCGATGTTGGAGCCTATCTGTGGCGAGAGAAAACAAAGACATCCCAACTAGTAGTCGCGCGGTTGATACCCTGTGAAGGGATGTTGGAGCCTATCTGTGGCGAAAGAAAACAAAGAAATCCTAACTAGTAGCCGCGCGGTTGATACCCGGTGAAGTGATGTTGGAGCCAATCTGTGGCGAAAAGAAACAAAAGAAATCCTAACTAGTAGTCGCACGGTTGATACCCGGTGAAACGATGACGGAGAGGTGACCATACTGCAACAACAACGTTGAAACAGACGTAAAGCCCCCTCTGACAACGAGGGACGGCAGGAATATGAGTGCAGCAGATGCGGAAGCAACGCTGATTTACTCTCAGAAAGGCTATCGGAGGATACAATGGACATGCTACTTGAATGCAGCTGATGAAAAGCTAACGGGATACAACGCGAAACTATGTGTCTATGGAAACCTAACGCCAAACGTCCCATGCGGACAAGTGATCAAACGGCATTATGAAGAAAAGCAGATAAAGAACTTCTATCCAAAAGGAGTGGATTAGCCAAGTCAAGGCCGACATCGTTTAAAGTACAAAATATGGACGGGCCCGTCAGCCACAAAAAATTAAAACATCTAAACAACAAAAAGTCTAAAGATTGGGCGGCGCGTTGACCCCTCCTTGCTGAGCAGCCTTGCACTGGTAGAAACTGCTATCAGTGATGGTTGAGGCTCTCTTGTCAAAATACGCAGAGAGATCGTCAATACGGAGCTCCTCAACTCCATAATGATGCATCACGGCTTCTGACATGATTCCCCCACCCTGCTCTAAGTACCAACGGTTCTTCTCAGCGTTAAGGGAGGAATCGGCAGATAGCTCAGCGTTTCTCTGTCTCTCCAGACGCAGGCTATTCTCCTCCTGAGAGAGGCGTATGGCCAGATCAGCGCGTTGTCGCTTCTCCTCGAGCAGTCCCCAACTTAGTGGCCTCCAACTCTTGTTTAACCGTGGTAGCCTCTCCTAGAGCAGTCTCCATACCTTCGTTGGCAGCAGCAAGGGCATTTTCAAGACGCTGTCGCTCTTCCAGCACCCTGTTTATCTCTCCTTGCCCATTAGCTGCAGCTCTGGCATTCTCCTCATCCATATAGTGAAGATGGCAAAGTATAGAAAACGCCTGAGAGTGAAGGAAATTGATGCGCCCCTGCTCGCCCCGAGCCACAAAGGCATCCCTCTCTCTTGGAAGAGACAAAATCTCTGCCACCAGATAAGCGGTAGAGGAAATCACGGTCTCATGATCAGCATCGGCAGGAAACTGCAGAATACTGTCCCTAAAGGAGCGTAAGCTAACGTGATGAGTCGGCAGGAGAGGAGGCTCGTATGGAGAGATACCAGCCATTAAGGCAGGGGCGGGGCCACCCCTCGCAATAGTTGGATGAGGCATCGGAACAAAGAACAATGCACCAGGAGAAGCTGGCCGGCTAGTGGAGCCCTCCACGTTAGGCATTGAGACCTCATTACCTCCGGGCATCTCAGGATTAAGGGCATCAGAATCATAGCCCGTTGGGGTGTGCGCAGAATGAATCGGAGAACCAGGAGGCACATGGGGTTGACCGCCAAAATCAACAGGTTCAGATTGATCAGCAGACGCACCGTCGCCCCCAAGGGCACTCGAACTACGATTGGCGGCCGAGGAAGAAGGGCTATTCTGAAGATCATAGCGAGCCTTCTTCTGACGCTCGCGAAGGACATCGGCGATACCCATATCTCCCTGGGAAGTAGAGGGGTTAGAAGCAGCAACCACTTCCTAAATAACGCAGAACGTGATAAGGAAACCGTGCAAAAAAGAAAAACAAAAGTTTTAAAAATAAGAAAAATGCTCACCTGAGTGGTGGAGGACACAAGAGGAATCCCAACAGGAATCGGATCAACCGTAGCCTCTGAAGAGACAACGGTCTGGGACGAAACGGATGGGGCAGCACGTGCTTTCCTAGGCCGTTTCTGTCTTACAACCCGAGGGCCCGTAACGTTAGCGGTAGCAGTGGCCTCCCCTTCCACGGCGTTAGCAGCAGCAGCAGCAGCCCTAGCTTCAGCGGCAGCTTTCTTTTTCGCCTCCTGTTTCCTTCTCCTCCGGAAATACTCGGGCTCCCAACCAGGCGGAGGCACTGCACAGTCATTAAACGTTAGCGTTAGCACTTCTTGACAACGTAAAAGAAAAAGGTCAAACACTCACCCTTCTTGCACTGTTCCACGGGCAAGCCGTTGGCCACTTTTCGGGCATGAACGCTAAAATCAAATTGAAGCAGCGTCTTCAACCAGCCATCCTCCGGGTCAGAAAGGGGTTTCCGATGACCCCAAGCCCCATCTTTAATTGTTTCGTTGAAGCTAGCCCTCCACAACGGCTCAGGCACATCAACAATAAAAAATTCCTCTTTCCAATGAGGAATAGAAGACTCAATGCCCATAAGTTTCCAGGTAAAGGGCTTCAAAGAACCGTCTTCGTAGCGAGGCGATATCGATATCACCCCTTTACGGGAATACAATTGGAAAATGTCATCAAGCAACGCTAAGGTGGGAGATTCTATTCCCTTGAAATGACACAGTGCGGCAAAAGCACTAACAACGCAAATCGCGTTAGGACTCAACTGGGCCGGAGCCAAATCAGAATCAGCCAGCAACAATTTTACAAGCGGGTCAAGAGGGAGACGAAACCCATGATCGCAGAGCTTAGCATACAGCATTCTACTATTTCCGGGCAAAATGCTGTTCAGTCGAAGCGACTCAGAAGCAGGATGCATGGGATATTCCTTGGGAAATCGCGTAGAAAACCCAGCAAGTCTACGGTTAATTAAGGGCAGCGTGTACAGAGAAGTGGGAGTAGTATCAATTACTTCTTCCCCGGAGGACCGTTGAGGGTCTCCTTCTTCAGAGGATTTTTTAGTTGTAGCCATGGCTAACAAGGAAGAAACAAAGAGAAAAGAAAAAGGACGTGTACCTTGTACCTTCGTGAAAGAGAATGCGAGGAGTCTTGAACCAGAAAGAGAGAGCGGCGCAAAGTATTTATCCAAAGACACAATAGCGTATAAGGGAAAGATGGAAAAAGAAAAAGGGGTAGAAGAAACAATAGATATAACCCTGAAAGGGCGACCAATCAGCAGCAGACACGTGGCGAAGCAGCGCGTCATAAAGTAAGGCACGCGCCAGAAGGTGCAAATTTAAAATAAGGACGAAACGCTTCTGCACTCGCAACTCCCTAGGAGACGCCTGCCCCAAACGCCCCTCTGAGGAAGGACACGTGTCTCCTTTCATCATTACCCTTCAAGTCGCATTAAATGAGGGGCAGGGGGATTGATTAAAAAACATAAAAAGCAGCGCTGGCCTTGCCAAACGGCGCGATGATACAAAGAAGATAAAGAAGAAATAAACGGTAATATCATACAGTACGATAAAGGATACAAAGCGTTAGCATTATTACAAGAGAAACAATGTTCGAATGGTTTTCAAGAAATATCAAAAGAAGAGACAACAACAAGAAAAACAAGTATCTCTTCGCGGAGAAAGAGATTTTTCTTCTTTTCTAGCGCCAATTCCGCCTCCAGATAGATTTCCCGATAGATTTTTCTCTGTCCAATTCCGTTTGGGACGATTCACAAAGACGCGTCAGCAACCTAGACTGCTCCACCGCCTTCTCAAGCTGCACCCTTGCAACACACAATGCGCTGGAAAAATTACGTGACTCTGCAAGATTCATACGGTAGGTCGAGACCCCGTCAGGACCAAGATTGATTGAGGGAGGCGGAGAAGAGCCCTGAGGAAAAATACTCTTGAAAGGAGTAAAAAACAGTTGTGGAGTAACCATAGGCGGTAGCTCAGCAGTTAAATCCGCCACAGGAGGCGTGACCACTACGTCAGGAATACAACGAGCAATCGGAGAATCGGGAGCGTCAGCCATGGGAGGAGGACATTCCATCGGTAGGGCCTCTCCCTCAGTAGAACAAGTTTTTTTCCAACGCCTCAGCGGCTTCCGTTGGCTGAGAGGCGCCCACCTCAGATGAAACAGCAGGCGTAGAAGTAGTTGCCACATCCACAGGAGATGTCCCGGTAGCTTGTCCACCAGAGGACACTCGAAGTTTTTTCTGACGCTGGGAAGCAGCAAGGGAAGAAGCATGGCAAAGGTCTGAATTGGCATCCGCATCCTCATCATCGCTAGTAATTACCGTCGTTGCGACAGGCTTGGAGTCTGTCCCCTTGCGACGCTCTGGTAGACAATTTTCCACAAAGCGAGAAGTTCGTACAGAGCTAACGGGCCTTCGCCCTCCCCGGGCAACCGTTTTAGTTCTCTTCCTCGAAGGAGGAACGCCACCCCGACTTGAGCCCTCGGCCGAAGGCAAGGCCGGTAAAGTTTGAAGCGGTATTACGTTTAGAGGAGTACCAGTGTCACCTGGGAATCAACCGTTAGCTTCTTATAGCAAACAAAGCATGCGAGGGCCAAAGTAAAGAAAATATGGAAAGAAATAGGCTTACCCATAACGCACTCTTCCAGAGGTTTGAACAGAGCAAAGGCACGAATGCGGTAGTGGGTATTCTCGTCTAACAAAGCGTTAGCCTGGTCCAACTCAGTCCTGGACAAAATCGCGGGATTTGTCCAAACGGGACCTATCAGTTCCTGATTGAAATTGATACGCCACAAACGTGACGGTAGCTCCAAAACAAAGAAGCTGCTCTTCCAATCAGCTGCACCCTTCTTGAAGCCGTGAAAACGTTGCCAAAACGACTGCACGAGCGCATCATCCCACCGGGGAGTAATCTCAATTAAACAATTGTAGCAAATCATGCTAAAGAATTTGCGAAACAAATTGATAGATGGGGTAAAAATGTTCTTCAACTCGCAAGCGCGAAGAAAAGCATAAACCGCACACCAAGAGGAAGGAGTTATCTGGGCAGGATTAAGGCTATACTCCCGTAGCAGAGTTAGTATCAACTCATGAACGGGAAAGCGGAAACCATAAAGAAACATTTTAAAATAAAGAAGCCTACTGTGGCCCCACCCTGGGTTATGAAGCCGCATATCACTTCCGGGAATAGAAGGCTCATGCCCAGGAGGAAAGGTAATACCATGTTCCTCCAATTCGGCTTTCAGAACCACATCGCAGGTAAAAATACTCGGTGATTGGGCGACCTCCGGATCCATGGGCCTAGAAATAATCTGGCGAGGTCTATTCCTAGGCATAGCAAACCAACAAAAAGGAAATCTGAGAAGGGACGAATTGATACCTTAAAGGAGAAGAATCGCAGAGAAATCGGCGGACAGTGACGAGCGGCCGAAGAGGTATTCGGGGAAGAAGACGAAGGAAGACGAAAAGGAAAATTCGAAGTAAGGGCAAAAGTTTTGAGAAATTGGAGAATGGCCCTTCTTAAAGGATAAAAATGCCACCGCATTAATTGAGTCACCAATCGGGCGAAGACGCGTGTAAAAGAAGTTGGCCACGTGGAAGCGCGTTAAAGAAATTTGAAAAAAGAGAAGTTATTCGTCGAGACTCCCCAAAAGGGCGAGACAGTATTGACCCGGTCAGAGTAACCGCGAAGCGATTGCCTCAGTCAGGCCAACCGCTTGCGTTAGCTATCACCAAGAACCAGCAGGCTAACGGAAATAACGACAAAATTGGAAAGGCAGAAAACATCATTTTATTCATAAAACGCCAATAGGCGGGTACAATGCAAAATGGCTAATCCTCATCAGGCCAGTAAATGCCATGGTGATAAACCCCGTCATCATCAAGGAATGGCATCTTCCCGTCAGCATTCGGGACAGGCTGGTCTGCCTCCCTTTCTGGGCAGGACCCTGACGGGCATAACTTTTCTTTGACACTCGAATCTGCCAACCCCGCATCAGCACTGGTGGGAAAATCCTCGTTCAGCGAGCAATCAGGGGAAGAAAAACATTTGCCACCCTCTTGAATAGCAGAACCAGAAGAAGCCAAAGTCGCAAAGGGCGTCTTGGAAGTCCGTTTCCCCTGTCTCTTACGACCCTTTCGGCGGACCGGAGGCCTCCATGGTGGCGAAGGAGGGGGATGATCTGAGTCTGGCGAAGTCGGAGGAGTCGGCAAGGAGTCGCGATCCATGGAACTTAAGAAATAAAAATCTGCCATGTGACCTGCAAAAGCAAAAAAGAAGGAAAAGGATGAAGATGAACATGAAAGGGAAACCAAACTCCCTTATATAGCCGAGTAAGCACTTCAATCCCTGAAAAATCAATTAAGACGCTTGGGAAAAATAACTGCAATTGCAGAATCCGATCCGTCATAGGCGCATCTGCTCGTTGAACGCACCAATCAAAGGGCACCAAAGAACCGCCCAACCACCTGCCACTGAAAAGACGGCCCTGTAACAGTCAAGACAGAGCATTCATTGCTAATTCCCGGAACACGACCACTGCAATACAATGTCCCGAGGTAGACCCATTTTCAGTTGGGCTCATGACAAATATTTTCAACCATTAAAGCAAGCAACCACGCAAGAAAAAGAGAAGACTTGGGAAAAAGCAGAGACAGTTATTTATTTAGGGCCAGGTGGCCTTAGCGTTCAAATATGTACAAGAAACATAAGAAAAACAACGAGAAGAAGCGAAGCCAGCGGTCAGATATTGGACCCCGCATCATCTTCCCCTGGCACAACGGGAACCTCCCTTAAAGTGTCAGCGACGGAGGTCAGTTCGAAAGAGCAAGCTCTCATGCCCTTTAGGCAGCAGGCCAGCAGATCTTTCCTCTACTGCAGCATCGAGGCCACCACATCAAGGTGGGCACTGATAGTGGCCAGTTTTGCCAAACTCTCTAGGGGATTAAAATCCTCCAGAGTTATTCCCAGCTGTCTAGACAGAATAGGGGTTAGCACCCCCTGCAACTCCAGGACATCCTCGGAGGTCTTGGTGATCATCCTCTCCAGGAAGCCGATATCACCCTCAGTAAGATTCTTCAGGGTCAGAGTTTTAGAGATCAGGAAATTGCGAGTCAGTTCATCCATGGCGGAATATGAAAAGAAAGAACGTGAAAAATGCGAAGAAACTGGCACAGAGAAACCTCTGATTTATAGATTCTGACAAAAAAGCCGTCGGGACCATCTTCTGAGGCAAAACCGCCCCGGTACTTAAAGGGATTCTCCATAAGAGAAGGAACGTTAGCCCTTGGTAAACACTCGGGCTCATTTTCAGTTGGGCTTATGATAACAATCCACCTAAAAGAAAGGGTATTTTCGTCTATCACCCGGTGGGAAGAGGCATAGCTACTGTTTCGCACCACCACGGTAGGGACAAGATTGCCACCTTCCCCAAAGGGTGGTTGGGCGGGGCCCTACCGGCTCCTCTCACGGACCTCATGCTTGGCTCAAGGAGTTATCTCACCCCTAGAGGAAACCACGCGTCAGGATTAACGCTCCGGCCATTATCCTACCGCGGCAATATCTACCTAAACACCTACCGCCAAGGTAGCGTGATAACAATCCACCTAAAAGAAAGGGTATTTTCGTCTATCACCCGGTGGGAAGAGGCATAGCTACTGTTTCGCACCACCACGGTAGGGACAAGATTGCTACCTTCCCCAAAGGCTAACGCTACAAAGGCTAACGGGACCCTACCGGCTCCTCTCACGGACCTCCTGCTTGGCTCAAAGAGTTATCTCACCCCCAGAGGAAACCACGCTTCATGATAGGGGTGAACCACAGACCCTAACACGAGTGATAGCTCCGTACCCGTTTACTCGGGCGGGAACGCCCCCTTTCTTCTATAAATACCTCCCCCACAAAGGAGGCAGGTAAGCGGACTTGACTGGCCAAAACTCTACCAATTTCAGTACACCTACTGACTTAAGCATCGGAGTGTTTCCGCCGGAGACCCCCTCCGGCGCATTGCAGGTACTGTGGACCGTCGCGCACACTGATCTGAGAAGAGCTGCTCCGCCATACATCCTTCGGTAGAAGATAAATTATTATCACAGAATATGGCTTCAGGGCAACCTGTCTATATCAAGGCCTGCTAGATTTGCAACTTTGTTGATCATCCTACAAATGTTTGTCCTTATATTCTCGAAGAGATTTCAGTTAATGTTGTTAGAGGTTACAATGCCCCATATGGCCAGAACTATAACCATGGCTGGAAGCACCCTAATTTCAGTTGGGCTCACAATCCTCAATCATTTGGCCCTAGTCAACTACCACAGCAGCAGCATCAGTATGGAAATCAGTCTCAGTCACCCTTCAATATGCAGAATTCTAGGCCTACATCCCTATACCACAACAATCAACAATACTAGTATCCACCTTCCAAAGAACAGACTACTGCACCTCCACCTGTTGATGAAATAATTAATTACAAGAATGTCATTTCTAAGCTCCAAAAGCAAATGAACGTCATGAATGTTGGGATGAAGGAATTGAAAAACCGAGGTAGACTTCTTAGGCAAACAGAGGCAAATCCAAAGCATGAAGCATGCACTATGACCCTTCGAAGTGGCCTTGAATTACCTCCTCTAGTCCGACCTTCCCTCGACGTTGAACAATATCCATAATCCGAGCTCAAGCTCAAGAAGAAGAAGGAACCAAAAATTCCATAAGTAATGAAAGATAGAATCCGTTTTCCAAGAGGTTCTCTACGAAATGATAAGAATCCGCCCGAGTTCACCCAAGAGTATATCCACAAGATCCTTGAGCCGCCTTTCCCTTAACGTCTAGTGAAGTCCAAGAAGGACAAAGAGGAGCGCGAGATCTTTGATATTTTTAGTAAAGTCGTCATCAACATCCCTTTATTGCAAGCAATCAAGAATGTCCCTAGATATGCTAAGTTCTTGAAGACTTTGTGTATCAACAAACACAATATGACTGGGGTGAACAAGATAAGTGTGGGGGTCAATATCTCTGCCCATATTCAGTGAAAGATCCCCCCTAAATGTCAAGACCAGGGTATGTTCATTATTCCTTGCAAGATTGGGACGGTTGACGTCGGTAAAGCTATGTGTGATTTAGGTGTTGGCATCAATGTCATGCCCTTGATGATCTACAACAGTCTAGGCCTCGGCCGACTAAAGAGCACCAGACTTGCGATCCAACTAGCCGATTGCTCTGTCATCTACCCCAAGGGTGTTATTGAAGATATATTTGTCCAAGTAGGCGACTTCATATTCCCTGCAGATTTCTATATCATTGCTATGGAGGATGAAAGATCCACAAAAGCCACAGACATCCTGTTAGGAAGACCATTTCTTGCTACTGCTAGGGCCAAGATTGATGTTCACGACACTACTATCTCTCTCAAGTTTGACAGCCAGATCATCAAATTCAACATGCTCGAATCAATTTGATATCCTTCTGAATTTTCTAGTCTTAATTATGTTGATTTGATTGATCCATATATTGATGAAATCGCTGAATTGAATTCTGTTGATCCTTTGCAACTTGCTCTCGATAGAAGTATCACCCTAGAAGTATTGGAGGACTTGGCCTCGATAGTTGTCACACCACCTGAGTTACATTCAGTTGTTGCAGCATTAGAAGAACAACGTATTTTCTCTCCAGAACCTCCAGTTATCTCCCCTCATCATGATGATCATATCAAGCTCCCTTCTTCTCTCGTGCAAGCACCAATTCTTTAATTGAAGACCTTGCCGTTGCACCTCAAATATACTTATCTTGGTGCCAACGAGTTGCTTCCAGTTATTATCTCTAATAAGCTTGATGAACCTGAAGAGAAGGAGTTGATTTCTTTGCTAAGAGAGTTTAAGCAAGCTATCGGATGGACAATTGTCGAAATCATGGGCTTGTCACCAGCTCTATGCACCCATAGAATCCATCTTGAAGACGCCAGCAAGACGGTTCAATAACCTCAACGTAGATCGAATCCTCCCATGATGGAGGTGGTGAAGAAAGAGGTGTTAAAGTTGTTGGATGCGGATGTCATCTACCCCATTTCTGACAGCCCATGGATGAGTCTTATCCAGGTCGTGCCCAAGAAAACTAGCATTGCTATCACTACAGGGCAAGACGGTGCGTTGATCCCGACTAGAATCCATAATGGATGGCGAGTGTGTATAGACTACCGTCGATTAAATGCAGCCACCAAAAAAGATCATTTTCCACTCCCGTTTATTGATCAGATGTTAGAGCGTCTCACGGGTAAGTCGCATTATTGTTGTTTGGATGGGTATTCCAGCTTCCATCAGATTCTAGTTACCCTAGAGGATCAGCAAAAGACTACCTTCACCTACTCATTCGATACATTCGCATATCGAAAGATGCCTCTTGGTTTATGCAATGACCCTGCTACTTTCCAGCGATGCATGATAAGCATCTTTTTAGAATTTGTTGAGAAAGGCATCGAGGTCTTTATGGACGACTTCACGGTCTATGGCAACTCCTTCTCTGAATGCCTAACAAAATTGAAAATAATTCTACAACGCTGCATCGAGACCAATCTAGTGTTGAATTTCGAGAAATGTCACTTCATGGTCGATCAAGGCCTCATCCTAGGTCACATCGTCTCTAGCAAAGGCATTGAGGTTTATAAAGTAAAAATTGAAGTAATTGAGTCCTTACCCTATGCCTCCTGTATCCGAGATGTGCGTTCCTTTCTTAGACATCAAGGATTTCTCCAAAATCACCCAGCCCATGTGTCGCATGCTTCAGAAGGATGTGGAATTTGTATTTGATGACAGTTGCAAAGCCTCCTTTGATATGCTCAAGAATAAACTCATCACTGCTCCTATCATTCTAGCCCCCGACTGGTCACATCCTTTTGAGATTATGTGTGATGCGAGCAATCATGCACTTGGAGTCATCTTAGGCCAGAAGAAAGATAAAGAGACGTATGTCATCTACTAAGCTTCGAAGTTGCTAGATCCAGCGCAACAGAACTACACCACTACAAAAAAAGAGCTCTTAGCAGTTGTCTATGCCCTAGACAAATTCAGACCATACCTCTTAGGCACGCATGTCATAGTCTACTCAGATCATTCAACCCTTAGGTTTCTATTGATGAAAGCAGATACCAAGCCCTGCCTCATTCGATGGATCTTGCTACTTTAAAAGTTTGACATTTTGATCAATGATAACATTCAGACTTCTCTTGAAGGAAGAAACCGTGTTCTTGAGCTTGAAGGATCTCCTTTGGGAGGATGGTAAACGCAAGGGTAGAAGGTGCTTAGATGGTGTTTAATGGTGTTAATGGAGAGGATAACGTCGCAAGGAGATTGCGGAAGAGTGCAGTGGATTAATGGATGAAAAGGAGAATGATTTGATGAACAAACAATATACTAACTTGTATTCAAATGATTACAAGGATTGATAATTGCAACCTTCCCTTAATTGTTCATACAATGAACAAGCCGAAAGGAATTAATTAACTAAATGAAAACCGGGTTTAAGACCCCTAAGGCAAAGCCAACTAATTGGCCTTGAAAGGAGATAAACCCAACAAAATCAAAGACAAGGTATAAAAGAGGCTAAGTCCTTCTATTTATAACATGGAAAAACCTAAACTACCCTTCACTTAGAGCAAGACCGCGGGCTTGAGGGGGAATGGGCTTGCACTCTAGCGCTTGGGCTTGGAAGGCCAACGCTTGGCCACAATGCTGCCAAGGCTTCTCATGGGCTGCTAGGGCACGGGCGCGGGAATCCTCATGGGTTGCTAGGGTTAGGCGCAGTCGACCTCATGGTTGACCCGGCCAACCCGTGAGACTTGGCGCGGATACGAGGCATGGTCCTTGAGCTCGTATCATACCATCCCCCTTTGAGGAGATTCGTCCTCGAATCTGGAGGCTCTATCCCTCGAAAGGCCGAACGGGCCAAGGCATGCTCCCGACTAGTACTCACACACGGAACCCTCACACTACAACTCGCGGGGAAGATAGGCCAAGGTGGGGGCCGCCTGCGGGGAAGATAAGCAGGCGTGGACGGGGAAAACTCAAGAACCATAAAAGATCGGCGATGCCCTCAGCTAGTTGCCACACACAGGACCAGCAAAAGACAACTCTCGGAGAATATAGGCCAAGGTGGAGGCCTTCCTCGAGCAAGGCATGTAGGCACCGACGGGAAAAACTCAGGAGCCAACAAGGCTCGGCCAAGATAGGGAATGGTGGTGTCGCGGGCTAAACGGATCAAAGCAAGATCTCGGCTAGTCGCCACACACAGAATCCTCAAAATACCACTCTTGATGAATATAGGCCAAGGTGTAGGCCTTCCGCGGGCAAGGCATGTAGGCGCCAATGAGAGAAACCAAATAACAACTACGGAACGGCCAAGATGGGAGGTAGTGGAGTCGCGGGCCAAATGAGGACCAATAGGCATGCACATGGACGTGTGGGCACTATGAGCCACCAAAGGAGAAATGGGAGCAATCCGGGTGAAGTGAGGGGCCATGAAACCACTAAGAGGTGTCGTAAGAGGGCATGAAGGGATGCGGCCAAGAGGCCCTAATCCAAGTAGGAAAGGGTCGTCCAAGCTATGCGTAGGCACACTCGGTATAAGGGAGAAGGCACTTCCCATGGACTGAAAATGGTGTTGCAACTCAAGGCAATGGAAGGCTCTCTCGTGGCTACCCGAAGAGAAGTGGTGCGGAATAGAAATGACAGGGTCTAGGTGCTGGCCCAAAGTAGTAGACGCATGGGCGTGGGTACGACGGATGGCAAAAGGAGCAGTGGAGGGGACATGGAAACCATATGAGACCTAGAGACAAAGTGGAGGGGCCAAGATCGGACTAAAGGGCTCACGGCCAACACACTCAAAACCATGGAGGAAAGGATCCACCAAGTCATGTGTAGGTACCTTCAGAATGATGGAAAACTCACTTCCAAGGGACCGCAAGCTGTGCTGATGTGCTAGGCCAATGATGGCTTTCGCGTGGCTGTCCGAAGAGGCCTCAAGGGACTCATCCCAAATAGGCGGCAACCCGAAGTCTAAGTCATCCAAAGGAGCACTCGAAACCACTAAATCTGACTCCCCAATAAGCTCCAAATCTGAAGACACTATCTCTATATCAACCTCATCCGAGAGGAGCTCAATAAGTGGTTGTGTCCCGACTGAATCAACACTAGAAGGTACGCTCCTATCTCTCTCGAAATCTTCCGCAGAAGCACCCGAGACCACCAACTCCAAAGTCTCCATAAGCTCTAAACCCGAAGTCACCAACTCCATATCAATGCCATCCAAGAGGAGCTCGAGTAAGTCCTCACCTAATATAGGCAAATCACCTAAAGTAGCACTCAAATTCACTAAGTCCGAGACCACACTAAGCCCATCCTCCCTAAGTGGTGGTGAGTCGGCCGAATCAACAATAGAAGGCACTCGAAGCTCCTCAGATGGAGTCAACTCATCCTCAATAAGTGGTGGTGAACCTGCCGAAACAACACTAGAAAGAATCCCATACTCCTCACTCTTTGTCTCAACCAATGCACTTTGACCACGTAGCTTGTTCTCTTGCTCTATCCGAGGCACGTCCCGTAAAAGCTCTTGCTTTTCTATGAGGGCTTCAAGTGACGCCATAGCTAATTCCAAGGTGAAAGGGCTAGGAGCATAGTGGGGCTCGCTCATAAGGGAAGTAACACGGCTATGTGAGCCCGAAGGGGTTCTATGGCCATGGTGTGAAGGTGGTGCTCGATGGTTACGGACACCGGTATGCGAAGAGGGGCCATAACCATGGAAATGCTGAGAGGGTTCCACAATGTAGTCCGGCTGCTCAAATTGCCCATAAGAGTCCTCTCCACTATCCGCATAAGACTCGTACCCATAGGATGGCCGAGAGGGCCCTAGATGATCACACTCCAACCGAGAAGAAGGCGTGGCCCAAGAGTGGATGTCACGACAGTCAACCCCATAAGAACTCTCCTCATACCGTGTGTACTGCGCATCTAAATAAGCGTTCCCATCACAAGAAGGGACCCAGTCACAAGAAACTATAGAAAATGCCGTACTAGGATAAGAAGCATAGGTGTCACGGCTTGATGAGCCCGGAGGAGGTCTACGGTCATGGCGAGATGATAACACCTTGTGATAAGGTGTCGCGTGGCGAGGATGTGCACTAGAGACCGACGCCAAATGGTGACGTTGAGGGGGTCTCCGGACTGAGGCATAGGTAGAGGCGTCATGGCTATGATAGGAAGAGAGGGTTCGGCCATGGCATGGGGAAGAGGCAGCCTCGGTGTGGAAATCATGGCCACGGTTCCCATGCCGAGATGACTCATCAATGAAGTCCTCGTGTACATAATAATCATCCTCACTATCCGCACTAGAGGCATAACCAAAGGATCACCGTGAGGGCTCATGAAGATCATACTCCCTTGGCGAAGAAGATGAAGCATAAGAATGGTCTCTTCGGGTGTCCACCCTATAAGAACAGGAATCATGTCGCGCCTCATACCCATCGGAATAAACGCCATCATAACTAGTACCGTTGCCCTCACTAGCAACCAAGAGGTGGGCGCCACTAACCAAACAAGGATTTTCCACTCAAGTGATGCCACTAGCATAACAAGAATCAGCCCCATTCGGTGTCTCATGCTCCACTAAGTAGTTCACCTCATAACACGAAGAGGCTCGACCACTAGGGGCTATGGAATAGGCCAAACTAGAACAAGAGGCCTCCTCCCAAGTGGTGGAAATAGAGCAACAAGAATCCTCATCCCAAGAGGACCCAAAGTCATCACAAAAGGAAGACATAGAAAAATACCTACAAAAAGAAAAACAAACGCAATTGATATAAAAACAAAGGGTTAGTCCCTCCCTCACGTGTTTCTCTCGTGTTTCACACTACACTCTAATAATCTCACCTCCTCACCCACTCTAATCTCCAAGAAAAACCAAGTAATGTAGCTTACCACAAACTCTAAGACACATAACGGCACAAGGAATGCAAAGAAAACAAGCTTAGAAAGAAAGGTAGAGAAAATCAAAAGGATAGACCAAAGACTCAAAAGAAAAGCTAGCTCAAATGAGAAGAGAAAACAAAATTGAAAAGAAAGACTCAAAACTGAAATTTCGAGTGAAAATTGCACACTGATTTTGAGTTAGATAGAAGTGTGTGAAAACCCCCGAATTAGGAGAAGTCTCAAACAGAAGAGTTGTTCCACTCAGATTGAAGTTTAAGTTGTCAAAATTTCAGAAGTTTTGGAGGGAAACTACCCTCTAAAAAGGAAAAAATACGAAAGTAATAAAAAACTGGGAATGGAAATCCGAAAAAGAAAATCCTAATTGGAAGGCACAAACTGAAAACTGAAACTTGTGTTCTTCCACAAGGACACTTCAAAAACAATGTAATTCACTTCAATTGCATACACACAAGTAGTTTCTTGCTTGTGAATCCTTTGCTTTTCTTCTCTTTTTTTTTTTTTTTTTTTAAGAAGTGAGGAACTTGATCACTTTTTCTTTTCTTTTTGATCAAATCTTTTAGTTCCCTTCTTTTAAGTTCTGTTTTTGCAAAGGGTGAAGAAGACTCACTTGTATGACAAGTATTTTTACAAGAAGAAGTGAAAGACAAGTAGTTTTTACTCTTGAAAAAATTTCACTAAAAGCCAAAAAGTGTGATGTGGCAAGTGAAGATGATGTGTCACTAATTGTGTGGATGACCAAGCAAGTGATGTGGCATGTGAGGTGGACGTGTATGAAAAGCATACAAAGTGTAAGGATGCTAAATTAGGGTCGGCCTAGAGTAGTGAGCAAGCTGAAATGCTTTGCTCACAATTGAGAAAAATACTAGGCTCACAATCAAGGTGATGTGGCCGGCTAGGGTTGGACAAGCAATTTCGGCACTTAGCAAGAATACAATTAAGTCCACATGGCTCTCGAGGCCACCATAGGAAGCTCCAAAAAAATTCAGCAGCAATTGCACTTGAACAAGATGAATTAAACACCACTTTGATGCACACAAACACAAAAGAATCTAGCAATTTCAATTTTGCAAAGATCAAGACACTAGAAGATAAAAAATTCTCAAGAACACCTAAAATTTCAAATGAAGTATAAATGATTCCTATGGTAGAAAATAATGTTTAAACCATAGAAAACAAGTATGAAGGTGTTTGAACCGTAGAAACTCTAGGAAAATGTGTTTGAACCGACGAGAGGAATGGTTGTAAAAGCAGAAAAAAATTTCAGCCAAAAATGGATGAATACACGGTTGGAAAGATGGATCCAGCCGTGAGAAGAGTGTTACCAACCTAGAAGACGTTTGGAGCTCCGCTACCACTTGATAACATTCGGGCTTCTCTTGAAGGAAGAAACCGTGTTCTTGAGCTTGAAGGATCTAGTCTCCTTTGGGAGGACGTAAACGCAAGGGTGGAAGGTGCTTAAATGGGGTTTAATGGTGTTAATGGAGAGGATAACGTCGCAAGGAGATTGCGGAAGAGTGCAGCGGATTAATGGATGAAAAGGAGAATGATTTGATGAACAAACAATATACTAACTTGTATTCAAATGATTACAAGGATCGATAATTGCAACCTTCCCTTAATTGTTCATACAATGAACAAGCCGAACGGAATTAATTAACTAAATGAAAACCGGGTTTAAGACCCCTAAGGCAAAGCCAACTAATTGGTCTTGAAAGGGGATAAACTCAACAAAATCAAAGACAAGGTATAAAAGAGGCTAAGTCCTTCTATTTATACCTTGAGAATTATTACATGGAAAAACCTACACTACCCTTCACTTAGAGTAAGACCGCGGGCTTGAGGGGAGATGGACTTGCACTCTAGCGCTTGGGCTTGGAAGGCCAACGCTTGGCCACAATGCTGCCGAGGCTTATCATGGGCTGCTAGGGCGCGGGCGTGGGAATCCTCACGGGTTGCTAGGGTTAGGGGCGGTCGACCTCATGGTTGGCCCGGCCAACCCGTGAGACTTGGCGCGGATACGAGGCATGGTCCTTGAGCTCGCATCAATCAAGGATAAGAAAGGTAGAGAGAATTTGGTCGCTGACCATTTGAGCAGGCTTCCAACCCAAGAGGATGATTAACAGGTGCCCATCTCTGATACTTTCCCTGATGAGCGTTTGTGTCTTGCCCAAGCTGTCCATTTCCCTTGGTTTTCTGATATAGCCAACTATCTTATGACCGGTGCTTTTCCTGCCGATTCCTCGACATCCGAACGGCAATGCATCAAGAAGCAATCTAAGTACTACGTTTAGGATAGTCCTTACCTATGGAAGCACTATTCATACCAAATCATAAAGAGGTGCGTGACAATGGACGAAGTGCCCTCGATCTTAAAGTTTTGCCATTCATCAATAGAGGGTGACCATTTCGCTGCAAAGAAGACAACTCTAAAGGTCCTTGAAGCCAGTCTCTATTGGCCGTCTATTTTCAAGGACAATTATATGTAGTGTGATGTGATCACGGATACCTAGGATAGGCACTCGCAACCAACTGACTTGATCTAGTTCTTCTATAGGTTCGGGACGTGAAATAATCTGTAAGATCCCACCTTACACTCAGTCTTTGATAGATAGGTTGAAGGAATCCACCTTCGAGTTAGTTGAGGTTAATGGTTGGCAAATCTCCATTTGAGCCAAGCCACAATCTCCACGAATGCCTAGCCCTGTAGTCGCCCGCACATGCACGCCTATCCCGTAGCTGCCCGCACACTTAACGCTCATCCCCGTGAACCCAAGCAAACCAACACTCAACCCCGTGAATGCTAGCAATTGATGATCAACTCTGTGACACGCCAATATGATCCCTTACGCCCTCCCACACTTATTCCCGTAAGTGCCACGCAGGTAACTATCACACTCCTTATGCACCTTCCATACCTATCTCTATAGATGCCACACGAGTCACGCCCTAAACGCACCTCCCACGCTATCCCTGTAATGCTATCGTTAAGTTACACAAGATAAGCGGCTTGCTCCGCGAAGACCAAGAAAAGAAGAAGGTAGACGAAAGGAAACGGTTTAGTTGGTATATGGAATTTGTGGGAACTCTGGCTTAATTCATTAATGAAAAATGCTGCCTTTAAATAGGCGCAAAAAGTACAAGTGTTACAAAGCTAGTAAACTTACAAGTTCGAATTACACTAAGACTAGAACTCCTAATTCTATCTTAACTCTAACTTAATTAATTAAATAAAATAAATACAATATTTACTCTATCTAACTTCTGGAATCTTCTCCCTCATTCTTGAATCTTGACTATTGATTTCAAGCCAAGTCACACTTTGACTCCTAGTCTCCTTATCCGACGCAAACTCTTCATGGGCCATCTTCCAATTCGCTCGTGCTTTCCAGCCCAAACTAACCTCTAGACTTAGAATCATATTGCAATTAGAATTAGTCCAAACACTCGAGTGGTTTGTATTTTGGCTCGAAGTCAGTCTACCTATGCCCTTGTGCGCGCGCCTAGCGCTTGGCTGAAAGTTGACTCAGGCCAACTTTTGATCCCCACATCTGTTCGACTTAAAACTTGGCCACGTCATTCCTAACATGCAAAAGGGTCTTTTATTTTATCCAGAAGTCCAATTGTCGCTGATCTTCATCACCTTGGCTCGCCCTGACTCTATCGCATCCTCATACGTATGCGGCTCGCGTGTCCTAGCGCATTTCTCCCTCATCCGCTGACCTTCAACTCTGCCCTATGGGCTCTTGCTAGCCTCACTTGGCTCTCCACGACTCTCCTAGCAAGTTCCCTCGCATGCTCCGACCCTTTGGCCACTCGCGACTCATCAATTAACCTTACCAGGGTTTGCGAGGTTCCTTGGATCGTATCATATTGCGTGTCTTGCCCTCGATGCCAAGCAATAGGGAATATAGGTGGTTGCAATCAGATGCCTCTGACCAATATCATCTCTTATGAGATTCTCAACATTTGGGGGATTGATTTCATGGGTCCATTCTCGAACTCCTTTGGGAATACGTATATCCTTCTTGCGGTCGACTACGTCTCCAAGTAGATCGAGGCCAAGGCAACAAAAACAGATGATTCTAAAGTGGTGGTGAATTTTCTACGCACCAATATTTTCAACCGATTTGGGACCCCTCTCATACGATCCTAGTTGCCTAGGATGCGCTTTCTGACTATCTAGTTCAAGGTTTGGATTTCAATGCGAAAAATTGATAGAACTCTCTTGGCAATGTAGACCTGCTAGCCGCAAGCACTAGCCAACCTAGTTCGAACAAGCGAGGTTCCTTGGTCGAATCACTAGACTTATATCCCTTACGGATATCAACCTAGGGCAAACGAACAAGTGGGGTTGAACTTTCGGGTTTTACTTGTGATTTTAATCGAGTGTTTGGACTCAATTAAAGACAAGGCTCACACATTAACAATTTGAGAAATACTCTCTGTATTTGATTATCAAAAAAATGTATGATTTACAATGGGCACAAATGCTCTATATATAGGCAAAGCCTAGTACAAGTTTAACTAGAACTATAAGTTCTAATATGAGTAGGAATAGAAGTCCTACATAATAAATAACCCTAATAGCTTAATAAACCAATTAATAAATACAATAAATACATTCTAGAATATCCTAGAAGCATTCGCATCATCAGGCCAAGGTTTGGGACAAATTCTCCAAGTCGCGGGCTGCTCGCGTTCACGCTGCGCAGTAGAATGTCTCATTGGGCTATCTTTTGATCCACTCGTCCGATTAGGCTGAAACCTATCCCATTCGAAAGATAACATCTGAAAATAGTGGACAAGTTCTTCTCTTCCTGGTTTAGGCCTCACTGGTCCTAAATAAATCGAATGGCGTTCACTAATGCATTTTGAAGTCCTTATCCGCGTAGGATTTCTATCAGTGAAAATGTCTTGAGCCATAACAAACAAACGGCTCGTGCGTTTGACCTAAAATTTGGACACAATATAGAAAACATCCTTAAGTTTCAGAAACATGTTCAATTGCACGATTCTGACTTCTGTAACTCCAACTGGGTTCGGACAAAGTTTCGTATTGTGTCTGCGCCTAGAACTCCTGCGTGAGAGATTGTCATCTCGAACCTTCTTGAGATCTACTCGTCCAAATGTTCTGAAACTTGGACACAGCCTTCCTAAGACATCAATAGATCTTGTATTTACTTTGGATCCTCAATTGGAGTCTTTCTTCCATGGGTTGGCTCGGATAGAAGTCAAACCTTCCGCTAGGCATCTCCAAGCCACCTTCGATGTCATCCTTCGCGTGAAGGCTTGATCAAGCAGCGTCTCCTGCCTTGTCTCCATGTCTAGAGGTTGTATTAACCTTAGTGGATGCTTTGAAACATCTTGGGCTTGACACTCTGGGTTGATTGGTCTTGGTTGTAAGGTGTGTGCGCGTTGTGTGTGCGCTAGGGCTAGCCTCAGGGCTAGGATCGTATCATTCCCTCCCTCTTCAAAAAGATTCACCCTCGAATCTGATTTTAGACCTGCAGCACAATATCTTAAGTTAATAATATCAAAGTAAGCACAAATCGAACCATACCAACCTTGTAACTCCATCTTGGCGGCTATCTCTTTGAATATGACAATGCATCGGGTAAGACCATTGCCCCCAGCGGTCTTCTTCACTTGAACTTGGATTGGAACCCATCCTTGGTGTAAGCACTGCCAAATCCAAGTTCCTAACTTGAAGGACTCGCTCATCCTTCGTTGATATCTCAAAATCGCCATCTTGACATGCAAATGCATACTACGAGCGCTTGACTTATCCATGGGTTATTCGCATTACTTCGATCTCTTTGCTGCCACTTATACTAAATAATACACTCAAA
This sequence comes from Viola odorata, assembly GCA_963691705.1. Lineage (NCBI taxonomy): Eukaryota > Viridiplantae > Streptophyta > Magnoliopsida > Malpighiales > Violaceae > Viola > Viola odorata. The sequence goes on along the minus strand of OY829537.1, from coordinate 50,132,929 downwards.
GGTAGCCACATTAAACCGAATAATGTTATATGAATGAAACCGTATAAGAGCTTAAGCAATAATAACAAAATAATAACATATGTCAAAAAGTAGTACGTAAATAAAATAAATGGAAGAAATTCCATCCATGCGATTTCATACTTACAAACCGAAACATGCTTCAAGGACTCAAACATCCGTTGATCCACATTGCTTAAAAACTCCGGATTGTGGTTGACAAGTTGTCTCGATTAGCATTGGCGTACTCGGCCTCGTCCACAATTCTTCCCATGAGTCGCTAAGTGACTCCTTCCTCTGCGTACGAACAACACTCCAAGGAAAAACATGTGAAAGCATAATATCCTAAAAGATTATGTTAGTAATCATTGTATCACAATAATATACTAAACCATCATCATGTGACCTAGTCATAGTAAAACTGTGGAACGGATGATACAACCAACATCAGCCCTCGCTCTTGCTATGATATCCTTTATGCGTATAGAACCTTGACTTAAATTTAAATAAATAATCATTGTAAGTTCTTGATAACAATAGACATAACGCCAGGGGCATTTTCTTCCTTACACCTCACGTTTAGGGACGAAGGGTTGTTGTCCCTACTGGACGAACAACCTCGAGGCTATCACCTCTCGCGGTACGATGAGCGCTGGGATGGTCGACATCAGCGGGGGGTCTCATACGATTATCTCGTCACGCGCACGGCGTTATCCCATCCTAGGCAAGGCATGACGTCTCTTGAGAAACATGGGCGTTATCTAGGTGAGATAACGCCCCCAAGTATAACGCAACGATAGCATACTTCACTAACGTGGAATTCTTGCCACCTGTCAGACCCGTTATCACTCTCGAATGACGTAATTCTCACAGAAAATACTCAATATTCCACCTATAAATACTCCCGTGATCAAGAAAGAAGGTAAGCCTAAGATCGCTGGCCAAAGCTCTGCTATTTTCACCACCCATACTGACTTAAGCATCGGAGTGTTCACACCAGAGACCCCCTCCAGTGCTTTGTCGGTACATTGGACGGCAGTGACCAGTGAACCCAGGAAGTCACTTTCCCCATCTGCCCTTCAGCAGAAGCCCGAATCTTATCAAATTGGTGCTTTTGTTGAGAGCTTTGGTTCTATTAAGTTAGTGTCCTTAATAGCCAAGCTCTGTGTATCTTGAAGATCGAGGAATCATGGCTTCAGATTCAGATGTCACACCATCCCAATCTTCCAGTCTTCCTTTCACTACCCGTAGGGCGCTTTTTCCTTTTGCCACTTCTGGCATTTTTACCATGATGTAGGAAATTCCCCAAGGAACGTCAGATCTCTCCTTTGGGCAAACAACGTGAACACCCATTTCCCAGATGTATAGTTCCTCCTCTCAAATGGCAGGACCTAGTTATTCCACTCCCCTTGCAGGTGGGGTAGCGACGGATAGTGCAGGCAATCCTCTCCTAAATTCAATATCAGCTCTTCGTGCTCAGCTAGATCACGTGATCGAGTTAGCTTCGGGATTCACGCCCCATGTTTCAGGACCTAGCGTACCTTCTCAGATAGTTTTTACTCCTCCTATTGTCACCGATCGACCGTTATCGCCTCGACAATCTAAGGGCATTCCGTTAACCTTACCTGCGACATCCATCCCTGTCAGTTTTATGCAACTCGTGCATACACACGTCGAATCTTCTGCGCAGTACATGAGAGAAATCCCTATTTTCGAAGGGGAATGAGGGCATGAAGAGTACAAAGATCATTGGGATGACAGTCGAGACGAGATGTTTAGAGACCCATCTCCTAGACACAGTGAGAGGTCGAGTAGCAGAAGACATCGAACCCGAACACCCAAGAGTCATAGTCGGTCTCCTAGGCGACATCGCGAGTATGACCCACGAGACCAAAGGCACCATGGAGAAGTCTCTCCTCCCCGTCGACCTCGTGGGATTCCCGATGATAACGCTGGTCACCCATTCAGCTACCGCATAAGACATCACAGGGTCAGCCGACACGTAAAACTTCCCGCAGAATCGTATGATGGCACAAAGGATCCTATCTCGCACCTTAATAAGGTGAAAGATTTTGTACAGTTTCAAACCTATAGTGATGCGGCGTTATGTCAGATCCTTGTCATGACACTGTCTGGTGTAGCGCGTCTCTGGTTTGAGGGACTCCTAGCAGGATCTATTGATAGTTTTTCTCAGTTGGAAACTAAGTTCTGGAGCCGATTTAGCACGGCTGTCCCTATCAAGAAATCTGCGACAGCATTATTCGATATCCATCGAAAATCGCAAGAATCCTTGAAGGATTTCCTGAGCCGCTTTGATCTTGAAATGTCATTAACACCAGGTGTTACCATCGATTTTGCTGTGGAAGCCTTAAAGCGCAATTGTTGTTATGGGAAGTTACGAGACACGTTAATGGTGGACCCCCCACCGACTTTAGACGCGCTGAGACTGAAAGCTCATAATTATGCGAGGATGGAGGAGGAGGAAAATAGAGAGAGAATTCAGAACGTGCCCCAAGACACACATCCCACTCCTAACGCTCATACCAACGCAACTCCAGATACCCGCCTAAGTGATGACTATGGCCAGCGAAAATATCACATCCCTAGGGCCTCAAATCGATAGAGGGGCAACTTTTCAAAAGGGAGACCTGACAATTCTCCCACCAGAAGATAAGCAGATCCACCAAAGGGCCGAATATACGACCTTGACCTCCCTTCCCTCATACTCCCGAGAGCGAAAATTTTAGCAATCGTCCAGCAACGGAACCTACCCATCCGTTATCCAGCTCCTGTGAAACCAAGAGTAATCATGGGAGGAAGAGAAAACGCCTTTTGTAAGTTCCACAAAGTCAAAGGGCATTCCACAGATGTATGCAGAGAATTAAAGCTAGCAATAGAGCATTTGGTTGAAGAAGGCTACCTTGGAGAGTTCGCAACTAAAACGAGGGAAGAAGCCAGAAGCAACTCAGCAGGTAAAACGCCGGACAGCAAACAAACGCCCCCGCATCCCCTAGGATACAATGATATCCCTGGTGGAAGAATAAGAGAGACGTTAACAGTTCATGACGACGACGTTCCCATGATCAATATTATCGCGGGTGGAACGCCGTATCTTGATGAATCCGTGCAGCTAATGCCCAGCCCGGGAGAGAAGCGTAAACGAGAGAGCACATTGGTAAAAAGTGAGGCGATAAGTGCTTTGGATCGGATGGTATTGTCCTTCTCGGAAGAGCACGAGAAAGGAGTTATTTTCCCACACAACGACGCGTTAGTAGTTACACCCGTCATTGGCAATCATGGAGTTAGGAGAACCCTTATTGATAATGAGAGCGCGGTAAATCTGTTCTCACTAGAGGCGTACAATCTCATGAAGCATCCTGGCAGCGAGCTAACGCCTTGCAAAAAACCAATAATCAGAGTAGATGGGGTCCCAATCCCCGTGACGGGAGTCACATCATTACCAGTATACTTTAGAGAGGATATGTCCAAACGGTCGGAAGAGTTATTGTTCTTAGTTGTAGACCTAACACTGCCCTATAACGCTATACTCGGGCGGCCGTTCCTCAACCGCTTCGGGGCAGCAATATCTCAAAAGCACTTAAAGATGAAATATCCCTCCTGGGATGGAGTAGTGTCAATTAAAGGGGACCAGAAGCTAGCCATCGAATGTTATTTGCTCATGACCCAGAAGAGCTGTGACCGTTACGTATGCATATTGGATGATCCCTTCGAGGAAAAAGAGGAAAAACGCATCCAACCGGTGGATAAGATGGTGCCAGTTCCCGTTAGCGGAGTCGAGGAAGCAAACTTCCTGGTCAGCGAAAAGTTAAGCCCAGAGGATAGCGCGCAGTTAGCCCGATTATTAAACAAGTGCAAGGGAGAATTCGCGTGGAGGCACGCGGATATGCCTGGAATTTCGCAAGAAGTTGCGGAACATCGACTAAACGTCGACCCTAGCGCTAAGCTTGTTCAGCAAAAACAGCGAGCTTTCTCTACAGAAAAAGTGCTAGCCATTGAGAAAGAAATATCGAAACTCATGGATATCGGATTCATCCGAGAAGTTCAGTACCCGACGTGGTTGGCTAACCCCGTCCTAGTTCCAAAACCTAACGGAGATTGGCGCATGTGTATTGATTTTACCGATCTGAATGACGTCTGTCCCAAAGATTGCTACCCCGTCCCCCGAATCGACCAATTGGTCGATCAAACTGCTGGGTATGCCTACCTGAGCTCGTTAGACGCCAATTCTGGATACCACCAAATCCCTATGGCCATTGAAGATGAAGAAAAAACTACCTTCATCACTCTGAAGGCTACTTATTGCTATACGGCAATGCCGTTTGGATTGAAAAACGCTGAGGCAATCTTCCAGCGCATGGCAAACAAAGTCTTTGAGAGGCAGATTGGAGAGAACGTAGAAGCCTACATGGATGATATATTAGTCAAAAGTCGAAGCTTCAAGGACCACTTAACTGACTTGGAAGAAGTCTTCAGTGTGATGAAAGAATACCAGATGAAGCTGAACCCCCGTAAATGCATGTTTGCGTTCCAAACAGGCAAATTCTTAGGCTACGTGGTTAGTCAGAAAGGCATTCAACCTAACCCTTCGAAAGTGAAGGCTATTCAGGATATGATATCTCCTCGAACCGTCAAAGAGGTGCAGAAGCTCACAGGGCGCATCATCGCTCTAGGACGGTTTATTTCTAAGCAAGGTGAAAGATGTTTACCTTTCTTCAAGGTTATTCGTAAGAAAGCCCCTTTTGGATGGGCAGAAGAATGTGAGGAAGCATTTGCTGGCATAAAAGCCTACCTTTCATCTGATCTGGTGTTGACAAGACCCGAACCAGGTGATACCTTGTATTTGTATCTCGGCGTCGCTGATGAGGTAGTCAGTGTTGTCCTCGTACGAAGCGATAGACATGTTCATCGCCCCGTATGCTTTGTCAGCCATGTACTGAAAGACGCCGAGTTACGGTACGCTCGCATTGAGAAAATAGCGTTTGCACTAGTACAGGCAACGCGGAAGATAGATCGGTACTTCCAAGCCCACACTGTCATAGTACTCACGGATTAACCTTTGAGAAAGATTTTCAAAAAACCCGAGTCTTCAGGAAGGATGCTAATCTGGGCAATTGAACTGGAACAATACGGATTATAGTATAAGGCTTGACCGTCCATAAAAGCTCAAGCGCTAGCAGATTTCATAGCAGAATGCACATTCACACAAGATCAATCAACGGACTTGTCGGAGGAGGAAACAAATGATATGGACCTTCCGTCCCCGGAAACATACACAGACTTATGGGTTATCTACGCGGATGGGGCAGAAATCTTCATGATTGGGCCAAATGACATACAAATACGGTATGCTATCAGAATTTTGCAACCATTGTCCAATAACGCGGCAGAATACGAGGCGTTACTAGCTGGACTCAGAATAGGTAGGAGTTTCTCTATTGAAGCCACACATGATACCAGAATGATGTGCGATTTGCAACTAAAGATATGTGGAGATTCCAAACTGATAATAGACCAAGTCTTGGGAAACTCCCAAGCCAGAGAACCCATCATGATTTGATACCTCTCTAAAGTGAAACATGAGCTGATAGAAATACAGAAAAAGGGCATGCGAGTCAGGTTTGAGCATATCCCTCGAGAGGATAATGATGTGGCTGACAATGTTGCCAAAATGGCAGCCAACCCGGAAATCTCCATACCTAAGGGTGTGTACTACGGAGAGATATCCGTACCTTCTTTCATGAAAGAACAAGTATCGCTTTGCGTTGAAGAAGTCAAAAATGATTGGAGAATCCCCGTAATAAAATATTTAAAGCACGACGAGTTGCCGGCAGATAACGCTAAAAAGAGAAAAGTCTTGAAACAAGCGGCATGATGCACATACTACAACGGGGAACTGATTCAGAGATGCTTCTCTCACCCAGCCGCAAAGTGCATAATAGAGCAGGAAGGCCTCCACACTTTGTGAGAAATCCATGAAGGAATATGCGGCATGCACGTGTCTGGCGATACTATGACCGCACAAGTTTTCCGGTTGAGATTCTATTGGCCCGTCATTCATAGGGACTACCACGCCTTCGTACGAACCTGTTAGAAATGTCAAGAATTTGCTAAGATCCCCCGGAAACCTGCCGTGGAAATTTCTGAGATAGTCGCTCCTTGCCCGTTTGCTAAATGGGGAATTGATATTTTAGACCCTTTTCCAAAAGCCAGATCTCAGCTAAAATTTATGGTCGTGGCAGTGGACTACTTCATGAAATGGGCAGAAGCAGAAGCGGTAGCTAATATCACTACGGAGAAAATCTGACGTTTCTTCAAATATCAAGTCATATTGCAATTCGGGGTACCTCGCATACTAGTCAGCGATAACGGAACACAATTCACGAGTAAATTCTTTAAAGAACAGTGCGCGGAATTTTAGATTGAACAGAGGTTCTCTTTCGTAGCACATCCGCAGACTAATGGTCAGGTGGAAGTGACCAATCGCAGTATTCTCAGCGGCATCAAAAAGAACCTGGAAGGTTCTAAAAAGAAATGGGCAGACAAACTACCTTACGTGATGTGGGCCTATTGTATGACCGTCAAAACCAGCACAGGAGAAACTCCTTTTGCGTTAGCTTTCGGCACAGAGGCCGTTACGCCAGTAGAAATTGGCACCCTAAGCATGAGGGTGGCATATTTCAAAGTGGAAATAAATGAAGAAAGGTTACGCGCTAACCTTGATGCATTACTAGAGTTGCAAGAGGAAACTCTTTTGAAAACTCTGCATTACAAGAGAAAAATGGCACGATATCACAACAGACAAGTCAGAGAACGACTGCTCAAAATAGGAGATTTAGTGCTCAGGGATAAACGAGCGGCTGGATAACGCATGGGGAAGCTCCATCCAAACTGGGACGACCCGTATCGTGTTACTCGTGTTATCGGAAAGGGAGCATATCATTTGGAAACACTTGACGGTACCCCCTTACCAAACTCTTAGAACATAGCTCGCTTGAAATTATATCATGCTAGAAGTTGATTTTCCCTCTATTTGGTAATATTAGCATGCTTTGACGAATGAATCAAGAATATTTCCCATGCATTCTTTGACTGCTAGCATGCAAATAATGAAGAATGCCAGGAGTGAAAATCCTATCCTTGTGATGGCCGATCCTGATCAGACGGCTCACTAAGACGAGGCACGCCCTGGCATAAATTTTAGTGTCGGGAGTGAAAATCCTATCCTTGTGGCAACCGTGCTGACATAGATGGCCCACTAAGACGAGGCACACCCCGACACCCCCGGGAGTGAAAATCCTATCCTTGTGGTAACTGTGCTAACACAGATGGCCCACTAAGACGAGGCACGCCCCGGCATCCTTGGGAGTGAAAATCCTATCCTTGTGACAACCGTGCTCACACAGACAGATCACTAAGACAAGGCACGCCCTAGGGAGGTAGTAACTCCATCCTGGAAGTGAAAATCCTATCCTTGTGATGACTGTGCTAACACAGACAGCTCACTAAGACGAGGAATGCTCCAGGAATGCGAGGTTTCAACGCCTGGAAGTGAAAATCCTATCCTTGTGATGGCCGATCCTGATCAGACGGCTCACTAAGACGAGGCATGCTCCAAGCTGACCGTGGACATTTGAAATAACAAGGGATACCCCAGCCAGTAACCGGACGATAAATACCCGGCGAAGTAGAGCTGGAAAGATATCTCTATTGCAAAAGTAATGCCTTGGCAAGACCAGATCTAGTAAAGTTAAGTGATCCCCCTAACAGCAAAGGGCGGCGTCAACCTACCCCTTACACAACGCAGTAGAAATGGTGTTAGTTTATCTTTCGGGACATCACAAAAGGGAAGATGATGAAGCAGCGTCAGCCATATGACATGCGGAAATTATTTCAGAAAGCAAATTAGTATGTTTCATGAAAGAAGCCCGCTCATTGTGATAATTATCTGCTGCGGCAAAGCTATGGACAACATAAGGACTTGTTCGCCAGAATAATCTCCTCAGCGACAGGCCTCTGAAGGGATATTATCTTACTGAATTCGAATATTTCCAAGAGCGGGAATACCTTAACAATCCGTGTTCGACGTGTTACTATGTGGCTACATTACTAACGCCACGGTTAATTTACCATACGAGGTATGATGGTTATACCATTCCGATTTTAACAATGTTTACTAACTGTACTATATGGCAGAAACATTGCGGAACAAGATTCATGAACGAAATTCCGAATAAAAAGTAAAAACTATTTAAGGCAAACCCGACGTTATCGGTATTACAAATATCCTCTGAAGAAAGGCAAAAGTGTGCTAACACCCAAAAAGCAAAAGATTGAAACATATCACTTATGAAGGAGCTACTGAATTGTTCCTTTCCTGGTCGGCGACCTTCTCCTTATGGAAGCTCTCGTCAGTCACATACGGAGACTTCTTCTCATAGTACCGAGTGAGCACATCAATTTGAAGGGCATCTGCTCCTGATGCTGCATGAAAGCATCTGTCATCAGTCTCGCTCCCTCTCGCAGATACCAACGACATTTATCGGCAGAGAGATTGAGCTCAGCAGACAACTCAGTGTTTCTTCGCCTTTCTACCTCTAGCCTAGCCACTGCTTCAGAAAGGCGTGTATTTAGAACAATTCCGTTCTGTTTCTCAGCCTCCAAGTCTAGCGGCCTCTGTTTCCTTCTTGGCAGTGGTCACGACATCCAGGAGTCCCTGACACTCATTCGTCAGTCTATCTATATCTCTTTGTCTCTCTGCTGCTATCCTCGCATTATCCTCATCCAAACAATGAAGGTGACAAAATGAAGAAAATAACCGAGAACGGACGAGATTTATGCGCTCCTGATGACTCTTGGCTAAAAATATATCTCTTTCCCCTCGATGTGACATCACACGAGCCGCCAAAAGAGATGCAGACGCAAGGGCAGTGTCGTCACCGTCAGTCTCTGAAATTTGAAAAGCTTCCTCCCTAAGGGCGCATAAGTTAACTTGATGAGTGACAGGCCCGGAAGAGGTATACGTACTCATACCAACTACCAAATCAAAAACAGCGTTGCCCTTTTCAATTGGAGGAGGAAACATAGGAACAAAAGACAGGGTAGGTGGAGAAGGAGGGTGGTTAGTGGAACCTCCCATATCATGCCCAAAGGACCCAGTCCCGGTAAATGCGTCAAAATCAGGGCCCATCACATCTGAATGGAAGCCCATAGCGACAGAAGAGGAATGAAGTGGAGAAGACTCAGCAAAGACCTAAAGATCACCATCAAGGTTAGCACCTCTGGATGATTCACGAGCCATAGCACCTTCCACGTAAACTTTTAGAGAAGGATCAGTGCCAGAAGATGTCTGACCAGCCGGGCTGCTCTGAAAGGCAAGACGAGCTTTCTTCTGACGGCTCTCAAGATAATTCACAAAAGACATTCTCAACGGGAAGGGAATGAGTAGAAGCAGTACTGGTTTCCTAAAAGAACAAAAACGCAATAAGAAAATGATAAAGGAACAAAAGAAAGCGATAGGGTCAACGGCTAAAAATACCTGAGCGGACGAAGAAACTAGAGGAATTCCTATAGGAATCGAATCACTGGCAGTAACTTCTGAGGAGGCGGTACACTGAGAGAGAACAGAACGTGTACCGCTTGTGATTCTGCTTCTCTTTTTTCTTTTAACGACACGTACTCGCGAAGATGACGCCTTAGCAGTGTCAAGGGCAACAGAGGCCTCATGAGAAGGCGGTGGAACCAAAGTAGTGATAGTGGCCCCTCCTTCAGAAGGTATCGCAGTGGCAGTAGCAGCAGCAGCAGCAGAAGTAGCGACAGTAGCAGCAATAGTGGCAGTGGCCTCCTCTCTTTTCTTATGTTCTCTTCTCTTTTTCCTCCTAATATATATTCAGGCTCCCAACCAGGTTGAGGCACTGCACATCCATGAAAAAATATCAGTGTTAGTACTTCCCAAAACTGTAAAGAAAGTGGGACAAATACTCACCAACTTTACACTTCTCAACATCCACCCCGCTAGCCACCTTACGGGTGTCAACACTAATTTCCAGTTGAAGCAGCTTCTGTAGCCAGCCATCCTCCAGAGAAGAAAGCGGTTTTCTACTGCCCCAAGCCCCATTCTTAATTTCATGGTTAAAACCGGTCCTCTACAAGGGATCGGGTAGGTCAACAATGAAAAATCCTTCTTTCCAGCTGGCAATAGAAGACTCGAGGTTCATTAGTTTCGAAGTAAATGGTTTCAGTGAATCAACATCATAACGGGGTGCTATCGCTATTACCCCTTTACGAGAATACAGCTGGAAAAGATCTTGAAGTAACACGATAGAAGGGGACTCAATTTCTTTAAACCGGCATAACGCCAGAAAAGCATAGACAACGCAAAATGCGTTAGGACTCAGTTGGGCCGGGTTCAAGTCAAATTCGATTAACAACTGTTTTACAAGCGGGTCAAGAGGAAGCCGAAACCCGTAATTGAATAATTTGGCATATAATAATATCCTACTACTATCAGGCAGTTCATTGTTAAGGCGAAGTGACTCAGAAGCAACTCGAACCGAGTAGCCAACAGGAAATCGAGCATTGAACTCGGCTAACCCATGATGAACCATGGGCAAGGTGTAAAGAGAAGTGGGGGTGTTTTCAATCTTTTCTTCCCCAATAGATTTTTTAGAACGACGAGTTTTTGCCATAGTTAAACGAAAAAGAAAAGAGTAAGAAGGAAAACAGGAGGCGGGGAGAACGTACGTGTACCTTCGCCAAAGAAACACCAGGAATTCCAGAATGCAGAAGAAAGAGCGATGCAAGTTGTTTTTCAAAAGAAATGATGAGTGGAAAAAGAGATAAAAAAGAAAACAGGAGGCGGGGAGAACATTATAAATAACCCTAAAGAGGTCAAAAGACGCAACCAGTGGGCAATCGACACATGGAAAAATGGCATGCTAGAGAGGCACGACACGCGCGAGAGATGTAACTTGTGAAAACAGTGAGACGCTTCAGTCCTTACTACATCCTAGGAGATGCTTGCCTTAAACGCCTTATCAGAAGAAAGACACGTGTCTTCTCTCATCTTGACCCCTTTGACCGCATTATTGGGGAGGTCTACAACATTTAATGCTCTGAAAAGTAGCACCAACTCTGACACGTAGTCTCAAGAAACGTTATGATAATGAGAAGGTGCTAGCAAGGCGCGAGAAGGCGTTAACAATAAAATACATCAAAACTCAAGATTTAAGAAAAGAAACGATAACGGTATCATAGCATCTGCGTTATTACAAGATGAATTGTGTTTAATGGCCTTACGGTACAATTTCCTGAAAAATAAATGAAAATGAAATCAAACTTGAAGCGGAGATTTACGAGTCCATGGCAGCATTCGAGTCATCCGATAGGGGGGATTGTTGCGCGCTACCGCCATCATCGTCACCTGTATCCTTTTCCCCTGGAAAAAATGAGCTTCCTTCACTCTCGTCAATCTTATTCATCACAGTAGAGGTATAGTCAGCAATCTTAGCCGGATCAAAGGAACCACTTTCGTAGTAGACTGCAAATCCGCAATTGAAGGCCTCCATGACCTTCTTCTTCCACCACTCCATCCTTAGCGGAACCCTAGCAAGCTCCTCGTCTCGAGCCAGCATTTCTTCGTGAAGGAGAAAGTTCTTCTTTTCTGTCATTAATTCAGCCTCCAAAACCTCAATTTTTGCTTTTCCTTTGGATCTCTCTCTGCTCAGCTCTTTTTGTGATTCGTCTTGAAGACGCGTTAACAACTTCACTTGACCTAACGCCCGGTCAAGCTGTACTTTCTGAGCGCACATAGCACGAGAAAAATCCCGCAGTTGATTGTCATAAGCCTCGACTGCATAGTCCAGAAAGCGGAAGGCATCTAAAGAATCATTCATAACTCAGAAATGTTTCTCTCTTGGGAAGAGCTCATCATCTTTCCTATTAAGGGCGGCATTAATTCGCCTCCTAAGAAAGGGTTTAGCACCCCTACAACTCGAAGACCGTTTATTCCAAGCCCTGTCAAATCTAGGTGATGGGACAGGATCCCCTTAGGACCTTGGGGAGAAAGATTGACCATCAAGCTCGAAGAAGAATCTCCAGCACCTACTTCAGAAATAGAAGTAAAAAACAACCGTTGAGGAACCTTGGGCGACAGATCAGAAACCGGACTCATGAGAGAAGTCGTTATTGTCACATGGAATACAACAAGAAATTGGAGAATCAGTGGCGTTAGCTGGCAGGGTGGAATCTGTAGCGGTAGGAGGAACGACTGCTGGCACTTCGACAACTTTCACCGCTTTAGAAGTACTCGCCACAGTAGAAACATTAGGTATCACGGTAGGTACTACACCAACGTTGACAGAAGAAACCCCGGTAGCTTGCCCGTCTATTCTAAGTTTCTTTCGTTGAGATAAGGAAGCATGACGGAGGTCTGCTTCGGCATCCGTATCCTCGCTGTCACTGTCAGTTATTCTAGTCATGGGCCGACCCATATTTATCCCTCCACGCCGAACTGGTAGCCAATTTTCAAGAAAGCAAGATGATCGAGCAGAGATGCCACGCCCTCCCCTTGCGGCTGTCTTAGTTCTTCCCCTCTTTGGTAGAGTACTTCGATGGCTAGAACCCCCGGAGGGGGGAGAGGCTGATAGCGTTTGGAGCGGCACCACGTTCAAGGGAGCGTTAGCCCCTCCGGACGATTGGCCATCAGCGTCTCCTATCGAGGAAACATGTTAGAGCAGTAAATAAGTCAAAAAGACAACGTGAAGAAAGACAAACTAACACATACTGCACTCGGATAGGAGCCTATATAAAGCGAACTCCCGGATGCGGTAAGGCATATCTATATCTAGCAAGGCGTTAGCCTGATCCAACTCGGTTCTGGATAAAACTACTGGGTTTACCCATACGGCACCGATAAGTTCCCGATTAAAGCCCAGGCGCCATAAACGGGAAGGTAGCTCAAGAATGAAGAAACTGCTCTTCCAGTCAGCTACAGCCTCCTCAAAGCCACGAAACTTCTACCAGAACGACTGCACGAACGCATCATTCCAACTCGGGGTGATATCGATTAAACAATTGCGACAGTTCATGCTAAAAAATTTGCGACTTAAATTGACAGGCGGGGTAAAAATACACTTCATCTCCCAAGCGCGAAGAAAGGCATAAATCCCACACCAAGAAGAAGGGGTTATCTGGCCAGGATTGAGGTTATGCTCGCGCAACAGTTTTCCTAGTGAAGTATGGATTGGGAGATAAAATCCATAAAGGAACATTTTAAAATAGACCAGTGTATAGTTTCCCCATAATAGATCGTGAAGTCGTATATCACCCTCAAGAACGATAGGGACATATCCAGGGGGAAAAGTGATACCATGACTCTCTAATTCAGCCCTCAGAATTGTCTCACATGAAAAAATACTAGGTGTTCATTCGATTTCTTGATCTAAAGGTCTCTGAAAAACCCCAGTAGCCCTAGTCCTATGCATAATAAACCAGCGAATAGAAAATCTGAAAAGATGAAGTGGAGTACCTTGAAAGGAAAGACTCACAGGCGAGCCAGCGGAAGACGGCGGATGAGCAAGAAATTCTTCGGGAAAAAGCAGAAAGAAGAGAAGAGAGAAAATTTGAAACGAGGGCAAAAAGAGCAAGAAAGAGAAAATGGTCCCTTCTTAAAGGACTAAGTGCCACCGCATTAACTAAACCACCAGTCGTACGAGGACGCGTGTAAAAGAAAGTTGGCCACGTGGAATCATATTAAAGAAGGATTTAAAATCAAGCAGTTACTCGGGACAGTTAATTTTGACCAAGTCAAAATAATCGCAGAACGGTTACTTTGGATTGGCTAACACGCTTGCGTTAACCATCAGCAAAGCCAAAGAGCTAACGAGAGGACACAATAACGAAAGAAAGAAAACAAAAAACATTATTTTATTTTTCAAAAGCCATACGGCATCTACAAAGAAACATAACGCGCGAACTCAATCCTCGTCAAGCCAGTAAAAGGGCCAGTAGAAGTCATCTCCATCTGAAGACGGCCACTCTTCGCTAATAATAGGGAAGGGCTCGTCAACCCTCCCTCCTCGAACTAGCCCTGACGAGCTCGACTCTCCCTTAGCGGTAGCAGCTATTTCCTCAGAGCCAACGGTGTTGGCAGAATCTTTTTCCAAAAAGCGACTAATATAGGGAAACAATTCATCGCCTTTTCGTACAGGGGGGCACATAGAAATTAGAAGACGCGTTAACCATTTTAGAAACCTTCTTCTTCGACCCTTTGCGACCCTTGCGTTGAGGGAGTCGTCTCTTCAGACGAGGAGGAGAGGGAGGATCGTCAGAATCTGGAGAAGTTGGAGGAGTCGGTGGAGGGTCGCGTTCGGCAATCTCCATGGGATACGAGTCGGCCATGAGATTATAAGCAATCTGGGCAGAGAAATGAGAAGAAAAAGATGAACAGGAAAAAGAAAGGGAAATCCCATTAAATAGTCGTGGCAAAAGATACTCCGGCCTTTTTGTATGCCCTGTGAAGACAATTAATGCACCTGGAGAAGAATAATCATAATTACAGAATCCAATCCACACCTGCTAGAAAATCGCGCCAATCAAAGGGCGCCGAAAAACCGCCCAATCAGTCATCCCTGGGAATACGGTAGGAAGTCAAGTATGAGAAACGATTGAGCAAAACATTTATCAACTCTCAAAAAACGAGCGTAAGCACCACAGCACTATGTCCCGCAAAAGAGTCATTTTTGGTTGGGCTAACAACCGCATCCATCTAGAACGACAGGTCACATGATATCAAAAGTGGAAGACAGCAAAGGAGAATAACCAAAAGGATATTTTATTTATTCATTTACGACCTGTATGGCCTAAGCGCCTGAGCGCGTACACAGAAAGCATGAAAATAGAGAAGCACCTAGGCACGAAGTGGAGAGGCAATACTCACAAGCCCATTAACAAGAGGAAAGACACGTCTAGGGCGAGATACCTCTCAGCTTGTCAGACTCGCGGCACCACCCTAGTTGTTCACTTGCCCTAGACAGAACGGACCAAGCTAATGACAATCCATCTAGTGTCTACTCTATTCTAAGGCTTCGCGTTAGTTATAACCAAAGAAATGACAAAGATCTAAGAAGGTAAACTAGCAGGTGATCAAGCTCCTAATAAAACCAACTAGATCTAACAATAAAAATGGCAAGCAAACAAATACAACAATAAGAATATGTAAAGCGCGATTTGGCCTCGTGACTATCCTATTGCAATCCTCAAAACACCCTTGCTAAGAGGATGAGCTTAGCCGCTCATGCTAGTAAATAAAAAGATAGAATTAATATAAAGCATAAAAGGAAAGAGATGCGATAAAAGGAAAGAAAACTTAATAAATACCAGCTGGAGCTAAAGCTCCGATTTTGAAGAGTAATCGCCGGTGGCGGCTACAAAAAGGGAGTGACAAATTCCGAAGAGACTAGAGAAGAAAGTAGGAGCGCAAAGGCTCTATATATAGGCAAAGCCTAGTACAAGTTTAACTAGAACTATAAGTTCTAATATGAGTAGGAATAGAAGTCCTACCTAATAAATAACTCTAATAGCTTAATAAACTAATTAATAAATACAATAAATACATTCTAGGTTGGCGGTCAAGCATGGGACCCAACGTCGTTCTCCCCTGGCACCACAGGAATCTCCCTCAAGGCATCCGCAACGGAGGTCAAATCAGAGGAGCAGACCCTCATCCCCTTCAAGAAATACCCTAGCAAGTCTTTCCTGTATCGCAACATGGTGATCACCACCTCGATGTGAGAGACGGTGGCGGCCAGCTTTGTCACGCTCTCTAAGGGATTGAAGACCTCCAGGGAAGTTATGAGCTGCCTGGACAGGAGAGAGGTTGTCATCCCCTGAAGCTCCATGATATCCTTAGAAGTCTTCCTCATCATAGTTTCCAGGAAACCAATATCAGCCTCAGTAAGATTCTTCAGGGTGTGCGCCCTGGAGATCAAAAAGTCCCTAGCGAGTTCATCCATGGTGAAAGTGTCAAGAAAAATGCAAGAAAATTGTGAAAAAAATCAGCACGGTAAAAGGACAATTTATAGGCCTAGAGGAATGACGGTTGAAAGGGCCTATCTCTTGGCAAGCGAACCACCCCGTCACCTTAAAAATCGTTAGGCAAACAAGGTCGAAAATAAAGCGGTAGCCCTTGGTAAACACTCGGGCTCATTTTCGGTTGGGCTTATGATAAGAATAGACATAACGCCAGGGGCATTTTCGTCCTTAGATCTCACGTTTAGGGACGAAAGGTTGTTGTCCCAACCGGACGGACAACCTTGAGGCTATCGCCTCTCGCGGTACGATGAGCGCTGGGATGGTCGACATCAGTGGGGGGGTCTCACACGATTATCTCGTCACCCGCACTGCGTTATCCCATCCCAGGCAAGGCATGACGTCTCTTGAGAAACGTGGGCGTTATCTAGGTGAGATAACGCCCCCCAGGTATAACGCAACGATAGCATACTTCACTAACGTGGAATTCCTGCCACCTGTCAGACCCGTTATCACTCTCGAATGACGTAATTCTCACAGAAAATACTCAATATTCCACCTATAAATACTCTCGTGATCCAGGAAGAAGGTAAGCCTAAGATCATTGGCCAAAGCTCTGCTATTTTCACCACCCATACTGAGTTAAGCATCGGAGTGTTCACACTAGAGACCCCCTCCGGCGCTTTGCAGGTACATTGGACGGCAGTGACCAAAGAACCCAGGAAGTCACCTTCCCCATCTACCCTTCAGTAGAAGCCCGAATCTTATCAATTCTACAAAAATCAGAATCAATATAGCATAAGGATGAAATTCATGTGAAAATTCAAGCAACTTCGCGAAAAAGGGTTTTTCATTAAAACTAGTACCAAAACTTAAAGGAACATCATGTGAAGACATAACACTCCTAAAAACCACATTAGTAATTTTAATTTCACCACAACAACTCACCAAACAACTATCAAATGCATCATATTCATTAAAATTTCACAAAAGGTCATGTGACCTAAATAAGTGATCACGCTTGAATAGTATTCCCTCAAGTCTAGTCGACTTGCCCACAAATTTAACATGAAATTCACAAATATCAGAGTGATCAAAAAATATAAATATATGTGAAGTTTCAAGTAATTTTGTGTTAGGGACATGGTGCACATCTCTCGGCCTAGCCAACACGCTAAATTGCTTGCGCTTGCGCAAGTAGTCTTTAAATACATATGACTCGGCCTTCGGCTCTTGCATATAACCATCATTGATTAACTTAGTTTTAAAACGAGAATCATAAGAATTAATTAGATTAACATACTCACACAAATCAAACTTAAGGAAGGGAAAATATACTATACCGTTGCGGCTAGGGTTAACCGAACTAGACACGAATTATTTGATTTGCATTCCTTAAGTTTGCTTGGTAGCAAGGGATGAACCTTCTCTTTTCCTAACAACCATCTCTTTATCTGCACATGAGGAGAAACAACAATAGAAGAGAAATCAAATGGATTAGGGTTAGAAAGATCAAGGCGCAATGGCCAAAAATTCAGCTTTTGGTGGCTTGTGCCGAAACAGTTTTTGCTCACTTCTCTCCCTATGGCATATTCATTCTCTCCTTTTGTATTCATGCCAACTAACGCATGCTCTCTATTTTCATACGAGCTGTTTTGACTCTCATCTCTTATCCCATGCTCGTTCTTTTCATGGGTGTTGTTTTTCTTTTTATCTTCTTTCCCATGCTCACTCTTTTCATGGGGGCTATTTTGCTCTCTTTCTTTTAAGGATTTCAATTCTTTTAAGCCCTCTTCTTTTATTTCTTTTTCACTATCAATCTTCTTACACTTAGGTACTTTGGACTTCGTACTAGCAACAAGAGAAGAAATCCTCGCAAGGATTATTTGTCCCTCTATCTTCGTGGCCATATACAACATATTCTCCATGGAATCGAAATGAGTTAACTCCATTCGGCTGCTTATCTCTTGGATTAGGCCATTGAAAAATCTAGTCATAGTTGTTTCCATATCTTCAAAGACTTGTGCTTTTGCCAAGGCGATCTTCATCTCCTTATAGTACTCAGCAACGAGGCTACTCCCTTGATTTAAGGCTCGCAGTTGTTGATGAGATTCCTCCGTTCTTTCTTTCGCCTTATCAAACTTTTTGTCAAGGGTTTCAAGCTCCTTGGGAATCTCACTTGCTAAGGCTTCCTCTGTCATCTTGCTTGAAGCGCTCGCAATACTAGTGTTTTGGATAAAAGGCTCTCTTGGTTATTTTCATCGAGTGCTTCCTCTTTGGCCCTCAATCCAATAAGGACCTTTCTTCTCTCACCCTCAATCTCATCAAATCTTTTATCAAGATTTCTTTCTTTGAGGGCGTGATATAATTTCTCTATCCACATTCTTTCGGTCATGTATCCTGAAGGTCACAACAAGAACAAAACAAGCGTAAAATTGCCCTAGAAAATTTCTAACTCTCCCTCGCGTGTTTCTCTCGTGTTTAAACTCTCTATTAAGCTCACAAAATATCTCTAAAATCTATGAAATTGTTCTTGTGTAAATCGTTAGGGTAGACTCGAGAATTTTGAAGAAACGCTTCCAAGAAAATTTCAAAGACAACTCGATTTTGAAAGAATTTTCGATGCTTAATAAGTAATCTAGTTGCAAAGATCAATCAACTAAATACTTACTAGGCTGGAATAGAAAGGATTTTTGTAATAGAATCAAATAAAAGCTCAAGATAAAATAGAAAGACTCAAACAAATTCACAAAAGATTGCGTAGGTGTGTGATTCTCGGTTTTGGTGAAATTAGGGTTTGTGTCTTGCAAACTTGATAACTTTCAACTCCGAACTCCAAATCGACTGATTCTTTTTGCTATGGAAAACTAACACCTTCAAGTATCTTGTATTTTATTTTTCTTTTGATTGCAAGCTCTACTATTTTTTTATTTGATATCATTTCTGTTCTGAAATTTTAATTTAATTTTTTTTACTCTTTTGAATGAAACGAAATAACAACTAACAACTGGACACTTTGGATTTCTATGAATTTTTATGACTCAAAATGGTACTTAAATTAAAGACACTTTGGGGACTTATTTCGTTTTTAAATAGACACAAAATTTAAAGACACACACAAGACGCAAAACTAGATCTAGACACACTAACACAAACGGCTGCAAGGAGATTGATTAGATAGGGTAGAACAAAAATCAACCTCAATAATTGAAAACTAATTAAAAACAGTAAGGATAGATAGGATAGTTACCAAACATTGAACGCCTTTGCTCTGCTACAAACTGATACGATCCTACTTGCCTAGGATGCACTTTCTAACGATCTAGTTCAAGGTTTGGATTTCAATGCGGAAAATTGATAGAACTCTCTTGACAACGTAGACCTGCTAGCCGCAAGCACTAGCCAACCTAGTTCGAACAAGGAAGGTTCCTTGGTCAAATCACTAGACCTATATCCCTTGCGGATATCAACCTAGGGCAAACGAACAAGTAGGGTTGAACTTTTGGGTTTTACTTGTGATTTTAATCTAGTGTTCGGACTCAATTAAGGACAAGGCTCACACGTGAACAATTTGAGAAATACTCTCTGTATTTGATTATCAAAAAAAGGTCTGTGTCGAGACCTTAGTCTTGCCTTTGCTCATAGCCGATCTTTTCTCTTCTTCTCCATCGACATCTCTGGTTCTGTCGGTTGCTCCGCTCTAGCCAGAGTCTTAGCTTTCCCTTTTTTCGCTGCCTTCCTTTCTACGGCCTCCTTCTCGGCAACCGACTTCTCAGCGGCTTCCCTCTCTTCTTTTTCTTTTGCTTCGGCCTCTCTCGCCTCAGCCTCCTCTTCATCTCCTTTAGAGCTTTCACCCATCTCTTCCTCACCGGCCTCATCCTGTCCGGCCTCCTCGGTGATCTTGAGCTCGTCATCGACTGGCTCAGTTGCTGGCGAAGCGGTGGCTAAAGCAGTGACCGGAGAAGGAACCGGAGGTTGAGGCTTGGTAATTTTAGGGCTTTGGTCAGTGTCTGTGGGAGGTGTGTTTGAGAGGGTTCTAAATGAGCCGGGTGTGGCAGTGGGCGATGACGCTATGGGGCTGTGTGGGAGTGATATGGGTTTGACACCGGAGGTGTTCTTGTGAGCGACTCGTTTGGTCCTTGTCATTGGGAACAATGATGGAGGTGACAAGAGGTTGCTTAGAGAAGATGGAGATGGAGTGTTTTTGGGAGAGAGGGAGTTTGAGGTCTGACACGGATAGGGAAAGGAATTGAAAAATGGGAAAAGTGTGGGAAGAGGGAAAGGACGAAGAGAGAAGATTTCGCTTTCAAAGGGATCTGATTTTGTCCTTCCCACTGACGTGTCACATGGGGAGAGGGAGTGAGCTGTCTTCCCTAAATTCCAACTGCCAAAAGTAATCCTTTTAAAAAATTAAAAAGGGCTTAGGAGAGAGATAGAGACAAAAAGAAGGAATAAAGTAAGGAATAAATAAAATAATAAAGATGGAGGGGACAAGATCAATTAAGAAGGAGAATATTAGTGGTGATTAAAGATAGAAAATCGTGAAACAATAAATGGAAATAAAGCAAATAAACTTCTAATTAATATAAACAGCTACAAATTAAAACAAAGAGATAAAAATTAGTAAATAAAAATAATAGTAACAAAGATAATCACAACCAAAGAGACAGAAATAATTAAAAGTTCTTGCAACAAATAAAAGGCAACAGGTAGGTGAAATAAAATGTGAGGCAATGCCTTTGGTGGCCTTCATTAACGTCTAGGCCTAGATGTTCACTAGCTATCTAGGGCTGGATGGGTGAGTTTACCACCTCTTCTTCCTCAGTCGTAAAGGGTTTTAATCCTTCATAGAAGGGTTTCAGGCGATGGCCATTAACTTTGAAGATTGTTCCCGAGTCTAGACTTTGAATCTCGATAACTCCATGGTCAAACACAGTCGTGATCCTGTATGGTCCTGTCCATTTTGATTTTAGCTTTCCTGCAAAAAGTCTTAGGCGAGAGTTGTATAATAAAGCCTTTTGGCTAACGACAAAGGATTTAGGAGATAACAACTTATCGTGGTAGGCTTTTGTCTTGCCCTTGTAGATGAGGGCATTTTTATAGGCATCATCACGAAGTTCCTCGAGCTCTTGGATCTGCAAACGACGATGCTTGCCTGCCTCCCCTAGATCCATGTTGACCTTCCTAATAGCCCAAAAGGCTTTGTGTTCAATTTCCACTAGGAGATGGCATGGCTTGCCGTAGACTAACCTATACAGAGTCATCCTAATCGGGGTCTTGAAAGCAGTCCTATAAGCCCAGAGGGTATCATCCAATTTCAAACTCCAATCCTTGCGAGATTGGTTGACTATTTTCTCAAGGATGGACTTGGTTTCCTGATTGGAGACCTCAGCTTGCCCATTCGTCTGGGTGGTATGTCGTAGAGACTCGATGGGTTACTCCATACTTGTTGAGAAGAGAGTAAACAACCCGGTTACATAAATATGTCCCACGGTCGCTGATGAGGGCACGACGGTGATACGATCCTAGCCCCGAGGCTAGCCCTAGCGCACGTACAATGCGCACACACCTTACAACCAAGGCCAATCAACCCAAAGCGTCAAGCCCAAGATGTTGCAAAGCATCCAGTGAGGTTAATACAACCTCTAGACATGGAGACAAGACAAGAGACGCTACTTGATCAAGCCTTCACGCGAAGGATGACATGGAAGGTGGCTTGGAGACGCCTAGCGCAAGGTTTGACTTCCATCCGACCCAACCCATGGAAGAACGACTCCAATCGAGGATCCAAAGTAAATACAAGATCTATTAATGTCTTAGGAAGGTTGTGTCCAATTTTCAGAATATTTGGTCGAGTAGATCTCAAGAAGGTTCGAGATGACAATCTTTCACACAGGAGTTCTAGGCGCAAACTCAATAGGAAACTTTGTCTGAACCCAGCTAGAGCTACAGAAGTCAGAATCGTGCGATTGAACATGTTTCTGAAACCTAAGGATGTTTTCTATATTGTGTCCAAATGTCAGGTCAAACGCACCAGCCATTTGTTTGTTATGGCTCAAGACATTTTTGTTGATAGAAATCCTACGCGGATAAGGACTTCAAAACGCATCAGTCAACGTCGTTCGATTTATTTCGGACCAGTGAGGCCTGAACCAGGGAGAGAGGAGCTTGTGCACTATTTTCAGATGTTATCTTTTGAATGGGATAGGATTCAGCTGAATCGGACGAGTGGATCAAAAGATAGCCCGATGAGACATTCCACTGCATAGTGTGAACGCGAGCAGCCCGCGACTTGGAGAATTCGGCCCAAACCTTGGCCTAATGATTCGAATACTTCTAGGATAATCTAGAATGTATTTATTGTATTTATTAATTAGTTTATTAAGCTATTAGAGTTATTTATTAGGTAGGACTTCTATTCCTACTCATATTAGAACTTATAGTTCTAGTTAAACTTGTACTAGGCTTTGCCTATATATAGAGCCTTTGCGCTCCTACTTTCTTCTCTAGTCTCTTCGGAATTTGTCACTCCCTTTTTGTAGCCGCAACCGGCCATTACTCTTCAAAATCGGAGCTTTAGCTCCAGCTGGTATTTATTAAGTTTTCTTTCCTTTTATCGCATCTCTTTCCTTTTATGCTTTATATTAATTCTATCTTTTTATTTACTAGCATGAGCGGCTAAGCTCATCCTCTTAGCAAGGGT
This sequence comes from Viola odorata, assembly GCA_963691705.1. Classification (NCBI taxonomy): domain Eukaryota; kingdom Viridiplantae; phylum Streptophyta; class Magnoliopsida; order Malpighiales; family Violaceae; genus Viola; species Viola odorata. The sequence goes on along the minus strand of OY829537.1, from coordinate 50,110,182 downwards.
GTTTTGAGGATTGCAATAGGATAGTCACGAGGCCAAATCGCGCTTTACATATTCTTATTGTTGTATTTGTTTGCTTGCCATTTTTATTGTTAGATCTAGTTGGTTTTATTAGGAGCTTGATCACCTGCTAGTTTACCTTCTTAGATCTTTGTCATTTCTTTGGTTATAACTAACGCGAAGCCTTAGAATAGAGTAGACACTAGATGGATTGTCATTAGCTTGGTCCGTTCTGTCTAGGGCAAGTGAACAACTAGGGTGGTGCCGCGAGTCTGACAAGCTGAGAGGTATCTCGCCCTAGACGTGTCTTTCCTCCTGTTAATGGGCTTGTGAGTATTGCCTCTCCACTTCGTGCCTAGGAGGATGACGAAGTGTCAAGGCTATCTCATATGTGAAAATGGGGGGTAGCTTCTCTTACGAAGGAAAGTAGGGGGCCTAAACGTACCTGGCCCCTATAGCACGTCTATGGAATAAGAATAGAATATCTGTGCGCCGACGACTGACTAGGCCTCAATGCAACCCAAGAAAATCCCTTGCTAAGAATCCCTCTTATTTGATTTTATCTCATTTAATTTCCTATTTATTTTGTTTATGATTGTTATTTCTGTTAATTTTATTATTTATGCCCTCGTTAGCTGTCTTGCCCTCGATCTCTTTTGGTTAACCAGTTTAACTAACAAACCCCTCCTCCCCCCCTTTGTGTTACTCTTTTTGTTGCATTTGTCTTTGTCGTACATCTAGGGCAAGTTGTCGTCTTTTAATCCCTATGGATTAACCCTGTTACCACTATATGAAAATTAATTTGTGCATCTAGGCCTCAAGATTTAATATTATTTTTAACCTGTTTCGACGGCGAGTCATGCAGGCTTGATGCGAGAGACTTTCATGCGTTGGCTATGATAGGCATGAGGCCCGCGAGGGCTGCGGTAGATGCGAGATGGCTTCATGTGTTGGCCGACTATGGCATGAGAGTTGCAAAAGGTCCTCATGGCTTGTCCGGCCAAAGCATGAGTCTTGCGATGGGTGGCCTAGGGTTTTCCTAATAGTGTGCACTCGTCACCTAGAGTTGGTGTGGGCCTCGCCTAGGGTTTCCGATAGGTGTGCATTTGGCCTTAGGCTCTCGATACGGTGCTCGATCACCATCAAGACTCGGTTCTCAGCTTGGTGAGGCTCTTTACTCATCTCGGCCTCGAACTAAAGTGCTAGTTTCTTTGTCATGCTCTGGATGACTAGTCCTCGCGGCGTGGCGTCCAAGGTAGGCACATCCATGATCACATCACATGTAATAATATATATTTTCATTAAGTTCAATCATATTTTCATAAAAAGAAACATTTATAAAAAGCATACAAACTCACCATTCCAGTAGATAACTCAAGGCGATATGATAGAATTAAAAATTAAAAATTGATAGATTTTTTTATATAAAAAGTACAAATGTGAAAATAGTAAAAAAACTAAAAATGGTTAGAGATTATAATTATAATCTAAACTGTAAAACGCTGCATACTAATAAATGAAATTTAAAATATATAATTATAAATATTTAAAGAGTAAAATTGAAGTAGTTTGTTTTTTTAATAAAAACTACATATGCGTAAAATATACAAATTACTTTTTATTATTTATTTCTTAAATTATTAAAATTATAGTCCACTTTAATATTTATAGATTCGCTTATTGTTTCCACATAAAAAATATTACTATCACAAAAAATATTAAAATATACCTAAATGATTCTAAAATAACAGTAGTATTTTATACTACTTTTATTCATGTTAAAATTTCATAGCACTTTCAAAAAAGTTAAAGCCAAACACTTTAACAAATTTTGCAAACAACGGTATTATCCATTGCATAACAACACAATGCACTATAAAATTTCGTTTATGCGGAGTGTTATTTGGAAAAGTTTTACAAACGTAGAGTGGTAAAAGGTAGTTTAGCCACAAAAATTGAGAATTTTTTATTAAAAAATTAAAGTGTCATACATATGTTTAGTCATATGTAAAAAGTTAGGTAGTTTTTTTATAGTTAAAGTAATTAAATATTTTTTTACATAGCTTAATTATGTCTATAATAATAGGTAAAAGATAAAGTGAAAGAGAAGAATTAAAGAACTAGAAAAAAATAAGAAATGAGAAAATGTTATAAAAATATAATAATAAATGAACAATGAAGATGAGAAAAATGAATGGAGAAAATGAACTCCACAATACGGTAGCTATCTATTTAAATGGAGAAGATATTGACTACTAAAGTCATGGTGCAAGAAAAAATTATTTTACAAATGAATAATGATGTTGAAAGAGTAAAACAGTTAAACTTTTTAAAATGAGTAATTTTAATTTAACTTATTTATATGTATAAATAATAATTGAAAGAAAAATAAAAAGTGAATAAGTTAAGAAATAAAAAAGAAGAAAAAGTAGATGCCAAAATAAAATACAAATAAATAAATGAATGAACATAGGGGAAATAAATAGAGGGAAGAAACTCGCAACACGCAGTAGAAACAATTTACTTTAATAAGTTAGATATATATATATATATATATATTCCCCTTCATTTGTAAGACACGACGAGAAATCAATACAACGAGAGCATTTCCTTCAATCACTATGTCTCACTAATTTCTCTCTCTAGTTTCTAGCCTTAACAGCCCCTTAGTTCCCAAGCACTAAACAGTAGCCCATATATATAAAAAAAAAAAAAAAAAAAAAAGAGTCAAACCGGTGACTGTTGGTGACTGTATATCTTCAATACCAGCTTTGTTTATCCGGCCTTCGTGTTTTTATTGGTAGCGGAGCTCAGACGTTTCCTTTGGGCAAATCTGACAAAAGACCGAGACAGGCGTGGTCAGGGTATCCACAGAAGGAGTAAAGCCTGCTTTAGCCACGAACCCGCTAGGGTGAGTCAGTTTTCTTGAAGAACTTGTTTAAAGTTCTTCATCCTCAAACATACAGACTCCATTTACCCAGGTAAACAGAAGCTTTCCAACAAGAAAAGCACAGAATGAAATTAGATTTGGTACAATGTACCTCACAGAATTTCCTGATGGAGGAAACAAAAAGTTTAAACCCTTTGAAGGTTTAAATATAGACAGAGAACAGCAATGCTTGCTAGATAATATCTGGCACATACAAACCCTTCCCACAGCAACACAATTTAAAGTACAATGCTTAAATGCTTTAAGCATGTATTTTTCAGAGAAAAACCCCAAAATACAAAGAAAGTCCTTCTCACACTATGTCATATACAGAGGACTAAAAACAGGAGTGTTCAACAGTTTTAATACAGTTAAAAACTTTATCATGTGTCAAAATCCCATTTATGTGGGATATCACAGTTTTGCCGAAGCCCTAGAAGAGGCAAGGGCCCAGTTAGGCCCAAACTTCTACATAGAGCCTGAAACTGTTAGGCCTTATGCAGAAGTAGCCCGAGAAGACACTAGCCAGCTTATAGCAAGATTAGAAGACAAAAACAGAAAATTAGAAGAACAACTGGCACAAATACAACAACAAACAGCTACACAGATTGCTTTCCTTGAACAAAGAAGGGAAGAAGCCGAAAGGCAGTCTAAAGTAGTAGAAAAACAGGTTTCACAGAAAGATGCTACAATGAGTAGATTAAATATTAAATTACAACAACTAGATCAATTCATCAAACAGAATAAAACACCCAAAAACAGAAGCTCTATACAGCTTAGAGCCAGATTACTAGATATGCCTGCCCTTTTCACCCTCCAGCCATTATTCGACCAATGGCCAGAAGGAGAACAAATAATAAAAAAGAAAACAGAAAGCAGACACTTAGAAGGATTAGTTAATGCACAGAAAGAGTTAGTTAGAATCCATTTTGAAGAAACAGACTGCAAATTTAAGGGAGTAAAAGTCATACAAAAACCTTTCTCCTTAAACAGAGGACCGTTTTCAAGACATATGAAGGAAACAGGAACAGCAGGATTATTTAAACTACAAGTAGATTTAAATATTACAGACATGCCTTTTCAGAAAATACTATCATTCTTTCATATGGGAATGATAGAACAGATCACCTTCAAGTTAGAAGAAGAAGGAAGAGTTGAGAAATACTTAGAAGAATTTGGTGAGAAATTCTTCCTGATTGTAGGAAATATGGCAGTAAGAAAAAAGCTTATATTCATCATAGATTCCACTCTCCCAGCAGCATCAGGATTCGAGATTATCCCTACTAAGAAGAGGATATTTGTCTTCTCAGCAGACAGAGACAGAGATAGCCTCGAAGACATTAAAATGATTACTCTGGAACCATATGATTTTTCAGAATTAGACAATGAAGAAATCTACAGAGCAGCACAGAGCCCTAGAGCCCTATACACGCTAGAAAACTGGATAAGTTACCATCTCTTAGGAGAAGGACTAAAGTTTTGTTGTAAGAATAACGAGCAAAAAGTATTAAATTAACATAAAGTATTAAATCTACTAAAATCATGTGGTAAGATCAATTTGAGTATAAATGTAGCTACAGTACAAATAATTAAAATTTAAAGCGTTATAACATTAAAACATCGGATATCATGAGTTAGAATGTAAAAAAGAGTAATTAAAATTTAAAATGCAAATTAAACAATTGAAGAAATAGAAAAAGAAAAAGGAAATATAAAATATGGGAGAAAATATATTGCTAAAGTCATGATGCGAGAACAACTTCTAATTTTTTTTTAAAAATTAGGTGTCATTCAAATGGTTAAAGATATTTACTGGGTAAGATAACTACTTTTTCATAAGTGAGGTAATAGAATACTGGATATAGTATAATTATATGTATAAATAATAGATAAAAGAGAAAGAAAAAAGAAAAAATAGAAGAAATAGAAAAATTGATAATAAAATGAACAACGAATATGAGAGAATAAATAGCGGGAAGTCACACTATATAGCGAGAATAATTTTAATTAGCAAAAATATATATTATTGTTAAAATTATGCTAAAAATATGTAAAAATAAAAATAGTATACAAGCGTACAGTGTTAGAATAATTTGAATAGTTACAAATATATAGTAATGGTAAATTCATGCTAGGAAAATAATTTATACATATATTTTAGAAATAAATAGTTAGGCAAATGATTTTTTTTTGACAGATAGGAATGTTGACAAGGAGACTCAAACTCGAAACCTTTCCCTGCCTACTTTGTAGGAACTAAACTGAGCTGCAAATGATTATTAACATCTAAAGGGTTAGATATTTTATTTTTCTAATTGAGGTGAATTTTTTAAATATAACTTACTTAAATGTATAAATAATAGGTTAAAAAGAAAGAGAGAGATGAAATTTCACTCAATTCATTTAATTGACCAAATAATTAATTTTACCTCATTGTAAAAAATACATATTCAGTAATTATAGTTATAAAACTTAACTTGATTCGTAAACTTACCCAACGCATTCGGAAATTAAAGTACAATAAAATGAAAAAATAAATTTTACTAATAGTGCCATGAATTAAAAAATAGTGTACAAACATAACCATAAGAAGTTAAACTCAATTGAAAGAAAGAAAATTATTTCGGGATAATAATTATGATCACGAGATAAAAATTATAATTATTTTAATTCATAAACTCGCTAAAAAAATTTAATAAACAACATACCTATAATAAAAACCAATAATTTTATTTTCTACCATGCGGGAACCAACACCTTGTAAAGAAACAAGAGAAATGACCAACATCTTGTGCTATATGTCCAAGACGAGTGAGAGGGTGGTGATACGGCCCAAGTGCCTTGGAGAGGCTTGGCCTATGCGCTGGAGACCCGGATCTAGTCTTTGGCTCGGTTGGCTCGGATGGATGCTTGGCTTAGAGGCTTCATGGTGTAGTTGTGCAGCTGTTTAGTTGTTTGGACGGAGAGAGAGGCAACGGAAATGTAAAGAAAACGATTTAAGGAAAGCTTTAATGGAAAAGGGACGATCTTATATATATTCAAGCTCAAGGCTCATCGATTACAAGAGGTATGCACAAGCAATCGGAATGGAAATGGCTAATACTTGGATCTATGATCCTTAGGGAAACGAGAGAGATAAAGGGGCGTAGGGCTTAAGAGAATAATCTCATTAAACCAACGCTGCCCAAAATAGGAGGCAAATGCCTTCTATTTATAGGCTAAGTCTCGGCTAGGTCTACCCTAGGTGGATGATGGGTCGTTGCCTTGGCCGTGTGACAGGTCGTGGCCTTGGCCATGCGACAGGTCGCGGCCTTGGCTGAATGACGGGCGGACGCCTTGACCGTGTGACAAGGTACGGCCTTGGCTAGGCGACGTGCGGATACTTCGGCCATATGACAAGCTGTGGACTTGGCCGCGTGACATGCGGAAGTCTCGGTCGTATGACGGGTCATGGCCTTGGCCACGTGACAGAGCGCGGCTTGGATCGTATGACGGGCTGGGGCCTTAGCCGTGTGACGGGGCTCTTGTACGATCTTGACGCTGAACTTAAGTGTAGCGTTGAGCGAGGCTAAGACACAAGTCGCGGCCGAGGCTTTGAGCGACGAGGTGCCTAATGGGCCTGTAGCCTTGATGCCTGCCTTGAGGCGAGGCCTTGGGAACGGCTGAGAGGCCAAGTCTTCGCGAGGCCTAGTACGTGGCCGAGAGACGCGATAAAGCGGGGCCTTGATGTGGGCTTTCGGCAAGGCTTTGGGCGAGGCCGACACATCAGTTGGGACCTTGGGTGTGCCGTGGGACGCCGGCACGCACAAATCGCGGCTCGGGCCCTTGAGTGTGCCTTTGGACTCCGGCTCGCACAAGTCGCGGCTCGGATCCTTGAGGCCAAGTCTTGGGGTCTCGAGCTCCCATGCTTCACTTAGGGACTCGGGGCAAATGCTTAGGGACTTGGGGCCAGCACTTAGGGACTCGGGACTGGCCAAGATGAGGCTCGGGTCCTCATGGTCGTGACTTAGGCAATCGAATTTGGCCAAGGCGTGGCTCGGGCCATTGGGGCCGAGGCCGAGAGCAAGCTGGCTCGTATCATCCCCTCCCCCTTCGCAAGGATTCGACCTCGAATCCAAGTCTTCCTCCCTTCGGGCCATGGTCAAGTTCCTCCTCATGACAAGGCATTGGGGCACTTTTACAAGTTCGCACCCATCATCGTCTGTGCTACCCTCTTCCTCCCAAACCTCCTTTGGGCTGCTCAATTCGTCTTGGTCATCCTCACTAACCAACTCACCGCCCTCCCTCATAACCATGGTCATCCGATTGGGGCACTCGGCCTTCATGTGGCCTTTGCCACCGCACTTGAAGCAAGTAATGCTTCGAGTGGGTGTCCTAGTAGGTGGGTCATTTGTGGCGGTGTTTGGAGGGGCACTTGGTAGGGTGGCTACGGCTGCTTTGGGTGGGTTTGGCCAAGTGGCTATGGCTGGTTTGGTGGTGTTTGGCCACAGCCGTTTGTAGGTGGCCGCGACTTGGGGAGTAGTATTTTGAGAGGGCTTTGGGGCCTTGAGCCTTCGGTTCACTTGCCTTTCAACCTTGGTTACAAGATGGTGGAGTTCATTGAGATCGGCATAGGTGTGGAAGTCCAAGGTTTCGGCTATGTCTTGGTTGAAGCCAGCCACAAAGCGAGCCATGGTGGCTTCGGCCGTTTCCCTCAATTCGGCCCTCATGACCAAGGTTAGCAACTCATTGTAGTACTCGTCCACACTCTTGGACCCTTGGCAGTAGCTTTGGAGGCGGATGTGTAGGTCTCGGATGTAATAAGGCGGGACAAACCAACGGTGCATCTCATGCACGAGTTCACCCCACGTGGCCACGGGCCTTATCCCTCCCAGCCGTCGCGTGATCAGGATGCGATCCCACCACTTGACAGCCATGCCGCGCAGCTCTACCACGGCTAGCTTAAGCTTCTTCTCTTCGGAGTAGTCATAGCAAGCGAACACTCGCTCCATATGATTTTCCCAATCAAAATAGGCCTCGGGCCCTTCTTGGCCATCAAAACTAGGGAATTCAATCTTTGGGTTTCGGTGATCCCCTCCGACTTGTTGATTTCTAAGCCCTCTTCCCCCATTTGGGTCCTCATATTTTGGATGGCCCGGTGGCTCCACTGGTGGGCCATTCGGTCTCAGTGGGGCCACGGTCTCATGTCTAGGCGGTGGCCGAGGAGGCATATAGTCATTGGCCCTATGTAGTGGCAGATTGGGGTCGGTGTTTCGGGTGGCTTGGACAGTCGTGTCTAGGAAGTGAGACACTCTAGGTTCGGGTTCGGAATGGTGGTGTGTCGGTGAGGGATTGGCAAAGGGGCCCGTGAGTTATAGGCGGCCAATTAGAGGGCCAAGTGCGGCCTCTCGTTCGGCACGGGCTTCGGCCGTGGCCCTTTCTTCCTCAAAGTTGGCTCGGTGTGGGTTGAAGGCATAGTAGTCTGTCTTGAGGGTTCTTTGGCTGGGTTGTTTGGAGATAGTGGACGGTGGGCTGTTTTAGGCATTCCGGGTGATGGGGTGGCTGGTATAGTGGTGGTCTAGTGGCCGGTGGTGGCTCATTTTGTGTGGGCGGACTGGTTGGGGGTGGCAGATTGTTTGGTGGGGGAAGGGCTATGGTATAGGGCCTACCAGTGAGGGCTTCCAACAACGCAGCAAACCGGGCGTCCTCCCTCCTTTCCCGGGCTTCCTCCATCCTGGCCCTTTGCGCATCCCTTTCGTCCAATCGCCCTATGAGAGCGGCTATGGCCGCATGGGACAAGGCCTCCTCTCGGCCTCTCCTTGGGCCACCATCATTAACGGACTCATTAGAGTCCACCGAATGGTCTCGGCTATGAGCCATGACTTAGGGGCAGCTGCACAATAAATCAACGAAAGGCACACAAGGCTACAAACCAGCAAGGGACAAAGCACAATATATAGGCACGGAAAGTCTAGGTGTGACGTGGCTGTTCTGATTAGACGTAGACTTAGACTTGGGAGAACACTAATTTGAGTGATACGGATGGACTAGACAAGACTCAAGATGAAAGACATGTAGTGTGTTTGATAAGCGGAAAATGTTTGAGTGATAAGAGCTTTGGACTTTTGATAAGTGATAAGCAATTTAGGTGATAAGCGCAAGTGTACATATCAATGATTGATGAGCATGTGAGGTGATAAGAGCAAGTGTGTGTATCATGGCAGGAATATAAGTGAGTGTGGTTATAAATGATTGTTGAGGCTGATTTATAGTATTTTAGGGTTGGGGCCGCCGGCCTTGCACATGCTAGGATGACTCACACAATGACTCACACAACAAGACAAAACGTATTATTTGGACCACCTTGACACTTGTCTAGCAATTTGAGAGAAGCAAACAAAACTCTATAAACACCAACTCGGTTTTGTGTGAAGGAGATAAGTAAGAGCAGATTTAATCCAACAAAAACACATAAACATATGAACAATGCGTTTAAGATGGATCAAACATGGAAAAATGGCCAAAAACTCAAAAATACCCAAATGACCGAAAATGACTAGAATGACTTGGGGATGATTTTCAGCCGTAGGAATGCCTAAAAAATGATGGAAATGCAACTGTGAAGACAGTTGGAGCTCCGCTACCTCATGATACGGCCCAAGTGCCTTAGAGAGGTTTGGCCTATGCGATGGAGACCCGGATCTAGTCTTTGGCTCGGTTGGCTCGGATGGATGCTTGGCTTAGAGGCTTCATGGTGTATTTGTGCGGCTGTTTAGTTGTTTGGACGGAGAGAGAGGCAGCGGAAATGTAAAGAAAATGATTTAAGGAAAGCTTTAATGGAAAAGGGACGATCTTATATATATTCAAGCTCAAGGCTCATCGATTACAAGAGGTATGCACAAGCAATCGGAATGGAAATGGCTAATACTTAGATCTATGATCCTTAGGGAAATGAGAGAGATAAAGGGGCGTAGGGCTTAAGAGAATAATCTCATTAAACCAACGCTGCCCAAAATAGGAGGCAAAGGCCTTCTATTTATAGGTTAAGTCTCGGCTAGGTCTACCCTAGGTGGATGACGGGTCGCTACCTTGGCCGTGTGATAGGCCGTGGCCTTGGCCATGCGACAGGTCGTAGCCTTGGCTGAATGACGGGCGGACGCCTTGACCGTGTGACAAGGTACGACCTTGGCTAGGCGACGTGCGGATACTTCGGCCATATGACGGGCTATGGACTTGGCCGCGTGACATGCGGATGTCTTGGTCGTATGACGGGTCATGGCCTTGGCCACGTGACAGAGCGCGGCTTGGATTGTATGACGGGCTGGGGTCTTGGCCGTATGACGGGGCTCTTGTACGGTCTTGACGCTGAACTTAAGTGTAGCGTTGAGCGAGGTTAAGTCACAAGTCGCGGTCGAGGCTTTGAGCGATGAGGTGCCTAATGGGCCTGTGGCCTTGATGCCTGCCTTGAGGCGAGGCCTTGGGCGAGGCCGAGAGGCCAAGTCTTCGCGAGGCCTAGTACGTGGCCGAGAGATGCGATAAAGCGGGGCCTTGATGTGGGCTTTCGGCAAGGCTTTGGGCAAGGCCTTGAGCGAGGCCGACACATCAGTTGGGACCTTGGGTGTGCCGTGGGATGCCGGCACGCACAAGTCGCGGCTCGGGCCCTTGAGTGTGCCTTTGGACTCCGGCTCGCACAAGTCGCGGCTCGGATCCTTGAGGTCAAGTCTTGGGGTCTCGGGCTCGGGCCATGCTTCACTTAGGGACTCGGGGCAAATGCTTAGGGACTTGGGGCCAGCACTTAGGGACTCGGGACTGGCCAAGATGAGGCTCGGGTCCTCATGGTCGTGACTTAGGCAATCGAATTTGGCCAAGGCGTGGCTCGGGTCATTGGGGCCGAGGCCGAGAGCAAGCTGGCTCGTATCAGTGGTCAGTCGCATGAAACGCATTGATATGTTTGAAAGCAGCGTGATCCAACAAAGTATTGGAACACCGCTCGGTCCACACCAATAATATCAAGGGAAAATAATTTTTTACACCCCTGTACTATCGTCAAAAAGCAAGAACCTTCCTTATATTTCATTTTATCCATTACGCCTCCCCTGGACTACTATTTTCAGACAAAAAGCCCCTTCCATCCACTTTGACTAACGGATCTATTAAAAATACTCCCTATAGTCGGTCAGTCATATTTTTGTGTCCTAGTGCACCCAGTAATTAATTAAATAGAGTTTCAATTTCTTTTGAAAAAAATAGAACTTTTGGAATTTAAAACGCCTTGTATTTCTTCTCAAAAGCAAGAAATTGTGAGCGACACAGATCTGCTATAGGAGGTGGCAACGGTGGCTGGTTGTCGCCGGCGGTATTGGAGAGAGAGAGAGAGGAGAGAGAGAAAGGGAGAAGAAAAAGAAGAGAAAAGAAGAGAAAAGAAGAGAAAGTTGCACAACTTAGATGGTAAGCAGATCTGGTTGTAGTAAGCAGATTTGCCGACGACGGTGGCTGGTTGTGGACGACGGTGGTAGAGAGAGAGAGAGAGAGAGAGAGGAAAATGGTAGTAGGATTAATTAGAAAAAAAGTCATTCATAAAATAAATAAAATTGTGGTGTAGTTCCAGCGGTGGTCCGGCGAGGAAGTGGCAGATTGAAGTTCATCAAGGTGGCTTGAGGATCTCCTTAGCGGCTCCCGAGAGGAGTGCCAGATTGAAGCACGTCTCCCGAGAGGAGTGCCATGTGAAGGTTGCACCACCAGTCTTCGTCTTTATTGTTAGTAGATCTACAACGTGAGATTCAAGGTCGCTTAGGCATGGTGGTGATGGTGTTAGTTGTTGAAGACAGTGGAGCGAATCGAAGATGGGTTGGTGAAGGAGATTGTGGGTTTCATGTTAGTGAAATTGCAACCTGCAAAAAATCAAATGGGAAATTGCAACCTGTCAGCCACAAATTTCTTCTCCCTTTCTCTCTCTCCTCTCTCTCTCTCCACCACCGCCGTGATCTTCATTAGATCCATCAAAGTTTCTTGTTTAATTTACTTATTTATTTATTTGTTAATTTAGTTATTTATCCTTTATTTAATAGGTAGAGAAATTATGAAAATTGTTAAATTGTTTTGTTGGATAGTCGGATGGTTTATTTTTCTATTTTATTAATTATTTAACAAGTAAAAAAAAGAAAATAAAAGAGAAGGAAAGGAAAATATAAATTTTTGATATAACCTGTAATAACAAGTCAAACAAAAAAAATTAGGCTATAACCTATAATAGCAGGTCAAACAACAAGTTTCTGTTAGATTTAATAATTAAATTTAACGGAAGAGGGCAATTTGCTAGGAAAATGTAGTTGAGGGGAAACGTAATGGACAAAATAAAATATAAGGGAGGTTCCTTCTTTTCTACGATAGTACAAAGGTGTTTTAAACTAATCAATCTTTAAGATTCATTCCAAGGATTTTCTTAATGGAGCATGTGACAGCATGTCCAATCGCTGTCACTCCAGGTTTTACTTTTATTCCTATTTTACTACTCCCTCTGTCCCTCAATAAATGTCTTCCTCGCATCCCAATATTCAGTAGGAAACGCATATCGAGGAGGGCGGATGAGGCACTATTTGATCCCAAAAAAATCCGATTTTTTTTTGAACGTACGTTAATCCTTAACGTACTTCCCAGAAAAAAATAGGGGCAAAATTGTCTCAAATAGGTCGTCTGCCGGCCGTTTTAAGATACGTGGCGAAACAGTAAAAGCAAAAGCTAAAACGACAATCATTGAGGGACGGAGGGAGTATTATTGTTATTTTTTTCAAATGTGTGATTAAAAAAGAAAAGAAAATCTGTTTCATAATTTTAATATTTTAATGAAAAATAATTAATAATTTAAAGTTTTTTTCACGGATTTTAATTCTTTCCAATTATTAAAACGTTGTAAATGAATCTTAGCCCTTCATCTTTTAAGCTATTAATTAAAATATTAAGAATAACTAGATTAGCTCATTTGTATAGATTGTTTTTATGTTTTTAAATATTTAAATCCAACCAGTGTAGATGGAAGGGTATGAAATAACAATGAGAGATGTTATTCTTTCTTTTAATCATGCACGTCCTTGTAGGGGTGTTCATCGGTATTACCGAACTTCCGAATTACCGAACTTTTGAAAATGCAAACCGAACCGAATTACACATAAGTCATACCGAAACCGAATTACCGAATTGAAACTTCGGTAAATTTCGGTTTACCGAAGTTGACCGAAGTTTCCGAAATTATTTCCATATCAGAAGCAAAATTCATTTGAAAATGGACATGCCCAGTTGGAAAACCTTCACTTTCAAGAGTAATAGTCTCCAAGAAGAACACTTTCTGGTGTTTATTGCGCACTGCTATGGCTCCAACCTCTCCAAAATCAGAACCTATTGTAAATTCTGCAGTGTAATGAACCCTCTCTGCCTTCACATTTGATTTCCTTGACCAATCCTTCAACACTGCCTCTCTGCTCCTCTTTGGTGCTTTTGTCTCTACAAATAACAAAAACCAATAAACTTAGAAGAAGAAACCTTACGAGATCTGAATCAAGGCTGCACTGCTATGGCTCCTCTCTGCACTGCTATGGCTCCTCTGAATCAAGGCTGGCGATCGGCGAGTGGAGGACAGGAGGAGGTGGCGAATCGGAATCTGGCGATCGGGATTTCAGATTTGGGAGAAGAGAGAGAGAGCGAGAGGTGAGTGACTGGTCTGTGCGTGTGTTGTGTGTGAGTCGTCGTGTGGGTGTGAGTGGTCGTAAGAAAGAATGGAGAACTGGGCATGGGCCAAGACATGGGCCAAGGCCTAATGGCCCTAATATATTGGGCAAAAATTTCGGTAAGTTCAGTTTACCGAACTTTCAAATTTTCATACCGTACCGAACCGAACTTAAAGTTCTCATACCGTACCGAACCGAACTTAAAGTTCGGTAGACGATTACAGAAACCGAAGTTATCGATACCGAAATTACCGAACCGAAATTGTAAACGGTTCGGTTCGGAAATTCGGTAATTCGGTTTTCGGTAATTTTGAACACCGCTACGTCCTTGCATAAGTTACGGACGGAAAGTCATCTTTTGAGAAAAGCTCAGACGACAACGCAGACGATAAGCCACTTGTTGTGCTCAATTTTTATCGTCTTTCCCGGAATACTCCTCGTCATATTCCGCTATTTACCAAACTAACACGTTAACGACGTAAAATAAATACCCCAGTGGCAGTCATGTTATTACATAAGTCACTGAACCACATTATGGGGATTCTACAGTTGCTACAGTTCATAGAGAGCTGAAATGAATCAGAAGCTTCTCTGTGATGTTCCCTGCCGGTATGGTGTTTGGGTTTTAGGCTCTTTTATTGATTGATTGATTTTGACTTTAATATTTGATTGAATGGGAAAACGCTCCTCGTTTCTCTGAAATTGCGGGCTCCTGTATCCTGATCATTCTTCTTCCTCTTCTTTTGCTTTTGCCTTTTCCTCCTTATAATATACTACTAACAAGGGTTTTATATTACCACAAATCCTTCCCGAGCAAATAATTGCTTTTTGTTTCCTTCTGGGTATGATTCTTTTCCTAGATTTAATTCGTAAAGTAATTTTTTTTATGGGGTTCCTTATTATATCATTTCATTTTGGTATGAGTTCTGTTTTTTTTGGTTTGTTAATTTTGTAAGTGTTGATCATTGCAGGCTGTGTGGTATTCTCATTAGGTGGACGAAGAGTGAAGCAAAGATGCGTGCACCATCATTGCTTGCGCAGTGTTTGCCTGGATTGGTGCCTTATGACAAAGGGAGTCATACTGCATCCCTTGTTTCTGAGAGAGATGTGCATCTCCCCACACCAGCTGTTGAGATTCTCCCTTCAAAGGTAGTAATTCGTATCATCCGTGAAAGATATCAAATTTTTATGTCTTAGGAGCTGAAAATGTGAAGTCATATGGTGTTTTTCTAATGTGCAGATGGTTCACCCTTATAAGTATGCTGGAGAGAATGTAGAATCGCAAGAGCTTAATGTGTTCAAGGTATTGCAAAATTCTTGTTTGATTGGTTGCTATGTATGCCGAAGTTTTTTTCGATGATGGCATTTTCTTTTGTTTTCATCTTATAGGGGAGAGTTATTGTGTCTGATATCATTGGATTCAATGGGTCTGAGATTATGTCCTCAAAGCCAGATGGTTAGTTCTTACGATGCTAGCACCAAAATTCAAGTGCTTAGATTTATTAATTATAGTGCAAGATTCAAAGAGTCAAGCATATTCCATTTGGTTTTGCAGGCTTTCTGAAATCTTGGGATAGCTCTATTGACCTTGTTAATGTCCTTAAGCATGAAATTCGTGATGGGCAGCTAAGCTTTAGAGGCAAGAGGGTTCTTGAGGTAAGTACATCAAAGGAACTTTTGGTACTTAAGAGAAATTATACTTGCTTTTCTGTGGAAAGCTTTTGTCCTTATTGTTACAACCTTCCTTGCGTTTTTAGCAAGAATTTTCCAGTTTATACAATTGATAATATGAGCTGATAGCTGACATCTCCACCTGGTGATTCTTGCAGCTTGGTTGTAGCTATGGAGTTCCTGGAATTTTTGCTTGTTTGAAGGTAAATGCCATTCACAGACATTTTTCCGTGCTTCTTTTTGAGAAAATGTGAATATACAAGTTTGATGGCTTCTTTCTTGAGTACATGGTTATATGCCAGCTAGAAAAAGAAACAAAATTGCCATTTTGCATGTCCTCTGCAATATCTGTTCTATTATGTCTAACAGTTGATGCTTTTACAATATATATTTTCTTACTCCTGCTTAAAAGAATGGTTTCTCTGGTATTCTCTTAGCAAGAGTAGGTATTGAAATTGTGTTATAAGCTCTAATTTTTTCAACCTCCCCCCCAAAATAAAAAAATAAACTCTAATGTCCTGGTTTTAAATGACTTGAGGGTTGGATTTTTCTTTCCAATTCTTCTGTAAGGATGTAGAGCTTGACAGTTTATTTGATGTGGACTAATTATGGGTTTTGAGTTGCTTCATAGGGGGCTTGTACAGTGCACTTCCAAGACTTGAATGCGGAATCAATAAGGTGTACAACCATTCCCAATGTGCTCGCAAATCTTGAGCAAGCTCGAGACAGGCAAAGCCGACAGCCAGAGAGCCCCTTGACTCCCTCAAGACAAACTCTGGCACCATCAGTTCACTTCTATGCTGGAGATTGGGAGGAACTCCCCACAGTTTTATCAGTTGTGAGGAGTGAAACATTTGAAGGGACAACTGGGATGAACCTGAGCTTCTCTGAAGAGGATTTTATGGATGGATGCAGTAGTCATGATGGTAGCATCGTAGGGCAGGAAGCCTCCTCAAGAAGATCAAGGAAGCTTTCAGGAAGTCGTGCATGGGAGAGGGCTAGTGAGACAAACCATGGAGAAGGTGGTTATGATGTTATTCTGATGACAGATATCCCATACTCACTGACTTCCTTGAAGAAGTTGTACACACTCATCAAAAAGGTTAGTTTTGGTGGCTTCTTGTTGCTTGATTCTTTCATTTTGTAATTACACGCGACATCTTCTTTCCTTGAGATGGGGCAATACTGTGAATAAGGTGACAAAGTATAAACAGTGGCTTGGATTTTAACGGAATATGAAGGAAAAATTCTTTAGAGCGTAAGGGGAAAGTTCGGCATAAGTTGGTTGGGTGAAATGCCAAAATTACTCATGGTTTTTGAATCAACTAAGTTACCGTGCTGTGATGGCTTTGCTAACAATATGTTCAACAACTTATTAGTATTCAGCTTTAGGCTCTAGTTCAAGGTGTTCGCATTCAGCTTTAGATTACAATACCTTGAACTGTGATAGCATGCTGATGAATGCCTAAATGATAGCTTCTTCTTTGACGAAATGTTATTCGTGTTTCTGCATTGATGTGTCATTTCACATATGGTCACTTCCATCAAACCAACTGTTGGATACTATGGATCATGTCCCAATTTTGAAGTCAGTGAGACATCCTTTTCGTTAACTATTAAAATCTAAAGTTATAGGTAGTCAATTTGAAAAGATGACAAAATATGAAGGTTCGGTCTGTGAAACCTGGATTTTTCCAAGACACTCTCTCATGCTTCAGTGATCTCTGTTCATTTGCGTCTAGTTTTATTTTTAACTGCTTTGTTGTTTTACCAGTGTTTGAGGCCTCCCTACGGAGTATTATACTTGGCAACGAAGAGAAATTATGTCGGCTTCAATAATGGAGTGCGGCACCTGAGGAGCCTTGTTGATGAAGAAGGCATTTTCGGAGCGCATTTGGTTAAGGAGATGACTGACAGAGATGTTTGGAAGTTCTTTCTCAAGTAAAGGAGTCGACACAAAATGGCCCAAGGAGAAACAGCTAACTTGTTACAAAATTTCAGATACTATTTATTTGTTCAAAAATATTATATTTGTATAGTACTAGACATTAGAGTTTTATTATTATTATTATTATTATTTTGGTTTCAAAATCAGAAGTAGTTGGACCAAAGGGGCCAAAAATATTTGTGTTTAGTATTACATGCATTCTTAACTCTAGCTTCCGGCAAAAATAAATTTCTTTTTTTAAAGGTGAACAGAACTTTAAATAAAGGAAAATTTTGGTACATGAGATGAGAGCCTTATAAAAATCTGGTGAATATTGTTACAATATGTACTATGATATGTTTTGTATAGAGTCCAGACCAATGCTAGAATGTATATGAAAGTGGAGGGTTTAAGTAAGTGAAGCATTCATTTAGTATTACGTGTTTTTTTTTTTACAATATTCAAAAAATAATAAATAAAAAAGTAAATTGTAAATAGCATTTATTTTATTTTTTGTCATTATATTAAGTTCTACCATATTAATTATTTTTTTTCCAAATACTTTACTATTTATTTTTAATTTTTTAATTGTTAAAAAAGGTTAAAATTTCAACTTTTAACAAACTGGAATATAAAGTTTGTAGTCCACGCTTTTAAACTAGAGAGAGTTAAATTATATGATCTATACCAGTAGGATCCAAGTTTGAATCTCACATCTGCCTATAAAAAAGAGGGTGATGTTAGATCCCGAAATAGCAGCCCTTGTTCTTTCTTGTTGAGATTCTGACCTTGATTATTGGTTGATGATGTGGCAGCTCCTCGGGCATGGTTTCGCCTCCAAGAACTTAGGTGTGGGCCCGGAAAAGACACTCTGACGATCAAGTTAAATTTCCCATATGGAGATAAAAAGTAAGAGGTGAAAATTGAGAGTTGAGGTATGTAATAAATTATGTTTAGAGGTACTCCCTTGAGACTATATTTATACCCTTCAATAGCTAGAGTTTTGAGTACCAAATATGGTGGGAGATCTAGGAGTTTAAGGACTTCCCTATATCAAGTAGAAGTAGGCTTCTAGAGAATTAATTATATTCCTTAATTAAGCGATAGAGGTGAATATTTCCTATCCTACTTGGAGTATAACTTGCTGATTTAGAGTGCGCAGTGAGGATATGAGCTTCCCTTCGAGTCGTAAGGCGATGAGTTAATTTTGAAAAGGAAGATTTATATTTCTTTTCAGATACATCATTCTTTACTAAACGAAGTTATGAGGCGTGCTTTTTTGTGTAACCTATGGGCCGATAACGCGACTCATATTTGACTAGCGTATTGGACTTAGAGACTATAGGCCCCTTAATTGCCCCCGCCGAAGAAGGGTTAAAGGCAAGTTTAAGGCTTATTTGTGACATTACCAAAGCTCATGGCGTGTTGTCAAAGTAGGGTGGAATGGGAGTTATATCTTTTTGCTCAGACAAGCTTTAAAAGGGTGGAGAGGAGACGACCGAATCGTTCTCTTTCTTGTAGTGTAGGTGATATATTATCATATTTAAAGAAGTCTCTACTAGATCTTATGTTACTCTTTGTTTGTCATTCGTGATTGCCTTCTAATTATTTGAGAAAGAATGGTATAGAGAATGTTGTCTACTGGCCGAGAGGATCCTTCCTACTCCTTAAAACATGAGAACTTCTTCGAATAACTTAGGGGTAGTAAAACTAGTAGATTCTTCCCGAAATAGGAGATTGAGGGTTGGCGAAATTTTTGAAACTCTTGTGAACTCATATGTTAGTGTAGTCATGACGGATCACTCATATTTCTTAGAGAAATAGTTTTTTACCCCCTAGACTATTCGCGAAAAACTAAAACCTCCACTGGATAAAACAATGCGTAATTCATATCCCCTAGACTATATTTTTTCAAGCAAGTTACCATTTCCATTTAAAATTAGTTGTGAATCTAACGCATTACCTGCTTCTTTAGATTTTTTCTTTTTTAAAAACCTATTATTCCAAGTAATTAACATATAAACTCGCATCTTCGATTCCTCTCCTTCACCCTCTCCTTTTTTTGTTTTTTTACCAAATCCATTTTCTCATCTCACCATCGCTTCCTCATCCTTCCATTAGTGCCTCCAAATCCATTTAAAGTGTTCTCCTTCACTGTGTCTCTTCCACCCTTGTTGTCACAACCGCCATCCGCTATCCGTGGCCACCACCGATTCATCTCCTCACTACTTCATCACTTTTCCATCACCACCATAAATCACCATCTTCACATTGTCTATCTTATAGGTTTAAAAAATGGAAAAAAAGGGAGGTAATTACTAGGGAGTGCATCTTTTTTATGGTTCTTGGGCAGCGAAAGTGAGAAATTAGATATGAGATACCATGAATTTGATCTACAAGTTTGCTTTTTCCAGATCTACAATTTTGCTCCACCCACTTTGATCAGTTTGATTTTACTTCTTGGATACCATGAATTGATGAGAGGTGTCTAGCCTATACCAAATTTGTAAAAGAAAACGAGGTAGAGAGAACAATGAGTCAAGTGAGTCAAGAAATTTCAATATTTTGCTCAGGGTATGTTAAATTGTTGATTGGGATTTTGATTGTAAAGAGATATGGATGGGATTTGGATTGTAAAGAGATATGGATGTGGGTATATTTCCAATGAAAAACTCTTCTCTGTTCTCTCTTTGTGTTAAGAAAAAAAATAGGTTTTCAAAACAAAAACAAAGAAGCTAAGCATTACTTTTTTTAATCAAGAAATAGAAAGTCAAATTTGGAATGGGTGTCGAATGCCCCTTAACTTATTTGCGTTTGGTTTTGTTGATTGGGATTATCGTAAGGCATTTTTGTTGAATTTAAAATTTGCATTTTAATTATTTACCGGGAAAGTGATTTGTGTAACCCAGTGTTATCAGAACATGACCGGACAACAAACCTGAAATGAAACTTTTGTGGTTCAACCGGGTTCGACCGGATTGTAAATGTTGAACCATTTTGAACCGTTCAATCTTAGATGATTGAACCGGATTAAACCGGCTGGTTTTTTTACTGTAGCATTTTATAATATATCAAAATAAAATATCAAGTAGATCAAAAGTTGAAAATAAAGAAACTATCACCTTGGTTGATATTTCTGGCCCAAATATTCGAGCCCAATAGTTAATTAAAAGAAACTCTCTTCTTTCTCTTCACTTCCTTTCACTCTTGGGCCGACCCACTCCCTTCTTTCTCTTCATTTTCTTTTACTCAACGGGCCTCACTCTTTTTCTCCCCCATTTTCTTCCTTTCACTCCCTTTTCATTTTTCATTTGGCCACCGGCCCGCGTCCCTCTCCTCTCTTTCTTTTTCTTTCCTCATTGGCTCATTCCATTTCCTTTTCCAATTTACTGCAACCCTCTTCTCTCTTTTCCTTCTTTATTTCTTTCTTTGTTTTATTTCTTTCCTTCTCTTCTCGGCTCGTTCCTTTCATTATGCTCTCTTTAGTCTTTTCTT
The DNA here is from genome assembly GCA_963691705.1 of Viola odorata. NCBI lineage: Eukaryota > Viridiplantae > Streptophyta > Magnoliopsida > Malpighiales > Violaceae > Viola > Viola odorata. The sequence continues at coordinate 50,089,463 of OY829537.1, read as the reverse complement.
TCCTTTCTTGCAATGGATTGTGGTGGTGGCTGTGGATTTGTGGTGATGGTTGCGTGGCTGTGGTGATTCGGGTCGGTTTTCGTGAGTTTTTGGGCGTGGTGATTGGTGTGGATCGGAGGACGGAAATGGGTGGTGGTAATGGGTTGTTTCGGTAGTGGGAGATGGTGGCCGTTTGGGCGGTGTCAAAACGACGTCGTTTTGGGTCGTGGGCCGTGTCAAAACGACACCGTTTTGACTCGTCATCGAACCAACCGGTTTGACAGAAAATTGGCCGGTTCTTCGGTTCGTTAAAAACCAGTCGGTTCGATTGGTCGAACCCAGTTCACATGCATATCTGGTCCAATAGTTGAATCAGACCGAAAATGTGAAAATTCCCGGTTGAACCGGTCGGACCGGCCGGTCTAGTCTGGTTCTGATAACCAGGGTGTAATCGGTTATCATGGGTCACAATTAACGGAGCAGTTAGTAAAATGGACAAAAAAATGCTACTTGAGCGCAAAATATAGTCTAGGGGAGGTGAATTACACTTTTTTTTTTGTCTTGGGAGGTCTTTGTTTTTCGTGTATAGTCTAGGTGGGTAAAAAGCTATTTCTTCTATTTTCTTGATACTCTTCTTCTTCTAGTGGATGAGTATAGATATGTTCTCCTATTGCGATATATTCTTTACTCTTTAGGAGAAAAACTTATTCCTTTTAGTAAGGAATTTCTTTCTTTTCCATATGGAAATTCGCTTCTCTTTACCATGCTGGCTTGTTCTAGTATGTTTGATTTATGATACTTTGAATGGAACTTAGGTACTCATAGTTCGATGAGAAGACTTTCTTGTTGGAAAATGAGACTTTTCCTTTCGCAAAACTTGCGTTCTTGGCTAAGAGATATTGTATTTTCTCAACGCCTTCCCTTTTTACACTAGCAAGGGCTTTTCTGTTCTTTTCTGTTTCTGGCTTTTTGATAGCATGTGCTTTATATATATTTTGCCCCCTCTTTTCTGTCCACTTTAGACCTAGATGCTACTAATTAGTGTCTATTTCCTTCCTATTTGCAGATATGGACATTAAAAGGAGAATTCGCGAAAATACATGCTTTCGGCTAGATTCTGAAGGAAATCGAGCGTCAAGTTGTTGCAGCTGATTGTTCACAGCGTTGGGAAATCCGATCCAAGATTGGAAGTCCAATCCTGTTATGGAAAGTCCGATTATAGAAAGTATGATAGAGTTGGAATTTCTTCTCTCACGTGTCCAACTCATCAAGGAGCATTAATTACATACCTAGTTCAATTAGAAGTAGGACTTCAGGATTTTACTATATATATAGTTAGACTTTTAGGGTTTTGAGGGGTGTTCCACTTAGCGTTATTTTACTTCTCCTCCAACTTTGGAGAGTTGTGCCCTCTCCTCTTCTCCTCTCCTTCTTCCTATTCTTTTATATTTATATGTATTATTTCGTTTATGTCTTCTTTGTAGAACTAATCCCGATTTCCTAGTAAAGACAATTTAAGGTTTTTGATTCATTCGACCGTGAGATCAGACTGTGCTTAATATATTCTTATTCTTGTATTTACTTATTTATTATTTAAACGTCAATATTGCTTGTGCTTGATTTATAGTCTGATCAATCTATGTCTTGCCCTTGCTGTTTACCGTCGTTCTTGTAGCAATAGCTCTTATGTGAAGCTACTTGATAGAGTAGGCGCCTAGATCAGAGTCACTGGGTTGCCAATCCAATCTGACTAGAGTAAATAACTAATTAGGGTAGAGGCTCTGATACGATCCGGCTTAGGGTGAGTAGGCCGAATGTATATCTCACTGGGAGGATCTAGCTCCTACAGTTTGAGACACAAAACAACAAGAAGCACAAAAAAAAAATTGGTGGAAAACAAGGGAGACACGCAGTGGAATATGGGATACAAAAAGATAGATTTTACCTGGAAGAATACGGTTGAGATTAGAGGTGGATGATTGAGTAAACGAACGATTGAAACTTGAGTTTTACTTGAAACACTTCTTGGACAGATGGTTACAATCTTTCAAGAACACAAACACTCAATAATTCAAGCTCATAAACTCACACAAATAAAGTAGTAACAAGCTACACAATAATGATAGTTTATGTTTTACTTGCAAGTGATCAAAGTACTATCAAAATTAGAAGCTTACAAAATATGAGTTTAAGGTGAATAAAGGAGGAGGAACTCTCTCTCTCTCAATCAATATTCACTCATCAAAAACTGTCTAAGAAACGAAAGAAATAAGCTATTTAAACTATTACACAAAATAGGGTCTTTTGAGCCAAGTTTTCCCTTAAAAAATGCCTAACTTAGCCAATTTTCCAGGGATAAACGGTATGTTGTGTAAGGCTAAATGGCATGCCATTTATATCTAAAATTTTGGCTCCAGAAAACATTTTTTAAAGGGCATGCTGTTTAGGCTAAATGGCATGTCGTTTAGAGATAGTTTGTGGGAAACTTCGCACGTGCGTGCGAGGGAAGCTCGGCCACGCGGGTGGCCTCCGATTGGTACGGAGCTCGGCATATTTTTGATGCCTTTAGGCATGTCTCTCAGCCTCCAAATGTGTGCTCACTCAATACCAAGACTAGGCTAGTCGTGATCGTATTATCACCTTTCCTTTTGGAAGCATTCGTCCTCAAATCCATTGCTTTAAGATCGTGGTCTCGGTTAGGGATGGAGCTTAGGAAAGTATCCTCGTAGGTTCCCAATTCCTTCACAAAATCCATAGGATAATTCTACAAAATAGGTTCAAAAATAGAAAAGGAAGAATTCTCCTTGTTATAACGAGCTAGACGGTCCTCATTGCTCAAAGGCACGCTCATTGGATCGCTAGCAAATAAAACATTCACTCTAATCCTTTCCCCACACCTTTAACTCTTCCAAGCAACATTTCCAAGTTTAAACAAAGGGGGGGGGGGATAACGTTTTATCCCCCTGTACTATATGCGAAAAGCAGAAGCCTCCCCTATCCTTAAAAATGTGCATTTCGCCTCCCCTAAACTACCATTTTTGCGCAAGTTGCCTTTTTTCATTAGTTTTACTAATGGGACATTTGAAGGAACCGAGGCCATAGCTAGAGTGAGGAAGATCTTGGAATGGGGATGGGGCTCCAATTCTTAGACATTTCGGCCTTGGTGTGGCCGAATCCTAGGAGGAGGAGGGGGAGGTGCTCGACCTTGGGTTCTATCATGATTGTTTTGGACTTGTGTACTTAAGTAGAGGATACATCATCTAGAATTTAGGCCATGGCCAAGGCTTTGATTTGAAACGGAACCTAGGTCATAGCTTAAGACATGAGGACTTTGAGGCTCTTCGTAGTCTTCATACTCACTACAACTTGCGTCATCTTGATCTTGGTATTCGTCCACACTATCAATACTATGCTCATAGACATCTTCACCATAAGAATTGTATGCTTCATTACCATGAAATTGGTAACTATCATATGCATGAGAATAATAGTCATCATCGTCATACGGGTCATAGCCCTGATCACCATTGGAATGGCAGCTAGCGTCACCATAGGAATCATAACCATTTTCACCATTGAATTGGTTGCTATCATCTTCATCATATGCTCCTTGGTCACATGATTCATATTCACTATCTTGCGACATTGTACTGCGAAATAATACAAACTATTTATATATACATGTTAGTGAAAACACACCCTCACGTGTTTAAAACTCTCGGAAACATTGTACTCATAAATTCCCTCAAGTTCTTGTAATCAATCCCGCGCATTCGCAAGTATTCAAGCTAGCAACCTCAAGCAATCAATCGCAAGAAAGCAGACTCAAGAAGATGCAAGAAGGACACAATGAAAAAGAGACACAAAGACTCAAGAGCAGCGACTAACGGTATACCGTTAGGGCACTAACGTTATGCCGTTAGTTGAAGATTTTGGAAAAACCCTGGACTTGGACAGGAAGGAAAGAATGAAGATAAGAGAGGACTAGAGGAGTAAAAGACTCAAGTAAAAGACTTGGAATATTTTAAAGAAGACTCAAAAGAATAAGACTAAAGATGAAAGTATTAAATGAAAACTCAAAAAGACTTGAGTGACACATTTAGTTTAGGACTTGGACAAAACGTGTAGGACTTGGAAAAGACTATAGACTGGGAAAAAGTAAATTAAATGACTCAAGTTGATGTCCTTGGGCAGAAGGTGACGTAGGTGAGGCTTTGCAAGCCTTGGACTCTCACACCTTTCACTCTTGGTTGGCAACGGTAGGGTAGGATTGTAGGTGTACTTGTTCTCTCCTTTGTTTATTCTTTTTGTAAGGGATTTATGCTGGCATAGCTGACTTATGGGACAGCTAGAGAGGATATTTTAGAGGGTTGGATGCTATTTTTCTCTTGGGCACATAAGCTGCAACGTTTCTAGCTAGGAAAAAGAGTATAGGGGTATAGGGTAGGTGGTAGTTCCTTAAATTCAAGGAGTATGCTTGACAAAAGGTGATGAAGCTAGCTGTAAAGCTTTAATGAGGGAAAAATGACTCATAAATAAATAAATATTAAATAGGGAAGCAAAGACTTTCAAATGTTCGCAAAGCAGATGGATCAAAGGACAAAAAGATTCAAGAACAAAGATGAACACATGAAGAACACAAAGAGTGTTCTTGACAGACTTTCAGATTTTGACACTTAAAAATAGAAAATGACTGAATTAATTCACAAAACTTAATAGGGATACTCCTAAGACATAGAACTACTACAAATTTAATTAAGGAAAGCAAAAATAAATCCAGCTGGAACACACTAGAAACAAACCAACAACACAGGAATGACTTTTCTCGGGTGAAATTTGCGCACCTTTCTATTTTGGTCCAAATGCATAAGAGTTTCATATAATTTCCAGGATTAAGAATAAATTTTTTCACAAACAAAATTAAGTTTATGCACATAAAATTTCAGATTTTTCTAGGCGGGGTAACAACCACAACAACAACAAACTCAAGAGCGCCAAAAGCTCCGCTACCACTTGATACTATCCGGCTTAGGGTGAGTAGGCTGAATATATATCTCATGGAGAGGATCTAGCTCCTTGAGTTTGAGACACAAAACAACAAGAAACACAACATAAAATATGGTAGAAAATAAGGGAGACACGTAACGGAATATGAGATACAAAAAGATAGATTTTACTTGAAAGAATACAGTTGAGATTAGAGGTTGATGATTAAGTAAACGAACGATTGAAACTTGAGTTTTACTTGAAGGACTTCTTGAACACACTGGTACAATCTTTCAAGAACACAAACACTCAATAATTCAAGCTCATAAACTCACACAAATGAAATAGTAACAATCTACACAATAATGATAGTTTATGTTTTAGTTGTAAGTGATCAAAGTACTATCAAGCTTAGAAGCTTACAAGATATGAGTTTAAGGTGAATAAACAAGGAGGAACTCTCTGTCTCTCAATCAATATTCACTCATCAAAAACTGTCTAAGAAATGAAAGAAATAAGCTATTTATACTATTACACAAAATAGGGCCTTTTGAGCCAAGTTTTCCCTTTAAAAATGCCCAACTTAGCAAATTTTCCAGGGATAAATGGTACTCCCTCCTGCATCAAATAGATGTCGCCCACTGTTCATGCACGCATATCGAGGAAGCCGAATGATGCACTATTTGACCCCGAAAAAATCCGTACTTTTTTTTCAACGTACCTAAAGCCTTAACGTACGTCTGAGAAAACATTCGGGCAAAAATTGTCTCAAATAGTGAGTCATCCGGTCTCCTTGATATACGTGCAAATAGTAAAGAGACAACTATTAAAAGCCGGAGGGAGTATGTCGTTTAAGTCTAAATGGCATGCTGTTTATCTCTGGAATTTTGGCTCTAAAACATTATTTTTAATGGTGATACGATCATGGCGGATAATGTAGATGCACCGATGATTGAAGCCCATGCCGATGATGCGCAGATACTAAGCATCAGGACCATCGCGACGCAAGGACCGATAACCAAAAGTTAGGGGTGTACACGGTCCGGTCCGGGCCGGAATTACCGGGCCGGTTCCGGTTCTGACCCAGATTTTTATTTTATTTTTTAAAATTTTGTATTTAAATAACAAATAAAAGGAAAAAAATGGGGACTTTTAATTGAGTTTAAAAAAGAAAAAAGAAAAAATGCATAATACGTTAGTAATTTAAACATTAATACAATTTAAATTAAAAGCATAAAACTCTAAACAATTAGTATTTTTTAATTTTATGACAATTGATAATAATTAATAGCTATATTGTTAATAATTAATGGTCTTATTTTATACATATTAACTATATAAATGGCTATTACAATTTACAATAATATATTACTAGTATGTGCCATGTTAACTATATAAATGCCTATTAAAATTTTATTTCTTAGTTCTTACTACGGAGAAAATGTTTCTCTCATAATAATTCTCATATAACGTCCTTAATAAAATTTTGTATTTAAAATAACAAATAAAAATAAAAAAAATAAAAAATGCATGAGGAATTTTAATATAGTTTAGAAGGAAAAAAGAAAGAGGAGGAGTTAAGTTTAGAAGGAAAAAAGAAAGTGGGAGCCAAGAGGATTTGAACCTCTCCCCTTTAATATAAAAGGTAAGGAGTTAACCATTAAACCAAATAGAAACTTTGATATCATTGTACATATATATATTTTCGGTTCTACAGGTTCTCTGGGCCGATTCTCGAATTTTGAAGGTTGGAGAATCGGACCTAACCGGAACTATCCGGTCCGGGTAAAAAAGAAAAGACGGTCCGGTCCGGTCCAGGTCAAAACCCGGTGATTTCGGTCCGGTTCCAGGGTCGGCCCGGTTCTTGTACACCCCTATTAGAAGTAAGGCCAAGAAACTTGCACTATGGATTGGGGCAGCAATGGAAGAAATATTCGAACCTAAACGGCGAACCTTAACGGTGATGAAACATCGTAGCGGGGCTCAAGAACCTAATGATGAACCTTATCGAAAATCGACACCTTATCGAGAATGTGCACTATTCCAGAAGTGATCAACTATCGGTAACCTTTAAAGGAGTTATCGGGAACAATTATCTACCGGGGGAGGACACTTACCAGAAATCTTCAAAGAGCTGTCAGGCGACAACAAAGCCAACATATACTTATCGAGAACCAACTGGGAAGCTACCAGATACCGATAACCAACTGCACCTCTGACAGTTTCACGCACGCAACATTTTGGACAATTGGAAGCTTGAGCTAACGGCATACGGATATGTAATCTATCGGCATACCCTTAGCCTCCATATTTTAATTAAAGAGAATTATGTACTTTATTTTGTATGGCCAACCATGTATAAATTGGCCAGCCATTCCATTTTATAGTTAGTTTAAACTTTGAGTGAAATTGTAGAGTAAGAATACTCCTCCCCTTTCACCCTAAACTCCCCCTTCCTTGAGAGAGTTAGCTTGAGTTGAGAATACTCCTCCTTAACTCTCTATGGGAAACCTATCTTTTCTTATGAGTTTGTTACTTGTGTTTACTATAACATTCTTGTGTCTTTTAGTAATCTATTATGAGTGAAATATATGAATATTATTTACTATTTTTTCATCCTCGTGATCTTCAAGATTTGAGTGTTTCAACGTCCATCACTGTGCTTAGGTCATCCTTTCGTTTCCTTCATTCACTATCGGTAACATTGTCTTCTTCTCGTGTTCTATCTTTATCTTTGTCTGTTGCGCATCCGTGCCCTTCTTTCTTTATTTGAATCGTGCTTTCCTTGTTGTTGTGTGGATAAACTCTTGGGCTAGATCCTCCTAAACATTCATACACTATGGTTCATTCAATTCGAGGAGGAGCGTATCATGTAGTAGCAGAGCATTTGGTGCCTAGAATTTTTATTCTTGAGTGTTCATCTTGTGAATAGTGTCCTGCAAATCTTCCTTCACCATCTCCATTATTACTTGAGTCTAAACTCTCATCCTTTAACCCTAGTGTCGTTTGAGATAGGTTGGTGACTTTGAGTTCCACATTTTTTCAGTAAAGAAGGATCAAAACAGTAAAGTTTGGTGTTGGTGTTCATCCTATAATTTCCAAGTTTGAGTTTGTGAGAGTGTTTAATCCAAAATATTTTCAATCCACCAAAGAAATTATTTTTCCCCTTAAACAAATCTATTACCCATCAACTGGCCATCAACTTCCATCCCAAGCAATTAATGCCCAAGATAGGCCAACCGCCACTCTTCCCACTTTCTTGAAAATATCTTACCAAAAACACCTAGCCTACTATTGCTACCCGATTTTTGATTTTTAAATCTTTCTTCAAAAGGTTTTTCACATTTTCAAACATCAATTTTCAAAAATCGTACTTCCATTTATTTTCAAAAATTTGATGTTTATTTTTACGCTTAGTGTCATCTAAATTTTATTTCGTACTTTTTTTTGCATTTTATCACTTTTCCCATTCGAACTCATATCGGTTCCGAGTAAAATTCTCGAAACCGATGGTTGAACAACTTTGGTCATTAGCTACTTATTTTTTATTATTTTCATAACTCGCGCTATCTCTTTGTGTTTCGTTCAATTTTTTATTTTAGCATTTTTTCCGTTCGAACATTTATCGCTCACAAGCGAATTTTTATCGAGCGATACGGCGAACTTTTCATCGCTTACTGTATGCTAATCATTGCAGCTTATTTTATTATACGTTTTTAACATTTTTTGTTCGAGTTTATATTCGCTTTCTCGCAAAATTGCTCGTACCATCGCCTGAAACTGAATAATTAAATAATAAATCAAGCTTTTCATCTCTACCATTGATCTAGTTGACTTTTGAAAGTCAACCAAGATCAATGGCCCTCTTATTTTCCACGAAAGCATGCATTGTTTCATTTGGTTCATTCACAAAGCCGAAAGCAAGCTTCTTCTTCCTCATCTCTTCGCGATCACGTCGAGCCTCGATCGTTGATCCAACGCAACCAGCTACTAGCTACCAGCTACCAGCCTATGCTGCCTCGTCATCTCCCCTCCGACGTCATCGTGTTGACGTCATCTCGCCCTCAACCGACTTACTCTCCCTATAAATAGCAAGCAAGCTCTCTCATTTCTCCCTCTCTAGCACTGTTCTCTACCACGAACAGCTGCTTACTTCAACCCTTTGGTTGAAGTTACATCTAGTTTAAAATTTTGTTCTTTGTTTTAAGCGTTTTATGCATTTCTTTTCAAAAAATATTTGGTTCGTGTTTTAAAGAAAAACTTGGCCGTTTTGATTTCAAATAATTTCTATTTACTGTCTAGTTTAATTACATGGCTTCGTTTTAACGAATCGTTAAACGATTCGGACGAATTTCAAGTTTTTTTTATTAATTAAGTTTAATGCGTTTTTAATTAATTAAGCATTGTTTTGTTAAAATTTAATTACTGTGATTATGTATATAGGTTGCTGTGGTTGTGAGGATAATTTTAAGTGCAAAAAAATTCAATTTCTAGTACAGGTGGCCGGACCTTGGTCGCCGGCAGTAGCGTCGGCGACGCAAGGTTGAAGAAGACGCTGTGCGTCTTTGGTTGATGGGCCAAGTAATTACTTGGCCTAGGTGGAGAGGCGCTGAGCGCGCAAGGCCGGGCCGTGGCTAGCCCACGCTGGAGGAAGGAAGCAACGGGCCACGAAGGCCCAGGTGAGGAGAAGGACGGGCTCCTTCAGCCCACGCGTGGAAGAGAGGGGAGACGGGCCGCGTGGCCCAGGGGAGAGAAGGAAAAGCAGGGCCTTCGGCCCAGCGCGTGGAGGACTGCTTGGGTTGTCCCAGCCCAAGCTCAGCTCGGCTTGGCCCATCTGCAGGCCCAGCCTGGTGGGCCCACCCTAGGCCTAGTGGGACGAGCCCATTTTTTCATCTCGTCGTTTTTCTCGTGCTATCACGCGTTTGTATTATTTATTTTTCACACTTATTTATTTATCTTTCGCACTTGTATTATTTATTTTTCGCACTTGTTTATTTATTTTTCGCACTTGTATTATTTATTTATTCTTTCGCACTCGTACTGTTTATTTATTTCTATACTCGTACTATTTATTTATTTCTCAAATACTTGTATGCTTGTTTATTTTTGCCCGCTTTGCATGATTAGATTAATTTTTCTGTTCAAATAAATCTTTTTCGCTCACGAACAATAATTGTCAATTTTTTTAATCATTCAACGTTATCCTTTCTGCGTATCTCAAAAGGATAAAATTAACCATACCCCCCCCCCCCCCCACAAGTAGATATTTCTTACCCTTTTATTTATTTCACTCTTTTTCGCATATATGTAATCATATACATGAATATTTAGAATTTGTTAAAAATCCGTTGGGCATGATCACGTAAAGTAGGACTTTTTATTTTTCCAAGCATGATTTTAAACACCTCTTTTCTCCGGTAACCGTTTTAGGATGTGACTCGGGCGCCTAACACCTTCCCGAGTTCATAATACGACCCCGAACCATTGTTCTCGGGTTCAGACCCAACTTGCCTTAGCTTTTTATTTTGTTTTCTGCCATGTTCTCAAAAGATAGGTTCCCTAAACCTAGAAACAAAATAGGGTGGCGACTTCATTGACATTATGTGAGATGAGTCCGATTTCGTCTCACATCTAGTCCCAAACCCGCGTCGCATTAGGAAAATTCCAAAAAGGGGTGCGACAGTTTGGCGACTTCACTAGGGAAGCCAAATTTTTTTTGAGGTGTTTGTTTTTATTGTATTTATTTGCTTCGATAAATTGCTTAATTTTTCTCGTATGATTTCTTTTGTACATAATTGATATGATAAATTTTTGTATGCATGATTATTGATTTTATTTGTTAATAAATTGTTCACCTGATTCGTTGTTATTTGCTTTGATAAACTGTCATCGCATATGCATATCCACGCATAATCCCTATTGCCGGGCATTTCCAAATACGATTAGGTTGGTAGTAGTGAAGTCCTAGGGCCCATGCCCTGGTAAGCTTTCACGAACCCTCACTCGGACTTGAACCCCTAAATGGGTTGAGCACCCTGGATCCTTTTATGATTCGGTAAACGCTCTTATATCCATTTACTGAGGGACCACTTCTATGGTATCGTCCGGGAGCCTTCCAGCCAGAATAAAAATAGTTGGTGTCACCCCCGCATATGCATCATTTCGAAATGCATATATTGTGACTGTGTTTCACCTTTCTCACAACTGATTTCTCGAAATTTTCCACATTTCACAACTAATTTCTTAAAAATCTCATTTACAACTGATTTCTCAAATTCTTCCACATTTTACAACTGATTTTGCAATTTTTTCCGTATTTATAAATTTTTTCGCAAATTTTCTCGGTCAATAAATCTTTCCCGCAGTTTTTACACATTGGAATTATTTTCTCGCAAAATTTCCACATTGATAAATTTTTTCGTAAATTTGTCACTTGATTTTTTTTTTGCAATGCCTCATCTTTGCAAATTTTTTTTTTCTTTTCACAATATCTACAATTTTTTCCGCAACCTTTTGCGTGTACAAATTTCTTCGCAATCCTTCACACTTTAAAGCTTTTTTCCACAATTCTTCCACATGTGAATTGTTTTTTCCATGGTTACAACTTTTCAGCAATTTTTCCATGGTTACAAAAAAATTCCACAAAATTTCTCCATATGTGCGAATCTTTCCACAACATTTACATATCTAATTTTTCCGCAATTTTTCCCGTGTGTCAAATTTTTTCGCAATTTTTCCGCAATTTTTCACGTGTGTCAATTTTTTTTAGCAATTTTTCCACGTGTACAATTTCCTCGCAATTTTCCACGCGCGTCAAATTTTCCGCGTGTGTCAAATTTTTCACAATTTTTCCACGTATGCAATAATTTCCGCTATTTTTCCTCGTGTGCAATTTCTCCTGGTATGACTTTTCCCGTAATTTTTCACATTAACAAATTCTTCCGAAATTTTTTCCATGTGATTCTTCTGTAATCTTTTCCATGTATGCAAAAAAAATTCAAGTTTTACACATACAAATTCTTTCGTGATTTTTCCATGTTTATAATTTTGTCTCAATTATTTCGTAATTCTCCATGTTTGAGATTTTATGGTGCCTACATTATTGTTGTTATTGTACTTACCCCTCTCTTTCTCTCGCAGCGTGTAGACCTCGAAATGATATTTTGCATAATTAAATCACTAGTTAAACTTATAATTATTTCCTTCGTTCATTTTTCAAGAAAATGTTGCTCCCAGAAAGCAAACTATTCGTCGCAAGATCCATGTGACTAGACGGCAAATAGGAAAGATGACAGAGCATGGTAGAACGGAGGAGACATTAAAAGCTAAAATAACTGAGTTACAAAAAACAAGTTCGAGTTGTTACGGCAAGGGTTGAACAAGCTTAGAATGGGAACGGGCAACGATTGATTTTCTGCCCGGTTTTTAACCCTAGGGGAGCCATCTGCTTCAACTGCGGTTGCTGTTATTTCCATCATGGTAGCCCTTGTTCCTTAATCCAAATTCCCTTTAGTTCGTCACATCGAATGTCCCGACCTTTGAAGTTGGCATCACCAGACAAGGCGGTACACCCATTGGGCCACCTCTGACTAGGCCCAAGCTCGATCTCAGGCCATTCCACTTTATTCATAATTTTTGGACCATCAGGAACTCAGCCTCATGGGGGCAATCAGATGCAACCACATGTATCCGTCAGCTATTGGTTTTGGCACCAATAAAATAGAGGGGCCAAGTATCGACAAGTTGAGTCTGTTAGAGGAGAGAGTGAGGGTTCCCTTCGACCCAACAACTCCTGTGGATATGTGTATGGTATCAGGGATTACCATACCTCAGAAATTTAAGATTCTAGAATTCAAAAAGTACTCTGGGATCGAGTGCCCCAAGGCTCACCACAAAAAAATTACTGCAATAAGATGTCAGAGGTGGAACATAATGAACCTTTATTGATCCATTTATTCAAGGAGAGTCTGGCCAAGCACACCTTGACTGGGTCTATGGGGCTGGATAAGATCAAGATCAGGACCTTGAGAAGAGAACCGGCGAATCGGTGACGACTTATGCTCTGAAATTAAGAGAATTAGCAGCTGGGATCTCTCCTCTTTTGAGCAAAAAAACTCGTATCGATTTTGCAAGCACCTTCCAAGCTCCTTACAACACTCATCTCATCTCCCATCCGTCCAGAAGCTTCCTTGACATGGTCCTAGTGGCAGAGAGAGTGGAATAAGGAATCAAATCCGGAAGAATCATTGTTTCCGCGCCAAAGGAAACACTCAAGAGATCGCCTATCATGGAGGGAGATGTCAGCTTTGCCACCTACCAACTAGGTCGCAAGCAACCTTTTCCGTCGCCTCCACCATAACCCCACAAAACTCACCAGATAATCATAAGAACCGAAAACCACCGCCATCTTTTCCCATTCCTTTGGGAGAGATTTACAAGCATCTTGGCGATAGAGCAAATCCATTCCAACCTATATGACCTCCTTATCCAAAATGGTACAATCTTAATGCAAGATGTGAGTACCATGCTGAAACTCAAAGCCACACAATAGAAAACTATTTCGCCTTTAAAGGAAAGGTCAATCACTTGCTCAAGAGCGGATGGATCTCTTTAGAAGGGTTAGCCGAAGGATTCTACCCGACCACCAACTCTTGAATGAACGCTCTCCAGGCCCATAGTGGACCCATTCAGCTTATTCATTCAGCAGGAATATCTCCAATATTTTTGTACATTAGTCGAGCCTATGACTAGAAACAAGGGCGCTCCGTGGGGGGGCAACCCACATGTTCTTCTCAAATATTTCAATTTTTGTCAGTTTTAATTTTTAATTTTGAATTTTGGGATATCCTTCCCTTAGACTTACTATTTAATTCCCCATTTTATTTCAGGTGCAATGAGAATTGTAAACTGGGGGGCAAGCGGTTGGAATGACAACCAAAAGAAGTCAACAGGGAACATCAATGATGGGGCCCATTTTTACCAGGGGGCAAGGCGTAGGGAGCGGTAATTCACAACAAAGAATTTTGTATGTCCATCCTACCCTTGCCTTCAGATCATCGTTGTAGCAGGTGCAGAGGAACACTCCTCCTATAAACTCTTAAATGATTCTCCTCAGGAAATTTTACCATCAAGACACTATTCTCACCAAATGCCCTTTGCAAATCGTTCCTCATCTCGGTGAAGAAACATAACGAAGATGGATGTGTGCCCTTCAGGGACCCCAACCAACATAATGCGGTTTTGTTTGGTGCTACAACGACGATTATGCTCGACATGGCTTTAGATTGCAGATTTAAAATTCAACCGTGGTCAAATCCTTCATATTTTGGATTTGACCATCACAGCCATTCTTATCAAGCCCTCTCTGTGCACGTACACGATAATAATCATGTGAAGATCAATCCGCTAATTTGTGGGCCAGTAAGCACCGACGTTGACAGCGATTGCAGTCATTTGTTTTGTTTGCAATCCCTTGCTGCAGGAGCTAAAGTGTTGGAATTGTTCTCTGCAAAGAAATGACTGGCCAGATTCCCAGCGACAATCTAAATCTCCAGTTGACCAAAGATTCTCTTCCATCACTCAAGATGATGTTCAAGCCATACTTCTTGAACAAATCAAGATCATCGACAAATTGGTTATCCCCAGCATGGAAAATGCCTCCTCACTAGGAGCGGTCGCGGAGCGAATCGGGAAAGGTTTCAAAATGGCTCTTCATTCACTACAATGAGCTGGATTCTTTGCAGAACACCTTATAGTTGCAAACAACTAGTGTCAAGGTTCATTTTGAGCTCATCTTTCCTTGGCAATCTGACTAAGTCCAAGAGCAATTCGGTTGATTCTAAGGTTGGATCTACATGAAGAGTTCGCACCTCCACCTCTCAGCAAGGCGTTATCATCTGATCATCTAAGAGCCAACCTAAGCCCTGAACCCTATCCAAGGACTTGATGACCACCCCCCGCAATGCTCTAATTGACTATGATGGAACCGTTAGACATATTTGCAGCCATACCATCATCCAATTTAAGTACGGATGATGCAGGATCAGAATCATATCGCTGATTCCCCACCAGTGAACCTGTCTGATCATTAGTTACCGCTTGTTGTACACATCCGAGAGAAGTCCACTTTCTTCTCTGCCTCTTTAAATTTTTACAATCATTCTACATTCATTCCCGCATTGGGGGGCGATTCTTTTTAATTATTCATAAAATTCTTGTGAGTGGTCATACCCTCACGTTTTTTTTCTATAAAATTGATAAAATAGTTAAGATTTGTTATAAATTGTGAATAAAATTTTGAATAGAATCCACATTACCCTCAAAAATTTCAAACCTTCCTTAAATTAAGCATGTTCAACATGTTATTGCATCACGGATAGCTTGTGCATCCATTTGAAATTGTATGACATGCATGATCTCGCCTGCTAGCTCTTATATCTGCAGCATGTTTAGACGTAAGCAGTCATAAACACATCCCTGTGAGCATTTCGGGCCACCATATGAGTACAAATGCCTGACTAAGTGCTAGTTAGATTTGTATAATATCCAGGGTACATGCACCATTAGACATGGGATAGCAGTAAAATGACAGGGGACTTTGCTCTTTCTTCCATTGTTTTTATTTTTCCATAAGACAATGAGCAGTGCGTGACTGAGATGGCTACCTAGAGGAAGGGTGCACATCGAACTTGGCTCGCGCAAGAAGGGATGCGAAAGCTCTAAGGATTGTTGATGGCCAGCACTAGAAGAAGGTCGAACAAAAACAAGAGACGAAGGCCTAGACCTTAAACCAAAATTGAGGAAAGCCAGCACGAAAACTGTACTTGCTGGTGTGTTTTGTGTTCGAATAAATAAATAAATAAAAAGAGAAGAAAAAAAAGGGGAAAAAGAAAAGAAAAAAGGAAAAAAGAAGAAAGAAGGAAAAAAGAGAAGAAAAAAAGGGAAAAATGAAAGAAAAAAAGAAAAAGGAAAAAGAAGAAATCAAAAGTGTTCAAAGAACACAATAAAACAAAAGCAGAAGCAAGTGCAAACAGGGCCCCAAGGTCAGCTCTTAAAAAAAAAAATTAAAAAAAAAAATAACTCCATCAAAAAATCACCCCCGTGAAGATCCAAAAACTTGGGCACAGTAAAGGCATTCCCAATGAAAATCACAAAATTGGGCACAATACCCCCAAGGCGATCGGAAAATCACCCCCGTGAAGATTCAACAACTTGGGCGCAGTGCCCTCAAAGCAATCAAGAAGGGGCATCCTTAATGAAGATCAAAGAACTGGAATGCCTTGTCCTCGAAAAGATCATGAAAGA
This sequence comes from Viola odorata, assembly GCA_963691705.1. Lineage (NCBI taxonomy): Eukaryota > Viridiplantae > Streptophyta > Magnoliopsida > Malpighiales > Violaceae > Viola > Viola odorata. The sequence continues at coordinate 50,073,194 of OY829537.1, read as the reverse complement.
AAAGCATCTCCAGTAAGGATTCAAGAATCTAGGTGCTACACCCTCAAAGTGATCGCGGGAAGAAGCAAAGACTGAAGGACTTGTGCACTTACCCTCGCTATGGCCAATCAACAAGCCCTGTTCATTGAGAAAAATATTCACTTCTCCCCCCCAGCAAAGTCCTTTCGATTATATGATGGCCTATGCATGTGCATCTTCATTTGAAGTTTATTCACTCGGATTGACATTGCAAATCTGACTTTGTGCTATGTTTGTTGCATTTTTATGAGTGTAAACACGTAGCCTTATTTCTGAGTGTGAGCACAAAGACCAGTATCCGGTAAGGATTGCTTACGTCTACATGATGCGGGAAAGTCTTGTCCTTGAGGTCGTTATCTCCTGGGCAAGATGCAGATGCTTTTTCTAGGCTTGTATCAAGCATGATTATATGATAGAAAACTGGATGACATGTTCTCCAGAAATGCATAAATTTGTTGAACCTTCTCTTGATAGGGAAGTTGTTTTCACCTTGATAAAACCCTGGGGGCAAACCTTAGGGTAGTGTGGGAATACTTTCATATACAACATATATGATTTATTCTCGTCATTTTCCCAGTTATCATTTGCTCTCTTTCTTTTCCATACTACTTCGTGTTTGTTTCTTTCCTACTCGTAGGGTACAGGTATGGAAAGGAAATTCCGGCGAGGCCTCGCAAAATGGGTCTCGATGAGAAAATCATCATCTTCCCCTCATCATCAACAAAGCCTCCAATCAAATCGCCAAGTCGTGAATCTACGCACTAGCCAAGCAAAGCCTCCAGCCAGAGCACCAGGTCGTGAATCCAAGCCATCCATCCAAGCAAAGCCTCCAGCCGGAGCACAAACCTCGAATCTGCTCACTAGCCAAGCAAAGCCTCCAGCCGGAGCACCGGGCCGCGAATCCGCTCACCATCCAAGCAAAGCCTCCAAAAGGAGCACAAGCTGCGAATCCGCGGGCCATCCAAGCAAAGCCTCCAACCGGAGCTCTAATCTTCAACCTCACAATCTATCATGCAGCGGCTCAGTTCCCTCACAATCCAATCAACACCGAATGGAGTACGTTACCACTCCACTATCAGTTTTGTGCGGCGGATCATACTCTCCCTCTACCATCAATCATCCGAATGGGGTACGTTACCACTCCACTATCGGTTTTGTGCGGCGGATCATTCTCCCCCAATATCACGAGCAACCGAATGGAGTACGTTACCACTTCACCCTCATTTTTTGTGCGGCGGATCACATTCCTCCACCATCAAAGACCATCCAAATGGAGCACGTTACCACTCCTAAATCATTTTTTGTGCGACGGACCATGCTCATCTACCATCAATCATCCGAATGGAGCATGTTACCACTCCACAATCAATTTTATTCGGCGGATCACGCCATCCATACCCGAATGGAGTACGTTACCGCTCCGCAATTAATTTTGTGCGACAGACCATGCTCCTCCACCATCAAGACGCTTGAATGGAGCACGTTACCACTCCTAATCAACTTTGTGCAGCGGATCATGCTCCTCCACCATCAAGATGCTTGAATGGAGCACGTTACTACTCCCAATCAACTTCGTGCGGTGGATCACGCTTCCCCACCATCTGAGCATCCGAATGGAGGTACGTTACCACTCCCCTTTTAAAATTTCGTGTGGCGGTTCAAAACCCCACCTTCCAAGTTTTGTGTGGCGGTTCAAAACTCATTTATCAGTCTTGTCACGGTGACTTGGTCACTCGTATTGGTGTGACGACTTGGTCGTCCACACTTCAATAGTGTCGCGGTGACTTAGTCACCCATGTTGGTGTGACGACTTGGTTGCCCACTTTTCAATTATGTTGTGTGATGACTTGGCTGTCCACTCTTCCAGTCGTGTTGTGAGGTGACTTGGTTACCCATGTTGGTGTGACAACTTGGTCGCCCATATCCAGTTATGTCATGTGGTGACTTGGGCACCCACTTGCACATCTTGTTTTTTTAAATGATGCGAAAGGTCATGCCCCTCTCATCCTATTTTTAATGATGTGAGAGGTCATGCCCCTCTCATCCTATTTTTTTAATGATGTGAGAGGTCATGTCTCTCACATCCTATTTTTAATGATGTGAAAGGTCATGTCCCTCACATCCTGTTTTTAATGATGTGAAAGGTCATGTCCCTCACATCCTATTTTTTAATGATGTGAGAGGTCATGTCCCTCACATCCTGTTTTTTAATGATGTGAGAGGTCATGTCTCTCACATCCTATTTTTAATGATGTGAAAGGTCATATCCCTCACATCCTGTTTTTTAATGATGTGAGAGGTCATGTCCCTCACATCCTGTTTTTAAAAGGTGTGAAGGGCCACGTCCCCACATCATGTCTTTTTAACGTTGTGAAGGTTACGCCCCCACAACATGTTTTAAACGGTGTGAAGGGTCACGCCCCCACATCATGTCCTTTTTAACGTTGTGAAGGTGACATCCCCACAATATATTTTTAAACGGTGTGAAGGGTCACGTCCCCACATCATGTCCTTTTTAACGTTGTGAAGGTCACGTCCCCACAACATATTTTTAAAAGGTGTGAAGGGTCACGTCCCCACAATATGTTTTTAAAAGGTGTGAAAGGTCACGACCCCACATCCTGTCTTTTTAACGTTGTGAAAGGTCACATCCCTCACCTGATGTCTTCTTAACGTTGTGAAGGTCACGTCCCCACAACTTGTCTTTTTAATGGTGTGAAAGGTCACGTCCCTCACATCATGTCTTTTTAAAACATTGTGATTGGTCACGTCCGCACAACATGTCCTCTTTCAAACATTTAAATTTTCATAGTTGAGTCAGAGATACATCAGCATCAAACAAACACTCAAGCATCAATCAGCGACGGCCTACGAGTACGACCCTCGACGTAGCTGAAGTCTACTTTTCTGCATCAGCATCCGTGACTGCGATAGCCTCGCCCGGATACCTTTAAATTTCTGCATCATCTGTGACTGCGATAGCCTCGCCCACATACCTTTACTTTTCTGCATCAGCATCCGTGAATGCGATAGCCTCGCCCGGATATCTTTACATTTCTGCATCATCCGTGACTGCGGTAGCCTCGCTCGGATACCTTTAAATTTCTGCATCATCCGTGACTGCGATAGCCTCGCCTGGATACCTTTACTTTTCTGCATCAGCATCCGTGACTGCGATAGCCTCGCCCGGATATCTTTACATTTCTGCATCATCCGTGACTGCGATGGCCTCACCCGGATACCTTTACTTTCCTGCATCGACTTCTGACAATTGCGGTGTCCCCGTTCAGATGTCAAGATACACTTTCTGCAATTTACTTTTCTGCATCAGTGTAAAGCTGCGAGTACTGTCCTCGCCCAGATCCGAACTTATCACTCACCCACTCCCAGGTAAGTCTGCATTTATATTTTGCATTATTTTCAAAACCATTACTGACACGGGAGCAACCATCTTTACTGCTCATCAAAAATCTCGGTTACACCAGATTTTTGATAAGACAGTAAAGAGGGGGCAACTGTTGCTACCCGATTTTTGATTTTCAAATCTTTCGTCAAAAGGTTTTTCACATTTTCAAACATCAATTTTCAAAAGTCGTACTTCCATTTATTTTCATCAATCTGATGTTTATTTTTACGCTTAGTGTCATCTAAATTTTATTTCGTACTTTTTTTTGCATTTTATCACTTTTCCCGTTCGAACTCATCTCGGTTCCGAGTAAAATTCTCTAAACCGATGGTCGAACAACTTTGGTCTTTAGCTACTTATTTTTTATTATTTTCATAACTCGCGCTATCTCTTTGTGTTTCGTTCAATTTTTTATTTTAGCATTTTTTCCGTTCTAACATTTTATCAAGCGATACGGCGAACTTTTCGTCGCTTACTGTATGCTAATCATTGCAGCTTATTTTATTATACATTTTAACATTTTTTGTTCAAGTTTATATTCATTTTCTCGCAAAATTGCTCATACCATCGCCTCAAACTGAATAATTAAATAATAAATCAAGCTTTATCTCTACCATTGATCTAGTTGACTTTTGAAAGTCAACCAAGATCAATGGCCCTCTTATTTTCCACGTAAGCATGCATTGTTTCATTTGGTTCATGCATAAAGCCGAAAGCAAGCTTCTTCTTCCTCATCTCTTCGCGATCACGTCGAGCCTCGATCGTTGCTCCAACGCAACCAGCTACCAGCCTATGCTGCCTCGTCATCTCCCCTCCGACGTCATCGTGTTGACGTCATCTCGCCCTCAACCGACTTACTCTTCCTATAAATAGCAAGCAAGCTCTCTCATTTTTCCTTACCAATACACGAACCACTTCTCCCTCTCTAGCACTGTTCTCTACCACGAACAACTGCTTACTTCAACCCTTTTGTTGAAGTTACATCTAGTTTAAAAATTTGTTCTTTGTTTTAAGCGTTTTATGCATTTCTTTTCAAAAAATATTTGGTTCGTGTTTTAAAGAAAAACTTGGCCGTTTTGATTTCAAATAATTTCTATTTACTGTCTAGTTTAATTACATGGATTCGTTTTAACGAATCGTTAAACGATTCAGATGAATTTCAAGTTTTTTTATTAATTAAGTTTAATGCGTTTTTAATTAATTAAGCATTGTTTTTTAAAATTTAATTACTGTGATTATGTATATAGGTTGCTGTGGTTGTGAGGATAATTTTAAGTGCAAAAAATATCAATTTCTAGTAGAGGTGGCCGGACCTTGGTCGCCGGCAGTAGCGCCGGCGACGCGAGGTTGAAGAAGACGCTGTGCGTCTTCGGTTGATGGGCCAAGTAATTACTTGGCCCAGGTGGAGAGGCGCTGAGCGCGCAAGGCCGGGCCGTGGCTGGCCCACACTGGAGGAAGGAAGCAAAGGGCCACGAAGGCCCAGGTGAGGAGAAGGATGGGCTCCTTCAGCCCACGCGTGGAAGAGAGGGGAGACGGGCCGCGTGGCCCAGACGAGAAATGGAAAAGCTGGGCCTTCGGCCCAGCGCGTGGAGGACTGCTTGGGTTGTCCCAGCCCAAGTTCAGCTAGGCTTGGCCCATCTGCAGGCCCAGCTTGGTGGGCCCAGCTAGGCCGAACCCATTTTTTCGTCCCGTCATTTTTCTCGTGCTATCGCGCGTTTGTATTATTTTTTTCGCACTTATTTTTTTTTTTTCGCACTTGTATTATTTATTTTTCGCACTTGTATTATTTATTTATTTTTTCGCACTCGTACTGTTTATTTATTTCTATACTCGTACTATTTATTTATTTCTCAAATACTTGTATGCTTGTTTATTTTTGCCCGCTTTGCATGATTAGATTAATTTTTCTATTCAAATAAATCTTTTTCGCTCACGAACAATAATTGTCAATTTTTTTAATCATTCAACGTTATCCTTTCTTCATATCTCAAAAGGATAAAATTACCCATACCCCCCCGCCCACAAGTAGATATTTCTTACCCTTTTATTTATTTCACTCTTTTTCGCATATATGTAATCATATGCATGAATATTTAGAATTTGTTAAAAATCCGTTGGACATGATCACGTAAAGTAGGACTTTTTATTTTTCGAAGCATGATTTTAAACACCTGTTTTCTCCGGTAACAGTTTTATGATGTGACTCGGGTGCCTAACACCTTCCCGAGTCCATAATACCACCCCGAACCATTGTTCTCGGGTTCAGACCCATCTTGCCTTAGCTTTTTATTTTGTTTTCTGCCATGTTCTCAAAAGATAGGTTCCCTAAACCTAGAAACAAAATAGGGTGGCGACTTCATGGACATTATGTGAGATGAGTCCGATTTCGTCTCACATCTAGTCCCAAACCCGCGTCGCATTAGGAAAATTCCAAAAAGGGGGTGCGACACCTACCTATATCTTATAGCTAGAAATCATTAGTTGTGTGGGGTACCTAGTGCTAAAGTAGCATCTAGCTATTTCTCACTCCTATTTGTCCAGTTAAGAAGCAAATAAAAATAAAAATATTATAAGACAAAGGAGAGAAAGTATTACAACGACCCTAAATTGTACCCTACCCTACTTGACTAGCTAGTGAGTAGGCCTATACCTAATTACATCACCACCTGACTAAGGTCCTTCACTTGTCTTTGTTTTCCCAAGATTTTAGAGTCTTGTCTTTTCTCCCTTCTGTCTTCTCCTTTCCGTTAGAAGCTTGTGAGCATTAGTGAAGGTAATTGTAGACATAACTTGACTTGAAATACAAGGTTGGTTGCGGTAAGCAATTATCAGTTGCAAGTAACTTGTATAGATACTGAGAGTTTTTGTGAGGCTATCTTTTGCGAGTGATTCAAACACGAGAGTTCAAACACGTGAGGGGGAGATTATTTTACTAACGTTTGTGTAAGTGTGCAGGTAACGACTCAACACCATGTCTAACGTGAGTGTGGTAGGCCAAAATGATGCCAAGTACGATGATACCCTCAACTCGTTGACGACCCAGATGGATGCCTTAGAACGAAGGCAAACTGAAGTGTTGAATATGCTCCAAAACTTTATAATGTCCCAAAGTAAGAGTGTCGAAGCTTTCGTTACCCCCACCAATCCTAGCACGTTAGGCCTTAAGGTTTCCACAGAACCAAACAAAGACCAGGTAACGTGCGAAACCGAAGAGGAAGGCCATGACAGTGATGACAGTCCTGATGATCCCAAGAGGGTTGCCAACCGATGCTTCCCGCATGTTCTCACCACAGGACCGCGACGACATGGTGCTTCCACAAGCCTTGTCATTTTTGATAGCCAAGCTCAAACCATCCCAGACCGTTACACCTAAGGCAATCAGAAACCACATTACCGGGACCCAGAAGTTCCCACCATTAGACCGCGAGAGAGCAGTGGCCAGTACACTACCGGAGACCAAGCAATTATCGGTATGTCGTTAACACCTAGCGGCCTACTCGTAACTACGGAAAGTTCAACCCGCCAAAACCAAGAAGTCATCCACACAACCGGTAACCAAATCCCGATAACACCTAAGGCAATCAGAAACCATATTACCGGGACCCAAAAGTTCCCACCATTAGACCGCGAGAGAGCAGTGGCCAGTACAGTACCGGAGACCAAGAAATTATCAGTATGCCGTTAACACCTAGCGGCCTACTCGTAACTACGGAAAGTTTAACCTGCCAAAACCAAGAAGTCACTACCACACCCACACAACCCCATACCAAGAGCAAGAGACAACACCCCAATTTGTCGAACTGTTTGAACGACAACAAGAACATCGGGTTGATGATAATTTGAGTAGTATCAAAGTTTAGATCCTAACCTTTGAAGGTACTACTTATCCATCTAAGTACCTCCATTGGGAAGGAAATATCCAAAGGATATTTAATTATCATCTATATTTCGATAGTAAGAAAATCAAAATACCGACAATGGAGTTTGAGGGCTCTGCCGTTTGTTGGTGGGATAAGGTGTGCAGAGATCGAGGAGATATCGGTGCCATCCGGACATGGGAAGAGATGAAGCATGTGATGCGGGAGAGATTTATCCCTTCATCTTACAAACGAGACTTGCAAAATAAATTGCCAGGACTCAAGCAAGGAACCCTATTAGTAGGTGACTACTGCAACGAGCTTGAGTCCCTTCTTACCAAGACTGATACCCAAGAAGAGGAGGACATCACCATGGCAAGGTTCCTCAACGGTGTGAATGAGAAGATCAGGTATAAACTTGAGATGAAGGAATTTGACAGGTTGCAACCGATACTCCATTACGCGTTAAAGGTAGAAGCCCATGAAGCAACCAAAAGGAAACCCATGCCCAACCAAACCTTTCCCTCCTAAACCAAACCACCATGGAAGCCCTACCAACGTGACCAGCCATACCAAAAGGACTCCAAAAATACCACACCCCCTAGAACCGTGCCCATAAACCTAAAACATAAACACTATATTCCAAAACACAGCCCTTCCAACCCTCCACCAAAACAACCGGGCAATATCGGTAACCCCACCACCGCCACCCTAGACACCCTAGAAGTTTCTCCTCAAACATCGAGTGTTTTAAATACCACGGGAGAGGACACATTTCATCGGAATGTCCCAATCATCGTGTGAACATCCTTAGAGACAAAATCTATGAATTTGAGAGTAAGGGAGAACAACCCGGTCATGAGATCGGAGATGAGGAAGATAATACCAGGAGCAGTGAGGAAGAGATAAATCGAGGCACGATGATGACTTTGGTTGTAAGGAGAAGCATGGATGCTCAAGCCAAGGCTGGAACCGATTGTACGGAATAACGGGAAAACCTTTTCCATTCCCGGTGTGAAATCAATGGTAAGATAGCTTCGTTGATTGTTGATAACAAGAGTATTATGGATGCGGTGAGCCATCTCTTGGTTCACAAACTGAATTTTTCAACCTTACCGCACCCTAAACCATACTCGCTACATTCAACGATGACGGGGAAGGGAAGGTGAAGGAACAAGTCCTTGTTTCCTTCAAAATGGGCGGTTACGAGGATAAAATATTATGCTATGTAGTACCGATGAATGCAAGCCATCTCCTCCTCAGCCGACCATAGCAGTTTGACTGATATTGATGCGAACACACGCATCAAGGTGCCGTTACCACCAGCCGATCCGTTCCAAGAGCTAACGTGTGGAATGACAAGTGAGGAAGCTGCAATTGGAGATATGATCCCACGCATTTGGTCGATTCAATCTTTACCAGATGTGATGATGATTCGGCTAGACAACAGATCGGCTCGTAGTTGGAATCATTTCCGTGAATCGGCACTTATCCATTTCAGCACTTGGCCGATTCACTTACCTTTGTCGCGTGCGTTAGAAACGACACTTGACCGTTCCACGCAAACGACACTTGCCGTTTCGCGTATCGGCGCTTGTTTGCTGTGCCCGTTTTACGTAATCGGTACTTGTCCGTTTTACGGGTGCCGATTGTCCACCTATTTTGTGGGAAACGGGTCCTGTCCGTTTCAGCACTTATCCGTTTCACTGTTGCTTTATGCTGTGGTGGAAACGACCCCTGCCCGTCGGCACCTGTCCGTTCCACCAGATCAGTAGCTGGCGCGCGTCTTTGTCTGTTTTATTTATTTTAGCTTAATTAATTAATTAGACACTTTAATCAATTAGTTAAGTGTTCTACTTTATTTAATATTCCTATTTGAAATTAGGGTTTGCTTGTAACCTATATAAGGAGCCGTTTGGCCTCCTTAGAAACTTGGCTTTTATTTGATAAATACAGAACTTTGTTTCTTCAATATTTGCCCCTTGTTCAAGTTGGTTGAACCTTGTTCTTCTTGAGTCCGTAATACTTGAGTCGTATACAAGTAAATCTTGGAATTGCATTATTGTGTCGTTTATCTTAGTGTGATTCTCACATTGTTGAGTCTAGTCCTAAGAACCCGATTCAAGACCCTTGACTTGAAATCGATTAGGGCTCTTAGCACAGGTTAGCTAAGTGGTCTAAGCTCGTACTTGTCGAGTTATTTACTTCCGCAGGAAATCCGTCTTTGAACAACGATCAAAATTGGTGCTACGCATCCTAAGGAACCAGGATCGTATCAGTTGGTAGTAGAGCTTAAGGCGTTCAAAGATTGGTAAGTATCTTCAATTGTTTCAAGTTTTCTTTGTTGAAATCGGTATCTCTTTCTACTCCATTCCAAAACCGATTTCTTTGCTGTGCTTGGTTAGTTACTTGAATACAATTGGTTGTGTTTCGGTCCAGTTTGTTGTGTTGAAATTCGCTAAATTACTTGCGTTTTCTACCCACAAGGAGGTCACGAAATACAAAAGAAAATTCTGTTCAGTTTCAGATGTCGAAATTGTTTGTTAATATATAGCAACCGAAGTCCGATTTGAGTGACACTGGATCCATTGGAAAGCTGTGTTTGTTGGGTGTTCAAATCTAAAAGAATCAGTCGATTCAGAGTTAAGAGTCAAAAGTTGTGAACGAAACACTACACCGTGTTCATCTTCAAAAAAAAAAATATATATATATATATATTATTATTATTGATTTGATTTTCTCCATAAAAGAAAATTCAGATTTCTCAATTAGTTGAGAACATTGCCGTGGGAATATTTCAATCTTTTGTTTGGGAATATTGCTTTTCTTGTCTTCCACTAGACATTACCTTTTGTCTCCCACTAAAAACAATTAGAATATTCCTTTTGTCCATAACTTTTGGTAAATTAATTCAAAGGAGGAGTCTTCCACCTTTTCTTGCCTCCACTAGCCCGAAGGTGTGCCTTCCACTCATTTAATTAGTTAATTGAAACAAATTGAAGTGAGTCCTTTCCGAGTCAATTTGTCTCTTTTCTTTGATTCTTTGATGTTGATTTCTACTCCACTTGTTATTTGTTTAATTGATTGATCTTGCAATTATTCGAATAACAAGTATCACCTTTTTGTTCGAAGCTAGTTGTCTTTGAGAGTCTTCTTGGAAGCTTTTCTTGGAATTCTTGAGTCTCACTAGCACTTGAACAATTGCAGGGTTTATTGTGTGATTTATTGGTGAGATTATTAGAGAGATTAAACACGAGAGTAAACACGTGAGGGAGTGCTAGGTTTAGTACAATTTTATGTTTGTTTGCTAGTGTTGTGATTTACAGGAATTACAGAATGTCTTATTCACAATGGTCCGAAAGGCGTGAATGGAGTTTGAGGACTAAGGCCGAGACATGTAACGGAAGTGAGAACCTAGGGAAACTTCCGCCGTTTGCTACAATGTATAGTCCGCAGGCTTATTTGGATTGGGAGCGAGATGTACAATCTATCTTTCGCTGCCATGATTTTTCAGAAAGGAAGAAAGTCAGGTTAGCAGTGACTGCCTTTACTGGGGACGTTTCACATTGGTGGAATCAGCTCAATCACCAGAGAATGGTTGTTTATGCTGGTCCGATTGACGATTGGGGTGAGATGAAACAGATCATGAGGAGGCAGTTTGTTCCCACTAAACTCAGCCATGAGCTTTTGCGAAAGTTGGAGACCTTGACACAAGGAAATAAGAGTGTTGAGGAGTACTTTAATGAGATGGAGATTGCCTTAGAGAGAGCACAAGTCCAGGAAACCGAAAGGAAGACGATGGCAAGATTCTTCGAAGGCCTCAATCGAGAAATAGCCGATTTGCTCCATTACGTTGAGTTCTTCTCCTTAGAGGAAATGTTACAAACGGCGAGCAGCGTGGAGAAGCACAGGAGACAACGGCATCCTTATCATCGTCACAGGCCTACTAAGCCATCGGTGAGTAGGGAGCCGCTTTGGCAGCAAGCTGATATCGGTCTGAGTCCAATTCCAAAGGTGCTGACTAATGCCATACCTATAGGGAAGTCGGTCAGTAGCGATTTGATTGATGAAGAGTTGTTGGTTGATACCATACCTCAAGAACTTGGCTATAGACAAATCACAGATGTGCAACCGGAAACTGAGGCGAAAGAGGAGGAACTAAAACGGTTTCGGAAAGATTGTGCCGAGTCGTAAATCCCCGAGGATATTGAGAGAAACAGAGAGGAATCGGGTGTTAAACAGAAAGAGAGTGAGAGCGAGTGTGTGAGCAATAAACATTCGCATGAAAACAGCAAGCATGCAGAGGGTGAGTGTAAACATTCGCACGAAAAAAGTAAGCGTGCTGAGAGTGGCATTGAGAGATCAAAAGGAGAGGGTAATAAAAAGAAATGGAGTGTATATGCCAAAGGGAGAGAAGTGAGGAACACACTTGGTGTGTACAAAATTTGTTTTGGCACAAACCACCAAAACATGACATTTTGGCCGTTGCGTTTTGATTTTTCTAACCCTAACCCATTTGCTTTCCTTTCTCGTGTTGTTTTACCTCATCTGCAAAGGAAGAAGAAAGTCTTGGCAGAGGATGAGCCACTTACCTTACCACCAAGAAGAGGGAAGGAGCCTTGCGCAACAATGGTGCCTAAATCGGTAAACTTTGACCGACAGGGTGTGGTATTGTCTTCTTTCCTAAGGAGCGATTTGTGTGAGTGTATAAACATCATTCAATCTTATGTGTCTGATCCTAAAATTAATTTACATGATGAATATATGCAAGCACCAGAGGTCAAGTCATATGCCTTTGAAAATTACTCGCAAAAGCGACAACAGTTTGGTATGTTGACTAGACCAAGAGACATGGATTGTGTTGTCTCTAACACATCTTTAATTGGATTCTCACATGTTGTTAAATTAGACAACTATGCTTTTAAGTGTGAATTTTCAGAAACTTTTGTGTTTAAGTCGACAGGATTTGGAGGAGCTCTTTTCAGACGCAATCGATTATATCGGTCGCATGATCTTTTGCGAAATTTTGATGCGCATGATGTATTTGATGATTGTTTGATGAGTTGCTATGATTTAATTGATTATTATGCTACTGATTCTGATTTTTGTGAAGTCTATACAGATTATTTATTTGACACAAAATCTCTGTTTTGTATGCATAACGGGAATCTGACTGTGTATTGGACATTTGTTGCTGATTTATGTCCATATATTGGTATTTTTAATGTTTCTAACAATGTGGATAAAAGGAAGTCATGGTCCATATGGCATGTTTTAATTTGTAAGTATGTCTTTTCCTATTCTACTGGCAGCTGTTGTGCACGCGCCGATTCTAACTTGTTGATGAAACTTGTGTGTGCAATTGATCATTGTACCCCGTTTGAACTTATTTATGGATTTAATCCTAGGACTGTTTTGGATTTAAATCCTTTACCTCTGAGTGATGTTGTTCATTTAGATGGTCCACAGAAGATTGATTTGGTGAGGCAGTTCCAGATGGGAGCTTGGGTTTGGCAGCGCTTACGCCGGAAACGGCCTCCAAACCAAGTTCAAACATGAGTAGCCGCTTGGAGCAATAATCTTAATCGGCAAATTGACATGTTCACCAGCATTACTACCGATTTGAATTTACGAGGTTGGTATGGTTCGATTTGTGCGTACTTTGAAATTATTAACTTAAGGTATTGTGGCGCAGGTCTAGATGTAGATTCGAGGGCGAATCTTTCTGAGGGGAGAGGGAATGATGTGAATCATCCTCCTACCGATCTGAACACATCGGCCTTGACGCACAAGAGATGGAGACTAAGGAAGCGCAAGAGATGGAGACAAGGGAAGCATCGGATTTCCAGGAAAGATTATGCTGAGAAAGATTCGAGGACGAATCTTTCCGAAGAAAGAGGGAATGATGCGAACACACGCATCAAGGTGCCGTTACTACCAGCCGATCCGTTCCAAGAGATAACGTGTGGAATGACAAGTGAGGAAGCTGCAATTGGAGATATGATCCCACGCATTTGGTCGATTCAATCTTTACCAGATGTGATGATGATTCAGCTAGACAACAGATCGGCTCGTAGTTGGAATCGTTTCTGTGAATCGGCACTTATCCGTTTCAGCACTTGGCCGATTCACTTACCTTTGTCGCGTGCGTTAGAAACGACACTTGACCGTTCCGTGCAAACGACACTTGCCGTTTCGCGTATCGGCGCTTGTTTGCTGTGCCCGTTTTGCATAATCGGTACTTGTCCGTTTTACGCGTGCCGATTGTCTACCTATTTTGTGGGCAACGGGTCCTGTCCGTTTCAGCACTTATCCATTTCACTGTTGCTTTATGCTGTGGTGGAAATGGCCCTTGCCCGTCGGCACCTGTCCGTTCCACCAGATCAGTAGCTGACGCGCGTCTTTGTCTGTTTTATTTATTTTAGCTTAATTAATTAATTAGACACTTTAATTAATTAGTTAAGTGTTCTACTTTATTTAATATTCCTATTTGAAATTAGGGTTTGCTTGTAACCTATATAAGGAGCCGTTTGGCCTCCTTAGAAACTTGGCTTTTATTTGATAAATACAGAACTTTGTTTCTTCAATATTTGCCCCTTGTTCAAGTTGGTTGAACCTTGTTCTTCTTGAGTCCGTAATACTTGAGTCGTATACAAGTAAATCTTGGAATTGCATTATTGTGTCGTTTATCTTAGTGTGATTCTCACATTGTTGAGTCTAGTCCTAAGAACCCGATTCAAGACCCTTGACTTGAAATCGATTAGGGCTCTTAGCACAGGTTAGCTAAGTGGTCTAAGCTCGTACTTGTCGAGTTATTTACTTCCGCAGGAAATCCGTCTTTGAACAATGATCAAAATTGGTGCTACGCATCCTAAGGAACTAGGATCGTATCAGATATGTAAACCCATGACGGACATACCAACAAGATTCATCTCATTCATTGCGGCAAAAATATAGCATTCTGCCACTATCACCAGCACAAGTCTAAGAGGATCAACGCCACATAGAAAAATCAAGTGCTGAAATCCAATTTATGAGAAAAATGAGTGGAGTGAGCGGAGAGAAAAATATGAGCCATGAGAAAACACACTATGAAAAAAATAAACATGGTACGATGAGTGAGAGTGAAACACAAGAAAATAAAAGAAGAAGAAAGTAAGGAGAGAAGCTAATACACACCATGAAAATAAAAAGCATGGTGGAGAGAGTGACCCAAAACCGATGAGTATTTTGGCAAGAGGAAAAGACGTGAGGCATGCACTTTTTGCTAACGAAGTGTGTCTAGTACTTTGGTACAAGGGACATTGTTTAAATGTTGCTACTAACCTTCTTTCTCCTCTACCCAGCCCGTTAATCTCCCTTTTGTAGGAAAATGAAGATGTGTTCCCCGCTGAGATTCCTATTGGTCTCCCTTCTATCCGTGGGATAGAACATAAAATTGATTTGATACCGGGATCAACCTTGCCTAATAGACTAGCCTATTAGTGCAACCCAGAAGAGACCAAAGAACTACAACGGTAGGTGGATGATTTGATGAGCAAAGGGTTCATCCAAAAAACTATGTCCCCCTGTGTAGTACCGGTAATGCTTGTGCTAAAGAAGGATTGTTCTTGGTGGATGTGTGTTGACTGTCATCATGCCCATTCCAGTAGCTTCACTTTTTGGCAAATCTCCCTTGGCGTGATCACGTCGCGACTTCGCGCGTCATCACACCCATCTCGGATTCATCACGTCCTGACCCCAGCGTCATCATGCCCATTCCAGTAGCATCAGGTTTTGGAAACCTTCCCTCGACGTGATCACGTCCATGCTGCGGCGTGATCATGCCCACACATGCAGTTTCGCCAAAACGTGATTTGTTGCCCTCTCCTCGCTCCGTGTCGATTCCTTTGCCTACGACATGATGTGAAACCATCATTAAAACCCATCCTTCATCTAGAACTAGGCCTTGCTCCTCATGGATTCAATCCATAGTGTGTCATTTTTCGCTCTACTCCTCTTGATGGGTCCATTTATCATAATATCTCGCTCTTTAAGTGATGATGTGTCTGTGAACACATCATTCCCTCCTCCTTTGAAAAGATTCATCCTCGAATTCATTTCTTGAGCGCCAGCAGTATCTACATGGCAAAGAGTTATGTCATTAACGTTAAATGTATGGCTTATGCATGATTATAGGCAAATTCAACAAATGGAAGCCAATCTTCCCATTTCATTCTATGCTTATTAATCATTACTCGAAGTAGGGATCCTAAGGTTCTATTCACCACCTCCATTTTTTCCATCCGTTTGTGGATGACACGTGGTGGAGAAAATGAGTTTAGTCCCTAACTTCGCCCATAGAGTCCATCAAAAGTGGCTCAAGAACTTGGTGTCCCTATCACTTACAATACTTTTGGGCATACCATGTAAATGCACAACATGTTGAAAAAATAAATGTGCAATGTGTGTGGCATCATGTGTTTTGGCGCATGGTATGAAGTGTGCCATTTTTGAAAAGCGATCAACCACTACAAAGATAGAGTCATTCCTATGCCTAGACTTAGGTAAGTCTAATACAAAATCCATGGATAGGTCTACCCACGGGTGTTGGGCAATATGGAGGGGCATATAGATCTCATGATGTTTGGATGTGGATTTAGATGTTCTACAAATAACACATCTACCCACCACTCTATGTATATCCACCTTCATCCATGGCCAAAAGAAGTGTGACTTTAAAACATGTAAGGATTTGACCATACCAAAGTGTCCACTCAAGGCTCCACAATGAGCTTCTAAAATAAGTAATTCTTTAATGCTAGAGCGTGGTATGCATAACCTATCATGCTTAAACAAAAATTCATCATGTTTAATGAAATGCAAATATGTCCAGCGAGCACATGCTGCATATATGTCTTTGAAATCCCCATCATTCTCATATAGTTAAATCAAATGAGAAAATCCAAATATTTGTGCATTGAGGGAGTTCATGAGAGCATACCTTCTGGAGAGTGCGTCAGCCACTACATTCTTCTTGCCCTGTTTGTACTTGATGGTGTAGGGGAAGGCCTCGATGAACTTCATCCATTTCGCATGCCTTTTGTTGAGCTTCGCTTGGCTTTAGAGGAACTTCAAGCTCAAGTGATCTCTGTGGATGACAAATTGGTTTCGCAACAAATAATGCTCCCACACCATGAGCGACCTTACTAAAGCGTAGAGCTCTCGATCACACGTTGAATAGTTGAGTTGGGCGTCGCTCACCTTTCCACTAAAGTAGGCAATGGGTTAGCCCTCTTGGGTTAGGAAAACTCCTAGACCAATTCCGCTTGCGTCACACTCTAGCTCAAACGCTTTGGTGAAGTCCGGTAGCGCTAGCACGGGTGATCGCGTGAGCCTTTCCTTAAGCTCGTTGAATGTCGCGGCTTGTCTCTCTCCCCATTCAAAGGTCACATATTTCTTGGTGAGTTTATTGAGGGGTGCGGCTATGGTTGAGAAGTTGGGCACAAAGTGTTGATAAAAACTTACTAGACCATGAAACGATCTCACCTCACTAGCATTCTTGGGACTAGGCCACTTTCGGATGGCTTTCACCTTTTACTCATCAACTTGCAGACCGCCTACACTTACAACAAAGCCAAGAAAGTGTACTCGGTCCAAGCAAAATTCACACTTAATAAGCTTAGCATATAGTTGGTGTGTGCGTAAGGTGTCAAGTATCGTACGCAAGTGAAATGAATGCTTTTCAAGAGAAGGACTATACACAAGAATGCCATCAAAGTACACTACTATGTATTTACCAATGAAGTCACGCAAGGCATAGTTCATTAATCTTATGAAAGTGCTAGGAGCGTTGGAAAGACTGAATGGTATTACTATCCATTCGTACAAACCGTGTTTGGACTTAAAGGCGGTTTTCCACTCGTCTCCTTCTTGCATTCGAATCTGGTGGTATCCACTCATGAGATCAATCTTGGAGTACACCTTGCTCCTGCTTAGCTCGTCTAGCATGTCGTCAAGGCGGGGTATGGGGTGTCTTTACCTCACAGTGATCTTGTAGATGGCTCGCCAATCAACACGTATCCTCCACGAGCCATCCTTCTTTGGCACTAGCAGTACGGGCACCGCGCAAGGGGACATACTCTCTTTGATGAAACCCTTGCTTTAAAAGTTCCTTCGTCTCCTCGGGGTTGCATCGGTAGTCGGGCTTATTGGGTAAGGCCGCGCTAGAAACTAAGTTGATTCGGTGCTCTATCTCGCGGATTGGAGGAAGACCGTTAGGCATCTCGGATGGGAATACATTGTCATATTCCTGCAAAAGGGAAACAATTTGACTTGGTAGAGTAGAAGGAGGGTTAGTCAAAACATTCAAACAATGCGCCTTGTATCGATATACAAGACACATTTTGTTAGTAAAAAATGCTCGCCTCACATGCTTACCCTTTGCTAACATGCTCAAGTGTTTAGGCTCACTCTCCCTACCATGCTTATTTTTTTCATGGCGTGTATTCAACACTCCTCTTACTTTCTTCTCTCCGCTCTCCTCTCTCATTTTTCTCACTAATTGAAACTCGGCACTTGCATTTTCTATGCGCAGTTGGTCCTCACGGACTTGCGTGGGTGAGAGGGGAAGAATGTTGAATTTCTTTCCAAGGTGAGTCAGGTGAAGTTGGTTAGTTCGGCAATCATGCATCACCCACCTATCAAATTTCCAAGGGCGGCCAAGGATAAGGTGGCTTGCATCTATGGGAACCACGTTACATAGTCGCTCATCTTCATAACCACCTAGTTTGAAAGCAACAAGCACTTGCTCCTTTACCTTCACCTCACTATGGTCGTTAAACCAATGCAAGGAATAAGGTTTATGGTGTGGTGATGTAGGCAAACCAAGTTTGTGCACTAAGAGGTGGCTTGCCACATCTACTACACTTTCATTGTTTACAATGAGAGAAGCCACTTCACCTTTGATCTCACATTGCGAATGAAATGGATTTTCTCTTTGTTCCTCACATTTGTCCTCCTCTTTGGCTTAAGCACTCATGCTCCGTGTCACAACTAGTGTCATAGTCAATGTCGGTACTACATCCTCCTCACTACTCTCGGCTTTTTCCTTCTCCTCTATATCCTCTCCATTATCCTCCTCATCTTCACTAGCCGTTTCATAATAGCCCTCTTGGATTACTACTACTCTCCCGATTGGGACATTGGGAAGAGATGTGGCCTCTCCTATGGCACTTGAAACACTCAATGTTAGAAGAGAATTTCCTTTGTTGGTACGGGTTGGTAGTAGGGTTAGGGGATTGTCGAGGTAGAGGGTTGGATGGGTTACTTTTAGTGTAAGGTGTGTATGGCTTTGGGTTGGGTGTCTCAGTTTTGAAGGCTCCAAAGGTTTTGGTGTCCTTTGGAGAAGGTTGGTCGTTGGAGTAAGACTTCCAGGGGGTCCAAGGGGATGAAGAGTAGGGTTGGGGTGCACTTCGGTTTGGGTAGGTTTTCTTCTTCATGGCCTCGTGTGCTTCCACTTTTTGGGCATAGTGAAGCATAGGTTGCAATTGATCAAATTCTTTAAGCTCAAGTTTGTACCTAACCTTATCATTGACACCGTTGAGGAATCGTGCTACGGTGACCTCTTCACTCTCTTCGGTTTCGGTCTTAGTAAGGAGTTCTTCTAGGTCATTGTAGTACTCACCGACAGATTTGGTGCCTTGCTTAAGGCCTTGCAACTTGTTTTGCAATTCTCGTTTGTAGTTGGCGAGCACAAACCTTGCTCTCATAACCTGCTTCATCTCTTCCCAAGTAGTAATGTCATGCACCGCTCCTCTCTCCTTACATACTTTCTCCCACCAACTAACGGCGTAGCCATCAAACTCTATGGCCGCTAGCTTGATCTTCTTGTCCTTAGAATAGCGATGGAAATTGAAGATGCGTTGAATCTTCCCTTCCCACTTAATGTATTCCGACGGATCGGTGGTGCCTATGAATGTAAGAACTTGCATCTTTATACCGTTTAGGTTGTCATCAACCCTAGACTCTTGCGGACGCCATCCCTTGTTTTGCCTCGCCAGCTTCTCAAAGTCATCATTAGCTTCCTCATAGGTATCTTCATAGAACTCCCGCGATTAGTAGGCTGTGGTACTCGCATGATAGTGAGGGACTATGGGCAGGCTACTGGACGCGAGAAGGTTCATTTGGCTGCACCGCTTATTTCTGTCCATGGCCAACGACACCTCATTGGAAATCGGTGGTACCGGTAGGCCTTTCTTGCCCGGAGAATACCTGTCTCGAATGACCTTCATTTGGTCTTCGCTCACAACAAGGTGTGGGGGAGGGGCTTTCCTTCGGGCCCCCGTGGTGAGAACATTTAGGAAGCCTCAGCCGGCTGCCCTCTTGTGCTCCTCTCTCGATTGACCACCCTCCTCACCTTCGCTCCCATGGCCTTCTACGTCGGTCTTACAAGTGACTTGTTCCTTGTACGAGTTGTCGTGGGATTTGAATGGTAGCTTCTAGGGTGGGGGAGGAGTGGATGTGTCGGAGGACCTGACCGCTTCTCGGTCACCGGACTTGATAGCCTCTTCTAGCAAGACTTGACGCGCCTTGGACTTGGCCATTGCTAGCTTCATTTCAGCTAGGGAAGTGAGGATTTCGCCAAGGATTTTGGCGGTTCTACTCTTATTAGAACCAATACTATCTATACTTTGATCTGACATTATGAAAGGATACCTGCATACTTCAACAAATGTTAGCAAATAATCTCTCCCAAACATGATTTAACACTTGTGTTTGTTCACTAGAAAAAGACAATCTCACAAATCACTCAAGACTACCTTACACAAATGGCTTGCACACATTCCTTGCCGTCAACAACCTTGTGGTTCAAATTAAGCGCTCGTTCACAACCAAATTCACAATGCTCAAGAATTTAGAACTAGAAAGGAAGTATTAGACTCAACAAAGACTCAAGGAAGGACTCAAAGACTCAAAGGAGGGCTCAAGGACTCAAACCAAAGGACTTAGAATTTCTAGGTTAAGATAAGCAAAATATCTAAGAAGACTTCTAGGTTAAGATAAGCAAATACTCGGCTAAGAATGAGTGTGTATGTGGTCGGCCTTGATACCACTAGATATGGATTAATACTTTGAATATTAAGATGAACACAAAAACATTTGTTCATGCAATATTTGATAATCAAGATCAAGCCACTCAAAAAATGGGAAAACCTAAAATCGTCAAAAACTTTCGAAAATGAAAATAAGAGATGGGAAATTGATTTTTATGGATGAAAATTAATTTCTACAGGTGAAAAGTGATTTTTATGGATAAAAAATCAATTTCCACAGATAAAAATTAATTTCCATGGATGATTTCTATGGACGAACAAGTGAAAGGAATGATTTCTATGAATTTAAAAGGTGAGAAACCAACCTGGAGGGTGGCCAAGAGCTCTGCTACCACTTCATATGATCCAGCTTAGGGTAAGTAAGCTAGATGATATATGGAGCTTTTGGAGGACCTAGCCCTTAGAGTTGGTGTTGGAGAAATAAAGACCACCCGAGTTTCTCTTAATGGAATGATACTGTCCGCTTTGGGCCTAAACCCGCACGGTTTTCACAAAATGCCTCATTCCATTAAGAAGATCCACTCCTCTTATATTTAGTCTTTATTTCTCTTTTCTTTCCGATGTGGGACTTTAGTTCGTACACCCCAATAATCTCCCCTCGAACTAAGTACCACCAAGCCCACCATCTGAGCCCGACAATCTCCCTCTCGAACGAAGCCCTACATAGTCCTCAACTGGACCCACCGACTTCAAGTTCCTCTCGGAGAACCACCGTACTTTTTCAAGCTCGGCCAGGAGATTCACAATGTGCCACCCACATCAAATCCCATTACTTAGGCCCATCTGAACCTTCGGCTCCGCCACCATTTGTTGGAGAAATAAAGACCACCCGAGTCTCTCTTAATGGAATGATATTGTCCGCTTTGGGCCTACACCCGCACGGTTTTCACAAAAGGCCTCATTCCATTAAGAAGACCCACTCATATATTTAGTCTTTATTTCTCTTTTCTTTCCGATGTGGGACTTTAGTTCGCACACCCCAACAATTGATTCGTTTGAACACAATCGAATATGGACAGAAATAGATTAATGGAAAGATGATACCGTGGATGTGAAGATGGACGGAAGGGAAAGAGTAGAGCACAACAGATTTTATTATGAACATGCACGAGACTTGAAGATCCAAGGTTGTATAAACAACAAACGATGCACACAAAGATTTATCACACATTAACCGTTCAAACGATTACAAGCTTTGATTTCCCAGAGAAAGATAGGGAGGAGTAATCTCACTCAAGCTATCTATCTCAAGGAGAAAGTGTGACTTTTAGAGGTGAAAGAGAAGGAGAAAACTCACTTAACAAATTCACTTAAACTAAAACTAAGTATTTCAAAGTAGGAAATAAGCTATTTATAGTAGGTTCACAAAAATGACCTAAAACGCTAAATCTCGGATTTCTGACGATATCTTGGCGTCATCATGTCCTGACATCACGCCCATTCCAGTAGCTTCAGGTTTTGGAAAATCTCCCTCGGCGTCATCACGTCCTGACCCCGGCGTCATCACGCCCATTCCAGTAGCATCAGGTTTTGGCAACCTTCCCTCGGCGTGATAACGCCCACACATGTAGGTTCGCCAAAACGTGATTTCTTGCCCTCTCCTCGCTCCGTGTTGGTTCCTTTGCCTCTGACATGATGTGAAACCGTCGTTAAGACTCGTCCTTCAGCTAGAACTAGGTCCTTGCTCCTCATGGCTTCAATCCATAGTGTGACATTCTTCGCTCTACTCCTCGTGATGGGTCCCTTTGTCATAATGTCTCACTCTTCAAGTGATGACGTGTCCGTGAACACATCAGGCCATGCCCAGAAAATGCAAGTGAGGTTAAGTCCTTCCAGGACCTAGCTCATTTCTATCGGCGCTTTGAGTGGGGGAAAAGACAAGAAGAAGCTTTAAGGGAACTTAAGAATCGGCTCACACGGTCACTGATATTGACATTATCGAATTTCAACAAAGCCTTCGAGCTTGAGTGTGATGCGAGTGGTATCAGTATCGAGGTAGTCCTTACCCAAGAGGGGCGACCGATAGCCTACTTCAGTGAGAACCTAAATGGGGCACAACTCAATTATTTCACCTATGATCGGAAACTATATGCCCTGGTGAGAGCACTTATGATGTGGGAACATTATCTGTTACCAAACCAATTCGCGATCCCCACCGACCACTTGAGTTTAAAGTTCCTCCGAAGCCAAGCAAAGTTAAACAAACGACATGCTAAGTGGATGGAATTTATTGAGGTTTTTTCTTACACCACCAAATACAAACAAGGGAAAGAAAACGTAGTACCTGATACTCTCACACACCGGTATGTGCTCTTAAACACCCTTAACACTTTGGGCGATGTTGGGTACTAACCTCCTATTCTCCACCACTTGTCACCTCCAAACGGATGGGCAAATGGAGGTGGTGAATAGTACCTTGGGATCACTCCTTCGAGTTATGGTTGATAAGCATGGAACGAAGTGGGAAGATAACATTGCATTCATTGAATATGCTTATAACCATACACATCACTCATCTACCATTGCATGTGAGTTTCTTAAAATGTGTAGATGGAGAAACCAAGGCCGCAAAGGTGAAGAAGTTACATGAGCAAGTCCGCAAAAATATTAAAAACATGAATGACCGTATAACAACCAAACATAACATCGGTAAGACCCTTACCGTCTTTGAACCAAGGAAATGAGTATGGTTGCATTGGTGTAAGGACCTGTTCCCACAACAATGACAGGGCAAGTTGAGTCCACGGGGTGACGGACCTTTCCAAATCCGCCACCGCATCAACGCTAACGCCCATGTCTTAGACTTTTTCGGTAAGTATCATTCTGTTAGTAACACCTTCCACGTTAATAACTTAACTCTTTGCCCTACAGGAACCGATAACTCTTCCAATATGAATTCGAGGATGAATCCTTTCAAAGGAGGAGGAGATGATACGATCATGGCCGATAATATATATGCACTGATGATGCGCAGATAGCAAGCATCGGGACCATCGCGCTGCAAGGACCGATAACAAGAAGTAAGGCCAAGAAACTTGCACTGTGGATTAGGGCAGCAATGGAAGAAACGTCCGAACGCAAAGGGCAAACCTTTACGGTGATCAAACATCATAGCGAGGCTAAAGAACCTAACGACAAACCTTATCAGAAATCTACACCTTATCGGGAATATGTACCCTTCCGGAAGTTATCAACTACCGGTAACCTTTAAAGGAGTTATCAGGAATGATTTATGACAAGTTAAATTAACCAGTATTTCTATTGTTTTTTCCTAAAATTGACTTGGTTCTCCCACAAAATGTTTTAGTATAGTGTATGCTAATACATTGGTGGTGTCCTCTTTGGATTCATCATTTTCTGTTTTTACCGCATTTATTATTTCTAATTTTTCTTCTAGAGTGAGATAGTTATCCCACCAACTTTTAAGTTGTCCTGTAAATCCTGAAATAATTATTTGGGCTACATATTTATTTGAATTTCCTCTTGTTTTATATGCGGTGGCTGCCATCATCATATTTTCTAACATGGTTATTATATTATGCTCACTTTGTCCATCTAAATTCCATTCTAAAATACTTTGACCATCGTAATTATATTGAGTTCTGGTATTCATATCCTCTGATTGTACATCAGGGAAGGTTGGTCGAGGATAAAAGTGCTTTATTCTAGGTTTTTGGTAATTTTTAGTTCTTAGTTTATTAATTTCTAATTCTTGAAATTGTTCTGAAATATCTTTTATATCTTGTTCTTTAATTTCTTCTGTTAATGCTGAAATTTGGTTTTTAGATCTCATATTTATTATATCTAAATATTCGTCTTCTTTTTTAAATTTAAAATTCATTATTTCAGAATTAGTCATTTCAATTGGTTTGAACAAAGGTTGAGTAAGAATGTTCATTTTTTCTTGTTTCTTACTGGTTTCTGCTCCTACTGTAGTACTTTTAAATTGAATAGGTGGAGGAAGATTTGCTTCTATAGTAGTTATTTGTGTTGCTAAAGTATTTAGCATGAGGTTTGTATAATTATTTTGGTTTTGAATATTTTTAATATATTTTAAATTTATATCTCTGGTTTCTTCAGGAATGTGTTTAAATGGTGAGGCAGAAATGATGTTATTATGATGTGTTATATGTACTTCTTTTAATGGAGGATATACAGATTCTACTTTTGTATCTAAAGTAGTTTGCCATATCTGCTTTGCAGATTTTATTACATTGATGTTTTTTATATTATGTAAATCTGATTGTTTTTTAAACCAAGTAAAAAATGGAATATGAATCTATAATTCTTCTAGATCTTTATAAAATCTTTCCTGAATAGAATCTTTTTCTTCTTTAGTATAGGTTTTAAAAAATTGTGTTCTTAGTCCAATTTTCGAAGGATCATAAAATTCTTTTCTTAATTTTTCTTTATCTATTTTATATTTATCAGTTTTAATCATATTTAGTTGATTTAAATATCTCATGTCACTATGCGTAGGAGATGGTGATCTTATAATTTCTTGCTCGCTATTTTGATCTATATTTTGATAATATGGTCGTGAAATATTTTTGTTAAAATCAACACCTCTTAGTATCGATCCTGATAAAGATCTGGATAAAATTGGTCTTTCGATATTACTTACAGATCTTCTAAAACTAGTTGTGTTTAAAGATTCAGGATATGATTCAAATATTAATCGTATATTTCCATATGCATCTTCTTCTATTTTTACTGGTTGGGTTCGTGGTATTATGGCTTGTGATTCGTTTGCTTTAGATAAAATCCATTCATTAGGTAAAGTAACTTGATTCCATTGTAATAATTTTGGCGTTTGTATCATAGCATGTTCCGTATTAGCTTCAATTAAAAGTGTTTCATTTTTTGGAGAATGTTTTATAGCTTTAGGATTTATATTAGTTGTCATTACCTTGTAATATATTCTGTATATTAATGCTATATTTCTAGAGTCTTTAATCATGTTATCTGGAGTTTTAATATTTAAAGTTAAAGTTTTTTAAATGTTTGGATCAAATAGAGATATTGAAAAGTTTGGATAACAATTAAAATAGATTGGTCCTTTAACCAAGTTTGATTGAAAAACGGCTAATAAAGAATCATTAAAATTTTGAAATCTTGCGTCCCTTAGGCACATTAATATCGGTGAATCTAAACCTTGTCGATGTAAAGGTTTTACGGCTATTTGTATTAATCCAATATGCAAAAATTTATATTTTTGTTTAGCAGTTTCTATCTGATTAGATTCGATTAATTGAAGAGTTTCAATCTGAGGATTTATTGGTATGGTTTGTTCGGTAGTTTCTATTAAATAATCTTGAAATAAATCTAGTGTTCCTATTTGATATATTTTCTTTTTAGGTTCTTTAGGTATAGTCCAATTTTGCAATTGTTGTTCAATTTTTGCTCTGTGATATTCTTGTCTGTTATATTCTTCTAAATTGTGGTATAATATATTTTCGTTGAAATGATTATTGGATCCTACCAAGAATTTTGCGATACGCTTCATGGTAAAACAGATTTTATTTAGATATCTTACAGGGAAATAGAGATAACAGTATTAATTAGTAATATTATTTCTTGCTTCCGAGATTACACCTTTTTGGTTGGGACCACCACCGGGACCACCCTTCCTGCGGGCTGACCAACGGATTTACTGGCTGACCAAGCACCCAAATTGGCTTCTTCTCCGATGTAAGAAATAACATTCCAATCAATATTCTTACCTCTACCGCCACCGGAAGTGTTGGCAAGTGGCTCCGCTACCAATAAATTCTCAGGTCGGAGAGAGGGAGCTGGCAGAGTTGAGGATGATGGATGTGGATGTTCTGTACATTGAGCTAGTAGATCTAGCAAGTGAGCTTCATAAGTAGAAGAGGGAGCTGGCAGAGTTGATGATGATGGACGTAGTAGTTCATGCTCATGTTGATTAGGTGGAGAGATGGGAGTGTTTATAATTTTATTAGTTTCTTCGATCATGTGTTTGTTGGACCCTGCTCGTATAGGGAAGATTAGATTTGGAGGTAGCTCAAGTGATAGTTCAAGCGAAGTTGAAGTGAGGTTGGTTGGATTCATGGTGGTAGTTGGATTATTGATAATTTCTTTTAATTTTTTATATTTTTTCACCTTTTGTTTCTTTTTCTGGCTCTCAACGTTTTCTTCATATTGATTAAGTGTATGCATAATAGTTTGAATAGTTTTATTAGTGGCTTCTATCATATTTGTGAAAAGTTCAATTTTTATTAAATCTTCATTCCATAAAGGAGTTTCAGTATTACAGATTGGAATTATACTTTCACTCATTATTTCATTATAAAGAATTTCAACATAGGATTTTTGAATATCATCACATTTAGAAGATAGTTCTGCTTTTAATTCATATAAATTAGAAAGTTTATTAGTTTTTAGTTCAGAAAAACAGTAAGATAATTCTTTGAAAATGAAAGACATTTTTGAAAGAGAAAACTTACAAAGGGAAACTTTTAAGCTTTTATTGCGTTGAGAGATTCTTGTACAGGAGATTTTTTCTTACATTCAATGGAGGGAAACCCCATCTATTTATAGGGAGAGTTTAGTACTAATTTTAGAAAATCTAAAGATAAGATTTTACAGATTCTACATTTTTCGAAGTTCGTCCTTTTCTGATATTGCGTTGCAGCTGTGTTTCTTCTGTATTCTTGATTGTTGAGGTGTATATAAGATTTGGCTGATCGATGTAAGTTTTTCCACATGTCTTGCTTTCGTCGTTGATGATAAAGCTTGATTTTGAAGAGGTGGGTTTTTATCTTGTCTGATAAACTTAGAGTCTTCCACGTGTCATGCCACCTGTTTGATTTTTGGAATTGCTGTCTTCTTTGGATGATATGTCTTTGTGCTGAGATGCTTGATTGTCGTCGACTGTAAGATTTTTTCATTTTCATATATATATATATATATATATATATATATATATATTTTATCTCTGGATATAATTCAGCCATCATGTCTTGATCATAATCTGGATCAGGGTTTTGAAGAGTTGCTGATGATGCTGCGTCATCTGCATCTAGTTGAGAAAGTGTTTCTTTTAATTTTTTCTTAAATTCATCTTTGGATGAGGTTGTTGCTAGGTTTGCTTGTAACTGTTTTTTGGATGAGAGAAATATAGATGGTGGTAAAGGAGTACGGTTGGTAATTGTGGTTTCTGCTAGTTTGTGTAGTACAATGTTTTTACATGCTTATTCTTGTGGAAAATTTTTCCACCATTTTACTTTGCACCGTTTTGTCAATATGGGGGGTTCTGTAGCAGTATGGTCAACTATGTCAAAATCCCAGTAGATGATCTAGGGTATTTTGAACATGAGAGTGAATGACATCAATTTAGGTATAGTTTGAGAGTGAATGACATCAATTTAGGTATAGTTTGAGAGTGATAATTTTTTTGAAAAGTTTCAAATCCTTCACTGACTGTTGGAGGATATGCAAGTTCTGATGCTCCGAAGTATTTCCACCATTGGTAGAACCAATGAGGGAATTTTCGTGGTATATCATTATGAAAATGAAAGAACCAGGAGTGATGATAGTTTGAATATAGGAAGGCGTGTTGCCATGCTTTTTGGTAGTCATGATAATTAAATCCTGTTGGCCGAAAGGGATAGGAAAAAGATTTTTCAGTGTAGGGATTTAAGTCCTAGTCAGATAAGGTCAATACTTTTAGGATTTTGCATTTGGAATAAGAGTATTTGCCAGGATATCTTGGATCTTCTACATGAACTATTTCGACAGAATCTGTGTCTACAAGGATAAACTCATAGAATATTCTGTTTTTCTCTAGAGAGTCTGGGATGAATAGAAAATCTTTTGGAAATATATTGGATACAATGGTTTTAAGTTCATTTCTGTGTTCTGGCTCAATGTAACTAACACTTTTGACGAATGGTTTAGTTATTGGGCCTTGTGGTGATTTTGTTTGAACTGGTTTAGTATGAGGGGTTCCAAGAAGTGTATAAGAAGGTCTACTGGTTACTGAAGCAGGGGAGTTTTGAGGTTGAACCTGTAATGCTTGGAGGTAATTTGGAGTATATCTTTGATTTTGTGGTAGTTGTGGTAATCGAAAGGGATTTGAAGTTACTAGTTGTGAATTAACAGTTTTGGATGAACTGGATCTGAGTGGTTCATATTTGTTAGGAGTAATTGGTATATTCATGGCATAGGATGATTTGGTTTTTCTGTTGCATTCTTTTTGTGTTGCCATTACTTCTTTTCCTTTTTGAGACATCAAATCTTCTCGAGATAAGAAATCAGGTAAAGAGTTATTTTCTCCTTTTATAAATTCAATTTCAAAATCAAAGTTTGAAAGTAAAGCTTGCCATCGGGCAAAGATTTGTTTAGAAACTATATTTTGAACATCTTTTTCTAAAATATATTTTGTACTTTTACAATCAATTCTTAATAAGATTTTTTTATTGAATAAGTCATCTTGGAAATTAAATATGCATAATACTATAGATAAAATTTCTTTTTTAATTGTTGAATAATTCTTTTGTTAAGCAATCCATATTTCTGAACAATATCTAATTAATTGTTCTTTTTCATGTTCTTTTTGTTTTAATATTCCTCCATAACCGATATCAGATGCGTCTGTTTCTACTATTAAATCAACTAAAGGGTTAGGGATTCCTAAACAGGGAAGGTTTTTAATTTTTTCTTTAATATTTTTAACAATAAGTGTCATATTTTCATTCCATGGTGGAGGATTTTTTCTGAGTCTTTGATATAATGGCAAACAAGTAGTTCTTAGATTTTTAATAAAGTCTGATACATAATTCAGACATCCCAAAAATCTTTGTAATTGTTTTTTATCTTTGATTTCATCAGGAAATTTATCAGTGAATTCTATTGATCTGCTTATTGGTTTAATTGTTTCTTGGTAAATATCAAATCCTAAGAATCTGATTTTTGTTTGACATAATTTTAATTTAGTAGCCGAGACTACCAATCCGTTTTGTTTTAGTATTTTTAAGAATTTGTTTAAATGATTAAAATGTTCTGTTATAGATTTTGAGAATACTAGTACATCATCTATGTAGACAATAGTGAATTTTGTATATGGATTTAGTATATCGTTCATTATATTTTGAACTTCTGAAGGTGCATTTTTTAATCCAAATGGCATTACATTCCATTCATAATGACCAAATGGTACTGTGAATGCAGTTTTATATCTATCTTTTTCAGTGATTAGGATTTGCCAAAATCCTGATTTCATATCAAATTTTAAAAAATATAGTTGCTCCATTTAGTCTTTTGATTAGATCTCTTTTATTAGGTATAGGGTATCTTATCCATTGTAATACTTTATTTAAAGGTTTATAATTAATTACTAATCTTGGCACTCCTCTTTCTATTTCTGCTTGATTTTGAACATAGAAAGCAGCACAAGACCATGGAGATTTACTTGGTCTAATGAGTTTTTTCTTTAATAGAGTATCTATTTCTTGTTTACAGTATTCTAATAATTCTTTATTCATTTGTATAGGTCTGGCTTTGGTAGGTATATTTCTTTCATTAAAATCTTTTTCATAAGGTAATTCTATTATATGTTTTTTCATATTCCAAAAGGCGTTTGGTAGTTCTGAGCATACTTCTTTTTCAAATAGATTTTGAAAACGTGTTATTTTTTCGATATTAGTCTGATTTTGTAGTTCTTCTTCAATCCTCTTATAGTTTATTTCTTTTGTTAAAAAATGTAAATGCTTTTTCTTTTAGATTACCATAATATCTTTTGAGATAGAATAATTTTTTAATAAATCAATATCTTTCTGTTGAGGTTTTTGGAT
This sequence comes from Viola odorata, assembly GCA_963691705.1. Lineage (NCBI taxonomy): Eukaryota > Viridiplantae > Streptophyta > Magnoliopsida > Malpighiales > Violaceae > Viola > Viola odorata. The sequence goes on along the minus strand of OY829537.1, from coordinate 50,043,004 downwards.
AAATGGGAAACAAATTTTTGTAACAAATTTTTTAGTTTTTATACCTTCACTATCCACATTGAATGGATAGATTTGGGTAATAAAAGGAGTTCCTAATATTATCTTTTGATTTAATTTTTTTACGAGTATAAATGAGTTTCTTAGACAAAATCCCTTATTACATATATTTACATTAGAAAGTTTATAATTAATCTGAAGTTTATTTCTGTTAGCTCCATATAAATGTTCTTTAGTCTTTTCATAGTATTGAGTTGGTATTATTCCTTCTTGAATACAATTTTGATCGGCTCTTGAGTCTACTAATGCCCAAGTATTTATATGGAATTCTTTGTTTATGATTAAATCTATATCAATATACCATTTTTGAAATTCTATTCTAGAGATTACATTTAGGAAATTTTCTTCTGTGATTCCTAAAGCTTCATTGGCTATTTCTTGATTTAGTTCTTCTAAATTTTTGAGTTGATTATCGTTTTGTTCTAGCATCATAAATTTTATGTTTAATTTAGCATTTTCTACTTGTAAATTTTTTATATCTATTTTTATTTGTTTTATTTCTTCCTTTATATATTGAGTTGATATGATAACAATCAATATACCCCCCAGGGCATTTTAGTCCGGACCGGGGGTACGTCATCTACAGCTACAGTAGGGCCTGCCTGGCCTCCTGCTCGTCCTGCTACCGGGGGTGGTCGACTTCAGCGGGGGGGAGGGGGGCCCATCCAACACGGAATGGAGCCTATTCCCACACCCGGTAGGCCATAAGCGTTAGCACCCCTAACGCCCCACTACATCTCCTATAAATACCCCCCTGGGTAGAAAGGGGGGGGGGGACTCTCTCTCTCTACTCTCTCTCACTACTACTACTACTCCTATCCTTATACTGACTTGATCGTCGGAGTGCCTGCGCCGGGGGGGTCCCCGGCGCCTTGCAGGTACATCATCAGCGAGGAGAACCACCCCCTCAGGGGTGAAGATCCCCAGGATTCTTCCTACCCCGGGTGCAAATCTCATGCTATTTTATCAAATTGGTGTTTTCATTGAGAGCATTCAGATCATCAAGTGAGTTCCTTGAGATCTGAAGGCTCTCCTCTCCATATTCATATTTATTATCTTCCATCGTCACTGCTGGCTGCTGGTTTTTCTAGTAATGGGTTCATCTCATGATTTAAGTCTTGCTTGGATCTGATGATATGAGATATATGAGTTTATGTGGTCATTCCATTGTTATATGTTCAAAAGAAGATCAGATCTGGAAAGAAGAACAAGAATTGTGAAAACTATCATATCATCGTTCACGAAATCCAAAATTAGAAAAGGAAAGCCAAGCTCCTTCATCATTTCTTCTTCACTTATGTGCCTCTGGTGCCTTACACGTTGGCCTTGATCTAATCTAGTCATAATCATTGATGTTGTCCTCCATCTTGTCTCTTTCATCTTCACTGTCGGCACCTAGCAAATGTTGCTGGAAAGGAGAAGATGAATAGTAAGTTGTGCCTAATTAATTATAATGGCGGTTTGGTAATATTTTCTAAATTTCATTAATGGCGCAAGCGAAAATATTTTAGAATGTGATATTGGGATATTTGAGCTTCTGGGAAAAAGGTGGAACAATTAATGGCTATCTTCGCGTTAGCCGCCATCGTCGCGTTAGCCGCTATCTTCATGTTATCTGAAATTTGGGCTATCTTCGCGTTAGCCGCCATCTTCACGTTAGCCGCCATCTTCGCGTTAGCCGCCATCTTCTGCGTTAGCCGCTATCTTCATGTTATCTGAAATTTGGGCTATCTTCGCGTTAGCCGCCATCGTCGCGTTAGCCGCTATCTTCATGTTATCTGAAATTTGGGCTATCTTCTGCGTTAGCCGCTATCTTCATGTTATCTGAAATTTGGGCTATCTTCGCGTTAGCCGCCATCTTCGGCGTTAGCCGCTATCTTCATGTTATCTGAAATTTGGGCTATCTTCGCGTTAACCGCCATTGTCGCGTTAGCCGCTATCTTCATGTTATCTGAAATTTGGGCTATCTTCGCGTTAGCCGCCATCGTCGCGTTAGCCGCTATCTTCATGTTATCTGAAATTTGGGCTATCTTCGCGTTAGCCGCTGCCTTCTGCGTTAGCCGCTATCTCCATGTTATCTGAAATTTGGGCTATCTTCTGCGTTAGCCGCTATCTTCATGTTATCTGAAATTTGGGCTATCTTCGTGTTAGCCGCCATCTTCGCGTTAACCGCCTATCTTCATGTTAGGAGCTGCCTTCGTGCTTGGAGCTATCTTCATATTTTTAGCTGCCTCCGTGTTAGGCATTATGTCTATGGGCTGCCTCCATGTTATCAGCTGCCTCCGCGTTAGCTGAAGTTTCCGCATATATTGAGTTTACAGAAAAATCATATCTTTTCCATACGTGCGCGGAATTCTGTGTGTAATAGCTCGATTTGAAGGAAATTCGAAGGGCTATAATTCTTGTGAAGACATTTGGGCAAGATGTCGACGTTAACTAGGCGTTATTAAGCCTCAAAGTAACGCCACTGATTTGGGAGAGACTAAATTCCTCAGCCACAGTTTGGTCACTGTCTGACTCTTCAGAATATCACTTGGTTACAGCTAGATTCTTCAGTCACAATGCGACTTCTTCAACTACAGCCTGATTTTCAAGCTACAGTTAGTCTGATTAGTCTGATTACAAAAGTCAGCCTATCGGGTGAATATCTACCCCGTGGGAGAAGCCCTCATAATATAATGTGGCAATCCTCTCATCATCAAAAAGGTCTCAACGATATGGCATTTTCCTTCGTAAACGCAAGGAATGGAACGAGAATTAAACAACGGCCGAGTTCCTTGTTTATTCCCCTAAGGTATCACTATTACCTTTAAGATTATCATTTTCCCCTTACCTCTATTTTTAGTATCTTCACTATCCTTAGAGGAATCTAACCAGAGTTAGCAGACTCTGTTAGTGTATTTGTACAGCTAACAATGCAGATGCTCAAGTGGAGTACAAATTGAAATCCGGGGAAATGTGAAAGCATGCAATATTGCAGGTAGCTATGGCATAAAACCCCACAATTTGTAGGTGGCCTATAGCGTGAAACCGCGTCAATATTGCAGGTAGCTCCGAGCAGCGTAAAACCGCGTCAATATTGCAGGTAGCTACAGCGTAAAACCGCACAAATTGTAGGTAGCTTATGGCGTGAAACCGCGTCAATATTGCAGGCGGCTTACAGCAAGGCCAGATCCAACGAGCTTGGATGGAAAAAGCGACATCAACGACACCCCGTTACGTGCGGGTGAAGGCCTCTAAGGGCAACTAGTATATATCATTGCATGTCATTTTGCTAACACAATAAGTAACATTTGAGAATGTGCAGGAAAGTCGATGAAATATCGAAATAGTGAAGAGACTAACGCCCACAAAGGCAGCGAGATTACACAAGAATTCATTACTACCTACGGGGTATCTCCTGTCGTAAGCGAGGGAATACATCCTCAGTGATGAGAGCAATGGTACACACCACCTTATCTGCGATATCTCCTTCCCGGTGCTGAAATGCGCATGCGTAGTCATGTCGCGGTATCAAGAAGAATACTCTATTATTATTATCTGCCCATGATTTGGCTGACTACATGGTGGTCTCGGGATGACACCACCTTCATCAGCAAGCTATGACATTGCTTCGCTACAGTGTTGCCCCACCGTCAGCGTTATCAGTTCTGGCCTCATCGCCAGCGTTATCAGTTTCTGGCTCACCGTCAGCGTTATCAGTTCTGGCCTCACCGTCAGCGTTATCAGTTTCTGGCTCATCATCAGCGTTATCAGCTCTGGCCCACCGTCAGCGTTATCAGTTCTGGCCTCATCGCCAGCGTTATCAGTTTCTGGCTCATCGTCAGCGTTGTCAGTTCTGGCCCACCGTTGGCGTTATCAGTTCTAGTTTATGACCAGCGTTATCGCTACAATATCGCTACTACCAATTTGGTCGTCATGATAAGTCAGAGCAACTCGAAGATCTTTGCAAGCCCGCCGCGACGTGAAATAACACTCCTCCAGAAGCCGAGAATGAAGCCCTTGGTAAACACTCGGGCTCGTTTTCGGTTGGGCTTATGATAACAATCAATATACCCCCCAGGGCATTTTAGTCCGGACCGGGGGTACGTCATCTACAGCTACAGTAGGGCCTGCCTGGCCTCCTGCTCGTCCTGCTACCGGGGGTGGTCAACTTCAGCGGGGGGGGGCATCCAACACGGAATGGCGCCTATTCCCACACCCGGTAGGCCATAAGCGTTAACACCCCTAACGCCCCACTACATCTCCTATAAATACCCCCCTGGGTAGAAAGGGGGGGGACTCTCTCTCTCTACTCTCTCCCACTACTACTACTACTCCTATCCTTATACTGACTTGATCGTCGGAGTGCCTGCGCCGGGGGGGGGGGGGGGTCCCCGGCGCCTTGCAGGTACATCATCAGCGAGGAGAACCACCCCCTCAGGGGTGAAGATCCCCAGGATTCTTCCTACCCCGGGTGCAAATCTCATGCTATTTTATCATGATATATTAGATTCTTTAGGGGAAAATCTATTAATAATTGTTTTTAAACTATAGGGTTCTATTTCTTTACTTTCTTTTTCTTTTATTATTAAATCTTTTAATTTATTTAGATAGTCTCTTTGTATTTCGGGATCTTCAATTTTTCCTAATATTTCTATCAACATTTCTTTTTCTTTAGTAATTGTGTTTATTTGTTTATATACCCAAGAGCAAATATTAGTATTTTCTTCTTCAGATTGTTCGTTACTTTCGGATGAGTTATCCTGAATTGGGTCAATTTCCAATTCTTCACTACTAGTATTTTCTAGGTATAAGTCTTCTTCATCAGTGCTAGAATTTAATAGTTGTATCATTTGATTTTTAAGTTCTTCATCAATTTGAAGTTCTTGAATTTTCTGTTTCATTCTGCAATTATTTTTTATAATGTCCTTTTTTTCCACACTTAAAACAGGTAGGGATTTTATTTTGGTTATTGGGTCAAAATTTATTAAATCATTTTTTATAATATTTTCTTTGGTAATTTTTATTAGGTCTTTCCTGATATCTAGGGTTTCTATAATTTTTCCTTATTGATTTTCTTTGTTTTTTTATATTTTCGTGAAGGAGGTATTATTGTTTCATATCCATATTGAGCACAGAATGATCCTAATTCTTGTCTAATTTGATGAAGTTCATTTTTCATTTTAGCTTTTAGTTTTAAATCGGTGCATAGTGCTAGTCCTTCATTATTTATATGTGCTATAATTTCACCATAAGTTAATATTGAATAAGGAATTATTCCACTATAGATATTTTTAATTCTAGTTTTTACATTTTCTGCGAATAGTTTTGGTAGTCCTGAGATAAATTTTTCTTTCCAGAAGGAATGATTACAATCTTCTTTCATTAATATTTTTGTTAGAAACATATCCTTATACAATCGGAAATCTTGTAGTAAAACGGATTGGTAGTCTCAGCTACTAAATTAAAATTATGTCAAACAAAAATCAGATTCTTAGGATTTGATATTTACCAAGAAATAATTAAACCAATAAGCAGATCAATAGAATTCACTGATAAATTTCCTGATGAAATCAAAGATAAAAAATAATTACAAAGATTTTTGGGGTTGGTAGTAGGGTTAGGGGATTGTCGTGGTGGAGGGTTGGATGGGTTACTTTTATTGTAAGGTGTGTATGGCTTTGGGTTGGGTGTCTCAGTTTTGAAGGCTCCAAAGGTTTTGGTGTCCTTTGGAGAAGGTTGGTCGTTGGAGTAAGACTTCCAGGGGGTCCAAAGGGATGAAGAGTAGGGTTGGGGTGCACTTCGGTTTGGGTAGGTTTTCTTCTTCATGGCCTCTTGTGCTTCCACTTTTTGGGCATAGTGAAGCATAGGATGCAATTGATCAAATTCTTTAAGCTCAAGTTTGTACCTAACCTTGTCATTGACACCATTGAGGAATCGTGCTACGGTGACCTCTTCACTCTCTTCGGTTTCGGTCTTAGTAAGGAGTTCTTCTAGGTCATTGTAGTACTCACCGACAGATTTGGTGCCTTGCTTAAGGCCTTGCAACTTGTTTTGCAATTCTCGTTTGTAGTTGGCGAGCACAAACCTTGCTCTCATAACCTGCTTCATCTCTTCCCAAGTAGTAATGTCATGCACCCTCCTCTCTCCTCACATACTTTCTCCCACCAACTAACGGCGTAGCCATCAAACTCTATGGCCGCTAGCTTGATCTTCTTGTCCTTAGAATAGTGATGGAAATTGAAGATGCGTTGAATCTTCCCTTCCCACTTAATGTATTCTGACGGATCGGTGGTGCCTACGAATGTAAGAACTTGCATCTTTATACCGTTTAGGTTGTCATCAACCCTAGGCTCTTGCGGACGCCATTCCTTGTTTTGCCTCATAAGCTTCTCAAAGTCATCATTAGCTTCCTGATAGGTATCTTCATAGAACTCCCGCGATTAGTAGGCTGTGGTACTTGCATGATAGTGAGGGACTATGGGCTGGCTACTGGACGCGAGAAGGTTCATTTGGTTGCACCGCTTATTTCTGTCCATGGCCAACGACACCTCGTTGGAAATCGGTGGTACCGGTAGGCCTTTCTTGCCCGGAGAATACCTGTCTCGAATGACCTTCATTTGGTCCTCGCTCACAACAAGGTGTGGGGGAGGGGCTTTCCTTCGGGCCCCCGTGGTGAGAACATTTGGGAAGCCTCGGCCGGCTGCCCTCTTGTGCTCCTCTCTCGATTGACCACCCTCTTCACCTTCGCTCTCATGGCCTTCTACGTCGGTCTTACAAGTGACTTGTTCCTTGCACGAGTCATCGTGGGATTTGAATGGTAGCTTCTAGGGTGGGGGAGGAGTGGATGTGTCGGAGGACCTGACCGCTTCTCGGTCACCGGACTTGATAGCCTCTTCTAGCAAGACTTGACGCGCCTCGGACTTGGCCATTGCTAGCTTCATTTCAGATAGGGAAGTGAGGATTTCGGCGGTTCTACTCTTATTAGAACCGATACTATCTATACTTTGATCTGACATTATGAAAGGATACCTGCATACTTCAACAAATGTTAGCAAATAATCTCTCCCAAACATGATTTAACACTTGTGTTTGTTCACTCGAAAAAGACAGTCTCACAAATCACTCAAGACTACCTTACACAAATGGCTTGCACACATTCCTTGCCATCAACAACCTTGTGGTTCAAATTAAGCGCTCGTTCACAACCAAATTCACAATGCTCAAGAATTTAGAACTAGAAAGGAAGTATTAGACTCAACAAAGACTTAAGAAAGGACTCAAAGACTCAAAGGAGGGCTCAAGGACTTAAACCAAAGGACTTAGAATTTTTTTTTTTTTAATATTGGGGCAGTAGTTAGCGGTATGCTGCTAAGCATTGCTTCAATTGCTCCTCAACCATTTGATTTCTGATTTCTGAATATTTTAATTTTTTTTGGATTTTCTTTCTTTTCTTTTCCTTTTTTTTTTGTGTCAAGATATTTTGTACGAAACTTATTAGAGAAGATAAAAGCAAAATATCTACTAAACTTCTAGGTTAAGATAAGCAAAATATCTAAGACTTCTAGGTTAAGATAAGCAAACACTCGGCTAAGAATGAGTGTGTATGTGGTCGGCCTTGATACCACTAGATATGGATTAATACTTTGAATATTAAGATGAACACAAACACATTTGTTCATGCAATATTTGATAATCAAGATCAAACCACTCAAAATATGGGAAAACCTAAAATCGTCAAAAACTTTCGACAATGAAAATAAGAGATGGGAAATTGATTTTTATGGATGAAAATTAATTTCTACAGGTGAAAAGTGATTTTTATGGATAAAAAATCAATTTCCACAGATAAACATTAATTTCCATCCATGATTTCTATGGACGAACAAGTGAAAGGAATGATTTCTATGAATTTAAAAGGTGAGAAACCAACCTGGAGGGCACCCAAGAGCTATGCTACCACTTCATATGATCCAGCTTAGGGTAAGTAAGCTAGATGATATATGGAGCTTTTGCAGGACCTAGCCCTTAGAGTTGGTGTTGGAGAAATAAAGACCACTCGAGTTTCTCTTAATGGAATGATACTGTCCGCTTTGGACCTAAACCCGCATGGTTTTCACAAAATGCGTCATTCTATTAAGAAGATCCACTCCTCTTATATTTAGTCTTTATTTCTATTTTCTTTCCGATGTGGGACTTTAGTTCGCACACCCCAATAATCTCCCCTCGAACTAAGTACCACCAAGCCCACCATCTGAGCCCGATAATCTCCCTCTCAAACGAAGCCCTACATAGTCCTCAACTGGACCCACCGACTTCAAGTTCCTCTCGGAGAACCACCGTACTTTTTCAAGCTCGGCCAGGAGATTTACAATGTGCCACCCACATCAAAGCCCATTACTTAGGCCCATCTGAACCTTCGGCTCCGCCACCATTTGTTGGAGTAATAAAGACCACCCGAGTCTCTCTTAATGGAATGATATTGTCCGCTTTGGGCCTAAACCCGCACGGTTTTCACAAAAGGCCTCATTCCATTAAGAAGACCCACTCTTATATTTAGTCTTTATTTCTCTTTTCTTTCCGATGTGGGACTTTAGTTCACACACCCCAACAATTGGTTCGTTTGAACACAATCGAATATGGACAGAAATAGATTAATGGAAAGATGATACCGTGGATGTGAAGATGAACGGAAGGGAAAGAGTAGAGCACAACGGATTTTGTTATGAACATGCGCGAGACTTGAAGATCCAAGGTTGTATAAACAGCAAATGATGCACACAAAGATTTATCACACATTAACCGTTCAAACGATTACAAGCTTTGATTTCTCAGAGAAAGATAGGGAGGAGTAATCTCACTCAAGCTATCTCTCTCAAGGAGAAAGTGTGACTTTTGGAGGTGAAAGAGAAGGAGAAAACTCACTTAACAAATTCACTTAAACTAAAACTAAGTATTTCAAAGTAGGAAATAAGCTATTTATAGTAGGTTCACAAAAATGACCTAAAACGCTAAATCTTAGATTTCTCACGATATCTAGGCGTCATCACGTCCTGACATCACGCCCATTCCAGTAGCTTCAGGTTTTGGAAAATCTCCCTCGGCGTCATCACGTCGCGGCTCCGGCGTCATCACGTCCTGACCCCGGCGTCATCACGCCCATTGCAGTAGCATCAGGTTTTGGCAACCTTCCCTCGGCGTGATCACGCCCACACATGTAGGTTCACCAAAACGTGATTTCTTGCCCTTTCCTCGCTCCGTGTTGGTTCCTTTGCCTCTGACATGATGTGAAACCATCGTTAAGACTCGTCCTTCAGCTAGAACTAGGTCTTTGCTCCTCATGGCTTCAATCCATAGTGTGACATTCTTCGCTCTACTCCTCGTGATGGGTCCCTTTGTCATAATGTCTCACTCTTCAAGTGATGACGTATCCGTGAACACATCAGGCCATGCCCAGAAAATACAAGTGAGGTTAAGTCCTTCTAGGACCTAGCTCATTTCTATCGGCGCTTTGTGCTAAACTTCTCAATAGTAGCCGCCATTCTCAATGAACTCACCAAGAAAAATGTATCGTTTGAGTGGGGGAAAAGACAAGAAGAAGCTTTCAGGGAACTTAAGAATCGGCTCACACGGTCACTGATATTGGCATTATCGAATTTCAACAAAGCCTTCGAGCTTGAGTGTGATACGAGTGGTACCAGTATCGAGGCAGTCCTTACCCAAGAGGGGCGCCCGATAGCCTACTTCAGTGAGAACCTAAATGGGGCACAACTCAATTATTTCACCTATGATCGGAAACTATATGCCCTGGTGAGAGCACTTATGATGTGGGAACATTATCTGTTACCGAACCAATTCGTGATCCACACCGACCACTTGAGTTTAAAGTTCCTCCGAAGCCAAATTTTTAGTTTTTCCCATTTAATTGAATTGTATGAGCATGATGAGGATTTTTGTGAGATATATGCTGCTTGTGCCACCAGCCCTCACCTGTATTTCATTCAGCATGATAAGTTTCTATTCAAGTAATACTGGCTTTGCATATCGTGCTCTAGCATTAGGGAGTTACTAGTGTTGGAAGCACATTTCGGTGCTTTAAGTGGCCATTTTGGTATTACCAAGACTTTGCATGTTCTTAAAACACACTTCTTTTGGCAAAAAATGAAAGTTGATGTCGCCAAAATTGTGAACCGATATCTTGTGTGTAAAAATGCCAAATCTAAGTCTATGCATCACTCTACTTATATGCCCCTTCCCGTTGCTAATCACCCATGGGTTGATCTGTCCGTGGATTTTGTTTTGGGTTTACCTAGGTCTCAATATGGAAATGACTCCATTTTTGTTGTTGTGGATCGTTTTTCCAAAATGGCGCATTTTAGACCCATGACGCAATTGGCATTGCACATTTATTTTTCCAACATATTGTACGTTTACATGGTATGCCTAACAACATAGTTAGTGATAGGGATACCATATTTTTTAGTCATTTCTGGCGGACTCTTTGGGCGATGTTGGGTACTAACCTCCTCTTCTCCACCACTTGTCACCCCCAAACGGATGGGCAAATGGAGGTGGTGAATAGTACCTTGGGATCACTCCTTCGAGTTATGGTTGATAAGCATGGAACGAAGTGGGAAGATAGCATTGCATTCATTGAATATGCTTATAACCATACACATCACTCATCTACCATTGCATGTGAGTTTCTTAAAATGTGTAGATGGAGAAACCAAGGCCGCAAAGGTGAAGAAGTTACATGAGCAGGTCTGCAAAAATATTAAAAATATGAATGACCGTATAACTACCAAACATAACATCGGTAAGACCCCTACCGTCTTTGAACCAAGGAAATGAGTATGGTTGCATTGGTGTAAGGACCTGTTCCCACAACAATGACAGGGCAAGTGAGTCCACGGGGTGACGGACCTATCCAAATCCGCCACCGCATCAACGCTAACACCCATGTCTTAGACTTTTTCGGTAAGTATCATTCTGTTAGTAGCACCTTCCACGTTAATAACTTAACTCTTTGCCCTACAGGAACTGATAACTCTTTCGATATGAATTCGAGGATGAATCCTTTCAAAGGAGGAGGAGATGATATGATCATGGCTGATAATACATATGCACTGATGATGCACATATAGCAAGCATCGGGACCATCGCGCTGTAAGGACCGATAACAAGAAGTAAGGCCAAGAAACTTGCATTGTGGATTAGGGCAGCAATGGAAGAAATGTCCGAACGCAAAGGGAAAACCTTTACGTTGATCAAACATCATAGCGAGGCTAAAGAACCTAATGACGAACCTTATCAGAAATCTACACCTTATCGGGAATGTGTACCCTTCCGGAACTTATCAACTACCGGTAACCTTTAAAGGAGTTATCAGGAATGATTTATCTACCGGTGGAAGATACTTATCGGAAATCTCCAAAGAACTGCCAGGCGACAACAAAGCCAACGCATACTTATCGAGAACCAAGTTGGAAGCTACCAGACATCGATAACCAACTGCACTTCTAACGGTTTCACGTACGCAAAATTTTGGACAATCGGAGCTTGACCAAATGGCATTCCGTTAGCCTCCACATTTTAATTGAAGAGAATTTCTAGTTTATTTTGTAATGCCAACCGTGTATAAATAAGCCACCCCTTCCATTTTATAGTAAGTTTAGACTTTGAGTGAAATTGTAGAGTGAGAATACTCCTCCCCTTTCACCCTAAACTCCTCCTTCCTTGAGTGAGCTTGAGTTGAGAATACTCCTCCCTAACTCTCTCTGGGAAACCTATCTTTTCTTGTGAGTTTGTTACTTGTGTTTACTATAAGATTCTTGTATCCTTTACTAATCTGTTATGAGTGAAATATATGAATATTGTTTACTATTTTTCCATCCGCGTGATCTTCAAGATTTGAATGTGTTTCAACGTCCATCACCATGCTTAGATCATCATTCCATTTACTTCATTCCCTCTCGGTAACTTTGACTTCTTCTCATGTTTTATCTTTATCATTGTTCGCTGCGCATCCGTGTCCTTCTTTCTTTATTTGAGTCGTGCTTTCCTTGTTGTTGTGTGGATAAACTCTTAGGCTAGATCCTCTTAAATATTCCATACACTACGGTTCATTCAATCTGAGTCGGAGCGTATAAAAAAGGCATATCGTTTAGGCTAAAGGGCGTGCGGGCGAGAGAAGCTTGGTCACGTGAGTGGCCTCGGGTTGGTATGGAGTTCGCCTATTTGTGATGGCTCTCGGCATTAAAATGTGTTCTCACTCAATACCAAGACTAGGCTAGGCGTGATCGTATCAGGCTCTGAGCGTACCGCGTGTCTCTCCCTAGATGCGTCTTTCGTCCTCTTCATGGGGAGTCCAGATAGCAGCCCTATAAGCGTACCTTAGGGAGCGACGGACTGTCAAGGCCTTTCCATAAGCGCACCTTTGAGTTGCTTCTTTACGAAGGAAAGCTGGAGACCTAAGTATACTTGGTCTCTATAGCGCATCTATAAATTAGGAATTGAATATCATTAAATCTATGATTGGTTTAATTGGAGTCAATACCGTATATTTCTCTTTGCTAGGAAAGCTTTCTCTTATTTGTTTTCTTCTTTATTTTGTAATTAGTTTAATTAGTTTTAACTCTCATATCCAAAAACCACCCTTTGTTTATATTATTGTTTATTTTATATCTGGTCTTTGTCCAGTTTATGTCTTCACCATTCTCTATGGATCGAACCTCTTACCATTATCTTCAATCTTTTTTGTAGCTAGTGATAGGTTGTAATTATTTTTTACGGCTTTGACAACCGATCAAATTTTGGCATCGTTCCCGCGGAGTGGTGCTAAGGCTTGCTCTAGACGAATCCAGATTTTTTTGTTTTGTTTTAATTTTTATTTCTTTCTTCAATGCCTAATTTTAATTGTTATTCTCAATTTACCTCTTCTCCTCAGTATTTTGATGCAGGAAACTATTATGAAAGGAATGTGACCACTTATAAAGGATTCTATGGCCAGTCGCAGGGGAGCTTTGAATCGTACTATAATTCATACACATCTCACTGCCCGCCGCAGGGAAGTTATGAACCATACTACGACTCCTACACATCTAATCCTAACCCCAGGGTGGAACCAATAAGGTTTCAACTACGAAGAGCAATTTGAACCTAACATTGGGCTACCAAACTAACAACGATACTAACTGACATGGCAAATCAATCCGACAAGATTACCTCAAACATGCGAGAGATTAGGGAGCAGAGACGTCAGGCAGCCATCGAAGCAAACTTGCCTGAATTTTCACAACTTGCCCCTGACGCTGACATCACTCTAGAAGTCAGAGTCCGTTCCACAACTCCTTTACCCAAGCGAGCTCCTAATAAGCTAGAAATGTTAGAAGAGTACATCATTAAGGTAACCCAACCTCCTTTTCTCGAAAGGTTGATTAAGACCAATAAGGATAAGGAGGATCGAAAGCTTGCCCAAGACGTTGAACCAATACCTCAACGAAATGTTTTAGCTCCAACACTTATACCCAATCAGACCACGAATCATCCTATCACCCACATCGAATAATATTTATAGTGATTAGATGATGGTGAGTATTTGAGTGAAGGGGAGAATTTCTCTACCGCCATTCTATAAGAGTTACTATCTGAGCGTGATGATCAAGACGATGAATCATATGGGATTGAGGACCTTTCTATGCCTACGGGTGAGCCAAAATTAGAGGATCCAGGATGCTTTCGTTCAGGGCTAGAATCCAACACGGAGTACGAAGTCAATGAGTCACATTGTTTAGTAACACTAGTCTCTCAGATTATTGCAACGTACGTCTTGCCTAAGATGTTAGTAATACAGAACTGGAGGCAGAAGCTGTTGCTCAGCCAAAATGGTCAAATCAACTACATAACTATTCTGACACTTTAGTGGGCCAAGAGATTAAAGTTTTGGAGACTTTTCACTACATCAACACGAGGGAGATTGAGAAGGAGAATTTGAGAAAGACTGTGGGGGAGAGAGTTAATGATTTGAGTTCTAATGTCGTTATGTGTGACAGGTAGATTCTCAAACTTTTTGATTATGTTGTTCCTTTTCTTGAATCACCCTTCACTCATAATATTTTTTTCCTCTTTGTTTTGTAGGAACCCAAGTTAGAATTTGAGTCATGTCATGGCTACCTGCTGAATGCTTTGCTAGCAGACCATCCACATTATGTGATAATTCACATCAAACTAAGTGCATCGAAAGCATTTAGTAGGATTGGTTGACAGAGTGAAGCTTGGAAATTCAAGCCTAGGACTATAAACAAAGGGCGCTTCATGGGAGGCAACCCATGTGTTCTTTTCAAAAAAATATTTTTTTTCTTTTTTAGTTTATTAGTTTTATTGTTTAGGATTTCGGGATACCCTTTCCTCTGGACTATCTAATTCCCTCTTTGTTTCAGCTGGACAGAAAGAGCACATTGATCATACTCTTGAGATGCGATGAGGCTTATCAGCATGGGCAAGCTATAGAATGACCACAAGAAGAAAGTGTGGAGGAACATTAGTAGTTGAACATATTTTTTTGTAGGGGCAAGAATAGAGGCAAGTTCACGTTTCATGAACTTATAGTTCCAACTCCAACCACCACTTTTTTCCCTTGCTACTATTGTTATTGCTGCACATTCTCGTCTTACCCATGACCATGAGAATCCTGCCAATTCTCCTTGAGACATAGCGTTAGTTCGTACCAATGAGCTTTTTGCGTCCATCTTACCTTTGCTTCAGTCCATCACTACTCCACGGGTGCAAAGCACTCCTCTTCCTGCCAGCTCTTGGATGATCGCCCTTCAAGCCCTCGCTGCTCCTGCTGTACATATCCCGGGTAGTCCCTTTTTTTTCTACTTTTTCATTTTTTTAGCCCTTGTGTAGTCCTTTTTCAACATTGAGTATAATGTGTTACTTAGTGTGGAGGAGGGGCACTTTTATTGTACTGTGTTTTTGGGCAAATTTTTAATTTTAATTTTTGAACTTTTGGTTGTAAATATTGATGAAAATCTGCACCACCCTCATGTTTTCAAACCTTCCCTAAATTGAGCATGTTCATCACTTTACTGCTTCATGGATAATTTGAGCATTCATTGAAATTATATGACATGCATGCCTTTGCCTAGATGCTCTTATATCTTCAGGATGCCCTAGACATAAGTAGTCATATGTATTACCCTGTGAGTATATTGAGCCACTATGCGAAATTTCTTCAAGTGTGCAAATGCATAACTAGTACTAGTTAGATTTGCATAATATCCAGGGTATAGGCACCATTTGACATGGGATAATAGTAAGATGACATTGGACTTTGCTCTTTTTTTTGTGTTGTTTGATACTTCCACTAGCATGCCCTTCACACTGACCTTTGTACCCTATTCCGCATTCTTATTTCCCCACTCTCTTAAAGCCATTCGAGACCCCTCTTCTCTTTGATATAAATCCCTCCTTAGTTGGTAAGTGGTATTCAACCATGGTTGCTAGCTAGAGTTGAGGACGCATAATGAGTATGGCTTATGTAAAATGGGATGGAAATAATTCCCCTAGAGGTCGATTGATAGATCTTGCTGGGGGAAAGTAGTGAAAGTGATGATCGAAGGATGCTGTGCCAAATCAGTACAAGAAAAGAAAAGAGGGAATTGTACTTTCTCTACTGTCGCTGCTTGTATTTTTATTACATATTTAAAAAAGAAGAAGAATAAAAGTGTTCAAAGAACACAATAAAGAAAAGCAGATGCAAGTACAGAAAAGAGCCAGTTACGACAATGATGATCTAGAAAAGAAGCCTATCCATCAATGACTGAGGAACTTGAGCGCCTTGCCCTTGTTGTAATCGACTGTTGAGTACTACTTGCCAAATCCTCCTTCTTTGTGCTAAGGATTCTTTCTTATTGTGCTGACTTCTCTTCTTTCTTTTTTATGTTCTTCTTCTCTTCCTTCTTCTTCTCCTTCGTTCCTTTCTCTTTTACACTACCGTACCCTTTTCTTGCAAAGTCTTCTTGATTATTAGAATGCCCATGCATCTGTACTTTCACTCAGATTGACATTGCGAATCTGACCCTTGAGCTATGTTTGTTGCATTTTTACGAGTGCAAACACCTAGCCTTGTTTTTTAGTGAGTGCATACACCTATCTTGTGAGGACTACTTACGGCATGCAGGTTGTGGGAAAGTCTTGTCCATGAGGGCATTATCTCTTAGGCACGATGCAGATGCTCTTCCAGGAATGTATCAAGTTTGTTTGTATGATGTGAATGAATGAAAGATTTTCCTAATGCTTAGATTGATTGAATATGTTCTTGTTAGGAAGTTGTTTTCATTTTTAACTTCGTACAATGCTTGAGGGCGAGCATTGAGGTAGTGTGGGGGTATTTGATAACATGTATTTTATATATATTTTGCCACTTGTTTTTTGTCCACATTAGGAGGAGAATTTGCAGAAATACATACTTTCAACTGGATTCTGAAGGAAATCGAGCGTCAAGGCCTCGCAGCTAATTGTTCACAACGCTAGGAAATTCGAGCCAAGAATGGAATTCCAATCCAGTTATAGAAAGTCTAATAGAGTTGAGATTTCTTCTCTCACGTGTCCAGCTCATCAAGGAGTATTAATTACATACCTAGTTCAATTAGAAGTAAGACTTCTAGATTTTACTATATATATAGTTAGAATTTTAGGGTTTTGAAGGAGGGTTCCACTTAGCGTTATTTTACTTCTTTTGCTCCAACTTTGGAGAGCTGCACTCCTCTTCTCCTCTCCTTCTTCTTCTTTTTTTATATTTATATTTATTAATTTGTTTATGTCTTCTTTGTGGAACTAATCCCGATTTCCTAGTAAAGACAATTAAAGGTTTTTGATTCATTCGACCGTGAGATCAGACTGTTCTGAATATATTCTTATGCTTCTATTTACTTATTTATTATTTAAACGTCAATACTGCTTGTGCTTGATGTATGGTCTGATGAATCTATGTCTTGCCCTTACTATTTACCGTCGTTCTTATAGCAATAGCTCTTATGCGAAGCTACTTGATATAGTAGGCGCCTAGATCAGAGTCACTGGGTTGCCAGTCCAATCTGACTAAAGTAAATAACTAATTAGAGTAGAGGCTTAGAGTGTACCGCGTGTCTCGCCGTAGATGTGTGTTTCCTCCTCTTCATGGGCAGTCCAGATAGTAGCCCTAAAAGCGTACCTTAGGGAACGACGGACTGTCAAGGCCTCTCCATAAGCGTACCTTGGAGTTGCTTCTTTTATGAAGGAAAGCAGGAAACCTAAGTGTACCTGATCTCTATAGCACATCTACAAGTTAGGAATTGAATATCATTGAATCTATGATCAGTTGAATTGGAATCAATACCGAATATTTGTGTTTGTTAGGAAAGATTTCTATTATTTGTTTTCTTCTTTATTCTGTAATTAGTTTAATTAATTTTAACACTCAAATCCAAAAGCCCCTTTTGTTTATTTTATATCTAGTCTTTGTCTAGTTTACGTCTATACCATTCTCTGTGGATCAAATCTCTTACCATTATCTTCAATCTTTTTTGTAGCTAGTGATAAATTCTAATTATTTTTTACGGCTTCGACAACCGATCACTTTCCCATTCACGTTCTGCGCTATTTGCCTTTAAAGCGATTCAGCAGCACACTTAGTGGTTTTTACGTCAAGAGATGTCGATGTACTCTAGAACATCCATTTGTATGTACCTACCTAGTGGTTATTGCATCTAAAGATCAAATCACACCGTTATAGTGCCTTTCCACTTCTCGTATTTGGAATAAAAGACATTTCTTTGTGAAGCAATCACGTCTTTGTGGATATATACCACTTTTATGTTGTGCGCACTATTTGGAGAATAAGATAATTGGAATAGCCATATCTGATGTACTTGGGATGCCCACGTAGTATGTATTGTATAGTACTCACAATTTAGGAGATCAAGATGTTCTACGTGGATGACCACGATTTTCTACCCTTGGTGCATGGTACTCAACAATTGGAGCAATTTTTCCACGAGGAGTGTACATGTAGGAGAGATGATTGCTGGCATTTTTCCATCTTCTCATATCTAAATCAAGGTACTTCACGTGGATTTGCCACGATTTTCACGTCCTTTCAGACTTTTCTCTTGGAATGAGATTATCCAAGTTCTGAAGCTTTGCATTCTCTTTTATGGTGGAGATGTTAGCATGATGAGTTTCTCATGCAAATTGTAAAAGATGTTCTCAGCCCATGTTTTAAAGGAGTAAGTACTATGTTTTGACAATTTAGTTATCACAGAACTTTTTTTTTTTGCGAAGTCTCATGACTTATTATGCAATCGTGCTCCAAGAGGCATATATAATCAACAAAATATAATATGTTGGAGTAATAAAAAGAGAGTTGAAACTCATACCTTGTTTTCCAAAGGATTTATGCTTTCTTGAGAAGAAGGTATTTTTACCTTTGCTGCCTTTATCTTTTATGATGGTTTTTCTGTATCATCCTTTGTGCTATAATGTTGTTTGTTCTTCAGTTAGTAGTTGTTGCATATGTTGTATCAAACCTATACTTTGTTTTGTCTTCTTTCTAGAATATCAAAGGCATTTTGCATAGGATGAGTCTAAACTTCGCAACGTTCTTCTTTTCGCTTTGAAAAAGAACATTTTCTCGTAATTTTGGAGATGTTGTCTTAAAATCGACTCTTTCCATTGTATTCTCTGATATGGAGAAAAACTTTTTCAAACTTAGTTGGGACTTCTTCCCTCCCTCCTCCAAATAAGGATTCGAATAGCTCAAATGGCTTTTCCGAAGGTGAACTTGAACCTTATTTGGAGTTTATGTTGGAGATGTTTCTTGAATCGGCGAATCAAAACGTTTCTTCCATCGTAGGAGATTCTGATGTGTAGTCTTACAACCATACAAGATTTTTCATCGGGATAAAGCTAAAAAAATAACCCTGAACTTTAATTTTTAATTAATCGCAACCTTGAACTATTTGTTCGTTTAATTACCCCCTGGACTTATTTATTATTGTTTAGTCACATCTCTACCTTTAAAAAAATCGGACTTGTCATTAACTATGTTATAAAAAGTTGCCACGTCAGCGAAGACGTGGTAAATTTTTTAACGGAGTTTATGACATGTCAAATATTTTTAATATTAGGGGAGTAATTAAACTAGAATATATAAGTTTAGGGGTCATTAAATAAAAAATATTTCATTAATTAAAACATTAAAGTTCTTTAGGGTTGTTTTTTAGCTTGATCTCGATTTTTTGTCAATTTGGTACAAAGTTAATAGATATTTCTTGTTAAAAAATTTAAAAATTAACCCAAATTCTTATCAAGAAAATATATAATTTTTTTAAAAAATATAACAATGAGAGTGCGACATTTTTAATTAGTTTATATAATAGGTTGAATTGCATTGCTACTTGCTACCTTTGTTTCATAGTATAAATCATTTAATTTTTTTTTGCATGAACTAATAAATTATTAAATATGATTAATAAATCATTAAATAATTTATTTTTAGACAAAATATAAATTTTGCTTTAAAAAACTCCTTTTTCTATTTTTTTCATTAGCTAAAATAATTGCATAATTACTTACACGTTACATGGGTGATTAAAATGGACTAAATTTGAACTACATGTGCCGCTGTTCACTAAAATGTACGGTTACTTTATTTCATTTTCGTAACAACTTTGTTCTAAAAGTATTAAATAACAAATTATGACTCCCGGTTATGGGATTTACAGGGGGACAGAAACACAGGTTACTTTCACAGGTTAGCTAAAGTCAATTATTTACGGAAGGGAGTGACCGACATTGTGACTTCTAATGGTCGTTTAGTCGATCCCACTGAGATTAAAATTGCTGCTGTCCAACACTTTTCTTCATTCTTTAACTCTGTGACCTGGGATAGACCTATGATTCCTGACCTGGGGTTCAACAGATTGAGTGACATTGAAGCTAATTGGTTAGAAGGTGAGGTCACATCTGAAGAGATTTGGGAAGCTGTTAGGAGTTGCAATGGTAATAAGACTCCCGGTCCTGATGGGTTCTCTCTTAGGTTCATCCAGAATGCATGGGATATTATTGGTCCTGAATTCTGTGTCTTGATTAAGGGTTTCTTTAGAACTGGAATCTTTCCGAAGGGGGCCAATTCCTCTTTTATCACGCTCCTGCCTAAGTCTAATGCCGCTAAGAAGTTTAGCAATTTCCGTCCTATTAGTCTAGTGAGTAGCTACTACAAAATTATTTCTAAAATTCTTGCAACAAGGTTGGGAAGGGTGATCGAGAAGGTGATAAGTGAGGAACAGCATGGGTTTATGAGAGGTAAACAGACTCTTGATTGTGTGATGGCAGCTAATGAAGTTGTTAATCATTTGAAAAAGTCTAAGAAGCAAGGCTTACTTTTCAAATTGGATTTCAAAAAGGCTTACGACTCGGTTGAATGGAGTTATTTAGAGGAGGTTATGCACCAAATGGGTTTTGGGGAACGCTGGAGGGGGTGGATTTTGCAGTGTCTTAGTACTTCCAGAGTTTCTATTTTGATTAATGGCTCCCCTACTAGTCAATTCCAGGTTGGTCGTGGGCTTAGACAAGGATGCTCTATGTCCCCGTTTCTTTTTAACATAGCAGCAGAAGGGTTACATCGCATTTTGGTCCGTGCCAGAAGAGTTGGGTTATTAAGTGGCGTGGGTAATGAGCAGGCTGGGTGGCAGATTACTCATCTACAGTTTGCAGATGACACTCTGATTTTTGTTAAGAATGATGAGAGTGAGATACAGGGCGTGAAAGGGACTCTACGCTGGTTTGAGGCTTATTCTGGGCTACGAGTCAATTTTCATAAGAGCACTCTTGTGGGAATCAACATTTGTGATCAAGTTGGGGGCTGTCTAGCTAGAAGAGCAGGGTGCAAGTATGAACATTTACCTTTCAAGTATCTTGGTTCCTTTGTTGGCCTTAATCCTAGGAGATTAGCTAGTTGGGATTTCCTTATTCAGAAGATGAAAACAAAGTTGGCGACTTGGAAGGGTCATCTCTTGTCTGTGGGCGGACGTGTTACTTTGATCAAGGCAGCGGTTTCAAGTCTTCCTATATATAACATGTCTATCTATAGGATGCCAAAAATTGTTCGCCGGAAATGCGAAGGGATCATGAGGCGGTTCATGTGGAGTGGTGATGAGTCTAAAAGTGGTTTGTCGAAGGTTAAATGGGAAGACATGATTCGCCCGAAGGAGCTTGGGGGTCTGGGAATAGGTAATCTTGAAAGTCGAAACGCAGCTTATTTATTCAAGTGGGTGTGGGAGCTTTGTAATGGAAGCGGAAAATTGTGGGCGGATATAGTTAGAAGACAGTATGCCTTCACAAAATTTGGGTTCTTATGGAAGGGATCAGTGGCTAAGGTTTCTTTTATTTGGCGTGATATATTTGGGATGTTCTCTAAGGGAGGTGATTGGTTCGATTTCTGGGTGAGACACGTGGACCTTGCAGTGGGCAATGGTCGCTGTGTGTCCTTTTGGTGGGATCCTTGGCACAACAAGACCCCTTTAGCTCTGGTCTATCCAAGACTTTACAATTTATCTAACATTGCAAACGGGAGTATCTTTGATCTTGGAATCTGGAATGGGGACCAGTGGTCCTGGAATAATCAATGGCGCCGCGAGCTATTTGAATGGGAAATAGAAGAATGGGTTTGCTTATCTTCTCAACTCACGGCGCCAAACAATACACAAGGTGATGTTAAGAATAGATGGCAGTTAAACTGCGAAGGAGAGTATTCGGTTGGATCATGGTGCTTGGGTTATGATATACAACGTTTCCAAGCAAACCCAGTTCTAAAGTCGTGCTGGTCCAATTTAGTCCCATACAGAGTCGAATTTTTCCTTTGGCTGGCCCTGCGCGACCGTTTAGTGACTAGGGAATTTTTATGGAAACGCAGGATGCTCCTTGAGGAAGACAATGTTTGTTCTATGTGCGATGAACAAGGTGAATCTGTCCAACATATTTTGCTTCATTGTAAAACATCCATGACATGCTGGGATGCTGTGATGTGTTGGTTAGGCGTGTCCTGGTGTCCTCCCAGGAATATTGGTGACCTTTGGGGCTCTTGGATGAGCTTTGTGCCTAGGGGAGGGGTGGAGATCCAAAAGAAGTGGAGGGTTCTATTTTATGCTTTGGTATGGAGCTTGTGGTTGCAAAGAAACAAGGTTGTTTTTCATCAAGAAATGTTTTGCTCGAGACGGGTTATCAACTGCGCCTTTTCGTTTTGGTATAGGTGGTTAAAGACTTCAGATCATGCTTTCCCTTACAGTTTGGGTATGATGTTGTTGTCTCCGTCATGGTTACTTACATTAGGTCGGTTAGCTCAGTAGTCTTGTCTGTTGTATTCCATCCTCTGCTTGTTTTCTACTTTGTTTGGTAAGTCGCTTCCTCTGTTGAGGAGCTTTTTCTGTACATTCTTTCCTTCTTCTTACCTCCCTCTGGTAGGGAGTGAATAAAATTCTTCAGCTTATTAAAAAAAAAATTATGACGTCCAAGGACATATGATAAGAAGCCTTAGAATTATACAATGGAGCCACTTTTAGACTAATTTTAAATTGAGATAAAGAAGGTGTAGACTTATGATATACATAACGACTCTCTTAGACTCATTTATTTTACTACTATATAATTTAAATAATATTACATGTTTTTTCCCCATAAACATAATATTACATATTTTAGAATGTTTTTAGTAGTTATAAACTTTGACATTTTCTAAAAATATTTTTGATTTGAATACATCCTCTAAGATCTAAATATCATAACAAGTTATTAATAACTACTAAAAAAGTTCTAAAATATATAATATTATTTAAATTATATATTATAAATATATACAATTGATGTGTTCTAATTTCCTTATCAAATTATCGTGTGATTAGTTGTGTCACTTATTTTTCTTCACAAAATTCTTATGTTTTATCAATAAAATAATGGGATAAATCTAAAAAACAACCCTAAACTTAATATTTTAATTAATCACCCCTGAACTATTTTTTTGTTTAATGACCCTCTTATTTATTCTTGTTTAATTACCCCTATACCGTTAAAAATATCTGTTGTGTCATAAACTCTGTTAAAAAAGTTATCACGTCAGCAAAAGTTGCCATGTCTTTGCTGACGTGGCAATTTGTTTTAATAGAGATAATGATAGGTCAGATTTTTTTAACGGCAGGGGGTGATTAAAACGGGTTAATACACTCCCAGTCCCAAATCTTTGTCATTTTATTTTAGTCAGTCCCACATATTTTTTGTTTTTTTTTATTGGTCCTAAACTTTTTATCCGTTAGTTGAATATAGTCCCAACTATTAAAAAAAATGGCAACGAAGAAAAACTCCGTTAGTTTTGAATATTTTAATTTTTTTTTTTACAAAGTTGACATGAAAAAAAAATTGAAAAAAGTGTCAGACGTCTTCTTCCTTTTCTGTTCCATCCCCCTTCGTCTTCCATACTCAACTATCCAACAAAATCCCAATATTAACTGCATCATCATCCAGCCTTTATTTAACCCAATCACCAAGCATATGGGTTTGTTGTGTGGTTCCAATTTTTTAGGTGATTGAATAGATAAGATGGGGTTTTAAATTGGAGTAGTTGGTCCTAATCTGCATGATAATTATTTGGGAGGATTAGAGTGAGGTGGTCATTGCTCGAGAACGGATCGAAATTCTACTGGATTTTTAAAGTTGATGTTTAAAGTTGGAGTGATTATAGCCACTCCAACCCTTCAGGTGTCTGCAAGAATTGCAATTCCACCTTATACCAAACAACTTGGTTTCAAATTGAACATCTCATAAATATATATATATATATATATATATATATATATATATATATATCCTTAATTACCACACAAATTAAATCAATACATATTTACATATATGCTTGACTAATTTACCTTGAAGATAAAAAAGAGTAGAATGAATAAAAGAAAAATGCTCCCCAACTAAAAAAACTTTTGAATTAATTCTCTAAATCTTTAGATCCTGGTACTTATATGGGATTAGTCCTTGAACCATTCCTAGTACTCCATGATCTAAGCACATCACCACCAGAAAATGAAAAGTTCCCGGCATTATTCATAAAAGCAACGCCGTCGCCGCCGCCGCTTGCCATGACGCTGGATGCCTGAGTTATCGCAGGCTGACCTTGAACGCCCCACCCTCTTCCTCCTCATTATCCAGCGACAACCGCTCAAACAAATCATTAGCAAACGAAGCAGCAATCAGAACCTGATAGGATTTAGGCTTTTTTAAGGAGCTGAAACATCTGAGCTTTAGAGCAAGGATCTAGCTCGAGTTGTGCAGCGAAAATAGAGAGTACAATGAAAGACAGTTAATTAGGAAGACAAACACACGAAAGATGGATAGATGCTTGAGATGAATTAGATGTAAACAACAATAATTACTTGAATTAAACTTGCAATTAACTTACACAAATAGAAGTCTTGAATCTTACACCAATTCAGTTACACAACACTCACACAAGGATTGAAAGCTTAATGATTTTACTTGCAAAGATTAAAGGAGCTTTCAAGCCTAAAATCATACAAGTTGAGTCTATGGTGTTTAAAGGGAGGAGTATTTTCTAACTCAGCAATAAACACTCTACATAGACTAAGGAAGAAAAGGAAGAAATGAGCTATTTATACTAGTACAAAATGGCCCTTGGAAAGCCTTAGAGGTAGACAACAGACAGTGATAGATGCTTGAGATGAATTAGATTTAAACAATAATAAATACTTGAATTAAACTTGCAATTAACTTACACAAATAGAAGTCTTGAATCTTACACAGATTCAGTTACACAACACTCACACAAGGATTGAAAGCTTAATGATTTTACTTGCAAAGATTAAAGGAGCTTTAAAGCTTAAAATCATACAAGTTGAGTCTATGGTGTTTAAAGGGAAGAGTATTCTCTAACTCAGCAATAGACACTCAACATAAACTAAGGAAAAAAAAAGGAAGAAATGAGATATTAGTATAAAATGGCCCTTGGAAAGCCTTTGAGGCAAACAACAGATAGTGAATAACAACAAACCGCTAAGGGTTATGCCACTAGCTTCGACCTGAAATACCTAAAAATGATCAATTTCTGCCAAGGGAGGCAGTGACTGGTGGCATGCAGCTAAGGGCTTAGCTGATACGATCCCAGCCGGAGCCAACCCTAGTGACACACCCACAGGCGCAACCACCCGCGCCAAGGCCCGAGCCTTGGAGGATGCAGCCGCGAGCCTCTCATTGCCGCCCACGGGCCCGATCACTCGTGCCAGGGCCCGAGCCCTATAAGTGAGGCTCAGTAGCCTCATCCACATGGAACTGAAGGCAGAGACAGCCTTGGAGGAAGCCAACCTACGCGCCCCCCGGCTGCGCCTTGTAACCCTAATCCGCACCGCGTCCGCGCCTACGGATGGGCTACACATGGCCACCTCGGACCTTTAGGTCCACCAGCACCCTTTTCCTATTTTTGACCAGGCCATGACCATTTATAATATATGAGAGGAGTCCAGGCCAAATATCAGGAGAAACGCCCGAAGGATTTGGGACAGGCCCAAATCACAAGCCCGCATTGGATAGCGAAAGCCACTGCCGAGCCTTTTGAAGATTGGAGCATATTTCCTCGCACAATATTCAGCCCAAAACTTCATATATGTGTTAGGAAGTTTCCCTCTAAATTTCAGTGAGAACGCTCGAGGGAATAAGGAAAACTCCTTGTTTCCTTAAAACGTGATTCGGCGGACCCGCAAGCAAAGCCACTTGGGCCTTTTGACCTAAACGGCGGCGCCTGCACTTCTATCCTATTTAGTAGACTTTATTTATGTTATTTTAGGATTTCAGAACTTATTTGGAAGGGTGGCTTGTTTCCATTTTCGTTTAAGTCATTATTTAGAAACTAAACTAGTTTCCATTTTTGGAATTAGGGTTTAGGGCTTCTTTAAAAAGGAGCCGCCCATGTTATTTTTCAGTTAGACTATTTTGGATAATTGAAAGCAGATTTCTTTGGATCTTAATCCACTTGTTCTTGATGAACCTTGCAACTAATTGAGTTTCGTGCATTCGATTAGCTTGTCAAGTAAAACTTGAAAGCACTATCTATTGAGTCATTCGTCTTTGGAGTGCCGTGGACACCTTACCACGGAGATTTATCGGTTTGACACAAGATCCTCAAGGGATTCAGCGTGGAGTGCCAAGGACACCTTGCCTTGGAGATTCACGTGCTTTCTCCGAGTTAAATTCCGCATTGAAATCCTCGTCGCTGGACAACGATCAAAAGAGAGCGTTCTAGCCTACAAGGAACGCATCAGTTGGTAGCGGAGCTCAGCTGTCCCAACTTGGTAAATCTATCCCTTTTATTATTATGTTTTCTTTGTTAGAATTGGTATTCCTTTATTCTCTTCTACACCAATTCTCCTGCGTGCTGTGTGTTAGTTGTCTTGTGTCAATTCGTGTCTTGTGTGTGCGATTAGTGTGCAAATCATTTCAATGATTTGTAAGTCTTTATATTTTCAAAATAAAAAAAACAAAGTTCCCCCAAAGTGTCTTAGTTAATTTGTGTTTTCAGTTGCATTGAATTTCAAAAAAAAAAAAAAAAAGTGAAGCAATTTCGTCAAAAATAGAACAGGGGCGAAATCAGTACCCTTCAAAAAGGAAGAAGAGAATAACTTCAGAATCAAATACTAGAGTGAATTTGTGACTCATAGCAAAAAGAATCATTGGATTTCGAATTGGGAATCAAAAGTTGTGGCAAAAACAAGTTTCAAAACCCTAATCGCATGCCATTAGCGTTTTTGAGTTGTCAATTGACTCAATCTGTGTATTTTGAGATTTTATTTGATTCCAAGACTACTGTGCCTTCCTACTCTGTAGTACACTTGATTGATTGATTGATCTTTGCAATTGAATCGAGTATACTACCTCAAAATTTTCTTTCTATACTAGTTTTCTTTGTGTGTCTCTTTGGAAGCTTTTCTTGAAATTTCTTCGAGTCAAGTTCATCTTGGACGACTGGAGGAGGATCTGAGGCAATCTGATTGTGAGATTATTAGAGAGACAAACACGAGAGTAAACACGTGAGGGAGTGATAGTTTTAGGCAATTTTACGCTTGGAAATGTTTTTGTTTTGAATTTCAGGATGTCAGGAGATCCGGAAAAGGAGGCTATGATTGTGAAAAATGTAGCCAAGGCACTGCAAGACATAGCAGCCCAGGTCCAGGACATGAAAGCTTGGAGGAAGCAGGTTGAGGCTAGGGTACGTGAGGATGTTGTTCCACAAGCGCCCGGGGCACACTTTGTGCAACACCTAAACCCTAGAGTGAATCGAGAGGCCTATGCACCTGCACCGAGTGACGACCAGCGCAGTGAGCCTGAGTTAGATGGTTCTGAAAATGAGTATGAGGAAGAGGGTCCTCACATGGCGGGACCGAGGGGGTTCCAAATGCGCCGAGGAGGTGCGCATGGGCGCGGTAGGCACGCCTTTGGTGGGCGAGAGCGTCACTTCGAGCAGCCGCGTCGCGAGGAGCGAGAGCGAGCTGACAACCATCTTAGGAGTGTCAAGCTCAAGATCCCAACCTTTGAAGGGAAGGATGATCCCGAGGCATATCTGACTTGGGAACGAAAGATGGAAGCAATTTTTAGGTGTCACCACTACACGGATGAAAAGAAAATAAGGTTAGCTTCCGTGGAGTTTTTTGGATATGTTGCCCATTGGTGGGAGCAAGTGAATGAGGATGTGAGAGGACCTGTAACTACTTGGGAGAACATGAAGTATGTGATGAAGAGGAGGTTTGTTCCACCGTACTATCATAAGGACCAACTTCAGCGTCTACAAAAGCTTACCCAAGGGTCCAAAACCGTGAATGACTATCACAACGAGTTGGAAGTTCTTTTGGCTAGGGTTAATGTGATAGAGGATGAGGATTCGAAGATGTCTAGGTTCATGAGTTGGCTGAATCCAGAGATAGCTAACGCCTTAGAGTTGTGCCAATATAGGACTTTGGAGGAGATGCTTCACATGGCCGTGAAGATCGAGAGGGAACGCAAGGCTAAGGCAGCCTACTCTAAGTCGTCTACTGTTGTGTCTCGGACTTCCACTTGGAACAAGTCTACATGGTCCAAGGGGAATAAGGACAGCAAGGAAACACCCAAGGTATCTAAACCTTCATATTGTACCAAAGGTAATTCGACAAACCCTACTCTTTCTAAAGTTCCCGTTACTAGTACTAACCGTGTGCCTACAAGAGACATTGTGTGCTTTAAGTGTAGTGGTCGAGGCCATAAGCAGGCCGAATGTCCCAACAAAAGAGTTCTAATCATTAGGGACAATGGAGAGATGGACTCGGAAGATGATTATGAGGTGGTGGAGGATTCAGAAGAGGAGAGTGAGGAAGAAGAGGCGGTGGATCATGAAACTAGGGTTTGTGATCCGGTTACCCTAGTAGCTCGGAGGACTTTGAGTGTGCAACCTAGAGCCGAGACTCATGAGGAGGAACAAAGAGAGAACCTATTCCATGCTAGGTGCCACATTGGTACTAAGGTATGCTCTCTTATTATTGACAATGGATCTTGTACTAATTGTGCTAGTACGCTTCTTGTGCACAAGTTAGGGTTATCTGTCGTCAAGCATCCCAAGCCGTACACTTTGCAATGGATGAATGATGGAGTCGGCCTTAGGGTGGTTAAACAAGTGTTGGTGAGATTTTCTATTGGGAAATACAAGGATGAAGTATGGTGTGATGTAGTCCCAATGCAATCGTCACATGTGCTGCTTGGCCGACCTTGGCAATTCGACCGCAACACCATTCACGAAGGAAAAAGCAATCGATACAAGATTGAGAAGGAAGGAGTGAAGTTCACACTCGCACCCCTTACACCTAAGCAAGTGCTTGAGGACCAGCTCTGGTTGGAGAAGTCCTATGCTGAATTTGAGGCCTCACGGTTTGATGAAAACAGCCCCCGTGAAAAAAGTGAGCACGAGTTTGAAAGAAAAGAAAATGATGAAAACAACCCCCGTGAAAAAAGTGAGCACGGGTTAAAAACAGAAAAGAAAGAGCTTGAAAAAGAAAAGAAAAGGCAAGAAAAAGAAAAGAAAGTAAACTTGTATGCGAAAGCAAAAGATTTGCGTCGAGCGCTTGTTTTACAAAAACAGTTTTGTTGCGAGAATCGCCCTTTGATTCTTCTTCGCTTTAAATCTTTTTGTTTGAGCACTACTAACCTTGATCCTTTAGCTTCTGTGCCTTCTTCTATCTTGGCTGTTTTGCAGGAGTTCAAGGATGTAACACCCGAAGAGATGCCAGCCGGTTTGCCTCCAATCCGCGGCATAGAGCACCAAATTGATTTTGTGCCGGGTTCGACTATCCCAAACAGGCCAGCCTATAGGAGCAACCCCGAGGAGACTAAGGAACTTCAGCGGCAGGTTGATGAGCTCCTTAGCAAGGGATATGTCCGGGAGAGCTTGTCTCCATGCGCCGTTCCAGTACTTCTAGTGCCAAAGAAAGATGGAACTTGGCGAATGTGTGTTGACTGCCGAGCTGTCAACAAAATTACGGTAAAGTATCGTCACCCCATACCTCGTTTAGATGATATGGTAGATGAGCTTAGTGGTAGTGTAATCTTTTCTAAAATTGATCTCATGAGCGGCTATCATCAAATTAGAATGAAAGAGGGTGATGAATGGAAAACGGCATTTAAAACAAAGTATGGATTGTATGAATGGTTAGTGATGCCGTTTGGACTGACTAATGCCCCAAGTACTTTCATGCGACTTATGAACCATGTTCTTAGGCGTTTCATAGGAAAATTTGTTGTTGTGTACTTTGATGACATCTTAGTTTACAGCAAGTCTTTGCACGATCATGTTTCACACCTTAAGGAAATTTTTCTAACCTTGCGTGAAGAGAAGCTTTATGCTAAACTCTCCAAGTGCTCTTTTGCTTTAGAACAGGTTGAGTTTTTAGGATTTCTTGTGGGCAAGGATGGTGTGAAGGTGGATGAAGCGAAGGTGCAAGCGATCAAGGAGTGGCCTACGCCGAAAACAGCAAGCGACATCCGCTCCTTTCACGGCTTAGCTTCCTTTTATCGACGTTTCATTCGTGATTTTAGTACTCTTGCTGCCCCACTTAATGACCTAACTAAGAAACATGTTGATTTCAGGTGGGAGGAACCTCAAGAGGCCGCATTCCAAGCGTTAAAGGACAAGCTGTCCAACGCACCCGTGTTAGCCCTTCCCGACTTTGACAAACCGTTTGAGTTGGAGTGCGACACGAGTGGAATCGGTATAGGTGTTGTTTTGATGCAAGAGAAGAAGCCAATAGCCTTCTTTAGTGAGAAGCTCAAGGATGCCCAGTTGCGTTATCCGACGTATGACAAAGAGCTTTATGCACTAGTTAGGGCTTTCGAGGTTTGGCAACACTACTTGATACCGAGGGAATTTGTGGTGCACACCGACCACTTGAGCCTCAAATACCTAAAGGGACAAGGGAAGTTGAATAAGAGACATGCCGTGTGGCTGGAGTTCTTGGAAGCTTTCCCTTATCACATCAAGTACAAGGAAGGAAAAGACAATGTTGTGGCCGACGCATTGTCTAGGAGGTATGCCTTGATCTCTTCGTTAAGTGTCAAATTTTTAGGGTTTTCTCAAATAATTCCACTCTACCCTACTGATTTGGATTTTGGTGAGATCTATAAGACTTATGATTCCATGGCTGATGTGAAATTTTATACGCATGAAAACTATCTGTTTCGGCGCAAGTGCCTTTGCATTCCTAAGTGTTCTTTGCGTGAGTTACTTGTGCATGAATCACATAGTGGTGGATTGATGGGCCACTTTGGAATTAATAAAACCTATGACATGTTGAAATCATACTTTTATTGGCCTAAAATGAGACGTGATGTTGTGCGTGTGATTGCTAGATGTGTAGTTTGCCAAAGGGAAAAATCTCGGTTAGCTAGTCATGGTGAGTTTATGCCGCTGCCCGTACCTTCCCAACCTTGGACTGATCTGTCCATGGAATTCATTGTAGGTTTACCTAAATCTTGGGATGGTAAGGATGGTATATTTGTTGTTGTGGATCGATTTTCCAAAATGGCGCACTTTTTGCCTTGTAAAAATACTAGTGATGCGTCTCAAGTTGCTAATATATTCTTTAGAGAGGTAGTCCGCCTCCATGGTATGCCTATTAGTATTGTTAGTGACCGTGGTGGAAGGTTTTTGAGCCACTTTTGGCGAGTGTTGTGGAGTCGCCTTGGAACTAAATTGCTGTATTCGACTTCTTGTCACCCTCAAATCGACGGCCAAATTGAGGTAGTTAACCGTACTGTAGGGTCTCTTTTATGCTCTTTAGTTACCAAGCATGTTTCTAAATGGACTGATCATTTTCCTTTCATGGAGTTTGCTTATAATCGTTCAATCCATTCTACTACAAATTGTTCACCTTTTGAAGTAGTTTATGGCTTTAATCCGCTAACTCCCATGGATTTGACCCCTTTGTATCGAGGGTGAATCCTTCTCAAGATGGAGGGGATGATACGATCCCAGCCGGAGCCAACCCTAGTGATGCACCCACAAGCGCAACCACCCGCGCCAAGGCCCGAGCCTTGGAGGATGCAGCCGCGAGCCTCCCATTGCCACCCACGGGCCCGATCACTCGTGCCAGGGCCCGAGCCCTACAAGTGAGGCTCAGTAGCCTCATCCACATGGAACTGAAGGCAGAGACATCCTCGAAGGAAGCCAACCTGCGCGCCCCCCGGCTGCACCTTGTAACCCTAATCCGCACCGCGTCCGCGCCTACGGATGGGCTACACATGGCCACCTCGGACCTTTAGGTCCACCAGCGCCCTTTTCCTATTTTTGACCAGGTCATGACCATTTATAATATAAGAGAGGAGTCCAGGCCAAAAATCAGGAGAAACGTCCGAAGGATTTGGGACAGGCCCAAATCACAAGCCCGCATTGGACAGCGAAAGCCACTGCCAAGCCTTTTGCAAATTGGAGCATATTTCCTCGCACAATATTCAGCCCAGCACTTCATATATGTGTTAGGAAGTTTCTCTCAAAATTTCAGTGAGAACTATCAAGGGAATAAGGAAAAAGCCTTGTTTCCTTAAAACGTGATTCGGCGGACCCGCAAGCAAAGCCACTTGGGCCTTTTGACCTAAACGGCGGCGCCTGCACTTCTATCCTATTTAGTAGACTTTATTTATGTTATTTTAGGGTTTCAGAACTTATTTGGAAGGGTGGCTTGTTGCCATTTTCGTTTAAGTCATTATTTAGAAACTAAACTAGTTTCCATTTTTGGAATTAGGGTTTAGCGCTTCTTTAAAAAGGAGCCGCCCATGTTATTTTTCATTTAGACTATTTTTGATAATTGAAAGAAGATTGCTTTGGATCTTAATCCACTTGTTCTTGATGAACCTTGCAACTAATTGAGTTTCGTGCATTCGATTAGCTTGTCAAGTAAAACTTGAAAGCACTATCTATTGAGTCATTCGTCTTTGGAGTGTCGTGGACACCTTACCATGGAGATTCATCGGTTTGACACAAGATCCTCAAGGGATTCGGCGTGGAGTGGCAAGGACACCTTACCTTGGAGATTCACGTGCTTTCTTCGAGTTAAATTCCGCATTGAAATCCTCGTCACTGGACAAAGATCAAAAGAGAGCGTTCTAGCCTACAAGGAACGCATCATTAGCGGCATGCCGTTAGTGCCAGAGTTGGCAAGATCAGCTCTTCGTTGCTTTGCGCATGCTTCTCGGCCTCCGATGTTATGTGCGACTATCATTAAGGTCTGGCTTTTTTCTTGAAGCACATCTTTGCTCATTTTAGCCTCAATCCATAGGATGGTCTACTTGGCCATGCTTCTTGTGATTGGCCCTCTTGGCACCGTATCTTCGGGGTCTATGGTAGGCATGGATGTGATCATGAGTTTTTGCACATGGAATAAAATGAGCCATTTTAGAGAAGATGTCAACAACAACAAAGAGAAAGTCATTACCGTGGCTAGACCTTGGTAGTCCTAAAATAAAGTCCATTGACAAGTGAACCCAAGGATGGCTAGCTACGGGTAATGGCATATAAGATGTATGATGCATTGATTTGGATTTCGCTCTTTTACATGCAAGGCATCTATCAATTATTTTTTTCACATTGACTTTCATTTTAGGCCAAAAGAAATGCACTTTCAATGCATGCAATATTTTTGTAATGCCGAAATGACAATTCAATCCGCCACCATGGGCTTCCAATACAACTAATTCACATATGCTAGATTTAGGTATGCAAAGCCATTTATGTTTGAATAAGAATTTATCATGCTTCACAAAATGCAAATAAGGTCCTTTATCATATGCTACATATATGTCACGCAACTCATCATCATGTTGATAAAGATCCACTATGTGCGCAAAACCAAAAATCTTAGCATCGAGAGTCGAAATGAGTACATACCTCCTTGAGAGGGCATCGACCAACATATTTTCCTTACCTTGTTTGTATTTGATCGTGTAAGGAAATGCTTCGATAAACTCCATCCACTTAGTATACCGCTTATTGAGCTTGGCTTGCCCTTAGAGAAACTTGAGGCTTAAATGATCAGTGTGGATGACAAATTCGTTCGGAAGGAGGTAGTGTTCCCATACCATCAAGGATCATAGAAGCGCAAATAACTCACGGTCGTAGGTGATACGATCCTAGGATCGCATCAAGCCCTAGCGCGCACCTACGCCGAGATGCAAGTAGTGATGGAGCCAAAGAACGCAAGGGAGCGAGCTAAGAGGGCTATGAAGAGTCAAGTGAAGTTCATTAACACACGCTAGGTCAAGTTACACGCATGGTACATGAGCATAAGTTATCCCTAGCGTCAGTCGAGTCACCATTAGCTAAAGTGACCCTAACGAACTCCGATCGAGGCTCTATCAAAAATAAAAGATACCTTAAAGTATTATTAAGGTTGTGGAAAAATTTCAGGTCAATCGGACGAAGGATTCAAAGGTTGGTTTGGGTCAACTTTCAGTCACGCGCAAGGTGCGCGCACAAGGACATTAGCGTATTGACTTCGAGCCAAAACGCAAACCACTCAGGCATTAGGACTAATTCCAATTGAAATATGATTCTAATTCAAAGGAGCAGTTTGTGTCAAAGTTTGGGCCAGAACGCACGAGTAGAACGGAAGATAGCCAAAGAAGAATTTGCGCTAGACAAAGAGACTACAAGTCTAAATCGACTAGGAGTAGAAGATGAGTTCGAGTTTAAAGAGGAGTCGGTTGAAGAGAAGAATTTTCTACAAGTTAGATAGAGTAAATATTTTATTTATTTTATTTAATTAATTAAGTTAGAGTTTAGTTAGAAGTAGGACTTCTAATCATAGTAGAATTAGAAATTGTTATTAAACTAGTTTTGTAAACGCTTGTATCTTTGTGTAGTTTTGTAAATGCTTGTATCTTTGCGCCTATTTAAAGGCTACATTTTTATTAATCATATCAAAGTAGTTTTTCCCCAATTCATCACTTTATCAAATTCCCCTCTCATCTTCTTAACTCTCTCCGGAGTAAGCTTTTCTTGTGTTAACTTAGTCGTGGACTCGGTTAGGGCATGACTCGCGTGGCGCTTGTGGATTCAGGCTTGGAAGGTGTGTGGGAAGCGTGTGCGTGAACTTCCGTGGAGTTTTTAGACTCAAGCATGGAAGGTGCGTAAGGTAGCGTGTAGGCGTTCGTGGACTCGAGCATTGGTGCTTGTGGACTCAAGCATAAGGAATCGTGGACTCGATTTCAACTTGGGATTGTGGACTTAATCTCAGAGGGGTGTGACTTGCAAGTGGATCTCTTGTAAGGCTGCAATCCTTGGTGCTGGCCAGGTGTTCGGTGTGATAAAAGGTGGACTCCTTTTAGGGGTTCATTAGGGACGAACGTAGGCGAGTGGACTCTTGCCTAGCCTCTCTTATTCAAGGTTCTATTCAAGGCTCGAGAAGGGAAAATACGAAGATGGACTCCTTCAACAACATACTGTAAGGTGGGATCTTACGTCTTATACCGCACGCCAAACCTAACAAGAACTAGATCGTCATCCTACGCATCTTAAGCAACTAGGATCATATCAGTAGGTGGAGTAGTTCAATTGGGAACCATGGAGTTTTTTGCTAAAATAGGCAATGGGACGCCTTTCTTGGGTGAGCACCGCCCCAATTCCAATCCCGTTTGTGTCACATTCAAGTTCAAAGGCTTTGTTGAAGTCGGGAAGTGCAAGGATTGGACTACGCATCAGGCGTTCCTTAAGCTCTATGAAGGCTTCCTCTTTCCTTTGACCCCACTCAAATGTCACATTCTTCTTGGTCAACTCATTAAGCGGTGTGGAGATGGTGGAGAAATTAGGTACAAAACGCCGGTAGAAGCTAGCGAGGCCATGGAAGGACCTAACCTCACTTCTATTCTTAGTTGCGGCCATTCCTTGATGGCTTTCACCTTCTCCTCATCAACTTGGACACCTTCTACACTCACTACAAAACTGAGAAAATGCACTATCCAAATAAAATTCACACGTAGCTAATTTAGCATACAACTTATGAACTCTAAGTGTGTGAAGTATGGTGCACAAGTGGGCAACATGTGCTTCAATGGAAGAACTATAAATAAGAATGTCATCAAAGTAGACCACAACAAAATTAGGTCTATCTTGGAATATACCTTGCTACCACCAACTCATCCAACATATCGTCAAGGCATGGAATGGGATGACGATACCTTATGGTGATCTTGTTGATGGCGTGGCAGTCTACACACATGCGTCATGTTTCATCTTTCTTAGGTACTAATAGCACGGTCACGATGATGCGATCACGAATACCTAGGTTAGGCACCCGCAACCAACTGACTCAATCTAGTTCTTCTATAGGTTCAGGATGAGGAATCATCTGTAAGATCCCACCTTACACTCGGTCTTTGATAGATAGGTTGAAGGAATCCACCTTCGGGTTGGTTGAGGTTAATGGTTGGCTAATCTCTGTTTGAGCCAAGCCACAATTACCACGAACGCCTAGCCCCGTAACTTCCTGCACATGCATGCCTATCCCTGTAGCCGCCCGCACACTTAACGCTCAACCGCTTGAACGTAAGCAAACCAACACTCAGCCCCGTGAATGCTAGCAATTGACGATCAACCCAGTGACACGCCAATACGATCCCTTGCGCCCTCCCATACTTATCCCCGTAAGTGCCACGCTCAGTAACCGTCATGCTCCTTATGCACCTTCCACCCTTATCCCTATAAACGCCACGCGAGTCACGCCCTAATCGCACCTCTCATGCTATCCCTGTAACGCCACGGTTAACTTACACAAGATAAGCAACTTGCTCCGCGAAGAACCAAGACACAAGAAGGTAGACGAAAGGAAACAGATTAGTTGGTATATGGAATTTATGGGAACTCTGGTCTTCATTTATTATTAACAAACGTTGTCTTTAAATAGGCGCAAAAAGATACAAGTGTTACAAAACTAGTTAACTTACAAATTCTAATTCTACTATGACTAGAAGTCCTAAGTCTAATATGTTGGCCCAAGGGGCACATTAATCTTATTTTGATGAATAATAGACACACAAATTAATTAGACTACTAATGAAATTTAAAGTTAAAGTGTTTATATAGTTTCCGATCGAATTAACAAAAAGAGCAACGAATCAATTATCACAAACGACAAGATCAAGTGTTTTCTATTTTAAACATGTAAGTATGATTCTAATTAAACACTTGATTTATGTTCGATAATACCTCAAGAAAAGTGTCAAAAGATTTTTACACGAAAACAAATTTTGGAAAAAGAGTTTTAATTTACTGTAGCAACGGATAGACTCATTGTAGCAAGGAATAGTATTTCACCGTAGCAACGGATAGTTTCACTGTAGCAACGGATAAACGCACTCTACCAACTGTTATATTTTTCACTATAGCAACGGATATATTTTTCACTATAGCAAACAGATAGTTTTTGGCTCATTCTTCAATGGATTTGTTTCTAACCTGTTGACACTATAAATACTCATCCTAGATGAGTTACTAAAAACTAAGAAATCTCTTACAAATTTCTATACACTAAATTACATTTACAAACTCTCAAAATCAATATTTTACAACGCAAGCTTCTCTTAACGGATTTCAATCATTCTTGCGTCATTGTGTTGAGTTCATTTATGCTTTCTTCTTGAGGTATTATTGTTCATTTATTGGTGTTGATGATTGAATCATACATTTATCATTTATACACCAATTTTTTGTTGCAATTTCAATATATAAATTGTGAAGGTTTCAAAAGTGTACCTAACACTTTTGGGTTATTGGTTAGTGTTCTTGTCCATTGAAAAAGAACTAATTGTGTTAAGGTTGTGGTTGAGCCCGGAAAAACCATCGTGTAAAGGTTGAGAGCTGAACCCGTAAAAGCTCTAGTTAATAGCAAAGTATTTTGCATTAGAAAATCCTAAGGGTGAAGCTCTTAGGTAGTAGAGTACAATTCGGATTGTGAATTGGAACCACTATACATCATTATGTCTTTGCTATTCTTCCTTCTCTTAGGTGCAGTAAATTTTAAGTGTCTATTCAACCCCCCCCCCCCCCCCCCCCCCCCTCTAGGCCGGTTATTGAATTATCAATTGGTAGCGGAGCAAGGTCACTTGGTTAAAGGTTTAATCACCTCAAGCGCAAGGATAAAAAATGACCAAAGAGAGATTCTTTGTCAATAAAGAAGGAGGTGCACTCAATCGACCACCTTATCTCGACGGCAACAACTATCTTCATAAAGATGAGAATTTCTCTTGCCTCACTAGATTGTGAAATGTGGGATTGTGTCGAGAACGGTTTTGTCATTCCAATGCAACCAGCTGGAGAAGATGGATCTACGAAACCCCTTTCATTCAAAAATTGGAGTGCTGCTATAAAAGCAAGAAAAACCTTAGAATCCAAGGCTATGCATGCTCTATCTGTTTCCATCTCTTCAAGTGAATTCAACCGGGTCAGCTCATGCAAGACCGCAAAGGAAATGTGGGATTCTTTGGAGATGGCGCATGAAGGTACGATTCAAATTCATGATCTCTGATTAAATCAACTCAAGCATGAATATGAATTGTTCAAGATGAACAATGCTGAAACTATCTATGATCTTAGCACAAGATTACAGAAATTGTGCAATGCTATGGATAATCTTGGATGGTCTCCAAGCGATCCTGAGATGGTTCGGAAGATCTTAAGTGTGCTTCCAAGAAAATGGGTCGCCAAGAAAGTAGCCATTGATGAGAAGGATGTGAAGCCTACATATTCATAACTTATAACCTCACTTACCGCATTTGAGCACGAGTTGAATTTACATCACTTGGAAGAAGGAAACGGAAAAGAGAAGAGCAAAGACATTGCCTTTGTAAGCAAGATTCTTAAAGAAGATGATGATGAAACTCTTGCCCTCTTCACTAGAAGACTCAAAAAATTCTGGAAAAATGATTCCAAGAAGAATAAATACCAAGGTGAGCATTCTAACTCTTCTAAATTCAAGGTTAAAACTGATATTGTTTGTTTTGAGTGTGACAAACTAGGGCATATCAAAAGTGAATGTCCTAATCTTGAAAAGAAGAAGAGACATGAGACGAGAGGATCAAGGGACAAGAAGGAAATCCATAAGCATCCTAGAAACGCTTTCAAAGCTACCTCTTGGAGTGATGAGGATGAAGAGTGAAGTGATGTTCAAACACAATCCTCATCCGAAGAAGAGGTTTCAAACATATGTTTCCTTGGTAGCTATCAGCGGAGCTCTCCATCAACTTCTACCTCTTTCAATGAAGAAGTGAACTTGTGCCTTATGGCAAATGGGGATAGCGATAATGAAACAGTTAGTTCTTGCAAATCTTCAAATGATGAAAATGCTTATGAGGAATTGCAAGAAGCGTTTAATGAATTAGCTATTCATTTTAAAGAATCCACTAAGAAAAATGCTAAACTTGTTAAGGAACTAGAGAGCCTTAAAAATGACATTATTGAGTTAGAAGAGTTAAATACAAGTTTGACTTGATATTGCATGTGGTAAAGCTAAAAACCAAAACATTACTTGTGAACTTTGTGCTAATGCTAGTCAAGAAATTTTAGACTTGAATAAAAAGATAAAATGTCTTGAAACTACATTAGTCAAATATGTGCAAAGTAACCATAGTCACCATAATTGTATGAATGATCAAAAGAAAAATGGTGGCATGAGAGGCATTAGTTTTAATTCTTCCACAAGCATGAGCAATAGTAGAACCACATTTGTTAAAGCTAGTTCTTCTAATTACTATGCTAGTTCTTCTAATTTTAAATCGAAACCTTCACAAGTCAAGCCTAAGTATAAATGTAGTTATTGTAATAGACATGGACACTTATCATATTTTTGCTACATTCGTAGAGGGCTTGTTGATTTGAAACAAATTTGGGTACCAAAGGGTACATATGCTTATAAGGAAGGACCCAAACATATTTGGGTTCCTAAATCTAATTGATTTATTTTATAGGAACGCCGAAAACCCAACGAAGAAAAATGGTATTTGGATAGCGGGTGTTGACGGCATATGACGGGTGATAAGTCAAAATTCACCCATTTGGAAGAGAAAGAAAAAGGAAGGGTGACGTTTGGCGATAACCAAAAAAGCAAGGTTTTGGGCATCGGTAAAGTTGGTCACTCTCCCTCTATTGAGCATGTGATAAAGATTTTATTGTGATTTTTACATCAACACATTGTGAAGTTAGGAACATTTTCACACGCTCACTAGCTTTTATTGGCAATAGAGTTGGGAATATATATATGAATTATTTAAACAATATTCCTAACAATGATGATAAATGTTTAAGTGCATTAGTAGATAGCTCATCAATTTGGCATAGAAGACTTGTTCATGTAGGAATGGACCACATTGCAAAGCTATCTAGGAAAGAGCTAGTGCGAGGCTTACCTAAATTGAAGTATGAAAAGGAAGGCTTGTGTGACGGGTGTCAATATGGAAAGCAAATCAAAAGCTCATTCAAGTCCATTAAATTCGTATCTACTTCAAGACCACTCGAACTTCTTCACCTTGATTTATTCGGTCTAATGAGGACGACTAGCATGGGAGGTAAGAGGTATTGTTTTGTTATTATGGATGACTACTCTAGCTTTACTTGGGTTATTTTTCTATCTCATAAGAATGATGCATGTGATAACTTCAAAAGACTTTGTTATAAAATTCAAAATGAAAAAGGTTTTAAAATTTCCAAAATTAGAAGTGATCATGGTGGTGAATTTTAAAATAGCATGTTTCAAGATTTTTTCAATGAAAATGGTATTGATCATAATTTTTCATATCCTCGCACTCCTAACAAAATGGGGTAGTTGAGAGGAAAAATAGAACTTTGCAAGAAGTGGCTCGGACTCTTTTAAATGAGCATAACTTACAAAAAAAAATTTGGGCCAAAGCCATTAGTACCACATGTTATGTTTTAAATCGTGTTTTAATTAGGCCAATACTCAATAAAAATCCTTATGAATTATGGCGTAATATAAAACCCACCATTGCCTTCTTTAGAGTCTTTGGTTGTAAATGTTTTATTTTAAACATCAAAGACAATTTGGAAAAAATTGATGCAAAGTCGGATGAAAGTATTTTTCTTGGCTATTCTACAACTAGTAAAGCATATAGAGTTTACAATAAAAGGAGTCTAGTTGTAGAAGAATCCATGCACATTGTATTTCATGAAACTAATCCTTTTGAAAGTGTGAAAAAGATAGCTAGTGATGATGATGGATATTTTGGAAGTCTTCAAGTAAATCCTCCTACGTCAACTTTTGCCAACTTGAAGGACACCACTCCATCACTAGAAAATTTAGAAAATCAAAAGGAAATAGAAATGGAAGAAGAGGTCCTTGATGATGCAAATGACGTAGTCAATCCAACTGATCAAGGTCCCTCAACTTCCAAACCTTGGAAAATCATGGAAGCACATCCACAAGAGCAAATCATAGGTAATCCTAATAACAAAGGTATTGGTACTTGCTCTTCTCTTAGAAATATGTGTGTTCATCATGCTTTTGTTTCTCAATTTGAACCTAAAAAGTATGATGAGGCCTTGCATGATGAAAATTGGATGATTGCCATGCAAGAGGAATTAAATCAATTTGAACGTAATCGTGTTTGGAAATTAGTTCCTAGGCCTAGCAACCACACTATTATTGGCACCAAGTGGGTTTTTAGAAACAAAATTGATGAGTTAGGAAATATTATTAGAAATAAAGCTAGATTGGGCCCAAGGGTATAACCAACAAGAAGGCATTGATTTTGATGAAACATTTACCCCGGTTGCTAGACTTGAAACCATTCGCATGATATTAGTTTTTGCATCTTATAAGAATATGAGTTTATATCAAATGGATGTGAAAAATGCTTTTATATATGGTTACATTATGGAAGAAGGGTATGTGAAACAACCTCTCGGTTTTGAAGATCATAAATTTCCCAACCATGTTTATAAACTTGAAAAGGTTTTATATGGTTTAAAACAAGCTCCTAGAGCTTGGTATGATCGTTTGAGTCAATTTTTGTTGAAAAATGGTTTTACAATGGGAAAAATTGACCCTACACTCTTTACTAAGCATAATGGTAAAAACATGTTAATTGTGCAAATTTATGTTGATGATATTATTT
The DNA here is from genome assembly GCA_963691705.1 of Viola odorata. Taxonomy (NCBI): domain Eukaryota; kingdom Viridiplantae; phylum Streptophyta; class Magnoliopsida; order Malpighiales; family Violaceae; genus Viola; species Viola odorata. The sequence goes on along the minus strand of OY829537.1, from coordinate 50,001,226 downwards.
TTGGTTCTACTAACGATTATTTGTGCAAGGATTTTGAAAACTATATGCATAGTGAATTTGAGATGAGTATGATGGGAGAATTGACGTTCTTCCTTGGACTTCAAATCCGTCAATCTCAAGAAGGTATCTTCATAAATCAAGCCAAATACATCAAGGATCTCCTAACCAAATAAGGATACAATGATGTCAAGGAGAGTCATATTCCCTTAAGCCGTAGCGCCAATCTTGACAAGGATGAAAATGGTAAAGATATGGACATCACTCTTTATCGAGGTATGATCGGTAGTCTTTTATATTTCACAACAAGTAGACCGGATATCATGTTTAGTGTTTGTCTATTTGCTCATTTTCAATCTTGTCCTAAAGAGTCTCATTTGTATACATTGAAAAGAATTTTTAAATATTTGAAAGGCACACCTAACTTGGGACTTTGGTACCCTAAAGGGTCTAGCATTGCCCTAGTTGGTTATTCCGATGCTGATTTTGCCGGTTGCAAAATCGATAGGAAAAGCACTAGTGACACTTGCCACATTTTAGGGCAAGCTTTGGTTTCTTTGTTAAGCAAGAAATAAAATTCGGTAGCTACTTCCACCACGGAAGCTGAATATATTGTCGCCGGATCGTGTGTAGCTCAAGTTCTATGGATGAAACAAACTTTAGAGGATTTTAATCTCAAATTTAGTAGGATTCCTATTTATTGTGATAGCACAAGTGCTATTAACTTGACCAAAAATCCTATTTGTCATTCACGAACTAAGCATATCGATGTTCGTCATCATTTTATTCGTGATCATTTAGCTAAAGAGGATATTGTGCTTGAATTTGTTGGTACTAATAGTCAACTTGCAGACATTTTTACTAAGCTTATTGCCAAGGATCGTTTTGTGGAGCTAAGACATGAAATCGGCATATGCTATCCATTTGAATAAATCTCAAACCGGTATTCCTAAAACCTTTATCTTCTTAGCCTATTTTTGAGTTTATTTCTTTTATGCTTAATTATATGTTTATGATTGTGTTTAGAATTATTAAATCCATAATCATTTATATCGTTTATTGCCATAAATTGTATGAATTATTTATGCATATATGTGTTTATTTAGAAACATTCTCATTTATGCATTTATGCATTTGTTTATGTGATTGATCATTGAGGAAATAGGTTGTAAGTGATATTTTTTGAAATATGAGGATTTGATTCAAGTGATTAACTATATAAGGAAGTTTTCGGAAGTTTAAATTAGAGAAAAATTGAATTTTGAAGCTCAAATTGCTGAAAACTAGTCTCATGGGTGACCAAATGGTTTACTGAATTAAACCATAATGCTACCCATGAACAATTTCATTTTTCGCATTTGTTGGGTAAGAACGTCATATGGGCATGAGCTCACCCATGAGGGTGACCATGAATCTTCCATTCTTCTATAAAATTGCAGGGTCATGGGCATGAACTCACCCATGAGGGTGACCATGAGACCTTCGGCAAAAGCACTTCAAAACTCAAATTTTCAGTTTTCCAAATTGTGTTACCGTTTTAAAAAAATTAAAAATTAAATCAAAAGGAGAGATTACGTTGTCAGAAATCTTTGACAATAGACATAGAAGTCGTTTGTGTATCTGAGTCTCTTTGACAATAGGAGGGTAAGCCGTTTGTGTATCTAATTCTCTTTGACAATAGGAGAGTAAGCCGCGTGTATCAGATTTTCTTTGACATATCGGAGGATGTTTTGAGCTTAATCAAAAAATATGGACCCGAGGGAGTATATATATATAGTCTTCTTCTCTTAAGATGATATCAATGGAGATGAGGATAATATTCGCACTATTGGTATGGATGATTTCTTATTGTCTTTTAGGCATTCTGATCACAAAGAGGTGTCCAAAGAATGTCGACATGTTCTTGTGTCCTTAGTGTCATTGTCCTCCACCTCAGTGTCTTCTTTGATCACATCTTTTTAGCATTTGCATTTTATTTATGCATTTCCGTTTCTAAACTTATTTGCATTTATTGTTTGTAATAATTTTTGGGTTGGATAATTGTTGTGCTACTACTTTTATGAAGTAATTTTTAAATTATGCTTGCTCCTTAAATATTTTCCTTACCTTAATTAATTGGTGGAAATATTTTGTTGTTGTTTTCCCTTTTTGTTAATGATAAAGGGGGAGGAAAATGTATAGGGGAGCAAATTTTTAAACTTTGTCATGCTCCATGTATAACTAACGTTTCATATAGGGGGCATTGAGGCTCCTTAATTAAATCGGTAGCATATCGATAGGGGGAGCATTTCGACAAAGATATAGGGGGAGTAATTTTCTCCTTAAAAACTTTAAATTCAATTGCAAGTTCAGTTATTTTTTGAAAAATTAATTTGTGGTTGTCATCATCAAAAAGGGGGAGATTGTTGGCCCAAGGGGCACATTAATCTTGTTTTGATTAATAATAGACACAAATTAATTAGAATACTAATGAAATTTGAAGTTAAAGTGTTTATATAGTTTGCGATCGAATTAACAAAAAGTGCAACGAATCAATTATCGCAAGCGACAAGATCAAGTGTTTTCTATTTTAAACATGTAAGTATGATTCTAATTAAACACTTGATTTATGTTCGATAATACCTCAAGAAAAGTGTCAAAAGATTTTTACACGAAAACAAATTTTGGAAAAAGAGTTTTAATTTACTGTAGCAGTCACTGTAGCAACGGATAATGTCACTGTAGCAACGGTTATATTTTTCACAATCGCAACGAATATATTTTTCACTGTAGCAAACAGATAGTTTTTGGCTCATTCTTCACTGGACGAGTTTCTAACCTCTTGACATTATAAATACTCATCCTAGATGAGTTACTAAAAACTAAGAAAGCTCTTACAAATTTCTATACACTAAATTACATTTACAAACTCTCAAAATCAATATTTTACAACGCAAGCTTCTCTTAACAGATTTCAATCATTCTTGTGTCATTGTGTTGAGTTCATTTATGCTTTCTTCTTGAGGTAATATTGTTCATTTATTGGTGTTGATTATTGAATCATACATTTATCATTTATACACCAATTCTTTGTTGCAATTTCAATTTATAAATTGTGAAGGTTTGAAAAGAGTACCTAACACTTTTGGGTTATTGGTTAGTGTTCTTGTCCATTGCAAAAGTACTAATTGTGTTAAGGTTGTGGTTGAGCCCGGAAAAACCATCGTGTAAAGGTTGAGAGCTGAACTCGTAAAAGCTCTAGTTAATAGCAAAGTGTTTTGCATTAGAAAATCCTAAGGCCCCCCCCTTCTAGGCCGGTTATTGAATTATCATAATATAACTCTAACTTAATTAATTAAATAAAATAAATACAATATTTACTTTGTCAAACTTCTGGAATCTTATCCCTCATTCTCGAATCTTGACTAAGCTTGAAAAAGATCTCCAAGCCAAGTCGCACTTTGACTACTAGTCTCCTTGTGCGACGCAAACTCTTCATGGACCATCTTCCAGTTCGCTCGTGCGTTCCAGCCCAAATCTTGACACGAACTAGCCTTTAGACTTAGAAAGATATTTCAATTGGAATTAGTCTAAACGCTAGAGTGGTTTGCATTTTGGCTCCAAGTCAGTCCGCCTATGCCCTTGTGCGCGCGCCTAGCGCTTGGCTGAAAGTTGACACAGGCCAACTTTTGATCCCCACGTCCGATTGACTTAAAACTTGCCCTCATCCTTCCTAACATACAGAACGGTCTTGTATTTTATCCAGAAGTCAATTCAGAGTTGATCTTTATCACCTTGGCTCGGGCTGACTCTATCGCATCCTCATGCACATGCGCCTCGCGCATGTCTCCTTCGTGCCCTGATCTTCAACTCTGCCCTGTGGGCTCTCGCTAACCTCACTTGGCTCTCCAAGGCTCTCCTAATCTGCTCCTTCGCGTGCTCCAACCCCTTGGCCGCTCGCGACTCCTCAATTAACCTCACTAGGGTTTGCGAGGTTCCTAGGATCGTATCACCCGACACATGGTGACATGCTTTCGCGAATGTAACCTTTGCTCATCAAATCATCAACTTGCCATTGGAGCTCTTTTGTTTCTTCGGGGTTGCATCGATAGGTCGGTCGGTTGGGTAATGACGATCCCGAAATGAGGTCAATTTTGTGTTCGATGCCGCAGATGGGTGGCAAGCCACTCGACATTTCCTTTGGGAACACATCCTCGAATTCCTACAAAAGTGAAACAAGTGGGCTAGGTAGGGAAGAAAGGTTAGTGTCAACATTTAAACAATGTGCTTTGTATCGAAGCACAAGACACATTTTGTTAGAATTCAATACACGCCTCACATCCCTTCCCTTTCCAAACACACCCAATGATTTAATCTCACTCTCTCAGCCATGCTTACTCTTTTCATGGCATGTGTTTTGATCATTCCTTACCTTCTTCTCTCCACTCTTTTCCCCTCGCTCTTTCTCTCGCTCACATCCCCTACCATGCTTACTTTATTTATGGTTTTTTTTACACTCTCCGCTTCCTTTCTTCTCTCCACCTTTCTCACTCAATTTCCTCAAGATATGGAATTTGGCACTTGTTTTTTCCATTTTTCGTTGATCCTCCCGGACTAGGGATGGAGGAAGAGGTGGGATGCGAAACTTCTTACCACAGTGTGTAAGCTTGAATTTATTAGTGCACCCATTGTGGATGGCTTCCCTATCAAATTGCCATAGGCGGGCCTAGGAGGAGATGGCTAGCATCCATAGGCACAAAATCACATAAACGTTCATCCTCATATCCATCCAGTTTAAAGCTCACAAGCACTTGTTCCTTGACCTTAACCTCCTCATCGTCATTAAACCAATAGAGTGAATAAGGTTTCGAATGCGGTGTAGTTGGCAATTGGAGCTTGCTTACCAAAATATGACTTGTGGCATCTACTACAGTCTCATTATCAATAATCATTGAAATAATTTTGCCATTTACCTCACAACGGGAGTGGAAGAGGTTCTCCCTCTGTTCATCACATTTAGCCTCCAATTTAGCTTGGGCACTCAAGCTCCTCCGCACAATTAAAGTCATAGAGGTAGCCGGGTTAATTTCCTCCTCATCACTACTCTTTATCGTCTCCCTTTCATCACAATTCTCTTCACTAGGTGACTCTTCCCCTTCACTCTCGGTTTTATAGACACCTTCCTGAATAATAATCACACGGTGGTTCAGACACTCGGATGAGATATGACCTCTCCCCCGACACTTAAAGCACTCAATGTTGGAAGAGTGTTTCCTAGGTGGTGGATTGGCGGTGAGGTTGTTATGTGGTTTCGGTGGTGGATTAGGAGGGTTAGCCTTGGAGAATGGGATGGATAGATTTGGTGTTTTTGTGTACGGTGAGGCTTTTTGTGGGTATTTTTGGTATGGTTTCCATGGTGGTTTAGAGGAAGATGAGTAGGTGTGGGAGGGGTTGGTGTTTCAGCTAGGGAAAGTTTTTCTTTTTGTGACTTCGTGCACTTCTACCTTGAGCACGTAGTGCAACATGGGTTGTAAATACTCAAAATCCCATAATTCAAGCTTATATTTAATCTTCTCACTCACACTATTTAAGAACGGAGCCAGAGTTACCTCTTCATCTTCATGTGTGACAGTCTCGGTGAGAAGAGATTCAAGCCCATTGTAATAATCGCCCACGGATTTTGACCCTTGCTTGAAACCTTGCAATCGATTTTGCAAGTCTCTTTTGTAGTACGATGGCACAAACCTTTCCCTCATCACTTGCTTTATTTCCTCCCAAGTTAGAATTTCCCTACCCCCTTGTCTCTCCTTACATACTTTTTTCCCACTAACTCACGACATACCTGTCAAACTCCATTGCCGCAAGTTTCACTTTCTTCAATTCCATGTATTGATGGCAACTAAATATCCGCTTAATCTTGCCCTCCCATTTAACATACTCGGATGGATCCGTTGTGCCCTCAAAGGTGGGAATTTTCACCTTAATACTACTCAAGTTATCATCAAGTCAAGGCTCTTGAATCCTACCTCTTCTCCCTCTATTCAAACGTTCGCGCACATTAATCTCATCAAAATCATTATTTGCTTCCTCATAAAATTCTCGTTGGTAGTGGGTATCAGTGCGCGCCTGTAGGTGGGGAACTAGGGGTTGTCCGACCATGGTATACCGCTACTGACTAGTTGCATACTACTAGTCACTGGCCTGGTGGCGACATGCAGGTCATAACCCTATGGCGACCTGATGGCTTGGCCTTCTTAGACCCGATGATATTGACCCTTGATACCCTTCGCGTGGAGGCTCCGTATGTGGAGCGCTTGGTCTTCGATGATAGCAAGGCTTGTTGAAGCACCTTGCCTTCGGGGACTCGTAGTAAGAGTATTAGGGAAGCCTCAGTCGGCCACCCTTGGGTGCTCTTCGTCGTCGCCATAGCTTTCATGACCCTCCTCCTTGGTTTCATAAGTGACACGGTCTTTGTTAGGCTCACCGTGAGATGTAAGAGGTAGAGTGTGGAGTGGTGGAGGGCGTGAGGACGTCTCGGTCAGCTTGCCTTACTTAAGTTGCAGCATGAGGGACATAAACATTTCCCTCAGTTCGTTGTTTTCACGCTGCAATGTCTCCACCTTGGTTGTCAAGGAATTGCTAGCCTCAACGGACTTAGCGTCGATGTTTCCAATTACACTTGTGTCGTACATGGTGAAAATTCATACCTACACACGTAGCAAATGTTAGTGAAATTGTTTTCGCTCACTCACGTGTTTACTCTCGTGTTTAAGCACTCATAAAACTTATCCTCGCAAAATTCGCTCAATCCTAGGCTCTGAATTTGTGTCGCAAGTTATGCGCGTAACGGTGCGCAATTCATGTATCCACTATCATTCAAACCTTTCGTCTCAAGTATCAATCATACGACTCGACAAGAAAAGGGACAAGATAAAGGACTCGAACGAGAGAAATTAAAATGGAAAAATAAATGAAAGACTCATGGCGGAATAATTGTTGGGGAATTAGGGAAATAAAAATAAATAAAAGAACTCAAGTATGATTTAAGAAAATAAAAGGAAATGAAAAAGGAACCACGTGGGTATTTTCCTTGGGCAGAAGGTGGTAGCTAGCTGCAGGTAGAAGGGGACTTGTACTTCTATCTCTCTTTCTTTTCCTTGTTTTCTTTTTTTTTCTTTTTTCTTTTTTTGTATGGGTTTTGTAGTTATTTTAGGTGGTAAGGTATAGAGCTGGACGTTTCTTTTCTTGTGACCCTACACAGCCAACAGTTTGGCAGTTGGAAGGAGAATATAGGGGTAAGGTAGCTGACAGTTTTTTCCTAATTTTCAGGGGTTTTTTTTTACAAGAGGTGAGGCTGGAGTGTCAAGAATTTAATGCATTTGAGGGGTTTGAGATACCTTGGTCAGCTACCAATGACATGAGTGATGGAAATAAAGATTTTTCTTCTGGTGGAAATCAAATGGATCAAAGGTTCTCCCTCCAAGAACTTGTTTGCAACTGTCAAGAACAATGGATGAACACACCTTGGCTTTGGCTCAACAAATTTTGACAAACAATTGTGACAATTTACACACTTAACTCTAATACCTTTTAAGACCTAGCACAACAAGTTTCAACCAAGAAAGAAGAAGAAATTTTAGTTGAAACGGCAAAGGAAACTGGGTTCTTGATGAACACTAAGAACACAAAATTTGGAAATTCTGCAACTTTCAATTTTGGTGCTCAAACGGTTTGTAACTTTCACCAAAATTCAAGAAAGCTCTAAATAAATGTTTTAAGACACATAAAAGGTGAAATCTTGACAGAAAGTTTGAATCTTTTTGGATAGAAAACACAGCTACAATAAGAACAACTGACAACTCAAAGACAACTAAGCTCCGCTACCACTTGATAAGATTCAAGCTCTTTTAAGGAGCTGAAACATCTAAGCTTTGGAGCAAGGATCTAGCTCGAGTTGTCTCACAAAAATACGAAGAAATCACACCAGGATTTGATGAAAAAATATAGAGTTATGCAACAGAAATAGAGAGTACAATGAAAGACAGTTAATTAGGAAGACAAACACAAGAATGATGGATAGATGCTTGAGATGAGTTAGATTTAAACAACAATAAATACTTGAATTAAACTTTCAATTAACTTACACAAATAGAAATCTTGAATCTTACACAAATCCAGTTACACAACACTCACACAAGGATTGAAACGAGCTATTTATACTAGTATAAAATAGCCCTTGGAAAGCCTTTGAGGCAGACAACAGATAGTGACTAGCGGCATGTCGCTAAGGGCATATCGGCATACCGCTAGCTTCGGCCTGAAAATATCAACTCTTTGTTGCTCCACGCATGCTTCTCGACCTCCGATGTGATGTGCGACTATCATTAAAGTTCGGCCTTCATCTTGAAGCACATCCTTGCTCATTTTGGCCTCAATCCATAGGATGGTCTGCTTGGCCATACTTCTTGTAATTTCCCCTCTTGGTGCAGTATCTTCGGGGTCTAAGGTAGGCATGGGTGTGATTGTATCAGAACCACAGGCCCAGATGCCACCAGCGACTCCACCAAACGAAGCAACCGAAAAAAATTGAGATGGGTATGTTTGAAGGAAAAAGAGATGAGATGATGCGTTTTGGAGGAAGAAAATGAGGGGTTGGGTTATATAAAGGGTGGATGATGATGCAGTCAAAATTGGGATTTTGTAAGATAGTTGAGTGAGGAAGACGAAGGAGGATGGAGAGTGAAAGAAAAGGAAGAAGTCTGAAACTTTTTTCAATTTTTTTTCATGTCATAAAAGGGGAGGGGCAATTTTGTAAAAAAATATATTAAAATATTCAAAACTAACGGAGTTCATTTCCGTTACCATTTTTTTTTACAATTAGGACTATATTGAACCAAAGGATAAAGAATTTGGGACCAATAAAAAAAGAAAGAAAGATGTGGGATTGACTAAAATAAAATGATAAGGATTTGGGACCGGCCGTGTATTAACCCGTGATTAAACAATAATAAATACGAACAGGGGGTAATTAAACAAACAAATAGTTCAAGGTTGCGATTAATTAGGTTAATAGACCCCGCGGTCCCAAATCTTTGTCATTTTATTTTAGTCAGTCCCAAATCTTTATTTTTATTTTTATTGGTTCCAAACTTTTTATTCGTTAGTTCAATATAGGCCCAGCTGTTAAAAAAATAAAACTCCGTTAGTTTTGAATATTTTAATAAAAAAATTTACAAAATTTTCCTTTCCCTTCTTCTTTCTCTCCTCCACAAGAAACCCTAATGCTTAGTATGGGATGAGGGAAAGGAAAGGAATGGAATGGAAATTTGTTAAAATTTCTCTGTATGGGAATAAAAGTAAGTGGTGGAAAAAAAGAGAAAGGAGTGGAAAAAAAGGAAAATTTTAGAGCTTAATTTCCCTCATAATTTAAAAAATATTTCCTCTCATAAGTGAGAGGAAATGGAAGGAAATTAAAATTTTAATTCATATGTTACTATTTTAACCTTTTAGATTTCATATTTTTAATGTTGATCAATTAGATATAAAAGTAAATTTACTCATCATTTTTTTCTCTCATTTTCTCTCTTTTTAGGATGTCACCCATACAAAGGAAATAAAAAATTTATTTACATTCCTTTGCTTTCTCTATTAAATTTTCCTTGCCTTCCCTTCCTACGTTAGGTTACCATACTAACCATAAAAATTACTTTTTCCTTTTCCTCCTCTTCCTTCTCTTCTCTTCCACGCACTCCCTCTTTCATTCTTCAATCCACCATATCCATAACATCTCAAATCCTTTTACCAAAATCTTTAATCTCATACTCAATCAATTTGTTCTTTCGTTCTCTAGCACCTTCTCGTGCCAATTTCATCATTTTTTCTCTACTTTCTCCAAAATTCATGTTTCCCAAAAATAAATCCTAGCCTGCAATCTCTTAAAAATTGGACAAAATTTCCCAAATCTAATAGTGTTGGTCTGTTTTGGGTCAAGATGTCAAGTGCTTGGGCTTGTTCTTAAAGCTGCAAGGCAGCCACGAGGGCGACACTAGATGGGGGGCAGATTAAATTTATTCTGTTGTTGCAGATTTGACACAGATAACAGAGTTCTAGAATAAGCGACAGTGGTGGTGGTGGCAGAGGAGGACGATTATGATGAAGATGGTGAAGGAGTGAAAAATTCCAGAAATAATGACGTTAGAAATATAATTAGTTTACTTTCCTTAAATGATACTTCTTATCTTAATTATCTAGAAAAAAGTATTTTTAGAAAAGATTATTTTCAGAATAAAACATTAAGTTTCAGGTCGAATAAAAGTAATATTAAATATTGACATGGATGACTCTCATCTGAAGAATGAAGAGGGAGTGCGTGGAAGAGAAGAGAAGGAGGAGGAGGAAAAAGAAAACGTAAGTTTTAGGGTTTCCTCTAGAGGATAGAAGGAAGAAGAGAAGAGCCAATTTTGTAAAGAAATATATTCAAATATTCAAATCTAATAGAATTTGTCTCTGTCACATTTTTTGTAACAATTGGGACTATATTGAACTAATGACTAAAAAGTTTGGGACCAATAAAAATAAAAAATAAAAATTTTGGGACTGACTAAAATAAAATGATAAAGATTTAGGAGCGGGTAATGTATTAACCCACGATTAATTAAAACATTAAAGTTCAGGGTTGTTTTTTATCTTTATCTCATTTTTCATCTAGGCAAGGCTTTTCCATCCAAGCAATGCTTTTCTAATTGGATAGTGCTATTCCAACTAAGCAGTTCTTTTCCAATTAAGCAATTTGTTTTTGTCCCTTTGGAGAAGTTCTATTTCGTTCGGGTGTTAATTAGGTGGTTACTATAGCATTATTCTAGCACTTACTTTATCATCGTATTTTCATGACATTTGTTTCTATTACGTAGTATGGCTCTCTCCTTTTTGTCTGACTTTGTTGGAAAAGGAGTTTACCTATTCTACTAGAAAAGAAGCTTTTCGGGGTGAAATTTGTCTAGGTCTCAATTCCCTGTAAGATCTTGTTCACATGGTAAGTTGGTCTTTATATTGTTCTCTTGAACCAGCAACTTATTGATTTTTTTACTTTGCTACCACTATGTATAGGTATAACATTCTTTTGTTGGAGATGACTTGGAGACTATCAATGGTGACTAGAGGTATGCTGGAGATTAATTTGATGATAGTGATGATATCCCTTGCAGGAGATTGTTTCTCCTTTTTTTTATTCTTCTTTCCCTTGTGGTACTCTAGTGGTGTGTCAAGCACGTTCCCAATCATGAATTTTCATGATTGATAGGAGATCTATTTTTTTGGCTTTATACAAGGCTTCTTTCAGTTGTGTGAAATTTATCTACTAACCTTTTCAAAGTTTTATGACTGTTGCGTGTAGCGATTGGGCGTGTCTATCTATTGAGTTTGGCTGGAGGAACAAAACCATATGTACTTGTTGTGGGATTTTCACGATTAGGAGATCACTATTCCCTCTTGTCTTCACACTTTATAACTCTATTTTAGATAGCTTCATATCCTTTAGGTTTAAATGACGAGCTCATAATTCCTTCTAGTGGAATAGATGCGTGTCCCATTCCAACTGAAGGAATAGTAACCTTGTTAAGGTTTTCAACTTGAGCCTTATGTCTTTGTTGACTTTTGGTTGAGAAGACATTGATACAACTTCTGTTATCTCTGAGGATCTTGCATTCTTTCTCAGTTGGTGATCATTGCATCATCATGGAGGATGGTATTCCTACATTTATGTTAGTAGTAAACAATATTGGAATACAACTATAATTACTCAATTTACCTCCATTGATGGAATTCAGAGGAGTCAGTTTTGTAGTGTCTTCACAACTTATAGCATCTTACTTCATGTGGTGGTGGGATCTCTTTGGAAAGGAAGTGTTCCACTATGAAGTCTTATCAAGGCATGTTCATTTCTGGATTTGTCTCATGAAAGTTAAATATATACTCCAAGTTATCATCTTCTTTATTCTGGAGTAACGACGATATATTATGGAGAGGGTTGTATACCCTTTTTCGCTCATTCTTTTCTATAAGGCAGTGTAGTGTGATCTGGAGAGGTTCTGGACCTTTGACACTAGTGTTTTTTGAGCTATCTTGGACTTGTGTCATCTTCAACTTCTCAACCTCTTTCTTGAGCTGATAGTTATCATACACATGGTGGCATCTCTCTTGTGTACCTTGGAAGCAACAAAGTTGGTATACCATGGGTTAACATCATGAAATTCTATTTGTTCTCAATAAATCGATTGGAGTTCTTGCATTCAAAGTTCAAGAATAGTAGCTAATGGGGTAAATACAACTATTTAATTTTATCCACAAGGTCTTAGAATAATCATAATTTTCGTATTTGGAAAAGGACAAATGCATAGTTTAAAGATAACGTGATTTTGAGAAGTCATAATTATATTTTTCATTACAACATGTTAAGGTTATATTTTCCTAACTCAGCTATCATATCAAGCAAGCAATAAAATTAAGTAAATAATAAAGGATAATGAATCTTCCCTGATGGAATAAGAGAGGCATATATAGAATGAATTTCAATTCGGAGAAGATTGTGATTGTTGCACTCCTTTGCTTTTTCTAGTTGGGTGTGCTCGTTGCTCTTTTCATGTTTGGCGTGGTAAGATTCTTTAGTCTTTTCTCTTTCCGTCATTCTGGAAAAGGTCACGTATAAGAGTTTCATCTAAGAATAAAGTTGCGTACAAGAGTCTTGACTTCAAAAAAGTTAGAGTTCCACCCTTCAAAAAAGTTTGCATACATAAGTTTCATCTTTGGAGATATAGAAGCATCATTCTCGGAAAGAAAAAGTTTTGCTCTTGGAAAAGGAGAAGTTTCATTCTTGGAAAAGTAGTACCTCCGTTCTTTGAACGTAAGTGAGTTCTATTCTTGAAAAAGGAGGAGTTTTGGAAAAGGATGAAGTTCTTTTCCATCTCAGAAATATAATAAACAACTCTTATATCCTTACAGAAAAGAGCGACTTCTATATCATTACAGAAAAGATAGAAGCTGGAGAAGATTTCCTTGTAAAGATTGGTTGGAGATTACTTTTGGCAAAAGTAATAAAAGATTCTTTGGAGATTGTATCGTCTTTCCTACTTTTTCTTAAAGTTGTACTAATCTCTGCACCTTTTCTTCTCTCTTCTTCCTTGGTAGATATGTCAAACACACGGAGAATACTCTCTCTTCATGAGAATATTATAAATTATTATTTATAAATAAATAAATAATACTCCCTCTGTCCGGTATTAAGTGTCCAGTTACTGTTCATGCACGCGTTTCGAGGAAGCCGAATGACTCACTATTTGACCCCAAAAAATTCCGTACTTTTTTTTGAACGTACGTTAATGATTAGTGTACGTTCGAAAAAAAGTACGAAATTTTTTGGGGTCAAATAGTGAGTCATTCGGCCTCCTCACAACGCGTGCATGAACAGTAACTTGACACTTAATACCGGACGGAGGGAGTATTTTTTACCAAAAGTTTGACCTAAAAAATATCCAATGATAATAATGGTGTGATGTTTTCTCTTCTTCCTCTCCCTCTTCTTCCTTCCTTTCAATTTAAAAAGGATTTTCTCTCTCTTCGTTTATGTAGAACAAGATTGGAACACCATAATATTGTAGATATTGATTTCTCGGATCGTTTCTTTTTACTTCGAATCTGATTTGTAGAGATTTGTCCATGGATAAAAAACAAGAAACAAGGATTTGTTTCTTTCATCAAGTAACAATCAACTTTGGAGGTATTGTGGATCTATTAAGGAAAAGAAAAAAATATGTCTTCTCCACAGTCGACGCTAATTGTTAGATCCCAGAATAGTTGCCCTTGTTCTTCCTTGCCGAGATGGTGGCCTTGATTATTGGTTGATGATGTGGGCAGCTCTTCGGGCATGGTTTTTCCTTCAAGAACATAGAAGAACTCTGGGGTGTGAGCTCTTCAGGCATGGTTTCTCCGACGAGTTGATTCACTGAGAGAAATATTTACCATTTGAAAAAAGAAAAAATAATATTTTTATCTAAAGAAATGCATTGAAAAAGAGCTAATGTATAGAACCTTAAAACAAGATAGTGTGTTTTCATATCTCTCAAAATGGAATCTATTCCGATATATATGCTATGGTTCCTTACTTCGATAGGGTACAAATATCAAAATTGAACATTCTTAGATACCTTTTTAAACCTTTTATCGATACCAAGTAGTAGTTAAAATTTTGTATCCATTTTTCATGATATTATGCTTGAGTTAGATATATCATGGTGAATCCTTCAAGAATTTTTTTGTTTTCCATAACGGAATATGATAAGTGAAATTTCAAATAAGTATTTTCATAATCTTCTTTTGTCAGAAGAAATGATTCATCAAAATAATGAGCCACCACAGATATCAACCCATTTGAGATCGCCAAATGTTCAAGAGTACTTCAAATTCAATCTTTTTTCTTCTTCTTGTTGAAGGATATCTCGTTCGTACACATCTTCTCTTTATTTTCCGAGCCTATAGTGAGTTACGGACAGAGTTCAAAAAGGTCAAATCTTTGATGATTTCATCATACATGATTGAGTTGTGAAAACTTCAAGATAGGTATCGTATATCTGAACTGAATTCTTTCTAATTAAAGAATCTCTTTTTAGTTGATTTGGAATAATTAGGAGATTTCTTATAAGACATCCAGGGGTCTACTTCTGTCCGCAACGTGCTATAGGGTGGTGGTCCTGCTTATGTGGTCAAATCATTCTAAGAAGAAATTTTGAAATACCAATCTCATTGATCTCACAAGTATCGTAACAAACCTCAATTAAATCACTTTTTTTTTAAAAGAATACAAGACATTTAAGTCATAAAAGTAAAGAGATTTATGTATTATGAGAAAATTGTTGTCAAAATAAGAATCATATAGAGAAATTCGTGTGATTATTGAACAATATGCATTGCTAAAAATGGAACTTTTACTTGTAGTTTGAGAATTATGTTAAAGATTTACTAACCAAATATTATGAATATCCAATCATACTTTTAAGTAAGTAATATATAGTTAAAAGGGTCAATAGTATTTTGACCCCCTGTACTAACGCGAAAAACAAACACCTCCCCTGGACTATAAACTTTTTATTCGACCTCCCCTGAACTTAAAGTCAACGCACCATGAGTCCATTCCGTTAGTTTGACTAACGGATCGTTAAATCTTACTTAGGCTAGCCAGTTGGAAAAAAAAATTTATTTTTATTTTCTTTTTTTGAAAATTAATATAATTAATTTAAAAAATTCAGAAAAATAATATATTAATTTAAAAAATCCAAAAAAATACTGTAATTAATTTAAATAATACAGAAAATTAATATAATTCATTTAAAAAATTCAAAAAAATACTATAATTAATTTAAAAAATATATAAAAATAATATAATTTCTTCTTTTTTTTCTTTTTAAGTCTAAAAATTTCCCAACATTTTTAAATTTTAATATTATCAATTAATACCTCAACTATTTTATTATTTATTTATTAAAATAAATTACATCTTTTTTAATTCTTTTTTTTAAATCTAAATGTTTGGCAATTTGTTTGTAGCATTTTTAACCTTTAATATTATTGCCCAACTCTTTAATTCCACGAAACACATTAAGGGCTTTAACCTCTGATCCGCCTTTGATAGCTTCCATAAAGTGAAGATGAGTGCAGCTTCTTAACTCCATTAGACAAAACTGAAACTTACGCCTTTCTCACCAATTATTAGAAATTAGTTACAGTGCTTGCAATTTCAGTTCTTTCAATTTCAGTGCTTGGAAATTAGTTTAGTCCATTTCCACTAGAACAGCACCAACCAAACGCAAACCCTAAACCGACAGCACCAACCAAATGCAGCAGCCACAGCCAGCCTCCCCAACGCCACCACCATCACAACAAATCATCAAACCCGAATTTCCTCACCACCACCGAATTTCCTCACCACCACAGCCGGCCTCCCACCACCGCCACACCTTCACAACGCCACCACCATCACAAACACCCACTGCCAAACACTGCCAAACACCACAAACCCAAATCAATCCATCAATCAAATCCAATCCTAATCTTCAATCTATACCGAAACATAAGGTAAGAAAAGAAAAGAAAGAAAATAAAAGGAAATAAAAAGAGAGCATGCCCATTGATTGATGTTGTTGCTGTGTAAAAAAAGAAAGGAGTTGGATCTGGTGCTTCTAAGAACAGGCCCACCTCCCAAATTCTAAGCTTGAAAGCACAACAACTTGCTTCTTTCCAGATCTGGATCAGATCGATTGTTGTTGTTGTAGATCCGCTTAAAAGCACAGCAGCATGCTTCTTTTTGTAGATCTGGATCTATTAGAGAGAGGGAAGTGAGGAGGAAGAAGACGAAAAGATTAAAAATTAAAAAAAGAAAAGAAGATGAACAACGCAGGGGAGATGGATTCATCATCTAATTTGTAGGAAAGTTAAAAGAAGAAAAAGAAGAAAAAGATAACAACGTAGTATATATAAAGAAAAGATTTTTTTCTGAATTTTATTTTGATTTTTTTTAATTTATAAGAAAATAGGAAATGAAAAAAGAAAAAAAAAATTTGAAACTGGAACAACCGGTTTCTTTTTTTTTTGCAACTGGCTGTAATGGGTCATCCTTGACCGTCTGTTAGTTTGACTGACGGTAGAGACCCCAATTTTGTTAAACTTTACTTCAGGGACCTCCATTTGATTTTTTTTTTTAGTCCAGGGGAGGAGTCTATTTTTCGGCCTAAGTTCAAGGGGTCAAAATACTATTGACCCTAGTTAAAAACAATTCAAAGCTGCGTCATCCAACACAAATGTTCATGGATATAGTTCTTTTCTTGCTCTTCTCATGACCAGGTGCATGTAGATTGTATGGTTTCTATCTCAAAATTCCTTCATATTTTCGTGACATTTAGCTACTTGCATGTGATACACTTGCTCAGGTAGAGGTGCGCCACAATTATATATATACATCCTTTTACTCCCTATATTGAAGTTCCTTTAAAGTACATACACTTAAGAATTTGTATTACTTGACTAATATTTAACTATCGTTAAATTATAGTTTAAAATTTATTGTATAATTTTTTTTTTGTTCTTTCTGCAATTTTCCACTTTGAATAATTCGTTATTCATGTTTAATTTTCTCTTGTTGTGGAATAATTTGTTGTTCTGAGTTTAACTTTTAATGGGTTGTTTAAATTAATTGAAATTTAGTAGGGGAATTAGTTCCAATCTTCAAATCAAATTTGTTATCTAGTACATTTGCTTCTAGTCTCATAGCCATTATCAACCACTGCTCGTGTTTTCGATAGTCTTCAACATGTGTCTTGCATCTTCGTCTAAGTTCGGGATATGTAGCATGTGTAACCAATATATTCTTCCCAAGTTCCACACATGGCACTGTCATTAATTTGTTTTTTAGAGTTGTGTGTGCGATTGTCGAATTGTCTTGAACATATATAAATAACCAAATGTGCTAAATTTTATTAAAATAAATAAATACAACTCAATACTAATAAGCAAAATAAAATTGTAGCTAGTGATAAGCGGTTCGATTATCAAGGAAATGTATAATTTGGGAACTTTGTTTTGACCAACAAACAATTAAAATAAACAGGGGAGTTGTTTTTAAGTTTGCAATGAAATTAAAACTAAATAATTGAAAATAATGTGGATTGAAATGGAACAAGTCCAGGATTGATTTTGAGAAATAACAGAGAAAAAAACTCCTAGCAAAGACAATGACAAGGTTATGATTCAACGACTATTGATCATTGATTCATGGATGTTAGTTTCTAATTCATGGAGCAACTATAGCAACCAGGTATACTTAGGTTCCCTACTTTCCTCCTGCAACAAGTTACTTAAAGGTACACTTTTTAAGCAACCCTAATTATCTAGTAACCTTAAGGTACACTTATAAAATTTAACTAGAAAATTAATAAAACTAGGGAAAGACGAACTCTAGGCTATGACTAAGGTTCACTTATAGCCTTTAGACCTAATTGCTCATTCATTCTAGTCTCCAAAGAGCCTCTAACTGAGATCGATATAGTTGTCTGCTTGTCCCTCGGGCTTGTAATCCGCAGCCTTCCGAACCTACGTTAACTATTCTGATTGAATCTAAAATGATTAGGCTTAAACACAACATGAATAGTAATGGTAATAAATTAATGAATGAACAAACACAAATGCAAAAACTAAGAAGAATGTTTAGATCTCACAATGGCAATGAATCATAAACCTTTATTGCCTTTATTAGGAATTAAACATTTAGCTAGACATAAACATAATACATGATTGAAAACTGAAATTTAAGGAATCGCATAAAAAAATTCGGCGTCCTCACGAAGAAGACGACTGGAGCTGGTTCTAGAAAAGTGCAGGTGCAGAAAACAAATCCTAAATTCTAGATTTGAGATATCTTTTCAGAAATTAAGGAAAGAGATAAATAATATTTTTCTCCCTAACTTTTCTTCTAAGAATCCTAATCTAACATTGTCTCTGATTTCTCTAGATTAAATTGAAATTAAGATGACATTTATCCATTAGCTTGGAGTCCTTTAGAAACATAGCTTTCTTCTTCTTATCCAACTCTATATTCTAGCCTTCTCTATTTGACGGGTTGCTACTTAGTTGCCTTATTCCAGGCGTAGGCTTAACGATTCTGCACTAACATCCTCTTGGAGTAAGGGTTAGAGATTTTTCTAGCAACTTTTTATTCTTTCAGCTCCTTTCTTCTCCATGACCTCTAGATCATCAATTTCTGCAAAAATAGAAGAAAATGACATATAATCAGTAGTATCTCTATCTAAAAGCACACAATTAGATAGAGATATTCATCAAAATAAACACACAACCATAAAGGACATATTAGAGGTTTACAAGTAGAAAATGAAGAAGACCCAGAAGATGAATCTTATCTCTAATTTATTAAAGAAGAATTATTAAGAATGTATTTTGTAAAATATATGCTACAAAGTATTAATAAATTAATGGAAAAGTCTACAAAATGAATCCATAAATTTATCATACAAGTCCAACAATTAATAAAATGATAAGTGAAATAAAATGTCTTAAAATAATATGAGAATGTAGAATTAATGTTAATCACTATAAAATAGAAGGTATAAAGTATAATAAAGAAATGAACCAAAGTAAAAAGAAAAACAACTAAGTGTTCTTAATGAAAAGAAAATAAGCAATGGAAAGTTGTAAACTACTAGGCATTGTTATAACAAATCTTTTATTAGTCTATCCATAAAAGAATCAAAATAATAATGGATATTGAAACCTCTAAAATGAACAATACAAGAAGAATTTTACCAGTAGAAAATAGATACACGGCATAAGAATTAACTAGAGAAAATAGAAATATCATAAGAACAATTGCACATTATGGAATAATATGACAGAGAAAGTTTAAGAGAATATTAAAAAGATACAAATATTTAATTAATCAAGAGAATGAGATTAAGAAAAAATTAAATAAAGAAATAGTTTGATGAATCCTTTATACATAAGAATGTATTGAAGATTCCTTAATGAAGAAATAATTGAATTAAAGAAAAATAATTTATATCGCTAGAAAATTACTTAAAAAGAACACTCGGGGAAAAACAGTAGTGAGCAAGGAGTAAAAGTACAAATAAAAAGTATAGGGACTAAAAAGGACTTGTCTAAAAAGATGACACTATTTAGATTCAAGATAGACGGCCATGATTAACCAAGAAAGAAAAACTACTATTTAATCCTTCCTTGTATTATCTAGAAGACAACCTTGGATCTTGGGAATTAATTCCAACTTATTTTCTCTCAATCTCCTTTGTCTTCTTCCACGGAAACATGGAGTTTTAATTTATGCAATTTATTTTCATGCTTTTAATTTTTATCTGTATGTCTTACTAACTTTCCCCATTCATGGTAAAGGAAATTAAGTTTATAATTCAATGCATTTGTGAGATCTAATTGTCTTTAATAGTTTCTGTAGCAGTTACGAACTCTCCAATTGCTTGCCAACATTGTTTACTTCATATTTAAATTTGGCCGATTTAGGTTTTGAATTAAATTATCATTGTCATTTCTTGTAAGTTTTTGGTAAACAACAAAAATAGACTTGAAGAATAAAGTAGACACCTAGACCGAACTTCGATTCTAGAAAGAGCGAGTTCCTTGCCTAAGCCCCGCCTAACAACCGAGGTGTCTTAGTCAAGGTAGTCTAGATCAAACTTTGATTCTAGCGAGAGTTGTCCTCCTCGAGCTAATATTAATCATCTTAATAAACCCTTTAACCAGTAAGGTGGTACTGGTTATGATTACCTGATACGATCCTAGTTGCTTAGGATTCGTAGCACCAAATCTGATCGTTGTTCAAAGAAGGATTTCAATGCGGAATAGAGAACTTGACTCGTGCGAACATAGACTACCTCGCCAACTTAATGCTAAGAGTTCTAGTCGATTTCACGTCAAGGATCTTGTATCAGATTCTTAGGACTAAACCCAACGATTGTGAGAATCGCACTAAGATAAACGACACAATAATGCAATTTCGGTTTTACTTGTTTGACGATTCGAGTATTGCGGACTTGAGAAGGAACAAGGTTCAATTGATGAAAAATGGGCAGAGATTGAAGAGAGAAGTCTCAATTTTATCAAATAACAGCCAAGTTTCTAAGCAGGCCAAGCGGCTCCTTATATAAGGTTACAAGCAAACCCTAATAGGAATAGAAGTAGGAGTTCTAATTAAGGAAATTAACTTATTTAACTAATTAATCAATTAACCAAATAACTAATTAAAGTAAATATAAATATATTTAAATACATTCTAGCAGCCCATGCCGAGTTCTCCATCATCGGGCCAAGGTTTGGGCCGAAACCTCAAGTTGTATGTTGTCTCGCGTATAGACTGCGCGCCATAATGTCGACTTCCATAACTTTTAAACCACTGGGAAAAATGAGGTGAATATTGTCCCAAATGAAAGATAACATCCTGAAGTTTCCAACGAGAGGTCGATCGTACGATTCCGACATGTAAATCTCCGGCTAAGTTCCGACGAAGTTGCCTGATGCATCTTGGAATCCTTGTTTGTGTAGGACTACTATCAACGAGAATGTTGGCTTAATCTTTTGGACGCTCCACCCGTCCAAACGTCCTGAAATTTGGACACAGTAAGAATAACACATAGAGGTTTCCAACAAGCCTCTGTGATCCTCGATCGGACTCCATCTGCCTCATCATGTCTTGACGCTTTTGTCCATGTAGTCGCGTGATACATCTTGGGATCGTATCATTCCCTCCCTCTTTGGAAAGATTCGTCCTCGAATCTTGCTCAGCATAATCTGTCCAGGAAAGCTTCACAATTATATGCTCAAAGCATACTCGCCATCTCTCATGCTTCCTTAGTCGCCATCTCTTACGCTTCAAGGGTAAGACACTCAATGCGCTAAGGTGTGTGTAAGGATTCGCATCATTCCCTTCCCCTTGGAAAGGATTCGTCCTCGAATCTGGACTTAAGCCTGTAGCACAATACCTTAAGTTAGTAACATCAAAATAATCACAAATCGAACCATACCAACCTCTTAAATTCAGCTCAACGGTGATGCTATTGAACATGTCAACACGTTGGGAAGGCTCGTCGCCCCAGGGGGTCATGTGTGCTTGGACTAAGGCTGTCCTCATCGTCTCGATTTCCTTGCTGCCACTTATGCTAAACAATACTCTCAAAGGCAGCGACATGAAACTATATCGTATCATATGATCCAATTCAGACACAAGTTTAATCAACAATTTAGAATCAATATGCGCACAACGGTTATAAGTAGGATAGATAAACGGAAGACACTCTTCCCATGTAAAGGCATACTTACAAACTAAAACATGCCATAAGGAACCTAACTTCCTTTTATCCACATTGTTAGAAACATTAAAAGTACCAATATAGTGAGATAAATCAGCACAATGAGCTCTGGGTACAACTATCTCATCACTTGGTCTAGTACAAACGCCAAACCTTTTGCGTTTTCGCAAGTACTCCTCAAAGGCGTATGACTTAGCCTTCGACCTTTGCATACGACCATCATCAATTAATTTATTTTTAGAATGATTTAAATCAATGATGTCTACATACTTACAAGAACCAGACCTAAGGAAAGAAAAATGGATTCTACCTTCTCGGTTAGGGTTAATCGAGCTAGTCTCCATGGATGCGCAAGGCCCCTTTCCTCCTTTCGGCTCCCATGATTTGTGCTCCATTGCTGCCAATAATTCGTTCCTTCCCTGCACATTAGAACACATAACACTAGAAGAGATAACGAAAGTGTTAGTGTTAGTAAAGTCTAGGCGCAATGAATCATGCAGCTCACATAAGCGCTTGTACTTGAAATAAGCTCCCTCAAATCCTGTAAGCTGAGACACATAATCATCATGAATATCACCAATGGCAGAATGAATATAAGGTGCAAATGTAGGTGAAAATTCAAGTGACTTAGTGTTTGGAAAGGACAAACGCACATTACCTTGGCGGCTAGGATTAGCCAAACCGGTCACACACAATCTGTGGTGCGCTGCCCTCCTAATTGGCGATCGGTTAGGGGTCATCTTCTCTGGAAATATATCTTTAATTATCTGCACAAGAGAAGAAATTCCAATAGGAAAAGGTTTGAACGAATTAGGGTTAGAGAGGTGAAAGCGCAAAGGCCAAAAAATTGTTTTTGAAGGGCTGGCGCCAAAACGAATTTTGCACAAATATAATGCATTCCTCACTTCTCTCCCTTTGGCATATACACTCAATTTCTTTTTATTATCCTCTCCTTTTGATCTCTCAATGCCACTAACTGATACGATCCTGGTTCCTTAGGATGCGTAGCACCAATTTTAATCGTTGTTCAAAGACGGATTTCCCTGCGGAATAAGATAACTCACTTACACAATCTAAGTCTGCTGAACGCTAAGCAACAGCCACCCTAAATCCGAGCAAGAGAGGTTCCTTGATGTTACTGAACTTGCACAATTTAAGTCTGCTGAACGCTAAGCAACAGCCACCCTAAACCCGAACAAGAAGACAGACAACAAGTAGAATGCAATTCCAAGATTTACTTGTATACGACTCAAGTATTGCGGACTCAAGAAGAACAAGGTTCAACCAACTTGAACAAGGGGCGGAGATTGAAGAGAATATCTCAATTTATCAAATAACAGCCAAGCTTCTAAGGAGGCCAAGCGGCTCCTTATATAGAGTTTTACAAGCAACCCTAATTCCAAAAGAGGAATATTAAATAAAGTAAAACACTTAACTAATTAATTAAAGTATCTAATTAATTAAGCTAAAGTAAATAAAATAGACAAAGACGCGCGCCAGCTACTGATCTGGTGGAACGGATAGGTGCCGACGGGCAGGGGTTGTTTCCACCACAGCATAAAGCAACAGTGAAACGGATAAGTGCTGAAACGGGCAGGAGCCGTTTCCCACAAAACAGGTAGACAATCGGCACGCGTAAAATGGACAAGTGTTTGAAACGGACAGGAGTCGTTTCCCGCAAACAGGTGGACAATCGGCAAGCGTCAAACGGACAAGTGCCGTTTTGACCCAAACGGTATGTGCCGTTTGAGGCAAATCGGACAGATGCCAGTTGAGGCAAACGGTCAAGCCACTGAAACGGACAAGAGTCGTTACTGCTGCATCGGGCGGGCGCCAAGGCTTGCTCATCGGACAAGAGTCCCCAACGAGCTTGAACTGCCAGTAACCGTTGCCTCCACATCGGACAAGCGTCGTTCTTGCAAGGAACGACAGAGGTAAGTGAATCGGCCAAGTGCTGAAATGGATAAGTGCCGATTCACGGAAACGATTCCAACTATGAGCCGATCTGTTGTCTAGTCGAATCATCATCACACTTGGTAAAGATTGAATCGACCAAAAGCGAGGGATCATATCTCCAATTGCAGCTTCCTCACTTGTCATTCCACACGTTAGCTCTTGGAACGGATCGGCTGGTGATAACGGCATCTTGATGCGTGTGTTCGCATCATTCCCTCTTTCTTCGGAAAGATTCGTCCTCGAATCTTGCTCAGCATAATATTTCCTGGAAATCCGATGCTTCAATTGCCACCATCTCTTGCGCGTCAAGGCCGATGTGTTCAGATCGGTAGGAGGATGATTCACATCACACAGGGTCAGCCGACATGTTAAGCTCCCCACGGAATCATACGATGGCACCAAAGACCCCATCTTGCATCTTAATAAGGTGAAGGATTTTGTCCAGTTTCAAACGCACAACGACGCGGCGTTGTGTCAAATATTCGTAATGACATTGTTAGAAGTAGCTCACCTCTGGTTTGAAGGACTTCCTGCTCGATCAATTGATAATTTCCCGCAACTAGAGGCCAAGTTTAAGAGTCGCTTCAGCACAGCTATCCCTATTCGAAAGTCTGCAGCAGCCTTGTTTGATATATGTAGAAAACCAGAGGAGTCTTTGAATAGTTATCTTGGTCGTTTTGATATGGAAATGCCGTTAACTCCTGGTATTACTATTGATTTTGCCATAGAAGCTTTGAAGCGGAATTGTGGATATGGGAAGCTGAGAGATACGCTGATGGTGGACCCCCCAACGACTTTAGACGCGTTAAGGTTGAAGGCTCTCAATTATGCGAGAATAGAAGAAGAGGAATATAGAAACAGGATACGGGATGCGCCCCAGAACGCCCCTTCTGCTCCCACGGCTCAAGGCAGTATGACCCACGACACCCGTCCGGGTGACGAATACACCCAGCAGAAAGATTACATCCCCAAGGCGTCGAATCGCCAGAAGGGTAATTTCTCTAGAGGAAGGGGCGGCGGTCTGAATGTTCAGTGACAGGGGGATCCCCCTAAGGGTCGAATGTACGATCCCGACCTTCCTCCCCTTACACTCCCACGAGCGGAAATCTTAGCCATCATTCAGCAGCGGAACCTGCCGATCTGCTATCCAGCCCCTGTGAAACCAGGGGTGGTCATGGGAGGAAGGGAAAACGCTTTTTGTAAATTCCATAAGGTTAAGGGGCATTCTACAGAGGCATGCAGGGAATTGAAGTTAGCAATAAAGTACCTGTTGGAAGAAGGCTATCTTGGAGAATTCGCCACTCGAATGAGAGAAGAAACCAGGAACGACCCTCCGCACGGGGCATCAGGCGACCATCAATTGCCTCCTCCCCTTGGGAGCAGCGGGACTTCTGAGGCAAAGGGGAAAGAAGCACTAATGATGTATGATGAGGACATCCCCATCATTAACATTATCACTGGGGGCGCGTCGTTCCTGGATGAGATTACCCCAGCAACACTCGCGGTAGGAGAGAAGCGGAAACAGGAAGGCCAGCCTGTAAAAAAGGGAGTGATTGATGCACTGGACAGGATGGTAATATCTTTTTTGGAAGAAGATGAGAAGGGCGTTGTCTTCCCTCATAATGACGCGCTAGTAGTCACACCGGTTGTTGGGAGCCATGGGGTACGAAGGACCCTCATTGATAACGGCAGTGCGGTAAACTTATTTTTATTGGAAGCATATAATCTCATGAAACACCCTGCCGGTGAACTGGCGCCTTCCAAGAAACCAATTATTGGAGTGGACGGCATCCCTATACCTATAATTGGAGTCACAACGCTACCTGTGTATTTCAGAGAAGACGCATCGAAATGATCAAAAGAGTTGATGTTCTTGGTTGTGGATCTCATCCTACCGTATAATGCCATTCTAGGGCGGCCATTCCTTAATCGTTTTGGGGCGGCGGTATCTCAGAAACACCTCAGGATGAAATACCCCTCTTGGGAAGGGGTAGTATCGATCAAGGGCGATCAAAAGCTAGCCGTCGAGTGTTATTCACTCATGATTCAAAAAAGCTGTGATCAATATGTGTGTGTGGCAGCGGATCCCTATGAGCAAAGGGATGAAAGGCGAACCCAGCCAGTGGATGCGATGGTACCCATCCCCGTCCAAGGCAATGATAAGGTGAGCTTCCAGGCCAGTGAAAAGTTGACCCTTGAGGAGAGAGCACAATTAGCCCGGCTGTTGAACAAGTGCAAAGGAGAGTTCGCGTGCAAACCAGCGGACATGCCTGGCGTGTCCAGGGAAGTGGCTGAGCACCGACTCAGTGTTGACCCGCGCGCCACGCCAGTTCAACAGAAGCGGTGAGCATTCTCCGCGGAAAAGTCGGTGGTGATTGATAAGGAGGTAGTGAAACTGCTAAACGCAGGATTCATCCGAGAAGTTCAATACCCCACTTGGTTAGCCAACCCCGTCTTGGTCCGCAAGCCCAACGGAGACTGGCGCATGTGCATTGATTTCACTAACTTGAATGACGCTTGTCCTAAGGACTATTATCCACTTTCTTGGATTGATCAGTTGGTCGATCAAGCGTCAGGGTACGCATATTTGAGTTCCCTAGACGCCAATTCTGGATATCATCAAATTCCTATGGCCAAGGAAGATGAGGAAAAGATGGCATTTATAACTCCGAAGGCCACCTACTGCTACACGGCAATGCCATTTGGCTTAAAGAATGCAAGGGCGACCTTCCAGCGTATGGCCAACAAAGTGTTTGAAAAGCAAATCGGGAGAAATTTAGAAGCATACGTAGATGATGTATCGGTCAAAAGCAGAAGTTTCAGCGACCATCTGGCCGATCTGCAGGAAGTGTTTGATACATTGAGGAAGTACCAGATAAAGTTGAACCCCCGCAAGTGGGCTTTTGCATTTCAAACGGGGAAATTTTTGGGGTATGTGGTAAGCCAAAAGGGCATCCAGCCGAACCCATTAAAGATTAAGGCTATCCATGATATGGTATCACCGCGAACCCTCAAGGAAGTTCAGAGGTTAACAGGACGCGTCATTGCTCTAGGGCGGTTCATCTCTAAGTAGGGCGAGAAGTGCTTGCCGTTCTTTAAAGTCATACGCAAGAAAGCTTCTTTCGGATGGACACAAGAGTGCGAAGAGGCATTCGTGGGTTTGAAAACATACTTGTCATCCGACTTGGTACTAACACGACCGGAACCGGGCGACACCCTATTCTTGTACCTCGGTGTCGCGGATGAAGTGGTCAGTGCCGTTTTGGTCCGGGAGGATAATCACGCCCACCGCCCCGTTTTCTTTGTTAGCCATGTGTTAAAAGATACCGAGGTGCGATACACCCACATTGAGAAGGTGGCATTCGCCCTGCTACAGTCCACACGGAAGATGGACAGGTACTTCCAAGCCCATCTGGTCATTGTGCTCACGGATCAGCCTTTGAGAAGAATTTTTAGGAAACCAGAATCCTCGGGGAGGATGTTGATTTGGTCAAGTGAGCTGGAGCAATATGGATTACAGTACAAAGCTCGGCCATCCGTAAAAGCTCAGGTTTTGGTAGATTTTATCGCCAAGTGTACATTTACTGGGGATAAGGCGGCGGAGCCGCTCGAGAAGAAAGAAAGTGATACAAAGATCCTACTCTCCGAAGCCCCCGCAGACGAGTGGGTCATCTATGTGGACGACGCCAAAAATCAAGAGCTGGCGGGAGCTGGCATATATATGATCGGGCCACATGATGTGCAGGTGCGGCACGTCATCAGAATCCTGCAACCATTGTCCAATAACGCAGCAGAGTATGAAGCGTTATTGGCGGGGCTTAGAGTAGGAAGGAGCCTCTTCGCTAAAACTGAAA
The DNA here is from genome assembly GCA_963691705.1 of Viola odorata. Classification (NCBI taxonomy): domain Eukaryota; kingdom Viridiplantae; phylum Streptophyta; class Magnoliopsida; order Malpighiales; family Violaceae; genus Viola; species Viola odorata. The sequence continues at coordinate 49,973,550 of OY829537.1, read as the reverse complement.
ATGACCTGGTAGCAGGAGCTCCACGGTTGAAAATACGAGGGGACTCCAAGTTGATAATTGATCAAATCTTGGGACATTCCCAAGCTAGAGAACCGATCATGGTGCAATACCTCTCGAAAGTGAAAAGGGAATTGGCAGAAATGGAACAAAGCGGCTTGTGTGTTACTTTCGAACACATTCCGCGGGAAGAAAATACCGAGGCGGATAATCTCGCCAAAGCGGCAGCCAATCAGGAGGCTGTCATACCAGAAGGCGTGTACTATGAGGAAAGGTCATTACCGTCCTTCATGGAGGAACAATTATCGCTATGTGTGGAGGAGACTGAAAAGAACTGGAGGGTCCCTGTGATAAAATTTTTGAAGCACGACGAGTTGTCGAGCGACAGTGCAGAGAAGAAAAAAGTATTGAAGCAAGCGGCAAGGTGCACTTATTATGATGGGGAGTTAATTCGGAGATGTTTCTCGCACCCAGCCGCAAAATGTATAACGGAACAAGAAGGCCTCAATACCCTGCGCGAGATTCATGAAGGCATCTGCGGCATGCACGTGTCGGGTGGTACCATGGCCACGCAGGTGTTCCAGTCAGGATTCTATTGGCCCACTATTCGCAGGGATTGTAACAACGTTATGCAATCATGCCACAAGTGTCAAGAATTTGCCAAAATCCCTCGACGACCCGCCACTGAAATATCTCAGATCGTGGCACCTTATCCTTTTGCCAAGTGGGGAATCGACATTTTAGGCCCTTTTCCTAAGGCCAGGCCTCAACTGAAATTTGTAATTGTGGCAGTGGACTACTTTACCAAAAGGGCAGAAGCGGAAGCGGTAGCCAGTATTACGACGGAGAGGGTATGGCACTTCTTTAAGCACCAAGTGATCATGCGTTTCGGGGTGCCTCGCGTGCTAGTTAGTGACAACGGGGCACAGTTTACCAGCCGCTTCTTCAAAGAGCAATGTGAAGAATTCCAGATCGAACAAAGGTTTTCCTCTGTGGCGCATCCTCAGACTAATGACCAGGCGGAGGTAACCAACCGGAGCATACTGAGCGGTATTAAGAAAAATCTTGAGGGGTCGAAAACGAAGTGGCCAGACGAGCTACCCTATGTAATGTGGGCTTACCGCATGACCGTCAAAACTAGTACGGGGGAAACACCCTTTGCGATGGTTTTTGGTACCAAAGCAGTAACGCCTGTCGAAATTGGCACCCTAAGCTTAAGGGTGGAATATTTCAAGGAGGAATTAAACGAGGAGAGGTTACGCGCTAACCTTGATATGTTGCCTGAGGCGCGCGAGGAAGCTCTCTTGAAAATAATGTACTACAAAAGAAGAATGGCGCGGTATCACAACAGACATGTTAAGGAGCGGCTGCTCAAGGCGGGAGACCTCGTGCTCAGGGACAAACGAGCGGCGGGCCAACGAATGTGGAAACTTAGCTCAAACTGGGAAGGCTCGTACCGCGTCACTCGTGTTATCAGAAAGGGGGCGTATCACCTCGAAACGCTTGACGGTACTCCCTTACCTAACTCTTAGAATATTGCTCGATTAAAATTATATCATGCTAGAATTTGACATGCCGTTGCGCATGGTTTAGAAATTGAAATTATGAAATTTGACATGTCGTTGCGCATGGTCTAGAAATTGAAATTATAAATTTGGCATGCCGTTGGGCATGGTTTAGAAATTGAAATTATAAATTTGACATGCCGTTGGGCATGCATGGTTTAGAAATTGAAATTATAAGAATTGACATACCGTTGGGCATGGTTTAGAAATTGAAATTATGAAATTTGACATGCCGTTGGGCATGGTTTAGAAATTGAAATTATGAAAATTGACATGCCGTTGGGCATGGTCTAGAAATTGAAATTGGAATTGACATGCCGTTGGGCATGGTCTAGAAATTGAAATTGGATTTGACATGCCGTTGGGCATGGTCTAGAAATTGAAATTGAAAATTGACATGCCGTTGGGCATGGTCTAGAAATTGAAATTATAAATTTGACATGCCGTTGGGCATGGTCTAGAAATTGAAATTATAAATTTGACATGCCGTTGGGCATGGTTTAGAAATTGAAATTATAAATTTGACATGCCGTTGGGCATGGTTTAGAAATTGAAATTATGAAAATTGACATGCCGCTGGGCATGGTCTAGAAATTAAAATTGGAATTGACATGCCGTTGGGCATGGTCTAGAAATTGAAATTATAAATTTGACATGTCGTTGGGCATGGTCTAGAAATTGAAATTGGAATGTGACATGCCGTTGGGCATGGTCTAGAAATTGAAATTGAAATTTCACATGCCGTTGGGCGTGGTCTAGAAATTGAAATTGGAATTGACATGTCGTTGGGCATGGTCTAGAAATTGAAATTGGAATGTGACATGCTGTTGGGCATGGTCTAGAAATTGAAATTATGAATTTGACATGCTGTTGGGCATGGTCTAACAATTGTTGTGGAAATATTTCTTGTTCCTTGTTGGTTGTCTGTGTAATGTGCAGATAACAAGGAAAGGAGGATGTCGGGGGTGAAAAGTCCTAGCCTTGGGGCAGAATGGGCTAATGTAGATGGGTCGTCAAGACGAGGCACACCCCGGCGATCCTGGAATTATATGGTGCTGGAAGTTAAAAATTCTGGCCTTGTGAGGTCGGCCTTGATCAGGCGGCTCGCTAAGACGAGACACGCTCCAGCACTGTCGGGAGTGAAAAATCCTGTCCTGGGGAAACCCAGAGAGGGCACGCCCCGACTCCCTTGGGGGTGTAAAGTCCTATCCTTGTGACAGCCCGTGCTCACATAGGCGGATGATCATTAAGTGAGGCACGACCCTAGGGAAGATAAAAACTCCACCTCGCAAGTGAAAATCCTATCCTTACGATGGTAGCGCTAACATAGGCACCTCGTAAAGAAGGGGCACGTTCCGAGGTGCGAGGGCAACGCTGAGGAAGTGAAAAGTCTTATCCTCGTGAAGGCCGGCCCTGATCAGGCGGGGCACTGAGAGGTGGCACTTCCCGGCCGATTGAGGAAATGCAAGAAGTCACGGTACCCCAGCTAGTAACCAGAAGGGGCAAACCCGGTGAAGTTTGGCTGGAAGAGTACGTGACACGAGCGACATCGGGGAAGATCGCGCCAAGTGAGTTGGGGAAATATGCGCCCATACCCCAAGGTAATTAAGATATTTTAGTAGATGTCGCTACTAATGTAAATGATAAGTGAAAATGTGCAGAAAATTTGGCACAAGCGACATCTCGGAAGGATCGCGCTAAGTAAGTGAGGAGCGTGCACGGCAATGGCCCAAGGTAACTAAGGTTTTTCGGGAATATGTCGCTACTAACGAAAGTTATAAGTAAAATGTGCAGAAAATTTAGTAAAGTGTGAAAGTGATGGAGCACTTGGAAAATAATGACGCCGCAGAGAGGTAGAGCGTCTAAAGGGGAGATCTAGTCGTCTCAAGCACGGTACGAAATAATGGTAAGGAGCGGATCTACCCTATTGCGCGAAGAGAAACGCGCGACGACATGGCGTGTTGCGACTCCGCAAGGGAAGTTCGAAGGCACAGGCCACGTCAGTTCAACGGTGGCAACCAGTTTTGAAAGAAGGGCTAACGAAAGTAAAGTGAGAAAGATCATCGATAAAGTAAAATGATGGCAAATTATGCAAACTGTTTATACAAGAGGGGATACTTGTTTACACAAAAGGCCCCAAAAACACAAAAAGGGCTAAAAAAAGTCAGGGAGCCCGATGGACAAAAAGAGAAGTGACATCTACGGCCTGGGCATGCTGCTGTCCCCCTCGTCATGTCGTGGCCTCTTTGCTTGGCGGTAGCCCTCTTCCGTGAGGAACCTGGACTTCTGCTTGAAGAGGCGGATGATGGCATCAGCGTCGAAGAAATTGCGGCCGTGACGCTGAATGACGCAGTCGGCCATGAGGCCTGCAGTTTGTTCCAGAAATCATTTACACTTGTCCGCCGTTTCCTCCATAAGCGCGGCATTCTTACTTTGCTCCGCTTGAAGGGCGGCATCCCTCGTGGCCTGGTGTCCTATGGCCTCTTCCAACTCTTTCCTCGCAACTCCTAAACTGGCTTCTGCACATTGTCGCTCTTCAATACACTTCCTCAGCTCTTCCTGAGTTTTATTAAGCTTTCTTTGGTACTTGTTGATTTCTTCCAAGAGCTGGTGATTAGTGTTGCGCCATTCCTGGGAGGAAGATTGGAGAGAGCTCATTCGTCTCGTCACATTCCTAGACCAGTAATGGAAACCCTAAAAGCTAGAGAACAGCTGGGTCCTTATCTGCTGCAGTTGCTCACCCTCGGCAACGGAGAGGAAGGCCTGCTCCTCCTCCTCAACCGACAACAGATGCCCTGCCAGATAGGTGGATGTCGCTAGGGAGCTGTCGCCCCCCAATGCTGGGAACCCGCGTTGGCGAATATTACTTAAATCAACCTGGTGAGTGGCGGCTCCGCTAAAGAGTATAGTGCTTAGGTCAGCCACCATGCGCGGAGTGTCCGTGGGGGGAAGAGAGGGAGAGATTGTTTGAACAGCAACAGGAATGAAGAAGACATCAGGAGGGGACAGAGGGGAACGATTAGAGGGTCCAGCGTCAATATTGAAACCGCCAGTCGGTAGGGATGGAAAGTCCTCCTCTGCAAGATCCTCCAGGAAGTCCAAGGGATTGCCAGGTGGAGGAGATGACGCGGCAAAAGAAGAATGAAGCGGCGCAGAGGTAACCCCGTTTCCTGCCAGACCAGAGCCTTGATTACCCACCAAGGGGTCGGTATTGGTGATGCCGCCTTGCTTTTCCTGACCAGCGGCAAAGTCATTCGCTGAAGGGGAGTCTTCATTAATGATGCGTTCCTTGTAGGCTAGAACGCTCTCCTTAGATCGTTGTCCGACGACGTGGCTTTCAATGCGGAAATATAACTCGAAGAAGACACGAAAGTCTCCAAGGTTTGGTGGCCTTGGCACCCTATGTCGAATCCCTTGAGGTTCTTGGGTCAAACCTTTGAATCTCCAAGATTTGGTGGTCTTGGCACTCCAAAGAACGGATGACTCAATGAGAAGTGCTTTCAAGTTTTACTTGACAAGCTAATCGAATGCACGAAACTCAATTAGTTGCAAGGTTCATCAAGAACAAGTGGATAAAGATCCCAAGAAATATGCTTTCAATAATTAATAATCAAAGTCTGCTCAAAATAACATAGGCGGCTCCTTTTTAAAGAGGCGCTAAACCCTAATTCCAAAAATGGAAACTAGTTTAGCTTCTAAAAAATGAATTAAACGAAAATGGCAACAAGCCACCCTTCCAAATAAGTTCTGAAACCCTAAAATAACATAAATAAAGTCTACTAAATAGGATAGAAGTGCAGGCTCCGCCGTTTAGGTCAAAAGGCCCAAGTGGCTTTGCTTGCGGGTCCGCTGAATCACGTTTTAAGGAAACAAGGCGTTTTCCTTATTCCCTAGAGAGTTCCCACTGCAATTTTGAGGGAAACTTCCGAACACATATATGAAGTTCTGGGATGAATATTGTGCGAGGAAATATGCTCCAATCTTCAAAAGGCTCGGCAGTGGCTTTCGCTGTCCAATGCGGGCTTGTGATTTGGGCCTGTCCCAAATCCTTCGGGCGTTTCTCCTGATTTTTGGCCTGGACTCCTCTCTTGTATTATAAATGATCATGGTCTGGTCAAAAATGGGAAACGGTTGCTGGTGGACCTAAAGGTCCGAAGTGGCCAAGTGTGGCCCATCCGCGGCACGGATCAAGGTCACAAGGCGCGGCTGGGGCGCGCGCAGACTGGCTTCTTCTGAGGCTGTCTCTGCCTTCAGTTCCATGTGAATAAGGCTGCTGAGTCTTGTCTGTAGGGCTCGGGCCCTGGCTCGAGTGATCGGGCCCGTGGGCGGCAATGGGAGACTCGCGGCTGCATCTTCCAAGGCTCGGGCCTTGACGCGGGTGGTTGCGCCTGTGGGTGCATCACTAGGGTTGGCCCTGGCTGGGATCGTATCATCCCCTCCATCTTGAGAAGGATTCACCCTCGAATCCAGATCAACAACATCCTCATCACCTGCATCCAATAACCTTAAGTTAGAAATATCAAAGTAATCACGAATGGAGCCATACCAACCTTGTAGATCCATTTCGGCTGCAATGTCCTTGAATAGGGCAATGCGTTGGATTGTCCATAGGTTGTCCACACCATAGCACTTGGATTGTCCCTTGCTGCCACCTATACTAAATAACTCTCTTAAAAGCAGCAACATCAAACCGAAAGGTGTCATATGAGTAAAACAACACACGAGTTTCACCAACTGACTAAAAATAATGGCAAGCGTGATAAGGTAGGAAGTAAATAAAACAAACGGAAGACATTCTTCCCATGCAAACATATACTTACAAACAAAGACATGCCATACAGAACCAAACGTTCTTTTATTCATGCGGTTAGAAACTCCCAATTGTGGTTGACAAGGTGTCCAATTTAGCATTGTCGTGCTCAGTCTCCTCCACAATTCCATTCGCGAGTCGCCAAGTGACTCCTTGCTATGATTACTAACAATACTCAAAGGAACAAGATGTGAAAGCATAACATCCTTAAATAGTATGTTAGTAATAGTTGTGTTATATTGATGTATTAAACCATCATCATATGACCAATACACAGTCAATTTCTGTAACGAGCTACACAACCAAATTAAGCGCTCACGCTTGCTATGATATCCTTTATGCATATAAAACATAGACCTTGTTTCAACTAAATAATCACTATAAGTTCTATAAAAATCAGAATTAGTAGCATAAGGATTAAATCGGTGTAAAAACTCAAGCAACTTCGCGAAGAAAGGTTTTCCATTAAAATTACTATCAAAACTTAAAGAAACATCATGTAAAGACATAACACTCCTTAAAACTAAGTTAGTAATTTCAAACATACTACAGTAACTCACCAAACAACTATCAAACGCATCATATTCATCAAAAATTCGCAAAAGGTCATGTGACCTAAATAAGTGATCACGCTTGAATAGAGTTCCCTTAAGTCCAGTCGATTTACCCACAATTTTATCATAAATCTCACATATGGCAGAATGATCAAACAATATAAATATATGTGAAGATTCAAATAATTTTGTGTTAGGGAAAGTAAGACCTCTCGGCCTAGTTAACACACCAAATCGCTTGCACTTTTTCAAGTAGTTTTCAAAGGTATATAACTTGGCCTTTGGCTCTTGTATATAATCATCATCAATTAAATTAACTTTATAATCAGAAGCATAAATATTAATGATGTTCATATACTCACTCAAATCGCTCCTTAGGAAAGAGACCCATATCATACCCTTTTGGTTAGGTTTTGCCAAATTAGGCACCCTGGATGCATAAGGCTCTTTCCCTCTTCTTGGTGGTAAGGTAAGAGGCTTCTCCTCTTCCAAAAACCTGCTCTTGTTCTGGTCATGAGAGTGAACAACCAAAGTAACGGAAACAAACGGAATTGGGTTAGAAAGATCAAGGCGCAATGGCCTAGGTTTTGCAAAAATAGGCACCACAGATGTGCAAGGTTCTTTCCCTCTTCTTGGTGGTAAGGTAAGAGGCTTCTCTTCTGCTAACAACCTGCTCTTGTTCTGAACATTAAGAGAAAGGATAATACAAGAGAAAACAAACGGATTAGCGTTAGGAAAATCTAAGCGTAATGGCCAAAAATTCAGTTTTTGGAGGCTTGCGCCAAAACAGATTTTTTGCACATGTATTGTATCCCTCACTTTTTCTCTCTTGGCATAAACACACACCTCTCCTTTTGATCTCTCAATGCCACTCTTTGCATGCTTACTCTTTTCATGCGAATGTTTTAAACTCTCATCTCTTTTCCCATGCTCACTTTTTTCATGGGGGCTGTTTTTTATTTCATCTCTTTGCCCATGCTCACTCTTTTCATGGGGGCTGTTTTTCTCACTCTCTTTCTTTTCACTTAACTCTCCTTTTTTGCTCTCAAGATTTTTATTGTTCTTAATTCCAGCAAGAGTTGTTTCTGGTTCAATCATATTGCGCTCAACAAGCACCTTAGCATTCTCGGATACGACCGTCACATGCCCATTGTCACTTGCTACCATCTCACCTTGTGTATTCACAACACTACTAGTAAGGGCAGACAACTGAATTCCCTTGGTCTCATCATTATTGCTAGGAACATGTTGCAGACGAGTAGTCTTGGCATTGTTAACTTGACTACACTTCTTCGTACCATGATCCTTAATGCTCACTTTATTGTTGGGACATTGGATTGAAGTGTGCCCTCGGCCTGTGCATGTATGACATAAAATATCTCGCGTTCGCACATGAGTTGAAGAAGGAATACCTCTCCTCAAACCAGTGTTGGGGTCTCTCTTGCCCTTGAAGGGTGAAACTTTCGGTCGAATGCTACTCATGCTCACATCACAACGATTGTAGTCCCTCCACTTGCGATCATCGCCATATGATTTTTGTGATCGCTTAGCCTCATACTGCTGCCACCAAGCTTCCATGTCCTGGAGCTGGGCTGCTATGTCTTTCAAAGCCTTGGCTACATCATTCACAACCGTAGCCTCCTTTTCTGGATTTCCTGACATCCTGAAATTCAAACAGAAAATTTTCCAAGCGTAAAATTGCCTAAAACTATCACTCCCTCACGTGTTTACTCTCGTGTTTGTCTCTCTAATAATCTCACAATCAGATTGCCTCAGATCCTCCTCCAGTCCTCCAAGATGAACCTGACTCGAAGAAATTTCAAGAAAAGCTTCCAAAGAGACGCACAAAGAAAACTAGTGTAGAAAGAAAATTTTGAGGTAGTATACTCGATTCAATTGCAAAGATCAATAAATCAATCAAGTGTACTACAGAGTAGGAAGGCACAGTAGTCTTGGAATCAAAGAAAAGCTCAAAATACACAGATTGAGTCAATTGACAACTCAAAAACGCTAATGGCATGCGATTAGGGTTTTCAAACTTGTTTTTGCCACAACTTTTGATTCCCAATTCCAAATCCAATGATTCTTTTTGCTATGAGTCACAAATTCACTCTAGTATTTGATTCTGAAGTTCCTTTTTTTTTTTTTTAATGGTACTGATTTCGCCTCTGTTCTGTTTTTGACGAAATTGTTTCACTTTTTTTTTTTTTTTAAATTCAATACAACTGAAAATACAAATTAACTAAGACACTTTGGGGGACTTTGTTTTTTTTTTTTTTTGATAATAGTAAAGACCTACAAATCGTTGAAATGATTTGCACACTAATCGCACACACACAAGACACGAATTGACACAAGACAACTAACACACAGCACGCAAGAGAATTGGTGTAGAAGAGAACGAAGGAATACCAATTCTAACAAAGAAAACGTAATAATTAAAGGGATAGATTTACCAAGTCGGGACAGCTGAGCTCCGCTACCAACTGATGCGTTCCTTGTAGGCTAGAACGCTCTCCTTAGATCGTTGTCCGACGACGTGGCTTTCAATGCGGAAATATAACTCGAAGAAGACACGGAAGTCTCCAAGGTTTGGTGGCCTTGGCACCCTACGTCGAATCCCTTGAGGTTCTTGGGTCAAACCTTTGAATCTCCAAGATTTGGTGGTCTTGGCACTCCAAAGAACAGATGACTCAATGAGAAGTGCTTTCAAGGTTTACTTGACAAGCTAATCGAATGCACGAAACTCAATTAGTTGCAAGGTTCATCAAGAACAAGTGGATAAAGATCCCAAGAAATATGCTTTCAATAATTAATAATCAAAGTCTGCTCAAAATAACATAGGCGGCTCCTTTTTAAAGAGGCGCTAAACCCTAATTCCAAAAATGGAAACTAGTTTAGCTTCTAAAAAATGAATTAAACGAAAATGGCAACAAGCCACCCTTCCAAATAAGTTCTGAAACCCTAAAATAACATAAATAAAGTCTACTAAATAGGATAGAAGTGCAGGCTCCGCCGTTTAGGTCAAAAGGCCCAAGTGGCTTTGCTTGCGGGTCCGCCGAATCACGTTTTAAGGAAACAAGGAGTTTTCCTTATTCCCTAGAGATTTCCCACTGAAATTTGGAGGGAAACTTCCTAACACATATATGAAGTTCTGGGATGAATATTGTGCGAGGAAATATGCTCCAATCTTCAAAAGGCTCGGCAGTGGCTTTCGCTGTCCAATGCGGGCTTGTGATTTGGGCCTGTCCCAAATCCTTCGGGCGTTTCTCCTGATTTTTGGCCTGGACTCCTCTCTTGTATTATAAATGATCATGGTCTGGTCAAAAATGGGAAACGGGCGCTGGTGGACCTAAAGGTCCGAAGTGGCCAAGTGTGGCCCATCCGCGGCACGGATCAAGGTCACAAGGCGCGGCTGGGGCGCGCGCAGACTGGCTTCTTCTGAGGCTATCTCTGCCTTCAGTTCCATGTGAATAAGGCTGCTGAGTCTTGTCTGTAGGGCTCGGGCCCTGGCTCGAGTGATCGGGCCCGTGGGCGGCAATGGGAGACTCGCGGCTGCATCTTCCAAGGCTCGGGCCTTGACGCGGGTGGTTGCACCTGTGGGTGCATCACTAGGGTTGGCCCTGGATGGGATCGTATCAATTAAGACGTGGTCGCTTGGGGTCAAGAATACCTGACAAATCCATGTCGTCGCACGAAGGAGTAGCGAAAGAGGCAACAGCAGCGGTATCCTACGCGCAAAAGAAATAGGGGAATTAAGAAACGGACAAAAAATATATAGACGGAGAAAATTTTGTGAAAAAACCACCTGAACAGGAGGACGGGTAGGAGCGATAACGCGAAGGCGGAGAGTTCTTTTCTTCTTTCTTACAAGGGGAGGACGAGAAGACGACGCTCGTGTAGGAACAACGCTAGGGGAGGAAATTGGCTCAGCAGTTGATGTGGCAGTAGCCTCCGCTCGAGGAAGAGAAGAGGGCTCAGGTGTAGAAGTGGACGCGTGTGTGGTGTCAGTCACGGCACCAGTCGAGGCGGTAGAAAGAGCCCTTTTTTCTCTCTTCTGCTGAGCTCTTCTCTCTCTTTTCTTGATGCAATCAGGTTTCCACCCGGCGGGAGGATCTGTAGAGATAAGAAAAGAATGTTAGAGTTAGTATTAACGTGGAGCAGCGAACGAAGGGACGGTGCTCACTTGTAATGCAATCCTGGATGTCGCCCCGGCACGCGAGTTCACGAGTGCGAACACCAGGAATCCCCGACAGGTTGAGTAGCTTGTCCAGCCAGCCTTGGTCAACTGGTCCTAACTCTGGCCTGCCACCCTAGGCAGCGTCTCTGACGACTAGATTAAACCCGCTCCGCCACAAAGGCTGGGGCAGATTGATGATGAAGAATCTTTTTTTCCAAGCATCAATAGAAGATTCAAGGAATAACAGCTTCCAGGTAAAGGGGTTTAGAGCTTCAACATCATAGCAAGGCGATATCGCTATGATGTCGTTGTTATGGTGGAATAATTGAAAAAAGGGAGCGAAGTAACAACAAGGAAGGAGATTCATTCCCTATATATCTACAGAGGGCTATAAAAGCATAAATGCCACAATAGACGTTTGGACTCAATTGGGCAGCATTTAGATCAAATTCAGAGAGTAACTCGGCAATTAAAGGATCTAGAGGCAGCCGACAACCATAATGAAACATTTTTGCATAAAGAACCCTACGGTTGCCAGGTAATTCGCAACTTCAGTAGAATACCCCTCCAGCTGGTCGAGAGTGGCATTATAGCTCCGCAGGCGCCGTCGAAGGACGACGGTGGAAGCAATGGTGGAAACAGTAGTATCAATATCCCCCTCCCCAGCAGAGCGGGAATAGCGGCGATTACGAGCCATGCGCAAGGTTAAAAGAAGGATAGAGAGGAAGGTACCTGTGGTGAGAAGAAGATCGAAGCACCCGGGTGGCGGCGGATCGTAGGAGGAAGAAGAGGAATTGCCTTTTCTTTTCTTTCTTTTCGTTTTTCAAAAGAGAAAGGTAACAAAAAATAAAAAGAAAGCACTTGGGGGTTTTTATAACCCTAAGGACTAAAGGGAACGACGGGTTAAGCAATCGTGGTGTGTGACCTGTCAAGGGCAAAGAGGCGCGGGAAGCGGGTACAACCACTGAGGAGCGAAAAGACATGTTCAGCCCGCCAGTCCTTTAGCGTTCCCCTTTGATGACACGTGGGCTCAAAGCATCATGATTGTCTCCTCCGTATCAAGTAAAAGGAGTCAGAGCATTAAATGCTCTGAAAAGGGCGCAGTCAAACCCGGCGAAAAGGAGCGGCAAGATGTAATGGCATGGCATGCAAGAGGCAAAGTGCGAAGAAAATGTAGTCAAGCAGCATGTGATAAAGGGCGACATCGTTAAGAAACACGCATTATTTGGTCAAGATTACAAGATCTGTTAATTATTACAAGCAGGGAGGCGACGTCAAAGTCCAAATGGGAAAAATAATACAATAAGGGAGTAAGTAAAGAAGCGACACCCCCAATCAAGCGCCATCAAATGGGCCCTTCCCAGGCACTAATCTACTACTCCTCTTCGGAGGAGACGAAACCCTCTTGGCTCTCATCAATCTCTTTCATCCTCGCGGAGGCATACCTGGCGACCTCAGCGGGATCAGCAGACCTGCTGCGGTGCTGATTTGTCACCCTGGCCATAAAGGCTTGTTCAGTCTTCTTCTTCCACCAGGTCACCTTCTTGAAAGCTTTCGACAGGTCCGCATCGCTGGAGGATACCTCCTCAAGAAGGAATGAGTTCTTCTTCCTCTCAGCCACCAACTCAGCCTCTAAAGCTTCAACCTGGGCTTTTCCTTTAGACCTTTCCCGAGAAAGGTCAGCACGACACTCGCGCAGTTCAGCCTGAGTGCATTTGTGGAGTCGCGACAGCTCCTCTACCTTCGCTAGGGCACCAGAGTTTTGAGATTGTGTACCACGAGCCTTGATGAAGTAATGAAGTTGTCGAAAGGCAGCAAGGCAGTTATTCATGACGCGCACATACTGAACTTCGGGAGGAAGTTGCAGTAGCCTACTCTCCTCCTCGGAGGCGCGAAACATTTCGTAGGCCAAGATAGTCGTGGGCTGATCTTGCGATAAGGGGTCTGATATACCCAGGGAACGGAACCCGTCAGTCCTAAATTTCGACAGATTTAGCCAGTGAGAAGGGGCCCCTTGAGGCCCGTCATGGGAAAGATCAGCAACAAAGCAAGGGGCGGAGATACCGCCTGAGCCCCCAATGTCTCGAATTGAAGTAAGGAACAACAGACAAGGGGACTTCGGGGGAAAGCAAGAAGAACCAGGTCCGCTTGGAACTGGTGGAGGCACGTCAGGAATGCAGGAGCCAATGGGCGAGTGTGGAGGCTCCATGACAGGAGTAGAATCTGCAGCGGATGACGGCATCATCATGGCAGGAGAAGCCTTATTGGGGGCGTGCAACCCCAGAGTTGAGGAAGTGCCACCCGGTGAAGCGGTACCTTCCATAGTGGTGTCAGGAGAAGCGGCAGTCTGGGAAGCGACGGTATTTGCTTGGAGGAGATTGAGTAGCCATCTTGGTCACTTGAGCTTCGCTTGCTTCCCTTAGTTTCTTTCGTTGAGCTGAGGAAGCCGGGCGGAGGCTCAGTTCCGTGTCCATGTCCTCCATGTCCTCGACTTCGTAGGAGAAAATCTTTGTCGCAGTCACTGGCAAACCAGACCCAGACCTATTCTTCCGATTGGGTAACCAGTTCTCCACGAAGCGGAAAGTGTGAAGGGAGGAACCGCTTTCCCTGGAAAGAATCTCGTCTAAAGCTCTTTTCTTTATGGGCATGCGGTGATCAGCTCGAGCCCCAGCGGAAGTAGAGGGAGCAGTCGTTGTAGGGGTGACAACTTTGTAAGGAGTGTCACCTTCGGAGAGCGGTCGAGCAATAGTCTCCCCTGCGAAAAGTTATGTTAGTAAACAAGGGGTAAGCAAGGCAGCGGCGAAGCTCAAAAGCTCACCTATGGTACACTTAGTTAAAGGCCTGTACAAAGTAAAGTTTCGGATCTAGAAAGAGGACTCCATCTCTAGTAAAGCGTTGGCTTGATCCAACTCTTCCCTAGACAGAGGCGCTGGCCTCACCCAATCAACCACCTCTAGATTGAAGTCAGGACGCCACAGGCGAGAGGGTAATTCGACAACGAAGAAACCGCTCTTCCAGTTTTTGACGTCTCCTCAAATCCTCGAAATTTCTGCCAAAAAGGCCTCACTAGAGCATCATCCCATCTTGGAATAATATTAATGAAGCCGTCGCGAAAAGCCAGAGTCAAGAACTTGAGAAATAAAGCGACGGAGGGAGCAAGAATATCTTTTAATTCGCAAGCACGAAGGAAGGCGTAGATGCAACTCCATGAGGAAGGGGTGATCTGCGCAGGGTTAAGCCTGTGCTCGTGCAACACATGCTCTAGCGTGTCATGAACTAGGAGGCGGAACCCATATTGAAACATTTTAAAATAAAGAATCCTATGAGTTTTCCAAAGCCGGCTATGAAGCCTCATAGTGTCAGAAGGAATAGTGGGGCGATAGCCGCAGGGGAAGGTAATATTATTGCTTTCCAGTTCGAGGCGTAAGATAGTAGGGCAAGTAAAGATGCTAGGGGTGTTTTCAAGTTCGGGATATCGAGAAATTGGCCTAGGGGTAGCTAAAGAACTAGATTGAGATCTCGTGCAAGGCATGATAGATAAAGCAGCAAAGGAAAATCAAAAGCAAGATCGAGCAGAATACCTTGAGAGAGAGAAGGCTGAAATTAATAGGCGAGTCGTCTGGATGCGAACGAGAGAATTTCCTCGGAGCGAGCGAAAAATGAAAAGAGTTCTGAAGTATAAAAAGGAGCAAAAATGTACAAAGAAGAAGCATTTTTCCTTTTAAAAGAGACGGTGGAAAAGTCAGACAGAAGGGCAACCTATCACAGCAAGACACGTACGGGACAAACGGGACACGTGGAAAGACCCTAACAGAAACTTAAAGTCAAGCGCTCGCCTCAAAATCCGTAAAAGAAAGACTGAGTAATTACAAGAAACCCCGCAAAGATGGTCGCATGAAGCGGTAATCGGCTGCCCAGCGGCAGTTATCCCATAGGGCGGCGATTATACCAAAAGCGAAAAGAAAAAGGCAAATGACATTTTGTTTCCATTTTATTCTATCTTATTTATTGAAAAAGAAAGCCAGCGGCATCTACAATAAGTGCGACATCGTCAGTCTTCGTCCGCCCAGTGTATGTCATAGACGTAATCATAATCCTCCGGAGACAATGGCGACCCACTGTTATAGAAAGGAAAGGGCTCATCAATCTGGAAAGGTCTCTTACCAAGCCCAGTCGCGGAACCTGTCATAAGGGTAGTTTCCTCCTTTGAAGTGGCGCGGGAGCTTTCCTCCAGGGTCGGGGTAACCAGTCCTGGGGCGGGATCTTGTATAGAAGTCCTGTCCTTGGGAAAAGGACAAGGAACGGATGGTGACACTTCATCCTTTTGCCACAGCAAAAGATAGTGAGGTTCAAAGTCGGCAAAGAAGGATTCAAAAGATTGTTTCTTTGTTTTCTTCGATCTCTTGCGACCCCGGCACTTTGCGAAATGTCTGGCAGGCCTCCAGGGAGGTGAGAGTGGAGGATTGTCAGAGTCGGAAGAAGTTGGAGGGGTAGGAGGAGAATCACGGGCAGCAGTATACAAAAAACGGGAGTCAGCCATGGAAATATCAGTAAGAGTGAGAAGAAAGAAGAAAAAAATATGAACAGAGAAAGAGAGGAAGAGCCCCATTATATAGCCGAGGTGAGGAAGCGTGCCTGCCTTTTCGCGTATTATCGAGGACAGTTAATGCTGTCAGGGATAACGTCCATTGGGGGAAAGATCTGGCTCCGCAACTGTTAAAAGTCTGCACCAGCCAGGAGGCACCGAAATCGTTGCCCAATCCGTTAACACTAAAAAGTGGCGCAAAATATATTCAGAACAAATGCGATATGGGAAAATCGTCATTATGAGCCAGGTAGGCAAATAAAGTTACGGGATCCCAAGGGACACCACGCTCACAATTAGTGAGAATAGAAGTTGTTTTCTAAGAAAGACGATATGAGAAAGAAGAAAAACATTGACAGCGCGGCAAGTGAATAAGGGAAAGCATATTTATTTATTTAAAGGGCTCAACGGCCCGAGATTACAAAAAGGCCTAACGGCCCGGAGTTACAAAAGGTGGCCCTAGAAGAGCACAGAAAGACACGCCAAGAGGATCCCCATCGCTGGTCAGGCATTCGACCCAGCGTCATCATCTTCCCATTCCAGGAAAGTAATTTCCCTCAGGGCATCCGCAAGAGCCGTCAGTTCAGAAGAATAGGCCCTCATGCCCTTCAGGCAGCATCCCAGCAAGTCCTTCTTATGCTGTAGCGTTGTCATCAGCAGCTGAATTTGAGAAACAGCCACTGCTAGCTTCACCGCTTTCTCCACGGCACTGAAATCCTCCAGGGTAACGGCAGCCTGTCTAGCTTGCAGGGGAGTCAGCATCCCCTGGAGCTCCAGTATATCCTCCGAGGTCTTGACGCTCAGTGACCCCAGGAAATCAGTATCTGCCTGAGTTAGGTTCCTCGGGGCATGGGTTTTGGAGAGCAGGAAGTTCTTGGTGACTTCGTCCATGAAAAGAAAATAGGTAAGGAAACCCGAAGAGAGAGGTGAAAAAGTTGTGAGAGTTATAAAGCAAGTGCAAAATGAAAGGCCTATTTATAGACTTCGGAAAAAGGCATTTCGAAGATATACCTTTATCGATTATCGAGCCCTCATTAGGGCAGAAACCTCTGAAGGGGCAGGACCGGAGACGCGGTGATAGCCCTTGGTAAACACTCGGGCTAGTTTTCGTTTGGGCATATGATAACTATCGATACCACAGAAGCGGCATCTCCACTACCCCGCTGGGTGACCCGGCCAGCATACTGTACCCGTCGAGGGAGACGAGACCCTGTTCTTACCGCCCTTAGCCTGGCGACCGACCCTGGGATGGTCGACATCAGCGGGGGGGCTCTCATGTGGCATCCCATCCCAGGTCATCCATGACGTCACTCCGCATGACGTCATCCCACAGGACATCACTCAATGCCACCCCAACGGCATCTATCACCCCAACGATACCTACCAGGGATTATTCTCACCCCCTGTCGGTACACTCCTTCCTTTGCCTATAAATACCCCCACTTTTTCAGACAAGAGGGTAAGCCTATGATAGCGTACTGAACCCCTGCCATTTTGACTACTTGCACTGACTTTGGCATTGGAGTGTTTACGCCGGAGACCCCCTCCGGCGCTTTGCAAGTGACGAAGACCCCAGTACAGTGTTCCCGACCAGCCCAGATCAGGCCGATCCTGCTCAGTATCCCTCGGACTCTTATCAGATGAATCTCCTCAAAAACGGATGGGATGATACGAGCTGGGACCCATCGGAAGATACGAACTGGGACCCACCGGTTCCCACACACATTGCACGGGCAAGGCCTCCCGCGTGGCCTATCTTCCTCATCGTAACGGGGGTTGTAGTTTTGGTAAGCTTCGATCGGCTTCAAGTTCGTAAAACCTATAAAAAAGATCCCCGGGGGAGATACTCTTCCACTCAAGTCAGTATTCCCCTAAGGCGGAGTTATGTTTAGAGATACTCCCTTCGGATTGTATTTATACCCTTCAATAGCTAGGGTTTAGAGTTCTAAATATGGTATGAGATCTAGGAGTGTAAGGACTTCTTTCTCAAGTCGGAATAGTATTAGGAGATTTAATTTTATTCCAAATTTGGACGATAAAGGCGATTTACCCTAAATCCTATGCGGAGTAGAACTTGGAGATTAGGAACGTGTGTTGCAAGGAAAAAGCTTCCTTGTTAATCGATAAAGCAGAGAGTTAACCCTGGAGGGAATGGAAGATTATGCCTTTCCAACTGTATTCTTCTTTACTAAACGGTGTCATGAGGCGCATTTTATCTCTAAGTTGTGGGCCGATCGCGCAACCCATATTTGACTAGTGTATTAGGCTTGGAGAATATATGTGATCTAGTGCATATTTTGATATTAATTCCTATATTTTTGTATGTCTTTGATGTTGATACTGCTAATTAGAGTGTTTATTGCTCTTATTTGCAGATATGACATGAAAGAGGTGATATGGTTGAAAGGAAGCTATTTGGCTAATTTCAGGACTGGTTTGATTACATCTTGCTCTCGACGCAATGCAGACAGACTGCAAATCTGCGGGATAGAAAGAAAATGTATTTTCACAACTTAGGACGCCTACAAACTCGAGATTTTATTTATTTTGTGTCTAGCAAGGAAAGAATTGGCTAGAGGAGTCCTTTTTGTGTCCAAAGAGGAAAGATATGTAATGTGGAGTCCTTCTCTAATTAGAATAGGAATAAAACTCCTATATATATACTTCCTTATTCTAAACTTCGACAATCTCTAGAATGGGGTTGGTTTTCAGAACCCTAGGGTTCTTTGCTTCGTTCTCTTTTCTCTTCTTATTTTATATATTATATTTACTATTTTCGTTTATGTTTTCTTTATGGAACTAATTCCGATTTCTTAGTAAAAATAATTGAAAGTTTTTTATTTATTAAATCGTGAGATCTGATTGTGCTTAATATATTCTCATGTTTGTATTTATTTATTTATTGTTTAAACGACAATATTGCTTGTGTTTGATTTATGCTCTAATCAATATATGTCTTGCCTAAGCCATTAACGTCATTTTGACAACTTAGCTAGTATACGAGGCTATTAGATAGAATGGACGCCTAACTCAGATTCATGGTGAACTTACAAACTAATGATCCGAGATGCTAGATCCAAAACTTCTTATTGGTCTTTGTTGAATCTACATCTGATGGTGAAAGTTTGAGTTGTTTCAAGGTGAAACTTCAGTGTTTATAACTTATTCCTTAGCTTCAAAAAAATTTTGCACCTATAAGTTTTTGTTATTGCTAGTTCTTGAATCAAGAAAATTAAAAAAAATGAGAAAAGAGGGGTTTAAGAACTTGATTCAAGCATTAATTTTTCTTGCGTAGCTCTTAATTTATATGAATTTAGCCTAAGGTTTTAGTTGTTTCTTGCATGGAACACTAATTTTCACTTGTTTTCTCAAGTTGGTTGTGCAGCAAACATTTCCCTTACTCATTATACATGTCTTTGTTCCAAGCTAGTTGTCTTTGCATCTAGTTTCTTTTTGCCCATTTCTAGTTGACTAGCTTGATTCAAATACTCATGATTTTTCAAGGATAGCATCACACAAGAAGAGGCTTGTGAATAGTGGAGAGAGTGAAAATTGGGAGCTCATCTTTGAGGGGTGTGAACAAAGAGAGTAAACATGTGGGGGAGGGATTTGCTAACCTTTAAAATTGTTGTGTTCGTTTTGTATGGGATCTGTCAAAAAATGTCACAAGAAAGTGTTGTGGCGAACATGATTAGTGAAGGGAAAGGAGAAGGCCTCTCCCCCACAATGGCGGAGATGATGGCTGAGATGCGGGCCATGCGGCTTGAAATGGCAGCCACTAAGAAAGAGTTGGCAGCCGCGAGGGAAAAGGACAAGGAGGCTCCATCTCTTAAGTCTAGCCGAGACCTATACTCCCCGAGCCCTGCACAAAAATAAGGCCCAATAGGGAATACCTATTGAGGAAGAAGAAGCCCTTAAGCCCAAGAGAAAATATCACAAGAGCGATGAGGAGGGCCAAGGCTCAAGGCCACATGTGGCCACCACTCAAGGCGAGGCCAAGTAGGCCTAAGCTCTGATCAGAATTCCGACGCGATCCAATCTGATCCAAATTTTCAATTCGGTCGGAATTCGAAACAGGTCAAACGGAAATCGGACTAGTGGTTGAGATACCGACATATTTCAAAATCCTAACCAATTTATTCTACTTTTCCGAATTAACCGAATTCGAACTATTTTTTATCATTATTTTCACAAAACCCAATTACTCTTAATTCCCAAACCACTTTCCCAATTCCATCCATCTCTCTCCGTCGTCTACTTCTTCTCTCCCATTCGCCGCTCCACCATCAACGACTCATCACAACTGCACCACCTCCCCACCATCAACGCTAGCTAGTCCACCACTACGATCTCCCTCATCTAAGTATGAAATTCCAAGCATCAACCCCTCGTCTCCTCCACTACTCCACCACAACTGCTCTAGTCTCCATCGTTGCTGCTACGTCGCTCCTCCGCTGATACAAATCGTCAAACCACCACCACTCAGGCGCTCACCAATCGCGAGAAAAAGCCGTACTGACTAGTCACCTTAATTCCTCCTCTCCTCTATATTCTAAGAAACGGTTGTTTCCCCCACCGTTGTTCAACCGTCAAACTCCTCTATATATATATATAAAGATGGATAGCATATATAACACTGAACTGGATTATATTAACCAGCACTGCAGAGAATAACTGAATGTATAGTATAGAATATAGATAATAGGGGTGAATATTTTGATGGCAGGATTTATTCCGTATTCGGGAGTCCAAAACCTTTATAACTTGTGAATTTACGGAAACACTTCACTTCCAGGGAAACCTCTAACATCTCAAATAATGATTTCTACAAAAATCCTCTTACTGAAAAAGAAAATAAAACATCTAAAGGCATATAATGGTAAAACATAGTTTTACAGGATAATTATATTAGTTACATTACATTGATATCTATAAACTGGAAGGAAGCTATAGTTAATGCAGCCACTCCACAGCAATTCTGTCGACATTTCCATCTAGTCTACAAAATACGAGCTCGGCGTCCATCATTGCTCTGGTCTGGTCTGGTCTGCCAACGGCAACTCTACACCATATCATAGGTCTTGCATGAAATGAAAAATACTCCCACAATACCCAGAGGAATGGATACACTGAGCATCATCATGCAACTGGAGACTACCGGATTGCCTCCCAGCCACGGTCACAAGAAACTCATTTTGTTTCTTATAGGAAACTCGTTCCCAGGGAAAGGTCATTCAAATTTGATAAAATCTGTGCACGGGTGGTCCTCACCTGTTGAGCAATTTCAACTTGTTCCTCCAATGGTAGCATCTCATACCTGCAAAAGTGGAACAATATAAATTCAGCTCATGTATGGAATTTCTTGTGTATAACTCTGGGTCCTATCAAAAGTTCCATGAGGTTAGAATAAAATAAGTTGCTTTATCGAAGTGGATAGCTAACACGCCCACATTTATCACCAAAAATTCCCAAATCCCTTGACAAAGGGAGACACTGCTATTGACTTATCCCTCATGCTAGGACCGCCAAAAAACGCATTGCCACTTAAGCAAAAGATCCCCTAATTATTCCAAAGCAACCAGTTATAGATTTTTTATTTTTTATTTTTCCAATATCATTGCAAATAACACGAACAACTTTCATGCCTCTAACAAGCAGAAATGATGATATTATGTCAAAGCGTAGTTTGTTGATTCACATTGTACCAACACACAGCATGCTCAACTGATCAAGTTAATGGGAAAAGAAAAAAGTTTAGCAGATAACAACTAAGAGTTTGATGACCCCTGGAATTAATTTAAAGCCTGTAAGAATATCTTACTGGGAAAGAAGCTCACAATCTACAATACTTTCAGGGCCAGGTCGATGAGCCCTTCCATTAGAGCGGAATTGGCGGAATGATCTTGGATTCAAACCAGCAACATGAGGAACAGCATCAACAAGCTTTTTCTGCAGAGATTGCAATCTACGAAATGTGAGCTCATCAAGAGGCGCAATGTACCCAAGGCTTCCATCTAGAGTACCAAACAGTAACGCAAAGCGGTTGGTTTTGTCAGAGCCTGGAGCGGTGCCACTTCGATCCATTGAAGTGGAAAGCATCTGCAATCGCATGAACCTAGTCACATGGGCACCAACATGAAATTCAGCCCTTGGGAGCAGTTTCTGTCCCTTCCAACTCTCAGACATCTTTGGTGCATAATAAAATATCTGTTTTGGCACAGAAAATTCAAAGCGCAGTAAAAGCCAAGTACATTGTAGTCATGTTCAAACTATAAAAAAAAACTAACATTATTAGCTCCATACCCTGATTCTTAACAGATGTTTCCAATAAGAAATGCCCAATAAAGAGGAAAATAAACAACACAAAAATAAGAGTTTTGGAAACCAAATGGACTAGAATAAACTTTTTGCATGAGATCAAACAAGATTTAGACTTTTTTATAAATATGAAATTCATTTGAGTAAAAATGAATTAGTCACTAGCCACACTTCTCTTTTTTTCCCACATGACATCTTGGTTGCAAATGTCTTGGAAAGGTTTATGGTGTTCATCCAGTCCATTGAAGCAAGTATTATCTAGTAGAGGATCACACTGCAAGCTGCAGCATTTCATTAGGTTGCAGAAAAACTCAAGACCACAGAAGTTTAAGAAGCAAACCATATCAGGTATATAGAAATCTCCTGTGAACAATCCAGTAGAAGAGTAGTTAAAGGAGCTTGCAATGGCATTTGCCACATAACTCCATAGGGTAGGTTATGGTGATCAAACGACTTGATGCTAGGGCCTGAATCCAAATTTAGATTACACTGAACAATTTTAAATGAGCTTTCTAAGACTTTCAAATTTACAGCGCAATGATAACAAATACATTGCTGAGACTAGGGCTGTTCATCACTGATAACGTCTGAAATTTTACGGTATTCGGTATACCGAATTGTCAAAAAATTCTACCGTACCATACCGAACTACGTTTCGGTACCATACCGAAATACCGAAACTAGTTCAGTACCAAAATACCGAAATACCTTCTTCATTACGCTAATACACTTAATCAAACCAGCCACAATCATAAAACCCAGCCACCACAAACCATCACCCACATCGCCACCACAAAAAAAAACGAAACAATCAAACCCAACCAAATCACCCAAACATCACTGCCGATCACCACACCTCACCGCCGGCCACAATCACAAAAGCCAACCGTATACAAATCCATACCCGATGCAAACCAACAACAAACCAAGAGAAAAGGAGAAGAAAAGGAGAGAAAAGGAGATGGTGGTGCAGGTGCTGGTCGGCGATGGGCAGATCGGGGAGTGTGGCGGGTTTTGTCGGCGATGAGCAGATTGGGAGTGTGGTGCTGGTTGGCGATGGGCAGATCGGGAGTGTGGTGGGGGAGAGGATGGATGGAATTGATGGATCGTCGATTTGAAGATGAGTAAGGATTCAAGAATGATGAGATACAAACCAATCTATAGGTATTTTAGGGTTTAGAACTTTAGATTGAAGATGAGTAAGGAAGATAGGGAATGTTTGGAAGAGTGGCGGCTTGGCAGGAGATGGAGAGGGCCAAAGGGGTTTTGATGGATTGGAAATAGGTTTGGAGAGGGAGTAATAGGCAAATTTCAGTACGGAACCTACCAAAAAACCTACCGTACCGTACCGAAATACCGAATTGTTTAAAAAAATACCGTCTGAATTTGCGTTCGGACGGTATGGTAATTCGGTATTTCGGTATCGGTATCGGTATTTCGGTGAACAGCCCTAGCTGAGACGCATCAAGAGTGGAAGCACAATTTCCTGAATTATCCAACAATAGAGAATCCCACTTTTCAGCAACGCCTACAGCCATGGTTGCAATCCATAAATGGCGAGAGAGAAAAAGAAGAAATTATAGGTTAGGACCTGAGAAAGCTCACTCGCCAGGTTTTGATGCAAATAATAATGTGGTTTGCATAATAAGGGAGGAAAATCCAAAACCTTCCAATTTGTTAAAACTTGCAACTTCCCTATATCTCTAAGAAACTGTGCAACATGAAGCTAATATGAAAGGATTTAAGATTGGCTATTACTCATTTTTCAAGTGCTAACCTGAATATTTTTTTGTTCGTCAGAAACCACAAGGCTCAGTGTACTTCCGTCAATCAAAAACTCAGTTGAAAAACAATCAAGAGAGCCAAAATCCTTGGCCAATAAGCTGAGTTGAGCTCCCTGCTCCTTCCAACTAAGGAAGTATATACTTTTATTAACGTCGCCCAACAGAATAAAATTCTTGACCTGCAAGAACAGAGGCATAGCCAAAATGTGAGAAAGCATCTAAAATTTGCACATATCAGCTCTTTCACCGACCCTCTTTACCAAATGACATCAATGTTGCTCAACAATGTCATCATTGTGGTTATAACAGACAGGCTTAACTCTGCCTGGTTTGAAGGAAGGGAGTCAGAAGCTCATTGGTCAAAGATTTTACCAACACCTAGATTCTTGATATTATAGACAATACTTAATTAAAGTTGTGACTTAGAATATCTTCTCCCATCTCTCTCTTTCCCTCTTATTTTCAACTTTTTTTCTTGCCCAATGCTCAGAAAGAGAGAAGCAGCCAATATAAAGAAACAAAGTCTATCGACTTTAGGGGAAAATGCCATTTAAACGAAAAGCACAAGAGAAATTATGGTCGAATTATACTTACAATATTTAAGCTCACAACATATAATGGTGGAGTGTCGGAAAATGCAATGCCATTCAACTCCGTACCATTCCACTTGTGTAAGATAATTTTAGGACCAGAAGCAATTAAAAGATGACCTTGAAGTGATGCTAAAGCAGATATAGCACCCTTCAATTCCTTTGAATATACTTCTGAAACCTGGACAGTAATGTGGTAGTATTAATTTCATAGAAGACGGCCATAAGCAAGAGTAGAGACTGTTTTGATCCAAGTGAGAGAATTTTATGTTTCAAATTGCAGCATAAATTTTTTATTTTTTTTATTTTATTTTATAAAAAAGAATGTCTGAAAAGTACCAAAATCTGAGAATCTTCTGCATTTTTTACAACAGAAAACAATAGCACCCGTCCTCTTGCTGCAACATCCTCCCCTTGCGCATAAGCAGTCCCAACAGCCAAAAGCGTCTCATTTTCCTTTGTGGTTGTATTCTGCATTGAATAAAAATATACAAGTGATGAATTACAATTATCAGACAAGATACCTTAAGTGCATAGCGCTGCAAATGAGCCTGCCCTAGACTTAGTGTACAGTACCCAGAAAAAAGTACCAAAGCCTAGGTCACCTAATTTTAAACGACCCCAAGCTCAAGTACTATATAAAGAAAAGGCATTGGAGTACTAAGCTTAGTTCATCTGAATTTAAAAGACCTCACCACCGACTTGTGTTTGTACATATCTTAAAAGATAAAACTCTAGGCTCAAGCTTTGCTATTTCATTAAACGTAAGCAGCTGAGCATCAACTTTGCTCATCTAATATGTAGTGGGTAAGCATTTAAAAAAGAATTGTAAGGAAAATAAAAGAAGCTCAATCTAAGAAGCTTTGCAGAAGATCTTTGAATTAGTTTCACAAACCTCTACAACACAGAAATCCCTCCATATTTCCTTCATCTTTCTCAAGTATTAAGATTAAAATGGAAGAAAATCCACACTCCGATCGCTCAATATGTTAAATATTTTTAGGAAGGGAAATTGCAATTTGCAATTATCCAATCCACCACCACCACCAACTCTCAAGCGCTAAGCAAAAAAGAAGGCAATCACCAAAGTGACCAAGCAGTAAAATGATTAAGAAGCACACTTACATATAGTGAAACCAGTCTCACAGTCAATGCATTTTCAGAAGTTTGCATCGGGATTGTAGCCTTAATTTGCCAAGGGCCACCAGATGGCTCAATGATCCGGACATCAAATTCATCTACAGTATAAGTTCGCTGCATGTCATCGGAACTCAAAGTATGATTCTCAATCTGATGGCCAAATTCTTGATCAACCAGTGATGAAAGAACTTGATTCAGTGGTTTCTGAACCTGCAGATATATACACACCACATAGTGTTTCGAGTGAAGTCCAGGAGGAAACATTAGATAAATCAGTATCAAGATACTGGTATGATCTATAGGTACATATCTTTACATGATGTGCACACTGTTGCCCACAAGTTTATGGTGATCAACAGTTACCTCTATTCTTACCAGATGTAAATATTTACGCAAATTAATGTGTACTGAAATTTTGAAGAATAACATAGCAAACCACTAACAATATGATAGAGCACTTCACAACAGCAGACAGTAGGCAACTACCAAAAGATTTTAAATCCAATTCAAACTGTCCCTCTTTATTTTATCTAGTTGTGAGAGCTAAAATACAAGTTAATAAAAGTATTAGCCTCACTTTTCACACAATAAAAGATAGCATACTTAAACTCATAGGTATCTAGTTCTCCTTGAGTTGTTTTTAATGAGTTAACCATGTGCTATCATGCTAGTTGCCTGATCGCGAAGGCATAGGAATCCTATAAATGGATTAAAAACTCTGTAATCCATAATTGTATAATATAGATTTTTCTTAACTTTCTTGTTATTCATTTATCAAATTAGGAATTATCCTGATCCCATGTTATTAAGGCATCTTCATCAGTTGGTATTCAAATAGCACGACATGACCACATAGGAAGAAACCATTCATCATGCGCCATCCCAAGAGTAAGAGTTTAAAACGATGGAGAAAAGATTTGATTCTATATTGTAACGACTCCTGTGAATTCTTGTTGTTCAAGGTGTCTTCTTAGTATATCTTTCTTACTACTTCTACCACAACAGTTGTAAGACCTAATTCCCCAGTCGGAAAAACAAAAAACCAAAACCTAGCAACCTAACACAAAAAGTAAACAGCAATATCCTGACTCAACGGGAAAAAAAAGTCCTAGAGCTATCTTCATAAGTCATCATACTCAACAGTGAAGTCCCACTTGGTGCTTAAATGGTTGATGACGTCTTTTTCAAACTTGCTTGACGTTCCCGGTCATCATGAGTCCTCTCTTTGGTCTTGTGGAGCTGTTAGGTTGTCCCAAAGTTCTCTTTATTCTTTTTTAGGGGAATTGCTTCAAATCCCGCAGTTTGATCATTGTAGTACTCTTTCACATTATTACTATGGGCTGAGTTCTTTCAACCAGGAGAGGATGGTCGAGAATGGGCTAGTAGAACTTTATTCTTCATTTTATTTTTATAATAATCTGGATCTGTTTTTCGGTGGGATTTTGTTTTCTTTTTTAGTTAAGACTCTCCTTGATGTTTTCTTATGGTGGATTTCCTATAGTCTTTTCAGGTAGATTCTCATTGCAGAGTGGATTATTCCTGGACCACCTTACCATTTATACTTTATCGAGGAGACTATGTGATGAGAAGGTGAAGCTTTGATTAAAATATGATATTGTAATGAAGCAACCACTAAAAATTCCAGACTATGACTAGCATCAACAGTCCAGATTATGAAGAAACCTGTGCGTGAATAATTGCCCCGGTTTCTTTAAATAGAGGCAACAAGTGGCGAGATATCTAGATGAATATAGGGCCACCAATTGAACTTGAGTTTGAAATTATGGATATCAAGGGCTTCTGTGGCTTTAAAAAAAGAGAGGCAGTTGAAGGAGAGGTTAGCTCTCTCAACAATTTTCACCTTACTATCTCATGAGGAAGGGAAGGCTTATCACAGTAGCATTCAACCTTGCTAAACCGATCAGAACGAGTTTCCTTGATAAGGAAGCACCTTGCAGTAACGCCCATTTATCATAAGTGTTCCAATTGGAACAGACCAGGAAACCGGTATAATCCTAGTCCACTAGGAAAGGGATCATTAACATGCTCAAATATAAGGGAGATGCAAGATTAAGTAAGGAGAAGCATTTCATTTTCATGGGAGAATTTTCTTTGTGGGCCTAAAGAAGAGGAAGGAAATTTTAATGACGTTTAACAGTTGACTATATGAAAAGCTGATGCAATCACCTAAAGTAGTAGATGATTTCCAAAGGCAATTTTTTTCTGATCAACATGCCCAATAACCTTTTCTTTAACACCTCATTATTCTGATCTTCTAATTGATACGACCACCTTGTTGGTACGCAACAAAGATCGAAATCGGCCTTTGTGCATGGATAATAATACTCAATCCCTCAACTAAAACGTGATGGAACAGGTGGATGCAGCTACACTAATTTCAAAATAACTTATCGATATGGAAACAATAGAGATATAATCTAAGCACTTGAACGATCTCTTTTTTCCCTTTTGAACACAAGATGTTCGGAGAAAAACATATCATGACAAGAAAAAAACTAGTCTGAGATGTTGTAGTCAGTGCCAACGGAATTCATGGTGGGCATAACAGTGAGAAATTTGAGAATGGTAACAGTCAATAAGGTACAGTGCTTCCAACACGAACCTAGTTTTTATGAACAAGTAATTCTGACTGCAGTGACTGAGAAAATGAGAACAGGAAATTATGGGTTGAGAAAGCAAATAAGAGCCTTCATTTTCATTATTAAAATAAACTATACACCTCTTCTACCTCAACTGTGCTTAGCTTTTGAAGATATCTGACATCAAAACATTTTGTACAGTGTTTTAAGGCGCTAGGTCCTTTTATTGCCCGAGGGGCTAGGAGCTAGCAAAAGCACTTGCCTGGACAATACTGGTGGATGCACTCTAACAAGCATGCATATGTTGTATATAATGTACAGTAATTTAATCATAACAGAAGAAATTATTGAAATAGTCAAGTAATATGTAAAATAAGAACTTAAATCATCAATAAATAAAATCCAGTCTTACAAAACAGAACTTCATCTTAGTCGTCAAGTCTTAAAAAAGATAATAGACTGAAGGATAGAGACCTAACAAGTGACTCTTTTTAAAATGTTTTTAACATCAGGTTTCCCTGCCCATCACTCAAGTCTTTTGAACAAACTTGATCTCTAAAAAAAAGGACAGTTGCATTATACTGCATCTTTAAGCACCTTTGGCACTTCACATGTTAGAAAATTTAGGAAAAAGCACACACTTAAGAGCGCTTCACCAATTTGCAGTTCTTTTACTTTACAATCTAGACCCTTCTACAGTACAGCACTTGACAGCATTACAATAAATGGTCACAGTCAAACAGTTCACGTCCAAATTCAAATAGATTCTTCCCACTTAAAGTTTATCAGGTTGTCAGACAAACAAATTGAACTCATAATAAAGTAGAAATTATAAATAAACTAGGAAAACTATAAACCCTAATCCTATTAGGATAGGCCTTGCATCCCTTTGCATCTTAGTTATCATCTAATAAAAAATAACATGAGTACCCAGTTATCAATAAGGAGTTGTAAGTTAAGCATGAGTTATCATGGTAGTTTCTAGATTGGGGGATAGGATTCCTAGCTGAAGTCTCTGAATGCAAACACACATTGCCAGTGATGAAAAGTTCAGATGAGGGTGGATGTTAAGTAAGCCATGTGTGACCTTTAAAAATTGTAAAGCTATAAACAGATATGGAGCAGTGATGCAAACAAGAAACTTTCAAGTTCAAGGGCAATGAAAGCACTCACAGGAACCGAAACGATGACAGCATATAGATTTCCCTCTGCGAAATATGCCACTTGATGTGGAGTTCCTTTTAATGGAATCTAAACAAAAGACAACTTCAAATGAGCACATTAAGAACTCAAAAGTAAAACAGACTTCAAAAATAACATGAAAAGTTAAAAAGAAAAACACAGTAAGAGAGAAGGGGGAGGGGAACCTTTTGTACTGGCCAATAGTTGTCATAACTTGAGACAGAGGGCAGTTGGCAAATCTTTAAATTTCCCTAGATCAGGATAAGAAATGAATTTCAGACTTGGCCATCAAGTGATAATTACATTCTTCAGAAAAAATCAACTACAGTAGAATATCGTATTATTATCAAACCTGTGATGTAACATAAATTAGTCCATGATTACAATTCACATTGTGGAGAACAGTGAAGGCAACAATAGATCCATCACAAAACTGCAAGATGAAAGTAGTAATAAGTTACTACAGTAGTGAGATTTGTTATAAGAGCTAGCAGTAAAAATTAGCAACATATTCAAATCATAGGCCAGTAGATGAAACTTCCAGGTTTTGACCTGTGGATGAACTCGCAGTCTCTCCCTAAATACCATAAACCAAGCTGGTCTTGATCCAGAAAGGAAAAACCCTTGATAGCCGCTGATGTTCTTGAACATAGTAATCCGTTGGCATGGCATTTCAGTTGACACTTCCTCCCTTGTGTATGTGTCCACGGAAGCACGAACAAATCTTAAATTCTTAAGCCTAGATGCACTGCTTAGGCCAACTGAATTCTGATCAGAGACAGAATCCTCTATTTTTGAAGTACTCTCTGGACCTTCAAACATGTATGCATGGTAACAAAGAATTGTTCCATCAGTCAATATCCCAGAAAGAAAAGGACGACTATGACGTCCAGACCATCTCTGCATGGCCAACTCAACAACCTTCAAGCTTTGAGCACTTCCTTTCTTGCCTGTGCTGGCCACTTCTTCAGAACTTATGCCCCCAACTTTTAGTTGATCTTTAGGAGATTCCCATGTGACGGTATCAACAAGATGGGCTTTTCCAGAGGCAAATTTTTCAACGAAGTAAACAGAGCTGAAATTTGGCACATCAAATATTTCAAGGTCGTCACTCTCATAACAGACAACACAATAGATATCACCCAGATCATGTGCTCCGCCATCAGCACCATCAATGGGCTCACTAATGCCGCTGGAAAGCCATGCATCAGTACTTGTCTTCCTGATCCATGACTCTGGTCCTTTATCATGATACAGTGTACAAGCAGATACAGATTTCTTCAGGCTTTCAAAAGGAGATGGAGTACTAACAGAAACCGTGCAAGTAGAAGGATCTGAAATACCAAGAAAAGGATGTAGCCCATTTTGTGTCACAGAATATAAGATGGTAAAAAACAATAAAAGACGTCAAAGTGGGCAAAATTCTGTTGACAGTTAATTCACAGGAAACCCACATGGAAATGCAAAAAACAAGGAAATGTTATGTACACACTGCAGCAACACTATACAACATAGACAAATGCTGCACCCAGCAGCATTATTGATGCAACGAGTAGCGATCGTAGTCCTAGAGACAATGTCGCCTTATATATTCAAGTAGAAACCTTGATAAATAAAGGTGCAATATAAAATTATTCAACATCTAACGTCTGCAAATTATTTATTTATTTATAGAGAGGAATGTAGATATAGTCTAATCAAAAAAGAAACATTATCCTTTGTTCTAGTTTCTTGGGTAGAAAGGAGATGAAGTAATGTATAAAACCATTTGTATGCCGGCAAAATCAAAATGTTGACTAATCTGACACTTAATTCCTGTTTATCTACTTCTATGTTTTTTGGTGGTGTGGGGTGTGTGTGTTGGGAGGGGGGGTGGGGGGAAGTAAACTGGACGCCTTAAGAGTTCACTATACCCAAAAAAGTATATATTAAAAGTATATTCATGGCAAGATGTACCTCCAACAAGAAGCCGAATACTACCATCAGTCATTCTTATTAAGACGAATGGATCAGCAATTGAGACATGCAATGCTATGGAACTATCAGAACTGGGACCGCCATCAGAGGTAGAAGTTCCGAAGTTTAAATCTTGAGTCATAAATGAACCATCTAGAATCCGAGCACCACGCTCATATACCTGTACAACTCGACGCCTGAGACATTGTGAAGATGAAATAAATAGAGAAGTTTTTAGAATTCCATCTCTTCGTTAGTTTTAAGCATTAGCAAATTACATAAAAGTGTTGTACAATACGAGCTGAGATATTCTTATATTCTGTATGAACTTTCAAGATAAATATAGAAGACTTAAGACAACTAAATCTAAAGTTGACGGCAGCGCATAAGCATGATTTCTGTCTACTCAACGAAAGACAGTCCGGAAGAAAAAAGCTGTTGTAAAATGCAAGGCAAGAAATCTGTCCACCAAACATTGTGTAAGGTCACAGGAAAAAATCCTACAATAGGTTTAGGTCTGAACCACAGGTAGTATTCTTCATTAACATCCTTCCATGCTAGCATAAACCTTTTTTAAAGTTATGACTAGCGGTTATGGAGGGGAAAAAACATGAGAGACTAGAAGAAGGTTACGCAGAAACGTTTACCAGCTTTAACAGCATCAAACAACAATAGTCAACAGAGCAATAACACTGTATTTATAAATCACAAATCAAATAAATATCTACTACTGCAGTCTGGAATCAACCAAACAAAAAACCACCATAGGAATAGAAACACCATTCATAAAGATAAGCTCAAGTAACTGAAACTATGTATATTCTCACCTTCCAAACAAATTCCCAGCAGCAATTGTTCTTCCTTGAACAAAATAGTCCACACTTTCAGTGACTTCCGTCAAATGATCAGCCGTTTCAAGTACCTACATTGGTGTGAAATTATTAAGTCAATCATAAGCATATTGCAACATGCCAGACGTAACTACAAAACAAAAACGGTTTTTCTTCATAACGATTAACATCTAAATGAACAAAACAAGTGAGGTTTTACTTTCATTTTATTCTGTTTATGCGCAAAAAGATGTTCCAAGGATAAATTTGAGATTAAATCAACACATACTAAAACAGAGAGGTACAAATGGAGAGGTAGCTTTAATGCTTTTACAACTGATCTTTAACAGATGAGAAGGAAGATAATTTGAACAACCAAGAATCATCACTATTTGACTAATACAAATGTTGGGAAAATCAGCACTTCACGGTGAATAAACGCCCTAATAATATAGAAAAATATCACTCTTCTATTAACAAAAAGCATAAAGTTTTCCCTAGACATATATCTTATGTGCTATGGACTATAATTTCTACTCACAATCCTCACATCATTTCCCACTTCCATGTCCCACTCAGCCAACCATATCAATCAAGAGGTCTTCATGCATTTCAACTTAGCTTAAAATATAAGAATTACCTCCAGACCAGTAGTCTAAACTCTTGCTGTACTAATATAGTTATGAAACACGGAAAGTATGAGAGGATTTACTAATGGAAAACCTACTTTACAATTATAAATCTTATCTACCTCTTTCTTTCTATTCTTTATCCTTTTTCCCATATTAACTGTAAGAAGTCACTTTTCTGATGATCTAACAATAAGAGTAAAACCAATCCTATATGGAAAATAGAAGAAAACAAAATCTCCAGAGTTTGCTAACACGTGCTAGTTCTAGTTCATTTGAGGCATTTGTGAATGAAATTACCATTGTGCGAGCCTCCAAACTAATAATCAAATAAGCATGATATTCATCATCAAGAGGTGTATTATGACCACGTGCATTCTTGTGGTAAACAGTCCATATCCCTCTACAACCAGGAAGTTCAACCTGCATGTGCAGATATGTACATCAAAATAAGTACATCCATGAGAAATGTTTGACAAATTTGCATCAGAAACATGATAGAATAGAAATACATGTGTACTTTGTGCATGCAGAAATATACGTATGGCATCATCACAAAATCTATCAATGGAAGAGAGGAGGAAAGGAGCTTTTCTTACAAGTTTTAACTGCTTCAATTTAGCTCTACTTATAAATCATGACACTTTAAAGTTTATATCATTCATTTAATTGATACTTCTAAAATTTATCGCAATCACTTACAAAATTATATACCATCTTATGCTCGCAAGTGTTTCATTCACAAACAATCGATGTCTCTTTTTCAATTTAGTCAAAGTATTAAGTATTAACAGATTAATTGTACTGAAAAAAATGAGTTCAACAAAAATATCTTAAAATGATTTTACTTTACTTTTGGTCAAGTTCTTAACAGTTACCTATATCTTCTTTTCTACTAAAACCAAGCATTACTG
Organism: Viola odorata; assembly: GCA_963691705.1. NCBI lineage: Eukaryota > Viridiplantae > Streptophyta > Magnoliopsida > Malpighiales > Violaceae > Viola > Viola odorata. The sequence goes on along the minus strand of OY829537.1, from coordinate 49,939,916 downwards.
GCCATCATGTTATACTTTATATTAGACTACATTTTATGCTTAATTCCTTTTAGCTAATGGTAAATAATTAAGCATTGATATAGAAGGCTATTAAACGTACAACGAATTTTAAGTAGCTTGAGCAAACTTTCTTGAACATTATTGTGATTCTTTCAAAATAAAGTTTTAAGATCTTTACACAGATGGAGCAATTTAATGGTCATAAAGCTGGGCGAAGCGGAAGCGAAGCTCTGGTGATGACCTTAGGGTCAGCAAGATGAAGACAATGACACATCTCTTACAGTATCCTATTTATATTCCTTGTATTCTATGCCAACTTTTTTTCCATTTAGTAAAGACAAAAGATCCTCCCTTTTTAACTTTAGTTACAGTTTTGCCAATGGCTACTGTTTTTTAAATTTGGCAGGGCAGCTACAGCAGCTCCTTTTTCAAAAAACTTACGTTGTAGCCCCCCAAATTCTTTATATCATACAGAATGACATTATGTCAGTAAACTCTAAATTTATTCATATAAATCCTTATTATCATAATTTACATTTATATTTTAATCCTTGACACTAAAACTATGCATTTTGAAGTCCTTTGCACACTAAAGAATCAAAATTTAATCGTGCTGCCTCTAGACTAAAATTACTCATTTAGGCCTTTATCCTTTATGAATAGAATCCCTTAAATCTAAAGTTATTCATTAAATCAATTATGCTATTAAAGTTGGGGAATAAATATTTTCATTTTAGTCCCTCAAATTTATAATTGTTAACTTAAGTTCTTTTACTATAAAATATTAATAACATCGTTCATTTATATACATCACATATGAAAGGGAAATAATAAAACAATTCAGAGCTTCCCTAAATCAGCCCTCAATTCCATTCCCTACAACCTAGCCTTAATTTTCAACCTAAAACCCTACCAATTCCCTTAAGATCAAAGCTTTCCAGGACTGATTTGTTTGACCCCTATCTGTCCTGCATTAGCCCCGTACTAACTAAACCAGAGGAATAGGAAAACAGGCAGTCATGACAACAGAAACCTAAGGCAATCACCAATGGGTGGATGCTTTATGTCCAAGAACTCTCTATGATGTCTAGAATCAATCACCTTTCTTTTCAATTTTTGTCCACCAGAACAATCTACTGCCATAAAGTAACATTAATAGTTCAGCCACAGCCCATGTTTATAAATGTGATCTCCAGAGTTGCTAGGAAAACTGGGATTAGGTTTCTACTTGATTCTAATGTTGCACAAGTAGATAATATGGTTTTGTTTTAGGCCCATCTGTTAACATAGGAATAAGGATGTTTTTTTATTTAGAACTTTTCTAACCGTACTGATTTTGTAACTCAAGTTTTAAGTTCACTCAGAACTATCATTCTGGTAGTGATGTACTAAGAGGTCATAGAAAATAAATTTCAGAAAGGCTTTCCTAGCTTTGTCTGGGATAGAACAATGCAATCTAACCTTAGATATGTGATGCTTATAGGCCAGGGTTCAAGATCAAAGATTCAAGATGACATTTAGATCAATTGTATTCCTCTCTCCCTTGAACTTTCTTACACTGGAAACCAGAAAAAATCTCTTCAACCCCATTATACTAGGTAAAAGCAGAAAGACAAAAAAAAATCGAGCTAGGGATACAGGTGTACTTTCAATGTAATAATTAACTAAACATGAGATTCCGTAGGGTCCAGAGAGTATGCTTTTGCACTAACAGCTTCACATAAATAAACTTTTACAAAATAAGTGCTGCCATATTTCCTCCATGTTAATTCCTCATCAACAAACAAAAGCTGACCAACGTATGAGCCAAGCTAAAGGGTTTGCTAAGTTGCTACTAGTTAGTTAAATTACCACCATCTTTATAGTGGGAAGCAATATTACCAATTAATTTACTTTCTTCTACCAGAGATGAGCAGATGGGCTGAGTGTCCGGGGTAGTTGAACACATATATATGTCATTAAGAGAGTTTCTTGAACATTTTAGCAGCATGACATACTACACCTTAAAAAAATTGAAAGAGTATGCAAAAGTTACACTGAAAATATGTATTTAAGAATTAAGGCACCATTAGGCTTTTAGAATTTCACAACGATGGAATTCTGGTAGTATTAGAACACTTACTAAAAATCCTTCACAATTAGATATCCAAGCACGTACTTGTATAACAAATACATAGGTTTACAGACTGAAAGCCCTAACCTTTTCTGGCATGTTAAAGTATTCATATTTTAGTGTAAGAATGCACCTCTGTAATCATTTCCGGGCGAATTGACTGCCGAAGCGCACACAGAGAGCCATTTTTTCCATGACCAGAACAGCACACCTAAAAAGAAAACCCAAAAAGAAAACATTGAAAATAGATTTGATTATACTGTGAACTTCTAAAACTTCAATAAACGGGTTGATTATGTCCTTGCTCTACTTGTCATAATTCTCCTATAAGTCCATACTAAGATTCTAAATGGCTGAAGCAAATAATAAATAGGTACAGAAGAAATTATGCCAGTACCCAATCTTGCAGGAGAAACCCAGTAACACATCTGAGTAAAAAGTAAACCCAATCATCCATCTTAGGCTCAGTTTCCTTATTTCCTGATGGCCTTTATAAGTTTAGTTAACCATGTAGACACTTAACAAGTGGCAACCTAAAATGCAAAACTAACCAGTTCATAGTTGCTTTGTTTGGCTATTCCCATTGCATTTGCATCAGCATTAACCCTCAAACCATAAGAGAAGTCCTTCAAAGGACCAACATTGATCAAGGAATCCCTCACTGCAAACGAGAAAGTTTTCTACATCCACAAAAGAAAAAGAAATAGGGATAAGTAAACAAAGAAAACAGAAAAGAACGATTATTACCAAGAAAAAACACAAGCCATAGAATTATACCTTTGCTAATGTGCATTCTAACCAAAAGAAAATGAAAATGCAATAGACTAGCATGATGAAAGAAGCGTATCTAAACATCATACTTCTGTAGCTTGTCCTTCATTTTCAAATTTTCATAAACAGGTATGATCTCCAATACAAACATGATAATAGGTCCACAGACAGGCAAAAACAGGATAATTGCTTTTACATGTTTTTGCTTATATTGACTCTTAAGTTCCAAGGAGAGGCAGTTCTTGCCACTTCTATTCTAATGTGGATGGCATAAAAAGAAAAATAACAAAAATAACCTGAGCTGATTCTGTATTATTCGGAGCTGAGCCAGACAGCGAAAGCTCCTCACCACTAACCATATCCTGCAAAGCATCAGAAGATGGCCTCCTCAGCCACTTTGCTGAAGGAATATCACCTTCTATATCTCCAACCTATACAGAACATAATCAGCCAAAAATATCGGATAAGATTTTGCACACTACTATACCGTAAGAATATCAGAGCAATTATCAGAAAATAATCCTAAAACGTGCAAACTCATAAGTATTTATCCTAACAAGTAAGGAATAGAACCTTAATCAGTGTTTAGCAGTAAATCATTATTTGAAAAATTAAGAGCAGTTTCATGACAAGGAAAGTAACTCACTAGGCAATTTTCAGAAAATAAGATCAACTACACAAGCCTAAATTGGAAGTCAGGACTTCAGATTCCAGGAGCAGAGAGTAGAAATTACAAATTCCAAGGGTGAAGAAGAACAGTTTACTGATATTTCTCAAGCTAGCAACAAGTAATATCAAATAGTTTACCTCTTCCTTCAAGCTGGATGGCAACACTGAAGACCCAAAGACACAAGTATATTGTACAAGTAAACTGTCTCCCAGACGACTACCCAGAAAAAACAATGAGTTGCCGATTGTTGTAACATCCTATATGAAAATAACCAAATTTTCACACTATAATATAGTTAAACTTCAGAGCAAAAAGAAATAATGAAACCAGTATACAGCAAAGCTTCAAAACAAAAAGAATCACAAACTAACCGAAGTAAGTACTGAAGCTTTAGACTTCAAAAGATCAAGTCTCTGCACAACTCTTGAAGGAAAAAGGTAATCAAAATTAATTAATTCAGAATTCACCACAACGATATAATAAGTACCATAAAATGAATATATAGCAAATTGAATCAAGAAATGAATCCATATTCATAAAAAATACAGAAAAAACTACCTACAGTCTCCCAATTTTTCCTCTCTTCCAGCCAAGCAGATTCATGCCTAGCACCAAATTAAAAAGCTTACCAAGTCTTTCTCAAAAGAGATTAAGAATAGATCTCAATTTCAATGCTAGTTAGTTAGTTACTGACTCTTGAGTGAAGTATTACGGAAACAAAATTGAATCTGACATTAAAATAATATGGAAGCACATCTAGAAAAGATGTATGCTGAGGTAAAATGTCTGTTAACTTTGTCACTATCAAGAAAGGGACACTAGTCTATGATGAAATACATAAACCTACAGTTTGCAAATTTCAAAATAGATGTGCCACTGAAACTGTATAATAACAATAAAATGATATGAAGTCCTATAGCTCCATACCTTTCTCCACATTCGAATTTTTTTCAGTTCACGTGCTCTAAATAAACACTCCAATACTAGCACCTTAAATAGCATCTCTTATTGAAATCACATACAACTGACAATGATTAAGCTGGAAGGTAAGCCCACCAAACTTCACTACTAGTTATCCAGCATATCCTATAATTATGAGTTTAAACACCCCCATCAAGCCAAAGATTAGGTGTCATGGGTCAAAGAGTAGACAGCTATGTGTTATATCCAAAAGAAGGAGAAATAATCCGCAACTCAATTAACTTAATTACAATACTCCCAAACTATACTGGTTATAATAATGCATACCCTCCAGTCAGGTCTGTTGAGCTAAGCTTCAATTTAAGAAGGAATGGCAGGCCTACCTTCCATCATAAAAGAGGGTCAGTAATAAGAGCTCCCCGGTTTTTGCTGACAGCAAGACTACATCATTTGATATCCAACTTGAGTTGGCAGCGTCAAGTTCCGTGCTGAAACTTGCCCTCGGCAGCTCTTGACTTGTAAACAAAAAGAAAACCAGAATGATTAACATAATCTGAAACCTGACTCACTTGTTAACAACTCAACTTGGGCAACACTAGCATGATTAACCTTATACTCTAAGAGAAAATGACCAATTATATTGACTGTTTGGCATGTGATGCCTGCTCTTCTAAGAAGGAAACTAGTGCAGCAAGGCAAAAGAATCAAATGCTATATTATCTGCTCCAACGGGTGTAGGGTTGAGAGAAAAGAGCCAATACCTGCTATCACCAGAAGCAGCATAGCTATTCAAAGCTAATGCACACGAGGATGACTGCACAGACATGCTAAAAATACATCAATATGCAAATGATGAAAAAGCAAAGCAGGATAAGCAATCCAAAACTGCAGAGCAGTTTAGGTCCTTGTGTAATGAGGAGATGTCTGTCTACCTCACTGTGGTAATGGATAGAGTTGGCACCAATCACAAGAACACCACCAATTGGGGATGGCACAGCAAGCAGTTTGTAAGAATCATGCGGGAGATTCTGACAAGATAAAACAAACAGTCATAAGAACTTTTCTGCAAATTACATAGTTAATACAATGATAACTGTTCGGACTATGGGAAACAACTTCTTGCTTTACACAATGTAGATAACAAGCAGAATTGTTGGAAGTTTAGCCCACAGCAGAAAGCTAAGATCTCTTCATCAAAGAACAGGATGATTTGTGATTCTTAGGATATTAGAACGATTTATATAATCCACCAGCAAAACATAGTTCCATGAACCCGATAACATGTAACACATGCATCGCACTCTACCTATGATACTCAGGCCCATGGATATAGTTTCTTTCTTGCATGGAAATAGCATCACCTATACAACTTATTATGCTAGCAAATGGTGTCCCAACATTAAGTGATAAGTCATTTGCCCCTTGGTCGTCTAAGATAAGAAATTAGCCTTCAGAAAATGCTTACATAAAAGTGACAAGAAAGGAGTAAATCGAGTTATTTAGAAGGCTTTCGCTCTCCTTATCCCTAAGCAAGGGCTCTTTACTTCTCTTTTTCTCCCCCTGCCATCTACTGTCCTCATATTTGTCTCCACCTTCTTCAGTTCACATTATTATGGTTCTAACACCCGGCGTTTGAAGAGGCATAGCCAAGTTTAAATCATCAAAGCATTTGGGTCACAAGCAAATTTATTCAAGCAGGCAGATTCAAGCATCATTTAACCCTCTCCATCTATCTGAGCATTATCAGAGATGCAGAAACTTTGGACCAGAACTTTATATAGGAAAAGATTCACATAAAGCCCCTAAAGCAGTTTTCCACGAAATGGGATTAGATACCAAAAGCACCATAAGTAGTATTTATAGTCCAGGTTTCTAGGCTATGATTATAGGGGCAAAAGTAGAACAAAGTAAACTTCATAGATCAACTACAAGATTAACTTGGAGTAGGAATGAAATAGCCAAACACCATCAGGGACTTGGATGAGGACAAATAATGGATCTCAAAACACATTTAACAAACTATGTGCAGCCAGCTACGTGATTTTACTTATTTAGCCAACATGATTGCAACATCATCACAATGAAGACAAACACAGAAAACAATTCTGAAAGTCAGATTTAGACTTCATAAAATAGGTTTCCTTTAGTTCAAAACATACTGCAATTGACCATATAAGAGTTGGATGCTTTGAAGTTGTGCTGATACTAAGAGCAGAGATCATGCTAGTGTGGTGCTTCCAAGAGACACGTCCCGCCCAAGTTGGCTCCCGCTCGTGAAGAATAACCATCACAGGCTCAATATAATCTGCACATCAGTCATATTCAGATCGAATGAGATCAATATAAAAGAAGCAACCTAAACCAAAGATGGAAAAAGGTTAGACAGCAACACTGAATTTAAAATGGTCAACATTATTCAAGAGACAAAAAATGATTCCCAGAAAATGTCAGAAATAAATACCCAAAAAACTACTCATGCTTTATGATGAGAAAGAATCGAATACTAGGCTATTACCCATAACTGGAAATTATAAATTATAAATTTGTAACAAAATATGTAGAAACACTTATCTTAGGATTATAAATTTTCAATATACGCTAGCTACAACTCAGCAATATGGCATGAATAATATCCGATTTTTAATTAAAGTAGAAGAGTTTCTCAGCCATATGCTCTTCAAATCAACTTAAAAAGCCAAGAAACCCCACATTAGGTACCATCATTGTATGAAGAAAAACGCAATGGTACAGGCTGTCTAATAATAGTCTAATAGCCTCTTTTCCACCCACGCATTCAACATCATTTCAGTAAAATAACTATCTAAAACCTTATATATTCACTAAAATAGAACCCTGTTTTAGCCATATGTTCTTCAGAGATCAATTTAATAAGCCACCTAAGGAATATATTGTACATTATATTAATTAAGAAAACACACAACAAAACAGAGGGACTAGCACTACACATTCAAATTGAAAGAACAGAATAAAAGCCTTAAGTCACCCATGCAATTCATCTTCACTTAAACAAACTTTTAACATGACTCCACTGACACTAAGAGTCTGGAACCTCAGTAGGTAGAATTGAATAGTAAAATCTACTTATCTACAAAGCATATTACTCTCAACAATTTGACTAGCATTTTTACCATTAACTCACTGCAAATGTTAAACTAGACAATCAAAGAAACAAGTAAAGATCATACTGAGACAAGATGTCCTTCTTACTCCAATAAATATAACTCGACTAAGGATTCAAAGAATCAATATAGCAAATCTATTCTTCAAGATGTCACCAGAAAAATTTCCCCTACATGTCACTTCTATGATAACAAAATGCCATGAACATTCACTAGCAGGTAGAAACAAATGTTGAAATTTCAAACACTTGTTTTAATTCTGCTTTCAGTTGATACTTTATTCAGTTCAAAATTTAAATGAATAGGAGATCAGTGGTAATCTAAGATTGCAAACACCGTTTGTCTGTAGAAGTAAAGAAAAATAAAGAAGCAGAGTGAAGAAGATGGTAAGGATGAAAGATATAAAGACTAACAACAACTTCATACCATGTTTAACATTCCGACACACAATTAGGTAGTATTTTTGTGCTTGTTAGGTATTTAGGGAGCCTATCAAGGTATCTCGGAAGAAAAAACTTATGAATTTAAGAGTAGAGTTGAAAGTTTAATAACCATGGTAATATGAGAAAGCAAACAAAACAATTACCAAAGAGGGGAAGGATAGGTTTCACAAGAAAACTTTATTGGATTTCTACATCAATTCAATTCTATTCCCAGTCATGCAAAATGCAGAACTTTATATGCAGCATCATGAGCTGCACTTCACATTAGATCTTTATTGAAAAGAAACAAAGCATCTTCAGTACACCTATTGTGTATCTCATCATAGTGATCACTGGCACGTCCCCACCCCAAGAGTAAACCTAACCCCAAATCCAATCCAAATTTTCTTATTACCAATACTTAGGACAGCCTCTATCCCTGCCATACTCCAACTGTTTGCCACCTAAACATAAAAGTGCTTGACAAAATTTTGTTACTGCCACAACCACATGTGTCATGTTGCTCAATTTCTTTTTTAAGATAAAAAAAGAAAAAAGAACGATGATACAACTGCTCATGATATTTCAGCTGACTCAAAGTTAACAAAGCCTTAATCCCAGATTAGTATGGTCAACTACATTAATCAGTGTACAGTGTTTAGCACCACCTTGACTAATGATCCAAAAAAAATAAAAATTCAATAGGCAATTGTCCAAATGTTGTGATGACTCTAAGACATTATTTACAGGTTCCACACACATCACCCTATATGGCTATATGTACGCCTCCCTCCCTCTCCATCTAAAATATTGATTTAATCACTCTTCCTAGCGGGCACCCATTCTGATCACTGTTGAGCATGGCCAACCCACCTCTATGTCAAAACAATAGGTGCAGCCATCAGCGTTTCCCAATTAAAGTTGGTTCTTAACTATTCCTTACCTAAATGAAAATTAAATAATAACATTAATGACAACAATAAGAACAACAATAGAGTAAATAGGCCAGGTTTACCATGCACAAATATGAAATCTTTTACGTGCTTCAGGTCCAAATCCCGTAGATTGATAATGTAAGATGATGCAATGCGTGCAGCAATTGCAGCTCCACAACCAAAAGCATCATCATCTCCAGTCAAAGCAGAACCAGCCTGACAAAAAAATCTACTATTATACAAATATAGTGATTATTCATATCCAAGCAAATCAATTTTCAAGTTGTCATCTTTACCGAGAGAAGATGAGAGTATGATCACTAAACTAGCAAATAATTTCTCCACCAAGGGTGATTTTGGATGGAAAAAGGAGAATCATTTAAAGGCAACTACAAGATACCTGAGCAGCCTTAAGTATTATCATCTGCAAATCATAAACAAGAACACCTCCACATCTCCCTTGAGGATCAATCTTTACCAAAGGTCCTCTAGCAAACGATTCCCTCCCCCTTCTCAAATGAAGCCACTCTGGACCCTCAAAACAATGCATTGAGCTAAAACAGAGACAAAAAAAAAATGTTTAGAAAATTAATTGTAATAGTACCAAATCCAAAGAGAAACAACACATATACTTCACCTGGTACGAAGACCGTGAATGGAATCATCAAACTCTAGCGCTGAAATCTTAGCATCCTTAAACGCCAAAACAATAGATTCCCTCCTCTTAGAATCACCCCCTGCTCCGACATACAGAACAGCCATGGACTCGACTCTACAATGCAACCTACAACATAGGAATAAATTAAAAGAAGATAAAACAATGCAACCTACAACATAGGAATAAATTAAAAGAAGATAAAAGAGGTATGCAATATACCTGATATATAGAAATCAACGTGTAGGAAACCATTACCTGTAGTGACAAACGAGTTCAAGGGAAGCACCGGAGATGCCGTCCATGAGGCCTCCCCGGGGCGGATTGGCGCCAGCGGGATTTGGGGACTCTTCTTGAACCCTAACAGCGTAGAGTTCGAGGACGTTACCGCATGTGACAACGAGGTTAGGAATGGGTCCGAGCCCGCGGTGGCGCCACTCGGTGGAGGAGTCGAGGTCGAGGTCGGCGTCAGTGTGCGTAGGGTTTAATTGCGAGGCAGATTCAGCGCGGGAATGCGTAATGAAGCCGGCGGCACAACTGTCAACGGCGGTCGGGTAATGCATCATCTTGTAAGCCGCGAAGCTCATTTTAGGTCGTTTGGCGTTTAGTTCGATTGAGCCTCTGTACTATTCGGGAACTTCAATTCCTATCCTAGTTTCGGATCTTGGATGAAATTCTAGGGTTTTGCATTTGGAAGAACAGTGTAGGGTTCTGGGGGCTACGTTTGGCGGGAGATGTTGGTGTGTTTCATTCTTTCAATAAAATAAAACTAGACGATGTTTGCGGGTGTGGTGTTTTTTCTTGTGTAAATTTATTGTTTTTTTTTTTTTTTAAGGGAAGATATATTTGTATTAATTCAAATCTGCAAGTACAAAAGACACGATTGCTTCGGGGCATTCCCCTATCCATACATTTCCTAAACCATAAATCAAAGCCAATTGGCTCAATTCATTTGCGGGAACATTCGTGGTCCGCTTTGTGTGCATAAAGGAGCAACTGCGAAAAGTAGATGTCAGTCGTGCCACTTCCTCTAGTACCAAGCCCGTATAGTTGACAGGGAGCTCTCCGGTAGTCAGGGCTAAGATGTTCTGCAGGCAGTCCGACTCAATGATGACCCTTTCACCCCCCATTGCCTAGCTTGTGTAATAGCGTCTCTAAGTGCCAGAGCCTCCGTTGTTAGCGCATCAATCTTATGAGGTAGGAAAATAGCCCCTGAGAAGATCGGCCCACCCCTCCCGTCTAGAGCTATGAAACCCAGACCAATCCCCGAACTCCCAATGGTTGCATCTGTGTTGACCTTTACCACCCTTGGTGGGGGAGGCAGCCACTTCGGATCTATGCGTTGGCCTATAGAGGAAGGAGATTTCTGTGGCGGGCGCCAAGCCTCCTTAAAATCAGTCAACAGCTTCCCTCCCCTAATGACCACCTCCTGGGCCGATTCGTCACGTCGACAGAAAATCCTATTGTTCCTTGAAGTCCACAGCGACCAAAGGGTAGAAATCAATTTTTCGAGGTTCGCTTCATCCAGAGATGCCCTGGTTGCTGCTAGCCATTCAACCCAATTGTCTCCTTGAAACCTTGGAACTCTACTCCAAAAGTCAAAAGTCCCCCACACCCCAACCGCGAAAGGACAAGACAACAACAAATGTGAAGTTGACTCAACCTCCTTGTTACAACAAGGGCACCCTGGATCCACCATTAATCCTCTCCGTCCCAGGTTTACTCTAGTTGGGAGGGATCCATTACCCAGTCTCCACATGAAATTTTTAAACTTTGGAGGGATAGTTAAACCCCATAGATATTTTCACCAACCTCTAGTCGAGCCCTGATCATCCTGGGTAGTCGTCGACATTAGACTGTGGTACCCACTTTAGACAGAATATGATACGATCCTGGCTCCTTAGGATGCGTAGCACCAATTTTGATCTTTGTTCAAAGACGGATTTCCTGCGGAAATAAATAACTCGACAAGTACGAGCTTAGACCACTTAGCTAACCTGTGCTAAGAGCCCTAATCGATTTCAAGTCAAGGATCTTGAATCGGATTCTTAGGACTATACTCAACAATGTGAGAATCACACTAAGATAAACGACACAATAATGTAATTCCAAGATTTACTTGTATACGACTCAAGTATTACGGACTCAAGAAGAACAAGGTTCAACCAACTTGAGCAAGGGGCAAATATTGAAGAAACAAAGTTCTGTATTTATCAAATAAAAGCCAAGTTTCTAAGGAGGCCAAGTGGCTCCTTATATAGGTTACAAACAAACCCTAATTCCAAATAGGAATATTAAATAAAGTAGAACACTTAACTAATTAATTAATGTATCTAATTAATTAAGCTAAAATAAATAGAAGGTCGCAGCCTTGCTAAAAATAGTACAGTCAACGCGCGTCAACTCCAGGCTAGGCGAAACGGACAAGAGCCGTTATCACAAAAGGGCCAGGCGGGAACGCGGAACGGGTACAGCAATCGGCATGTGCGACAGATGCTTAAATCGGCAACGGCTAAGTGAAACGGACAAGAGCCGTTTTGAGTGAAACGGTCAGATGCCGTTTGGATGAAACGGTCAAGTGTCGTTTGCGTGAAACGGTTCCATGCCGTTTCTAGCAGACTCAACATCGATCAAGGTGAAGGTGAGAAGATTCACCACTCTCGTCGTCTTCTCTCTAAGTGCAGCTTTCTCACTTGTCATCTCAGACTCCAGCTCCTTGTGAATGAGAGATGACAATCGGTCTTGAAGCTTTTGAGCTCTGGCTCGAGTCATTGGACCAGCTGGCGGTAAAGGCACCTGGATGCGTGGATTCGCATCAGAATACCTCCCCGTTGTAGTGCCCCTCCATACAAGAGTATCATTCGCCTCATCTCGACTAAGTGGTAGGCTTAATATTTCCGATACTTCTTGTTGTAGAAAGAGTTGCTCCACAAGGCTAGTTTTCCAGCACCGCCAACCCCGGTCAACTAGCTCAGCCACTATTGCCTCCTCGTCCAGAACTGACACCGGCGCTGAGATCATTCAATTTACAACCGATGGGAGCCATGAAACCTTCCAAATCCGTATTCGCTCCCCATTCCCCACCCGCCAGAAGCAACCTTTCTGTAGGACCTCTCTCCCAACCAGGATGCTCCGCCAAACATAACCAGGGCGATATCCCACCCCCGCCTCTAGGAAGTCTGAGTGGGGGTAATATCTAGCTTTCCAGATTTGGGAGAGCAAAGAGTTCGGGTGTTTATGCAAGCACCAGCCTTGCTTAGCGAGCAGTGCTAGGTTGAATTCCCGAACTTCCCCCCCCCCTCCCCCCCACCACCAGAATCTTCTTGTAGCCTTCTCTAGTTCTTCACATATGGAGATTGGGATTTCAAAGCAGCTCACCATGTATGTTGGAATGGATTGGATGACCGATTTAATCAATACTTCCCTCCTTGCCTGGGATAACTTCTTCTCTTTCCATCCCCCTAGTCTCTTGCAAACCCTATCGCGAATCGATGCGAACATTCCTTTCTTAGCTAGACCAAAAGAGACTGGTAGCCCTAAATACTTCTCATGAGAATCTGTTCCCACCATTCCTAATCGCCTTGTAACTCGCAGTCTAGCGTCCTGACCAACATTCTTGCTGAAGCATACCTCCGATTTATCCAAGTTGACCTTCTGACCAGATGCCTCCTCATATTCCTTCAGAATTGAACTGATGACCCCTGCCTCCTCCTCATTTGCCTTTGCGAAAATGAGACTATCGTCCGCATAGAACAGATGGCTGACCTTCGGGCTACCTCGACAAATCTTATAACCATGTATCTTGTTAGCCGAAGCTACAGCTTGGAGCATCGCCGAGAGGCCCTCTGCGCATAGGAGGAACAAATAAGGGGACAGAGGGTCCCCCTGCCGAAGACCCCTTTCTAGGTAGAACGTAGGACTGAGAGATCCGTTTAGAAGGATGGCATATAAGACCGATGTAACACAACGCATGACCAACGACGTCCATCTAGATGAGAACCCCATACGGGACATGATCACCTCCAAAAAATTCCACTCAACTCTGTTGTAGGCCTTACTCATATCCAACTTGACGCTCATCCACCCTAGTCCAGCGTTCTTAGTATTCATCCCATGGAAAATCTCCTGGGCAATCAGGGCATTATCTGTAAAGAGTCTGCCGGGAACAAAAGCACTTTAGTTTTCCGCCACTACACTTGGCAGGATCTTCTTCAGGCGATTTGCCAGTACTTTGGTAATCAACTTGAAGACGACATTACATAGGCTGATTGGTCGAAACTGTGAGCATTTAGAAGGGTTGGCAACTTTAGGGATAAGGGTAATGAAGGTGTGATTGAGATAGTTGGGGTCCTCCCCATCATTTAAAATTCCAAGAACCGCTTTGCAAACATGGTTTTCTAGAAAAGACCAATTTTTTTTAAAAAAAGAGCAGAGGCATTCCATCCGGCCCGGGGGCCTTTGTGGGATGCATCTGCTTTAAAGCTTTTAAAACTTCCTCTTTTGTGAAAACCTAGTCAAGACACAAGTTCATGGAATTGGAAACTCGGGGGGTAATGATTTGTAAAACATTTGAAGAAAGGTCACTACCTCCAGAAGAGAATAAAGACTTGTACTCTAGGAATGTCCCTTCTACTTCCTCACGAGACTCCCTCCGACTACCCGATTCATCCTGAATTCTTTCAATAGTATTTTTCTTTTTTCTTTCAGAAGCTCGTGCATGAAAGAATTTAGTGTTCCTGTCACCCTCTTCAAGCCAGAGGACTCGTGAGCGTTGCTTCCACATAACTTCCTCCCTATGGATTAATTCCTAAATCTCTTTACTAACCTGCTCAATTTCATCTAGGTTAAGGTCCGACACTAGTTGTTTCTGCAGCCATCCCAATATTTCTCTCTTGTCAACAATTGATCTGTGCACATTCCCGAAAACCTCCTTACTCCACCTTGATAGCTTCGCCCCACAGAGTCGTAGACGCTAGTCAAGCGAGTCTCTAGACCCCTGAAACTCTGTCCCACACCACATCTCTTTGACAAACTCAAAGCACGATTCCTCCCTAAGCCATGCCACCTCAAAGCGAAACACTTTACCCCTAGAAGCCCTATCGACCGCTGGTGTTAACTTAATCTGAACAGGGCAGTGGTCTGATCCGAAACAGGGAAGATGGTGCACCGCTGCTTCCGGGAAATAGCTCATCCACTGCTCATTTGCCAACCCCCTATCAAGTCTTTCCATTATAGTTCTGTTTCCCCGTTGGTTATTACACCATGTAAACTTGGGTCTTGAGAATCCGAGGTCGATCAGGTCACAGTCGTCAATCGCGCACCGAAAAGCATCCATCTCGTTGAAATTTTTATCTATGCCGCCCATTTTCTCATGGCCCCACAACACCTCATTAAAGTCCCCAACACAGAGCCACGGAAGGGAGCTCTTGTCCTTTCTTGATCTGAGCATATCCCAGGTTTTGTGTTTATCCGCAGTACTCAGCCATCCATATATGCCCGTAAATCTCCAAGGGGGGCCATTCGATAGTCCGTTCAATAATTCAACGTCAACATAGTGGGCGTTGCAATGTAACACATTCACAGAAATATTATTTCTACACATCAAAGCCAACCCACCCCTCCTAGTATCCCTTTCACAATCAACAGCAAGAACATAAGGAAAAGACCATTTATTATTGAAAGTACGAAACTCATTTTCATACAATTTTGTTTCTGACAGAAAAACTAAAGTAGGAAACTCTAAACCTAGCAACTTCGAGAAGTTTGCCCCTGCCTGAGGGTTCCCAAGCCCTCAGCAGTTCCAAAATAGGAGACTCATGGCTCTGGACAGGGTTGCTCCGCAACCGCCGCTGAAACAGTATCATCATCCGCATCCCAATGCACCACTATTTTCTTTTGGTACAAAGAGGATGACAGGCCACCACTGTCACCATCATCAAGAGCTTCCCCACTTCTCTTCCCTGTAATTGTGCCTTGGGGCTGTGATCCCATGGCCTTATATCGAGGCACACTCTTCCGAGCTGTGCGGACCACCCTGGTAAAACGAGCAACCAAAGGCTTGTGTTGAACCCCAGTTAAGTCCACATGTCGTTGGGCTCCATTAATTAACTCAGAGGAATTCAAATTAAGCCCTATATCAGCTGTAGCTGGTAAAATAGGAGGGGAAGGATGCATCTTTTCCTCTAGATCCTCCTCATCTTCTTCCACCAAAACAGCACCAGAATGGCTCATTTGGCCCAGCCCAAGGCCCAAGGCGTCACCCCAGCCCGCTCCTAGGCCTATAAAGGGGGCCTGGTTGCTGCCAAAATGCGTTATGGGCTTGGGGAGCGCATGCGGCCCAGTTGCAGTATGCTGAACACGCGGCCCGCGTTCTACTCCCCTAGCATGCGGCCCAAACCGGGGCAGGCCCGCCTCACTACTGCGTCCCTCATGCGCAGCCCGCAATCCCAGCGCCTGGGCCTGCCTAAGACCACTCGGCCCACCCCGCTACAGCCCAGCAGCCTGACCCCCGTATCCCTCACGCTCAACCGGCATTCCCAGCGCCTGGGCCTGTCTTAGACCACTTGGCCCACCCTGCTGCAACCCAGCAGCCTCACCCAGCCCATTCATTGACATTCTATCTTGCTCCATTAATCCACTGTCTCTATTTCCCAACAAAATTGGCCCATCAGCAACTTGTTCCCCAGCCACTTTGTCCATTATTCCCTTACCACGTTCAGCAAACACACGAACAAATTGTAGGAGGTGGTTTTCCAGCATGTTAAAATCATGTCCACCTTTCTACAACTGATCCAACACACCTCCTTCAATAACCACCTTCTTCAATCGATCCACTACCTGATCCACTAAGGAACCACCCCCACTTCCTCTCTCTTCCTGAACCGACTCACCACCACTCCTCGCCGGTTTCGAAGCCGAACTATCCACCATAATGGCAATATTCCTGACATGGTGAGGGTTGGGACCTGACCTCCAAGACACTGAATTTTGTCGAGTGTCTCCACTAGAGAAATTATTTCCGGACTCACTTCCTATGCGATTAGGCCTAAAGAATTTTTCATAAGGGAGAGGTTCTTTCCCAAGAGGATCCGAACCAAAGCGGGACTTGCAGTTTTGATGGACATGCCCCAATACACCACAGAAATAACATACATTGGGTAATCGTTCGTATTCAACAATAATTACGATTTCTCTACCCAACGAGTTTAAAAATTTTACCTCAGTCACTAGGGGACGTTCCACATTGATCGAGACCCGCGCTTTCACCCAACCCCTAAATTGCCTGAGATCATCTTCGTCCACAGAGACAAACAAACCCAGCCCGTTTCCCATAATCCGGATGTTTTCTTTGGTACGAAGGTTCAAAGGCACATCATGAAATCGAACCGAGAAAATTGACATGTTTAGCAGTACTTCCTGGAGTTGCTCATCCCCAGTAACCCTTTTGAGCACCACTAAGCTCCGGTTCCACAGCCAAGGGGTCCGATCGAGCACCCGTTCCAAATCAGCCTCTAATTCAAACTGAAACAAGAATAGGTTCGATGCTATTGTCGAGACCTGCATCTCCCCCAGTAGGCACCACAAAGCCCTCATACGATTGATAAATGCCCCAGCACCCCCCGAGCTAAGCCCCCGATCCCCAAATATTTTCCCGAGCAGAAAAAAACAATTAAGCTCCACCAGATTTTCCAGCACCAGACCCTCAGAAACAACACGTCCTGACTCCTCCCCACCCGAGAAACCCGACCTACCCTCTCTCTCCATGGGCATTCCTACATACTTATCTATTCGCTTGAGGAGGAAGCGAGTGAATAAAAGGTTTAAAGAAAGAAAAAAAGTTACAGAGGGAGAGATGAAAGGTTGTGGATTAAAGTATGCGTACCACACAGTGGTGAAAAATCTAAATACCATCTTAGGGAGAGGAGTTCTACGGGATCTAGAAGTCTAGAAGGGGGTATAGAATTTGAAAACCAAATTAATGTTAAATCAAATATTAAACAGATTAAAGATTCGGATACAATCAAGCAAAACTAGGAAGATAAGCGGTCACAAACTAATTTTCAAAATTAAAAGTTAAAAGGAGGAAAGACTTACAGGAAGCCAAAACGGATTGATGAGGAGGACCTCGGCCACCAAGGCTGATCGATCTCATAAGGAGATACACATTGATTTTGCTAATTTTTCTGGTCAGGTTGAGAGGAAAAATGGTTACCCTTTTTATTTAAGATAAAGACATGTTTCTCTCTTTACACTATTGTGTAAATTTATTGTTGTAATATTGTTTCTATCTCTTTTTATTTTATTTGGAAGTAATAACATAAAAGTCACTTGTACTATCGCGAAAAACAGACTCTAACTCTGTACTTTAAAAAATTATAAACTCCCTCCTATACTATCGGTCTCCGGCAAGTTGCCCCCTTCCGTTAAATTTAGCTGTTAAAAATAACAGATTACCTGCTACAATAGGTTTTTTTTTTTAAACCTGTTTTCTAGGTAATTATGTATTAAATATTTTAATTAATTTAAAAAATTCTGAAAAATATTTTATATTATTTTAAAAAATTCATAAAAATAATGTAATTAATTTTAAAATTTTAAAAAATAATGTAATTAATTTTAAAATTTCAGAAAAATACTTTAATTAATTTTCAAAATCACTTTTCAGTCTGTTTACCAAGTTCTTATTTTCAATATTTACCTTTTCAAAAATACATTTCTTATTTACTTGGTAAACACATTTCTTATTTTTATTCTCTTTTATTCTCTTTTTTCATTTCTTCTTCTTCATTCTCATTCATCCCCCCACATTGTTAGGTATATCATTTCTTCTTCTTCATTGTCATGATTTTGGCTTCACCTTCTAGAAGAAGAATCTCCCTTTTCCCGCACCAGTGGCTTTCGTTTCATCCACTAGACCACCACACACGATGCTCCTCTCCACCATCAAACTCCAAACTCCACTCTCCACCGCCGCCGCAACCACCACCAACGCCGCCACCAACCTCCTCTTCTCCTCCACTACCCTTCACATCCATCTTCATCCAGATTTTAGTCTCTCAAACCTTCAGATCTACTCTCTCCGTGCTCAGATCTTGAATTCCAGGTATATGGGGATTTAACAAACCTCCAAATCTACTCTCTCCATCACTTCTTGTGTAGGTGAGGCAACAACGGTGAGGGTTCGGTTGTGTGTGGTGGCGGTGTGGGGGCGAAACACGGTGACTTCCACCGTAAGGGAAATGCCGATCGTCGGCGGCAGTGGGCTTTTCAGATTCGCTATATACTTATAATCCTACAACCCTCGATGCTGTAGTGGAGTATAATGTCTATGTTTTCCATTACTGACCCAAAAAATTATTCTCCATCTCTAAATATAAATTTCATGTTTTCCTCTTCTTTTTGAAATAATTAATTAAAACAGACACTTTTGATCTGATGATGATGTGGGAATGAATCCAATGACTATTTTTGTTGGTTGTTTTATTTCTACTAATATGTACTTTTTTTCTTAGATGTGTGATGAATGATGGAGGTTTTGTTTCACATAACCATTTTGATAGGCTTTATTCGCTATGCTGGAAAATTTAAAATCATAGGACACAGGACACCGACGGTATATATATGTATGTATATTAATATAAAAATATCATTTTTAACAATAAAAAAAATTGAGTTTCAACTATATCTCTAAGGATAATAAAATTGAAATGCCAATTTCAAATTAAGTTTAGCTTATAAATATTTTTAACAACTATAATTTATGTTAAACTTCTGTTTGGTACCAATAATTACGTAGAATTATTACCAAAAAAGCAAGACACGAGAGGTAGTGAGTCGGACACATGTCGTGTGGGTGTCCATCGAATGTCGGTATCGAAAACAAGTCCGACATGGACACAGCATAAAAAAATCAAGTGTTCGTGCTTTAAGATATTTTGAAGATGTATCATAACAATAGTAAAAGAAAATGTAGGGATGCAAGAGCAAATTAAAAATAATTTTATTATTATGAAATTACGTTACATAGCACAGTTAATAAATCTTGTTGGTGAATAGTTACACATTATTGTTGATTATTTATTGCATTACATTTAGTAGACAATAACGATGATAAAAGGAAATTTTATTATTGCATTACATTTAGTAGATAAGAACGATAATAAAAGGAATTGTATTTATTTTTAATACTGTGTCATAGTGGTAGCTGAAGGTTCATTCACTATGAATGAGGGTTACGTTGTTTTTTTTTTTGACGGGGAAGATAACCATATATTAGACACCATCAGCAGAAACAAAAGGCGCGATAGCCTCGGGGCATTCCCCTAACCAAACATTTCCTAATCTGGAAATCAGAACCAAACGACCTAACTCGTGAGCTGGGACGTTGGAGAATCTACTAGTATGCGAAAAGGAGCAGCAACGAAACGAAGAAGCAAGGCGGTGAACCTCTTCCAGCACCAAACCCGAGTAATTTAAAGGGAAATCACCACTAGACAGAGCCAAGATGTTCTGGAGGCAGTCCGACTCAATGATGATCCTCTCGCAACCCCACTGCCTGGCTTGAAACATAGCATCTCGCATCGCTAAGGCCTCGGCCGTTTGCGGGACAGACCTGTTGGGGAGGAAAATGGCCCCGGAGAAGATAATTCCACTCCTATCGTTGTTGATTGTGGATCTGTTGATTTCGTGAGTGCTCGGCTCTTTCTTGAATTTCCCAACCCTAGTTTAAAAAAGATCTTAGGTTGCTCTGTAAAGCTTAATTTAAATCTTTCTTTGTAGTGGATGACCTGTAGTAGTAGACAAAAGCTTAACTTGAAGGTGGATAATAACTCGTGTAATGCCGGATTTTGTTGGAGATACTGTATGAATTGGAGGGTGAGATTTTAGTAGGTTATTTCTCTTTCAATTATGATTCGGATATCTTCATCTATTTCATGAATGTTTAGGTAGACGTGCTCTTCACAGTGTGCGCACTATTCGATGATCTTCTCAAGGAGGCTGGGTATTAGTAGTTCGGTGGTTACAGTAGTTGGATTTGGTTTCAGTTTCGTTTGTATTTTTGTGGTTTATGGTTTGACTTATTTATAGTGGACCTGGGGTGTGTGAGGATAGGAAAGGGAATACACTTGACGATTTTTTTTATGATGTGTATTTTTTGTTGAACACATGTTTGGTTCAAAAACATGTAGTGTGATACGTAAGTTGATAGTGAGTAGAACTTGTAGCCTAGTTCTTATATTTTGTTTATTGTTTATAATTTTTTTTAACTAATATTATTAATATCTATGTTTCAACATATTCTAATTATTTTGTGGCATTTATATTCCGTAAAAAACTTATAATAATTTTTTAAGGGAAATTTTAAAAAGGGAGAGCAAATTTTTTTTAATTGTCTTCATCTCTATAATGTCGATTTCATACTAATTTAAAATTGAAATTTCAATAAAAAAAGTCTTAAATTTAAATTTTATATAATATACTTATCAATGTTAGAAAAATTGAAGAAAATTCATGACATTATACTTTGTTTCTCATTGAAACTTCAAGTGTTTAGTTTTTGCAGCATTTTTATGAGAATTTTTGAACCAAAAGTAATGGTATGTCCAAATCTAGCCATTTGGATGTAAAATTTATATCTTCTCACTATCCCCATAGTGTATGTGATAAATGTATGCATTTCGATTATAGTTGTATTCTATGGTTACGATTCTAACATATATTTTATCCTCATGCTAGGTATTTTTTTTTGTATGGTAGTTTATAGTATTAAAATCATATTTTTAAATATAGATTTATGTTTCTTTAATGATAGTTTGTGACTATTTTAAATTCATTGTGGTAATTATTTGATAATTGGGCTTTCGTTTAGATGAACAGTGAAATTAAAACACAATTCAATTTTCAATTTTTTTTGTATGAGACTTGTTAATGTATTTTTTATATGTAATAAATATAAAATTATTGCATCACACGTTATGTTCTCATTATTTAGAGTTGATGTAAGGAAAATAAACTTATATTCATTTAGAATATTTATTTTCGACTATGTATGGTATAAATAATTAATTCTATTTATGCCAAATCAGACGTGCATATTATGTTTTTCTTATCAGCATAATGTTTCTTGTTAAGAGCATTAGGTTTTATTCTTAAGAGTGGTTACGATTAAAAGATACAAAACTATTGAATTTTCGATCCAATATTTTCATTATTCGGTGAAACTAGTCGAAATATTTATACCATTTCGGAAATAATTTCGGTCTCTGTAACTTATAAAAAAATTTAGTGTATCAAATTTCCTAAATTATGTTTTATACACCTCAATTAAGTTTATGTTGTGAAGTTTTATATCAAAATATTTTATCAAAGGTTTTACACATGTTTATTCATTTTAATTAATGAATAAAGAGAGTTAAAAAGATTGAAAGTTAATGTAAAATATTAGTTAATATTATGTTACTAATTAAATTTTGGTTAATTTGGATAATCAAATACTGAACCAGAAGTACGTTGAAAATTTAATAGTTGATGTATTCTCATTTGGTTGACTAATTGCTGAGCGAAAATTGATGAAATTTATCGGACATAACCAAATGGCCAATTCTATTTATTGTTATGATGTAAATATCAATATGATCTATATGTTAAGTTGTTGGATTTGCTCTTTATTTTTGTTTTACTTTTCTAATAAATTTAATGACTTAATTTTACTTTTTTTTTGAAAGAAAATGGTTTCCAATTTTGTGTTGTCACAAAATTGTACATCGCAAATAAGAACTAATAAATAGACATGTTATATTCTAGCATCACATCGTTATTCACTAGGGAAAAAGATGGCCTACTAACATGAAAATTAATTATTAAAACCCAACTGACATTTAATTCTACGTATGTTGAAATTGCCATTTATATTTATACGAAGAAAAAACTACCATCTATATTTTATCTTCATACAAAGAGATTAAACATGAGAAAATAAAATATATTACATTAAATATCACTAATAAATGCACGCGGTTACATAATAGATGAAATAAACTATGTCGCATTCAATGAGGGCGATTAGTGCATTCGATTACATAGTGGGTGGAATGAAATATGCTACACTAAATGTAAACTAAAGGGGATATAACTTTTTACCTCCCTGAACTATTCGCGAAAAATAAATACCTCCCTAGACCTATAAAATGCTTATTCCACCTCCCTTGGACTATATTTTTCACACAAATAGCATTTTTCGTCTGTTTTGACCAGTTTGAATAACGAGAGTGTTAATTGTCACCCATTAGAGTTGATTTTGACCTACTGTAATTGAAAATGAAGAAACAAAAGAAATTGATATTGTTTTTGTAAGAATGAACTGTTTCATTTTCATGGGTGGGAAAGGCTAACAAAATTGTTGGATATGGAGACTTACATCTAATATTTATAGAAACACAAAATTAATCCTTTGTTTTATTTAGTCATTTCTAAAGATTTAGGTTTTCTGTGTGGGAGAAGAGAGGTTCAAAAGGGCTAAAGTTGGAACTCTAGAAATTTGAAAATCAAATTTCTACCAAATTGAGGGTAAATCTAGCTTTTAAACTTGAGGAGTTCATCTGATAAGTAGTTTGCGACAACAAAAAGAAGCAAAATTGCATATCCAGCGCGATGACTTCATTGAGCAATCACTCATTCACGTCGTCCGTAGGAACTTGCAGAGGAGATGGTGCAGAATCGTACCCAAGATTTAAGAATAGACTGTGCAAGTGTGGGGTACGAGTTATGGTTAAGATATCATAATCGACTCCTAACCCAAGACGGTTGTATTATAAATGTGCAATGATGAGTGTGGATTCTGGGCATAGTGCAATGTGCAAGGTGGTTTTGTGACAAACTTTCATCGAGATGAAGACAATAACTGGGTTGCGATTAAGGAAGATATTAGGGATGAGATCAAGGAAGAATGCGAGGAGAGGAGCATTTGTAGTGCCTCAGTCTGCCTCAGAGTCTTGGCTAACCAAAAGATTTCCAATCTGGCCATAAGCTAAAAGACACCAATTCAGTCTATAAATAACATGTAACATACTAACAACCTCCTTACTCCATCTCTTACTTTAGAATAACATTCTTAATCCATTTTCTACTACTTCTTCTTTGTCCATTTCTCAAACTGAAACTGAGGTTTATAGAGAAAATCATGTCTACTGTCAATAACTCTAGTGAGGCAGGGACCAACTCCCAATTCAAGAAGCATCATGTGGAACATGACTTGAAGCGCTTAAGGGTACAAGAACGCTTTCTATAGAAGGAGCAGGCACAGATGCATAATTGGTTCCCTACAGAGTCTATGAGGGAGTATTTGGAGGCTCTAGCCAAAGCTGTGAGCAACCTTAAGGTCACTATTATATTGTTGGATCAATGGCTGGGCTTGTTGGATATGGAGATGTTGGTGGCATAAAAGACTACGGATGCACTTGATGCATACCAAGGAGAGCTCAGTGGAATGCCAGGAAGGAAGAGGAAGAGGGATGGGTCTCCAACAAGCGTGAATCAGGGTCAGGTGGAGTAGGTTTAAGGAAGTTAATTAGGTGGTGTTTTTTTGATATTTTTGTGATGCATGATTGGGTGTAAGTCCTTGCTAGCTTTAGGACTTGTTTTTTTTTTTGAACCTTAATTATGGTTTGTTGGATGTATGATCTTGTGGAATGGGTTTGGTGGATGTACGGTTTAATAGTTTTCAAATTTAATTTATTAATTATGATTAATAGTTTCTAAATTTTAATTTTGTCCTTTAATTTTGTCTCTAAATTTAGTTCCAAAATTTGAATTTGAATTTGAATTTTGTCTATAAATTGTCTCTAAATTTACTTTCACAATTTTAATTTTATCTCAAAATATTTCAAATATGAAATTATAGTTATTAATTATAGATAAAATTTTAACCAAAACCGAAAATGATAAATTGGTATTGGATCTTTAAAGTTTTTCAATGTATGCATACAATAGTTCAAGGGAGGTATTTGCTTTTCGCCATTAGTCTAGAGGGGCACTTTGCCCTTTGCACTTTTACAGAAAAGAAGATGGACAAAGAGATGAACACAAGTTACCTAACTTCATAATAACACTATTAACTGATCACCAATGCAGAAAAATGATAGATAAATATGATTTCATTTATAAGTTGTATAAAAGCAACATAAGGTTATAATTTGGCATACAAAGATGCATAATTTCTTTGCACTTTTGCAAGCAAAGATGCATACAAGTGACCTAAATTTGCATTACTACATTCAAAGATGCACACGAAGCTCCTAGTATACACTAACCACAAAATATCCTAACCACAAGTTACCTAAATTTGCACTACTACTATTCACAAAAAGTCGTTGGTATACACTAACCATAAAATATCTTAACCACAAGTGACCTAAATTTGCACTGCTGTTGTTCAAAGACGCTTAAAAAGTTATTGGTATACACTGACCATAAAATATCCTTACCACATGATACGATATCGGTTGCGATTGGACGCTTGCACAGATCTAGTCCTCGTTGGGAGGTTGGAGTGAGCGTTGGATGGATTTCACAAGCGATGATAACGGATGAACATGGAGTAATAGCAGTAGAAATGAAAGATAGATAGAGAAGTATTGATGATAACATATATCGAACTTACAATACCCAACAAACCATCTTAGATCTAGTCTAGACAACCTTGTCACAAAGTAAAGTAAGGATCTCAAGTTTACAAACCCAACCCTTTCACTCTCTAATCATGAAACTTACTTAGATTTGCAGAAATGATAGTGTTTTGGCTCTAAGAACCCTAAACCCTAAGCTAACCTAAGATATGGTCTATGAAGAAATGACATTCAAATCAAAGACAAGGTATAAAAGAGGCTAAGTCCTTCTATTTATACCCTGTAAGTTATTACAAGGGAAACCCCTAAAATACCCTTGGACAAAGGGCCTTGAATGCCTAGATTGGTTGCTCGAAGTGGGCTCGGAATGGCCAAGGAACATCACTAGCATGCTGCTAGCTACTGCCTGAAAACTGTCCAAAACTCGCTCTCATTTTAGTAGTTGGCGGCATACCGCTAGGACCTTGGCGGTATGCCGCTAAGGCACTGTCTTGGCCTTCTCGTCACGGGCGTTCGGGGAAGTTAGGCTACGCAGGAGGCATTTCCTTGGCAATGTACGGATCCACGCTCGTATCATCCCATCCCCCTTTGAGGAGATTTGTCCTCGAATCTAGACCGTGGATGAGGTGGAATGCCGAAATGATAGATGGAGATTTAAGCACAAAATCTACCATTTCTCTCCTTCGCTCCATGTCCCGTTCAAACCATTAGAAAAAATGACCCATGTAGCCATAAAGGGAAGCCAAAGGAGGGAACGAAGAGGCTAGGCCAAGATGAGAAGCCAAAGGAGTTATGGAGGAGACTCGATCAAGATGATGAGCCAAAAGAGTGATGGAGAAGGAGCGACCAATATGCTTAAGCCCAATGAGGAAGGAGTCCGAATAAGTAAGGGAAGGGACCGCCAGAATGATGGAGAACTCGCTCCCTAGATGTTCAAAATGGTGCTGCAAGGCAAGATAAATGACAACTCTCTTATGGCAGCCCGTAGCCAACCCGTAAATCCCTATTGCATTCCCAATGTTGCCATCTTCCACAAGATCCAAAACAACCATCTCCCCACCACATGGAACATCAACCTCATGAAGTGGCAGCACAACAAGCATCTCTTCCTTAAGTGGAGCCAAACTCTCCTCAATAGAATGCACACCGGAAGAGCAAACACTAACCTCCTTAACAAGTGGTAACCCGGGGGAACAAGGACTAGGTGTAGCAACACACTCCTTACTTTTCGCATCAACCAATTTACCTTGCCCAAGCAGCTTGATCTCTTGCTCCACTATCCGAAAAGAATCCCTTAGTTTCTCCGCTTGGCGCACCAACCGGGCGTTGCTTTTCGCACTTTTGTCCATGTGGGCCTTAAGCAATGCAATAGACAAATCCAAGGGGGAATTATCGTGTGCATAGGAAGGCTTGCTAATATAGGAAGGGACACGACCATATGAGCATTGATGAGACCTACAGACATAGTGTGCAGGCTGCTCATCATAACAAGACGATGCGTGGCTAGGGGGCGCAACCCTAGAAGCCGACAGGACATAGGGACGTTGAGGAGGTCGCCGGACCGAGACACAAGTAGTGGAGCCATGGCCACGACTTTAGTAGGGTGAGGAACCTAGGCCATGGCTTCGAGAGTGTGATGTAGGCTCGTATGCACTAGGTCTATGTCCATACTCAAAACCCTCCTAAGAGGCACAACCATCATCATAACTAGTAACACTTCGACCATCCAACCTATCATCTAGAGTGTCATTGTACCGAAAAGGAACTTGATCATAGGATAGAGAGAGTGTACCGTAAGAGCGAGAAGTGTGCCGAGATGGAGCCTCCACATAAGTATGTGACTTATAAGGATCATACGAATGGTGTCCCCTTGCAGTGTGATCAAACTCAACCCAAGAGACATTGCCCTCATAAGAACAAGAAGTGTGACCATCACCCGCTATCGAGTCATACGCATCACTCCAAAAATGAGAACTAGCCTCCCAATATGAACCACCATCATCATAGTAACCAGACATAATTAAAGTACCTACAAAAAGAAACAAACACAATTGCTATATAAAAACGTTAGCCTCTCCCTCACGTATTTCGCTCGTGTTTCACACAACTCTCTAATAATCTCACCTCCTTACCCACTCTTATCTCCAAGCATAGACCAATACTTAGGCTAGCAACGACTCTAGGAATCAATAAAAGCACAAGGAATGCAAAGAAAAACAAGGACGAGAAAGAAAGGTAAGAAAGTCGAACTATTGCTCAAGAAGAGTGATTGAATTTGAACACGAAAATGACTTAGAGTAGAATGATAATGTGAGAAACAAGAAGGAAAGACCAAAGACACAAAAGAAAAGCTAGCTCAAAATGAAAAGGAAGAAGAAAAGGAAATGATTCAAAATCGAAAGTTGGAAAGAAATGGAGGGAAAATGCAATCACTTCAAATGCACACCTAAAAAGGATTCACTACACACACAAATGTTTAAAACACACAATGGACTCTTGGCTTGTGACTCAATTAATGGATTTTCCTTCTTTATTTTTTATTTTTTTAAATCTGGATAGACGTTAGCGGCATGCCGCTAAGACACAAGCGGCACGCCGCTAAACACTGCCTCCATTTCTTTCTTTCTTTTTTTGGCTTCTTGTCTTTTCTTGATTGAGTGCAAGAGTCTTAAATGTGAATATGTATGACAGTATTGTGTTTTAAGTGTGTGACAAGTAGTTTAAAATAAAAAAAATTGTCACTTTAAATGCAAAAAAATGATTGTGCAGTGAAATGGCAAGTGATGTGGCAAGAGTGTGTTGAACAAGTTTGCCTCAAATATCTAAAGGAATATCCTAGGTTTATACCAAAATAAATGCTACGTGGAGAATGAGAGATGTGGCCACTTGTGGTTCAAGTATAGTGTGTGACAACTCACACTAGCAAACAAATGGGACCACTTGGCTCACATGGACCACAGGGACACTTAGCAGATTTTTAAGGTACTTGTATGAACACCAAGAACATGAAGAACATGTGTGAGGTTGAAGATGAATAAAAACACCAAATTTTCGGATTTTATGTTCAATCAAAGATCAAAACACTAAAAGACGAAAATTTTAGACCAAAAAATCAAAAATCTTCAAAACTTCAAAAATGATAAGCAAGATGGGGGAAGCAATTTATATTGTGGAAATGAAGAAAAAATAAAGAAAAACCAACCTAGAGGAAGCCAAAAGCTCTGCTACCACATGATACGATCTCGGTTGCTATTGGAAGCTTGCACGGATCTAGTCCTCGTTGGGAGGTTGGAGTGAGCGTTGGATGGATTTCACAAGCGATGATAATGGATGAACATGGAGTAATAGTAGCGGAAATGAAGGATAGATAGAGAATTATTGATGATAACATATATCGAATTTACAATGCCCAACAAACCCTCTTAGATCTAGTCTAGACAACCTTGTCACAAAGTAAAGTAAGGATCTCAAGTTTACGATGGCAGCCTCATTCCTTGGGTTGACATATGTTTTGTCGGAGATTTTCTGGTAGACGTGGGATCTTCATTGTCTTCACTCTCGCTACAAGTTGCTTCACTATCATCTTGGTACTCATCCGTACTATCAATGCTATACTCATCGCCGCTTTCACCACATGGTTCAAAGTTCTCATCACATTCAGAATGGCAAGTAGCATCACCATATGATTCATAACCACTATCATCATTGCATTGAGATGTATCATCATCATAGTACTCTCCTTGGTCACAAGACTCACAATCACTATCTTGTGACATTGTGCTTGGAAAATTGAACAAACTATATATATGTATAGATGTTAGTAAATAATCTCTGCCACACGTGTTTAGGTGTTTAGGTCACTCAAAAAATACGTGCTCATAAACACTCAACTTCACGTTCTCCGTGTACCTGCACACTTAAACAAGGGTTAGAAAATAAATCTCTCCCTCACGTGTTTAACACTCGTGTTTAATCACTCGCAAAAGATAGCCTCACAAATCGCTCAAAAAAATAAATAACCGCACACAAAGCTTGCTCACCACGCAACTCCTTGCCGCAAACAAACTTGTGATTTAGGCCAAGCTTTTCGACCACAACTACCTTCTCAAATGCTCAAGATTAGCACAAGAGGAGGAAAGATTAACTTGGCAAAAGACTCAAGAAGATTACGAAGACTCAAGAGAAAGCTGAAAAAAATTTCAGAATTCCAAGAATATTCAAAATTTTGATTTTTGAGGAAAATTTTTGAATTTTCGTTGGAAGGGAAGAAGGTTGGAAAAATTTGATATAAATGAGTAAAAGACTCAAGGAAAATTCAGAATTTAGTGAAAAAGACTTGGAAATTTAGGACTCAAAAATTTAAAACTCAAGCTTAAGATTTTTAATAGTTTAGGACTTGGTTTAAGACTCAAATAAAATGAAAAGGACAACTGGAAACAAGAAAGGAAGAAGACGTGCTAGGATTTGGGAAAAGATGGGCTCATTTGGTTAGGAATGTATTATTTAGTTGAGAAAGTTGGTTCCTTTGGTCAAATTGTCAAGGCTTTAGGGTGTAGGTGTAGGCATGTAAGCCTAGCTTGCATTAAATGGAGTGGGTAAGGTTCTTTGAACTTTGGTGACCGGCCAAGCTTGAGAAATACTTAATTAATTGACAAACACTTGGCTAGAACTTTAATGAAATAATTTTGGAACAAAACTTTCCCTTTTTGTTCATCTTTTGCAAGAACACCACAATCACACCCAAATGATTTTTTGAATTTTTCTGAATTTTAACTTTGCCAAAGTGATCACAACCAACATATAAAAACCCACCCCAAACAGGTTTGGAAAAAGATGCACGAAACTCAGGATTTTCAAGAAAAAAGTTTCAAAAATTTTGACGAAAACTAGCAAAATTCGCTAGGCGGCCAAAAGCTCCGCTACCACTTGATGTGATCCTGCCTAGGGTTAGTAAGCCGGATAACATATGGAGCTTAAGGAGGACCTAGCCAAGCGAATTATCTAGGGGAAAGCATGACCACAAGGGAAAGAAACAACAAGACATGGAGATGCAGCGGAGAAAATACATAAAAGAGCGATGGAAAGATGAGAGTTACCGGGATTTAGAAGAAGGATGGAAGGGGCGGAGATGGGCACATCACGAAGTAGCGAACAATCACACGACGATTGCTTGATCAAGATATACTCCGAGGGCCAAGTTTGAGACTCGTTTCTATGGATGATCAACTAAATAAAACATATATTTCAT
This sequence comes from Viola odorata, assembly GCA_963691705.1. Taxonomy (NCBI): domain Eukaryota; kingdom Viridiplantae; phylum Streptophyta; class Magnoliopsida; order Malpighiales; family Violaceae; genus Viola; species Viola odorata. Next base: position 49,909,418 of record OY829537.1, on the reverse strand, counting down.
TCAACAAAATCGTCAAGATGATTACAAACATAGATTTCCCGGAGAGAGATCGGGAGGAGTGATCTCTAACTCAAGCGATCTTTTTCAAGGAAGAGGTGAGCTTACAAGATGCATAAGGGAGGAGTATTCTCACTCAACAAAATACACACAAAATCTAAGCTAAGAAGAAAGAAAGAAAGAAATGAGATATTTATAGTTCGTACACAAAATGGGCTTGAAAAGCCCAAAAATTGAATTTTGGGCAATGTCTGGCGGTATGCCGCTAGGAGCTTGGTGTCATACCATTAGCTTCAGCTGGCAACAATCAACAATTATTGATTCCTGGCGGTATGCCGCTAGGCCTAGCGATATGCCGCTCCAGATTCTCCCAAATGTCCCGAAATGGCTCCGAATGGGCTTTCGTTAGCATTTTAGGGTTCGAGTTGGACTTGACCTGATGTGTAATCAACATAACACCCCGATCAGTGACATTGGAAGGCCCGTGACTCATCTTAGCTTCAAAACATAAGATGATATTCTTGTGATTAGTCCTCTCGGATGGATTGTTGCGCACGTTGGGGAAGTTCGACTTGGCTGGAGGCCTTAGGTAGGTGCGCGTGTCCTTATGACTTACTAGGGCTAGATGTGCCTCGAACTCATGGCTTGCTCGGCCATCTTGGGAGCTCTGTGCGTCTAGGCCCAGGCATTGCGATGATTTAGTGCTTGATGCTCGGCCTTGGGCATGATTTACGCTCACTTGCAAGGCTCGGCTGCCCGTGACTGGTTCTCTTGACCCCGCGTCAAGTTGTTCTAGTTCAAAGAGGGTCAGGATCACATCAATGCTGGTCCATAAGTTTTTAAGTTGGCTCTCAATACTTTTTCCCCACCGATACTTTGTCTATCATAAAAGAAAATTATAAATGTCAATCAAAACTACATAATTACAATTGTTATGCATATATATAATAATGGGTATGAATGATAATTAAAAATGAACAAGTTAAAGAAGGATGACCGTACTTTAAACTCACTCCATAACTGTTCTCGAGTTTGCTCGCCGAATTCATACCAGGAGTGCATGGGTTTATTGTACCACCTCCTTGATGACATTGTGATCTCCCTTAAGCTACCGTGGCTAATGAGGCTGCACATAGAACAATAGCAACACAAAAAATTTACTTAATAAATTTCAAAACAGCATATATATTAAAATACATATACATCATATTAAAATATTACAATAATTTGTTACCTATTTTGCCTGATCCAAATCTTAGGTCGATCATCTTCATCAGAAGGAACAGTAGGCTCCTCGACTGAAGGTGGCTGGTGTGGCTGTGGAGGGTCTTCCTGAGGGAGGTGGCCTGGCATCAGACCCGTAACAGGATCATAGTCAGTCATGTCATCGATACCCTGCGTCTCAACATGTTGACGGTGAGGTTGACCGATTCTTGATCCGTGCGAAGATCCAGAATAAGGCCGAGGTTGTGAGGTTGTGGAGAGTCTACATCAAAGCCCGTACGCTAGCAACAACCTCCTAATAGTGCTTTAGTACTACCGCCTCTACTGGATCTACCACCGCCTCCAGAACGCTCTGTACGACCAGAACCGACCGATCTACCAACGGAACACTCACGATTATTACCGCGTATGTGCATCTGTTTAGAAATTTTATATTGATATCAATATTTCCAAATTAGTATAAAATTAACATAAATAATTCAGACATATAACACTTGTTGCATTAACAAAAAAAACATTCTTACAACACTAGCTAATTAAGTTAGTTAATTAGCTTAAGAATATATTTTATTACCATAAATATAATTTTCATCATCACTAACAATTGATATCACTTAATAACTTTACTAGCTTAAGCATAAATTTATTACCATAAATACTATACACAATTTGGAAGATAAAATTATAAATAATTTTTGTCGGTCCGTATTTAATTTAATAAAAACCAAATGTAAGAAAGAAGTTTCATACCGAATTTTTGTCAGAAATTTTTTAGTAGATAAAATATGATTCTTATGGTTTTCTTATTTATAATTTGGTAGATTCCTTCCGTCGAAAGTTTTACACCTTAATTGGCATCCTTAAACTTCTAAATATATATTCTACAATCAACTCAAACAACTAATTATGTACACATTCAATGCAATTAACCAATTTATCCAATCAACTCAAACAATACAATTTTAATATTAAAAACCAAATAAATGACAAAAATAATACTAACCGTCTCAAGTTGTCGCTGGAGATGCTACTGTTGCCAGAGATAAGAGGGCCGAAGATGAGAGAGGTCGCTAATGATGTCGTCGGAGGCAACTGTTGTGCTGCTGTCACCGGAGAGGAGAGGGCCGAAGATGAGAGACACAGAGAGGACAGAGAGAGGAGATCGGCGGAGATGAGAGGGATAAGGTGGTGGTTTTTTATTTGTGTGTGCGCAGATCGCTGTGGTGTAGTCTCTATCTAGAAGATAAGGATGCGTTTCGACAAAATTTCCGATGGAAACTCCATCGAAAATTCATCAAGTGAAACGGTGTGTTTCACTTATTCTGTGGGAAACTCCATCAGAATTCGACGGAATCTCCGTCGGAAATTCATCAAGTGAAACGGTGCATTTCACTTATTATGTGGGAAACTCCGTCGAAATTTGACGGATTTTCTAACGGAATCTCCGTCGGAAATTCATCAAGTGAAACAATGTCATTTTGATTTCACTTATTATTTTTTTCCCTTCCGTAAAACCACGGCATTTTGATTGAATGTCTTCAGCCAGTCGGTACAGTTTTTAAAACACTGTTGTTAATTGTTTATTTATTTAAAACACTGATATCAACATAGCTCCACACGAAGTACAATTCAGATTACAGAGGCTAATGAATCTGATTTATTTATTCACGGTAAATAAGACGTTTACATATATATATATACACATTTTAGTTAATTATAATGTGTTTAGCAACGAAGTCATCCAATATAGTCTTCAACATTTTCGTCATCATCCGTACTACTAGAATCTAATTTGTCGTCATCAACCTCAATATTGATACGATCCTAGTTGCTTAGGATGCGTAGCACCAATTCTGATCGTTGTTCAAAGATGGATTTCGATGCGGAAGTAATGAACTCGACAAGTACGAGCTTAGACCACTTAGCTAACCTGTGCTAAAAGCCCTAATCGATTTCAAGTCAAGGATCTTGAATCGGATTCTTAGGACTAGACTCAACGATGTGAGAATCACACTAAGAGAAACGACACAATAACGCAAATCCAAGATTTACTTGTATACTACTCAAGTATTGCAGACTCAAGAAGAACAAGGTTCAACACGTTGAACAAGGGGCAAATATTGAAGAACAAAGGTTCTGAAATTATCAAATAAAAGCCAAGTTTCTAAGGAGGCTAAGCGGCTCCTTCTATAAGGTTACAAGGAAACCCTAATAGGAATAGAAGTAGGAGTTCTAAATAAGGTAATTAACTTATTTAACTAATTAATCAATTAACCAATTAAATAATTAACTAATTAACTAATTAAAGTAAATATAAATATATTTAAATACATTCCAGCAGCTCATGTCGAGTTCTCCATCATCGGGCCAAGGTTTGGGCCGAAACTTCAAGTCGTATGTTGTCTCGCGGACAGACTGCGCACCATAATGTAGACTTCCACAACTTTTAAACCACTGGGCTAAATGAGCTTAATCTTGTCCCAAATGAAAGATAACATCTTGAAGTTTCCAACGCGTGGTCGATCGTACGATTTGGACCTGTACAGCGCCGGCTACATTCCAACGAAGTTGCCTGTTGTGTCTGCGTCTAGAACTGCTGTGTGCGAGATTGTCATCTCGAATCTCCTTGAGATCTACTTGTCCGAATGCTCTAACACTTGGACACAATAAACATAACACATAGCGGTTTCCATCAAGTCTTTCGGACCTCTGATCGAACTCCATCTGCTCCATCATATCTTGACGCTTTTGTCCATGTAGTCACGTGATACATCTTGGTATCGTATCATTACCTCCCTCTTCGGAAAGATTCGTCCTCGAATCTTGCTCAGCATAATCTGTCCAGGAAAGCTTCCCCATTATATGCTCAAAGCATACTCACCATCTCTCGTGCTTCCTTAGTCGCCATCTCTTGCGCTTCAAGGGTAAGACGCATGCTATGCTAAGGTATGTGTGAGGATTCGCATCAAATATCCTCATCAACTTCATTTTCTTCCATGTCATTAGTCGCTATAAGATCATTAGGTTGAACTTCTTCATATTGGCTGGAGTCCACGAGGATAGATTGAATGTCATTCCTAACGATAGGAACCGGAGTAGGGGGATTGACTGATTCGGATTGAAAAACCTCATCCACATCATCAGATTCATTAGCCTCTATAATCTAAATTGTACTTTGTGGAGCTATGTTGCACACTGCTAGCCATCCTTGTGTCTCCCTTGACTTTGATGGGTATGTAACATACCAAATTTGTTGATACTACTAAGCATATACGAATGGATTTGTATCCATCCACTTGTCCTTATGAACCTCAATGATGTTATGGGTTGGGTTTACCCTAACAATGTCAAACAAATCACATTTGGAAAAAAAAACTTTGTTGGCTATGCCGGCGTAAGGAACTTCTAGGATCTCTCTCATTATGCCAAAGTAGTCTCTGTCAAACTCATTGTAACATCCACCTTTCACACAAACACCACTGTTTTGAGATTTTCTCCCACCTCCACAACTTACTGTGTGAAACTTGTACCCATTCACTAGATACCCGTTGTGCGATGTTACTTCTAACAAAGGGCCGAGACTTAAATCACGTATATTCTAGTTCGCATATTGAACCTTAAAGGAATTGGAAGAAGATATTAAATGAGGTCTTATGTGCTTGCGATAAACTTAATTTGTTTATAATACTCACATGATTTGGGAGCCATCTTACTAGTTCGGCATCACGGGATTGCTCGAGATTGAGATCATTGATTTAGGTGTTTTCTCGTCGTTTCTCTTGGTATTATTGCCCGAGAGGAGAGAATTATCTTAACTCACCCTTATACAAACTTGTAATCCGAGAGAGATTGCTCGTGTACTTACTCAATGAGTGGTTCGACCGCATCACAATTAATCAAAACTTAGAGCGCAACTTGGTTTCTTTCCTCAGCTATCAACCACCTCCTCCACTCGGATCCACGTAATGGTTCACCGGGTTTTTGAAATATGCTCAAACCCTTGGTCCTTTGGACTTGTCCACCGTCATCATTTCTAGGCCTACAATTGAGGTTGGTGGGGACATCAAATTCAAAATAGAAGGAACAAAAGGTCATAATTTCTTGAGTGGCATACGCCTCTACAATTGATCCCTCAACTGCAGCCTTATTCTTAACTTTTTTTCCAAATCGTGTAATAGCTTGAGAAGCGAAGACATAATAAGCTTCTATAACATGATAAAAATTTCAAATTCAATGACATCATATACGTATTAATTACCTCTCATAGGGGTACATCCAACGAAATTATATAGGCCCACCGATCTTTACCTAGTAAGGTAAGTGGATCGGCAAGTGCTCCATGGAGTCAAAGAATACCGGGGCGAAGATTTGTTCAAGTTTACAAATGGTCTCAACTATGTTCTTCTCCCACACCTCCATGGCCTCAACCCTTAGAATCTTGGAGCATAAATCCCAAAACATATGAGATAACTTAGTTATTACTTCCTATACAGGTGTCGGGACCACACCACGAAGTGCGATTGGTAACACTCGTTGCATGAACACATAACAATCATGGCTCTTCATGGAGTAGAATTGGCCCGTCTGAAGGTTCACTAGCCACCCAAGATTTGATGCATACTTATCAGGGAACTTCAATGTCTACAGCCACTCACAAAAATATTGTATTTGTTGGCTTGATAAAGTGTACGTTGCCTTAGGCTTCACCACCTTTTTACCACTATGAGAAGTTTTTAAGTGTAGGTTTGGTCGGCTACAGATTTTACGCAAGTCCAATCAAGCCTGCGCATTATCTTTTGTCTTCCCTGGAACATCTATCATTGTGTAGAGATGTTATTAAACACATTCTTCTCAATATGCATCACGTCCAAATTATGACGAATTAGATTGGTCTTCCAATAAGGCAATTCCTAAAATATACTACGTTTGAACCAAGGATGTGCTTCGCCATAACCGGGCATTACATTAGGTGAATATTTTCCATACACATATTCCGGTAGCAAGGCCACCTCTTCCCTAACTTCTTCACCGCTCAAAAATAAGGCGGGGCCTTACGTTGATGTATTCCTCCTAAAACTGTTCACTCTATGACGATACTCGTAGTCAAGAGGCAGAAATCGTTGATGACAATCAAACAAGCTAGCCTTTTTAATATGCTGGAGTCCAAATCCTTTTGTTTGGTACCTGCAATATGGACATGCCAAATACCAACATCGCGTATGTTGGAAAGTCTGAGACCATCCACATAAGTGCAACTCGTAGTTGGAACTTTTGTTTCCTTGCAGCATCATACGTGCAAACACCATTACCCCACAACACTTTAACTCCTCTATTAGTGGTTGTAGGAACGGGTTGAGATTTTTAGAAGGACTGTTACAACCGGGAATAATCATTGACAACATGGTGTAAGGTTGCTTCATTACCATCCATGGTGGAAGATTTAAAACGGATATCATTACTGGCCAACATGAGTATCGTTTTACTCCTGGACCAAATGTATTAAACCTGTTTGTGCATAATGATAGCCTCACATTTCTAGAATCACTTGCAAAATCTAGATGGATGCGATCAAAATATTTCCACGCCTGAGCATGTGATGGGTGAGACATAGTCCCGGGTTCAAGATTGGAGTTGGTATGGCACACCATAGCTTGGCCAGTTTTGGGGGACATGAAAAGACTTTTAAGTCTCGGTATCAGCGGCATATAACGAAGAACCTTGAATGGCTTTGGTTTCTCCCTTAGAACGCTTGGATTTCCTGGCTTGAATCGTGCTTACCCACAAATACGACAATTGTCCATATCTTTGTATTCGCCTTAATACAACATGCAGTCATTCTTGCAAACATGAATGTGTTGATAGCCAAGGCCCAAGGCTCGCATCACCTTCTTTCCCCCTGTAAAGTTCATTGGCATATTATGCCCGCGCGACAACATCTTAGTAAAAGCACCGACTAACTTATTGTATTGACCTTCACTCATGTTTGTGCCGGACTTGCTAGTCAATAATTCTGCCACAGTTGACAAAGTCGAGTGATTCTCGCAGCATCTAGTAGTTTGTAGAATCTAGCCGCTTCAGGATTAGGAGTGATACGATTCTTGGTTGTTCGAGGCTCGTAGCACGTGAATCCCGATCTAGTTCAAGCTTGGATTTGCAACGATACGGAATCAATAACTCTCTTGACATTTGACCCTACTAATAACCTATACTAGCCAACCCAAATTAAGCGGACTTGAGAAGGAACAAATAGCAAAAACTAAGGATTAGGTTTTGGGACTATGTTATTATTATCATCAAGTTCTTCTTCGTTCATCATAATGTTTTCATCATAATAACTCTTTTCAATATTATCGCAGTTTGAAACGAGTTCCTTTCTTAGTTCATATAAATCAGAAAGACGTGCAGTGTTTAACATAGCAAGATAAAAAACTAGTTTTTCAATAATCCAGTTTGAAGCCATTAAGATAAAACTTTAAAGAAAAGAGTTTGGACTGAAATAAAAATTAATAAAGAGCTTGAATTAAAAGGCTTTGTAATGAAAGAAAGCTTTTAAAACTTACAAAGGTTTTATAACTGAGAAAGCTCTTGATTTCTTCTTCAGAGATTTTGATACAAGTGATTACAAGGGATTTTAGTGCTCTTAGTGCTCTTATTTTCGCTCTACCTTATAGTGAAGGCTTTCACTCCTTTTATAGGAGAAACAAGGTAAGCTAGTCTTGATTCAGATTACATTGAGATACAATTGAAGATAAGGATGCCACGTCTAGTGCAATATTCTTCTGCCACGTTCTTCTTCTGATAGTTATTGATTTGAATCCTGTCTGCCACTTTCTTCGTCATTTTGTATAAAGGTTTGTCCGCCACCTTCTTCGTCGTTTTGTATAAAGGTTTGTCTGCCATATTTTCTTCCTGTTGAGGCTGTTTTCTTGTTTATGAAAAGAAGTTTTTGTCTCCGAAAAGATTTGTTTGGAATATTACTACTTTTGCATAAAATTGTTTCTTTTTTTTACCCATGCTCTTTTTTTTCATAGGGGGTTTTTTTTTTTTTTAATCTTAATCTTGGATATAATGTTTCCATCATGTCAGCATCATATTCAGGATCTGAGTTAGGAGGAGTAAATGTTTCTTCCTCTTCACCATCAAAGTGAGAGAGAGCTTCTTCAAGTTTTTTCTTCATGTCTTGTTTGGATGAGACAGATGCTAAATTAGCCTGCAGTTTGCTTTTGGTGGTAAAAAATGTTACTTGTTCTTGAGGAGAAGGATTTTGAATAGTTGTTTTTGAAAGGGTTTTTATGACTGCTTGTTTGCATGCCTGTCTTTCAGGAAATGATCTCCATGCTTTCACTTTCCATCTTCTGACTAAAACAGGAGGTTCAGTTTCGGTTCTGTCAATTAGGTCAAAATCCCAATATAGAATCCAAGGGACTCTAAACATTAAGGAAAATGCCATAAGTTTTGGGATGTTTGTGGATGAGTATTTTTGTTTGAAAAGTTCAAATCCTTCACGAACTGTGTTTGTATAAGCTAGTTCAGACACTCCATAATAAGCCCACCACTGATGAAACCACTGAGGGAATCTTCTTGGAATGTCGTTGTGGAAATGAAAGAACCAGGAATGATGGGAGTTTGAATATAAGAAGGCATGGTGCCATGCTTTTTGGTAATCGAAGTAATTATAATTGTTTGGAATAAATGGTTGAGAAAAGGTTCTTGGTGTAAAGGGGTTCATATTCCATCCTGATACAGTCAGGACTTTCGGGATTTTGCATTTGGAATAAGATTATTTTCCTGGGTATTTTGGATCATCAATGTGAGTGAGTTCTATTGAATCAGTATCCACCAGAATAAACTCTTAATATAATCTAGTTTTTTCTAATGAGTCTGGAACTAAAAGGAAGTCTCTTGGAAAGATGTTTGCCATAATGGATTTTAGTTCTACTCCATATTCGGGTTCGATATAACAAACTTTCTTAATTATGGGCTTTGTGACTAGGCTGGTTTTTATTTGTGGCTCAGTTTGGGCTGTTGGTGAGTTTGGTAGGCTTGGATAATGAGCTTGACTGGAAATGGATGCTGGTGACCTAGGGGGTTGGACTCTTAAGGCTTGGGCATAGTTTGTTGGTGTTTTTGGGCTTGAAGTTCCCGGAAGGAGAAAAGAGTTTGGAGTAGCAAGTTTGGGTGAGTTAGGCCTTAAGGGCTCAAATCTGTTTGGAGTGACTGGAAAGTTCATGGCGTAAGAAGCTTTGATTTTTCTGTCTTGGTTTGACATCTTGTTTTTCCCTATAAAAATTCTCTAGATAAGAAGTCTGGAAAAGAATTGTTCTCTCCTTTAATAAATTCAATTTCGAACTCAAAGTTTGAATGCAGAGCTTGCCATCTGACAAATATTTGTTTTGAAACAATATTTTGAACATCCTTTTCAATAATGTATTTTGCACTTTGACAATCAATTCGTAAAAGGAAATGTTTGTTGAATAAATCATGGAATTTTAAAATACACAAAACAACAGACAAAATTTCCTTTTTGATCGTAGAATAATTTCTTTGGGATTCAATCCATATCCTAGAGCAGTATCTAATTAATTGTTCTCCACTCGAACTCTTTTGTTTTAAGATGCCTCCATATCCGTCGTCTGAAGCATTTGTTTTTACTATTAGTTCTGCGAAAGAATCTGGAATTCCTAAGCAGGGGAGATTTTTTAGTTTTTACTACAACAGTTGTTTCTTCTGTCCATTCGACTGGTTTTTTCTTTAATCGTTTATATAATGGTAAACATATCGTTCTTAGATTTTTAATGAAATCAGACACATAGTTTAAGCATCCTAAAAATCTCTGTAATTATTTTTTGTCTTTTATTTCATCTGGGAATTTATCAGCAAACTCAATTGATCTGCTTATTGGTTTGATAGTTTCTTGGTAAATATCGAATCCTAAAAATCTTATTTTTGTTTGGCATAATTTTACTTTAAAGGCAGAAACTACCATTCCATTTTCTTTCAGTATTCTTAAGAATTTGTTCAAATGGTTAAAATGTTCAGTTATGGATTTAGAAAATACTTATACGTCATCTATGTAAACTATAGTGAATTTTGTATAAGGATTTAGAATATCATTCATCATGTTTTGAAATTCTGAAGGTGCATTTTTTAGTCCAAAGGGCATTACGTTCCATTCGTAATGTCCAAACGGTACTGTAAAAGCCGTTTTATATCTATCCTTTTCTGTTATTTGTATTTGCCAAAATCCTAATTTCATATCAAATTTTGAGAATATGATCGCTCCGTTTAGACGTTTGATTAAATCTCTTTTATTTGGTATAGGATATCTAATCCATTGAAGGACCTTCTTTAGTGGTTTATAATTAATGACAAGCCTTGGGGCTCCTCTTTCAAGTTCTGCATTGTTCTAGACATAAAAGGCTGCACATGACCAGGGTGATTTACTGGGTTTGATTAGTTTTTTCTAGAGTAAAATATCTATTTCCTTTTTGCAGTATTCTAACAGTTCTTTATTCATCTGAATTGGTCTAGCCTTGGTAGGAATATTCTTTTCACTGAATTCCTTTTCATAAGGTAACTCTATAACATGCTTTTTTCTATTCCAAAAGGCGTTTGGTAGTTCAACGCATACTTCTGTTTCGAATAGAGTTTGGAATTCTTTTATTCTTTTCTAATTCGTTGGGTGTTGTAATTCTTCTTCTATTCTTCTATAATTTACCTCTTTTGTTAAAGAATTTAGATGTTTTTTCTTTTGAATAAGCATGATATCTCTAGTAATAGAGTACTTCTTTTATAATATTTAAATCCCTTTAACGAGGTTTTTGTATAAATTTAAAGCATATTTCTTTATTAAATTTTTTAGTTTTTATCCCTTCTTGGTCTACTCTAAAAGGGTATATTTGTGTGATAAAGGGTGTTCCTAAAATAACACTTTGATTTAAATCTTTTGCTAAAATAAAAGAGTTTCTAAAGCAAAATCCTTGGTTATAGATTTTTGCATTAGTGAGTTTGTATTTTATATCTAATTTGGTTATGTTAGCTCCGTATAATTTTTCTTTCGTTTTTTCATAGTATTGTGTTGGGATTAGTCCCTCTTGAATACAGTTAATATGTTTAGGTGAAAATCTTTATTTATTACTAGATTTATATTAACATACCATTTTTGAAAGTCTATTGTAGAAATAGTGTTTAAATAATATTCTTTGGTTATTCCTAAAGCTTTATTGTTGATTTCTTGATTGAGATTTTCTAATTCATCCCTGGTTTCTTTATTTTCATTAGAGGCTTCTTCAGAGAAAATAATTAGAGTACATGAACTAAATTTTTATATAGAAAAAGTACCTGATGTAAAAATTGAAGCTCTTAGAAAGATTATTCAGTAGAAGATCACACATTACCCAAGGGTTGAAGCATGTCTTGACCATTTTTGAGGAGGTATCTTCTTCAACCATGCATATACTGCTAGAATTTCAACCTTGATTTTCTCCATATGAAAGTTGAACTTTGTTGGTGTGTATGCTTTAGCAGCTTCCCATAGTTGGTCTTTCATATAATGACGACCTCTAAATTCACCTTTGAAATTCACCCGGTGACACGATCCGAGTTTCCTTTCGAAGAATCGGATGCGTTTGAGCTTTGCAACTATGGATCTAGCTCGAGTTATCAATTAAAATCCAGTGGTGGTTTATGAACAGATTTGATGAATGATGCGGAAATGAAATGATGAAGAACGCAGCGGAAATAATAATAAGATGATTAATAAGGAAGCGGATCAATATCAATAGAAAATTTACAGTTGGATAATTAATTTAAAAATGATTGATAAACAACAAATCACACTCGCCAGTAAACAACCAAACACAGAAATCCAAGATATTGATTGATTACAAATATCCTGAAAAATGTATAAGGATTTAACACACAAACAATAAATTAAAGGTTGAAGACTGTGGATCTTTTACTTGCAATGAATCAAGTCATCTTCTGGACTTGATTCTCATAAGGTGAGTTTCTGGTGTTTAGAGGGCGGAGTATTCTCTACGCAAACAATAAACACTTTACACAAAAACTGCCTAAAATGAAAGAAGAGCTAGCTATTTATACTTGTAAGTACAATTGTATCCTCCTATCTCCCGATAGGTCTTCCCGGTAACCATCCCGAAGGTTTTCGGTTTTGTTGACGGCTCTTGGCGACACTTCTGAAGGATTTCGGTATTTGGCACTTTCCGGATAAGAGGCGCGTTCTCGGTAACATACGTATTCCCGGTAACTTCTCCGAAGACGCTTGTTTGTTGAGCGTTCCCAGCATCCCTCGTGGAGGTTTCCGGAAGATGATGGTTACTGGTAACTATCCTATAAGCTTCCGGCTCTTAGGTTCCTCCATGATACGCAATCACCGTTAATGTTAATTTCTCGGGACGATATCCTTCTGTCTTGATCTCTGCCATTATCAATAGCGTTAGCTTCCTAGCCATGCTGCGGGTTATCGGCCTTTTTGGCGTCATCTTCTACTCTTCAAGCGTTATCGTAGTCGTGATCACATCATCTCCTCCTCCTTTGAAATGATTCGTCCTCGAATCTGATACCTCAACTCATTCGTTATCTGCATTGTAAAGAGTTAAGTCATTAATGCGGAAGGAGTTGCTTATGGATCCATACTCACCGGGTCCGTCCCCGCTGGGACTTAACTTCCCTTGTCGTTGCTGAGGGAACCTATCTTTGCGCCGGTGCAATAAAGCCCATTGACCTGGCTCAAACGATGTCGGTGTTTTGCCCTTGTTCCATTTGATGACCTCTCTTGCATTCATTGCTTCTATGTTCTTCCGGACCTCCGTGTGCAACTTCTTGACCTCCTCTACCTTGGTTTCAACATCTACACACTTAAGCACACTCAAAGGTAATGGTAAGAGATCAAGAGGGGAGAAACCAATGGTTGAGTGATGCACATGGTTATAAGCAAATTCCATTTGATGACCTCTTTTGCGTTCATTGCTTCTATGTTCTTCTGGACCTCCGTGTGCAACTTCTTGACCTCCTCTGCCTTGGTTTCACCATCTACACACTTAAGCACACTCAAAGGTAATGGTAAGAGATCAAGAGGGGAGAAACCAATGGTTGAGTGATACACATGGTTATAAGCAAATTCAATGAATGCAATGTTGTCTTCCCACTTAGTACCATGTGTGTCAACCATGACTCTCAACAATGACCCTAAGGTCCTATTCACTATTTCTGTCCGTCCGTTTGTTTGAGGGTGATAAGTGGTGGAGAAAAGAAGTTTAGTGCCTAGTAGGGACCATAACATACGCTAAAAATGACTCAAGAATTTAGTATCCCTGTCACTAACGATTGTTCTAGGTATACCATGCAAACAAACAATGTTTTAGAAGAATAGATGAGCAATACGACATGCGTCATGAGTTTTTTCATAGGGAATGAAATGAGCCATTTTAGAATAATGGTCAACCACAACAAAAATAGAATCATTACTGGCCTTAGACCTCGACAGTCCTAGAATAAAATCCATTGATAAATCAACCCAAGGATGACTAGCTACCGGTAATGGTATATAAGATGCATGATGCATAGATGTAGGCTTAACCCGTTTGCATACAAGACATTTAGCAATTAACTTCGTTACATCAACTTTCATTTTTTGCCAAAAGAAGTGGTCTTTTAGCGCATGTAATATCTTGGTAATATCCAAATGACCATTTAATCCACCCCTATGGGTTTCCAACACAAGTAATTCCCAGATGTTAGACTTGGGTATGCAAAACCATTTATGTTTGAATAGGAATCCATCATGCTTTACAAAATGCAAGTAGGGCCTTTTATCACATGCAACATATATGTGATAGAAGGTTTCATCATGTTTATAAGAGTCTACTAGATGGGAAAATCCAAAAAAATTAGCATCAAGGGAATTAATGAGCATGTACCTTCTTGAGAGAGCGTCGACAATCACATTTTCCTTGCCCTTTTTGTACTTGATGGTGTAATGGTAGGCTTTAATAAGTTCCATCCACTTGGATTGCTGTTTGTTGAGCTTCGCTTGTCCTTGGAGGTATTTGAGACTCAGATGATTCGTATGGATGACAAATTAGTTCGGCAATAGGCAATGTTCCCAAACCATGAGCGATCTCACCAAGGCAGAGTAGTTGAGCTGCGCTCCCGATAACTTCTCACTGAAATAGGCTATCGAGCGCCCTTCTTGAGTAAGCACTGCACCGATACATATCCCGCTAGTATCGCACTCCAGTTCGAACGCCTTGCTGAAATCCGGTAAAGATAGTACCGGTGACTGCATGAGCCGGTTCTTCAATTCCTGGAAGGCTTCTTCTTGTCTGTCTCCCCATTCAAACGGTACGCTCTTCTTTGTGAGCTCGTTGAGAGAAGTGACTATTGTCGAGAAATTAGGAATAAATCTTCGATAGAAGCTAGCCAAACCATGGAAGGACTTGACGTCACTAGCATTCTTCGAGCACGACCATTCCCGGATGGCCTTCACCTTGTCTTCATCAACCTGTACTCCATCTACACTCACAACAAAACCAAGGAAATGCACTCGATCCAGACAAAAATCACACTTAGTTAATTTGGCATATAATTTATGAATCCTAAGTATGTGGAGTACGATGCGTAAGTGGGTAACATGAGTTTCAAGTGAAGGGCTGTAGATAAGGATGTCGTCAAAGTAAACAACAACAAAATGCCCGATAAAATCATGCAACACATGGTTCATCAAACGCATGAAAGTACTTGACGCGTAAGAGAGACTGAATGACATTACCATCCATTCGTATAAACCGTACTTTATCTTGAAGGCGGTCTTCTATTCATCTCCCTCATGCATCCAGATCTGGTGATATCCGCTCATCAAGTCTATCTTGGAGTAGACGGTACTACCACTTAACTCGTCCAACATGTCGTCGAGGCGTGAAATGGGATGACGGTACTTGTGGTGATTTTGTTGATGGCCCGACAGTCCACACACATGCGCCACGTTCCGTCTTTCTTGGGTACTAGTAGTACCAGTATTGCGCATGATGACATACTCTCTCGGATGAATCCCTTACTCATAAGATCGTCTACCTGACATTGAAGCTCCTTGGTTTCTTCCGGATTGCATCGGTAAGCTAGTCGGTTGGGTAATGTCGATCCCGGTACTAGGTCAATCTTGTGCTCAATTCCTCTAATCAGAGGTAGGCCTATCGACATCTCTTCTGGGAACACATCATCGAATTCCTGCATGAGGGAAACTATCAAACTGGGTAGGGAAGAAAGGTCAGGATTAACAATTAAGCAATGTGCTTTATACCATAGTACAAGACACTGTTTGTTAGAATGCACTGCATGTCTTACATCCCTTGCCTTCGCATACACACTCAATGATTTAAGTTCATCCTTTCGGTCATGCTTGCTCTTTTCATGACACGTGTTTTGCTCATTTCCTTCCTTTTTCTCTCCACTCCTTTCCCCTTGCAATTGCTCTTGCTTACTCCCGTTACCATGCTTACTCTTTTCATGGTGTGTTTTGCCCTCTCAGCTTACTTTCGTCTCTCCACTCTTGTCTCTTAAACTCCTCACGATTTGGAATTCAGCACTAGCCTTTTCCATTTGCCTTTGGTCCTCACGGACTTGAGATGGTGATAGAGGGGGAATGTTAAACTTCTTACCATTATGTGTAAGCTGGGTTTTGTTGGTGCGCCCATCATGAATTACCCTCCTATCAAACTGCCATGGGTGACCGAAAAGAAGATGGCTAGCATCCATCGGTACAACATCACACAAACGTTCATCCTTATAGCCACCCATCTTGAAACTCACAAGAACTTGCTTCTTGACCTTAACCTCCCCGTCATTATTGAACCAATGGAGTGAATATGGCTTAGGATGCGATGTTATCGGTAAATTCAGCTTGCTCACTAAGATGTTACTTGCGGCATCTACGACACTACCATTATCCACAATCATGGACACAATCTTGCCATGTACCTCATATCGAGAATGAAAGAGGTTCTCCCTTTCCTCATCATCCAACTTAGCGTGTGCATTTAAACTTCTCCGTATAACCAAGGTCATTGCCGAAGCCAGTAGAATTTCTTCTTCATCACTGCTCGTTACTATTTCCTCATCCCGATACTGTTCCTCACCGGAAATTCTTCCTCCTCACTATCGGTCTCATACTTTCCTTCCATAATGACAATCACAAGTCAGTTTGGGCATTCAGATGAAATATACCCTCTTCTCTGACACTTGAAGCATTCAATGTTGGAAGAGTATTTTCTGGGTGGTGGGTTGGAGGATACCGGATTAGATGTTACCGGTACAGGGTTGGGCTTGGTAAAAGGCGTGTAAGGTTTCGTTGTAGAAGTCGAATTTGTTTTGGTGTATAGTGGGGTCTTTTGGTGGTTTTTTAGGTAAGGCTTCTAGGGTGGTTTAGTAGAAGTGGGGTAGGTGTTGGATGAGTTTGTGTTTCAGCTAGGGTATTTTTTCCGTTTGGTGGCTTCATGAGCTTCTACCTTCAAGGCGTAGTGTAACATAGGCTAAACAGTTTCAAAATCCCGTAACTCAAGCTTGTATTTAGTTTTCTCATTCACACCATTCAAGAATCAGCCATAGTTACCTCTTCATCTTCATGGGTATCAGTTTGTGTGAGAAGAGACTCAAGTTCATTGTAATAGTCTCCCACGGACTTCGTCCCTTGCTTAAGCCTTTACAACCGATTTTATAAGTCCCGTTTATAGAAGGACAATACAAATCTCTCCCTCATAACTTGCTTCATCTCCTCCCAAGTCCGGATGGTTCTTACCCCATGCCTTTTCTGACAGATTTTCTCCCACCAACTCACTACATACCCATCAAACTCCATTGCAACAAGTTTTACCTTCTTACCCTCCGAATACTGATGGCAATTGAAGATACGTTGGATTTTGCTCTCCCATTTGATGTACTTAGACGGGTCAGTAGTTCCTTCGAAGGTAGGGATTTGTACTTTGATGTTGTTCAAGTTATCATCATACTAAGGTTCTGGTAACCGTCCTTTCCTTCCCCGATTCATCCGCTCTCTCTCCTCATAATCATCAAATTCATCATTTGCTCCTTCATGCAAATCCTCATAGAACTCTCGATCATGGTAAGGAGTCGTGATGCCTTGTAAATAAGGGACTAGAGCTTGATTGTTACCGGTAGAAGTACAATCACCTTATTGAAGAGCCCGGTTACCGGTACTTCGAGGATCACGGGACATACTGTTAACAACAGGGTTACCGGTATGATGGGGGCCTCGTTCCCCTGGCTATTTGGATGTTTAGCTACGGTGACACTGAGCATCGTAGCCTTTGGCTTGGAGGACTCTAAGCACAAAGCACGCTTTGGCATTGGCGAGGCCTTGTCGGGGACCCCATGGTAAGGGTATTTGGAAAGCCTTGGTTGACTATTCCCTTGCCCCTTCCATATCCGTCATCGCTATTACCTCCCCATGTGGCTTGAAGATAACGGGTTTGGAGCCTTCCGGACCCTTAGAAACATTAATGGGTTTACCTTGCCCCAGCATGAAGGACTGAAACATTTCCCTCAGCTCCACTTGGCCTTGTTCCATGGCCTTAACCTTATGGACTCGCATCAACGGATTTGGCATCATTATTGCTGACTACACTTTCGGCAGACATAGTGAAATTTGTACTTGCACAAGTAGCAAACGTTAGTGAAACTCTCTCCCTGACGTGTTTATCCTCGTGTTTAAAACTCTCGAAAAAATTATTCTCACACAATCTCTCAATTCCTGGTTCCGATATGGTGTTTACAAGTTTGTGCAACTCGACAATTCACTATCAATCAATCCCTTTGTTTCAAAATATCCACCACAAGACTTGTCGAACCCCCTTTTGGATTTTTTGCGCGACGCAGATTGGGACAAGATGTTAGACGAAATCAAACTCATCTCACATAATGCAATGAAGTAGCCACCCTATTTTTATTTCTAGGTTTAGGGAACCTATTATCATGGCATAAAAAATAAAAAAGCTAACGCAAAATGGGTCTAAACCCGAGAACAGTGGTTCGGGTCGTATTATGGACTCGGGAAGGTGTTAGGCACCCGTGTCACATCCAAAAAGGTTACCGGATAAAGGAGGTGTTTAAATTGTGCTAGAAAAATAGGAAAAATCCTAATTTATGTGATAATACCCAATGAATTAAATTCTAACAATTCTATATATTCATGCATACGAGTATATATGTAAAAAAGTGTGAAATAAATAAAAGGGTGAGAAGCGTTTACTTGGTGAAGGGTATGGGCAGTTTTACCCTTTTGAACGAAGTTATTGGTACGAGGTGAGGATAGACGTGTAAATACTTCACGATTTATGCACGTGAAAATGATTAATTTAAACAAGCACGGATAAAATATTTATGCAAGCATTCGAGAAATAAATAGTACGAGCGTAAAAATAAATAAACAGTACAAGAGTGAAAAAAAATAAACAGTACAAGTACGCAAAAATAAACAGTACATGTGCAGAAATAAATAAACAGTACACTATTTATATGCCACGAAAAAAATAAGGGGTCGAAAAAATAGAATGGCCCACTGGGCCGAGAGAGCTGGGCCAAGCGCAGCTCAGCTTGGGTTGAGACAGCCCAGCTTGCTTCTCGCGTGGGCCAAGTGGCCCATTCTTCCCAGCTTGCTTCCCGCGTGCGCCGGTGCGGCCCAAACCCAAGCATTTGAAAACAGGGAGCCGTTGCTCCCTGTTCATCATCCCTCTCCTCTCGTCGCCGGCGCTCCTTCCGGCGGTGAGGGTCCGGCTAACCATCATGAAAATAAATAAAATTTACAGCAAAATAACCCTTATAGTAACAGAAATTCAACTAAACGATTACAACAAGTTAATTTAAACAACAATAGCCATGAATTTAATTAAAACGGAAATAAAAAAAACTTGAAATTTGCCCGAATTAATCAACAATCGGAGGCGACGAAGCAGTGCGATTAATCTAGGAAGTAAATAGAGTTGATTTAAAAGCTAAGAAAGCAATTAGCTTCTTCAAAACACAAACAAATAATTTTTTGAAAAGTTGCCAGAGAAAGAGCTTTTAAAACGAAAATTTTGAAAAGCTAGACAGAGAGAGCTTCAACCTTTGTTGAGCCAAATTCTAGTGAGAGATTTAGAGAGTGATTTTGTGTGTTGTGTATCGGTGATGATACGAATCCTCACACATACCTTAGCACATCATGTGTCTTACCCTTGAAGCGCAAGAGATGGCGACTAAGGAAGTACGAGAGATGGCGAGTATGCTTTGAGCATATAATGGGGAAGCTTTCCTGGACAGATTATGCTGAGCAAGATTCGAGGACGAATCTTTCCTAAGAGGGAGGGAATGATACAATCCCAAGATGTATCACGCGACTACATGGACAAAAGTGTCAAGACATGATGGAGCAGATGGAGTCCGATCAGAGGTCCGAAAGACTTGATGGAAACCGCTATGTGTTATGTTTATTGTGTCCAAGTGTTAGAGCATTCGGACAAGTAGATCTCAAGGAGATTCGAGATGACAATCTCGCACACAACAGTTCTAGGTGCAGACACAACAGGAAACTTCGTCGGAATGTAGCCGGCGCTGTACAGGTCTAAATCGTGCGATCGACCACGCGTTGGAAACTTCAGGATGTTAGCTTTCATTTGGGACAATATTCAACTCATTTATCCTAGTGGTTTAAAAGTTATGGAAGTCTACATTATGGTGCACAGTCTGTCCGTGAGACAACATACAACTTGAAGTTTCGGCCCAAACCTTGGCCCGATGATGGAGAACTCGACATGAGCTGCGGGAATGTATTTAATTATATTCATATTTAATTTAATTAGTTGATTAGTTAATTAGCTAATTAGTTTCCTTAATTAATTAGTTAAATAATGGCAGCAACTTCTGTTTCCATTTATTTAATTAATTAGTTAATTAGTTTCCTTAATTAATTAGTTAAATAATGGCAGCAACCTTTGTTTCCATTTATTTAATTAATTAGTTAATCAGTTTATTTAAATTAGTTAATTAAGTCAATTACCTTATTTAGAACTCCTACTTGCAATCCAATTAGGGTTTCTTGTATAAAGGCATGGTTTTGCCTCCTTTTGAAGGTGACTGTTATTTTGATAAAATTGAGACTTCTCTCTTCAAATCTCTACCCATTGTTCATCAATTGAACCTTGTTCCTTCTCAAGTCCACAATACTCGAGTCGTCAAACAAGTAAAACCCGAAATTGCATCCTACTTGTTGTCTGCCCTAGGTTGATATCCATAAGGGATATAGGCGTAGTGATTCGACAAGGATCCTCTCTTGTTCGGACTTAGGTTGGTTGTTGCTTAGCGTTCAGCAGGCTTACGTTGTCTAAGTGAGTTATCTTATTCCGCATTGAAATCCTTCTTTGAACAACGATCAGATTTGGTGCTACGAATCCTAAGCAACTAGGATCGTATCAGTTGGTAGTGGAGCTTAAGGCGTTCAAAGATTGGTAAGTATCTTTAATTGTGTTTTTAGTTTTCATTGCTGAAATCGGTATTCCCTTCTACTCCATTCAAAACCGATTTCTTTGCTGTGCTTGGTTCGTTATATGTGCAAATTTCTAGCAGTGTCGAAATTGAATTTTAATACATAGCTATTGGGATCTAATTTTGGTGTGAAAAGACTCGTTGGAAATCTGCACCTGTTAGGTTTCCGAATAAAAAAGAATCAAGTGATTCGGACACCGAAGTCAAAAGATATAGCCGATTTACTAAATTGTGTTTTCTGCCAAATTCTGCACAATTTCTACCATGTCAAAAATTGAATTTTAATATATAGCTACTGAAGTCCGTTTTGAGTGAAAAAGGATCCGTTGGAAAGCTGTGTTTGTTGGGCTTCCGAATCAAAAAGAATCAGTCGATTCGGAGTTAAGAGTAAAAAGTTGTGATCAAAACACTAAACTGTGTTCATAGTAAAAAAAAAAGGAGAAAAGAGAAAATTCCAAAAAAAAAAAAGGAATTCGATTCTGCAAATACAAAAATATATAGAAGTATTTGCACCACAAAAGTCAGATTAATCAAGGAAGCGAATTGAAGTGTGATTGGATATTAAAATCAGAACTGAAATTGAATTTGTTTGAGTCCTTTCGAGTCAATTTGAGCTTTCTTTGATTCCTTGAAATTGCCTTCTACTCTATTTGCTATTTGTTTGATTGCTTGTTCTTGCAATTACTCAAATATCAAGTGTCACCATTCTTTCAGTGCTAGTTGTCTTTGAGAGTCTTCTTGGAAGCCTTTTTCTTGAACTCTTGAGTCTTACTAACACTTGAACAATTGCAGGGATTATTTGAGTGAATTTTGTGAGAGTATTAGAGAGTTCAAACACGAGAGTAAACACGTGAGGGAGTGCTAGGATTAGTGCAATTTTACGTTTCTTTCGTGTTGTGAATTTACAGGAATTACAGAATGTCTTACACGCAATGGTCTAAGGGGTGAGATTATGAGGATGATGCCTATCCGAGGCAAGGGCAGCATGATAGGCGTGAAAGGAGGAAGATCTCGGTTGGTTTGAGAGATAAGGCCGAGACATATAACAACGGTGAGTCAAGGGTAAGACTTCCGCCTTTTGAAGCAGTGTACAATCCGAATGCTTACTTGGATTGGGAGCGAGATGTACAATCTATTTTTCGCTATCATG
Organism: Viola odorata; assembly: GCA_963691705.1. NCBI lineage: Eukaryota > Viridiplantae > Streptophyta > Magnoliopsida > Malpighiales > Violaceae > Viola > Viola odorata. The sequence continues at coordinate 49,887,493 of OY829537.1, read as the reverse complement.
ATTATTCGGAAAGGAAGAAACTAGAGCTAGCAGCTGCTGCGTTTAGTGGAGACGTTAGATGTTGGTGGGAACAGACAAATCTTAAGCGAGCCAACGCGAGGGAGGTACCAATTGAGACCTGGAATTTCATGAAAGCGGTCATGAGACATCATTTTGTCCCTACTCACTTCAGCCGTGAGCTTCTCTGAAAGTTGGAGACCTTGACACAAGGAAATAAGAGTGTTGAAGAGTACTTTAATGAGATGGAGATTGCTTTGGAGAGAGCACAAGTCAAGGAGACCAAAAAGGAGACGATGGCAAGATTCTTTGAAGGCATCAACCGAGAGATAACTAATCCACTGTATTATACTGAGTTCTTCTACTTAGAGGATATGTTAGAAACGGCGATCAGTATAGAGAAGCAAAGGAAGAAGAGGTCTCTTTATCCTAGTATCAGGCCTACTAAGTCAAAGGCGAAAGATGAGGAGCAAAAGCGAGTTGTGAAAGCTTATGCCGAGTCTGAATTCATAAGGGATATTGAGAGAGAAAGAGGAGAGTTGAGCGCTGAAAAGAAAGAGAGAAATAACGAGGAAAACAACCCCCATGAAAAGAGTGAGCATGGGAAAAGAGAAAGTGAGGAAAACAACCCGCATGAAAAGAGTGAGCATGCGTTAGTTGGCATTGTTACAAAAGGAGAGGAGAGTGATTATGCCATAGGGAGAGGAGTGAGGAACACACTTGGTGTGTACAAAATCTGTTTTGGCGCAAGCCACCAAAAACTGAAATTTTGGCCATTGCGCTTCAAGTTCACTAACCCTAACCCATTTGCTTTCCTTTCTAGTGTTGTTTTACCTCATGTGCAGAGAAAGAAGAGAGTATTGGCAGAAGAGGAGCCTCTTACCTTACTGCCAAGAGGAGGGAAAGAGCCTTGCGCAACCATGGTGCCCAGTTCGGCAAACCCTAACCGAAAGGGTATGGTATGGTCCTCTCCCCTAAGGAGCGATTTGTGTGAGTATATGAACATCATTAATTCTTATGCTTCTGATTATAAAATTAATTTAATTGATGATGGTTATATGCAAGAACCGAAGGTCAAGTCATATACCTTTGAAATTTACTCGCGAAAGCGAAAACAGTTTGGTATGTTGGCTAGACCGAGAGACATGGATTGTGTTGTCTCTAACACATATTTAATTGGATTCTCACATATTTTTACATTAGATAACTATGCTGTTAAGTGTGAATTCCATGAAAATTTTGTGTTTAAGTCGATAGGATTTGGAGGAGCTCTTTTCAGACGTAATCGCTTATATCGGTCGCATGATCTTTTGTAAAATTTTGATGAGCATGATATGTTTGAGGATTGTGTGATGAGCTGCTGTTTTATTATTAACTTAACTCTTAAGGATGTTATTATTTCATATGTTGTTCCTTGGAGTCTTGTTAGTAATCAAACGAAGAAGTCCTTTAGCGACTTAGGTCAAGAATCGTGGCAAACATTGAGTGCGCCAATAAAGCGAAATTTATCCTTGCCACCACATTCTTGAGACAACCAGAGATGGAGGAGAGAGCTCTTGGAGCTGTAAGACATGTGACAATTTGTAAGTATGAGTCTACGTGGAAGGAATATTTTTCGTTTCTTTTATGCACTTACTACCTTTTCATATACGCTATTATCTTTGGTGTGTTATTGAAACACATGTGTGATTTTCTTCTTATGACATTATTCGATTTAATATTGCTGCCTTTGAGTGTATTATTTAGTATAAGTGGCAGCCAAGAGATCGAAGTAATGAGGATAGCCCATGGACAAGCCAAGCGCTATGGTGCGCGTTTGAGTGTCAAGATGACAACTTTGGGAAACCATGGAAGCATGAGTGGATCCTTCAAGATAAGAGCTTGGGTTTGGCAGCACTTACGCCGGAGACGGTCCCTAAACCAAGTTCAAGCAAGAGTAGCCGCTTGGAGCAATCAACTTACTCGACGCTTTGACATGTTCAAAGACATTGCCGCCAAGTTGAATTTACAAGGTTGGTATGGTTCGATTTGTGCTTACTTTGATATTACTAACTTAAGGTATTGTGGTGCAGGTCTAGGTACAGATTCGAGGTCGAATCTTTTCGAAGGGAGAGGGAATGATGCGAATCCTCACACATACCTTAGCACATCATGTGTCTTACCCTTGAAGCGCAAGAGATGGCGACTAAGGAAGCACGAGAGATGGTGAGTATGCTTTGAGCATATAATGGGGAAGCTTTCCTGGACAGATTATACTGAGCAAGATTCGAGGAGGAATCTTTCCGAAGAGGGAGGGAATCATACGATCCCAAGATGTATCACGCGACTACATGGACAAAAGCGTCAAGACATGATGGAGCAGATGGAGTCCGATCAGAGGTCCGAAAGACTTGATGGAAACCTCTATGTGTTATGTTTATTGTGTCCAAGTGTCAGAGCATTCGGACAAGTAGATCTCAAGGAGATTCAAGATGACAATCTCGCACACAGCAGTTCTAGGCGCAGACACAATAGGCAACTTCATCGGAACATAGCTGGTGCTGTACAGGTCCAAATCGTGCGATCAACCACGCGTTGGAAACTTCAGGATGTTAGCTTTCATTTGGGACAAGATTTCTCTTATTTGGCCCAGCGGTTTAAAATTTATGGAAGTCTACATTATGGTGCGCAGTCTGTCCGCGAGACAACATACAACTTGAAGTTTCGGCCCAAACCTTGGCCCGATGATGGAGAACTCGACATGAGCTGCTGGAATGTATTTAATTATATTCATATTTACTTTAATTAGTTAATTAGTTAATTAGCTAATTAGTTTCCTTAATTAATTAGTTAAATAATGGCAGCAACTTATGTTTCCATTTATTTAATTAATTAGTTAATTAGTTTCCTTAATTAATTAGTTAAATAATGGCAGCAACCTTTGTTTCCATTTATTTAATTAATTAGTTAATCAGTTTATTTAAATTAGTTAATTAAGTCAATTACCTTATTTAGAACTCCTACTTGCAATCCGATTAGGGTTTCTTGTGTAAAGACATGGTTTTGTCTCCTTTTAAAGGTGGCTGTTATTTTGATAAAATTGAGACTTCTCTCTTCAAATCTCTGCCCATTGTTCATCAATTGAACCTTGTTCCTTCTCAAGTCCGCAATACTCGAGTCGTCAAACAAGTAAACCCGAAATTGCATCCTACTTGTTGTCTGCCCTAGGTTGATATCCACAAGGGATATAAGCGTAGTGATTCGACAAGGATCCTCTCTTGTTCAGACTTAGGTTGGCTGTTGCTTAGCGTTCAACAGGCTTACGTTGTCTAAGTGAGTTATCTTCTTCCGCATTGAAATCCTTCTTTGAACAACGATCAGATTTGGTGCTTCGAATCCTAAGCAACTAGGATCGTATCACGTGAGGAGCAAGCTTGAAGGAGGCTCGCTATTTATAGGCGAATTAAGTCGGTCGGAGGCGATGACGTGTTGACGAGTAGTGGTAGGAGCGGTTGTGTGGCTGTGAATCGTTAGAAGCTTCGAGTTCTGCTGGTGGCATTGGAGGGACGATCGATGAGAGATTTGATCGTGGATGGATGTGGACAAGCCTGTTCTCGCCTCTGTGCATGAACCTAGGTGAGGAAGATGGCCTAATGGGTGGAAATTCTGGAGCTGTTTGATCTAGTCTGACTTTCTTGGTCAACCGGATCAACGGTGATGATGGAATGCTTATTTCCTATTTAATTATTCGATTCAAGCTATTGGTACGAGCAATCTCGCCTGAAAATGAACAGAAACTAGAACAGAAATCGTTAAAATGTAGAATAAAATAAAATGAAATTATTAGTACACAGTAAGTGGCAAAAAGTTCGATCATTAGTCTCGAGAATTTTACTCGGAACCGATACGAGTTCGAATGGGAAAAGCGATAAAAATGCGAAAAAACTATGTAATAAAATTTAAATGACATTAAGAGTAAAAATAAATAACAGATTGACGAAAATAAGCAGATATATGATTTTTAGAAAATTGATATTAGAAATGCGAAAATGTTTTGATGAAAAATTTAGAAATTAAAAATCGGGTAGCAATAAGACTCAACAAAGAAAGGCACACAAATGAAGACTCAAAAGCAAAAGAAGGAAAATAGAAAATAAACAAGACTACTGGAAGTCAAAGTGTTAAATCAGCCCAATCCGTTTGACTTTGTTTTGCTCTCTTGATATAGTTCTTTTTCTCATTTCTTTTCTTTCTTTTTCTTTTTCTTTTTTTTGTAAGAGAATTTGTCCTTTCCGCCTACAACTGTCAGGTGTTGTTTTGACAAAAGGAGAATAGGACAATGGTCCCTATTTTGATAATTCTTTTGCGTGTCACCCAAAAAGAGGTAATTTGTTTAAAAAATACAATAAAATGGAAATGAATGGCTGGAATAGATCAAACACCTTTAACCAACTCAAGAACGCTCAAGAACACATTCAAATGTTCTTAATTGGAAATTTCAGATTGATGCAAAGCTTGAAAAAAAAAACAAATAGCTAATCATGGTATTGTGGATTTGACACAAAAGACAACACAACAAATTTAACCAAGAAGGAAGAAGAAAATTCGGTTGAAAATCAATAAAAACTGGTCAACCCGATGAACACCAAGAACACCAAAAATCTGAAAATTTCGTAACTCACAAATCCAGTGCTCAAATGGTTTAAAATTTCACCAATAGCTAATTCAACTCAAGATCAACGCGGATCTTATAACAATAATGATTTTCTGACAAAAATTTATTTAGATTGAAATGAAAATCAGAATCCCAACTGATAACTCAAAGCAGCAAAGCTCCGCTACCATATGACGCGATCCGAGTTCCCTTTCGAAGAATCGGATGTGTTTGAGCTTTACAGCTATGGATCTAGCTCGAGTTATCAATTAAAACCCAGTGGTGGTTTACGAATAGATTGGATGATTGATTATAGATATCCTGAAAATTGTATAAGGATTTAACACACAAACAGTAAATTAAAGGTTGAAGACTGTGGATCTTTTACTTGCAATGAATCAAGTCGTCTTCTGGACTTGATTCTCATAAGGTGAGTTTCTGGTGTTTAGAGGGAGGAATATTCTCTACGCAAATAATAAACACTTCACACAAAAACTGCCTAAAATGAAAGAAGAGTTGGCTATTTATACTAGTAAGTACAGCTGGATCCGCCAGTCTCCTGATAGGTCTTCCCTGTAACCATCTCCAAGGATTTCAGTTTTGCTGATGGCTCTTGGCGACACTTCTGAAGGCTTCCGGTATTTGGCATTTTCCGGATAAGAGGCTCGTTCCCGATAACATATATTCCTGGTAACTTCCCCGAAGACGTTTGTTTGTTGAGCGTTCCCAGCATCCCTCGTGGAGGTTTCCGGAAGATGATGGTTCCGCCATGATACGCAATCACCGTTAATGTCCGTTTCTCAGGACATTATCCTTCTGTCTTTATCTCTGCCGTTTTCCATAGCGTTAGATTCCTGGCCATGCTGTGGGTTATTAACCCTTTTGGCGGCATCTCCTGCTCTTCAAGCGTTATCATAGTCGTGATCACAACACCCGGATATGTCTAACACAATATCTATGCTCCACCTCCTTTAAGACATTGTCAAATATAGTTTGCAAACCCTGCATCATAAAGCAAAAGTGAAACATAGAATAATACAACATAATAATCACACAAAAGCATGGGTGTTTAGTGCAAATTACTTTTTTCCTGTCAAACATAATGCACCATCCTTCCAGTAGATCAATGTCATCTTGTAACCTCTGAAAAAGCCACAACCAGTTATCTTTGCATTCTAAATCCACTACTACCCATGCAATAGGAAATATGTTATCATTTGCATCTTTTCCTATTGTTGACAGCAAATACCCCTTGAATGTCCCTTTAAAATGACAACCATCAATGCCAATAAAAGGCCTACATTCTTTAAAGAATCCTTCCTTATAAGCTGCAAAACACATGTACATCCTTTGAAAAATACCACGTGGAGCAGTTATTTAACTGTGATACCACGATTAGATTGTTTGATAGCCTCGGCATAACCCCACAACAACTTATATTACTCAACATGCTCTCCCTCAATAATAAACTAGGCTATTTTCTTTTCTTAGCCCTCATCATCTTATAATGTGAAACTGTAACAAATTTCTCTCTACTCACCCTATTTGCCGGGATCTCCAAATCAGTATCAATATTATTCTTGAAGTCTGCCAAATATGTGTGAGCAATCCAACTGGCACTTGCTTTACTGTGTACTTGGTCCTTTTCACAGTAGTGAACACCGTTGAAGGATTTGATCTGGAAGCAGCTCATGTCTGGTTATGGTGAAGCATGTATTCGCCATCCATATCTATTCTTGGAATGGGCAGTGATCCTACTCTTCTCAAATCTATAATCATGTCCAATCTGTAGTGAGTATGCCTTCAAAACCTTCCTAAAAACATAAGGAGTGGCAACCTTCATTCCAATTTCCAATTTAATTTCTCCCTTCATATCTCTACTCTCATTGAATTCTGTGTATTTCATCTTCATTTGTTTCCTTTCCTCCTCACTGTGTGAACATTTAGGACTATCTAATCTATCACTGTCCTCATAATCAGTTTCTACATTAGGCATACCTAGACCAAAAGTTTCCACTGGTGGCCTATTAACCCCGTCACTTCTCCATTGCTCAACATTATTATGCTGATTTGTTGCTCTAAAAGTCCTCCATATTTACTCCCTTAGTCATGTCATCAAACAAATCCTCTTCTCCCTCATCTTCAAAATCAATAAAGTCATTACGCTCTTTAGATTCAATACTGCAACCATCCTCTTCCCATTGTAAGTTATGTTATAAGAATTGTCATGACTATGTTCATCATCTCTATCACCTTTATTTTCATGACTCTCTACTAGTGCTTTCCCTTTCTCTACCTTCCTTGAGTCTGTCTCAATTGATGCACCTTGGCTCCCCTCAGTAGCTTCATCTCCAAGCCCATTGAAACTAAAGTTTCTGCACTTACGCCCTTCATGGTCTGAATTGGGTCTAGCTCTAGCCCCATTATCAACTCTTAACTCTTGCAATCCCTCTACTTAAATCCTCTCATCATAGTCTATAGTGATACGATCCTAGTTGCCTAGAATGCGCTTTCTGATGTTCTAGTTCAAAGTTTGGATTTCAATGCGGAAAATTGATAGAACTCTCTTGACAACGTAGACCTGCTAGCCGCAACCACTAGCCAACCTAGTTCGAACAAGGGAGGTTCCTTGGTCGAATCACTAGACCTATATCCCTTGCGGATATCGACCTATGGCAAACGAACAAGTGGGGTTGAACTTTCGGGTTTTACTTGTGATTTTAATCGAGTGTTCGGACTCAATTAAAGACAAGGCTCTTGCAAGAACAATTTGAGAAATACTCTCTGTATTTAATTATCAAAATTAGGTCTATTTTACAATGAGCACAAAAGGCTCTATATATAGGCAAAGCCTACTACAAGTTTAACTATAACTAGTATTTCTAATTAGACTAGAAGTAGGAGTTCTATCTAAGAAATAACTCTAATAACTTAAAAAACTAATTAATAAATACAATAAATACATTCTAGAACATCCTAGAAGCATTCGCATCATCAGGCCAAGGTTTGGGCCCAATCTTCCAAGTCGCGGGCTGCTCGCGTTCACACTGCGCAGTAGAATGTCTCATCAGGCTATCTTTTGATCCACTCGAGCAATTGGGCTGAAAATTATCCCATTCGGAAGCTAACATCTTAAAATAGTGAGAAGGGTCCTCTCTTCCTGGTCCAGGCCTCACAGGTCTGAAATAAATCAAACGGCGTTGACTGACGAGTTTTGAAGTCATTATCCGCGTAGGATTGCTGTCAACGAAAATGTCTCGAGTCATAACATCCAAACGGCTCGTGAGTTTGAGTTGAAACTTGGTCACAATGAAGAGAACATCCTGAGGTTTCATAAACATGTTCAATAGCACGATTCGGACTTCTGTAGCTCTGGTTGGGTTCAGACAAAGTCACCTGTTGCGTCTGCGCCCAGAACTCCTGCGTGCGAGATTGTCATCTCGAACCTTTTTGAGATCTACTCGTCCAATGAAACTTGGACACAACCTTCCTAAGACTCCGTTCTGGATCTTTGATTGAAGCCGTTCTTCCATGGGTCGAGTCGGATGGAAGTCAAACCTTGCGCTAGGTGCCTCCATGTCATCCTTCGCGTGATGGCTTGATAAAGCAGCGTCTCCTGCCTTGTCTCTATGTATATAGGTTACATTAACCTCACTGGATGCTTTGCAACATCTTGGGCTCGACGCTTTAGGTTGATTGGTCTTGGTCGCACGGCGTGCGCGCGTTGTGCGTGCGCTAGGGCTAGCCTCGGGGCTAGGATCGTATCATATAGCAGTTGCACCAACCCTGTCATTATCTGAACTAACATCATCACAACTTTCTACCATAACTTCATCTCTATCCACTGAATCATCTCCAAATGTCTGCAATAAAGGAACAACCCCTACTTCATCTTCAGCATTAACCCCTGTAGCATTAGACCCTGCAATATCAGAACCTACATCCATATCATCAACCCTAACAGAATCACCCCTACTTTATTTGCCATTTTTTCATCATTATTGTCTATATTCTTAACAAATGTAGGAGTGTTGACGCCATGCTCCACATACACTTCAAGTGTGTCCTCACCAATTCTTAGCATCTCAGTAATGATCCTCTACATATGCTTCTCCTTCCTTAAACCCTTAATGCTCTCTTCCATTTCTTCTCATAGATATTTACAATCATAATGTAGAGCATTAAAGTATCCTTTCGTTACCATTGTATCAATTATGTTTGCTAGGGTAAGTTCTTCATGATCAATCCAAAAGCTATTAACCACAACATCTACATACATCAACTTTGGAACTAGGATCCATGTTCCACCCACGAAGATTTTCACATTAAAAAGCATCATATTGTGGAATTCCAGTATAGTTTTAGCAACGGTGAAAGAAATATTTATGCATTTATTCCAATTTATTACAAACTCTCAAATATGGTAAGTAGGACCAAAACTCCAAATGGTGAAAAGAATAATATCATGGTCAAAAACTTTTCAGTTTGTCAAACAGATGACAACCACCAAAAAGGAATCTCTTTTATGACACTACCCGGTACAAAACACAACATTATAGATCTAAACCGCCTAATAAGACAACATACAAAAAAGACAAAAGCAAAATGTGAGAAGATGAAGAAAACTCAATGCATATTTGTTTATTTAAAACCTTAATTGAATTAAATATGTAAGCAAACACTTATTTCAAGGGAAACACTTGTATCGTTGTCATTAAGGCGAGAAAAGACTTATCACTAACCTTTCTTCTGAAACGGAGTCACTCCTCCACAAGCAGTTGTCCTTATCCCTTTCCTTTGTTCGCCTTACAGTCACAGAGGAAAGTCACCCTTATTCCCTTCCTTCCTTTATCGCGTTCCTTCCTTTTTCCTTCCACCAATCGTCTCTTGTACTTTATCTTCAAACTTATGTTCCAAGCCATAACTTAATCGCCTTCCTATTCTTCACTGTCTTCCCTTCCACTCTCTCACTCTTGATTTGATGTCCAGCAACGTTTTGAGTTTTATGTTTTTTTTAATGCCCAACAATGTACCCATTTTTCTTTTTGCAAACTAAATTCAAATTTGAAATTTGAAATTTAAAATTCATTTTAATTAATTATTGGGAATTTGACCGGCCTAACAGTAGGTTGAAACTAGCTATAATGGGTGACAACTAACACTCCTGTAAGTCAAATTGGTAAAAAATGGATGGAAAGATGAAACTTATCAAAACAGATATTAAAAATCTACAAATGAAAAATACAAAATTAAACATAAGAATTATGATGTTAGAACAAAAGGAAGAACAAACTAAAGAATTAGAAGAATTAAATCAAGAAATAAAAAATGAAGCTTTAGGAATTACCGAAGAAAATTATTTAAATGCGATCTCTAGAATAGAATTACAAAAATAGTATATTAATATAGATTTAGTTATAAACAAAGAATTTCATATAAATGTATGTGCCTTAGTGGACACAGGTGCAAATCAAAACTGTATCCAAGAAGGGTTAATACCTACCCAATACTATGAAAAAACTAAAGAAAGATTATACGGAGCTAATAGGTCTAAACGTCAAATTAATTATAAACTCTCTAATGTAAACATATGTAATAAAGGATTTTGTTTTAGAAACTCATTTATATTGGTAAAAGATTTAAACTAAGGAATAATATTTGGAACTCCTTTTATTACTCATATATACCCATTTAAAGTAGATTATGAAGGGATAAAAACTAGAATTCTTAATACAGATATTTGATTTCAATTTATACAAAAACCAGAACAAAGAGATGTCAATATATTAAAAAATTACTCTTTTTCAAAAAAATATTATGTTAATACAAAAGAAAAATATTTACACTTTTTAACAAAAGAAATAAATTACAAACGAATTGAAGAAGAATTACAAAACCCCAATAATCAGGAGAGAATCACAAGGTTTCAAAATTTATTTGAAAAGGAAGTATGTGCTGAACTTCCAAATGCTTTTTGGAATAGGAAAAAACATGTAATAGAACTCCCTTAAGAAAAATAATTTCATGAAAAGAACATACCTACTAAAGCTAGACCCATACAAATGAATGAAGAATTATTAGAATACTATAAATAAGAAATAAATACATTATTAAAAATGAAACTTATTAGACCAAGTAAATCCCCATGGTCTTGTGCCGCTTTTTATGTTCAAAATTAAGCAGAACTAGAAAGAGGAGCTCCAAGATTGGTCATTAATTACAAACCTTTAAATAAGGTATTACAATGGATTAGATGTCCTATACCAAATAAAAGAGATTTAATTAAGAGATTAAATGGAGCAACTATATTTTCAAAATTTGATATGAAATCAGGATTTTGGCAAATCCAAATTGCTGAAAAAGATACATATAAAACTGCATTCACAGTACCATTTGGTCATTATGAATGGAATGTAATGCCATTTGGATTGAAAAATGCTCCTTTAGAATTTCAAAACATGATGAATGATATTTTAAACCCTTATACAAAATTTACTATAGTATATATTGATGACGTATTACTTTTCTCGAAATCTATAACTAAACATTTTAATCATTTAAATAAAATATTAAAAATATTAAAAGAAAATGGACTAGTGGTATCGGCCTTTAAACTAAAATTATGTCAAACTAAGATAATATTCTTAGGATTTGTTATTTATCAAGGAATATTAAAACAAAAGGATTCAGACAAATAATAATTAATTAGATATTGCTTTGGGATATGGATTGCATCACAAAAGAATTATTCAACAATCAAGAAAGAAATTTTATCTATAGTATTATGTATACCAAGTTTTCAAGATGACTTATTCAATAAAAGATTTTTATTAAGAATTGATTGCAAAAGTGCAAAATATGTTTTAGAATATGATGTTAAAAATATAGTTTCAAAACAGATTTTTGCCAGATGGCAAGCAATACTATCAAACTTTGATTTCAAAATTGAATTCATCAAATGAGAAAATAATTCTTTACCTGATTTTTTATCTCGTGAATTTTTACAGAGGAAAGTTTAATGTCAAACCAGAAAGACCCAAACAAGAAAACCAAGACATCTTATGCCATGAACATACCTATTACTCCAATCAAATTTGAAACACTTAGACCCCGTTCATCTAGAACTATTAATGCACAACTTATTACTCCAAATTATTTTCTTCTACCAAAGTTCATCAGAAAATCAAAAATTTCCGGCAAATTATGTTCAAGCAATGCAGGTCCAACCCCAAAAATCTCCTGCTTCTATCTCTAGCAGACCCACTCTAAACCTTCTCGGAACTTTTCCTACAGGGTCAACACAAACAAAACCCTTAGAAACCAACCAAGGCCCAATCACAAAACCAGTAGTAAAAACTATCAATTATATTGAACCAGAACATGGAGTTGAACTCAAATCTATTATTTCAAATATGTTTCCAAAAGACTTTTTATTCGTCCCTGATTCCCTAGAGAAAAATAGAGTGTTCTATGAGTTCATCCTTATAGACACTGATTTAGTCAAAATTACTCATATTGAAGACCCTAACATACCTGGAAGATACTCTTATTCCAAATGCAAAATTTTAAGAGTATTAACATTATCTTACTGGAATCTGAACCCTTTCACCGAAAAAACATTATCTCAACCCTTTATCCCGAAAGGATTCAACTACTATGACTACCAAAAGGCATGACATCATGCTTTTCTTTATTCAAACTCTCATCACTCCTGATTCTTCCATTTTCATAATGATATATATCCCTAGAAGATTTCCTCATTGGTTTCATCAATGGTGAAAATATTTTGGAGCATCAGAACTTGCATATCCATCCTACCACAATCAGAGAAGGATATGAAATTTTCCAACAAAAATATTCATTCCAAACTATTCCAAAGTTAATGTCATTCACACTTATGTTTAAAATACCCTGGATTCTCTATTGGAATTTTGGTTTTGTTGATCGAACAGCTACAGAACCACTTTTACTGGCCAGAAGATGGAAAGTGAAATGGGGGAAAACTTTTTTGCCAAATCAAGCATGCAAAAACACCGTATTAAAGAAACTAGTAGAAACTACTTTTTCAAACCCTACTCCTCACGAACCATCTATTTTCCTTTCTTCCAAAAGTCGGTTGCAAGCACACTTAGCCGCTGCCTCATCTAAACAAAAATATAATAAAAAAATTAAAAGAAGCATTTTCCCAATTAGGAGACAAAGATGAAGAAGTATCATCAGCGACTCCACAAAACTCTGATCCTGATTATGATCCAGACATGATGGTAGAAGTATATCCAGAACTAAAGTAAGGTTTAGAGAGAGAGAGAGAGAGAAATGAAAATTTTCAAGTGGCAAGAGAAGAAATCTAGCAGACTCTCAATTATCAGAAAACACAAAACAGACAACTTTATTTATCCAAAGTATGAAAAGAAGATGTTCAAGAGGAAGCCTATCCCACTATTTAAAAGGCAAAACACGTGGCAAAATGGGCACCTTATGCTGAAAGTGATACAATGCATTATTCATAACAAACAAAACCCTTGGTAGGAGTATCTTCAAAATCTGAATCTGACAAATAGTATTGATAGAGCAGATGGAGTCCGATAGAGCAGATGGAGTCCGATCAGGGATCACAAAGGCTTGATGGAAACCTCTATGTGTTATGTTTATTGTATCCAAATTTCAGGACGTTTGGACGAGTGGATCATTCAAAAGATCAAGCCAACATTTTCGTTGACAGTAGTCCTACGCAGACAAGGACTCTAAGATGCATCAGGCGACTTCGTCCGAATCTAGCCGGCGTTGTACGAGTCCAAATCGTGCGATCGACCACGTTTTAGAAACGTCAGGATGTTAGCTTTCGTTTGGAACACGTTTCCGCCCATTTGGCCCAGTGGTTTGAAAGTTATTCTAGTCGACATTATGGTGCACAGTGTGTACGCAAGACAACATACCACTTGAGGTTTCGGCCCAAACCTTGGCCCGATGATGGAGAACTCGACATGGGCTGCTGGAATGTATTTAAATATATTTATATTTACTTTAATTAGTTAATTATTTAATTAGTTAATTTCCTTAATTAGAACTCCCACTTCTTATCAGATTAGGGTTTGCTTATAAAACTCTACATAAGGAGCCGCTTGGTCTCCTTATTCAGATGGCTGTTATTTTGATTAAATTGAGACTTTGTTCTTTCAAATTTCTGCCCATAATTCAAGTGCTGAACCTTGTTCCTTCTTAAGTCTGCAATACTCGAGTCGTCAACAAGTAAAATCGAAATTGCATCCTACTTGTTCGTCTGCCCTAGGTTGATATCCACAAGGGATATAGGCTTAGTGATTCAGCCAAAGACCCTCCCTTTTTCAGACTAGGTTGGCTGGTTCTTAGCGATAAGCAGACTTACGTTGTCTAGGCGAGTTATCTTATTCCGCATCGAAATCCATCTTTAAGCAATGATCAGAATTATATATTACGTATCCTACGCAACTAGGATCGTATCAAGTATCCAGCTCATCAAAGAACAAGGCCAATTCTTATCTGTAAACATTGGTGTTTTTGGGCTTGATGGGCTTAGAAGGATAAAGGAGTTTGGATGTATTGGGCCTCAGGGACTCAAATTTGTTTGGAGTTAAGGGTATGTTCATGGTATATGATGCCTTTGACTTCTTACTAGGATCTCTTTTGTTTGACATTATGTTTTTCCCTGCAAAAACTCTCGAGATAAAAAATCTGGTAGAGAATTATTATCTCTTTTCATGAATTCAATCTCAAAATCAAAGTTTGATAGTAAAGCCTACCACCTGGAGAATATCTCTTTAGAAATAATATTTTGAACATCCTTTTCTAAAATAAATTTTGTACTTTGACAATCAATTCGTAGTAAAAATCTTTTGTTCATCACTAAGTCTATATTAACATACGATTTTTGAAATTCTATTCTTGAAATAGTGTTTAGATAATTTTCTTCGGTTATTCCTAAGGCTTCATTGTTTATTTCTTGATTTAGTTCTTCTACAGTATGTGTCTGAGCTGTAGCATATTTTGAAAACCTTACTTATGAAGTTCTTGTATTTGAAGCCCCTGCATTTGAAGTCCCTTCAGGTGGTAAACTGCTTGCATTTCTAGCAAACCTTGCACTTGTATTGCTCTTAGATTTTTGTCCTTGTGGATTTTCTTGCTTTGCTTTTGCTACGATTCCCATTTCCTCCACCATTTTGTTGTAAAGACAAATAAGTAGCATTACATTAATAATTTCTCAATCACATTAATCAAACTTGTTTCTCTAGTGGTAGCGGATCCCGGTTGCTCTCATGTCAAGAGGGGGTAGAGGTAAGGATATTATTCTTTCTTTACTTCTTGCAACAGGAGATGGCTCATTTGGGTGCTTGGTCAGTCAGTAAATTCGTTGGTTAGCCCAGGAAGAGGTGGTCCCGACCAAATAGCAAATCTCTTGGTGTAGGAATCAAGAAGAGTAATATTTTTTTCTTGATCTTTAATTGAAATATTGGAATAAAGCTTTGTTACTATGAAGAGAATTGGAAAGTTCTTTGGAAGTTCTAGAAAAAGCAATTAGACTAATAATGAACATATAATAGATAATAGTCTAGAAGACTATAATCGTCAAGAAGTACATATTTAAAAAACTGAACAACTACTAAGAAATTGGACAATTCCAAAAGAACCTAAGAGAAAAGTATATCAAATTGGAATATTTGAATTATTTCAAGATTATCTAATACAAATGACAGAACAAACAATTCCCATATATTCTCAAGATGAATCAATTCAATTAATTGAAATGCACCAAATTGAAGAATTTAGACGAAAGTATAAATTCTTACACATAGGACTAATTCAACTTGCAGTTAAACCTTTGCATAGGCAAGGTCTTGACTCTCCTATACTTATGTGCCTAAGAGATGCAAGATTTCTAAAATTCGATGATTCACTTTTAGCCGTATTTCAGTCAAACAAGGTTAAAGGACCAAGCTATCTTAACTGTTATTCAGATTTTACGGTAACTTTGTTCGATCCAAGCATATCAAAAACTTTAATTCTAAACATTCAGACACTAGATAATATGATTGAAAATTCAAGAAATATTGCATTAAAATATAGAATATATTAAAAAGTTATGTCCACAAATATAAGTCCAAAAGCCATAAAGCACTCTCCTAAAAATGAAACGCTCCTAATAGAGGCTAATACAGAACACGCCATGATACAAACTCCTAAACTATTATAATGGAATCAAGTAACATTTCCTAATGAATGAGTCTTGCCCAAAGCAAACAAGGCACATGCGGATGAGGAGAAAGTGTAGGAGGTGTAAGTGTAAGTGTAGGAGGTGTTCAAGTAGATGAGGAGAAAGTGAAGGTCATCAAGGAGTGGTCGTAACCTAAGAACGCAAGCGAGGTTAGGTCCTTTCATGGCCTAGCTAGCTTCTACCGGCGCTTAGCACCTAATTTCTCCACCATTGTCGCGCCACTCAATGAGTTTACTAAGAAAAATGTGACATTTGAGTGGGGCGAAAGGCAAGAGAAAGCCTTCTAAGAGCTCATGGATCACCTCATGCGTAGCTCAATCCTATCACTTCTTGATTTCAACAAGGCCTTTGAGCTTAATGTGATGCTAGTGAAATTGGCATTGGGGTCGTACTCACCCAAGAAGGACACCCCATTACCTACTTTAGTGAGAAGCTCAACGACGCCCAATTAAACTACTCCATTTATGACTGCGAATTTTATACCCTTGTGAGAGCACTCATGGTGTGGGAACACTATCTCTTTCCAAACCAATTTGTCATCCACACTTATCATTTGAGCTTGAAATACCTTCAAGGACAAACGAAGCTTAACAAGAGACACGCCAAATAGATGGAGTTTATCGAAGCCTTTCCCTATACCATCAAGTACAAACAAGGGAAACAAAATATTGTGGTCGATGCACTATCTTGGAGGTACGTACTCCTATCTTCTCTTGATGCACATATTTTTAGTTTTTCGCATTTGGTTGACTTGTATAGATGATGATTTGCGTGACATATACTTAGCTTGCGATGGAGGTCCCCATTTGCATTTTGTCAAGCATGAAAAATTCTTGTTCAAACATAAACGACTATGTATACCTAAATCTAGCATTCGTCAATTGAATGGTCATTTCGCCGTTACAAAAATTTTGCATGCATTGAAAGTGCATTTCTTTTGGCCGAAAATGAAAATATATGTGAAAAAAATCATTGATAGGTGCCTTGTGTGTAAGAGAGCTAAATCTGAGTCAATGCATCATGCGTCTTACATGCCATTACCCATAGCCAGCCATCCTTGGATGGATTTATCAATGAATTTTATTTTAAGGCTGCCAAGGTCTAGTCATGAAAATGATTCCATCTTTGTTGTTGTTGATCGCTTTTCTAAAATGGCTCATTTCATCCCGTGTGCAAAAACTCATGATGTTATTAGTATTTATTCTTTCAACATGTGGTGCACTTGCATGTTATGCCTAGGAGCATTGTGAGTGATCGAGATACTAAATTTTTAAGTCATTTTTGGCGCACATTGTGGGCGAAGCTAGGCACTAAACTTCTCTTCTCTACTACTTGTCATCCTCAAACGGATGGTCAAATGGAGGTATTGAATAGAACTTTAGGGTCGTTGCTTTGAGTCATGGTGGATAAACATGACAATAAATTGGAAGATAACATTACTATCATCCACCGAATCAATGACAATGCTTATGTCCTTGATTTACCAAGTGAGTATGGGTCCATTAGTAATTCTTTCCACATTAATGACTTGACATTTTTCCATGCAGGAGAGGACAAGCTTAAGGATATGGATTCGAGGATGAATCCTTTCAAAGGAAGAGGAGATAATACGATCATACCCATGTCTACCTTAAGCCTCGAAGACATGTCGCCTCAAGGACCTATCACCCGTAGCATGGTGAAGAAACTTACTTTGTGGATTGAAGCCAAGATGGGCAAGAATTTGCTCCAGCATGAAGGCCGAACTTTAATGATGGTCGCACACCATGTCGGGGGCCGATAAGCGTAACGGTATGTCGTTAGTGTCCTTAACAGCATACCGTTAGGCCCAGTTTTATTTGGCGAAGTGTTGGAATTTTCTGAAAATTCAAAGTTGAAGCTAACGACATGTCGTTAAGGTCATTAACGGCATACCGTTAGCCCGGGGAAGAATTTTGGAAGTTTTGCAAATTTGGGGCAATTAAAAACCGAAGCTAACAGATATAATAACGATACCTAGTTTTTTATTTTATTTGTGTCATTGGTTGGGTCTGAGGTAGAGGATGACTCAATTCCCGTGTTCTGTAATTTTCAAACAACACATGCATATATTAATTCTAAGTGTTGAAACTAAGTGCAGAATCAATAATAACTCCACATTAGATGTGTTTTTGGGCAATTAATCCTACTTCGCGAGCATACTCAAGATACAAATTATAAGCTTCTTTTTCTTATTTGAAAACCATACTTGACTTCGGAATCACTTTATCATCATTTTGTAAATCCTTGGAATTTATTTTATTTGTGTCATTGGTTGGATTCGAGGCAGAGGACGATTTATTCTTGTGTTCTGCAATTTTCAAACAACACATACATATATTAATTCTAAGTGTTGAAACTAAGTGCGGAATCAATAATAACTCCACATTAGATGTGTTTTTCAACAATACATAAATTGTAGTGGACAATATAGAATTTATGAATTTAGGGACAATACAAACAATATAACTTTTAATTAATTCCTAGCTACAATTTTTTCTCTCACCATTATCGGATATGATAACGATTAACAAGTAATTGTTAGGTGGGAAATCAAAACAATGTAGGCTAAGCCAATTTCCAGTTACAGGAACAGTGAAGAATTGAAAAGGTCGTAGGATATTAGGGGCAACTAGGTTATCTAAATCACAGTTTTGTTTTATTTAGAAGAAAGAAATAATGTTTGAGTTTTTATAAAAAAATTAAGTAATGGCATGGAGATGCCATGTCAATCGGGATGTTACTTTGGTGAGACTATTCTAAAGGAATAAGACGACTCTTTTCATTATCGTCAAGCATAAATCACTATACTCGAACAACTACAAATAAGTAGACCTGTTAATTGGACGGGCCACTCATAGGGTTGGCCCAAGTCTGTGCTAAATGGACGGGTTTGGACAGCCAAATTTCAGACTCGGCTCGACCCGGCCCGCATAATTAATCGTTATATATATACATATAAATATATAATCTTGTTTGATAACTTCTAATTTCTAAATAAATAAATACATTGTAGAGTCGTGGTATGGTTTTCTATTATCAATGTCATGCTCTCCCTAGATTCTAGGATTATCCCGTAGAGTTTGATACTTTTTTTATTTTGTTGTTGCATGAGTAAGTCATGAGTTATAGGGATAATAAGAGCATACTTGCCATTATTGGTTAAGTATCAATTGAGATTGTAAAGTTAAAGTACTCCGTTTATTTTTTTGAACTTATGAAACTCAGCTTCTACGAATATTTTGATTTGAGATCTCTAGTTGATATACAAAAAATTTCATTTTCTTTAATTACATAAAGTTAAACGGGCCGGTGTTATAGGCCCGCGGGCAGCTCGTTTAGTAAGAGGGTCAGACTTGGGGCATGTAAAAGTTGACCTCTTAAGACCCGACCCGCCTCAATTTTTAGAGGGCTTAGCGAAATTAGGCCTGAGCCCCGTCGGCCCGTCCAATTAGCATGTCTACTCATAAGTAACCGACCTATTTTTCAACATGCACGCAACATATATTGGTGACCCAATTGACACCGTAAATTTACAAACATCATTTTTATTCCATGATAAATGCCTTTTTTTTCTTCATATTTTAACCTTTTTGTAATTTGTTTTTGTATTTATAATCATCATTTCTAACGAAAAATGCATGTTACTCTACAATATACCCATTAATTTGAATTTTTTTTGAATTTTTTCTCTTTTATAACAACCCTCCTCCCCCCATCGTTTTTTTTTCTTTCTAAATTATGAGTGCTTATTCATGGTTCCCATTATCATTTGTGTCAATTAAGTCAATTGATTGTGTAAGAAACTACCAAAGAAAAAAAAACTATTGGTCTTGTTTGGATTCTACAAAGAGTATGTGTGTATGCATGTTACTCTACAAAATACCTACTTTTTCCCCTTATTTTAAAATTTTTCATTTTTAAATTATAAGTGATTATTTGTAATGCCCATCATCATTTATAGTTCCAACTATCATTTATGGTGCCAATAAACTTAATCATCATGTGAGAGTGTATAGACATCCCAATTAGAACAATCGCAACTTTTGATGATCTTTACTAAAAATTAAGAATTTAACTACTCATGCTCATAATCAAATAAACAAGAGTTAAATGAAAATAAAACATAAATAGAATTAAGAAGAAAAGAAGTGGGAGACATTGTGAAATCGCAGCTCTCTAATGTCGTTACAAAGCTGGTCCGAAGTTCTGGAATAACAAGTCACAAAAATTGCCGAAAGAGAGTTCCTCTAAAAACCCTAAAAGTCTAAATATATATAGTAGCGGGATAAAGTTAAAAAACAACCTTGAACTTTAATATTTTAATTAATCACTCCCCTGGACTATGTTTTTGTTTAATGATCCCCCTAAACTCATTTATTCTTCTTTAATAAATATCCAACGTGTCATAAACTCCGTTAAAACAAGTTGTCATGTCAGCGAAGACGTGGCAACTTTTTACTAACGTGGTAACTTTTTTAACAATAGGGGGTAATTAAACAAGAATAAATAAGTTTATGGGGGTTATTAAATAAAAAAATAGTCCAAAGGGGTGATTAAGTAAACATTAAAATCCATGGGGTTTTTTTATAGCTTTTACGCATTTGTATATACAAATACATGCTTTGGCATATTTTTTCCTTTAGTAAACATACATTTATTTCCCTTTATATATATCCTATATCTATACTTATATATACATATTTGTGTTAAATAGTATGTGAGATTAATTGAGCTTTTTCTTCCTTATTAATTTTTTTATAAGGTTTTTTCCATTTTTGGTTATACAAGGAAATAGATGATTATATCTAGTAATATTATATTTATCCTGTTGTATAATTTTTTTATTGGATATACAAAGAAATAAGAAAAAATTCAGTAGGGTGATTAATTAAAACATTAAAATCTACGATTTTTTTTTTTTTGCTTTTACCAATTTTAAAAGTATTTTTTATGCCAATTTGGAAGAAAAAAAATGTGGATTTTGAAATAAATTTTAAAAACATTGGGCATGTGGATTTGCACTAATTTAGAAAATAAATCCTTCAATTTCCCATTTTATTTATCTTAATAGTAAACCCAATATTTTTAACAAAGATAAAATTACATAATTGACACTAATAAAAATAAATAATTCTTTTTTTAAATAATCACCACCGACCCTTTGATCGTTAGATGAGCTTATATTTTGTGGACCAATATATGTAAAAAGAATGTAAATCTATTTAGACTTTCAAGAAATGCGTTAATTAACATTAGCAAAGATATTTCCTAATCTACTACATTAATGAGCAAATATTTCTCTATAAATAATTTTTTTTCATTTTTTTTTTCATCCAACAAACAAATTTACACAAAAGGATAAATACAATATTACTAGATATAATCATGTATTTCCTTGTATAACCAAAAATGCAAGAAACCTTATCAAGAAAAAAATAATAAGGAAGAAAAGCTCAATTGATCTCACCTACTACTCCCTCTGGACACAAATAATTGTCACTTTTCTACGGATTCTTACTGTTCATAATACTTGTCATTTTATGCATTCCGAAGCATATATTTTGAGCAAATGACTAATTTTTTTTTTATGAATCAACCCAATTTGATGATGGTGTGGTAATTTGAGTGGAAATTAGGAGTAAAAATGAAACAATGTAGAATAAAATAAGATCAAAGATCATTGTCCTACGAATTTTTACTATTCTAAAACGTCATTTAATTGTGTCCGGAGGGAGTATTTAATACAAACATGCATATATAAGTATAGATATGCGATATATATAAAGGGGAATAAATATATGTTTACCAAAGGAAAAAATATGCCAAAGAACATACTAGTATATACAAACGCGTAAAAGCTATAAAAAAACTGTGGATTTTAATGTTTAATTAATCACCCCCCTGGATTACTTTTTTGGCATGAAAGCAACTTCCCCTTCAGAATCTAGCTAACAACACGCATTTCCATAAAACTCCCTTTAATGTCCATATCTGTAAAAAGAAAGGTAATAGACACTAATCAGTAGCATCTAAGCCCAAAGTGAACTGAAAAGGAGTAATAAATCATATACAAAACGCATGCTATCAAGTGTCTTGCAATTATTCATAACCCTCATCAGCAACATGTTCTAGGATGTCCATAAAGTTAACACTATGCATTTTATTAGGATTTTTAATGGCATCATATATGTTAAACTTTATTGTTGTACCACCAAATTCTAAGGTAAGACATCCATGATACACATCAACTTTGGCCCTTTCTATTCTTAGAAAAGGTCTTCCTAATAGCACATCAATAGAGTTCAATGAAACATTAGTGTTCATCTCAACTATGTAAAAATTCACAAGATAAATAAAATCACTCACCTACACCAATACATCTTCCACAACTCCCTTAGGGTGTATAATAGATCTATCAACAAGCTGAATCACTACCATAGTTTTTTTTCATGGTACCAATGTTCAATTTTTCAAATCCAGAAAGGGACGTCACATTAATACCTGTCCCAAGTCGCATAAAGCTTTTTCCACTGGTTGGTTACCTGTTTTGCATCATGGAATTGCAAAGGTGCCTTGATCCTCGCACTTTTCTGGAAGTTTTGCCTATAAGACTGCAGATACATTCTGATTTAAGTTTATTCTCCCAACTCTTGCAAGTTTCTTCTTGCTACTTCACATTTTTTAAAGGAATTTAGCATAACCAGGAACTTTATAAATAAGATCAAGCATAGGTATATTAACTGTTGTTTTCCTGAAAATACTCATAAATTCCTCCTTCTCCTCTTCCTTCTTGGTCTTTGCAGGCCATGGTAGAAAAGGTGGAGGAATTTCCTTCTCTTCTTGCTGAATTGGAGTTCTGTGATTTTCTTGGTCCTGGTCTTGGTCACCTTCTTGGCTAAGACAGTTTCTTCTGGGTCAACTTTTGCCTCTAGTTCCATTGTTTGCATCTGGACTTCTTCATCAGCCTTTGCACCAGCTCTCTAAGGTAATTCTCTCCCACTCCTCAAGCTCATAGCACTAACATTATATTTGGGATTATCCACTGTGGTTGATGGTAACCTACCTTGGCTATTTTGCTAATTCGCAGCCAAGTCACTTATCTGTTTTTTCAAATTTGCAATCCTAGCTTGTGTGCTCTCCTTGACAGCTTGGATGACTTGGATAACTTTTGTAAGCAACTACCTTCATAGTGTCACAAGTTATCAGATGGACTAAAAGGAGACAGACTCAATGAAGAAGAAAACAAATCAACGACTCAAGGAAAGATAGAAAAGAAACTCAAAGAAGTTTTTGGACAAGATGTGATGGGACTACCGACTTAAAGATTAGCCAACTTAGGGCAGAGTTTTAGTCCAGAACCAAGGAAAGGACCTTAACGGTCATTGCACATTACTAGTATCCTGCCCTAAAGAACATGGAAACAAAAGGTACCCGGTAACATGCCAATAGACGGAAGCACATCAACTCTAAGTCCTACCAACAACCACCCGAAAGTCTTCCGGGAACTCTTCCGGGAAGTGTGATAGTTATCGGGGAGGAAGCTATCGGAAGGGAAGAATCAAACGAAAATTTTCTATTTTGGATATCTCAATCTTAGGCCTACTCCGCCCACTTTGTGGCAGTTATGGGCCTGAACAGCCCAATTACTATTTTGTTCTCAACTTGTATATATTCTAGACTTAAACACTTTAGTCATTAGTTTAGTTAGAGTGAAAGTTGTTGAGTGGGAATACTCCTCCTATTTCCACCCTAGGCTCTCCACTTTCCTTGAGAAAGATAGATTGAGTAGAGAATACTCCTCACTAAGTTTTCTTGGGGAAATCCAGCTTGTAATTTAGTACACTATTTGCTGCTTATTTTCTGAGTAATTCAAGTTTCAAGTGTGTTAATTCCATTTTCATCGTGTTTAAGTTCTCAACTGTCTTCTATTCAAATCATCTGGTAACATCATCCTTGTTGCTCATACTATTACTTCATTCTGCTGCAACCTCTCTTTCCCATATGTTCCTTACATAATTTCAAGTTCAATTATATATATTTGTGTGATACAAAATCTAAGCTAGATCCCATGCTCTGACATACCATCCGGATCGTCTCCTTTACAACCCGTGATCATATCACTATGGCTACTCCAGGTCCAGTTGCAAGTGTATGTGGGATATGCCAGCAACAAGATCATAACACCAAAAATTGTTATATGGTGAAACCAGATGAAATAGTCTAGTAAATGCAGCTTATGGATTCAACTAGGGTCAGAAGTTCAATTCCAACAACAATCCTTACTCTAACTTCTATAACCCTGGTTGGAAAAACCATCCAAACGTCAGTTGGTTACAAAGTCAAACCCAAATGAACCAGATCCCACAAGATCAATCCCAACAACCACCATTTAATCTCCAACACTTCCAACCCAGACCTCCTCACAACCAGCTCAATGCACCTCATTTGACAGCACATCCTCAACCTTTACAGCACTAGAGTCCCTATTAAAGAAACTTTACAAAAGTTATCTAAGTCAGCCAAGCTGTCAAGGAGAGCACAGAAGCTAGGATTGCAAATTTGCAAAAACAGATAAGTGAGTTGGCTGCGAATCAGCAAAATACCCAAGGTAGGTTACCATCAACCACAGTGGATAATCCCAAATATAATGTTAGTGCTATGAGCTTGAGGAGTGAGAGAGACTTACCTGAGAGAACTGGTGCAAAGGCTGATCAAGAAGTCCAGATGCAAACACTAGCTGATCAACATTTCTTGACTTGAAGCACAAGGTAGGTAACGGTACACAAAAATATTACAACTACCTTCACAGTGTCACAAGTTATCAGACGGACTAAAAGGAGACAGACTCAATGAAGAAGAAAACAAATCAACGACTCAAGGAAAGATAAAAAAGAAACTCAAAGAAGATTTTGGACAAGATGTGATGGGACTACTGACGGGTGTCGAATCCGATCATAAATAAAAAGATTACAACTTATCACTAAGCAGCAAAAAGGATTTGTGCATAGCGGCAAGAGGTTTGAACACAGGGACAAATCGGTCCAATCTTGGCTTCTCCTGAAAATGACAAAGTAAAATGCAAAGGGGGTGAAATGATTCTATAAACTAGAAATAAAACAGTACAAGAAAGTAATTGAGTGAGCTAATTGCAGCAAGAACAGAACGCAAATGAAGAGAGAAAATCAGTAGCAAAACAATCCTTGGTAGGGATATCCTTGAGGTGACTATACTATGCAATTGATCATTGATAAATATATTTTCAGAATGAATTTATAGAGATGTTAAAGGAATAAGAGACCCTCTATATTCCCAAGTTTCCCCCTATACAAGCCGATTAAAGAGACCCTCTATTAATGGCCCTAACCTTCCTAACAATTTGTCAAGTTGCTGAAAAATTGTAACCACACGGGAAACCCATTCCTAGGCCTAGGGATGGCATTACTCAGCCCTGAACCCATTCTTTCCTTTCTCCTAGATCCTAAAGACAAGTCTTATGTCAAATATTCACTAGTTGTCTACTTAATCTTCATAAATGTAGGAATCACGCTGACATAAATGAAACCGACATTACCCATTCAAATTAATTCACAAGTTGGCCAAACTTAAGATTCAACAAGAACAAGTTTTAACAATTAAAGTGAGAAGAAAAGAGATATAAAAACATTCATATTAAGTCCAACAAAATCTCACAATAACATACATAGTCAACCTCTCAATCTCTACCAAGAATCAGAGATTTTAGTTACAAAACATAATTAAAAGTACAAAATAAACTACTGTTCAAAGGAAAGACAAATCTGGAAATGATGGTGAAGAAGTGCAGCCCGTAGCTGCTGTCCTTGTCCCTTCGGTTCCTCTCTCTCTTCTGGTCCGAATGTGATGATGTTCAACCCCTCTCTCTCCCTTTGTGTCCGTTCTGTCCAAAAACCCCCTCCAACAACCTCCAAGCTTCTTCAATAAATGGCAGCAAAGGGGAGAGACACCAAAGAATAAAATATTCCCAAGTGAACAAACCCATAAATGCATAGTCTTCAAGGCATGGAGCCTTGTGAAAATGTTCTTTGTCACTTGTAAGCATGTCAAACATTCTCCTCCCTCTTTGTGTCCGTTCTCCCTCCAAGAAGTAAGCACTCAAAGATAAATATTGCAAGCATGCAGCCCCAAAAACAAGGAGGAGACAAGAATATATTCTTGTCTAGCACTAATAAATTCCTTGTGGAGTCTCCAATGAGTTCTTGAGTCAAAGGAAATGAGGGAACACGAGATAATGGAGCTGGGAAGCTGTCTAGCACACTCAGGGGACAAGAAAAGCACTGAGAAATATTAAATTCGTTGGCACGCAAAATCAGGTCGGACTGCCCAGAATTTCACCAGATCGCCTGACTCATCCCTAGGCCTAGGGATGAATACGGGAAAACTTCTGCAAACAACCTCCAAAATCAGCCTTGATTGGAAACACTCTATCTTTCACCGATTCTACTCCTTTTCCTTCCAAATGATCTTTCAAGCCGGAACAAAGGAAAAGGGAAGTAAATGGCCAAAAGAATCATATAAATGCTCTAAATCCACAAGAGAAAGAGAGCATAAAACATCAAATATAAACAACCAATCAACTACCGACTTAAAGATTAGCCAACCTAGGGCAGAGCTTTAGTCCAGAACCAAGGAAAGGACCTTAACGGTCATTGCACATTACCGGTATCCTGCCCTAAAGGAACATGGAAACAAAAGGTACTCGGTAACATGCCAACAGACGGAAGCACATCAACTCCAAATCTTACCGACAACCACCCGAAAGTCTTCCAGAAAGCATGATAGCTATCGGGGAGGAATCTATTGGAAGGGAAGAATCAAACGGAATTCTTCTATTTTAGATATCTCAATCTCGGGCCTACTTCGCCCACTTTGTGGCAGTTATGGGTCTGAACAGCCCAATTACTATTTTGTTCTCAACTTGTATATATTCTAGACTTAAACACTTTAGTCATTAGTTTAGTTTGAGTGAAAATTATTGAGTGAGAATACTACTCCTATTTTCACCCTAGGCTCTCCATTTTCCTTTAGAAAGCTAGTTTGAGTAGAGAATACTCCTCAATAAATTTTCTTGGGGAAATCCGGCTTATAATTTGGTACACTGTTTGCTGCTTATTTTTTGAGTAATTCAAGTTTCAAGTGTGTTGATTCCATTTTCATCGTGTTCAAGTTCTCAACTGTCTTCTATCCAAATCATCTGGTAACATCATCCTTCCTGCTCATACTATTACTTCATTCTGCGACAACCTCTCTTTCTCATATATTCCTTACATAATTTCAAGTTCAATTATATATATTTGTGTGATACAAACTCTAAGCTAGATCCCATGCTCTAACATACCATTCGAATCGTCTCCTTTACGACCCATGATCGTATCATCTGGTAGCGGAGTTGCTGGTGCTTTGAGTTTGCATTTTCAGTGTGTTCATTTGGTTGTTGTGTGTTTATTGTGTTTGATCCGATCTCTTATTCTTCCACTAAAGAAATTGTGTTTTTCCACGTATCCTTTAACAGTCAATCCATGCATTTAATGCAACCACCCATTAGCCGCAACTTTTAGTCACCAATATATCTTGTCAAAAGGTCATTAGTCCAAAAGTTATCAGAGCAGGGTATTTTCAAAGGCAACTAGCCACTGCTATTACCAACAAAAGCCTAAAAAGGTCCCACAATTTAAAAAAAAAAATTCAAAACAAAAGAAAGAAAAAGAAATATATTATTTACATCAAAAGTGGGAAAGCTCTCAACTTTGCTCTATCTATCTAGACATTATGGGGTTTTAAGGTGTCACATCTAGATGGAGGTTCCTTAGATAAGTGTAGGGATTCTCATCTAAATGTCCATGGAATTTCTTGAAATTATGGATGATATTAGTTTTGATGGACTAATCATCCATAGGTGGTATTTTGTTAGCTCAGCTCCTCAATTTAACTCCCTAAGAGAGCATCAACTAGTTATGTTTCTAGTGTTTCGATCATTGATTCAATGATATTTATCTATATTTTACAGAGTTGTTATAGAGCTCAGGTGTACCTCTTAAGGTTCCTACTTCCCTCTTATATCAAATTATCTAAAGAGGCACTCTATTGGGCAATCCTAATCAACTAGCACCTTACTGGTTAAAGGGTTTACTAAATTGATTGATGAAGAAAAGGGGAAGATAAATCCTAACGTAAGATCCTTGGTTGTCAACCGGGTCTGAATTAGATCACTTGTTTTCTCTAACCTTCACGAGATTAGTTGCCTGCTTTTATCTATCCGGATTTGAGGTCTACCGTCACCTTCAAGAATGACTTCAACTAAACCTAATTCGAAAAGCGATTTGTTTTTGCAGAAAACTCATGAATGCAATTGTAGAAATTATATAAACGTTTAGATCTTATGAAACAAGAGGAACCATAAATCTACTACCCTTATCAGGAATTGGAATTTTAGCTAAACATTATAATTAATGAAAACATAAAAATCAAAGTATGAATTTTGCATTTTCCAGTAGAAAAATGAAAGAGGAGCTGCTAAAAAATTAGGGAAGGGAAAAAACAAAAATAGGAGAGAGTCCCCCTCTTCAAAGAGTTTTAGCAGCTTAAATATCTTAGCTATAATCCTTGTCCTATACAAAGACAATAATTACAAAATAAATCCTAATTAAGAAACTATTTTTGATCTTCTCTGGATGTAGACTCCTAGTAGGAGTGCTACTGCTAATGGATAGAGTCTCCAAGTTATCCCAAATACTAAAATCGAATGGGTGATAAGTGCTCTCATCTTGGACTCTGCTTCTAGGATCCTACCCAGTAAGTTGTCTTGGTTAAGACGGTGGTCAATAAGCTCTTCAGGCCAAGACTAATGGTTCTAGAGTGGATTAGCTCTTTGGCCAGGAAACTAGTCTAGATGCTTCTCCGCTGCTTTTCCATCTAAAGCTTTCCCTTATGCTATTTACTGCAAAAGTGAGGAAAATTTAGTCTAATCAATAGAATTACTATCTAAATTACAAGCAAATAGGCAGTAAAAATATAGGATTTTAGCACTCAATCAACAATAAAAAAATTAGGTCTTTTATGACCTTTTTTTTACGCTTCTTTCCCACCGAAAATGACATTTTTTTTACGAATATTTTCATTGAAATTGGAGAATTCTTTTATAGTGCAAGTCTTTTGTAACTACGATCTCAAGTAATTATATGGATGTCCAAGTGTTCCATATACGCCCAACCACTAGAGAACTTATATGTGGGGGTTGGTGGTTAGAAAGTGTTTTCAAAATTTCATTTTTCAAAATACTATTCACCTCGGTAGTGGTGGGATAAACAAGGAAACCAAACTATGTGTAACTGTTTTATTGGTTGGGCGATTCACTACGAGCGCCTAGACGAAAAATATGAACGACTTTTTATTTTCAAAAAAATAAAGGGGAGTGATTAGTGGAGTTTTTATTTTATATACGTAGGTGAGATTCGAATCTGGGTTCTAGTCTCTACTAGTATCTATGTCCCTAACAAGACAACTAATGAGCTACATGTTCATTGGTATTTGTGAAGTTTGTTAAGTATTTGTCCTGATCTTATCTTTCATAATCTTCACGTTCCCGCGTGATTCTGTCATACTCTTTAGTTTCGTGTGATGAGTTGAGGTGATCTTTATGTCGACGAGATGAGGTTATCCTTACGTGAATAATCTAAGGTCATTATTCAGATAATGACCCAAGGTCATTCTTTGAGTCTAAAAAGTAAGCTCAGGTCGTTATTACGAGGATGATCTGTGATAATGACCTGAGGCCGTTCTTTAGGAAATTAAATAAGTGTGTAACCCTAACATTACTCCCCCATTTGTCGTCATTTTTTAAAGCCAAATCAGGTCATATTTTGAGTCAAATATCGGGTCATTCCTACGAGGATGACCTAAGGTCATTCTTTGGAAATTGCAGTAGGCGCAGTTCAAATAGATGAAAAGGAGTATTGGTGCCTAATAGAGATATTGCATATATTATGTTCTTTTATTGCAAATAAATTTGTACTCATTCTATTGATTTGTTGATAATATGGACGCGATGAGGAAAGGAAGAGTTGGGCGGCATAAATGGGGTGTTGGATATTGCTACAAGAATGGAACTTGCTTCATGTAACTAACTAGTCTTTTTTAGTCTATGTTTTTTGGCATATTTATAATTAATGAAAATATTTTTTTAATTTTTTCTAGTGTATATTTTTTTAGTAACTTCCCTTATTTTCTAAATAATTTACAAATTCTATTTTATTTTTATTGAAAATAATTTGTCTATGAACTAAAAGAATAGGTCACATGAGGTTGTAGCTCAATTGGTTAGTGCATGTCATTTTTATGACATAAGTCATTGATTCGATCTTTAATATTGTAATGATAATTAATAATAACCAATTTTTTTATAACAAAATACTTGTTAGGTCGGATTTTTCTCCTTCTTCCCTAGTTTTTAATGTACTTTAAAATTAGGCCCACGTAATTAGAAACAATGTGATTTTTTTAAAAAATCGCCATTTGTTTATGTTTAAAATTTCTTTTGAATGTTTTAGCATCTTGTATATATTTTAAAGCAGGTATGGATCTATGTACCACTAAAAAAAACTGCTTATTTCCAATGGCCACTTTCCGACGAAAAAATGTCCATCAGAAAATGTGACAATTTTCGACGTACTTTCCATAGGAACAAACAAGAAAAAAAAATTATCAAAAAAAAATTCAGTGACAGATATTCCCGCGAGATATTTCCGACCGGGTAATCTGTCGAAAACGTTTCAACGGAAATGCCGATTGGTCAAAAAAAGTCTACATTTTCTATGGAATTTTGCCATCGAAAACTTTATATCGACGGAAATAGTTGTCCAACCGACTTTCCAACCATATGTCCAATGAACTCCGTCGGAAATGACGTCGAAAATGGACAAGGGGAGGGAAAATACCTCATCGTTTGTACAAGGCCCACAACAAGCCTTTATATACATAGAGGCGGTAAGACATAGTGTCCCTTCGGGGACATCCGATAAAATTGGAACTGGACATCAATTATATCTTCTATATATTGACCCCTCCAATACAGTAATACCTTGTCATCAGTAATAAAAGGCTTGTATCAGTCATGCCAATATATGACTGTATTGAGGCCGTTGATATCGGAGGTATAATTGATATCCAGTCCAATGTGAAATTTTACAAGTTTTCTGACCTATAGCAACGAAAAAACCCGTCGAGAAACATTTCTAACCGCATGTCCGTCGGAAACAATAAAGAAGTTGTTCGATCGACTTTCCCACCATATGTCCGTCAACACGGTGAAACGCACCATTTGACTTACTTGATTTCTGACGGAACTCCGTCGAAAATGCCGTCGAAAATGGACAAGGAGAAGGGAAAATACCACATCGCTTGTGAAAGGCCCACAACAAACCTTTATATACATAGAGGCGGCAAGACCTAGTGTCCCTTCAGGAATATCTGATAAAACTCAAATTGGACGTCAATTATATCCTCTATATCGACCCCTTCAACACAGTAATACAAGCAAGACTTGTATCAGTGATGCCAAGATATAACTGTATTGAGGCCGTCGATATCGAATGTGTAATTGATGTCCAGTTTTATGTGAAATTTCACATGTTTCCGCCTGAATTTCCTTTCATTGATGTTGAGGAGATAAGGAGGACTTATGGAACTCATTTAAGTTACTCTCGATCTGTTTTAATTCCCTGAAAGAATGACATAACAGGAATTGGTGCACCTACAACTTTGTTGATTTTCAATAATGAGATTGGCTTCCCAAGATAAAATAATAATATTGGCTTTTAAACAATTAAAACAATGACTTTTGGACATTGAGAACTTATAGCGACATTGAGAACTTTTCGACATGAAAGATCACGTTAGGGAACTTTTTCGATCCAATTTCTGACCACACATCAGACCGGTTAAATGCAACATTTTGCTTACCGGATTTTCGACGGGCCTCCATCGACAAGGGAGAGGGAAAATGCCACATCGCTTGTGAAAAGCCCAAAATAAGCCTTTATATACATAGAGGAGGCAAAGACAGAGTGTCCCTATGGGGACATCTGATAAAATTGAAACTGTACATCAATTATGTCCTCTATATCTACCATTTCAATTTAGTAATACAAGGTTTGTATCATTGATGCCAACATATGACTGTATTGAGGTCGTCGATATTAGAGGTATAATTAATGTACAGTTCCAATTTTATGTGAAATTTTACAAGCTTCCGAACGAATATCTATCGGAAAAAAATAGTTTTCTCGTCAAATTTCTGGCCAAAATTCTGTCGAAACTATTTTACTAAACGGATTTCTATCGGAAATTACGTCGGAGACGTCATCGGAATTTTATGTGAAATTTTACACGTTTCTGACAGAATGTCCGCCAGAAAAAAATAGTTTTTTGACCGACTTTTTGACCGAATATCCTCCGAAAGCGTGAAGCTCACCATTTTACTAAACGAATTTCCGACAGACATTCGGTCAGAAATGCCATAGAAAATTTAAAAAAAACTCCTTATCTACCTGCGCATCATAGCGCAGGTCATCACCTCTCATTTCCTCTCTCTCTCTCTCTATGCGATCCTAGCCTTACCGCAAACCCTAGTGAGGTTAAGATGTGCATCGCAGGAACACAACGCATCGCAAACCCTAGCGTGAGGAGCAAGGCCATCCAGCAGCAGTGCGCACCTTCGGCACGAGAGTGCACGCATCAGGCGGGACATCCACGCACACATCAAGCATCAGCGTAGCAAGTGCATTGCGCGCGCACACAGTAAGAATCCTAACGCGCATACGGATGGACTAGATTTAGACGACTAAGCCAAGTCAACTAAGACTGATTCCGATTCAGTTTCTGAAGAAAATTCAAGATTATTTGGAGTCTTAGGAAGAGCCTGTCCATGTTTGAGGACAAATGTATGAGGGAAATTCAAGTTGGCACTAGGCGACTTTTCAACACACACAAGGCATGCGCACAAGGGCAACAACCAACTGAGTCCGAGCCAAGAGATGATTCGCATAAGATTTGGTCATGACTGGTATTGGGATATGAAGAGAGGTTTATTGGCAAGCGTTGGACCAAGTTTGAGCGACAATGCTCGAGCCAAACTCAAGATGGCTCGAGGGGAGGATTGCGTGGCCAAGGAAACCGTAAGTCAAATGCGACTTGATCGAGGAGTCGATTTCAAGCTTAGTCAAGATTCGATCAAGGAGGGAGATATTGTACAAGTTAGATAGAGATAATAATTAGTGTTTATTTATTTTATTTAATTAATTGAGTTAGAGTTAAGTTATAGATAGGTTTTCTATTCCTAGTCTAATTAGAACTTGTAATTAAATTAGTTTTACAACTCTTGTAATTTTGCGCCTATTTAATGGTTACGTTTTCATTAATAAAATTAGAAGAGTTTTTCCCCAATTCCTCACCTTACCAAATTTCCATTCCATCTTCTTAACTCTCTACGTAGCAAGCCATTCTTTTGTTAACTTGGCCGTGGACTCAGTTAGGGCGTGACTCGCATGGCATTTGTGGATTCAAGCGTGGAAGGTGCGTGGGAAGTGTGTGCGTGAACGTGCATGGCATTTATGGACTCAAGCGTGGAAGGTGCGTAAGGTAGTGTGTTGGCATTCGTGGACTCGAGCGTTGGTGCTTGTGGACTCAAGCATAAGGAATCGTGGACTCATTCTTGGCGAGATAGGACTTGCAAGTGGATCCCTTGTAGGTTGTGGACTTCGGTACCGGCCAGGTGTTCGGTGTGCTAAAAGGTGGACTCCTTTTAGGGTTCGTTAGGGACGAACCTAGGTGAGTGGACTCTTGCCTAACCTCTCTTATTCAAGGTTCTATTCAAGGCTCGAGAAGGACAAATTTGAAGGTGGACTCCTTCAATAATGTATTGTAAGGTGGGATCTTACGTCTTATCTCGTACGCCAAACCTAACAAGAACTAGATCGTCATTCTACGCATCTTAGGAAACTAGGATCGTATCATGTGGTAGCGAAGCACAAGGTGTTCAAGGTTTGGCTATATCCCAAGTTATCTTTTCATTTTCTATTTTTGTTATTTCAATCAGAGTCGATCTAGGAGTTCTAGATCTTGTTGCGTCCTTGTGTATAGTGTCATTTAAAAATACAAAATACCAAAGTGTCTTATTATTTTATTTTACAAAAGAGTCACAAATTTCAAGTGTCATTAAATTAGTTATTTTATGATTTCTGTTTTGTATCATAAAAACAAATCGACTTGATTGTGAGGAGATTTGTTTGAAGTCATTGTTGAGTCGTTGTTGAGTCCTTTGTAAAATCGACTTGCTTGGGTTGATTAGTAAAAAAAAAAACAACAAAAGAAAGAACAAAAGATGTCGGACAAGTCTTTGCGTGTAGGTAACGACAAATTGGTAACTCTCATGAAGAACCTCAACACAAGATTTGATGACATGGCAAAGTGGAAAGAGACGGTCGAAGAGCGATTCAAGGAACTTGTTGCTACCCGATTTTGGATTTTAAAATTTTCGTCTTTCACATTTTTAAACGTCATTTTTTCTAAAATCACACGTCCGTTTATTTTTATCTAACTGATGTTTATTTTCACGCCTAATGTCATTTAAATTTTATTTCATACATTTTTTGCATTTTTATCACTTTTTCCGTTCGAACCCGTATCGGTTCCCGAGTCAAATTCTCGAAGCCGATGGTCGAACAACTTTGGTCATTAGCTACTTAATTTTTATTATTTTTCTAAATTGCACTATCTCTTTGCATTTTGTACAATTTTTATTTTAACATTTTGTTACGCTCGAATTTTTATTACTTACAAGCCAATATTTTTTATCGACCAATATAGCGAAGTTTTCATCACTTACTATATGCTATTTATCTTAGTTTATTTTATTCTACGTTTTAACATTTTCGGTTAGAGTTTATATTCATTTTCTCGCAAAATTACTAGTACAGTCAGCTTGAACCGAATAATTAAATAATAAATCAAATAAGATTACTCCACCATTGATCTAGTTGACTTTGCAAATCAAACAAGATCAAGGGTGGAGGTAATTAACAAGTCATCATCCCTCTCTTCCTGCTCCTGCGCAAGGACTCAAGCATAAGGAATCGTGGACTCGATTTCTATTTCGAGATTGTGGACTCATTCTTGGCGAGATAGGACTTGCAAGTGGATCTCTTGTAGGTTGTGGACTTCGGTACCGGCCAGGTGTTCGGTGTGCTAAAAGGTGGACTCCTTTTAGGGTTCGTTAGGGACGAACGTAGGTGAGTGGACTCTTGCCTAACCTCTCTTATTCAAGGTTCTATTCAAGGCTCTAGAAGGACAAATTTGAAGGTGGACTCCTTCAACAATGTATTGTAAGGTGGGATCTTACGTCTTATCTCGTGTGCCAAACCTAACAAGAACTAGATCGTCATTCTATGTATCTTAGGAAACTAGGATCGTATCATGTGGTAGTGAAGCACAAGGTGTTCAAGGTTTGGCTATATCCCAGGTTATCTTTTCATTTTCTATTTTTGTTATTTCAATCAGAGTCGATCTAGGAGTTCTAGATCTTGTTGCGTCCTTGTGTATAGTGTCGTTTAAAAATACAAAATACCAAAGTGTCTTATTATTTTATTTTACAAAAGAGTCATAAATTTCAAGTGTCATTAAATTAGTTATTTTATGATTTCTGTTTTGTATCATAAAAACAAATTGACTTGATTGTGAGGAGATTTGTTTGAAGTCATTGTTGAGTCGTTGTTGAGTCCTTTGTAAAATCGACTTGCTTGAGTTGATTAGTAAAAAAAAAAACAACAAAAGAAAGAACAAAAGATGTCGGGCACAAGTACGCCTTTCTTACCCTTTTATTTATTTCACGTTTTTCGCATATATATCCATTGGGCATGATCACATAATTTAGGACTTTTTATTTTTCAAACATGATTAAACACCTTTTTCTCCGGTAACCTTTTTAGGATGTGACTCGGGTTCCTAACACCTTCCCGAGTCCATAATACGACCCCGAACCACTGTTCTCGGGTTCAGACCCATTTTGCCTTAGTTTTTATTTTTTATGCCATGATATTAGGTTCCCTAAACCTACACAAATTAGGGTGGCGACTTCATCTGCATTATGTGAGACGGGTCCGATTTCGTCTCACATCCAGTCCCAAACCCGTGTCGCATTAGGATAAAATCCAAAAAGGGGGGGTGCGACAGTTTGGCGACTTCACTGGGGACCAATAGGGTCGGAGCCGGAATTATTTTTGAGGTGTTTACTTTTTTCAATGGATTGTTAAATTTGTTCCATATGATTTTTGTACATGATTATTTGTATTTGATTGATATAAAATTGTTGTATTGTCACATGATTCTTTATGCGTGATTGTTGTTCTTCGTGTATTTATTTGTTAATAAATTATTCATATGATTTGTTGTTATTCGCTTTGATAAACTGTCATTGCATATGCATCTCACGCATAATGCCCTACCGCCGGGCCTCTTCCAAATAAGATTAGGAGGTTAGTAGTGAGGCCCTAGGACACGTGTCCTAGGTAGTTTTCACGAACCCCAAACTCGGACTCGAACCCCTAAATGGGTGAACGCCTAGAACTTTTGATGGTTTGACAGGCAATCACGTATCCATTTACAGAGGGACCACTTCTACGGTATCGTCCAGGAGCCTTCCAGCCAGAATAGAAATAGTTGGTGTCACCCCAGCATATGCATCATATTGAAATGCGTATACTGTGACTTTGTTCCACTTTTTTCCATTGATTTCTCAAAAAAAAAAAAATCCGGTTTCTTAAAATTTCACACAAATTTTTTCCACGTTTTACAAAGGATTTCTCAATTTTTCCACATTTTACAACTGATTTCGCAATTTTTCCATATTTATAAAATCTCCGCAAATTTTCCACATTGGAAATCTTTTTCCACAAACTTTCCACGTTGGCAACTTTTTCCAAAAAGTCCCCACATTGGCAAATTTTTCCGTAAGTTTATCACATTTGCAAATTATTCGCAATTTCTCCATATTTGCAATCTGTTTTCCAATGTCTCCATGCTTGCAATTTTTTCACAATTTCTCAATATGTACAATTTTCTAATCATTTTCAGCAATTTTTCCACACGTGTCAAATTTTTCCATATTTTTTTCCGCGTGTCCAATAATTTTCGTAATTCTTCCCCGTGTGTAGTTTCTCCGCAAATTGCTCCAACGGAGGTAACTTTTCTCGCAATTTTTCACATTGACAAGTTTTTCTAAAAAAAATTCCATGTATGTAAAACCTTCTGCAATTTTTCACATGCAAATTCTTCCATTTTGCCTCAATTATTCACGTAATTCTCCATGTTTCGATTTTTTTTACGATGCCTACAATATTGTTGTTATTGTACTTACCCCTCTTTTTCTCCTGCAGCGTGGGGACCTCGGGATGACCTTTTGCATACATAATTAAATCATTGCTTAAACTTATAATTATTTCACTTGTTTATGTCACAAGGAAAACGTTGATCCTCAAAAACAAACTATTCCTCGCAAGATTCATACGACTAGACTGCAAATGCGCAAGATGGCAGAGCATGGTAGAACAGAGGAGACATTGAAAGCGAAAGATAGCCGAATCAGAAGAACAGATTCGGGCCGCTATGGAGATGGCTGAACAAGAGACGAGGCAACAATTGATTTTCTGTCTTGTCAAACAATGGGACCAACCGCTTCATCTATGGTCGTTGGTACTTCCGTGCCCCATCATCATCTGGTTCATGGCAGCCCTTTTTCCTTACTCTCAATCTTCAGCACATCACATCGGCTATCCCGAACATTGCTGTTGTCACCGTTGGACAAGGTGATGCACCTCTTGATCCTCCTATGACTGGTCCCACGCTCAATCTCGACAAGAAGGAGATCCACCCTGAATCTCCATTTTTCCTCCTGCTTGAGAGCCATTCCATCATCCGCCCTGAATTTCAGCTTTTCCTCCTACCTGAGA
Organism: Viola odorata; assembly: GCA_963691705.1. Classification (NCBI taxonomy): domain Eukaryota; kingdom Viridiplantae; phylum Streptophyta; class Magnoliopsida; order Malpighiales; family Violaceae; genus Viola; species Viola odorata. The sequence goes on along the minus strand of OY829537.1, from coordinate 49,849,560 downwards.
GTCGTTCCATCATCCGCCCAAAATCTCAGTACCTCTTCCCTCCTTAGGGCCATTCCACTCAATTCACAATTCCTGGACCTTCGGGAACTCAGCCTCCTAGAGGCAATCAGATACAACCACAAGTCTCCTTTGGGTATCCGTCAACTACTGGTAAAGTAGAAAGGTTGAGTGTTGGCCGGTTAAGCTTGTTAGAAGAAAGAGTGCGGGTAGTTGGAGGGGTTGATCCCTGTGATCCTACAGGACCTGAGGATATGTGCATGGTATTGGGGATAACCATGCCCTCGAAGTTCAAAATCTTGAAATTTGGAAAGCATACTAGGATGGAGTCTCGAAACTCATCTCAAGATCTATTGCAATAAGGTGGTCAAGGCCATCCATAATGAGCCACTACTGATCTACTTAGAGAGTTTGGTCAAGCATGCATGGCCCTGGTACGTGAGTCTGGATGGAAATAGAATCGGGACTTGGAGAGATTTGTCTAATGCCTTCTGCAAGCAATACAAGTTCAACATGGAACTAGCCCCGGACCGTTCTGATCTGTAGAACTTGGAGAAGAGAATCAACGAATGGGTGACGACTCATTGAAATCTCTCCTCCTTCGAGCGACAAATAACTCATATCAGTTTTTGCAAGCCCCTCCCAAGCTCCTCACAACACTCATCTCATCTCCAATCCGTCCAACAACTTTCCTGACATGGTCCTAGTGGCAGAGAGAGTGGAATAAGGAATCAGATCCAGATGGATCACTGTTCCCGTTCCAGAAAAAAAACACTCAAGAGATCGCCTATCATGGAGACAGATGTCAACTTCATCTCCCACCAGTCTAGTTATGGGCAATCTTTTCCATCGCCTCCGTAAAAAATACCACGACCCACACAATCTAGATCATACAAGCCCACCAAGCGACTAAAACTAGGAACCATGGGCACTCCTTCTAGCCCAGTAAGGGAAATTTACGAACATCTTGTAGCAACTGGGACAAATCGTATCAACCCCAGTCTGACCTCTCCAAACTCTTGTCTAAAGGGATTCAATCCTGATGTTACGTGTGCGAGCTCCGAAAAACTGCTCCGCCTTTAGGAAAAAGGTTCTTCACATGGGCAAGCACAAAAGGATCTTCTTCGAAGGGTTAGTCGAAGGATTCTACCCGACCACCAGCTCTTAAATGAATGCTCTTTAGGCCCATGGTGGACCCGTTCAGCTCATTCATTCAGAGGGAATATCTCCAATATTTTTGTACATTAGTCGAGCCTACGACTATAAACAGGGGCGCTTCTTGGGAGGCAACCCACATGTTCTTTTCAAATATTTCTATTTTTGTCAAGTTTTAATTTTTAATTCAGAACTTTGGATATCCTTCCCTCCAAACTTACTATTTAATTCCCCCTTTTGTTTCAGGTGCAATGAGACTAAAATTGAGGGGTAAACAGTTGAAATGACGATCAGAAAAAGGTGTCAGAGAGCATCAAAGGTTGAACACATTTCTACCGGGGGCAAGGCATAGGGATCGATAATTTATCACAAATAGCTCGTTACGTCCATCCTCTCCTTGCGTTCAGATCATCGCTATACAGCAGAAAAGAGGAGACCTTTGCTGTCACCAGATGCCCTTCGCCAATAATTCTTCATCTTGGTGAAGGAACATAACAATGATAGATGTGTGTTCTTCAGGGACCCCAATCCACATACTTAATGCATTCTGACTCTGTGCTACAATGATATTTACGCCCTACCTGGCCCCCAACTACAAATTCAAATTCAAACATGGTCAAAATTGTCATGTTTTGAATTTGATCACCACAATCATTCTCTACAAGATCTCTCCATATACAGGCACCATGATCGTACGGTGGAGATCAGGCCTCTAATGTGGGCCAGATTATGTTCAAGTCATACTTCATGAACAAATCACATCAAAAACTGGCCATCCCCAGCTTAGAGGATGCCTCTTCGTCTAGAGCAGTCAAGGAGCGAATCTGGAAAGTTTTTAAAACGGTCACTACAATGAGTTGGCTTCTTTGCAGAATATCTTGCATCTGCAAACAACCAGTCTTGAGGTTCACCCTGAACCCGTCTTTCCTTGGCAATCTGACCAAGTCCAGAAGTGATTTAGCTATTTCAAAGGCTGAATCCACATGAGAAGACTACGCATGCAATCCCGAGCAAGGAGTTATCATCTGATTATCTAGAAAACTGTCTAAGCTTAGAACACCATCCAAGAACTTAATGGTCGTTCTTCGAAATGCTGCGATTGGCTATGTTTATAGCAATACTATTATCCAGTTTGAATACAAAAGATGTGGGATCCAAGTCACCAAGCCTATTCCGCGCTAACAAGCCTATTTGGGGGTGTAAATTGTCAAAGCTTTTCTCTCCATCCGCCTCCTCAGAAAATTCCACCATTAAGACACTACTGTTGCCAGGTGCCTTTTATAAGCGGAACCCTTGACCTTACAAAAACATGATGAATAGGTGTTCCCCTAGGGTCCCGATCAACATGCTTAAATCAGCCCTGTTTTGTGGCATAAGGACATTCACGCCCCGCCATGCTCCAAACTACAGACTCAAATTCGATCATGGTCAAATCATTCATGGGTCGAATTTGATCTTGTCACCAGCATCTCTCCTCCCAAGCAGTTGATCTTGATCGAACGAGTATTAATCCTTTCAGGAGTGGGTAGCTTCTCAGGGATGACTATCACCCATTGATCGAATGACCTTCTCTCTATCATCACAGTGGGGAATGAATAAAAGCTTCCCTTTGTATCTCAGTCAAGCTCACCAGCCTGGTGGTTCAAAAGGGTTGTCATCTCCTCAGCCATCATGATTCTAAATGTCTAGCAAAAGTCCAACGACGACCAAACGAGCAGAAGCCTCAAGATAACATGTTGATCTCGTCATGATCATCACCTAAGAAAGTGCCACCAAGTTGAAGCTTCAGAGCTAAACAAGATCGTGGGTATCAAAAATCATCATGAGCAGAATCAGAAGGCCTTAAGTTGTTGACACTACATCACATCCTCAATCCTCTATACCTGGGGGAAAGCAAATTGGATGAGGGAGCCTTCGGAGAAGCCATCTCGTTTGTCCACCTCGCACCTTGATCATGGCATGTACTAAATGGGTATCATTCAAAGTATGTCATTGTGACGTTGATCCACGCAAAGGCCCGACTCAAGCGCCAAATCTTCAAAAGAGCATTCTCCGAAATGTGGTGCATGGACTTCATTTTCTGGATCCACCACAACAGTCGCGAACCCTCATCAAAGGAGTTTTCTATCCCTTCGAAAGGTGAAGCAATGTCTTTCCCCGAGGATGACATCGAAAGTTAGGCCTGAACCAGTGCATTCCCAAAAGCAACCCACTCAATTAGATCGGCTACGAAAAGATCGGTCGCACTAAGTCCGGAACACCAAAATGCATGTTCGCAAGGTGTTCGACTAAAGCCATCAACGTTCTTCTGCTTGTCTTATCCAGGACCGCGAGTGCTACTCTCGTCCGGCTATGAAATTCACCACCAACATCCCAGTGGGCAGCAGCGCCCGAAGGGATCCTTCATTCCAAGTCCAGCACCAACATCCTAGTGGGCAGCAACGCCCGAGTGGATTCTTCATCCCAGGGGGCAGCGGTGCCCGAATGGATTTTTCTTTCCACATCAACCTTTCTGCGGGCAGCAACGCCCAAATAGAACTTTCATTTTTGTTCCCTATCAGAATCTCAATAGTCGGTAACATCTAAACATAATTCCGCAAAGCATGAATGGGTCTCGACATCCGATCAGAATCATGACGTGCTTGCCAATAAGCCTCACTAGAAAAGGGAGAGTTTAAAACCTATTGATTACATTGTCCATTTTCCTAAATCGCCCTTCAGTCCTACCCATTGTTTCTCCCTTATTTTTGCAGGAACTCGAATCCTACTATGGTTACTTGCATAATGCTCACCGAGACTGAGGAATCATCCTCTTATCAACTCTTGAATGACCATCTTGTGTACCTTCACTGCCCTGCCGCGCGTATCAGGGAGTCCATTATGCATTCTACGCTGGGGGAAACCTTTTGGAGATGCCTCACTCTCATCCATTGCGGCGGCTCAGTTCCCCCTATTTTCATCCTTTGTTGCGGCCACACCCTGTTGTCCTCTTTACATCAACATTCGAACTTTACGGGGTCCTCGCCCTGGTTTCAATCTACATTCCTGCATGAACATCGCAGTGGGCATCAACATCAGAATGAGATTTACATTCATATTTCCGCAGCAGCTCCTTGCGCCGACCTCAGCACTTTTGCTGCACACATCCGGAGAAGTCCATTTACCTCTCTGCCTCTTTAAATTTTTGTACAAACGTTCATTCCTGCATTAGGGGCAATTCTTTTTTTTATTATTATTCATTAAATTCTTGCGAGTGGTCATGCCCTCACGTTTTGCTTGCAAAATTGCTAAGTCTTTCGATTTTATAAACTGTGAATAAAATCCACACTACCCCCAAAATTTTCAAACCTTCCTTAAATTGAGCATATTCAACATGTTATTACATCATGGATAACTTGTGCATCCATTGGAAATTATATGACATGCATGATCTCGCCTGCTAGCTCTTATATCTACAGCATGCTTTAGATGTAAGCAATCAAGCACATCCCTGTGAGCATTTTGGGCCTTCACGCCTTATTTCTTTCATGTGTGCTAATGCCAAACTAAGTGCTAGTTAGATTTGCATAATATCCAGGGTACATGCGTCATCAGACATGGGATAGCTGTAAGATGACAAGGGACTTTGCTCTTTGCTCCCACCTTTCTTTGGTCTTCTCATTCTTTTGTCTTTAAATATTTACCTTGGCTTTCTATTCAATTCATTTCTTTTCTAAGCCGCTTGTAAAATCTCTTGCCACCACTTGAATTCCATAAATAATGAGCAGTGCCCAACTGAGGTTGTTAACCAGAGGTAAGGTGCACATCGAACTTAGTTTGCGCAAGAGGGGATGCGAAAACTCCGAGGATTGCTGATAGACAATGCTACAAACAGGCCGAGCAAAACTAGAAACGAAGGTCTCTGCCAAAATCAGAAATGGGGAAAGCCAAAATAAAAACCGTACCTGCTTTGCTTACTGTTCGCATTTACAATTGACTCAAAAATCAATAAAAAAAATCAAAATCAAAAAATCAAAAAAAGTGTTTCAAGGAACACGAGTCAATGAAAGCGGAAGCAAGTACAGAAAAGTCCGAAATCAATAAAAGATGATCTCATGAAAGATCATCCCCAGTCAAGATCAAAGAATTTGAGCACTTCACCCTCAAAATGACCAAGAAGGAGCGATCTCGAAAAAAGAGATCATCCCCGACGAAGATCAAAGAATTTGAGCACTTTGCCCTCAAAATGACCAAGGAGGAGCGATCTCGGAAAAAAGAGATCATCCCCGACAAAGATCAAAGAATTTGTGCACTTTGCCCTCAAAATGACCAAGAAGGAGCATCTCCAGCAAAACTCAGGCGCGTCGCTGACAGAAGGTGATCTCAGGATAAATCATCCCTAGAGAACTTGTGCACTTTGCCCTCATCGCGGCCAATCAATGAGCACTGCTCATTAAAACCCAATTCCTTCTGCTAAACAACATTCTCCTTTCTAAATAGCCTTCTTCTTTTTGTCTACACATTTTATTTCCTTTCTCTTGCAAAGTCCTCTCGATTATATGAATGCCCATGCATATGCATCTTCATCTGAAGTTTATTCACTCGGATTGACATTGCAAATCTGATTTTGTGCTATGTTTGTTGCATTTTTATGAGTGTAAACACGTAGCCTTGTTTCTAAGTGTGAGTGCAAACACCAATATCTGGTGAGGATTGCTTATGTCTACATGATGTGGGAAAGTCTTGTCCTTGAGGTCGTTATCTCCTAGGCAAGATGCAGATGCTTTTCTAGGCTTGTATCAAGCATGCTTATATGATAGAAACTGGATGACATGTTCTCCAGAAATGCATGAACTTGTTGAACCTTCTCTTGATAGGGAAGTTATTTTCACCTTGATAAAATGCTGGGGGCAAACTTTAAGGTAGTGTGGAAATACTTTCATATACAACATACATGATTTGATCTCGTTGAATTTTCCATTTATCAATTGCTTTCCCTTTTTCCACCCATTCCTGCTTTGTGTTTGTTTCCTTCCTATTTGCAGGATACAGATACACGTCAGTGGAATCTCACACTGTGATCAATCCCCGCCAACAGATCCATCCAGAGCTTCCGAATGGATCACGTTACCACCCCACCTTTCAAACTTTCGAGTGGCGGTTCAAAACCCCACCTTTCAAACTTTAGTGTGGTGGTTAAAAGCCCCACCTTTCAAACTTTAGTGGTGGCTGTTCAAAACCCCACCTTTCCAACTTTAGTGTGAACCCCACCTTTCAAACTTTCGGGTGGTGGTTCAAAACCCCACCTTTCAAACTTTCGAGTGGCGGTTCAAAACCCCACCTTTCAAAATTTAGTGTGGTGGTTCAAAACCAAACCTTTCAAACTTTTGTGTGGTGGTTCAAAACCCCACCTTTCAAACTTTCGGGTGGTAGTTCAAAACCCCACCTTTCAAACTTTCGCGTGGCGGCTCAAAACCCCACCTTTCAAACTTTAGTGTGGCGGTTCAAAACCCCACCTTTCAAACTTTAGTGTGAACTCCACCTTTCAAACTTTAGTGTGGTAGTTCAAAACCCCACCTTTCAAACTTTCGAGTGGCGGTTCAAAACCCCACCTTTCAAACTTTAGTGTGGTGGTTCAAAACCACACCTTTCAAACTTTTATGTGGTGGTTCAAAACCCCACCTTTCAAACTTTCGGGTGGTGGTTCAAAACCCCACCTTTCAAACTTTCGCGTAGCGGTTCAAAACCCTACCTTTCAAACTTTAGTGTGGCGGTTCAAAACCCCACCTTTCAAACTTTTGTGTGGCGGTTCAAAACCCCACCCCCACCTTTTTAAACTTTAGTGTGGCGGTTCAAAACCCCACCTTTCAAACTTTTACGTGGCGGTTCAAAACCCCACCTTTCAAACTTTCGCGTGGCAGTTCAAAACCCCACCTTCCAAGTTTCGTGTGGCGGTTCAAAACCCCACTTTTTCAAAATTTCGGGGGCAGCAACGCCTGAGCAAAGCTACATCACCATTAATTTTCCGCATCATCAGCGTTGGCCTACGAGTGCGACCCTCGACGTAACTGAATTTTTATTTTCCTGCATCATCAGCGACGGCCTACGAGTGCGACCCTCGACGTAGCTGAACTTTTACTTTCCTGTACCATCAGCGACGGCCTACGAGTACGACCCTCGACGTAGCTGAACTTTTACTTTCCTGTACCATCAGCGACGACCTACGAGTACGACCCTCGACGTAGCCGAAGTTTACTTTTCTGCATCAATCAGCGACGGCCTACGAGTACGACCCTCGACGTAGCTGAAATTTACTTTTCTGCATCAATCAGCGACAGCCTACGAGTACCACCCTCGACGTAGCTGAAGTTTACTTCTCTGTATTTATTTTTCTGCATCAATCAGCGACGGCCTACGAGTACGACCTTCGACGTAGCTGAAGTTTACTTCTTTGCATTTATTTTTCTGCATCAATCAGCGACGGCCTACGAGTACGACCCTCGACGTAGCTGAAGTTTACTTTTCTGCATCAATCAGCGACGGCCTACGAGTGCGATCCTTGACGTAGCTGAAGTTTACTTTTCTGCATCAATCAGCGATGGCCTACGAGTACGACCCTAGACGGAGCTGAAGTTTACATTTTCTGCATCGACGTCTGAGAATTGCGGTGTCCCCGTTCAGATGTCAAGTTTCTTTCCTGCACCAAGGTATGGACTGCGAGTGCTACCCTCGCCCTACCTGATTTACTTTTCTGCACAAAGGTATGGACTGCAAGTGCTACCTTCGCCCTACCTGATTCACATTTCATCTACATTTTACCCCACTATTAGGGAAGTCGTCAGTTACATTTTCGCCAATTTACATTTCATCCCATTATTAGGGAGTGCATTTACATTTTGCATCTTTTCAAACCATTGCTGGTTCGGGAGCAACCATCTTTACTGCTCAATAAAAATCTTGGTTACACTGAATTTTTGATAAGACAGTAAAGAGGGGGCAACTGTTGCTACCCGATTTTGGATTTTAAATTTTTCGTCTTTCACATTTTTAAACGTCATTTTTTCTAAAATCACACGTCCGTTTATTTTTATCTAACTCATGTTTCTTTTCACGCCTAATGTCATTTAAATTTTATTTCATACATTTTTTGCATTTTTATCACTTTTTTCGTTCCAACCCGTATCGGTTCCCGAGTCAAATTCTCGAAGCCGATGGTCGAACAACTTTGGTCATTAGCTACTTACTTTTTATTATTTTTCTAACTCGCACTATCTCTTTGCATTTTGTACAATTTTTATTTTAACATTTTGTTACACTCGAATTTTTATTACTTACAAGCGAATATTTTTTATTGAGCAATATAGCGAAGTTTTCATCACTTACTGTATGATATTTATCTTAGTTTATTTTATTCTACGTTTTAACATTTTCGGTTCGAGTTTATATTCATTTTCTCGCAAAATTGCTAGTACAGTCAGCTTAAACCGAATAATTAAATAATAAATCAAACAAGATTACTCCACCATTGATCTAGTTGACTTTGCAAATCAAACAAGATCAAGGGTGGAGGTAATTAACAAGTCATCATCCCTCTCTTCCTGCTCCTGCGCAAAGAACCAATTCAACCTCAATTCTCAGCCACATCTTCTCCTCCTCGTGCCTCACGTTCTTCCTCGAGCCACGCCACTGCTCACCCTCGCCTCGTCAATCATTTCCGGCGTCATCAATGCCAACCTCATCCTCTCCGTCAACCGACTCAAACTTCCTATAAATACCAAGCTCATACATGTGATTCGAGGGGGATGGAGGCAGTAATTCGCACACGAACACACGGGGGCATTAATTCAATCCATCTCTGCAAAATTAAAACCAAACACCCAACGAATTTAATCCAATCCATTGCAAAATTAAAATCAAAACACTCAATTAAACCAAAATTCCATCCTCTCCAAAACTGTCTAATACCAATTTAAATTAAAATCATCAACTGCCACGCCACACCAAACTCTACCACTGTCTCTGCCATCGTCACTTCCAAGTTGTAGTCCTAATCGAATTCACCCAATCACCATCTAATCCAAACCAAAGAAAAGAAAATAAAGGGAAAGAAAGGAAAAAGGACGAGTGAGAACGGCGAGCCTGCAGGCAAGAGAGAAGAGAGAAGGAGAAGAAAATAAAAAGGGAAAAGAGAGAGGAGGGTTGCGCGCTGCAGCCCTAAAACTGGAAAAGGAAAGGGATTAGGAAAAGAAAGAAAATAAGAGGAAGAAGAGAGGGAGAGCTGGGCCGCGTCTAGCCCAGCTTGAGGAGAAGAAAGGAGAAGCTGGGCCTGCTCCGGCCCAGCGCGGAAAGAGAAGGAAAAGGGCCAGCCCAGCTGGGCTGGCCTACTAGTGGGCCCAGATATGGGCCTGCTAGGGCCCAGATATGGGCATGCTAGGGCCCATTCCCTAGCCCAGTGGGCCGGGCCCAACTAATTGGCCCGCCATTTTTTTAATTATTTTTTATATAATTTTTTTATTCGTATGTTTGTACTATTTATTTATTTCCGCGCTTGTACTGTTTATTTAATTTTCCGTATGCTTGTGCTAATTATTTATTTTCATATGCCTGCATGATTAATTATTATTTTCATATGCTTTTGCATGTTTAAATTATTCTACTTGCGTATAATCGTCAAAAAATAAATAAATAATTATTTCACTTGCATGCGTACAATAATTTTGATGCCGAATATTCGAATGCTCGTACTATTTAACTAATTATTTTTGCATACCCTCGAATGCCTAAATAATTATTCTACTCGCGTTTAATTGCTAAATTAATTATTTCATTTGCGTACGATAAGTTGTTAAATATTTATCTATTTTTCGACTATCATTCTCCGAACTAATAATCTCGACTTTGTAGGGCAAATCAATCAATGCCTGTCACAAGTACGCCTTTCTTACCCTTTTATTTATTTCACGTTTTTCGCATATATATCCATTGGGCATGATCACATAATTTAGGACCTTTTATTTTTCAAACATGATTAAACACCTCTTTCTCTGGTAACCTTTTTAGGATGTGACTCGGATGCCTAACACCTTCCCGAGTCCATAATATGACCCCGAACCACTGTTCTCGGGTTTAGATTTCGTCTCACATCCAGTCCCAAACCCGTGTCGCATTAGGATAAAATCCAAAAAGGGGGGGTGCGACAGAAGTAGTGGAGCGGCTGAGAGGAGGAGTGCCACTTAGGCATTACACACAACACACAAGAGGGACGGCGAGTTCTTATGTTCATAGAGTGTGTGACCTGGAGTACATTGTGCAAGACCCCCATATCAACATGGCCAAGAGTCGGATGCACAAAGGCAAGAACGTGAGCTGAGGGTTCCTAGAGAAAACCCTAGACATGAGCCATCGCGTCTGCCGAGAGTCGAGCAGCACGCACCGCCAAGATATTGGACAGAGGATGAAGCGTCGAGTGATGAGTATTATGAGAGGCGTGAGCGACGCGAACCAAGGAGATAGCCAAGGCTTGAGGATCGAGTTGACGCTAACCTTGGTAGTATAAAACTGAAGATACCTCCTTTTGAAGGGGTGGACAATCCGGATACATAGTTGGAATGGGAGAGAAAAATCAGTTCAATTTTTCTATGTCATAATTATTCGGAAGTGAAAAAGGTGAAGCTAGCATCAGTTGAATTTAGTGGGTACGCCGCTCATTGGTGGGACCAAATAAATGCTTGGGAAGAGATGAAGATGGTGATGAGGAGGAGATTCATTCCCTCACACTTTCAGCGAGGCATTGACCAACGATTAGAAACCCTAACGTAAGGAACGAAGAGCGTGGGAGAGTTCTTCAATGAATTAGAAATTGCGTTGGCTAGAGCCAAATAGTGGAAGATAGAGAAGCAATGATGGCTAGGGTTTTGAGCGGATTGAACCGAGAGATAGCTGATCGGTTAGAGTTAACAACTTATGGATCATTGGAAGAGATGCTTCACTTAGCTACAAAAATCAAAAAGCAAACGAAGGCAAGGATTTCTAGTTCTAATTCGATTAGGACTACAACTTGGAAGAAATTGAGTTTTGCTAAGGAAGAAGGCATAGCAGCCGCAAGCCAAAGAAACCCTAATCTTAGTAATACTCCACAAGGGAAAACGAGTAAGGAAGGAAGTTCTAATCCTACTCCAACAAAAATCATGGCAAGAGAAATTATTTGTTTTAAATGCGCAGGTCGAGGACATATGGCAATCGCATGTCCTAATAGACGATTAATGATTATTCAAGAAGGTGACACGATGAGTAAAGAGGAAGACGAGGAGAAGGAATATAGTGATTTGGAAGATGGCAGAGAGGTTGAGTATCCCACAAGAAGCTTATCGCTTTTGATAAGGCGAGTTTCCTGTATGCAACCTATGGCCGAATTACTTAGTTCGGATGAGGAACAAAAAGAAACAGCCTCCAAGAAAATAATGAGCTTAGATTCGAAGAGGAGGATGAGCACGCGTTGGGAGCGCAAGAAGAGAATTGTGTTGCTAACCCTAATTTTATTATTTCTTTTTCTAATTCTTCTTCTACGTAGGAAATTGAAGAATTAAATTCAGTAGAGGATGAATTAGTTTCGTTTGGGTAGCACAAGGAGGAAGAAATGCAAATCGATTTGACTATAGCTTATCGCAAGGGATGGTTGCGACTATGTCTTATCAAACAAGATTTACTTGCGTATGCTAAAGTTGTTAAGGAATATGATCCAGAAATTAATTATTTTTGTCAACAATAATAGTCAAAAAGAAGGGGATCAATCGCTCATGTTTTGGAATTATTTGAGCAAACGCAAGGATAGGACGATTGAGTCATTTGAGCACATCATTATCGATAGAGCGGATTGTGAGATGATCCAAGGTAACTTTTGTACAAATAATGCATTTGGGTTGAATCTTGAAGATGTCTTGTCACAGTACAATTTATCTATGGGTTGTGAACGGCAAAGGGACGACAATGGGTCAATCCAACCAAGCGCACACAACAAGAATCCTAGCGCACATGGGCATGGACCAGATTTAGACGACCAAGCTACATCAACTAAGACCGATTTCGATTCAGTTTCTAAAGAAAATACAAGATTATTTGGAATCTTAGGAAGAACCTGTCCAAGTTTGAGGACAAACGTAAGAGGGAAATTCAAGTTGGGACTAGGCAACTTTTCAACACGTACAAGGCGTGCGCACAAGGGCAGCAGCCGACTAAGTCCAAGCCAAGAGATGATTTGCATGGTCTTTGGTCATGATTGGTCTCGAGATATGAAGAGAGGTTTATTGGTAAGTGTTGGATCAAGTTTGAGTGAAAACGCTCAAGCCAAACTCAAGATGGCTAGAGGGGAGGATTGCGCGGCGAGGAAACCCTAAGTTAAATGCGACTTGACCGAGGAGCCAATTTCAAGCTTAGTCAAGATTTGATCAAGGAGGGAGACTTTGTACAAGTTAGATAGAGATAATAATTAGTGTTTATTTATTTTATTTAATTAATTGAGTTAGAGTTAAGTTATAGATAGGTTTTCTATTCCCAGTCTAATTAGAACTTGTAATTAAATTAGTTTTACAACTCTTGTAATTTTGCGCCTATTTAAAGGTTGCATTTTCATTAATAAAATCAAAAGATTTTTTCCCCAATTTCTCACCTTACCAAATTTCTATTCCATCTTCTTAACTCTCTCCGGAGTAAGCCATTCTTGTGTTAACTTAGCCTTGGACTCGGTTAGGGCGTGACTTACATGGCGTTTGTGGATTCAAGCGTGGAAGGTGCGTAGGAAGCGTGTGCATGAACTTGCTTGGCGTTTGTGGACTCAAGCGTGGAAGGTGCATAAGGTAGTGTGTTGGCATTCGTGGACTCGAGCGTTGGTGCTTATAGACTCAAACATAAGGAATCGTGGACTGAGTTTCTATTTCGAGATTGTGGACTCAATCTTGGGGAGATAGGACTTGCTAGTGGATCTCTTGTAAGTTGTGGACTTCGGTGCCGGCCAGGTGTTCGGTGTGCTAAAAGGTAGACTCCTTTTAGGGTTCGTTAGGGACGAACGTAGGTGACTGGACTCTTGCCTAACCTCTCTTATGCAAGGTTTTATTCAAGGCTCGAGAGGGGAAATTCGAAGGTGGACTCCTTCAACAACGTATTGTGAGGTGGGATCTTACGTCTTATTTCGCGCGCCAAACCTAACAAGAACTAGATCATCATTCTACGCATCTTAGGCAACTAGGATTGTATCATCTTTCTCTCTCTCTCTCTCTCTCTCTCTCTCTCTCTCTCTCTCTCTCTCTCTCTCTCTCTCTCTCTCTCTCTCTCTCTCTCTCTCTCTCTCTCTCTCTCTCATCCTTAGACGAACGATGCACACCACCGACGGTAGCAGTAGCTCCCTCTTCTCTTTCTCAGCTTCCGGCCAGCGACGTCTCTTTTAACTCTAGCGAGCCTTGGCGAGGTAGATATATATATTTCTGATTTTTTTTTAAATAATTGCTTATAATTATATTATTTTAAATAAATTTGTATGTTAGAGTAGTGATTCAATTCGGTGCATTAATCCAACGACGACGACAAGGTATATATATTTATAATTTTTTTATTTATTAAAAATAATTGCTTATCATTATATTAATTAAAATAAATTTTTTTGTTAGAGTAGTGATTCAATTCAGTGCATTAATCTGGCGACAACGGCGAGGTATATATATTTATTTATTAAAAATAATTGCTTATAATTATATTAATTAAAATAAATTTATTTGTTCGAGATAATTCGGTGCATTAATCCCCAAATTTCAACTTGAAAAGGTTTGTATAATTATTTTTTAATAATAACACCGCTTTTAATATATATAATTAAAAGTTGTCATTATTTTTATTGTCATTAGTTGATTGTATAAATTGGTTGATTGTGTTGAATGTATATATTATAGTTGTTGAAAAAGATTAACTTTATTAAGGAGCCATAGTACTTATTGCATCCTTCACTGAGGTTATGCCAGATCCATCATCTCCCTGATATTGCTACCACCTATGTCATTATGGACTTATAAGATAAATTCAATCAAAAGGTTTGAAGTCAATTTAAGACACAAAAAATGTGAAGAGGAGAGTCAGAAGAATCGTATACAAGCCATAATGACATATGTGGTAGGAGAAGTCGGGCAACTGATGTATCTGCGCATGATCTCGCTGATGGATACAGCGAATACTTAGGACTCCTTCATACAGTTAATTCATTAATAATGCAATTTATAGTATCATAGACAACTTCATGCCTTGAAAAATAAAACCATGTAATGGCCCATGAACCCCTCATTTTCATAAATAATGCAATTTCTAGTTGTTTGAGTTTATTGTACAAATTAGATTTTGCATTGCTTCCTGTAACTATTTATGAGACCCTTCCCAATACCTTGGGATGGCAAAGGCACTTTTAGCCTCTCTAGTGTCTAGAGTCCTAGTACTCGATTGTCCACTCCTTCATAGAGGTTATGCCGAATCCCGAAAGTCCCCTAGCATTCCTACCACCCATGTCATTATGGACTTTTATACGGTCGATGCAGAAGGTTAGAAATCAATTTTAGACCCTAAAAATGTGAAGAGGAGAGTTAGAAGAACGTATAAAAGCTAAAATGACAACAGTGGTAGGAGAAGTTAGGGAGCTAATGGATCAGGCATGACCTCTGTGAAGGATGCAATGATTACTAGGACTCCTTCAGGTGAGCCTAAGAGAACCTTTGGCATTCGAAGGTAGGGAGGATCTCATAAACTTGTTACATGATACGATGCAGAACTTGTTTGTGAAAAAAAAATAACTCTATGAAGGAGTCCTAATATAGGTCATAAATGTTTACAGTTTTTAATATACGAAAATGTTTGCTTCTTAACACAGAACAAAGTATCTTTGCCTGATCGGACATGGATGTATTTTTGCCTGTAAAAATTCTGATCCTAATTCTTTTCTACTTTGAATATGTTCATTCTTCATTTTTGCCTTTAGTTTTAAGTCAGTACAGAGAGCTAGTCCTACGTTGTTTATATAGGATATAATTTCTCCTTAGGTTAAAAGATTATACGGTATTATTCCATGGTGTACATCTTTTATTCTAGTTTTTACCTTTTCTACGAATAGTTTTGGTAATTCTGAAATGAATTTTTCTTTCCAGAAGGGGTGACTACAATCTTCTTTGAGGAATATATTTTCTAAGAACATATCTTTATACCACCTAAAGTCTTGTAGTTTTGGGAAAGTTACATTTAATAGGATTTTTGTAGTCTTTTCTTGAATTAGATCAGGATCTCCAATAAAATATTTTAAAATAGTAAAGGTCAAAACATTCATCGCATCTTCTACTATTTCCTCATTTTTAGTTTTTATTGAGTTGATTATAGTGGTCTTTTCTTCTGTATTAAGGTAATTATCCCACCAGTTTTTAAACTCTCCTGAGAATCCAGATATAATTATTAAAGCTACTTGTTTGTCAGAGTTTCCTCTTGCTCTGAACGTTGTTGTTTCCATCATCATGGCTTCTAGCATGATTAATATATTGTGATCACTTTGTCCATCTAAGTTCCATTATATAATACTTTGACCATCATAGTTAGCCTGTACTCTAGTATTCATTTCTTCTGACTGCATATCAGGTAAAGAGGGTCTCAGATAGTAATGTTTTAATCCTTGGATTTTGATAACCTCTTCCTCTAAGTTTGTTTATTTCTGATTCTCTGAATTGTTCTGAGATTTCTTCTATGTCCTTTTCTTCTATTTCGTAATTTAAAGTCGTAATTTGATCTTTTGATTTTAAATTTAAGTTATTCAATTTCTTTTCTATTCTTTCTTGGATTTCATCTTCTTTTGAGAATTTAAAATTCTTATGAAAGTTTGGCATTTCATTATGCTTGAATAAGGGTTGACTCAGTTTTATAGGTTTTTCTTCAGGTTGCCTTTTACTTCCTTCTACTCCTGATGTGTATCCTTTATACTGAACTAATGAGGGAATGGCATCTTCTATTATACTTAACTGTTGTGTCATGGTATTTAATAAAATATTTGTGTAGTTATTTTGAGATTGAATATTTTTTATATCTTTAATATTTATTTCTCTATTTTCTTCTTTAATTTCTTTTATAGGAGATGCCGAAATTTTAGTGTTATGATGATTAATTATTACCTCTTCTAGTGGTGGATATACAGATTTTACTTCAGTGTTTATCGTTGTTTTTCATGTTTTTATTGGGGATTTTATAACGTTTATATTTGTGGGTTTTATTATATTTTTATTTCTTATATCAGTTAAGTCGTTTTGTTTGTTTAGCCATGTAAAAAAGGGAATATATATTCTTTTAGATTCTAGGTCAGAATATAATCTTTCTCGGATGTACTCCTTTTCTTCTTTAGTATAAGTTTTAAAAAATTGAGTTCTTAATTCCTTTAAGGATGGGTCATCAAATTCTCTTCTTAGTCTTTCTTTATCTATCTTATATTCTTTTGTAATTACGTTTATCTGATTAGAATATATCATATCACTATGTGTAGGTGAGGGTATTTTTACCAACTCTTGTTCGTAGGTTTGAAAGCTACACGGATTATTACTGTAATATGATCTTGGAATATTTCTATTGAAGTCTACCCCTCTTAATATGGAATTTGATAGACTTTTGGTTAATACTGATGTTGGTCTTTCTATATCACTGGTAGATTTTCTAAAGTTTGTTATATTTAAAGTTCTCATATTAGGTTCGAATATTAGTCTAACGTTTCCTTGTTCGTCTTCTTCTACTCTAGCTGGTTGAGTTCTTGGGACTATTGATTGTGATTCATTAGCTTTGGGTAAAATCCATTCATTAGGAAAAGTAACTTGATTCCATTGTAGTAACTTGGGTTTTTGTATCATGGCATGTTCTGTATTTGCTTCTATTAAAAGCGTTTCATTTTTGGGAGAATGCCTTCTGGCTTTTGGGCTTATATTAGTGGACATGACCTTGTAATATATTCTATATATTAATGCAATATTTCTAGAATTTTCTATCATATTATCTGGAGTTTGTATATTTAAGACTAAAGCTTTTAATACGTTTGGATCAAACAGAGATACGGTAAAGTTTGGATAACAGTTAAAATATACTGGTCCTTTGACTAAGTTTGACTGAAATACTGCTAATAGGGAATCATCAAAGTTTATGAATCTTGCATCTCTTAGGCACATCAATATTGGTGAATCTAATCCTTGCCTGTGTAATAGTTTTACTGCTAAGTGTAAGAACTTATACCTTTGCCTGAATTCTTCAATCTGATGAGATTCTATTAAGTGAATTGTCTTTGTTTGAGGATTAATAGGGATGGTTTGTTCCATAGTTTTAATTAGATAGTCTTGGAAATATTCGAATGTTCCGATTTGATATATTTTCCTTTTTAGTTCTTTTGGAATCGTCCAATTTCGTAATTGTTGTTCTATTCTTGCAATTTGTACTTCTTGACGATTATAGTCTTCCATATGATTATCTATTACTTCATTTTTGTTATTATAATAATTACTCTGACTAGAACTCCCAAAGATTCTTCCCATTTTTTTCATAATAACAAAGCTTACAAGGTAGAAGTTCAAATTAAAGATAGAGATAAAGATACTTTTTTTAATTCTAACCTTACTTCTAGAAGATTATGTTACTTGACCGGGACCACCTCTTAACTCGGGCTGACCAACGGATTTCACGGCTGACCAAGTGCTTAACTAACCATTTCTTCTGGAAAATAATTAAGAATCAAAAGCAATATCCTTACCCTTACCCCTCTAGGGACTTGGGCCTTCGGGCTCCGCTACCATTCAGTCTCTCTTACGCGCCAAGTACTTTCATGCGTTTGATGAACCATGTGTTGCGTGATTTTATCGGGCATTTTGTTGTTGTTTACTTTGACGACATCCTTATCTACAACCCTTCACTTGAAACTCATGTTACCCACTTACGCACCGTACTCCACATACTTAGGATTCATAAATTATATGCCAAATTAACTAAGTGTGATTTTTGTCTGTATCGAGTGCATTTCCTTGGTTTTTTGTGAGTGTAGATGGAGTACAGGTTGATGAAGACAAGGTGAAGGCCATCCGGGAATGGTCGTGCTCGAAGAACGCTAGTGATGTCAGGTCCTTCCATGGTTTGGCTAGCTTCTATCGAAGATTTATTCCCAATTTCTAGACAATAGTCACTCCTCTCAACGAGCTCACAAAGAAGAATGTACCGTTTGAATAGGGAGACAGACAGGAAGAAGTCTTCCGGGAATTGAAGAACTGGCTCATGCAGTCACCGGTACTATCTTTACCGGATTTCAACAAGGAGTTTGAACTAGAGTGCGATGCTAGCGGGATAGGTATCGATGCAGTGCTTACTCAAGAAGGGCGCTTGATAGACTATTTCAGTGAGAAGTTATCGGGAGCGTAGCTCAACTACTCTACATATGACAGGGAGTTGTATGCCTTAGTGAGATCGCTCATGGTTTGGGAACATTGCCTGTTGCCGAACCAATTTGTCATCCATATGAATCATCTGAGTCTCAAATACCTCCAAGGATAAGCGAAGCTCAACAAACGGCAATCCAAGTGGATGGAACTTATTAAAGCCTACCATTACACCATCAAGTACAAAAAGGGCAAGGAAAATGTGATTGTCGATGCTCTCTCAAAAAGGTACATGCTCATTAATTCCCTTGATGCTAATTTTTTTGGATTTTCCCATCTAGTAGACTTTTATAAACATGATGAAACCTTCTGTCACATATATGTTGCATGTGATAAAGGGCCCTATTCAAACATAAACGGCTTTGCATACCTAAGTCTAACATCTGGGAATTACTTGTGTTGGAAACCCATAGGGGTGGATTAAATGGTCATTTGGGTATTACCAATACATTACATGCGCTGAAAGACCACTTCTTTTCTCCAAAAATTAAAGTTGATGCAACGAAGTTAATTGCTAAATGTCTTGTATCCAAACAGGTTAAGTCTACATCCATGCATTATGCATCATGCATATTATATACTATTACCGGTAGCTAGTCATCCTTATGTTGATTTATCAATGGATTTTATTCTAGGGCTGCTGAGGTCTAAGGCCAGTAATGATTCTATTTTTGTTGTGGTTGACCATTATTCTAAAATGGCTCATTTCATTCCCTATGAAAAAACTCATGACGCATGTCGTATTGCTCATCTATTCTTCCAAAACATTGTTTGTTTGCATGGTATGCCTAGAACAATCGTTAGTGATAGGGATACTAAATTCCTGAGTCATTTTTAGTGTATGTTATGGTCCCTACTAGGCACTAAACTTATTTTCTCCACCACTTATCACCCTCAAACAAATGGACGGACAAAAGTAGTGAATAAGACCTTAGGGTCATTGTTGAGAGTCATGGTTGACACACATGGTACTGAGTGGGAAGACAGGATTGCATTCATTGAATTTGCTTATAACCATGTGTATCACTCAACCATTCGTTTCTCCCCTCTTGATCTCATACCATTACCTTTGAGTGTGCTTAAGTGTGTAGATGGTGAAACCAAGGCAGAGGAGGTCAATAAGTTGCACACGGAAGTCCGGAAGAACATAGAAGCAATGAATGCAAGAGAGGTCATCAAATGGAATTTGCTTATAACCATGTGTATCACTCAACCATTGGTTTCTCCCCTCTTGATCTCTTACCGTTACCTTTGAGTGTGCTTAAGTGTGTAGATGGTGAAACCAAGGTAGAGGAGGTCAAGAAGTTGCACACGGAGGTCCGGAAGAACATAGAAGCAATGAACGCAAGAGAGGTCATCAAATGGAACAAAGGCAAAACACCAACATCATTTGAACCAGGTCAATGGGCTTGGTTACACCGGCGCAAAGATAGGTTCCCTCAGCAACGACAAGGGAAGTTGAGTCCCCGCGGCAACAGACCCTTTGAAATCCTCCACCGAATCAATGACAACGCTTATATCCTTGGCTTAATGGGTGAGTATGGATCCATGAGTAACTCCTTCCGTATTAATGACTTAACTCTTTACAATGCAGATAATGGATGAGTTGAGGTATCGGATTCGAAGATGAATCATTTCAAAGGATGAGGAGATGATGTGATCACGACTATGATAACGCTTGAAGAGTAGAAGATGGCGCCAAAAGGGCCGATAACCCGCAACATGGCTAGGAAGCTAACGCTATGGATATTGGCAGAGATCAAGACAGAAGGATATCATCCCGAGAAATGAACATTAACAGTGATTGCGCATCATGGGGGAACCCAAGAGTCGGAAGCTTATAGGATAGTTACCAGTAACCATCATCTTCCAGAAACCTCCACGAGGGATGCTGGGAACGCTCAACAAACAAGCGTCTTCGGGGAAGTTACCGGGAATACATATGTTACCGAGAATGCGCCTCTTATCCGGAAAGTGCCAAATACTGAAATCCTTCAGAAGTGTCGCCAAGAGCCGTCAACAAAACCGAAAACCTTCGGGATGGTTACCGGGAAGACCTATCGGGAGACAGGAGGATCCAGTTGTACTTACTAGTATAAATAGCTAGCTCTTCTTTCATTTTAGGCAGTTTTTGTGTAAAGTGTTTATTGTTTGCGTAGAGAATACTCCACCCTCTAAACACCAGAAACTCACCTTATGAGAATCAAGTCCAGAAGACGACTTGATTCATTGCAAGTAAAAGATCCACAGTCTTCAACCTTTAATTTATTCTTTGTGTGTTAAATCCTTATACAATTTTCAGGATATTTGTAATCAATCAATATCTTGGATTTCTGTGTTTGGTTATTTACTAGCGAGTGTGATTTGTTGTTTATTGTTAATCAATCATTTTTGAATTAATTATCCAACTGTAAATTTTCCATTGATATTGATTCGCTTCCTTGTTAATCATCTTCTTATTATTTCCGCTGCATTCTTCATCGTTTCATTTCCTTATCATTCATCAAACCTGTTCATAAACCACCACTGGATTTTAATTGATAACTCGAGCTAGATCCATAGTTGCAAAGCTCAAACGCATTCGATTCTTCGAAAGGGAACTCGGATCGCGTCACCGGGTGAATTTCAAAGGTGAATTTAGAGGTGGTCATTATATGAAAGACCAACTATGGGAAGCTGCTAGAGCATACACACCAACAAAGTTCAACTTTCATATGGAGAAAATCAAGGTTGAAATTCTAGCAGCATATGCATGGTTAAAGAAGATACCTCCTCAAAGATGGTCAAGACATGCTTTCAACCCTTGGGTAATGTGTCATCTTCTACTGAATAATCTTTCTAAGAGCTTCAATTTTTACATCAGGTACTTTTTCTATATAAAAATTTAGTTCATGTACTCTAATTATTTTCCCAATATTATAGTAGCCTGATGCAATACAAGTGCTCTTGCTAATGATGCAATTCTTGATCTTTAACAGTAGGTAAATTTGTTTAAGGAGTATATCTGATTAATGTGATTGAGAAATTATTAATGTAATGCTACTTATTTGTCATTACAATAAAATGGTGGAGGAAATGGGAATGGAAGCAGAAGCAAAGCAAGCAAATCCATAAGGGAAAAAATCTAAGAGCAATACAAGTGCAAGGTTTGCTAGAAATGCAAGCAGTCTACGACCTGAAGGGACTTCAAATGCAGGGGCTTCAAATACAAAAAACTTCATAAGTAAGATTTTCAAAATATGCTACAGCTCAGGCACCTGTTGTAGAGATGCCAATGAACTCCACACCTGTATGCACTTCAATGAACTCCACGCCTGTTGATACTTCAATGCACTCCACAACAGCAATACCTTCATATGCTACATTAGAGATACATGTTCCAGAGACACCAGTGGCTACTTCAACAATACCTTCAATAACAACTAGGACGCCCTTGGTCATCCCAGTAGGACCACAGCCTTCACATGGTAATGTTGGTCAGACAACAAGTCAAAAGACTAAGATGAATAAGATATGGAACCCCCATGGAGTATTCATAGCATCCATGCTATTAAGATTTCTTATAGGTTTTATGATGCTGAATGTTGCTTAAAATGTTATTCATAAAATGTTGTTTAAGATTTGGGTTGGTGGTTGTGAAATTCTTTTTTCCATTTAGGTAGATCCCAACACATCAACATTTAGTTAAGGGCATGGACCTCCCTCCGAGGCCACAAACATGGGCCATTCCGAGCCCACTTCGAGAAGCCCATCTAAGCATTCAAGGCCCTTTGTCCAAAGGTATTTTAGGGGTTTCCCTTGTAATAACTTAGAGGGTATAAATAGAAGGACTTAGCCTCTATTAGTTATTCTAGTTTTTACCTTTTCTGCGAATAGTTTTGGTAATCCTGAAATAAATTTTTCTTTCCAGAAGGGGTGACTACAATCTTCTTTGAGGAATATCTTTGCTAAGAACATATCTTTATACCACCTAAAGTCTTGTAGTTTTGGGCAAGTTAGATTTAATAGAATTTTTGTAGTCTTTTCTTGAATTAGATCAGGATCTCCAATAAAATGTTTTAAAATAGTAAATGTCAAAACATTCATCGTATCTTCTACTATTTCCTCATTTTTAGTTTTTATTGAGTTGATTATAGTGGTCTTTTCTTCTGTATTAAGGTAATTATCCCACTAGTTTTTAAGCTCTCTTGAGAATCCAGATATAATTATTAAAGCTACTTGTTTGGTAGAGTTTCCTCTTGCTCTGAACGCCGTTGCTGCCATCATCATGGCTTCTAGCATGATTAATATATTGTGATCACTTTGTCCATCTAAGTTCCATTCTATAATACTTTGACCATCGTAGTTAGCCTGTACTCTAGTATTCAATTCTTCTGACTGCATATCAGGTAGGTATCCACCAGAATAAACATAAAATATAATCTAGTTTTTTCTAATGATAAAAATAATACTAACCTTGTCAAGTTGTTGCCGGAGATGCTACGGTCGCCGGAGATAAGAGGGCCGAAGATGAGAGAGGTCGCTAATGATGTCATCGGAGGCAACTGTTGTGCTGCTATCGTCGGAGAGGAGAGGGCCGGAGATGAGAGAGACAGAGAGCACAGAGAGAGGAGATCGGCGGAGATGAGAGGGATAAGGTGGTGGTTTTTTATTTGTGTGGTGCGCAGGTGGCTGCAGTGCAGTCTCTATCTAGAAGATAAGGATGCGTTTCGACAGAATTTCCGATGGAAACTCCATCAAAAATCCATCAAGTGAAATGGTGTGTTTCACTTATTCCATGGGAAACTCCATCGGAATTCGACAGAATCTTCGTCGGAAATTCATCAAGTGAAACGGTGCGTTTCACTTATTCCGTAGGAAACTCCGTCGGAATTCGATGGATTTTCTGACGGAATCTCCGTCGGAAATTCATCAAGTGAAACGACATCATTTTGATATCACTTATTGTTTTTTTCCCTTCCGTAAAACCACGGCATTTTGATCGAATGTCTTCAGCCAGTCGGTACAGTTTTTAAAACACTATTGTTAATTGTTTATTTATTTAAAACACTGATATCAATATAGCTCCACACGAAGTACAATTCAGATTATAGAGGCTAATGAATCTTATTTATTTATTTATTTATTCACGGTAAATAAGACGTTTACATATATATACACACTTTAGTTAATTATAATGTGTTTAGCAACGAAGTCATCCAACATAATCTTCATCATTGTCGTCATCATCCGTACTACTAGAATCTAATTTGTCGTCATCAACCACAATATCCTCATCAACTTCATTTTCTTCCATGTCATTAGTCGCTATAAGATCATTAGGTTGAACTTCTTCATATTGGTTGGAGTCCATGAGGACAGATTGAATGTATGCCTAATGATAGGAACCGGAGTAGGGGGATTGACTGATTCGGATTGAAAAACCTCATCAACATCATCAGATTCATTAGCCTCTGTAATCTGAATTGTACTTTGTGGAGCTATGTTGCACACTGCTAGCCATCCTTGTGTCTCCCTTGACTTTGATGGGTATGTAACATACCAAATTTGCTGACACTGCCAAACATAAACGAATGGATTTGTATCCATCCACTTATCCTCACGAACCTCAATGATGTTATGGGTTGGGTCTACCCTAACAGTGTCAAACAAATCACATTTGAAAAAAAAAACTTTGTTGGCCATGCCGGCGTAAGGAACTTCCAGGATCTCTCTTATTATGCCAAAGTAGTCTCTGTCAAACTCATTGTAACATCCACCTTTCACACAAACACCACTGTTTTGAGATTTTCTCCTACCTATGTTCTTTAGTAATAATTTTTTACATATTATACAAGTCTAATGTGTACTTTCTTCTCTAAAACAAAGGACTGAGTTCTAGTTCTAACTGGATGCCAACACTGGAGCAGATTCAACGGCGGGTTATAGAACAAGTTGAGAAGGGCATTCAGCCAGGAGTCAATTGTAGGAAGACGTATCGCTGCAAGTGGAGCTGTGATTGGAGCAGCAAAGGCGGCAGCTGCAGCAAGATATGGCTCCCTAGAAGGCTCAATAGATGGTGATGATACGGGAAGAGTTCGAACGGCAACGACGGGTCCAAGATCTACCTAGGCATCCTAACGACGATGATGATGGTGATGGGGAGGATACAGAGGACGATTTTTGATCGTCATAATGTAAATTAATTATTTTTTAACCTTTTTAGTATAGTTAATTAATTAGTTTTCGTATTCTAGCATTTAAATTAATTGTTCACTGTAAATAAAGCAAGTGCAAGAGGGTTCATTTTACCTTATCAAACTGTTCATTTATATCCTCAACCTCTCTGTCAATCACCCCACATATATCATACAAACGTGTCCAAGGCCAACATATTATTGTATTTGATAACATCAGTTACTATATATAACAATAATATTTTTTTCAAAACGTATAAAATGATGTCGGTTGCGTAATCAAAACGACGTCGTTCCATTCTGGAATTCTGATGAAATTTCTGACGAAATTCAGATATAATTTCCAATGGAATTTTCGACGGAATTCTGATGGATTTTATGACGGACTTTCTGACGGTTTTTCGACAGACATTTCCCTCAGAAATCAGGGGAAAAAATACCACATCACCCACAAAAGGTGCCACACTAGCCTTTATATACATCTGATCTAATTGCGATGAATAAAAATAATATTCTCGATGTTTAATATCGATCACTCCACATATTCGACACACATATCTATTGACATCCTCTATGTAGTTTGCATACCAATCACCTTTCATATGTTAGAGGATGATTTGGCATAGATAATGTATAGAAGATGACATCGGGTATGTTTGTTAAATATGCAGAGTGATTGATACGAGAATATAATTTTTATGTGAAATATACCCTTTCACAAGCGTTGTGGTATTTACCTTTCTGTTGGTTTTCCAACGGGTTTTTCGATGGACATTTCTGTCGAAAATCACGGAAAAAATACCACATCGCCCACAAAAGGCACCACACTAGCCTCTATATACATCCGATCTAATTGTAATGAATAAAAATTATATTCTCGATGTTTAATATCGATCACTCCACATATTCGACACACATCCACTGACATCCTCTATGCAGTTTGCATGCCAATCACCCTTTATGGTAGAGGATGATTTGACATGCATAATGCATAGAAGATGACATCGGGTATGTTTGTCGAATATGCAGAGTGATCGATATTCATCGAGAATATAATTTTTACAATATACACTAATTACTTTCCGACTGTGTTTCCGATCGACTTTCCATAGGAAAGGTAAATACCACATCGCTTGTGAAAGACCCAAAACAAGCCTTTGGGTCTATTTGGCGTTCCGGTTCTAGTCCGAAAAGTGTTGTGGCAAAAGTGTTGTGGGAAAAGTACTTCTGGAAAAGCTAGTATGTTGTTTGGTAAACATTTCTTAAAAGTGTTGTGGGAAACAAGAAGTTGTTTTTGGTGTTTGGTAAAACTATAAAAATGAAATAGTTGGAGTATAAAACTCATTTTTAAAAAATTAATAAAAATAGGAAAAGTGGATCTAGAATTACTTATCTTGAGATGGATATTTTATTGTGGTAGTTTTTAATTTATTTTGTTCTATTATATAAAGAAAAAAATGAAAAAAAAATGAAAAAAAAAAATGGAGAGAGAGGGTGCAAACGCAGTTGCCACTGGAGGAATTTTTTCCAGCGAGGAAAGCCAAGCACTTTGCCTTAAACAAACCCAACCTAGGAAGCCAGCTTTCTAAAAAGCTGGGTTAAACCCTTAACCCCAAACACTATCTTTATATACATTGGTTTGGCAAAGTGTTGGGTGTAATTATATCCTAATGTCGAGCACCCACCTTGTTAGATTTTTAATTAAAAAAATTAATAAAAGAAATTTCAAATTTAAAAAAAATTGGGAATTATTTTCTATTTTCCTTTCCTTCTCTTTTCTTCTGTTTTTTCCTTTTCTTCTTCCCTGCCAACTGGAAATGACCGACCACCGGCTCCTGGAATGATCATCTCCTACCTGCTGTTTTACTATGCATACGGAGATGGCAGCCTCATCGCCCGCCTCTACCAAGACTCAATTTCACATTTGGCTGTGCCCACGCCGCCCTCGCCGAGCCGGTCGGTTTCGCCGGTTTCAGCCGCGACATCCTTTCATTACCAGATCAGCTTGCTTCCTTCTCACCTAACCTTGGGAATCGATTCTCTTACTGCTTAGTCTCTCACTCGTTCGACTCGGACCGAGTTCGCCGCCCTAGCCCACTCATCTCCGCCGGTCTGAGGAAAAGGTGAAAAGGGATGGCGAAGATAAGAATTTCAACCAAGAATCTCAAGAACCCAGCTTCGTCTACACTTCTCTTCTCGATAATCCAAAACATCCCTATTTCTATTGTGTTGGGCTTCAAGGAATTTCCGTCGGGAAAAGAATATTTCGGCGCCGGAGTTTTTGAAAAAAGTTGATAGAGAAGGGAGCGGTGGGTTGGTGGTGGGTTGGCGGTGGACTTTCTGGTAATTGTGGAAATTGGTTTTTAGCATGTGCTGGAGATTTGATGGGTTTCTGCTCAAAATTCGGTACTCGCCGAATATGCGGCGGATCGGGTAAGTGGTGTTGGGGGTGACTTGGAGAATATCGGATGTCCATTGAACGCCGCGGTCTGCGTTTGCGATGATTTCGAGAGAAGAATCGATGATTGGGTAGGATTTTGGTAGACGAGAAGAAGAAGAAGAAGAAGAAGGGGGAGATGGACTTTTGGATTTTGAATTTGAAATTTTGGTGGTGACTTAGAGGAAGAAGAAGAGGGAGAGGATAGCAAGAGCAAAGGAAGCTAAAATCTCAGTAGACATGGTTGCGAATTGCAGATTTTCAATTTCCAATTCGTGAGGGAGTGTGATTTGTTAGGTGTTTTGAATGTTGATTGCAGGAAGATGGGCTTTTTATACTATGTGGTAATGTCGATTTAATTAAGTAAGGTAATTTGTTAGTTAGTTTATAATTTGTTAAGTTAATTTAATTAAGTAGGATAATGAAGAGTTAAAAGTAATTTACGAATTTTTATAATCAAATTTTTTATTTTTTCTTTTAACTTAATCTTAATTAGGAGAATTTTGGAGATAATTTTTTAAAAAAAATGTAAACTTTTTAAGTTGGATTTTTTATTTAAAAATCTGACAAGGTAGAGTCCAAGTACAGTCAACTTTTTCAAATTTAATAATAAAATAATCAAAATTAACGGTTGTTTTTCACCGTTAAGGCGGGGGGACTCCAGACGACTAACGTGTTTAACGTGTAGGACCGTATCAAATAAAAACGGCCATTAGGGACTCACTAAAATGAAAATAATAACAGCAGCGACTCCCGGGTGCGCCAACCCGCCAAAATATGGCCAAAATTAAATTTCCCCCCTAAAATGTTTTTGATGGATTTTGCGACCGAATCTCCGTGGGAAAGGCGATCCAAAATTGGAATTTGCCGCCAGTACAGCGAGCCAAAATTTGGCCAAAATTAAAATTTCCCGCCAATTTATTTTCGACGGAAATGGTGACCGACATTCCATCGAAAAATTGAGCTTATTTAAGCCTACAAGACCAACGCTCAATCCATTATATTTCTTACCTCTCTCTACTCTCTCTTTCTCTCTCTCTAGCTCTCTCTCCGGCCTCCTCTCTTTCTCATCTTTGGCTGGCGACCGCTAACTAATCCCTTAATTATGAGGTTAGTAATTAATCAAAATCCTAATTCTACTATTGATATATATCTTAATTATCTATGTCTCTCCTCTCTAGCTCTCATCTCCGGCCTCCTATCTTTCTCATCTCCGATCGGCGATAAGGAACTAATCCCTTATGAGGTAAGTAATCAAAATCCTAATTCTACTGTTATGGGTTGTGTTGTTGGTGTGAAATTGAAGAATAATTGACTTGAAAGTTTCGGCCAGCTATGGTAATTAAGGTTGAATGTAAAATTGTTCTTTCTTATTAATTAATAATATACATGTTAACATAGTTAAGATTGTAATAGAAATTGGTAATTAAACAATCTTGGATTTTTTGGTATATATAGTAGGAATTCATGCGAAATATGTGTATGAAACTAATTAAGTGGTAAATTTAGGTGTTATTGTAGCTCGGTGATGTAGGAAATGATTCTAGAAATTCTAGAAAAAATTGTAGGAATTAATTACAGTTCAGTCCCTAGAGTTATGAAGATGGTGAAGTTTAGTCCTAAAACGTTTAGCGTTTGTAGATTAGTCCCTACGATAGGATCAGTTTTGGGAATAATAGTAATTTACTTTCGATCGAAGTTCCTTTTTATTTGAAAGCTGACTTATGGTGTTTTCATACAAAAGCAAAAACAAGCTAATGAGGAGTGCGGTAGGAAGCTGTAGGAATTGCAAGCCGAGTTGATGAATAATGGCTGAGTGGTTTTCTTCTTTTAATTAGAAAGTTGATGTAACGACTTTAAATCTTATTTTGTTACTTGTACCAATTTATTATAATACACTTATTTACTTTCAATCGAAATTCCTTCTTATTAAGTCTTTATATATATATATATGACTCGTGAGACTTGCTTGAAAAATAATTTTTATTTTATTTTATTTAAGAGAATTACAATAAATGCTAGTAAATTATTTATTTTAATTACTCCTCAAATAATTTATTGTTAGTAAATATTAATTAATCAAATTAAATTTTTTTTTACTAGATGTTGGATAATATTAAAAAAATAAAAATTTGAACAAATATTTCCAACCGAAGCTTAGTTGGAAACGTTTCCCACCGGAAAAATGTCAACCGGAATAATTTTCAGCCGAAAATATTTTCCGCGGAATATTTGTTCGTTGCAAAATAAATTATTTTCGACCGAAGCTTGGTCAAAAATATTTTCTAAAACGGAATATTTTTTGCCGGAAACATTTTTGACCCAATTTCGGTCGCAAAACGTTTTTGCGAAGGATTGTTTTCCCATCGCAACTTAAAATAATTTCGACCGAAACTCAGTCGAAAATATTTTCCGACAGAAATGTCGGTCAAACAATCTCAAATTTTCGACCGAATGTCTCAGTCGAAACGTATTCCAAAAATTCAATTTTTTTCGACGGATTTTTTTCCTGACATGTCCTTAGCAATTCCGTCGCAACACTTTTCCGACCAGTTTTTTATCAAATAACCAAGTCTTCTGTAGAGTATTTCTGACGGAATTCGATCAAAAAAATTCATTTCTAACGGAAAATTCCGTCGAAAATAAGCAGTTTTTTTTAGTGTAATTAGATATGATGCTACTAACTTATTTTAAAAAATAATAATATTTCTTTTCAAATATCTAAACTTTTTTTTAACATTTTCAATAAGTATAAGCCCCTATGAAATATAATGCTAATGACTTTTGACATTTGTTTTTTTTTTCCAAATTGTTTTAAAAAACCTTTTCATTTTTGGCGTTTATATGCATTTTTTAAGAGGTGTAGTAGCCTAGTAGGCCTAATGGAACAAAATAATAATAAAATATTAATCAGTAGCAAAACAGGTTCTTTTCTCATACCCCTTTTGGTTAATCTTGTTTCATTTGATGCAAAACATGTCTATGTTTAAGTGTCAGGGCCAGCATTTTCATTCTCTTGTTTCTATTTGATGCAGGACAGGTCTGTTGTAATGTAATGTACTGTAATTGATTCTTTCAGGTCCATGCAGTTGTGTTGCTTTACAACTACCACTACAGGAAACTGCATCCACGGTTAGAATTTCTTAGTTTTGAGAACTTTTGCAAGTTAGCTGTGACTTCAAGACCCACTCTTGCAGCGTATCTGGGGGTAATGCAACGGTCCCATGAAACTGAGTCTCTACAGCTTTCACTGACTGAGGAGAAGATTATGAGTGCATGTCAGATCTCTATGGGTTTAGATGCATCAAAAAAGGTTCCAAGCATGGATGGATGGCCAGTTTCTAAGATCGCAGTTTTCTTAGTAGATTCGAAGAAAGAGAATTGCCTGGTGCGATTTGGTTCCATCACACAGGGGGTGTGGTCAGTAATTGAAAAAGACGTGGATGTTCCTATTGTCAGCTCTGAAAGTCCTACTGATTCAAACAATGTTTACAAAAAGAAGAGAGTTGTTAGGAAGTCTTTGAAAGATAAACTTTGCACTGATGAACCTGCCTTGCAACAACTTGCGTTTTCAGCTGTCAAGGAAGCAATAGGTATCTTTACCGCCTTAATTTGTTAAAAGTGGTAGAACAGTTTATTGTGTTGAAATTTAGTTTTATTTCTTGTCCTGATTGTAAAAGTTAGACCCCTTTTTGGTTCATATAACTTAAGCTCCACACATTACGAGTTCTCTGGCTATTGCCTTCTGTTAGCTTGCAAGATGCACTCCCAAGGCCTCACACCTTCAGCTGCATTTGCTAGATTGTACTCGCTTATTTAATCTACTATTATCAATTTGTGTTTGGATTTTGACTTTTAAGAGAACTAAGATTCTTATTGGATGGGGGATGGACTTACATCTGTTCAACCCAGGTAAATTGACTTCTGTCGATTAGGTTTTGGACTATTTTTTAATGTGATTTTATGACGTTGAATGATTTTGTGATATTTAATGATGTTTACAGTGGCTCTCAAATGTGGAATAGACGTTAATCAGAATGACCTTTTGGTACTGGAGAGCCATTTGTCATATTCCACAAGTAAAGTAAAGGCAGCTGCTCGCTTTTATATAATGCAGTGCACCCAACCAAACAATGATGGTGCTATGCAATGTCCCATCAAAGATGTCATTAATAGGTTTGGTGGTCATACTATCTTCTCTGTATCTTATCTTTTTCTTTTCCATTATCACCGCACTTAACCGTAATGGTTGCACATGGTTAATGCCTGATGGAATTTTCTGGATGAATTGTCTTGCCCTTGCTGCAACTAGCTTGCAGGGCCCTTTCCTCATAAAAGAGTCTGTCGGGTGGATGTATACTGCACCAGTGGAGTACTTCCATTTACTGCCTTATGCTGAGATGTTGTCAGACTGGTTTTCAAAGTACTGACAAATCTTCAGATGTAACTGTCTGCATGTTATTCGGTGCGTAAAATTTCATTTCATCTGCATTAGATGGTTCCATTTTATTTGTTTTGACTTTACATGAACTTGAACAGCTTACCTGATCATTGTTGTGAGATCCTCACATTGTATAAAGATGAATTCTGCCTAAAGCTATTTATTTTGGTGCTTAACAGCTATGACATAGTTTGAGCAGAAAAGCTATGAACTGTCTCATTAGAGATGATGTGGAGGTGGCTGCAAAATGGAACTAATACAGCAAATTAATCTACTGTTCTCACGTCTTTTTCTTTTTCACAAACTATGATATGCCGGTATGATCTGTAAGATTAATATTTATTTCTCTACAGTATCGTGCCTTCCAACAGTGTCCCGCAACAGAGACGGGAATTGGAAACCGCAAGGGCAGACTCTCTTGAAGCACAAAAATCTTGCTCGCCAGAAGTGTCGAAAGCATTTGAAGGACCTCGTATTAGTGGAGCAGAGATCTTTCGCTCCAAGACAAGCACAGGATCACTGAAGCAGGATGACAAAAATGGAAATCCTCGCAGGAGTGTGGTTTCTGATTCCCCAAAGCAGAATGACAGTATTACGCACTCTGGCAACAAGGTGCACTTTCATTTGTCTAAGCACAATGACAGTAATGCACATCCAGGGAGCCAAGTAGCTTCGCATTTGCCTAAGAATAGCTGCATTAGTGCGAATAATGGTGGCAATATCATCTCTGGTACACCTAGGCAGAGTGAAAATGATGAATGTTACTTGGTTGGTATGAATGATGATACTGATAGGTCTCGCAATATGGAAGTGGACGACTTCGCTTCTGTTCTTGCAGAGGGCAGAGACAAAAGTAAAAATATTTCTAGTGGAGTCCAAGCGAAAACTGTGGGAAAATGACAAGTTTTGTGGATCAGACAAAAGTGGTTGATTCACTGGCAAGTGAAAGATTTGCTGAAAGCAAAGGTGGAGATGTTGGCATTGTAAACAAGGAACAAAACAACACCTCTTCAGATCTGGATAAGATGCATAACTGATGGTCGCCGAAACCGTAAAAAATAAAGTGTTACAATTCACCATCGATCCATAAAAATTTCAGGACAAATTTAATTTCTTAATATGACCAATTATGTAACCGTGGTTAATACCAATAATGGGGGGTTTGTGTTTGCAATTAATTAAATAAAACAAAAAGGAACAAAAACAGTAAACAAACTGTTGGTGATTGAACTCAAGTGATGACAAATTCCCGATAAAGACTCAATCTAGACCATAATTCACATAGTTGGTCATTGATGCAAATATTTTCAAAATCAATTTCATAGAAAGGCTATAGAAGCCAACGATACTCTGAACCTCTTGCTCTCCTCCTACCCAAGATTCGTAAGGCGGTACTCCTAATAGGATCCCTAATCTATCAATAACTTTAAGACGGTAATCCTAATAAAGTTTAATTGATAGATTGATTAAACACGGGGAGAGACCTTTCTCAATCTAGAAGAGAATTTCTTCTACTCTTATTCCAATGTTTTAAGGAAAGACTGTAATCATTCATATTTAAAATAAAGTTAGCTACTCTTAATCAAAACATGAATAAATTGACATTAAATTAAAAAGAGTAAAAATATAAAATTGGAATTTATAAAGCTCAATTTGATCTCACAACAGATGAATCATGACCCTAGAGTGTTTACAAAAAAATGAAAGATTTAGCCTACGATAGACATAATAAAATAAAATGAGATGAAGAAATGTGCATAAATTAATTAAAACTTAAATGAAGAAAAAATAAGGTTTTTGCTGCCAGAACAATGGTGGAATAAAGTAATGATCAAGAAGAGAGACTCTTCTGCCCAGCCATTTCTTTTCAAATAGGCAACCCTCTTGTTCCAATCTTAACTAACTAGATAAGGATAAAGCAAAATTGTTTATCTCCTAAATTGGAATTGGAGTTCAATCCAAAGAGGGACTCCAACAGAGGCGTGCTTCTTCAAGTGAAATTATTCTAGAAGCAGTGAGCACAGAGCGCGTCCTTCCTTGTCAGGCCCAAGCCCACTGGTACCCTCCTTGGCTAGATGAAGCGCAAAACATGTTTTTAATATTCAGCCCAAGCCCAGCTGACTTGGATTGAGTTATTTGCTGCCCAGGATTCCTTCTCTTCACAATTTCATGCTTTACAATGGGTTTTTCATGTCCTTTCCAATAATTAGCCTCTCAGATATATTTTCTGCAAAAAGGAATAAAAAGTGCCCATAATTAATTGTATCGTCATCCAAATTAATAGGTAAATAGGATGAATAATTAAATATTTTAGCATCCAATCAATAACCGTGATCATGCTATTTGTCAGTCCAACACCAATACTTCTGTCATTCCTCAGTCCACTGCCAGATATTATGAACGACTATATGTCATCATAGCTGCTAAGGACAAGGTTGTTGGACGTAATCATGTCACACATGTGGTTTGTTTATCTAGAAATGCATTGTTTGTTCTTATCTAAAATAACAGTTGTAGGTTGTTCTAATCTAAGTATAACAGTTGTAACTGCTTGTAAGTTTTTTCTTTCTTATCTAGAATAACAGATGATGCTTGTAACTGTTTGTATTTACTTTCCTATAAATAAGTGAAGGGTCAATAGTATAAAACCCCCCTGAACTATCGCGAAAAACAAATACCTCCCCTGGACTATCGCGAAAAACAAATACCTCCCCTGGACTATCAACTTTTTATTCGACCTCCCTGGGACTTAAAGTCAACCCATCGTAGGTCCATTCCATTAGTTTGACTAACGGATCGTTAAATGTGACTAACGCTAGGCAGTTGCAAAAAAAAAAAAAAGTTTTTATTTTCATTTTTAAAAAAATAATATAATTAATTTTAAAAAATTAGAAAAATAATATAATTAATTTAAAAAATTCAGAAAAATAATGTATTAATTTAATAAATCCCAAAAAATACTGTAATTAATTTAAAAAATACAGAAAATTAATATATTTCATTTTAAAATTCAAAAAATACTATAATTAATTTTTAAAATATATAAAAATAATATAATTCCTTCTTTTCTTTTTCTTTTTAAATCTAAAAGTTTCCAATTTATTTTTAACATTTTTAACTTTTAATATTATCAATTAATGCCTCAACTATTTTATTATTTATTTATTAAAATAAATTATATCATTTTAATTCATTCATTTTAATATAATTAACTTAACACTCTATTTTTATTATTTATTTATTAAAATGCTCCTCCAGAATTAATTTTTTTTTATAAAAAAGAAGGTATTTTAGAATAAAAAAGAGTGCAGTAGTGCCATAATAATAATAATGATTAATGGATGCTGAAGTTCAGTCCATTTCCGCTAGAACAACACCAACCAAACGCAAACCCTAAACCAGTTAACCCACACAACACCAACCAAATGCAGCAGCCACAGCCGGCCTCCCCAACGCCACCACCATCACAACAAATCATCAAACCCGAATTTCCTCACCACCACCGAATTTCCTCACCACCACAGCCGGCCTCCCACCACCGCCGCACCTCCACAACGCCACCTCCATCACAAACACCCACTGCCAAACACTGCCAAACACCACAAACCCAAATCAATCCATCAATCAAATCCAATCCTAATCTTCAATCTATACCGAAACAAAAGGTAAGAGAAGAAAAGAAAGAAAATAAAAGGAAATAAAAAAGAGAGCATGCCCATTGATTGATGTTGTTGCTGTGTAAAAAAAGAAAGGAGTTGGATCTGGTGCTTCCAAGAACAACCTCATCTCCCAAATTCTAAGCTTGAAAGCACAACAACTTGCTTCTTTCCAGATCTGGATCTGGTTAGATCCAGATCGGTTGTTGTTGCTGTAGATCCGCTTAAAAGCACAACAGCATGCTTCTTTTTGTAGATCTGCATCTATTAGAGAGAGGGAAGTGAGGAGGAAGAAGATGAAAAGATTAAAAATTTAAAAAAGAAAAGAAGATAAACAACGCAGGGGAGATGGATTCATGATCTAATTTGTAGGAAAATTAAAAGAAGGAAAAGAAGAAAAAGATAACAACATAGTATATATAAAGAAAAGATTTTTTTCTGAATTTTTTTTTGTTTTTTTTTAATTTATAAGAAAATAAGAAATGAAAAAAGAAAAAAAGAATTTTGAAACTGGAACAACCGGTTTTTTTTTTTTTTCAACTGGCTGTAATGGGCCATCCTTGACCGTCTGTTAGTTTGACTGACGGCACGGACCCCAATTTTGTTAAACTTTAGTTCAGGGACCTCCATTTGAATTTTTTTAGTCCAGGGGAGGAGTCTGTTTTTCGGCCTAAGTTCAGGGGGATTTTACACTATTGACCCATAAGTGAATAAAGTATGGTAGAAAGTAGAGTTTTCCCTTCATTTTTGTCTTGATGTCTAGTTAATTTAATACTCCCTCCGTCCATAAATAACTGTCGCTTTGACTTTGGACACGCATTTTAAGGAGGCCGAATGACTCACTATTTGAGACAATTTTGCCTCGAATTTTTTCTCGGACGTACGTTAATCCTTAACGTACGTTCGTAAAAAAGTACGGAATTTTTTGGGGTCAAATGTGAGTCATCCGGCGTCCTTAAAATGCATGCCCAAAGTCAAAGCGTCCATTAAAAATGGACGGAGGGAGTACATAAGTAATTAGTGTTCCAACAAGTGGTAGCGAAGCGAGTGTTACGTTTTGATCTCGCCAAGATGTCAAAGCACAGATCAAGATCTCCTTCAAAGTACTCATCGCCACCAAAGTTCCGCAACGATAATGGCAGAAGCGGCAGCGACCGTGAAGTATTGGTGCAACGACTAGTGAAGGAGACAGGGATTATTTACCCCATCATGACTCGCACGAACTACGACGATTAGGCTCTCCTAATGAGAGTAAACCTGCAAGCACAAGGACTATGGGAGGCAATTGATCCCGGAAATGCTGACTACCGGGACGATAGGATGGCATTGTCTACCATTCTCCGAGCCATGCCACCTGAGATGTTAGGGACTCTCGCTGTTAAGGACATAACAAAGCAAGCATGGGATGTTGTGATGACCATGCGTATGGGTGCCGAACGTGTGCGTGAGGCAAAAGCGCAGACGCATGGACTTTGAGTCCATCAAATTCAGGGACAGTGAGACGATCGATGACTTTGCTATGCGGCTCACCAGTCTCGTGAACAGTTTGAACCTTTTGGGTGACCAGATTGATGATGAGAAGGTGGTAAAAAAGTTTCTTCGCGTGGTTCCCCCAAGATATACTCAGGTTGCCATTTCCATCGAGACATTAGTCGATCTCAAGATGCTTACTCTGGAGGAGCTCACGGGACGACTCAAATTCGTTGAAGAGCGCTATGACCTTGGATGTGATACTGCCGAGGCGGGTAGTCGCCTTCTCCTCACCGAGGAGGAATGGCTCGCACGCAAAGAAAGAAGAGAATATGGCGAGAACTCTTCTGGCAGCAAGAAAGACATTGGTAGTGGCTTTGACAATTGGCGTCATGGCAACCAACGTGGTCGTGGGCACAACAATGGCGGCCACTACAGCAAGGACGTTGTAGTTATAGGAGGCAGTCGTGACATGACTAATGTTAGGTGCTACAACTGCAACAACTACGTGCACTATGCCAAGGAGTGCCGAAAACCATATTGTGAGCGCAAGGAAGCGGTGAATTTGACGCAAGTGCAAGACGACATGCTAGCACTTCTGATGGCTGAGCATTGTGAGCATATTCAGGAGACTGTAGACACACCACAGACAATGTTCCTCAATAAGGAGAGTGTGTTACTAGTAGACAGTGACAACGATGTGTGGTACCTCGACACAGGAACCAACAATCACATAACTGAAGACAAGCTGGTGTTTGCATCACTTGATGAGACAGTAAAGGGTACTGTAAAATTTGGAGATAGCTCGGAAGCAGATATCCATGGAAAAGGTGCAATAAATGGGGTGAAGGACGGACTTAGCGCTTCTGTTGGTAGTAGTAGTAGGACTATTACAGGGACTGCGCTTGGCCCTGGTAGTATTAGTAGGACTATACAGGGACTGGGCTTGGCCCTGGGGCAGCTGAAGGAAGGGAAATAAAGAGTTGGGCTTCGACCTCTTCGGAATCTGACCCAGAGGAAGACATGGCTTCGCCCTCTTTGGAATCTGACCTAGAGGGAGACATTGTTCCGGTTTTAAGCAGTAGGCAATCGACTACGCCCAAGCTTACTGGTAAGAGGAATTTGGACCTATTTGACATAGCTCGAGAGGCGGATTGAATCATCTCTTTGCGCAAGAAGTAAAGACAGTGCGTCATGATTAAGGGGGTGATTGTTGGACGTAATCATGTCACACGTATGGTTTGTTTATCTAGAAATGTATTGTTTGTTCTTATCTAAAATAACAGTTGTAGGTTGTTCTAATCTAAGGATAGCAGTTGTAACTGCTTGTAAGTTTCTTCTCTCTTATCTAGAATAGCAGTTGATGCTTGTAACTATTTGTATTTACTTTCCTATAAATAAGTGAATAAAGTGTGGCAGAAAGTAAAGTTTTCCCTTCATCTTTGTCTTGATGTCCTGTTAATCTAATACATAAGTAATTAGTGTTCCGACAAAGGTGATCACATGAAGAGCTGTCAATGCTATTTTAAGCAAGAGGGATGAATTGGTACAAATTGATACTTACTTTTGGTTACATACAGTGTCCAACACAAAATGTTTCCTTACAGTACACATACACAAAGACATTCACTTGCACACAATCAAGGACTGGCATTGATTATGAGGTAGGTAACTCATGGAA